>CM066989.1:68582094-70982094 GCA_033977485.1 Hydrangea macrophylla | reverse complement strand
GTATTGCTTGGTAATTGTTTTGTCTAATTCACTTCTATAATATGGTGAATATATGGCCACGTGGCCATTCAACAAACATGCAGTGCGTGATTTTATAAGTAGTTGTTGTTCACGCCTCATTAGGTTATGTGCCATCAAGGAATAACATTGGACGACAATATTTAAAACCTTCTATGCATCCGTGAAATGCAACAAACATTCTTTTGAAGTGCTTACTGTCATGATAATAATCAAGTTGCAGATGACTTTCAGGATTTGTCTTGTTCGCTTCATCGACATACCATCACAATTGATCAAATGACAATGATTGATCGCCATAAATCTCTTGCTTTGTTTTTTCAACACTATACATTGCGGCGTTATACAAAATTGCTAACCCATATTTTTTCTTCACATTAATTGTTTACATCAACGGATCATCACGTAGATCATCAAGGATAAGACTTCTAACCAAGTTGGAAGTCACTCTTGGATTCTTGTCTATACAAAGGACAGCACCAGAAGTATGATTGTTTTCTAATGTTTTAATGTAGAAGTATCCATTGGCACTATGTAATGTAGCATGAACTCTCCACAAGCAGCCCTTTGATCCCCTTAAAGAACAATCTGCTGTCACTCTTTTTTTGTCATTCTTTATGTAGTTGAATGTGAACCCAACTTCAATAGAATACTTTGTAAGCACGTTCCGAAATTCCGTAACACCTCCTTCAAATACATCACCGACGTTACATATCCCTTTAGACCAACTACTACCCAACAACACTGTCTCACTGTAATTACAATACTTTGCTAGGAGATCAGCCTCAGTCCTTTTATCATTATTACTCTCTACCTCGTCAATATGGTATGCATCAAATACTATACTATTGAAAGAGATTGTACTATCTTCAAAGACACATCTTCTATGTGATCTATTTTGAAGCAATAGGCTAGGGAAAGCAAGTTTACAAAGTCATCATTACTGTCAAGCATGCATTTAGAGTTTCCGGGAATAGAGTAACAAAGATGAATACGAGTATCTTGCAAATTTCTCCACCTCGAATAGACAAAGTCAAGTAAATCAATATACTTAGATTCATTAGAAACTTTCAACACAGCTGTAAACTCTCCATACTTAAATAGAAGCAAGACAGTAATATTCATTGCAGCCTACAAAAAAAACAGCAACATTAGCAGACAGATTGTATGTTAAGTAAAATTTCTCTTATTATCCCATACATCCTGAGTCAAATTTCTTTGAATATATATTACATCCAATATCCAGAACACTAGACATTGTGAATGATATTTTCAGTAAACATGCGAGCAATATAAGCAAAGGTTGAGTGTATTTGATTTAAGATATCATCAATTTATGAACACACGCACACAACGAAAAGCTTCAATTAAGATATGCTGAAATAATTTAATTTAAACACCGAAACCTAATTATTTTCAACTACCTTTGCTTATATTGCTTGTATGTTTCAGTTCAGATATAAGCAATTGATGAAAATTAACTAACAAAATTTTCACTGAAAAAACACAGAGAATGAATAATTTTCAGCAAGGTACATACTGAAACACAAAGAACTAGATTATGTTAAATCAGTTTGATACCTGTTGAATGATAACGAATCAATGATCAGATTTTGTGATTGATTTTGTAACAGTTAATGAGTCGGTGATTGAATCTCTATGCAAGCGTGATCAATGATTGAGAATGATGAACTCACAATCTATGATTGATCTTCGTTTTTCTGTGATGAACTCGGTATCTTCAATTTAGAATGATGGACTTGCGATTTATGAAGATTGAGATCGATTGTAGATGAGAGTTTAGATGATGAATCGAAGAGAGATGTTCATTAGGTCTGCTTGTTCTTCTAATTCATAAACAGAGGGTATTCTGGTCAAATGAAAAGAGTAAAATGAATTTGAAAAGTTAATTTTTTATGTTGTGGATGTAGATAAAAAAAATGGGCTTGGGCTTTTGCGGAGTTTGTTGTTTATGGGCTGTCTTTTAATCCAAGTATGCCCAACCTTAAGGTCCTTTGGCCAAGCCTCCCTTAAAAATAAACAGTAGTAAATTAAAATTGGCATTGTATTTAAATTCAACAACATAGCCATTTATTTTTTTATACCAAAAATACTACAACTTGAATTAATACATAGCAAACAAATAAAGCCGACATTTTATTTATTATTAGAGAAGTAAAAATACAGGTTGCTATAGTTCACCCCACCGGGCTAATCTACGAACGGCTACCCGTTTATTAACATAGTACAATTGACAAAGTATTTGGCAAACAATATGAGATTCAAAATGGCTAGTGCTAATGCCAAAGCAGAAAGTGTCGCTAAAAGTTTTAGCGATAGTTACTTACGTGTCGCTAAAACTTTTAGCAGCACTTTCTGCTTTGGCATTAGCACTTTCTGCTTTGGCATTAGCATCACCCTTCAAAATTTGGGAAGCTTAACATTATTATTGTTATCTGTGTTACCTCTTTTTTTTTCTTTCCATAATGCCATGCTTCCCAAATTTGGCACTGATCACTGCCACAGCATGTGGTACAACAGTTAAGCAATTTGGGAATCAAATTTGGGAAACATAGAACTATTCTTTTTTTTCTTTTCTGAGTTGCTTAGTTGTGGTGTTGTCTCATAATGAAAGCTGCGAGTGTCGTGCCGGTGGGTCCCCAAAATCAATGGACCAAGAAAATTCACACAAAACCATTAACAAGAGCAAGTAGAATAAACACCAAAAATTAAATAACATAAGACAATTTTTCACGTGGTTCACCCCATCGGGTTAATCTACAACCAAAGAACGTCTACCCATTTATTGATCAATGGTTGCATGCAAATCCTTGAAGACATCACACATATGAACGCGTTCACATTGCACTCATACCCACGCCACTCTTTTCTAAGTTCTCTCACATATGAATGGATATTTCTATTCTAATCACGTGACCTGTCAAGAGCTACTTAACCTAGGAAGAGCCCTTCCACACATTGAAGACACACTGATTATTCTTTCCATCGCCTCCTAGGATTCACTAGTAAGTTTCTGCCAAGGACCTCATCACCATAGCCTTAGCTACCACTTAATACTCAATCTCTGTTTTCACTCTCTATTGATATTCCAAAAGGCGACAACACTCACATGTTGAGCCAACAGCCACATCAACATTCTCCTAGTGCATCGCACGTCTTAAAAAGCTAATTTGAATGCATAATCGATGTTATCTCTCATTTTAAGTTTTATTTTTAATTAGATCAACTAATTTGCCCTGAACTGAAAACACATGAAGTCTCAAATCTGGTAGAAGTCAGTGACGCCATGTCATCATAAGTTTTTTTTAATTTTAAAATTTCATAAATGCAAATTTTCAAACCTGTTTTTTTCATTAAATTTAGATTTTTTGGAATGGTGAAGTCGAGACCTTCATAGCATGATCCATACGTAAGATGAAATTGATGTATTTATTTATTTTTATTTTACTGGTTATTAAGGATTTTATCTTATTATTTAGCTTTTTTTTATCCGTTTATTGCTTACTTTAAAAAGGTCATAACTTTCTCACTTTTTTGTCCTTTTTGGGTGAGTTGATTTTTAATCTCCTTTATTTGTTTGCTAGATCTATGCATTGGACTTGCCAATTTTTGTAAAAACAGGTAATTTGTACCTCAATTTGAGTTTTTTTTTTCTTGTTTGAACAGATATCAATTTGAATTACATGGCCATAACTTTCTCATTATTGTGGACTTTTTAGGTGATTCATTATTTAATTTAATGTATTTTCCTGGGACCTATGAATCTATGCATGCCAATTCGACAAGCTTAGTATGTTTTCATTGGATCATTCCAAGAAATACAGTTTTTCCTTTTGGTTTATTAATTTATTTATTAATCTTTTTTCATGATTTCATAGTCTATATTAACCTCATTTAATATATCTCATTTTTTTTCTTTATTCCAAAAAATCAAAATATATAAAAATTGAACTTATAGAATAAATGACTTATAGTAGTCTTTTTTTTTTTTTTGGACAAAAATTGGTACAAAGGACTAATAAACTAAAGAAAACACGCGTGGACTATATATATCTAGGATGCATTTGTCTTTAGGTACCTATAGATGAGGCTACGTTTATATTAGGAAGAAAAGATGTACTGTATTTCTAAAATCCAAATTAAATAACTGTAAGTTGACGTAGTGTATTACTAAAATATAGATTAAGTATTTGCAAATTGGTGTATAGTATTACTAACATACAGAATAAATCTTTGAAAGTTGTATTGGATTACTAAAATCTACCTTACATTATGCATCCATATAAAGCTCTCTCAAATTAATAAACACAGGAAAAGTAACGCCAATTGTCATACAAGTTGAGAAGACTCTTTTCCAATAATTAAAAAAAAAGGAAAAAGAGTGCTTTGTATTTGCAATTGTAGTCATGCATATTCAAGCTCCATATATGACTATAAATAGGACAATATAGAAGGAGAGGCATACATCCAACACACATACAACTATATATATATATATAGAGAGAGAGAGAGAGAGAGAGAGAGAGAGACAATGGATAGCAAGAAGGTTTGTAGTTTGTTCCTCATCGTGCTGGTGGCGGCGATGGTTGTTTCGGCCATCTTTATTCCATCCGCTGTTGCACGCCTTCCTAGAGATGAACAACTGGTGTTACACTCCAATGGCAACAATGTTACTTCCAATAACATTAACTACAACAAGTACGATAAAAATCGTCTATGTACTTTCGGCTGCACTGAGATAACGGATTGCAGTTTTGGATGTTTTTGCTTCTTCAATTGTTGCTGGGGAAGTTGTAACTGGCTGTAAAAGTGCACATGCATCAACCCACACATAATATATATATATATATATACATATGCATGCATGTGTAGTTGATGCTTTTACAAATATATGATTAATAGAATAATGGCACCGCACCTTTGTTGTGTCAATAATGCTATGATTTCAAATTTGTTAGTCTCAAATTGGATCCCCAATGCTTCATCAGTTGTACCACATGCTGTAATAGTAATCCGTGGTACGACATAGTATAATTGACAAATCATTTGGAAAAAAATATGAGATTCAAAATTTGGGAAGCTTAACATTATTATTGTCATCTGTGTTACCTCAATCTTTTTGTTTTCTTTCCATAATGCTATGCTTCCCAAATTTGGCACTGATCACTGCCACGGCATCTCGTACAATTGTTAAGCAATTTGGGAATCAAATTTGGGAAACATAAACTATTCTTTTTTTCTTTTCTAAGTTGCTTAGTTGTGGTGCTGTCTCATAATGAAAGCTTTGAGTGTCATGCCCGTGAGTCCCCAAAATCAATCGACCAAGAAAACTCACACAAAGCCATTAACAAGAGCAAGTAGAATAAACACCAAAAATTAAATAACATAAGACAAGTTTTCACGTGGTTCACCCAACCGGGCTAATCTACAACCAAAGAATGTCTACCCATTTATTGATCAATGCTTACATGCAAATCCTCGAAGACATCACACATATGAATGCATTCACATTGAACTCATACCCACTCCGCTCTTTTCTAAGTTCTCTCACATGTGAATTGACATTTGTATTCTAACCACTTGACCTATTAAGAGCTACTTGACCTGGGAAGAGCCCTTCCACACATTGAAGACACACTGATTATTCTCTCCATCGCCTCCCAGGATTCACTGGTTAGTTTCTTCCAAGGACCTCATCACCATAGCCTTAGCTACCACTCTATACTCGATCTCAGTTTCTCTCTCTATTGATATGCCAAACGACGACAACCCTCACATGTTGAGCCAACTGCCACATCAACATTCTCCCAGTGCATCGCACGTCTTAAAAAGCTAATTTGAATGCATAATCGATGTTGTCTCTCATTTTAAGTTTTATTTTTAATTAGATCGACTAATTTGTTCTAACTGAAAACACATGAAGTCTCAAAATTGGTAAAAGTTAGTGACGCCATGTCGTCATAAGTTTTTTAAAATTTTAAAATTTCATAAATACAAATTTTCAAACCTATTTTTTTCATTAAATTTATATTTTTTGGAATCGTGAAGTCGAGACCTTCAAAGCATGATCCATGCGTAAGATGAAATTGATTTATTTATTAATTTTTATTTTAGTGGTTTTTAAGGATTTTATCTTATTATTTAGTTTTTTTTTATCCATTTATTGCTTACTGTAAAAAGGTCATAACTTTCTCACTTTTTTGTCCTTTTTGGGTGAGTTGGTTTTTAATCTCCTTTATTTGTTTGCTAGATCTATGCATTGGACTTGCCAATTTTTGTAAAAATAGGTAATTTGTCTCAATTTGAGCTTTTTTCTTGCTTGAACAGATATCAATTTTGAATTACATGGCCATAACTTTCTCATTATTGTGGACTTTTTAGGTGATTAATTATTTTATTTAATGTATTTTCCTGGGATCTATGAATCTATGCATGCCAATTCTACAAGCTTAGTATGTTTTCATTGGATCATTACAAGAAATACACTTTTTCCTTTTGGTTTATTGAATTATTTATTTATCTTTTTTCATGGTTTCATAGTCTATATTGATCTCATTTACAATATCTCATTTTTTTCTTTATTCCAAAAAATCAAAATCTATAAAAATTGAACTTATAGAATAAATGACTTATTGTAGGATTTTTTTGTTTTTTTGAACAAATTGGTGCAAAGGATTAATGAACTAAAGAATACACGCGTGGACTTTATCTAGGATGCATTTGTCTTTAGGTATCTACAGATGAGGCTACGTTTGTATTAGGAAGATAAGATGTACTGTGTTTCTAAAATCCAAATTAAATAATTGTAAGGTGACGTATTGCATTACTAAAATACAGATTAAATACTTGTAAATTGATGTATAGTATTTTATATGTGCAAAAATATCAGGCCAATGGTAAGCCTCGCCATCTCAGCAAAAAGAAGCCAAGTCACCCTGCATGCGAGCTGACCACTCAGCCATCCCGGGCCGTTCCCAGAACCGCTCGAAAGGAGCAAAGCCCGTGAGTCCGTCCAGGATTGGCCCCACATGGACGCATCTCCAGAAGGTGTGGCTGCTTGCCCAGCAAGTAGCCAGTCCGTCCGGGACTGGCCCCACATGGATGCATCTCCAGAAGGCGTGGCTGCTTGCCCAACAAGCAGCTAGCCAGTTTCCTATTCTAGCTGAAAGGCTGATGCAAAGAGCTAATAGTTTCCTAAACTATTTTGGAAACTCTCCTAAATTCATGTAAATCGATTATAATCAGATTAGGCTTCCTAATCCGCAGACTTACCTTGTACGGGTGGTCTCCTGTACCTATAACAGAACCCCACACCCAAATGACAGGGGGCGCATTCTTAACTTAAATAATTGCAGTTTATACACACTCGGATATACCTGGTCGGTTTTCCAGTAGTGTCATTCCCGTCTGTTGGTTCACTAGAAACCGCCGGTGATCGGCTAATACTAGTGCTCCGACGCACCACGTGGACGTAGGTCAGCTCATTAACGGGGCCGAACCACATCCAAAACTCATTGTGTTCATCTTTATCGCATAATTACTCTTACTCGATTTTTGGCATCATCAGTTTGGCACCGTCTATGGAAAACCGACAGTTTTCTCGTCAACAAATCCCTGGCTGATCATCATGCTGCCGAAGAAGGGTAAGAAGAACGCTACCCGAACGGGTCAGAAGGACTCCCTGACCCCCGAGTAGATTACCGCAGCTCTTGTGCAACTCTTGGAAGGCCAGCAAGGAACCCAGCAATAGTTCGAAGCATTGCTGGTTCGACAGGAAAAGTTGTCGCTGACCGAGGATCAGTCGAAAAAAAGAGCGCCCGATCGGGAGCGGATCAGACCCCGAAGGCGTGCCTACACTGAGCCATTGTCCCCGTCGGCTAGGGGACGGCTCGGGAATGATGAGCGTAGCCAGGCCCCCAAACTGACCCAACAATGCGCCCGAGGGTGCCCGTGCCAAACAGGGGATGCTCTAAATATTATCAACAGCCGGCATGCTGCCAGAAGGAAGGGCCCAGGACAAACGGCCTGGGGATCAGCCGAGGACCCCCCGGCCAAGAGCCAGAAAGATCTTTGACACACGATCACCCGGAGCCAGAGCTGGGTCCTATCCCCCAGGATGACACACTTTGAAGAAGAGGCCTCGTCATCTGATCCAACCTATCGCTCGGACAGAGAAACAAAGGCTGAGCGAAAAGGTGTTAAGGCTCAAATCCAGGACCAACAGAGACAAATTGAGCAACTGAGCCGCAAACAGCGCCATGATCATACCGACAGAGATACCTAGTCGCCCTACACCATTCAGGTCACATGATTCCCCATCCCACGGAAGTTCAAGCCACCACATCTCAACTCTTATGCCGGGACAAGGAGCCCAGTGGATCACATTCGTACCTACAGGACCTAGATGACATTAGTCACCACCGTCGACGAGTTACTGTGCCTGACCTTTCCCAGCACTCTCAAAGGGTCATCCATGTAGTGGTTCCAAGCTCTTAAACCCCGAACGGTTGATGACTTCAAGACACTGGGCAATCTTTTCATTAGCCAATTCGTAGGGATGCTTAACCGGTCGCAATCGGACACCCAACTACTGACCATCAAATAACATAAGGGGTAATCCTTAATAGACTACGTGGACCGTTTTAACCAGCAGAGGCATCAAATCTGCCACTTGAACGAAATGGTTGCCATCATGGCCTTCTGCTCGGGAGTCCAACACACTAAAGTTGCTACGTTGTTTCATCGTGATTGACCGGCAACCCTGGTAGAACTCTCAGAAAGGGTCAAAAAGTACATCGATATGGAGGAATTTCTAAAGTCCAAGCACGCCAGTTTCACAAGAGACGAGTCCCCGAAAGCTAAAAGGAAACGTGAAGGCTCTAAGAAGGGCCCGGGAAAAAAGCCTAGGCAAGATCAGCAGAGAGGCAATTAGGATCAGACCCCAATTACCTTTACCCCACTTTCTCGGCCTATCCACAAGATTATGGCCACCACGGAAACCCAGAGGCTACTCCAGCAGCCAGCAAAGTTGAAAAGCCCGACCGGTAAGAGAAATCGTGACAAGTACTTGTGGACACGTGGGATTCCACCACTTGCTTGTTTTTGTTTGAAATTTGATTTGGATCAAAGAAAGAAAAGGTCTGTTGAAAACAGATACAGAGTCGCCACTTGGTCTTTAAGGAACCAAGAAACCTAATTTTGACTCACCCAAATGGATAAAGGGCACCAGCCCTTCATAACCAAAGAACTTGGCTCGGGGTTTTGGTACGAGAGAGGAAGGAGCCTTTGTCACGACTAAAACACCCTCAACTCGCCCCGTCTTTCAACGGGCCTCAATTAGCATCCAAATAATCATCTTATACTATGTATGGTTCGACAATTAATACTATGATAGTATATTACATCACATAAGAAAATTTGAAATAGAAGATCTAAAGATAAGATGTCATTCATAAGATCTAAGTCAAATATCATACAATGTAAAGTGAAAGATCACACAAATAAACCTAGGAAAAATTGTCTAATCATGTATCAAGTAATTAAGTTTCCCTAATCTAAAGGGGACATGAATTGTTCTTGAAACAAATAATCAAAGAAATCAAAATATACTTAGCAAGCTAGTATGATGCATGTTATTCTTTGAGAAAAGAAGATCTCTCAATCCCCAGGACGGATGAGAAAGGAGGATTAGATCGAGGGGAAGCATGAACGGGTGATCATGACCATTCCTTATAATCTTCTTAGATTAGGAGTCACAAAAGCCCCAAATCTTTGCATGGATGCAATGTATGTATCTAGAATGTGCTAAGATTGTAGTGTGCCTTGTGTTCATGGATCCCTAGAATGACTTAGAAGTCTAGAATGTGTATGAATGGATGAATGAAATCCTCATGAGATATGTACAAATGTAGTATGAACTACTTCCTAATATATGAACTAATTTGGAGTGCATGTAAGCATCAAATCAGAGGGGGAAAGTAAAAATGTGCTTGCTGTGAATAGTGGACAGAACAGTAACATGATCTTTTGAAAATTGAAAAGAGGGGTTAGGAATGTTTTCAATGTATGATATTTTATGGCGATCTTCCTTATTGTGTCTAGAACATAACCCAAAAAGCCAATCTTTAATAGCTATTACAGATTGAGAGAAATCATATGAACAATGGAGGTTACCCAGAAACAGAGTTCGTACTGTCGACTGAAATGTTAAAATATATTAGAAAATAAAACCAAATGATCTAGAGGCCCATTTTATACAAAAGTTCCCTAAGACACTGAAGTTCAAGGAAAAAATAAGTTAGAACCACTCTTTTTGGAAACGTTTTCTGTAAAACAAGTTGAAAGTAGACCAAGCTGCTGTGACAGCAAAAATAGAATATCTGGAGAGAATGTTTGGGTCCAAATGGACCATTTTCAAGTGCTTCTAAGTCAAGCCAAAAATCATGGATGTTCTATAATGAGTTAGGAAGATTTTCCACGTGGTCTTGCATCCATACATTGATTATTGAGTTCTAGAAAAAGCTTTGAACTCAGATCACTCACTGTTTTGGAGATTTTGGGAAAAACAAGGTTTATTTCTTGAAATCAAAATGAGGGGTTTAAGAGAGGGGTTTTGAAAGTATACTTCCAGAACTTGGATGAATATTATAACCACTTGGAAATCAATTCCTAACTCATTTCATGAACTTCCCAAGTATTTGCAAAACATGGTTTTATTTGGAAACCAAACTCAAGAATCTATGGGAGTATGATACATGAGAGGATAGATGATACATGATATGATATAGCATGCTAAAAGTGGTAAAGAACATGTTCATGGGATATGGGTTCATCTAGATACAAGAGAGTCTTGCATCAAAGTGTGAAAGTCAAAAAGTGACATGCTGTGAATAGTGGACAGACTGTATGCAGTACTTTATAACATCATAATGGGAGGTCAAACATGCCTAGGAAAATGTGGGAAAAATCAAAGATCATCCTTATTGTGTCTAGAAAATAACCCAAAAAGCCAAACCTCAATACCTATCACAGATTAAAAGAAATAAATCAGAATGTACACATGACTCAGAAACAAAAGCTGCACTGTTGACTGATTTTATATGATTTTTTTATATGTAAAGGTTCTACAAGAATCTATATGTAAAGGCTGGGTTTAGTCAAAGAGGGTCCGTTGACGAGAGTTCCAATATACTGTCAGGGAGACAGTATGGAGGTTTTTACTCTTTTTGATATACCTTGGAAGGTACAGTAACAACGGTGACTTGTGCCCTGGCATAGCAAGACCTGAACAATGTCAGCGCCGCGTTTCAGACACAGTCAAAGGGGGAAAATGCAAAGTACAATGCGGTGAACCAGACACAGTAAAAAAAGATGATTTTAAGGATGCTTCTTATGAGTCAAACCTCTGTATTATTTTGTTTTGAAAATAAAGATCCCCAGCAGAGTTGCCAGATTGTGGACACCGGGATTTGTTTGGAGTGCATGTATGCATCAAACCAAAGGATGGAAGTAAAAGTATGCTTGCTGTGAATAGTGGACAGAACAGTAACATGATCTTTTGAAATTTGAAAAGAGGGGTTAGGGATGCTTTCAAGACATGATTTTTTATGGAGATCTTCCTTATTGTGTCTAGAACACAACCCAAAAAGCCAATCTCTAATAACTATCATAGATTGAGAGAAATCATATAAACAATAGAGGTTATTCAGAAACAGAGTTCGTATTGTCGACTGAAATATTATAAAATCTTAGAAAATGAAAACAAATGATCTAGAGGCCCATTTTATACATAAAGTTCCCTAAGACATTGAAGTTCAAGGAAAAAATAAGTTAGGACCACTCCTTTTGGAAAGGTTTTCTGTAAAACAAGTTAAAATTAGACCAAGCTGCTGTGACAGTAAAAACTGAATATCTGGAGAGAATGTTTGGGCAAGAATGGACCCTTTTCAAGTGCTTCCAAGTCAAGCCAAAAATCATGGATGTTCTATAATGAGTTAGAAAGACTTTCCAAGTGGTCTTGCATTTATACATTGAGTATTGAACTCAAAATAATTCCTTAAAGTTAAATGACTCACTGTTTTGAGGGTTTTGAGAAAAACAAGGTTTATTTCTTGAAATCAAAATGAGGGGTTTAAGAGAGGGGTTTTGAAATGGGGGTTTTGAAAGTATACTTCCAGAACTTGGATGAATATTCTAACCACTTGTAATATCAATTCATAACTCATTTCATGAACTTCCCAAGTATTTGCAAAATATGGTTTTATTTGGAAACCAAACTCAAGAATCTATGGGAGCATGATACATGAGAGGATAGATGATACATGATATGATATAGCATGCTAAAAGTGGTAAAGAACATGTTCATGGGATATGGGTTCATCTAGATACAAAAGAGTGTTGTATCAAAGTGTGAAAGTCAAAAAGTGACATGCTGTGAATAGTGGACAGACTGTATGCAGTACTTTATAATATCATAATGGGAGGTCAAACATGCCTAGGAAAATGTGGGAAAATCAGAGATCATCCTTATTGTGTCTAGAAAATAACCCAAAAAGCCAAACCTCAAAACCTATCACAGATTAAAATAAATAAATCAGAATGTATACTTGACTCAGAAACAAAAGCTGCATTGTTAACTGATTTTGTATGATTTTTCATAAATTAAAGAAATGGTTTATGATTACCCATTATATACCAAATGTTTCCTAAGACACCCAAGTTTCATAAAAAAAAAAAAAATAGAAAAGATATATGTACAGTAACGAAAACATCCTGAATAAGTGCAAAAAGTCAGGTAAACATTCTGTGAAAATAGAGGCAGATTATGAATATGAACTTCTTAAATCCGAAAATAATACTTTCACACCTCTATAATTGATGGGGAAATTGGAGACAAACTATGATGTCTTAGGAAGATTTTCCAAGTGGTTTCATCATCATAACTCAAGTATTTAATTCAAAGCAAATCTTTGAATCTGAACAGCTCACTGTTTTGGCTCATTCTTGAAGAAAATGGATTTGGGTTTTGGAATAGAGTTTGAGTTCTTGATTAGGGGTTTTGAAATAGATGTTCAAAGCATGAACTTAAACACTTGAGATGACTATGTGACCACTTAGAATCTCATCCAACCTTGAATCATCAAAGAACTCCCAATATTACTTGCACAAACATAGTTTTGTTTGAGAATATGACTTCAAGAATATATATGAATGTATTAAAGGTAAAATCATCATCCATCAAACATGTCTTTAAGGTTAAGAGCTACTATCCATAAGGATTCACTCTCCTCAAACAACATGTCATCTAGATGATGATGAACAACTAAATAATCAAAGAAAAGTAAAAAAGAAATGAGGTTAAGAGAGAGATGAACATCAAAGTAAACAAGCGTTCAAATAGCAATCAATAGTTGATAATCATTGAGATATTGGACTTGTAGCTTGGTGTTTCACTCATATATGGTGACATTTGGACATGGAAGTAGCTTCCTATCTCATGAATACTCAAGAATGGTGGTGAAAGAAATGTTTGGATGATTGAAGTTTTGATAGCAAACTCAAGTAAAAAAGAAAACTCACTTTGATGGAGAAAATAGAAGAAGAAGACTACTTCTTCTCTTTCTCTCTCTACATTTCTCTAGAGTTTTTTCCTAAGCTTTCTCTAAGCTTCCATGTCTCTCCCCTGAATGGAAGTAATTGGCTTCTTTTATAGGCAAAGGAGGGGTGGTAAATGGAGCTTTAAAAAGTTTAAAATGGTCTCCCATTGGTCCAAAATAAGCTGGGAACCAAAACTACGTCGTTTTGATTTCTAATATATCAAATTGGACCCCCAAAATAAATTACAAAAGTGGACTGTTCTGGGGGAGAGTGCCGCGGAGGCACTGGACCTTTACCACGGCGGCAGTGGGCCAGTGCCGCGGCGACACTGCTCCTCCATTGTCCAGATAATGTTGTTTAGGCCCCCGGAGGTTCCGGTATTCGCGAAAAGGTCCTATTTCGTCCGAAATTCACAAAAAATGCGTATGAACTCCAAACTAGGGTTGTGATATACCGTTGGAAAGGTATTGGAGTCTATTTCCTATTTCAGAGTCAGGTCACTTTGAAAAGTTTTGCGGTATTTGCGATAAAAGCCAATTTGATCGCCTTTTCCACCTTCGAAAATTCATAATAGATTCAATTGAAATCCAAAAATTATGTGCGATATACCGTCGGAAAGCTATTGACCTCTAGTATCTATGAAAAATGTTTGAAAATTACTATGGTGCTCCGGTTTCAAAGTCAAATTTTGGTCAAACTGGTCAAACTGGGGATTCCCGGGAAGTTCTGGAAACCTCTGGGAGCTCCCATGAGCTGATGTTTTTATGCGATCTTCTTTTAAAACTCATTTTAATACTTTCCGCATGATCAAGAATGATCCCGGTGAATTTGGATGATTTTGGTCAAACTTGGTCAAACTTGGTCAAACCTGGTCAAACCTTGGTCAACGGGGACTTTCCGGGAACTTTCGGGACTTCCGGGGGTCTCTGGGAGCTGACGATTTCATCTGATTTTACTGAAAAACTAATTTTTTTTAATTTTCTTACGACATAGCATGTTTCCAGAACTTTTGGACCAAAGCTGAGAGTTTTGGGGCTTTCAGGGGCATTTTGGTCATTCTGAGCATTTTTAGAAATAGAACTAACTTCCGGGAGTCCTTTTGAGTCTTTTTCGATCATTGTGAACCACCAAGCTATGGGTCTCCTAAATCTGATAAATCTGATAGCCGACAAAATGGGGTGTCTACAGTACTACCGCTTCCACAAAGACCACGGACATGACACAGAGGATTGCTTTAAGCTTAAGATCGCCATCAAGAAGCTAATTGAGCAGGGCCAGCTAACCGAGTTTGTGGCGGCAGAAAGCGACCTCGGCAAGACACCCGGGCTCCCAAGCAGCCACGATCCCTCAGGCAAATCAATGTAATCTCCAGAGGAAATTCGGGCAGAGGGGATTCACAGTCAGTCAGGAAGAGGCATGCTCGGGCATCCCTCGGATGTCTGGCATGTCCAATACACTAAATCCCCCCCCCCCCGACTAACGTGTTAACGTTCTCATCTGAGGATATACTGAACCTACACTGCCCTCATGATGATCGATTGGTGGTGACGTTCTTCGTAGCAAACTATGCGGTTAAAAAAGTGTTGGTGGACACGGGCAACTCCTCTGATATCATGTTCGTCTCAGCATTTGATCAGCTAACGATATCCAGGGATCGGTTGCGACTAGTAGCCACCCCCTAGTAGTTTTCAATGGGTCCAGCACATAACCGCTCGGTACCATCGAGCTTCCGATTCTTATGGGGACTTACCCCCAGCAGGCGTCTGTACTGGCAAGCTTCGTAGTTATAGAAGCTCCATCCGCGTACAATGTCATCCTTAGAAGGCCAACTCTCAACAAAGTCAAGGCAGTTGTGTCAATATACAGCCTAGTAGTCAAGTACCCAACCCCCCCGGGGCCTGGAAGTTTCGAGGAGACCAAGTGACCGCTCGGAGCTGCTATGTCAGCTCCCTACATGGAGAGGCCGTCACTGAAACATTGAGCATTCAAGAAATGGATCCGAGGGACCAAAGCGACCGAGTTGGTCCGGTGGAAGAACTAGATAAAGTGATGCTGAACCAGGAGTTTCCCGACCGGTGCGTTAGCATTGGCACTCTCTTGGAGCCAGGCCTCAAGGAGAAGTTAATCTGGTTCCTGCAGCAGAGCCAAGATGTTTTTGCCTGGAGCCATGAAGACATACCCGGGATAGACCCGCGGGTCATGTCTCACCGTCTCAGCATCAACCCGGACTCCCGCCCGGTCAAGCAAAAGAGGTGGGGTATGGCACCCGAAAGACAGGCGGCGGTATGTGAAGAAGTCGAGAAGCTCCTAAAGGAGAATTCCATCCGAGCGGTCCAATATCTTGATTGGTTGGCAAATGTGGTTCTGGTCAAGAAAAGCAACAGAAAGTGGAGAATGTGCATGGATTTCACTGATCTGAATAAGGCCTGCCCCAAGGATTGCTATCCATTACCCAGGATAGACCTCCTCGTGGAATCCACCGCCGGACATGCACTCCTCTCGTTCATGGACGCTTACTCAAGGTACAATTAGATTAGCATGTACGTCGAGGATGAAGAGAAGACTCCTTCATCACGGACCAAGGAACGTACTACTACATGGTAATGCCCTTTGGCCTCAAAAATGTCAGGGCAACCTATCAACGCCTGGTCAATCATATATTCAAGGACCTGATCGGGAAATCCATGGAAGTCTACGTCAATGATCTCTTGGTCAAAAGTCAAGACGAGTCTGACCATCCTGAACATCTGGCTGGGGCCTTCAGGATTTTGAGAAAGTTCGGGATGAGGTTAAACCCGGCCAAGTGCACAGTTGACGTCTCATCCGGGAAGTTTCTGGGGCACCTAGTCAGCAGACAGGTATCGAAGCAAACCCCGAGAAAATCCAGGCCATCATACACATGTGGTCACCCAGGTCAACCAAAGAAGTTCAGAGCCTGGCCAGGCGGGTCGTTGCATTGAACAGATTTGTCTCCCGCGCTACCGACCGGTGCCTGCCTTTCTTCAAAAATCCTCCACAAGACCTTTTAGTGGTCGGAAGAGTGCGAGGAGGTATTTCAGGAACTCAAAAAGTACTTGGCATCGCCCCCTTTACTCTCAACACCCATGCCAAATGAGGAATTGTTCTTATATTTAGCAGTGTCACCTTTAGCGGTCAGCTCAGCTCTCATCCGAGAAGAACACAGAATACAATTCCCAGTTTACTACACCAGTTGGGCACTTCAAGGCGCAGAAAGCAGATATTCTTGCATAGAGAAGCTCGCCTTTCCCCTCATCACGTCTGCCCGAAGACTTCGCCTGTACTTCCTGGCCCACTCAATCGTGGTCCTCACGGATCAGCCTCTCCGCCGGATCTTGAGTAGGCCTGAAACATCCGGAAGGCTTGTCAAGTGGGCCCTGGAGTTAGAAGAATTTGAAGTAACCTACAGACCCCGCACAACGATCAAAGGACAGGCCGTAGCAGATTTTCTTATGGAGTTCACATACCGAGAAGACCCGATGGAAGAGCGTGACCCACCCTACCTACCGCCCGGGCTACAAAAAGACATCCCGACCTGGATACTTTATGTAGACGAATCTTCCAACAAGCAAGGTAGCGGGGTAGGGATCATCCTGACTACTCCCGACGGAATTTAGCTCGAGTATGCACTGCGGTTCGAATTCCGTTCCTCTAACAACAAGGCCAAGTATGAAGCCTTATTGGTGGGATTACAGTTGGTTACCTCAATGGGTGCGCAGCAAGCTCAAGGGTACAGCGACTCTCAGCTCGTCGTCAACCAAGTAAACCAGGAGTATGAAGCCCGAGAAGATAACATGGTATCTTACCTAACCCTCGTTCGAACGATCTCCAAAAAGCTTAAGGGTTTCTCGATCACACAAATCCCGAGGGAAGAGAACACCAGGGATGATCGGTTAGCTATCCTCGCCTCATCTTCTGAGTCAGACTTGCTCGGGATAAGGATTGAATACTTACCCGAGCCAAGTGTGATCAACTTGGAAGGCATGGAGGTCAAGCCAGTCACCTTAGACCCTAGTTGGATGGATCCGATCACGACATTCCTCACAACTGGCTCGTTGCCGAACGAAAGGGAAGAAGCCCACTGGACAAAGTACCGGGCGATCAGATATCACCTTGTTAATGGTATCCTCTACAAAGGGGGGTTCACTATCCCATATCTCCACTGTGTCCACCCCCACACAGGTACAAGCAATATTATATAAAATCCATGAAGGTGTTTGTGGCAACCACGTAGGAGGTCGGGCACTCTCCCGAAAAGCCCTGCTACAGGGCTACTACTGGTGAATGATGGCTCAAGACTCCCAAGAGTACGTCAGACGGTGCGATAAGTTGCAAAGATACTCCCCCAAGATCAACCACCCAGGAGAGCCCCAGACGCCAATGTTCAACCCCTAACTGTTTGTTCAGTGGGGCATCGATATCATTGGTCCTTTCCCGATGGGGAAAGGTCAAGTCAAATTCGTCTTTATTGCCATGGACTATTTTACTAAGTGGGCAGAAGCTGAGCCTTTGGCAATGATCACTGAGAAGAAGATGGAAACCTTCATCGAAAGGAATATCCTCAGTTGACTCGACGTTCCCAAGGTCCTGGTCAGCGACAATGGGAGACAGTTTGACACTTCGATATTCAGGCAGTTCTACTGGAGTTATGGGATATCAAATCACTACTCCTCTCATGAGCACCCTCAAGCCAATGGCCAAGCCGAGGTGACAAACTAGACTATTCTGCAGTCATAAAATCAGGCTCGAAAATGCCAAGGGGCTTTGGGCAGAAGAATTACCAACCCTCCTGTGGGCCTACTATACCACTCCCCGAGCGGCAACGGGCGAGACACCGTTCTCGCTCACCTACAACTTTGAGGCAGTAGTCCCCACGGAGCTCGGGTTACCCACACACAGGGTAGCAAATTTTGGCGAGCAAAACAACGAAGATGCACTCATAGCAAAACTTGACTTCGTAGAAGAAAAAAGAGATCGGGCGTATCTGAAAGTGGCAGCTTACAAGCAGCGGGTCTCTCAATATTTCAACTGCAAAGTTAAACACTGTAGCTTTCAAGTGGGAGACCTCATCCTCAAAGCAGTAAATCAGTCTACTAAAGTCCCGAGCCATGAGAAATTAGGACCGAACTGGGAAGGACCATACAAGGTTACCCAAGTCAACCGGCCGGGAACATATTGGTTGCAAACTCTGGACGAACACGACCTCTCTCACCCTTGGAACGTGCATCATCTCTGCAAGTATTTCCAGTAAGCATGAGAATAGGGTTGGCTAGGAACCTTGTAGCTCTGCTTGAGCAATGCTATTTATATAGCGATAAAGTTTCCTTTTCTGTAAAGCAATTCTTCTCCGTGTTTGCTCATACAAAAGACCTCGAGGTTACACCCCAGACATCTAAAAAGACCTTGGGGTCACACCCCAGGCACCCAAAAGACCTCGGGCCCAAAACCTGAGGAACTAGTTTCACCTAGGTTCTTAACCAACGATGCGGGGTCAATCCCCCTAGGTAACTAATGATGACAAGCCTTAAAAGACCCTGCGACCACCCATGTTCCAGGTCGGTTCCCTATAGTCACTCCCTCACAAAACGCCCACCTTAGCAAAAGTTGGGGGGGCAAGGGGATACCGGTATCTAACACTTTGAACCAGAATAGGTAATCACACCAAGCATTCAACACGATACGGGACTAGGCACATGACGCCACCGTTAGATAGTCCCGAGTACCTACAATGCCCAGAACCAACCGGGATAAGCAACAGGACCTAAGTCCTACATTATACTCGGCGGGACCTCCAAGATAAATCCCTAAAAGACCGAGTGCTCTCTACAGGTCACAGTCCTAAACTTGTTAGTCTCAAATTGGATCCCGAATGCTTCATCAGTTGTACCACATGCTATGATAGTAATTCGTGGTACGACGTAGCACAATTGATAAAGCATTTGGAAAACAATATGAGATTCAAAATTTGGGAAGCTTAACATTATTATTGTTATCTGCGTTACCTCTTTTTTTTTCCATAATGCTATGCTTCCCAAATTTGGTACTAATCACTGCCAAAGCATGTGGTACAACTGTTAAGCAATTTGGTAATCAAATTTGGAAAACATAGAATTATTCTTTTTTTTTTTCTTTTTTGAGTTGCTTAGTTGTGGTGTTGTCTCATAATGAAAGCTGTGAGTTTCATGCCGGTGGGTCCCCAAAATCAATCGACCAAGAAAATTTACACAAAACCTGTAACAAGAGCATGTACAATAAACACCAAAAATTAAATAATTTAAGGCAAGTTTTCACGTGGTTCACCCCACTAGGCTAATCTACAAACAAAGAATATCTACCTATTTATTGATCAATGGTTACATGCAAATCCTTGAAGACATCACACATATGAATGCGTTCACATTGCACTCATACCCACTCCACTCTTTTCTAAATTCTTTCACAAGTGAATGGACATTTGTATTCTAACCACTTGACCTGTCAAGAACTACTTGACCTAGGATGAGCCCTTCTACACATTGAAGACACACTGATTATTCTCTCCATCGCCTCCCAGGATTCACTAGTTAGTCTCTGCCAAGGACCTCATCACCATAGCCTTAGCTACCACTTTATTGTGTTAATAATGCTATGATTTCAAATTTGTTAGTCTCAAAGTGGATCCCCAATGCTTCATCAGTTGTACCACATGCTATGATAGTAATTCGTGGTACGACATAGTATAATTAACAAAGCATTTGGCAAACAATATGAAATTCAAAATTTGGGAAGCTTAACATTATTATTGTTATCTGTGTTACCTCTTTTTTTTTCAATAATGCTATGCTTCCCAAATTTGGCACTGATCACTGCCAAGGCATGTGGTACAACTGTTAAGTAATTTGAGAATAAAATTTGGGAAACTAAGAATAATTCATTTTTTTTCTTTTCTGAGTTGCTTAGTTGTGGTGTTGTCTCATAATGAAAGCTATGAGTGTCATGCCGGTGGGTCCCCAAAATCAATCAACCAAGAAAATTCACACAAAACTAGTATCAAGAGCAAGTAGAATAAACACCAAAAATTAAATAACATAAGACAATAACTTTCTTCCCAAATGCTTTTTGTCTTGTTTGAACAGATATCAATTTGAATTAAATGGCCATAACTTTCTCATTATTTGTGGACTTTTTAGGTGATTCATTTTTTAATTTAATGTATTTTCCTGGGATCTATGAATCTATGCATGCCAATTCTACAAGCGTAGTATGTTTTCCTTGGATCATTGCAAGAAATGCATTTTTTCCTTTTGGTTTATTTATTTATTTATTTACCTTTTTCGTGATTTCATAGTCTATATTGATCTCAATTAATATATCTCATTTTTTCTTTATTCAAAAAAATCAAAATCTATAAAAAATATTGAACTCATAGAATAAATTATTAATTGAAGGATTTTTTTTTTTTTTTGACTTGGTGCATAGAACTAATGAATTAAAGAAAACACGCATGGACTTTATCTAGGATGCATTTTTCTCTAGGTAACTATAGATGAGGCTACGTTTATATTAGGGAGATAAGATGTATAGTGTTTCTAAAATCCAAATTAAATCACTATAAGTTGACGTATTGTATTACTAAAATACAGATTAAATATTTGTAAATTGACGTATAGTATTACTAAAATGCAGATTAAATATTTGTAAATTGACGTATAGTATTACTAAAATTCAGAATAAATCTTTGAAAGTTGTATTGTATTACTAAAATCTAGATTATATTATGCATCCAAATAAAGCTCTCTCTAATTAATAAACACAAGAAAAGTAAGGCAAATTGTCATACACGTTGAGCAAACTCTTTTCCAATAAAAAAAAAAGGAAAAAGAACGCTTTGTATTTGTAATTTTAGTTGTAAACACCCCAATTTCGACCGACCGTCGAATTCAGGGGATGATTACCTCTAAAACCAACGACGACAATGTCCGAAATTCGAGGATCTTTAAAGCAATTCAGGTTCTTCGGAAAGCTTCTCAATCTCAAGGATAATAAAATTTGAGGAAGAAAAGAAACGAAAAGAAATTTTGGGTGTGAAAATATGCGTGACAAAAAAATTATGGTTTCTTTATGAGAAAACAAATTTTGTTCTTAAAATTAAGGAAAAGAAAAGGAAAAAAAAAAAAAAAGAAGAGAATTTTGATTAAAAAAAAAAAGAAAAGAGAGAGAGAGAATTTTGATTTAGAAAAAAGGAAGAAAGAAAAGAATTTCAAGAAGAAAAAGAAACAAAAGAAAAAAGAATATATATATATATATAATAACTGCAAGCGGGCCAACATGCGGTAGTTGCGGCGGTACTCGCTGAGTGTCACGCCAGTAGTCAGTGAGTGTCGCAGACAATTCACTGTGTGTCGCCCGCTGTAACATTTTGTTTTTTTAAGTACGCATTGAACACCCAATATCACACTTCATATGCAAGATTACTTCGGAATTTCTTATTTGTCATCTCCCAATGGGTCTATATAAAGAGGTGTATGTCTCTATTGAAGAGGGAGGTCTTTTTTCATTGAACAATTTTGGAGAATTAAGAGTGAATTTTGCGAGAATTGGGAGAAGAAACCATGGAAGCTTGAGAAGCTTTGAAGAAGATCGAACTTGAAGATAGTTGAAGATCTTAATCAAGAACCTACCAAATTTGAGGATGTTTAAAGGTAATCCTCTAATCCCAATTAATTTTTAGTCTAAATTCAATCATAATTCATAGAATTCTAAGATCTTTTACACAATTTTAGCAATCGACATGATATGCAATAGGGAACCAGGGAACTTACCCGGGATCCAGCCGCGAATATTAAACATGCAATGCATGAAAATAAAAAGGAAATCCTAGTAAGAGAGTCTCTAATTCAAGTATACAAATAAAACAAGACCGATTTCTAAGGTGTCGTACATGGAGTCGGAAAATCGATAAAATCAAGAAACTAAGATAAAATAGAAAGGAGTCGAAGAAATCATACCTTAATAGCGCTACAAAACAAAGGGTTTAGTCCACATGCTTTAAACTATATAATATTAAAACCTAAACAACATGCTTAATCTTCTAGCTAAAGAAAAGATGTTATAATTACGAGTATCAACACATGTGAATGAATGCATGAGCATGAGCAAGAATGAGCTATGAATCATTCATTGATTTGGATCATTTGGCCTCTGGATTTAAGCTTAACTAATTATTATCAAAGCATAGTATAAGCCCTAGGTCAAGATAAGGTCATTTGGACCATTATTTACAAGGTTGGTTGAATCTGTCACAAGATTCTGGAAATTCCAGAGAGCAGATTAGAACTTCTAAGAAATAAAAAACATGGTTCCCATGGTTTGCTCTTGATAATTTTTAGACACAAGTTGCCTCTGTGAGTCTAGTTTCTAACCCAAAAATAAAATCAAGGTTTGAACGGTTAGATCTCTGAGAATTAAACAAACACTAGATGTCACTCGGATCTTCATATCTCTCTATCCAGAGTTTTTGTACGATCTTCTAAAAATAGTAAAAAAATCTTAAAGGCTCTAATCTTATTAGGAGATCTTATTAACACATTAAACTTTATGGAAGAAAATATTTGGAGTCATCAATACTTGACTAAAGCTCTGATTTACTCGTTTCAAAAAGATGTTACTGTTCTGAAATTCTGGACAGATTATTGTTGTTTCACAAAACCCATGACCAAACCATGTTAACTGTAAAATCTCATTAAAAAAAATTACAGTGGTAAAACTTTGTGTTATTGACACTTTCCAGTTGGTTTCATTTGATTCCAACGATTCATTATTTAACTAAAAATCCTTGATCAAAAGTGGTCATTGAATTCACTGCACCATTTGTTCAAGTTCATCTTTGTTGGTTAATCCCAACTACTAAACCATGAAGTTGGGCTTAATCCAAACTACTTCTCCTACCATTTGATGGTCATTAGAGACTAATTTAAACTTGTGAATTTTAATGAAGTATGGAGAAACTTCATAAAACCTCAAGGTAATGAATTCAAACTATGGTAAAAGCTTGAACCCATTGACTCCATGCACTAATATCAACCTCAATCCTCCCATGAATCATGAGTACATAAGAAAATTGAGGGATTCAAAACACAAGGATTCAAGTAAGACATTGAAAGTCTTATGAACCTCAAAAAAATAGACATAGTCAAAAGGAAAAGAAATCAAAGTTCAAGAAACATCAAACTCCAAGATTTATTTAAACGTTTATCCCAAGGCTATTTGATCCAAACTAATGAAATGAGAGTTCAATCATAATATGTGTGGTGTGTGATGAAATGAGGTGGGAAGAGAGCTTTTGAAAATGTGTAAAAGATCTTAAGTATCTACATATTGTGATTGAACTTGGATGTTTAAAAAACTAAGTAATTTAGAGTTTACCTCTAATTATCCTCAACTCATTTTGTTGCTTTGAGATCTTCCAAGAATGATGATCAAGCTCTTCTTCCAACTCTTTCTTCTAATTCCACTTCTCTCTTAATTTAAAAAGTTTTGAAAGAGAATCAATATTGGGATCCTAACATTCTAAATTCCAAGTCTATATTAATGGGATACACATCCTCTATATATAGGCAATCTTTAGAGGGTTATTTTGGGAAATTCGCAGCCAAAACCCTAATTTCAGCAGCCTTTGATGGTATAAACCGACCTATTTTAGGACAGACTGTCATAAAAAGGCGACATTCGGGGAGAAAAGCAGTCAGTCACTGATTGCCGATGAGGCAGTCACTAATTGCCGTAACGGCATTCAGTAAATGCCAGAACGGCAATCAGTGAGTACCATGGACAACTCCACAGACTGCCATTTTTCTGTAGAAATCCATATTTTGGCGGCAATGGCTGAAATTTGCGGCATTCACAGAATGCCGTCCGGCACTCCAAGGAGTGCTGCAGCGGCAGTCCGAGACTGCCGCAGCTCCTGTCATATACCGTTTTAGATTATTTTCCTTTTTTTTTCTTTTTTTCTTTTGTTTTAAATTGGAAAAAGTCTCGGAAGAGCTTAAAACACCTTTGGAAGTCTTGGATTAATCGGACGTTTGTCATCATCGGATCTTAGAGGTAACACTCCCCTTAATTCGACATTTGCTCAAAATCGGGGTGTCTACAGTTACCCTGTTTCATTGCTTTCTCAATCTCTCAGCGTATAGGATGTATGGCCTTCAATTTAGTTTTGGACACTACACCCACACCACGTGTCCTCCCTCTACTGTCTTTCCCATAAAGTATGTGATTCGAGGTGAAAAGTGCATATTTATAGCGTATTACATGGTTCTTATGCATACTTTTATCCCCAAAATCCCTACATTTAGGTACATTCTAATAAAAATGGTCTTTTTATTGTGTTAATGCTAAAATATATGTTTTTGCATTGTTTTATAGGTATTAGGATGCAAACCGATGAAGTGGAGCTAAAGAAAGTGATTCTGGTGGATAGAACAACAGAAGCAGCTGAGAAAATGGCAATTTTGACAATGATGACTTCAGATTTGGAAGATTTTCCCAGAGACATGAAATGTAGATCTTTGAGTTACGGTCGCGTGGCCGCAAACGGGAGGTCAATCCGAGGTCCGAGTAAAAAGTTATGGCCATTCTCCCATCGGTGTGCAGTGTTGTCAAAATCAGAAGAGTTCAAGCGATTGAAGAAGGGTTCAATCGATCGAACCTTCGATCGATCGAACTGAGCTCGATCGATCGAACCTTTTATTCACCTAAAAGTTGCGTAAACTCTGTGGGAACCCTATATATACGTCGTTTTGACGCCAGACGAAGGGAGGACGCTCCAGAACGCACAGAACAGCAGTTTAGGGTAGTTTTAGGGTTAGATTAGGAGTAGGTTAGGTTAGATTCATATTCTTCTTCATCTTTTTCATTAATATACTGAAGATTACTCAAGATTGATGTTGATTACAAGTTATTTTCAGATTATTTACAGGTTTTTCTTCTCCTTTCCCTCTATTTGATTGTTTATTAGTTTAGATGCTTTGATTACTTTAGTTTTCTTTTCCTGCATTAGTTTTATTATGTTTTCGTAGTTTAGACGTTGGGAATATGTGATGAAACATTGAATCCCAGCCTCTGCCATGCAATCTTTAGAAACCTTGGGTTCGATCGATCGAAGGTATTTCGATCGATCGAACCAGAGATAGTCAAGCGATCGAAGATAGTTCGATCGATCGAAGGATGATGCAGTTCGATCGATCGAGAGCGCTTCGATCGATCGAACTTGTTAATTCTTGAGATGATTCTTTGAAGTATTCCATGACTTTCTGTTTTAGAAATCTGTCATCAAATTGTCCCTATAAGCTCAGTTTGTCACAACAGTTTTTAGAACTTAAAGCCTTAAGGCCTTTTCTTCAATGACTTTTGAAAACCACTTTGAATGCTAACACCATTTAGAGTGCAAGTAATTACCATTGTTTTAAACCGTCTTCTATGTATTTTAAATCAAATGTGATGATGTAGTCCCGGGCATGAAAGGGCTATTGATTCTATATCTTTAGAAAAATACGGAATACTGAAGAGGAATGAACTCCATAGAACGTTAATGAATTTGCTTGGTAGATGGTTAGGATCAATGTGGATTCACGTGTTTCCAACACCTTTAATTTAGTTGTTCAATTAGTTATGTTTCTATATGTTTAGTTTATTATTTAGTTTAATTTAATTAATTAGGATTAGTTAGAACCTTCTCTTCTACATTCATCTTTTCTATTTCTTTAGGTTATAACTTAGTAGATATTCTTCCTATTCCTTCCCTGTGGGATCGACCTGGACTTCCAGTACTATATTACTTGCACGATCACCTACACTTGGGTGTTGCACAAGAGCGCACAACTTTTTAGTCGTGTCAAGTTTTTGGCGCCGTTGCCGGGGAAGGCAACTAGGTTAGGATTTTACTAAGTTTTTCCATTTTTCTTCTTTTACTTAAAAAAAAAAAGAAATCATTGGACTTTTTCTCTCACAAAAAAAAAAAAAAAAAAAAAAGAATTTCTTTTGTTTAAATATTTTGGGTAAACATGTCTTATCCATATTACCCTCCATACAACACAAATACCACGAATGGGTACACATTAGGTAATGATAACTATACCCCGAGTTGGCAAGCACCCACATATGATGCACATTATCAACCTAAGTGCTACCAATCACCACAATGGGAAAACCATCGTGTTAGTCCCCCATGTTATCAAACGTATCAAGAACCTCCACCTGGAGAGTTCTATCAATCACAATGGGGATATAACCAAAATGATAGTGTAGGATATAGTAGTAGTTCCCACGATTACCAAATGCACCAAGACTTTCCTTCTGGGGAGTCTTGCACACAAACACAATGGGAAGGGGACTATTACCAACAACAATGGGGTGAAACTTCATATAGTTATAATGAGGAGAATAACCAAGTTGAGGATAATGGTATGTTAGAATTGCTGCTTAGTGAAATGAAAAGGCTAGAGAGTGCAATTGATAAATTAGGAGCTAGATATCAACAAGCATTTGATAGCCAACCTTTAGAAGACTATACCAGTCCTTCAACGCTACAACCTGAATTTCAAGATACTAACAATGGAATGGAATTAGAGGACAATGATGGGTTCATACCGAGTGAGGTTAACAACTCATTTGAGAAAGTGATAACCCAACAAGAACTCCAAAACCAAACCATTGAGCATGAAGTTGTAGAATCGTCTTCTCCTCAACATACAACCCCAGACATCAACTCCTTCACTGCCTGGCTAAAGTTGCACAATTCCTTTATCCAGAGAACCTCAATAGATGACATATATAGTGAGGAGAGTTGCGAGGATGAGAATGAGGTCTTAAAAGATGATGAGAGTTTAGGTGATTGCACGCAACTAGGAAAGGAGGAGTCCCATGTTGACTCTACCCCTACCTTTGATAGTGACCCCAGGGAGGACGTTATTGAAAATTCTAAATGCGATTTAGATTCATCTGATATTCATGAACCCTCACCTCTTTCGGCCGAAGAGGTGGTGTCACCAAGTTGTCCATCACCTATCATTGCTATCAATCAAAGCTCTCGTCCTGAGCTTGAATGTTATGTGTACCCCATTCGTGAACAAACAGAATGTGTTGTGGAAGAGGATGGTAAGGATACTAGAACATGTTCTTCACAAAATTTTCAAAATTCTTTGAGAGAAGACTTGGAAAATATTGGGCCCACTTTAGATGATCTTAAAATTCAACAAGAAGCTAGCAATCTTCTAGACTGCTTGACCTTCTTGAGTGATTATAACATTGAGGCCCAAATAAATAGTTTCAACCAAGTCCAGTCCAAATCAATGTGCATAGAACAGAATTTAAATTCTTATGATCATATTTCTATGGATTCTGTTCTAGAGCAAGAGGAGGGTAGTAAAGTTTCATTAGAACATCACTTAGACCCTGCCCCTTTTATTGAACCATGGCCTCCCCCAGTTTTTAGTATTAAAATAGAGGCTGTTATAGGAAGTACCAACACCAAAGATCGTTTCTTGCATATAATTCCTAAAAAGTGTGGTATTTCTTTTATAACTGTCCCAAAAAAATTTGGAAGCCATTGGTTTTGCATCATCTCCTCTGACCTTGAGCCTGACATTAGTTGGGGGGAGTTGCATTTTTATGAGGATCTCAAAAGTCTTGTCATTGTTAAATTATTTCACTGGGAAGATCCTCAAAAATTTCGGTTGTTACTTTATGATAAGTATCTTGATTAACCGAATTTATTAACTGAGTTGTTATATTATGTTCTCTATTTTTTCTTGTTGCTACTAATGATTTTGCAGGTAACTTGAAAAAAATTGGATATTAATGCCTCGAGGTAAAATCCTTCCCTCTCTCGCTTTACTTTACATGTCCATGTGCTTAGTTTAGAACATTGGGGACAATGTTTAGTTTTAGTTGGGGGGAGTGAGTCATTGCATGCCTCATATCTTTTTGTTGTACTTTAGTGTCATATACCTGCTTAGCAACATGTAACTCAGTAAATTAAAATTGTTAAAAATTTTAAAATTTTTTATTTTATTTTTAAATATAATAAAATGGTTCTTGTATTTTTCTCATAGTTAATGTAGTTAGTTATGATGCATTAGTGTTATTTTCTGTATGTTATTAGTATGTGATATACTATGGTAGTTTCTTTACTATCTTAGTTATAGTACATTTTGTGCTTTTTAATCTTCAAACAACTTTGAGCACATTGTGACAACCTTGTACTTAGCTAAAATGGATTAGTAAGCATAGCTTAAGTGTCTTGAAAGACTGTAGTGGAGACTAATAACCCAAGTGAGCTTTTGTACCATTCTTTTGTTTTTGAGGGTTTTATAAAATTACTCTTACTTTTTGAAAAGCATATTAATTCGTTGAAAGTCTCATTTTTCTTCTTCATTTTGACTGATCACTAGAAGAGAACGTTTAGGATTTACCAAACTTTAGAGCTCTTGAATTTACTGAAATGAATTATCCTATTAACTTAGAAGATGATTTAGGCCATCTTTTGACCATACATGGATAATACAGCCTTGGCCTACCTCTATGCTATTCCTTTACTTCACCTCTTGAGCTTATCATAATCGCCTTGTCTACACAATCCTACAATCTATACCTAACTCCAAATTAGGAGTTCAAGCATCAGTTCTTTATTTAGGTGTGATCGGGATGTGTTGCATTGACAAGAAGTTTGGTTGTGTGAATAAGGAAAAGTTGGCAGAAAAAAAAAATGAAAAAAAAAAAGAAAAGAAAAAGAAAAGAAAATAAAAGAAAAAAAAACATGAAAAGAAAAAAAAAATGCCAATGGTTGTGACAAAAGAAAAAAAGGAATGAAAAGAAGAGTGTGAAAAAAAAAATAAATAAAAGAAAAGAAGAAGAAGAGAGATTGGAGATGTGGGAAGTTTGAAAAGTTATAGTAGACATTCCAATCACATCCTTTGACCCAATTGAATATCACGAGCCTCTTTCTTCTTTCACTTAATACCTCTTTTTCAAAGTCCTGATGATTTTAAGTAAATTAGATTTGAAGTTAAGGTAATGAGAGAGTTATCCACGGTATCTCGCTCTTCTAGTGAAAAGTATCCTTTCATGAGACTTTATGCACTAAAATTTCCGTTTTTCTATTTAGATATGAGAAGCATTAGATTCCATTTACAATTACTCTTTACAGCTTCCATATCATGAGTGACAATTATTACACCTAATTCAGAGTGATTTCATTTTGAGAGTGTAATCCTGGTGAGAGTTGAGTCAAAATGAACGTCTTGATAGCGTCTTAGGTTATGCGAGCTTTGAAATTAAAGTTTTGTATTTTGGTTGTCCATTCACACACACACTTGAAGATTAATATGTATGGAACATTCTAATGACTTTGATAGTAGATTAACTGTAATATGTGTGTTGCATTGCTAGAGCATACTAGAGAGTTTCATGAGATTGTTGAGCTTAACTACATTGCTAAATGAGAGGAAAAATTTCTTGAAAACATTTAAACTAGAACCATTACCATAAACATGAATTTTGTGGGTAGATTCACTGCAAACCCTCACGAGACAACACTCGTCCACTAGGGGGAACCTAGGGGTTTAAAGGCTTGTTGCATACGCTAAATGCAATCGCGATTCCTGCGAAAGTGATTTAGGATTTTTACTTTCTTTTGTTTTTAATTTTTAGAGTTAAATAAACACTGTTGTAGTTCGCTTCATTGCTAGGGACTAGCAACGAGCTAGTTGGGGGGTGTGATTCGAGGTGAAAAGTGCATATTTATAGCGTATTACATGGTTCTTATGCATACTTTTATCCCCAAAATCCCTACATTTAGGTACATTCTAATAACAATGGTCTTTTTATTATGTTAATGCTAAAATATATGTTTTTGCATTGTTTTATAGGTATTAGGATGCAAACCGATGAAGTGGAGCTAAAGAAAGTGATTCTGGTGGATAGAACAACAGAAGCAGCTGAGAAAATGGCAATTTTGACAATGATGACTTCAGATTTGGAAGATTTTCCCAGAGACATGAAATGTAGATCTTTGAGTTACGGTCGCGTGGCCGCAAACGGGAGGTCAATCCGAGGTCCGAGTAAAAAGTTATGGCCATTCTCCCATCGGTGTGCAGTGCTGTCAAAATCAGAAGAGTTCAAGCGATTGAAGAAGGGTTCAATCGATCGAACCTTCGATCGATCGAACTGAGCTCGATCGATCGAACCTTTTATTCACCTAAAAGTTGCGTAAACTCTGTGGGAACCCTATATATACGTCGTTTTGACGCCAGACGAAGGGAGGACGCTCCAGAACGCACAGAACAGCAGTTTAGGGTAGTTTTAGGGTTAGATTAAGAGTAGGTTAGGTTAGATTCATATTCTTCTTCATCTTTTTCATTAATATACTGAAGATTACTCAAGATTGATGTTGATTACAAGTTATTTTCAGATTATTTACAGGTTTTTCTTCTCCTTTCCCTCTATTTGATTGTTTATTAGTTTAGATGCTTTGATTACTTTAGTTTTCTTTTCCTGCATTAGTTTTATTATGTTTTCGTAGTTTAGACGTTGGGAATATGTGATGAAACATTGAATCCCAGCCTCTGCCATGCAATCTTTAGAAACCTTGGGTTCGATCGATCGAAGGTATTTCGATCGATCGAACCAGAGATAGTCAAGCGATCGAAGATAGTTCGATCGATCGAAGGATGATGCAGTTCGATCGATCGAGAGCGCTTCGATCGATCGAACTTGTTAATTCTTGAGATGATTCTTTGAAGTATTCCATGACTTCCTGTTTTAGAAATCTGTCATCAAATTGTCCCTATAAGCTCAGTTTGTCATAACAGTTTTTAGAACTTAAAGCCTTAAGGCCTTTTCTTCAATGACTTTTGAAAACCACTTTGAATGCTAACACCATTTAGAGTGCAAGTAATTACCATTGTTTTAAACCGTCTTCTATGTATTTTAAATCAAATGTGATGATGTAGTCCCGGGCATGAAAGGGCTATTGATTCTATATCTTTAGAAAAATACGGAATACTGAAGAGGAATGAACTCCATAGAACGTTAATGAATTTGCTTGGTAGATGGTTAGGATCAATGTGGATTCACGTGTTTCCAACACCTTTAATTTAGTTGTTCAATTAGTTATGTTTCTATATGTTTAGTTTATTATTTAGTTTAATTTAATTAATTAGGATTAGTTAGAACCTTCTCTTCTACATTCATCTTTTCTATTTCTTTAGGTTATAACTTAGTAGATATTCTTCCTATTCCTTCCCTGTGGGATCGACCTGGACTTCCAGTACTATATTACTTGCACGATCACCTACACTTGGGTGTTGCACAAGAGCGCACAACTTTTTAGTCGTGTCAGTATGGTCAATGCATCACCATCCAAAGTAGTTGGGCTCGAAGAATCTTGACTGCTTCTCAGCTCAGTCAGTTTTTGCTGCCAATACATAATGATGTGAAATATTAATATTTTTAATGATTAAGATTTAATGATGTTTAGCATTATAACTTAAGAAGTGAACTGATCATGTCCTCAATAGTTTGAGGATAAAATTCCCCAGTTTTCTTGGCCTCTGGAATTCGACGAAAACCTCTGATCGCTCAGGCGGTTGATGAAGTGGATCCTTAAGCATCTACAAATTAATAACCAATATAAGAGCTATATACTCCAATATGTAGTATGAGCACTAAGAACAAAGTCATGTCAACATAAATATACAAGCACGAATGGAATGCATGCAGTTAAATGACCGTAATGTGAACTTTGTATACAAACAAGAATCAAGGTAATGCAGTTAAATTATTGTTATATGCATACCATTTCCTCGGCCTTTTCATGATATGACTGTCGATCGATACAATGAACATCAGTCCTTTTAGCTCTGTTGGCTTTGCTATTGTCTCTTTGCTTCATTTTTTACTCCATTGCTTCATGTTTGATGAACTCGTTCTATTGACTACGAGGGATTTGCTCTTTTTTTGGCACCTTATCCTTCAATGCCTTTATCCCATTAATATCTAGGTCTTCAAAATATTTTGAACACAAGTTCTTCCTCCACGCCTTCAACACATTAATGATAGTTAGTTTTCCTTCCCTAACCAAATCCAAATCCAAATCCATGAACCAAACAAACCCTTAAGCTTGGTGTATTTTCCAGCTTTCAAACACATCCAAACAGTGCAAAATCAGTAACCCAGATAGTAAAATAAAAAAACATGGCCAAAGAACTTACATAGTAACACCAAAAGCTGGAGAGTATGAATCCAATGAAGAAAGAATAAGAAGTGCCAAAGTAAGCAAGAAGGATTTGATGAAATGCTATAATCCCAACTTTTTTGAGAACTGTTAAGTTACCAACTACTCCAAAAGCTTAAGTTGTTAGAGAATGGGCCCAACAATGTATATCAAGCTTCAACACCCTCCCTCACGTGCAACCCCGACTTGCACGTGGAGAGCAAACAAACCAAACTCCATCATAGTGGAGACAAATACCAAAGTGCAAATATGCACAACAAAGCGGGGATGGAGAGTCGAACCCAGGACCTCCCACAAACAAGGCTCTGATACCATGTTAAGTTACCAACTACTCCAAAAGCTTAAGCTGTTAGAGAATGGGCCCAACAATGTATATCAAGCTTCAACAAGAACTAGTTCGAAAGATTAGCAATTACAAATCCCACAAATACTTGTGAGACAATACCAAAGGAACAAATTTAGAGAGAGAGAGAGAGAGAGAGAGAGAGAGAGAGCGCAACATATAGGGTGTTTGATGATGGTTTAACGTGGAAATTGAATCAATCTAGAAAAATGTTAGGCACACAATACATTCTACAACACATTCCACAATAGGGCTTTAAATGTGTTGTACCCTGTGTTGTTTGAATTTTCCACACTTTTCTATGCACCACTTACACAGCACTAGGTACATGTATTTAAAACCCTGTTATGGAATGTGTTGTGTGCCTAGGATTGTTGATCAATCTATTGTTCTTTCTCTATCAGTTTGGTACCAACTATGAAAGCAACTTGACATCAACTTCTCTTTAAATACTAATACTAATAATAATGGCGGAGGAATTGCCGACTTCACACTCTACAGTGGTTAGGGTTTGTGCAGGGAGTTGTAGAGGAGGAGCGAAGTTGGAGGGGCACAACGGCCGAAGAAGGAGTAGGAAGGGGAGGGGGAGGTGGAGGCATCGGCGAAGTTGGAGGTCGACGCGGAGGCAGCCGTGGTGCGTTCGCGGTGGAGAGGAGGGGGAGGAGGAGGCGTTTAGGGTTCGTGGAAGGAGGAATCGGCTTCACACTCTATCTGTCTAATATGTTTGGTCATATTAGGGGGAAACCAAATATATATATATATATATATATTTTAAAGGGGGGGGGGGGTTGTGGTGGTGTTGGTATGTGTGGGTTTTGGGGAGTGACCATTTAGACCATATTTATCACTATTAAGGACGGTGACAATTTTATAATAAACATTGTTACTGCTATAAACAGTGACAAAGTGTTACTTTTGTCACCCATTCTATTTGCCATTGTTATAGAGACAAAGCTAGCAAAAAAAAGGATGACAAATCTGCTATTTTGGTATAGTGCCTCTTTAAACCCCCCTTTCTCATTGCTCCATCCTCACACATTCTTCATCTATTCAGAAACCACATGCAAATAAGGTTCAGCAACATTTCTTATCTAGATGATGTCATGAGTGTGTTTCCATCAAATGGTTTGAATGTGACATATTTCTTCTATTGTCAGATTCAACAAAATGCTGAGGCTTATCACCAGAAACTTCAATGATTGACTTCTGGAATCCCCGACGGCGGTGGTGATGGAGATTTGGAAAAGGCAAGTGAAAGGACAAAATTGCCCTTGAATTCTGTTAGTTTCTTAACAAATTTGGATGGATAGGCCCTTTTTTGACCCCCACTTAACAAACTTGGATGACTAATTTGGAAGTTTAGGGACCATAGGGACCAAATAGCAAAGAGAACAAACTACAAGGGTGTAAAATACATTTAAGACTTATAAGGACTTGGTTCGAGGGTTTTATTAATTCACTCATCAGTTCAGTGTACACAGCGCCACCTTCTAGGCTCTGCCGCTCTGCAACACTCCAAAGACCAGAAGAGTCTTCTTCGTTCACCGTTGTACTTGTTCCTCACCAGCAGCTGTTCGTCGTTGATCGCCGGTGGTATCTGGAAAGCCACTCTCTCTGTCACACTCGGTTTCTCTTTCTCTCTTTCTCTGAAATCAACTAGACTATTTCTAATTTATTTTCTGTGTGCTTACAATTCCAGTCAGGTTGCTGGAAATTCGAAAAAGCAAAAAATAAAATCAATACAAGTTCATTACTACAGATTGTTACAAAATGTAGTTTTAGCGTATATCTTTAATTCTATATCTGATTTGCTAGCTCTAAATATATTCACAGTTGACTCCTAAACTATGGAACCCGAAGAGAAAATTAAACACGATAGCCCATGGAGACGGGATCGTCCCGAATCTTGGGGTATGTAAAAAGAGTTGGTGGCATAATTTGTTCCCTTTTGTCTTATATATATATATATAGAGCCTGTTTGTCTGTGCTTATGCTTATGCGATCTTGATCGTGATTGGTAGAATGCTTAAAAGTAGAACTGCTTATTATGGTTTGGGTGTTTGGTTAATATGTTTTGAATTGAGAGATAATCTTGAAAAGCACCCCCCTACCTGCTTATTGTCAAACTGCTTTTTGGACCCAATCTGCTTATTTTTTGTTGAAACAAACAGATCAATAAGCAGTTTGGGCCACCAGAACTACTTAAAAGGTCAAATAAGCAATAACAAACAGGGTCATATATATATATATGTGTGTGTGTGTGTGTATACATATATATATATCATTATATTGAGTTTCTATTATGTTACGAGCAGGTCCCTATTCAATTCTTCGGAGTTCCCTTGAGGAGAGGTTTGATGATTTTGTAGATGATAATATTGATTTAGATATCGATACAAAAATAGCTGCATTGAAAGCTTCTCCTTCTGTTGTGTGTATTGTATGTCTTACTGGTAGGTATTTATTGCATTATGCTTATTTTATTCTATTTATTGTATGTGTTGGTTTTAATTTTGTTTATTTTGTTTCAAGGTGGCATCGCATTTTTTTTCGGCTCTGGGATTATTGTCGATTCCGAGGATGTTGATGGTAGATATACCAGCACCATCTTAACTTCTGCAACCGTCCTTAGATCTAATGAGTCAGATGATGTTGTAGCAGATGACATCAAGGTCGTTTCTTTAATCAATTATTATTATTATTTTAACCGTACATAAACTGTTCAAATATTCTTCATTGAGCTAAAAAAAAATTAAATTGGTCCACCGTTATTGCAGATTTATGTGCATCTACAAGATGATAAATTTGAGGGTCAAGTCATGACTTATGACTTTCATTACAACATTGCTGCTATTAGGATCGAATCTGATGTCCTGCTACCAACTGCCACACTTAGGCTTTTGGATGATTCCATAAGCATAGATCCAAGTGAGCTTGGTTCTCGTGGAGACACAGGAGTAGGTTTTCAGCTTCGTCATTCAAAATTATATAACATTTATCCTGGGGACAAGGTGATTGCGCTTGGACGCTATTGTAAAGTACCCTATAGGGTTATGGCAGCTCCTGGTAAATTCAGGTAAGTGAAGTTACTTCACATGTTGCTATCTTTTACTTGGCTGGGACTGGGAGAATATAATTTTTTAATATATGTATGTTTTTTCAAGATGAGTTGTATAAAACACTTCACTTTGCAATAATTGTGTTATGTTGACCATTACCCAATTATTATCTTATTTTATGCTTGTCACTACAGATTATATGAATGGTTAGGTTTAATGTATAACTTTTGAGACACTATTACTTGTAAGTGCCTTGTCGATTACTTACACTAGCTTTCTTTCTATTTGGCTAGCCTTGATTGCTGCGAATTCGATTGTAATGAACTTTTTAGTGCAACTTGCTTAATCTCAAAGGTAATAAATTTGTTCTCTTCAATCCCCTCTCTTATTACCACATTGATGTTTGGTTTTGGAGCAACGGTGAATGATGATATGTCTTTGGTCTTCTATTTTTTCCTCGACGAGTACTATCTAGCCCGAAAGTGTGTTGGAAATAATTGATTTATGCTATGTGGCACGGACACGACAAGACACAGGACGCACAAACTAGGGGATACGTCATGATACAACGAATAAAAGAATGTTTTTAGTTAAAATATACAATATGTTATTTTGTCCCCACTTTATATCCACTTCCCTTTCCTAAATTCTTAAATAAACCAATTACATATCTAATATAACGTATATTGAAGTGTCCGTGCCACATAGGATGTATGTGTGTGCAGTGTATGATTTAATGTAATGTGCTCTTGTTTCTATTTGAGTTAATTATTCGTACATTTGACAATTTATGTATTAATGGTTATTTTTTTCCCAGTGTGGTATTGGGGGGCCTCTTGTCAACCGACATGGAGAAGTTATTGGTATCAATTTTTATGATACTGTGGGTACTCCTTTTCTGCCAATCAATATAGCTTCCAAATGCCTGGAGCATTTCAAGAGATATGAGTGCGTTTCAAATCTTGTGTGTATGCTTACAATAGCTTTTTTATTTACTAGTTTGGTGCTACATGTGTTGACATCAAGTGTGTTGGATGGCTTGACATGCAATGTACGTGACTGCTAAACTGAGTATATATCACTTATGCATAAGAATATTTAGCCGTCCAGCATATCAAGATTGCAAGCTCGGACTGTTGTGCATTCTTGCAAGTATGCCAAATTTGTTATATCTCAAATAGAATCTCCCATGCTAAAGTCCAAGTCCAGAATATAATTTTAAACATCCGTTTATTAGTGGTAATGATTATGACTAGTGGAGGCATTTCTTAGTATTGAATTCACTTGTCATTGATATTTATTGCTATTACACCTCCGGACTGGAGTCACGAATTCCAAAATATCCTTAAGTATCAGGATTGTCCCTTATTCCTTTCATCAGTTTATATAAAACACTATAGATGGTGGACAATCATCTAGTCTTTGGTTGATGCCTTACTTTGCTATACTTCGTTATCTCATTTTTAATCCAACTTCAAATGTTGCAAAAAGGTTCCATCAAGGGATTTCAATGTAACCCATATATCTCTTCTTCCTCCTCATAGTTTCTTTCTTGTTTAAAGATAAATTTGATTATAACCTTTCTTATGAAGTATTTCTTTTAACCACCCAAAATTCAACTCCCTTTTAGTTGTTGTCCAGAGAATTCCTGGACCTAAGTTCCCAAATGCTAGGTTTTACTTTATTGTAATCACATCTAGCCTTGGGATGATACATTACTTTGCTATCTAGGTTACCTTGTTTGAATCCAATTTCAAATGTTGTAAAAGGTTCAACTAAGGATTTGCATATGCATTTTTCTTTTGGTTTTCTTAAAATTTTTAACTCATGACTCTTCGTCACATTCTATCGCGGCGGAGGTGACCACGAGTGAATTTGTCTTTTGATTCATTGTGTTATATTCCATGTACTTTGGTTTGTTTGCTCTTTTTGTGGATTACCTGCATGAATAACATTTAATTGAAAGCATTTTAAGTTATTTTAGAGGGTTTGCCGTTCCAAAATAAAAGGTTGCTTTAGAGGGTCTAACGGTTTGTATTATGCAATAGGAAATTTTGTCGACCCTCGCTTGGAATGCAAATGATCAATCTTTATGCGTCAAGTGTTGACAAGTTAGAAGGATTTATCAAAGTGTTCCCTGGAGTCTTCAAAGGTGTTGTTGTAGAAAAGGTGTGTTCTCCACTCTACCTTGTTTTAGATGGATCTGATTATTTGAAGCAATGTCTCCTTTCTGTATGCACGAATATGAATTTTGTAGTAAACTAAAAAAAAATTCACTGCATATGTAGGATATTAAGGTTCTTGTGTCAGAGGATAACTAATAAATCGATTACTGTATGGCACATGCAATTTAGATCTCATTTCAACACTTGGTGTACTTCTGTACCAGAATGGTAATTTTTTATCTATCTTTTAAGGTTTATCAATCATGGTTAGGTTAGACAATAGAATGCTAAAGTTGTACTGCTGGAATAAAAAATATGATGAATATGGTTTGGGCGTAATAGGGGATTCCCCGTACGCCATGATTGATAGACTAAATGGTCTAAGAGATGTGGGACTGGTTTACAATATATGTACACGAAATTTATTAAAATTCCTAAATTGGTTACATAATTACATTAGTTCATAGGAGTATACAAGGGTGACCAAAATGAAAAATAACTAGCTAATGGCTTCAGTTTAAAAAGTCCATAATTCCGATCTTCGGTGTAGGTGAAAATTAAGAAAAGGATTATTTATAGCTTCAAACAGATGCCTATTTTAAACCTATTGAAACTCAAAATAAAAAGATCCTTTTGTTGCTTTCCATTGTAGCCAAAACCAAATGCCAACCACGGCGAAACTAAAATGATATGTGATATGGATCAATCCGGCAAAGTATAATAGTTGAAACTTTCTAAAAGTGTTACTCACCAGGAGTCCACCATCCTTGATATTAGAAGCCCATTGGGTCCAAAATATTTACAAAACTAGAATAATATATGTTGTCCAAAATGGTTCAAAGTTAAATTTTGTGTTTCCATTTGACAAAAAATCATCACATATACAACTTGACAAATGACAAGGACCAGCAAGGCACATGTCCCAATTTACATAACACCCCAGAAAATACCAGCTAAGTGAAGGGTTAGAAGTTAGAACAGCTCCGGACTACACCTTAAGCCCTTCGTCCCTTGCTTTCCTAGGCTAACTTGAAAATATCATGTAAAAGTATGATGAACTCAAATACCCTAGTAAATTCTAGCGATGCAATAAAGTATTATGTATTTTTCGAAAGAGAACTGATTATCATTTGAAGAAATTTTAGAAGAATATCAAATGCATAGCTGCAGCATATGGTAAACTCTGTTAAGATATAATGTTCATATTGTTCCAAAGCACTTATTGAATCAGTTCACAAGGCGAGAAGTTAAATAGCAAGTTTGTAGCATGGAAGGCAATCAGATTGTAGCTAATCCAAATCCAAGAATAGGCCAACCAATACTAAAGTCGGAGCTCTAGTTAAGTTTATTTTTGTATGTACTTGTTTACAACAAAGATAAGCCTTTGGAGCTCTTGTTGGTTGGAGAAGAAGTCTAGCTTCTCTGGTTTTCTAATGTTTTGGTTATTAGTATGTACAAGCCTTTTGAGCTCTTTGTCTGAACCTGGATCTTTCTTCAACAAAGATAATTAATATCGAAGATTGCGTATTCAAGCATAAAACATAATAACAAGGAAGATTGTTTTAATTGCCCTTTTAGTGGATCACGAAGGTTTTGATATTTTAAGATATATGTAGCCCTAATGTCTGGAATTATTGGAAATTGGGAATATATCTAACTTTAGTACTGACACACGCACACATTATAGAGGATATTAAGCTTTTAATAGATGAGCTGCTGCTGAATGAGTGAAAATGGGCTCAGTTATTTATATGCTCTCACGCTATGTCGATTGATGTATTCCGCACAATTCTGTCAGCAATGTAGTATGGTTGTGACTTTTTGGTTCAGACAGAACACTTAAATATTACCGTAATACAATTTTTGGTGCTATAAGGCGAGCGTTAGTGTTGCTGGATATGATAGCGTTTCAATGCATTTATTATATAATCTTGTTCATATTTCTCCATTACACACCTTTGCTAATTGCTTTTTTTTTTCATTTTTTTATAAGCACTTTTGCTAATTGCTTGGTTTATTACATTTTTTTTACTAAAAATATTGTATGACGTTCATGGAGTTGATGCGATTAATTGTTTAACATAAGATCTTGATTAGAATTTTAAAGATGAGAATTAATTGCCAAGCGTTAAAGTGTGTTTTAGACTTTAGTACTACATGCTTTTATGGCTTCAAGCACACTTGAGAAGTTCTGACTAAATGCATAGTGCACTGCATAATCCTCCGAATTATTAACTAGGTGACAACAGGGTCCCCAGCTGATTCCGTTGGAATACAGTGCGATGATGTTATTATTCAATGTGGCGGAAATCATGTTCGGGGCTTTCTGGAGGTATGTTTATTGTTGTTATGTTGTTATTGGGGAGATGCTTTTTGGAGTTTTTTTACTATGAACCTTGTTATGCTCTTTTTTTTTACCCTCTACAAATTGTTTTGACCATTTGAATCTTTGTATTTGTGGCTTAATTCTTTTCATGTTGGTATCAGTTATATGCAACGATATTGGACAAGGTTGGGGAATCTGTCGAGGTGGTTGTGATGCGAGCAAGTACTGGCGAGCATTTAAAGTTGACTCTCGACGTTCGTGAAACTAGATCTGACGAATTTAATAGGTAAATACACTGTATTTTGGTTTATTTCTGCATATATTTGAATTAATCTTTCATTCCTTTTTTTTATTTATTTTTATTAAATTAATCTTTCCTTCAAGTAAGTGATTTATGTGATTTTTATGATGGTTTGTGAAATTTATTATTCAAAGATTTTGGTGACGTTCTGTTGATTGTTTTATCTTTGTATTTGGGGATGCTTTCATGAGAGTCTGACAATTTATTAGATAAGTGGGATTTTATTTTTGGTTATTTATCATAACTATGACATCTTTATGCTTAATTCCTAATTTTGTACCATGTGCCTTGTCTTCTTAGTTGGCCGCTCCCCAAAGAATACCGTGAGTCTGTTAAAAGATTTCGAAGATGGTGGTATGTATTTTTCTGTTGTATGTCATTTACCTGGGAATTATTGGAACTGATGTTTGCTATGTGTACACAAGACCATGATTCGTTTCTGTTATGATAATTAATTTACGTTTGAAGTTTTGATCGGTGTTAAATTGACATTGCTTACTGACTTCCTTTTTTTTGGGTGGGGGGGGGGGGGGGGGGAGGGGAATTGTCGGAACTGATGTTTGCTATGCGTACGCAGGACCATGATTCGTTTCTGTTATGATAATTAATTTACGTTTGAAGTTTTGATTGGTGTTAAATTGTCATCGCTTACTGACTTCCATTTTTTTTTTAACTCTTGATCTTTAATCTTGGAGTTAGAAGACAAAGGCGCCTCAGCTCTTGGAGAAGACACTATCATACGTAGGCCAATTAATGTCATTTTGGGCAATAAATTTGTGAAATTCTTTGAACCATATTCGGCATTATTTTAATTGCCGAAAACGATATTTATACAAAGCCAATTAATTATTTGGCTTGTGTTGATTTTAATACTCGCTGGCTCTGTGGAGTCTATCAAAAAATAGTTTTGGCTCTGTGACTGTTTATATGGCAATACTATTATGAAGAAAAAAAAATTATTAACTAAAGTGGAACACTAATTCGGTCGATGTTCTAATTGGTGGCATAGACCGACTGAAGAACTATGCGACTGGTTTCACTTTCGTTTGTTGGAAGTTAGATTTATAAATCTTTTGCATCACTTGCATTAGTAGATTAGTAAACATACATTCATACAAGTGAACCATTTGGCTTTGGCACGCCGAACAATAAATATAGTGAAGAGGTGGTGAAGTATGTTGCTCCCTTGAAAGGCAAAATGATTTAAAATTATTTTGGTAAAATAAAAGCCGGTTTTTTCAGCTAGTAGTAGATCCCACCAAATGGTTGGAAGTAAATTTGCTCACCAGAGGAACAATGATGTGAAGAAATTATCACCAAAGTTGTGCTGAAAAGTTTAAATTCGGCTAAAGAGCCCCTCAAAACCATGGCTGAAGACGTTAATATACTTGTGGGGGGGGGGGGGGGGGGGGGGGGGGGGGTGTCATCGGGCGACTGTTTTTGTACGGCAAACGGGGGGGGGGGGGGGGGGGGGGGGGGGGGGGGGTTGGCAGGGGGCCAAGTAGTTTCACCAAGGCCAATTGACTTCATTTTAGCTGATGAATTTCTGGATTTTTTTTTAAACAAACTTTCTTGAAAAAGGCAACCATTGAGGATCTTGTTCATAAGAGTTCGGAATAATTGTAATTGCCGAAAATGAGTAGTAAAAAATTAAACTGGTGTAAAACCGCAGTTTGCCAAGAAAGTTACTAAGTTTTCCATGTAAAGACTGGTATGAAAAGAAAAGAAAAGTTTACTTTAGTAGAGTTCACATCCAAAATAAAAAAGACATAAATCAAGGTAGGAAAATGTTACAGAAAATATTGAGTTGGACCTCCAGCCAGCTTCGGTTTGCTTGGACCCAGAAAAAATCAATTACAAAGATTCAGTGATTATTATAGTAAAAAAAAATATCAGTGATAAAAGAAAAGGAATACCATGTACTCATGTACCAAGTTCAGAAAATAGAAATAACATCAGGGCCCCACCATCCAAACCCATTGTACACATTTTGCTGAGGAAATGGGAGAATTAAAATGAAATCAATCCAATCCCAAGTAGTAAATTATGTGGTTTCTTCTAAAAAAAAAAAATAATATTTCAGGTTCTTTTCATTTGTGTACATCAACATAGAGGAAATTCTTTTCTAAGACAAAAAAAAATGCTTGTGAGCATGGGTGGGAGTTCCAAAGACAAAGTGGTACTTTTACAAATCCAAAAAATGCTAAACATGCTCACACCTTTTTAACGAAATAGAGAACCCAAAGCTAAGCATAAAGAATAGGGTAAGGATATTGTGAGAAGTTTCTCATATGAGAATGCGGGTTTTAACCATTCGATGAGAATCTAGCCATAAGATTTCCAAGAATCTGGAGATGTATTTATTGTCAGATTCTCATCCAATGATTAAAACCCACATTCTCATATGAAAAACTGCTCTCTGTGGACTTGTCATAAAGAATAATGGTACTTTTACAACTTTAAACAACTCATCATTCCATATTGATGTCAAACCTTAGATAGGCAATCACATTATGATCTAAGTACTTATTAGAGTATCACCAATAGAGACATTTGAGTGAACAAAATATTTGAACAATATTTTTTAGGGTTAATTTTAAAATGGAAAAAGTTAAGACCCACACACTTTTCACATTATATGCTTTAAATGTATGTACTTTGTGTTATTTCTTGAATTTAAAGCTATGTGTGAAAAAGTGTGAAAAAAGTGTGAGTGTAGTAGTGCTCTTATAAAATATACTTTTGAAGTTCAGTCCCTGTTTCATTTTAGTCTTTGTAATTTTAATCGCATCAATTTGATTCTTGGAAGTTTTTAAATGGAAGCAATGTGGTCTAAATGTCCAATTCTGTGAAAAAAGTTGACAGAATTTACTTACATGGTATGCACTATTAATCTTTTTAGGGGCAAAAATGGAACACCACCAATCTTACCACCCATCTATTAGCGTATTTGTGCATAGCAGTGGGTGAATTCAATCAATTTTCTGACATAATGAGACATCTGAACTATATTGCTTCTTTTTAAAATTTTCAGCAACTGAATTGATACAATTGAAACTGCAGAGACTAAAATGACACAAAGAGCATGCCTCAAGAGTATATTTTGTATTTAAGCCTATTTTTGCTATCCACGTATCTATTTCACACATAATATATATATATATATATGTGTGTGTGTGTGTGTATTATAAAAATAGAATCAGATGCCTGCCACATGGTAGTTGTGTGATTTTTTTCACTTATACACACACACACGATGCAAACTAAACTAATTAATTAAAATAATATAACTACATTATATATAAAATAACAATACCACTAATAAATTTACGTATATAAAATTTACTTAGCAAAAAAATACGTACATAAAATTTAGAAATATTTTCTCATGGATCGCACGGGCATTTAGATTTATTTTCTTATATGGTTTAAGGCCAGTGCTGGGCCAGAGCCACACAAGCATGGCTTTGGGCCAGTTCTAAGTGACGGCCTCATTCCAACTTTAATGGCTATTTCGTATACGAGTAATGATATACTTCTTAAAAAAAAACTTCCAAAAGTGTTTTCTCAATGCATGTGGTAATAGGCCCAGTTGATTTTGATTGGCTGATATTGAAGTGGTCATACAATTAATGAAGATGGGCCCACTACCATATGTGTTGGGAAAAACTGTTTGGAAAAAAAAATTTGGGAAGCATAGCATTACTCCATATATATAGTCTGTGTATGGTACAAAAAATGTTGAAAATAAAAAAGACCAATCAAAAAGAGTAGTATTGTGGTTCTCAAATTTTTATTCCAAAAGTAGTTCAGCAATGATGTGCTAGTGAAATCATATTCAATGTAGTGGGACATTACAAATCTTTATTAGAAGTAGTTTTAAGTGATTTTATTGTCATGTCATTTGAGAATCATTTTTGGGATATAAATTTGGGAAACTTAGCTTTATTCAAGAGTAATGCTACGCTCCCCGAATTTGGTTCTTAACACATGTGATAGTGGATCGATTATGATTGGAGGATATTGAAGTAGTTCTTCCATTATTAAAAGTGGTCCCACTGCCACATGTATTGGGATACAAATTTCGGAAGCATAACGTTACTCTTTATTCAAAAAATAATAAAAAGGAGCAATGGTATGGTTATCAAATTTAAATCCTGGATTTGGTTCCCAAAAATTTTACATTTGTATCAAACTAAATTACAGTTGAGACCAGTGAATTTTCATTGCAAGTTGTTTAAAGTGCTACAACTATCAATTGAGCACCGAATGGATCAGCGACCGAAAATAATTCCCTAGTTTTGAAAGGTCTTTTTTTTTTCAAGAAAAACAACGCAGAAGACATTAAAAAAAAAAAACTACATTCTATAAGAGTAACAAATTACACATAAAATAAATGAAACATGATTAAATTTATATAGATGGTGATGTACGTTGATGATTGTGAAAATACTAAGTAATGTGTGGAGGGAAGATTAGTGGGTATAGAGAGTAATAAGGGGCTTTGAACCAAAGACTCGAAGCATAGAGTAATCAGGTGGAACATGATACAGAAGCTCAAAAGGGGTTTTGAAGTTTGAATTGAAGAAAAGGGGAGGGGAGTCTATTGATAATAAAAAAAACAGCTGTGAGAGAAGCATCAACCCAATATTTCAGGGGCATGAATGAATGGTTAAGTAAGGTCAATGTAGTTTCAATCACATGCCTATGCTTCCTCTCACTCACCCCATTTTGCTAGGGGTACGAGGACATGTAGTTTGATGAATAATACCATGTTGAGTTAGAAATTGCTTCATAGCAGTGTTCACAAATTCACCTCCATTATTTGTCCTGAGAATCTTAATTGTGAAAGCAAATTGATTTTCAACAAGAGTTTTGAATTGGACAAAGGTTGGGAAAACTTCAGATTTTTGTCTGAGAGGATAAAGCCATGTAAATTTAGAAGAATTATCAACAAAGATGACATAAAATCTGTAGCCAAAGACAGAAACAGTGGATGAGGGTCCCCAAACATCAACATGAATTAGATGAAGTGGAGTGAAAGAAGATGAGGTAGACTTTGAGAAAGGAAGTTATGACTTTTAGAGACATGACAGGAGTGACAAGGAGGAAGAGATGATGGAGAAAGAAGAAGTTTATACTGAGAAGACAAAACATTCATGGTTTTAGAACAAGGATGACCAAGTCTTAGATGCCATTGACTGGTTGAGATTGTACTGAAATCATAGCAGATGGGTTTTTCAAAGAAGATGATAGAGATGAAAGTGAAAAAGGGTAAAGACCCTTGTTACAAGGTCCTTGAACCAGAACATTATTAGTCATCTTATCTTGGACAGTAAAACCATCATAATCAAAAATGAATCTGCAATTGTTATCTTTAGCAAGTTGATATACAGAGAGTAGATTATGACTAATATTAGGGACATGTAAGACTTGAGAGAGTGGTAGAGATTTGGTAGGAGTAGGATGTAAACCATTGCCTGTGTTCTTGATGGAGATTACTTCACCATTTCCTACAATGACTGCTTGTTGTCCTTCATAAGGCTACAATAAATTCATATTAGTAGCATTCTTTGTAAGGTGACTGGTAGCCCCAGTATCCAAATACCAATGATGTTCTGAATCTGTCAGTTTTGTAGCAATTAGAGCTTGATGATTACCACAAGGAGGAGTAATTGGATTATCAGACAAGGAATTATAATCCGCATACCAATTTTCTTGAGGCAAAGGACTGCAGAGAATTGGAGGTGGTTGAGGAAATGACGAAGATTGAGAGAAGAATGATGGTTGAGAAGAGAAAGAAGGTGGTTGAGAGAGAATTGGACAAGTCTGATTTTGACCTTCTTGATGAGGAATAGCTAGATGAGCTTGAGGTGGGATTGTAGATTGATGAGACTGATAGTAATGAATTAACCTATGGTAACATTCCGAGGCATTATGGTTGCTTTTCCACAAATCTGACAATATACCCTGTTCCGATTACCTCTACCAAACCAGTTCCTCTTCCACCTCTGAACTTGCCATGTCTGCCTCCTCTGAACTGATGAGAATTATAGTTATAATTCATTCCGCCTTGTTTTGGATTGGTAAAGTTTGATTTGACATAAGAACTTTGATTAGAAACTGCAGAAAGAGCCGTGTTTAGAACACCTTATTATTTCACATCTCTACCGATATGAGTTTCTTCAGCTCTGAGAATAGCATAGAGATTACTCAAATTAAGTTGTTAAGAAGTAGTTCTAAGAGTAGTCTTCAAAGAAGCATATTCAACTGGAAGACCATTGATTGTATATAGAACAAGATCTTCTTCAGAAACAGGACACCCAGACGCAACCAATTTATCAAAACAATCTTTAATAGTATCAAGATAGGAATCCATTGAACCATCCTTAGTAGCATTCAACAATTTCAGCTTCAATTCATGAATATGAGACCTAGAATTCTAGACATATCTTTTGGCTAAATGACCCCAAATGTCCGGTGCATGTTCAAAACCAATTACTTGAGGTAAAATAGAGGGAGAAATCGTTGCATTGATGCAACTGATGAGTTGATTATCGATGTTTACCCATTCAATAAAAAGAAGGATTTGGAAGAATTTCACCTGATTCACTTCTGATTTCTACAGGTAGTGGTGGTATTGAACCTTCAACAAACCCTAACAATTGATTAGCTCTCAAGGCATTACGAAGTTGTAACTGCCAAATCAAGAGAAATTGCTTTGATCCAACTTCACATTTACTAGAGCATTGAGATTAGAAACGAAGAAAACGAGATTAGGCGGTAGATTTAAAGAACTCGTCAGAGTCGCCATGGAAGTTGCAGAGAAGAAAGGTTGAAGATCAAAGAAGAAAGAAAACAAAGAAGATGAGCTCAGGTTTCAGGACCTTGAGGCTCTGATACCATGTGGAAGATCTTAAGCCAAAACAGATTGTATTTTTCTTATTTCTAAAGTCTTTACAAAAACGAGTATTTAAAGAACACTCTGTAATAGAGATACAAGTGGTTACTGCTAGATTCTGTTATACCAACAGATTGTAACAAACACAATTCTTTGATGATCACAACTCTAATTTAATGTCAGGTCATCAATCTAAAACATATGCTATGTCACCAATCCTGGAGACATCCATCTCAGCAATCCATATATGACCTTATATGCTTAACAATAAGAAAGGTTGTGAGAAATTTGATTGTTATTTAAATTTGGGGTTAGTTTAGGAATAAAAGGAAGTAACTTGTTTTAATTTTAATTAAGGTGGTTAGTGGTGGATGCGTTTCCATCGGCAAATATTCAAATCGGAAAATGCTATTCTTTATGAAAATACTTTTGTTTACCCAATTTTTGGTGCACCAATGCTTACCCAAGCCTCCCATTGGTCAATGCAGTGGGACATGGGATTTAATTAATGGTGTTTAATCCTGGGTCTCACTGCATTGACCAATGGGAGGCTTGGGTGAGCATTGGTGCACCAAAAATTGGGTGAGCAAAAATGCTCATATTCTTTATATCTATTTCTTACAAACTTTCATCGTAAATAGATTAAAAATTTGGTATTAAATCCCCCATTAGGAAAAAGTAGTAGTCACAGGACAATGAAATTTTTTTTGCTAAAAAGTTGTCAACCCATGTTTTTTGTACAAAAACCCCGACGAGTTAGTAAAATTTCACTGAATTTTTTTTAAAGTTCAATAAAATTTTGGGATTTTGTCCAGTTTTTGTGTGAGGGACCTTTCACTGAAATGTATTCTTTGTTGGACCTAATGCTCAAAAAATACTCTAAAATGGACTAAACTCTAATTATACTAATAAATTGATATTTGTCTCAACTGTAAATGGCACATTAAAATCTAAATTAGGGAAATTTTGTGATAAAACCCTTAAAATTAGTGTATAGTTTGTAAAACCCAACAAAAGTTATTTTTTAATATAAACCCAAAGTGCTGATTTGTTTTAAAGCTAAACCCCTTCTTTTTAATTTTTTTTTTTTGTTTGTTTTTATGACAAATCTACCCCCACCACTACCACAATCGTCATCTTCATCACCAGCACGATCGCCACCGTCGCCGCCACCGCGCCACCACCACTTCCATCATAGCACCATTATCACCACCATCGCAGCACCACCATCAAAGCACTACCACCCTCGCCACAGTGTCAACCATTGCAGCACCACCACCATCGCCACCATCGCCACCATCATAGCACCACCACCCCACCGTGTCCACCAGTGCAGCACCACCACCATCGCCACCACGTCTACCATCGCAGTACTAGCACCAGTACCATCATAACAGCACCACTACCATCATCGTCACCATCACCATCACCATCACCACCACCACCATTGTCACTGCCATCACCACCACCATTGTCACTGCACCACCACCACCACCACCACCACCACCTCCCCCTTAACAGACAGTTCATAACCACCATCATCACAGCACTACCATGACCACCACCAGAGCACCACAATATTATCTGTTTTCAATTATATGTTCTGTTTGCAAACAGATAATATTATCTATTTTCAAAAACTGAGAATTTTTCACCACAACCTCCACCATCGGAGCACCTCCACCACTGCACCACCACCACCACCACCACCACCTCCCCCTTAATAGAACAGTTCATAACCACATCCATCACAGCACCACTGTTGGCCCAAATGTGGAAACCTCAGAGGGGGGTGAATAAGGTTTTAGCGGAAATTAACCTTTTAAAAACTTAAATGCAAATTAAACACAATCACAAATAATAAAGTAGAGATAAGGGAAGAGACACTTGCAAACCGAGTTTTCAAGTGGTTCGACAATCGCACACCGCGGCCTACGTCCACCCCTCAAGAACACCTCTTGAGGATTCCTTTAATCCGATCTACTTCACGGGTGTAGACCAAACCGTTACATGAGCCTTCAATCTCTTCCAAAGAAGAAAACCTCTTCTTTGCACACAAGGGTTACTAACCCTCACTCTTTACAATTGAAATGGGTACAAATGATAACTCTCTCTCTAGAGTGGATAATACAATTTGAAGCTCACACAATAACTCCTTAGTGAGTAGATGATACAAATAAAAGCTCACTACAATTTACTCTCAAAGAAATACAAATCAAATACTTGAGCAAATTGATTTTTCACTCAAACTAGGGCTCAAATGGGAATGATGATTAAACAAGATGTTTGAATGATTTGGTTGATGTTCTTACTTGTTTATGACCCTTAAAAACATCCCTATATATAGCTTTTTAAAGATTATAGCCGTTGGAAGTGATTGGGTATACTTAAAGCAACATTTGGAGAGTTAGAAAACTAGCCGTTATGTGTTTCAGCACAGTCCAGTCGACTAGATCGAGGGTTCAGTCGACTGGGAAGTTTATAGCAGTGAAGAGGCCATTTCAAGGCTGTCCAGTCAACTAAAAAGTTCACCCAGTCGACTGAAAAGTTCATTCAGTCGACTGGACCCTTAAAAAATCAGTCGACTGGTTTTAAGCAGATTTTGGCAGACTGACACCTCTTTACTAAAACGGCCATAACTCCCTCTACAAAACTCGTATTTGCAATCCGTTTGAATATTTGGAAACTAGATTCAAATACCTTCCCAACCATATAAAACTCAAGATCTAATTCCTTACCAATTGGATCAGGTTTGCATTTAAAGTTGACCTATCTGCGCAAAGGTACTTTCTTTTGACTTAGCCACTTTGAAAACTTTTGTGAAATGAATTTATTGAGTGGTCTAAGTATGTTTAGGTCCTTGAACATATTTTAAAGTGTGTGAGCAAGAATCCTAAAGTACAATTAAAGTTACTTGAGCCCCTATGAGTGATTGATCAAAATGCTTACATATAAATCCTAGTCTTCAACAAAGTATGAAAAATCTTCAAGTCTTCAAGCTTGATCCTTGTTGAGCTCCCTCACTCTTGGACTTCACCACATGCTATCTCATGATCTCAAACAAAGTTAAAATATTTAAGTACATGAATCAAGAGATTAGCGTAATGAAAATGACATGATAATTGATTGAAATATAACCAATGAAAGTATGCAATTATCACTAGATTTGTCATCATCAAAACAAATCAAAAATAATGCCTTAAATAAATTCAAGGCTAACAATTTCCCCCTTTTTGATGATGTCAAAACATGCAATAGAGATATAGCAATTAAAGCACAATAAGTGTCATTTTCATGTTATCATTCAAAGTAACAAGAATTCCAAAGTATGAGTCCAAGAATGATAACTTTCTAAAAACATTCTCCCTTTCAAAAGTTCAATCATTTTCATATTCTCTCTAGCATTCTCCCTTTCAAAAGTTCAATCATTTTCATATTCTCTCTAGCATTTTTCCGCTTTTAAAGTTCTCTATTCATTTTCCCCCTTTTTGACAACAACAAAAAGATTGGGGATTGGAACTAAAAGTTCCCCCTCAAGATATGCAACCGTATGATACCAAGGAAAAATCAAGTAAACAAATCATGGAGGTAATAAGATACCAAATTGCCAAAATATGATACCAAAAGTAACTAAATTAAACATAATATCAAGATACCAAGAAATCAAGCAAACTAAAATGAGCATAGTAATATGTTCCCCCTCATCATATGCATATACGAATGAATACCAATTTATAGGATCAACATTATGCATTATCTCCTTAGGAGGATGGGATAGCTATGAACATCAAAACAACATGTCATTTGAAAATTAAGCATGATTTCACAATCAAAACAAATTAATGTGATAAACCAAACATGATTATCATGCTATCAAAAATAAGAGGAATATCAAAACAAGTTAATCTAACCTACTCCTACTAGGCTTAAGGTGAGAGATTTAACCATTGTCCAAGCACCTCTTGGATGCAACATTTGCCGAGAAGGTAGGAGAGGATCCCTTCATTACCCAAACCATGTTAATATTCTTTTAAAATGAACATTTATAATTAACATGCCCCTTTTTCATGCAATAATGACAAGTTACATGGGGAAGGGTCTCATTTGAGATTGATGTCTTAACAAAGAAATTCTTATGAGAATTTTGAGAATTTGAAGTAGAGGATGTGGATTTTACAAAGAAGTTTTTGTACTTCTTTTCCTTGAATGTGGGATTAAATCCCAAACCGGCTTTATCAAAAACACATTTTTGTTTTCCCAAAAGCATATTCAAATTTTGTTCACCTTGTGTGAATTTTGCCAAAGTTTTTGTCAAATCATCCACCTCCTTTCTCAATTCAACATTTTCTTTTTCAATAGATTCACTTGAAGGTTGATTGGTTGAAACAAGCTTTTCATTTCTCAAAATTTTATTTTGAGATTTCAAGTCATCCAATTGCCTTTTCAATTCCAAATTTTCTTTTTCAAGCTCATTTGAAGATTGTGCTGTTAAAACATGTTTTTCATTTTCAATCTTCAAAGATTCATTTTGGGATTTCAAAATATTTAACTCATTTGAAAGTTTGGAAAAATTCTTTTTAAGAGTTATATATTTAGATCCCAAATTCTCCAATTCCTCATGTAATTCCTCAAAAGCACATTGAAGCTCATTATAGTTAGGATATTCAACCATAGAGGTAGGGCTAGAGTTTACCAAATTCTCTTGTGCACCTACTTGGTCACATGAGTCATCATCGGATGAGTCATCATCATCCCAAGTGTCCCTTTTTGCCATTTTCTCATTTTCATCCTCTTATTCATTGGCAAATAGGCACACTCTTTCTTCTTCACAAATTTGGTTAGTAGTAATGTGAAAATTTTCTAAACATAACCAAATTTCATTTGCACTAGAGCATGAACGAATTCTATTATATGAATTATCATCTAAAGAAGTATATAGAATTTTCATGACTCTAAGATTCAATAGAAAGTTATTTTGATCATTTTCATTCCATTCAATCTTTGGTTTAAGAGAAAAACCATTTTTGACAATTTTCCAAAGATTTATATCAAGTGATATAAAATAAATTTCTATTCTCCTCTTCCAATGATCATACTTATGATCTTTCAATGATGGAGGAGTTGTAATGCAATAACCTTCTTGAACTTTTGTTTCCATAGAACTTGACTCAACATTTTGAAAATCATTGAAATCATTGGAGTCATTTAAAGAGCAAGAAGTAGAGGTTACCCCATTATCTATTGCCATGAGGCAAATATTGACGATCTCATCTTCATTTGAGTCGTCTCCCGATGATTCACTCTCGGAGCTACTTTGAGTGGCCTTCATTGCCTTCTTCTTGCATCGTTCATCTTTAGGAGGCTTCTTTCCAAATTTTTCTTTCTTTAAAAACTTTGCGAATTTTTGGGTGATCATAGCCATTTCTTCATCCTCATCATTCTCATGATCTTTTCCCTTTTTCTTTGAGGTTGAGGACTTCAAGGCCATGTCTCCTCTTTTGATTTCCTTTTTCTTGTCTTCTTCGACAAGCACGGCTAACTCCATTTCATGGGTAATGAGTGATCCCATGAGTTGTTCAATTAACAAATTTGTCAAATCTTTTGCTTCCCGGATAGCCGTGACCTTCGGTTGCCATTGCTTTGGTAAAGCCCTAAGAATTTTCTCAACAATTTCTTCATTAGCATAAACTTTACCAAGATTTTTTAAGCTATTGATGATAGTTGTAAAACGGGTAGACATATCACCAATAGACTCAAAAGGCAACATTTTGAACATTTCATAAGATTGAACAAGCAAATTAATTTTTGACTTTTGACTTGGCTTGTTCCCTCATGAGTCACTTCAAGTTTATCCCAAATTTCTTTTGCGGATTCGCAAGATGAAATTCTATTGTACTCATTTGGGTCTAAACCGCAATATAATAAATTCATTGCCATTGCATTCATTTTAATGAGTTTCTTATCGGCATCATTATATTCATCTTCCGTTTTTGAAATAGTAATACCATTTGAAATTTTTGTAGGAAGATGAGGCCCTTTGACCACTATTTGCCATAAATCAACATCTTGAGAAATCATATAGATTCTCATTCTATTTTTCCAATAAGCATAATTTGATCCGTTAAAACACGGTAGTCTATTTGCCGATTGACCCTCACTCTATGAGATGCGAGAAGTGGTGGTTTCCATTTAGATCTTAACTCAAATTTTTCAAAAACTTTTGAAAATAGAAGAGCCGAAGCTCTAATACCAATTGTTGGCCCAAATGTGGAAACCTTAGAGGGGGGGTGAATAAGATTTTAGCGGAAATTAACCTTTTAAAAACTTAAATGCAAATTAAACACAATCACAAATAATAAAGTAGAGATAAGGGAAGAGACACTTGCAAACCGAGTTTTCAAGTGGTTCGACAATCGCACACCGCGGCCTACGTCCACCCCTCAAGAACACCTCTTGAGGATTCCTTTAATCCGATCTACTTCACGGGTGTAGACCAAACCGTTACATGAGCCTTCAATCTCTTCCAAAGAAGAAAACCTCTTCTTTGCACACAAGGGTTACTAACCCTCACTCTTTACAATTGAAATGGGTACAAATGATAACTCTCTCTCTAGAGTGGATAATACAATTTGAAGCTCACACAATAACTCCTTAGTGAGTAGATGATACAAATAAAAGCTCACTACAATTTACTCTCAAAGAAATACAAATCAAATACTTGAGCAAATTGATTTTTCACTCAAACTAGGGCTCAAATGGGAATGATGATTAAACAAGATGTTTGAATGATTTGGTTGATGTTCTTACTTGTTTATGACCCTTAAAAACATCCCTATATATAGCTTTTTAAAGATTATAGCCGTTGGAAGTGATTGGGTATACTTAAAGCAACATTTGGAGAGTTAGAAAACTAGCCGTTATGTGTTTCAGCACAGTCCAGTCGACTAGATCGAGGGTTCAGTCGACTGGGAAGTTTATAGCAGTGAAGAGGCCATTTCAAGGCTGTCCAGTCAACTAAAAAGTTCACCCAGTCGACTGAAAAGTTCATTCAGTCGACTGGACCCTTAAAAAATCAGTCGACTGGTTTTAAGCAGATTTTGGTAGACTGACACCTCTTTACTAAAACGGCCATAACTCCCTCTACAAAACTCGTATTTGCAATCCGTTTGAATATTTGGAAACTAGATTCAAATACCTTCCCAACCATATAAAACTCAAGATCTAATTCCTTACCAATTGGATCAGGTTTGCATTTAAAGTTGACCTATCTGCGCAAAGGTACTTTCTTTTGACTTAGCCACTTTGAAAACTTTTGTGAAATGAATTTATTGAGTGGTCTAAGTATGTTTAGGTCCTTGAACATATTTTAAAGTGTGTGAGCAAGGATCCTAAAGTCCAATTAAAGTTACTTGAGCCCCTATGAGTGATTGATCAAAATGCTTACATATAAATCTTAGTCTTCAACAAAGTATGAAAAATCTTCAAGTCTTCAAGCTTGAACCTTGTTGAGCTCCCTCACTCTTGGACTTCACCACATGCTATCTCATGATCTCAAACAAAGTTAAAATATTTAAGTACATGAATCAAGAGATTAGCGTAATGAAAATGACATGATAATTGATTGAAATATAACCAATGAAAGTATGCAATTATCACTAGATTTGTCATCATCAAAACAAATCAAAAATAATGCCTTAAATAAATTCAAGGCTAACAACCACCATGACCACCACTAGAGCACCACAATATTATCAGTTTATATTATCTGTTTGCAAACAGATAATATTATCTGTTTTAAAAAACTGAGAACTTTTCACAACCTACACCACTGTACCACCACCACCACCACCACTGCACCACCACCACCACCACCACCTCCTCCCCCTTAATAACACAGTTCATAACCACATCCATCACAGCACCACCACTAGAGCACCACAATATTATCAGTTTTTGCAAACAGATAATATTATAACAGATAATATTATCTGTTTTCAAAAACTGAGAACTTTTCACAACCTACACCACTGCACCACCACCACCACCACTGCACCACCACCACAACCACCACCTCCTCCCCCTTAACAGCACAGTTCATAACCACTGCCATCACAGCACCACCATAACCACTACCAGCAGCACCACAAAACAGATAATATTATCTGTTTTGACAATATTAACTATTTTCGAAAACAGATAATTTTGCACAACCACCACCACCACCGCACCACCACCACCATACCCCTGTAACAGCACAGTTCATAACCATTGTGATCACAGCACCACCACAACCACTACCAGTAGCACCACAATATTATCTATTTTTGTAAACAGATAATATTATATGTTTTCTACAACAGAATTTTGCAGCACCACCACCACCACCATCAGAGCACCAACACCACCAGCGCCACACCACCACCACCACTACTACTACCACCACCACCACTACCGCACCGCGCAACCATCACCATTTGTATCATCGTTGTCATCGCCGTTGTCATCATCGTCACCGTCGACATCACCCCATCCTCACCTCCATTACCATCGTCATCACCACTACCATCACAGTACCACCACTACCACCATTGAAGCACCACCACGACAACCATCGCACCACCACCACCACCACCACCATCGTCACCTCCATCTACAATCGGAGCATCAGTACCACCATCACAGCACCACCATCGCACCACTACCATCGAAGCACCACCAAAATCACAACTCCACCATCGCACCACCACCACCACCACCACCACCACCATCCTCACCACCACTATCATCATCGTAGTCGTCGCTTTTACTGTGTAGGAGGAGATGACATTTTCGGTTTCTTAGCAAATTAGGTCATTTTGGTCATTTTGGTTGGTGAAGGGGTTATTGAGTTAAATATTCGGGTCTTGGGTTTTATGTAGCCTTGTATTAATTTTAGGGTGCTATGGCTGAGAGCCCGTTAAAATTATTGGCAAAAAAAACGAGGCAACTAAATAATGCCACAGTTGCTTATTTAAAAATAATAATAATAATAATAATAATAATAATAATAATAATAATTTAGAATCTTTTTCCTTTGATTTTCTTTTGGGTTAATTATAGATACACCCCCTATACTTAACATGTTTTGCGCTTTGCCTCATGCACCTCAAATCGTGCACTAATACCCCTATCTTTGGAATAAAGTGAAATAGTTAACATTTCAATTAAAGTTAACGGAAGAGAAGCTTGTTTAGTGGAGTATTTGCCACTTTGACCCCCTACGATAAGCACATTTTTTTAATTTCCCCCCTTGTAGTTTCAAACAGATCACTAATACCTGTTGTGGACCGTTAGGTAGCTTCTTTTTCTTATACAATAAAATCACAAAAAATTGCAATTGATATGAATTAATTGTCCAAAGTAACTTTTGGCTCATTGCAATTACATAGGCTAATTCGCTAAATAATTTATTTTAGCTTTTGGAGTTCATAATTATTGATAAACACCAAAAGATGTTGCCAAACAGGGCTTATATGCATTAATTTTAACAGAATTGCTAACTATTTCACTGTAGTCCAAAGTAGAGGAGGTATTAGTGACACGATTTGAAGTACAGAGGGCAAAGTGAAAAATGGACCATGTACAAGGAGTGTATCTATAATTTAGGCGGGTGTGTTTGATAACCCAATTAAGTGGTGAAAATGAAAACTTCCAGCACTTATTTTTTTTCAGTGCATTTGATAACGTACCACTTAATTGATAAAGCAGCCAAAAAATCACTGAAATCATTAAGTGAAAATTTTCTACTGAAAATAATCACTGAATGCAGTCAATTTCAGTAGTTGAAAAATAAATTCCAGTACTACAAATTCAATCGCTTAAAATTTTCAGTTCTTAAAATTCAGCACTTAATTTTCAGTACTTAATTTTCAGTTTTATCAAACGCACACTAACCCTTTTCTTTTTTCCTTGTGACATTTCCTCATTCTAATCACAAATGTGACAACAGAAATGTGTCTAAGCACCAAAATTAAACCTATGTCAGCTACTTGCCCTTTCTCCCATTTGACCCTAATTTTGACTATAGATAGACTAACACGTACTTTTTCTTAAGTACTTTCCATCCTATTTTAAAATATCGGTCCACCAGTATGCCACATTTGTGCGAAATAGATACTCTTATAAATCAATCACTCTTAAACCTGTAAAGAAAGTACAAGAAAGGTAGTCTTTTCCTCATGGTCACAGAGAGAATTTTACATACCATACGCGAAATCTACTTCTCAGCTGGAAACTCCATCCATAAGAAAAAAAGAAAAATTGGCATTCTACGACAAATTGAGTGAATACCTATTACAACCATATTGTGATGTCTCGACTCCATCTGGGTTGGCGAATAATATCTAATATATTCCGCTTTTGCTTCCACCACGTGGCAACTTCTAATGATTTTCATATATATATATATATATATATTGCATTACAAATTACATTAAATCACATTAAGTAGTAATTGACTTGGATTTGGAATCACATTAAATCACATTAGGAATTTTTTACACACAATTATATTTTTTTCCCTCATTTTACAAATTAATGCCAACTTTATCCAAATTTCATAACTAAATTACAACCCCAACCGATACATACACTTTTACTAACATTTCTTACTGGTCTATGATTTATTGTAAACCAAATTGGCATTGATTTTTTTTTTTGGTTTTATTTTATTTTTATTTTTTACCTATTAGTTACAGATGAATATTTTTAATTGTTTTAACTCACTATTTTGCACTCTAGAATTATACACTATAATATATGTTACATGTATTTAGTTTTATTACTTTAGGGTCCATCTGATAAAACTAAAAATTAAATGCAAAATTTGAAGTACTAAAAATTTTAATCGATTGAATTTGCAATACTGAAAATAGTGTTTAAAGTGCTAAAATAAACTGCATTTCGTGATTATTTTCAGTAGAAAATTTTCACTTAGAGTTTTCAGTGAATTTCTCAACATTTTCAATTAAGTGGTACATTATCAAACGCACTAAAAAGAAATAAGTGCTAAAACTTTTCACTTTTAGCACTTAATTGAGCTATCAAACACACCCTTAGTTTGTTGAAAAGTCCCTTCAATAGTTAAGTAAATTTCACTTAATATTTATGTATGCCAAATGAAATTTCACTTAAATTTTTTGTATGGTGGACCTTTCCTTAATCAAGAATCTTAATTGTTCTTAACTCTAAAAAATCTTATCATGATATCCTTTGCACTAATTTCTTCCCCAAAAAAAGTATTTTGCCACCTCAGCGGATTTTTGCCCTCATATTTGAAGACTATTTTATATACACGATAACTAATTACGTCTACTAATTTCAAATTAGGTATTACCAAACAACCCTTATTATCTTGGTTGAGAAGGGGTATTTCATTTATTATGAACCTAAAACTAAAAATGTCCACTCTTCAATATCTTAGTTGGAAAGGGTATCTTATCCCGTCTAATCTAATATATATATATATATATATATACTATACTATAAGAATAAAGAAGCAAGCACGTCAAAAAATATGAACTTCCTCTTCTGCCCTTATTGGTCTTTAAAATTACTCATTTACCAACGGCTTACACAATTCAATCAGTCTACTTCAGTCATTTTACCTACTACGGTTAAACGAACACTAAACAAGCCTTTAGCACTCCACGTTTTGTTTCGGTGCTGTCTCTCTCTCTCTCTCTCTCTCTCTCTCTCTCTCTCTCTTTTCTCCCTGTTTTCAAGTAGGTCTTCTCTCTCGCTGCGGCGCTTCAAAAAAAAGCGACCTTCAACTGGATCTCTCTTTGCCACCTTCAATTGCCTCTTCTCTCTCTTCTTCTGTTTGCGCCGCTTCAAAAACTAGGCCCTCGAGGTGCTCGTCGTCTGCAATTTCTCTTGGAAAAACCAGCTGGTGGAGGCAGGAGAAAACATGCCAGATTTACAACCAGCCGCTGCTTCTTTTTCTCCCTTTCTTATTTTATTGCTTTACTTCTTCTTTTTCCTTTGGATTCTTCTTCTCTACTTCTAGGGTTCTTATGTTCTAAGATTCAGAATTGCTGAATTGGGGTTTTTTCCCAGGGAAGAGTTCTCTTCAGTTACTACAAAACTTCAGCAAATTCCAGACTTACAAATCTGAAACGTCCATGTCTGAGGTACTATTCCAGAAATTCTACTTCTTTTCTCCTGCCATTTTCAGCTTCAATTGTTGTGATTTTGGGGGTTATGAAATTAGTATGCTTTACAATTGAAATTTGCGTATGAGATTGACTGATAATGTATAAACTATACTTCTGTTAAACAATTGGCAAACTTTTACTGTATACCCCTTCAATATTTACTTTCCTAAAATCGGGAAAATCCCACTTTCTCTTTAGTCTGCAACATATTGTTAAAACAAACAAACACATAATTATGATTGAAATATAAGTTGTCATTTTCATATTAACTTTACAGAAAATCAATATGATTTCAGATTTTGGGTTATGGGAGGTTTACAATGAAACTTTACATGGTAAAGGACTGAAAGTATAAAGCTCAAAAGATGCAAGTCAACAAGCACTTAAATTTTACCAACACAATTCAAGCATTCTATAGGAAATCAAAATCCATAACTACAAAAAATGTCTGATCTAGCAACGTATCTTCCAACTATACTTGTTTTTTTTGTAATTGCTATGCCAGCTATACTTCCTCAAATCTATACGTGCATGTCCCTTGTCTATTTATGTGTATGTATTACAACGATAATTGGTGTTGTTAATTAGTAATGAATGACTTGGTGTTGATTACAACGATAATTGGTGTATGTATTACAGCTATGCTTCCTACACTAATGAATGAGTGAGAAATTATCCTACGCAACCGTCGCATCGTGTGCAGCTACTATGATGATCTATTCATTACTGTGGATTAACACAATACTCGAATCAAGCATAGTGGTAGCAAAATGAGTGTGATGGTCACACAAAACATCTTCTTAGAATTAAGGCGCTTCAATCACACTTAATTGCTTAAATTGGGAAAGTTTCAGTGAAAAAGAGAACAAATGCCATTTGTGTTTGCTCTGCTTCTTTTTCCCTTTCTTTTTTTTTTTTTAACATCTATCATGGATTGAGTCGTATATAGGGGTGGTTGATCAACCATTAGACCAGCTAGCCAACCATCTAAGGCTCCAATACACTAAGACCCCAAAACACTTAGACCCTTTTCTTTTTTTTAACAAAATAACTCTGATGTAATACCACATTCTCTTATTAAAAAAATGCATTGCCTTTAAAAAGGCCCTATTAGTAACTCCTAAAAAAAACCTTTTATTTTATTATATTATATTCCCAACATATCTAATTACTTAACCATTGCCTAGAAGGAAAAAAAAAAAACCCCCCATTATAGTTGTAATCAACTACTTTCATATAACTATTCCTAAGAAATACATATATTCCTAAAATAAAGGCCCCCAGTGTTTCACTACCACCTTAACTTCAAGGCGTCAAGCCTATTGTAAATCAAAACAAAAGGAAAATAATCCATACGATTGTCTATCTAAGTCTTAATAAGAGGAAAGTGACAAGAAACAATTAACACACGGTGAAAATTCTTTAGCAGATGAGTAATTTTGTAGGCAAATAAGGGTGAGTTGTTGGAACTTGAAAGGTTGCAATAAGTCTCTATCAATAACTATGACAAGAGAGACAACAGCAAGTTCATGAGTTCTTGAGCCCTACAAGTGCTTTTGAACATTATGAGTCTTTTGTTGTTTGCTCTAAATGCCTAAGATATTGACTTCATTGGTGAAATAAGAAACTTTTCAAATAACTGATTAAATGCTTGTATGTTACTTTGCTATTTTTAAGGGATTAATTAAACAACAATTTTAGATCAAACTACATGCAAATATGCTTATCTTTTGTCTGTTGACATTACTTTAAAAACTCATCTTGCCTCCATTTTCCCACCCTTATTCCTATTTTAAATGCTCTTTCAGGCATCACATTGCAGCCCACAAGATTCATCAGAATCCCTCACAACAGAGGCTGCTCATCCCACTTGCTTACGGGTAAGCTGAATAGGCTGATTCTTGTTATTCAATTAACTTATACGGCTCTTTTTTGGCACCCTTTTCCTTTAATCTGCTCAGTTTGTTCATGGAAAAGGTGAAGTAGGTGGAATAAGTATTTAGTGTAGCCAGCCTTAATTAATGCATATGTATAGGTGCATATGTTTCAATCCAAGTTTTGTTTCACCTTAGTTTTGCTATGGAAAATGTACGTTCCTACTGTATTAACTTATATTATCGAGGCCATTTGTTTAGTTAGCTTACGAATGCGTATTGTTTTCTAGATTTCATAAACTACCTTATATATATTTTCCTCGATATTTAGCGCACTCTATATCACATTAAATGAATAACTTGAATGTAGGAGACAATTATAAATACATTTAGTCTATTATACTGACATTAAAACCAATAAACTTATTAATTGACAATGATTTTACACAAGTCCTAGATGGTCATTATACAGCAATAAAGCAAATCTTTTTTGGGTTTTTAATCAACAACTCCCCCACGTTTAACTCTCTCCCCAAAATTAGTCAACTAAAACTGTCTTACCTCTGAATACACAAAAACTGTCTCACCTCTGGCGAGCAGTTATTTTGTCCGAACTTCGTTCAACAATTGTAATATGTTTCTCTCAATGTTTCCTCCCATTTACAATCTCTACAAATGTTCACTGGCCCAAGTATGCATCTATTTGCGTGTTGCATACACACACAGAGATAGATATATATATACACTCATATACAGGATGGTATTGTAGTGTGTCTATTATAGAGCAATACAATCTGAACAAACAATTACGGGAAACAATTTAATCTCATGTGGATCATTATCTACTCAATTTTGAACTTGAAGCTTCAACTTCTGAAAGGGGGACAAAAAAACTGACCAGGTAAAAGAAGAAGCTTCTAACTGGATATTTGAAAAATCTGGATAGTTATATTTTAAGATTAGCTTTCTTTAGGACCTTGCATAGACTATTGGATATCTTTCTGCCTGTAGATTGTTCATAGATTATTAATAAGCCCGTCTTTTTATGTGTACGTCCTATAGAGCTTGTGTGGTAATAGTGTCTTTACTTATAAAAGAAATGCAGGATCATGTATCTTTTATTGGTGTTGAGAAAAATATTTCTTTGCACCAAGAATATTTAAAATTGTCTTGTATTTAAAACTTTTGGTTGGAACATATTATTCCTTTGAAACTGAATGCTTCTACTGGAATATATATGCCACAATGTTCTTATACCCTCTGTTTTTTTTTCCAATAATTTCTTGGTCTCGACTTGCTTTATACAATTTCAGAAATGGTGTGAGAGTTGGACAGTATGCACATTGCTTATCATGAATTTATTCTATCCGTGTACGATTTTTTACATCTATGTATTGGAAAGAAGATAGTCCTATGGGTTGTGTTGTCGAATGTAATTTCTTTATTAAATGGGGGCCATCAATACTTGCAATGTGCAGGATCTAACATACATTCTTTCTTTGGAATCTGGTCTATGTTATTCACCTTCTTGGCTATTTCCGCATTCTGAAGGACAAAATTCTTTGTACTTTAAGTTGAAACCTTTTTTATTTTAGAGCCTCTCTCATAAACCTCAATCTACTGGGTTGTAACCACATGTTCAATTAACCTCTGATAAGTGATTAATGATTTTGGACATCATTGACATTTTCCTTTAGGAGAAGGAAAGGTTGAAAATGTAGGTTTTTCCTCTTAATTTTCAGTTAGCTTTCAAAGTGATTAGTTCCAGGGAATCGCATACATGGTTTGCTAATTTTGAAAAGCCTGAAAAACACATGTATTTTGGGCAGATGATTGAACTTTGTCTAGATCAAGTTCTGAATACAAAATCTGCAAGGAGCATGGGTTGTTGTCTCATTTACGTCAATTCTATACGACAATGCAAAGCCTTAATATCTCTTCTCTCCAGTATCGTCAGTATCTGAGGTGATTCAGTTTCAAATGGTTGCATTTGAATTTTTGAACTGTGGAACAACTTAGTCTGCTGATATTTGTATATACTAAAAATTAAATTGGAATTGGTTTGGCAACATGGAACATTTGGTATTTGGTAATGACTTTCACCAGTAACATATGAATTTGAGAGTTTCAGAGTAGGTGCGGTGCAAGGAGGCCAGAGTTAAGGGTGGAGTAATGGCGCTTGAGCTCTTCCCTTTCTGCCAGGTCCTTCTTGGGTCCAATGTCACAATGGCAATGCAAGACCCTTCTTACCCAAGTGATAATTCTGTGTTTGGGGATATTCCATTTGTTCGAATCGATGCCTATCTGCCCGGTAGGTGGTAATGCTTATGGTAATTGGAAGGATATTTCGTCCTCGGTAGTATTGACTTATCATGTCTTTTTGTTATTTTTTTTTTTTAATTTTGTTTTTTAATATATTATATTTCTTTGGTTGAATCTGTCTCCTTTACTTCCATTTTACTGTTTTGTGTTGTTTTTATTTATACCTTTTGTGAAATTAGTCCCTTGATTAAATTATGAATGTTGAAGCCCACTTGTGACTTGTGAACCATTCACCATATCGTTTTAATTAGCTTTGGGTTATTTTTTGGTACTTCTGTTAATGTTTCTTGGAGTCTGAACGCCAGAGATTAAAGATGATGTGCCTCACAATATTAAATTTGGATGTTGAGGAGTGTTTCAAGAAAGTGGTGCAATAATCTAAAAGTGAAAGGAAAACTCTATAGAGTCTATACAACAGTTATTAGACTAATCATCTTTAATGGTAAGGATTTCGAAACTCATATCCACAGAATTGTTGATGGTGATGGTGCCACCATTCTTACTGGAAAACCAATAACAACCATCTCATTAAGGTATTCATCATTTGTTACTTGCTTTCGTCTGTTTATGTAAATTCCACATATGTATGCAACGGAAGTGAATTTTGTCGATCAACTCTTTTTTTTTTTTTTTTGGAGGGGGGGGGGGTTGTGGCAGTTCTGGTACTACCCATGAAAAGCCCAAGTTTGTACCTTTGAATGACGAATTCAGGGAATCCACTATGCAGATATATTTGACATCTTTTGCTTTTACAAACAGGTAATATATGCGTGGGTTAGAAGAATATTTCAGTTTATATTTTTTTACAAAGTATCTGTAGCCAAACCTTGGGGATTATCTTGCTGGAATTAAAAAAATTACTTGCCCCTTCTTTTATTGGTGTGATTTCTCATTTCAGTGATTTTATTCATTCTTGCTTTCTGAATTTAGTACAAGGGAAAGCAAAGGAATTAATGCAGGGCTGCTGCTCTTGATGGCAAAACCATAATAGAAGCTGTCATGGAATCCATTAGCAAATATTGCCCTGGACTCTCACAAAGGTTTTTACTGGATTGAAGGTTTGCGTGAAAGTGTATGTAGTTTTTGAAGATTGTTTATGGTGGTACTGATAGTTGTAAGTTCCAGAACATAAAAGTTGTCACACATAGTTGTACTACTTTTTATGTTGCCATTTGACAAATTACCGAAATGGTTGTTTTCTGCAGCTTCAATCTTCATATACTTTGTTTTACTTATCCATGTGCTTTCTCTTACAAGAGAAACTGCCCTTAATTGAAAACCACCAATAGAAGCAGAAAAGAAAATCACGAACACGGACACCGCTGCACGCAGTCCTCCACTAGTATATATATGAAAACAAAAGCTTTTGCCACCTAAGCTCTGATGTGACACACTTCTCTATTTGTGTGTTACATTTTTCACTAAATAATTCAAGAAATAACTAAACCAATACATCTATTTTGAAGGTAACTTATGAATATTTTTTTCTGCCAAATTAGCATTTTTTGGTTGAATGAGAGATAAATGCAGTCAATGTATTTTACATATTTTACGCACATGATATAGATTAGATAGCTAATATTTAGGGATATAGTGGGTAAATTCTTCTACTACCATTATAATTCAAATTTAAATTGTGGTTAATGGATAAATATTTAAAACTATCCGTATAACAAAAAATTAATTTTACATTGTTCTTTTGAAATTTTAAGATTTATTCACATGATAAACGTATATCTTATTAATCGCTTAAATCAAAATTCAAATTGATCGAATCTGACTCAAGGTCTTTGGTTGAGTATATAAATTTTGTGATCCCATCCAACAAATATTAGAATATTTTGTTAATTTGAAGTTTTTGTTCACCAAGTCAGACTTGATTGTATTTCTTCTTTGTAACTTGCTTTGGTATGGTGATTGATATCTCTCTCTCTTTTTGACTGAAAAAAAAAAAAAAAAAAAGGATTGTTACATGATTCAATCATGCCAACCAATCGCCTAATATAGAATATTTTGGCTCTAGAGCACATTTCAATTTTGAGGTAAGTTTATTTCTCTATTTATAATTCTAGCAATATATACATATATATATATATATATATATCTTTGTCCTACTTGAAGGAGATAAAAATCAATTTGAAATGTTATGATTCTATTGGAAAGAAAAATTGGTTTTCTAAATTCTGTAAATCAATGTAATTTTGTTTTGCTGCTTGGGCAAGTGCCGAAATCACATTTATTTCTTTGCATCTGAGAAAGAGTGATGATGATTTTCTCATTTATACCGATTTAATTTCAATGTTAATTTGACTTGATTCATTTAAGGTGAGTGAAAAACATGATTTGAAATTTGTTCTCATTCATTTGAATTTCTATTAGTAACTTTGAATCTTATCAATTTAGATCTCCAATCAATTAAAATTGCTACTATTTATTAATTTTTTTAATTGACTTTCATTATACAACTTATAATTTTTCCAAAAATAGTGCATTTTTTATTTTTATTGAAACCTTATCCACAAATTAATATTCACGAGTAATATTTAGTTAAAATCAAATTTAGCAGTCAACCTAAATCGTCCAAAAAAATCCCTAAATGTTTGATGTATATTTTAGTGTCATCACACACATTGAAAGACATTGAAAGACAAGCCCTGAAATTTCATTACTACAATATTTTCTCTTCTAATTTCACCACACTATTCTATACCCACATTTTACTTATTTATTATTTTTTTACTATTATGTTAATTGAGATATTGCTTTATTTTAAATATAAAATTTCCAAATTAGCTTCCCCTATGCAAGCACGGGTTCACTACTTGTTTATAGAAGAAAAAAGAGAATGTAAAACTACAACCATCCATTTTGGAGAGAATTTTTTTTCTCATCAGCAAGTAATCTTCTATCTACAATGATCACAGCAGAAGTGTCTGAAAAACCGAAAATGAAACTTTTATATGGCAATGGCAACCCCTATGTACACCATAAATTAGTAAACTGATAGGATTAATACCAAAACCACCATTGCAATTAGTCTTACAGAGACTCGAAGAATGTTCCTACATGACACCATCAATTCGATTCTTGTTGTACACATCAGTCGCATAATCTACATCTCAGTTGGAGGCAAATCTATATGAAGAGAGAGATCGTAATACTGTGGCAATACTAAACATGTAACACCTTTGGAGGACATATGCACTATTGTGAATCAAAAGTAACACCCCGATTCGAGACTGATATTTAGAAGAGAAAAATAATGCAACACACAAAAGATGCTACTTTTAATGGAAAATTTTGTTCTCGTCAGTATTAATTTGTGACAATATAAATGTCTCAAAACACCAAAAATGAAACTTCTACGATTGTCCCACTATGAAGAACCTCGGTCCACAGAGTATGATCAAGTAGAAATTGGTTGATGGATTATATAAAAACAACCAGAACATAAAACTTCCAAATACAAAGTCACTGCATGCAGTTGAGGCATCCAAACAGAGCCTTAGACCTGAACATTGCTCCTACAGGATCCGTTCAATTCGATTACAGTCGTAAATTTTCAGTGGAAGGATTTCAGTTCATGCTGGAATGTCTTTAGTTACCTGACTGGTCATCCAACAATTGGGTCGGGGGTGCTTCCTCTTGTTCCACTTGAACGACTTCTTTGGGACCCAAAAAGCTCGGCTGATTGGTTGAAGAAAGAAGCCTTGCCCACATCCTATCAGTTATTACAACCTTATTCTGCTTTTCAGTGATACGCTGCCATTAAGAAAAACTAATATGAGTATGCAGTCATAGTTTCCTATAGGGCTTACATACTGTTTTAGCAGAAGGGAAAGCTGCAAAGTCCAGAGCGGCGTTGAAGGAGTCACTAGTTCAATTTTTTGTTAGGGCCTGTTTGACAGAGCTTCTGCTTCTGCGATGCAATCGCATACAACTGCTTCTGCCCAAAATATCCCAAGGTAACTTTTGGCCAATCGCAAATTGACTTACCTTTTTGCAATTGACTCGCAGAATCTATTCTGCCAAAACAGTTTCATTTTAGCTTTTAGAGTTTCATAATCACTTGAAGACTTTCAAAAACTGTTGTCAGATGGGACCTTTCTAGCCAATACTGAAGTTGGAGATTCTCTAATTCAGGTTTCCAAGGTGTCGATTCAACATTGCATTACATTTAGGCTCGTAATGAAAGGAATATTCTCATTGAGCATATACAAGTTAATATTTCCGATGGATTGAATATTTCTTGTTAAAAGGTCAACAATGTCGAGAAATGGCCATACGATAGATAGGCCGGTCGACCGGCCCTGGTAGCTTGCTGGAAGACTGGTCGGTCAACCAGCCACGTTTTTTTTAGTTCTTTATTTCGTTTTCAGCGTTTGGTTAAATGCCAGAGGGGCACTACATATTTTGTTCAACACAATATGGTATGTGATTCCTAAGTGACCCTAACTCATTATTTCCCACAAAAACTACAAACAATGAGTAAGTGGAATATAATCCTTTACTACATCCTTCAGGGATTTAGAGGAACTTACATTGAAAGGAATGTAAGAATGCCGGCCATTGACGGGCCCCACTGTGCAGCCTGTGTACCCTGCCATTGCTCCATGAACAGCACTTTGAGCAAGAAGTGTGCAGTAAACATTATCAGATCCGTTGCTTGGAATTGCCCGGATCATGTATGTAGGATCTGAGGGATAACTTGGTTAGGTCCAATTCCATTAGAAAGTAAAATTCCACTTCAAAAACAAACTAGAATAACCACCAAATTTCTCTCCACACCAGAATCATGCAGTGAGGAGGAGAACGTGTAGCATCTCATGTTGTAGTTATACATGTGAGTGAAAAGATAAATTTGGCTGTAGCATTTAGCAACTCCCAACATAAACAAACAATATGCGGGTACGAGGTTACTGACCTATGTGTTTCAGAGTGAGAACCATCTTCCGTTTTGCAAAGTGAATCTACAACAAAAGGAATAACGCTAGTAAGTAAGCGAACAGAGTTTTCTCATTACAATGTCATAGTTAATTGGATGTCCCAAAGAAAGGGAAGATACCATATCTTCCCTAACTTGAAAATATTGAGTCCGTTGACTCAGTCAACTGGAATTGCCAGAAACCAAGACAATCAAATTTTAGCAATTTATATAAGGGTAAATTACACTTTGCACCCTTATAGTTTGGATATGATTTCACTTTGATCCCTGTAGTTTCAATTTTGTCATTTGTTCCTTACAATTTCAATTTAGCTTCAATATAGTCCATTCATCAAATTTTGTTACAATTTTTTACAGATTTAGGTTCAATACAGGTGTGTAAAGTGCAACTTCTCTAGGTAAATTTACCATTATGCCCCTAATGAAACCTCATGCGTGCATCGCATGACCTATTTATGTCAAAATTTGTAGGAAATTTTTAAGAATGGACTACATGGAACCTAAATTAAACCTGTAAGGACCAAAATGACATAATGAAGCTACAGGGACCAAAGGGACATCACATCCAAACTACAAGGGTGTAAAGTGTAATTTACCCTTTATATAACTTCAATGGAATTTGGTTTTCTTTTTTCCAGATTGTCTGTCAAGTGTTTAATATGTCAAAAAGGCTATTAAAATGCCTAATCCTAACTGTTATGTAATTGAAATTTCTCTTTGTGAGTTTAGTGACAAGTCATTTACATCAGAATAATTCATAAGTCGTTTGATATCAATTCAACCACATTATCACAATTAGTAATCAAATTGTTCATTTAATCTTCGAATTCTCTACCTTAATGGTTGTGCTTTTGAGTCTCAAGTTATTTCAGTTTCAAATTAAAAGAAAAATAGCTACACTTAATTTTTTTAATTATCTTAATCTTATTGAAGAGGACTTTTTTATTCATTTGTTTTTTTATAAAAAAAAAATATATATTACTTAGGTGTGTAAGAATCAGTTAGTAAAAATAATCGTGGACTATAAGAAAAATAAATAGTTTGATACTAAACAGCTGAGAGATGTGACTGGATTGAAGAAGGGCAATTCTCTTATTGAATTAAAATAAGGAAGCTCATATCTAAAGAGGTAGAAAAGACTGGGTATAAGATATTCTATACAGGGAAAGATAGGCATAGAAATGGTGTCGGAATCGTGGTTGACAAAAACCTCAAGGATAAAGTTGTGACAGTCACGAGAAAAGGAGATAGAATATTGCTTATCAAACTGGTAGTTGGAGTGGATATAATTAATGTGATTAGTGCATACGCGCCCCAAGTATGATTGGATGATCACACTAAAAGACAATTATGGGATGAGTTGGACGCTTTAATGCAAGAAATACCGGGAGGAGAGAAGATAATTGTAGGTGGAGATTTTAACGGCCATGTGGGCAAAGATAGAACTGGATATGAGAGGGTGCATGGGGGGTATGGTTTTGGAGATCAGAATGAGGCAGGAGTGAGTATTTTAGATTTCGCCGTAGCATATGATCTTGAAGTAGCAAACACCTTTTTCAAAAAGAGGGAAGAACACTTGATAACCTTTAAGAGTGGATCTAATAGAAGCCAGATCGATTTGTTCCTTGTGAGAAAGGCAGACCGCTTAGCATGTAAAGACTGTAAGGTCATCCCAAGAGAGAGTTTAACATCTCAACATAGACTTATTATTTTAGATATCCATATAAAAGGACAATGTCGTACTAAAAAAGACCCTATAAACCCGCGAACTAGGTGGTGGAACCTTAAAGGTGAGAAACTAGCAATATTCCAAGAGAGAATGTATACAGAAGCACTTTGGAATTTGGAAGACGGAAGCAATACTATGTGGGATAGAATGGCAGGGTGCATCACGAGAATATCGAAGAAGGTCCTCGGAGAGTCGAAGGGAAGAGGGTTAGCTTCTAAAGATACTTGGTGGTGGAATGAAGAGGTACAAGCTGCAGTAAAAACCAAAAAGGATTGCTTTAAGAAGTGGCAAAATGATAGAAGTGAGGAATACTTCAAAAGCTATAAATGTGCAAATAAGGAGGTTAAAAGGACAGTTAGAGTTGCTAAAATGGAAGCCTATGACGCCTTCTACACCAAACTAGACACTAGAGAGGGAGAAAAATGTATTTATAAGCTTGCTAAGTCGAGAGAAAGGAAAACAAGAGACATTAATCAGGTTAAGTGCATAAAAAGCGATGACTCTAGGGTGTTAGTGAACGACGAAGAGATCAAGGAAAGGTGGAAGAGCTATTTTGAGAAATTGCTTAATGAAAAACATATGGATAACACAATGGAAGAAGAAACTGGAAGTTACGATGAAACTAGAGAATACAGATTCTATCGGAGAATAAGGAAGTTTGAGGTGGAATTTGCTTTGAAGAAGATGAAACCCAACAAGGCCTTAGGACCAGATGGGATCCCCATTGAGGTTTGGAAATGCTTGGGAGATGTGGGGGCATCTTGGCTTACAAAAGTTTTTAATAGGATTTTAATGACTAGAAAAATGCATGATGAGTGGAGGAAGAGCATCCTAGTGCCTATACATAAGAGTAAAGGAGATGTACAACAATGCAACAACTATAGAGGTAGTAAGTTGATGAGCCATACTATGAAGCTATGGGAGAGAGTGATGGAGCATCGCTTAAGAGGCGCAACATCAGTGTCAGAAAATCAGTTTGGATTTATGCCTGGGAGATCAACTATGGAAGCAATTTATTTACTTAGAAGACTAATGGAAAAGTATAGAGAGAAAAAAAAAGATCTACATATGGTTTATATTGATTTAGAGAAAGCTTATGATAGAGTGCCTAGAGATTTAATTTAGTGGGTGCTAGAGAAGAAAGGAGTGACCAAGGGTTATATTGACATGGTGAAGGATATGTATGATGAAGCGGTTACTACAATTAGATCACCAGCCGGAGAAACAAGCGAATTCCCAATTACCGTAGGCCTGCACCAGGGGTCGGCCGTAAGCCCTTATTTGTTCGCCCTAATTATAGATGAATTGAATAGACACATTCAAGATGAGGTCCCATGGTGTATGTTGTTCGCAGATGATATTGTCTTGGTTGATGAGACTAAAAGGGGACTCAACACTAAACTAGAAGCTTGGAGAGAAGCACTGGAGACTAAGGGCCTAAAGATAAGTAGGACGAAAACAGAATACATGGAATGTACTTTTAGCAACAGTGGAAGTAGAGACAACGAAGCAGTGAAGATCGAAGATCAGGAGATCCCATAGAGGGAACACTTTCGCTATCTAGGTTCAATGATCAGTAGAGACGGAGAGATTGGTGATGACGTGACCCATAGAATTAAAGTGGGCTGGCTTAAGTGGAGGAGTGCTTCTGAAATATTATGTGACCGGAGAATACCAACAAAATTGAAAGGAAAATTTTATAGGACAGCTATTAGGCCAGCTATGCTCTACGGGACAAAGTGTTGGGCAACTAAGAAACAACACATTAGCAAAGTGAGTGTAGCAGAGATGAGGATGCTAAGATGGATGTGTGGTAAGACTAGGAAAGATAGAATTAGAAAAGAGTACATCCGAGAGACTGTAGGAGTGACACATATTGAGGATAAGTTGAGGGAGAATAGACTTAGATGGTTCGGCCATGTGCAACGAAGACCTGTAGATGCACCTGTGCGAAAGAGTGATAAGATCGTAGTGTCTGGAATAATTAGAGGGAGAGGCAGACCTAGACTGACTTGGGAATATGTAGTGCAACAAGATATGAATATATATATAATTTAAATAAGCATATAGCTCTTGATCGTGCAGAATGGAGAAAAAGGATTCATACAGTCGACCCCAATTGATTAGGACACAAGGCTTGGTTTGGTTTGGTTTATATGTTACAGCAAGTGAAGGAAAGACCAAAAACAATAAACTGAAGTAATCTGAAGCCTTTGATTGGATTTTAAGAAACTTATGTGCCACACTAAAAGTAGCCATAAATAGATAAATTAGCAATTTCTCTGTCAGTTCTTCTATGCCTTATATAGTGTAATTAACATAGTGAGAGAGTTTGAGGAGGGAAACCACAAGGAAAATCCAATTAAATTGTTCAATAACTATTTCTTATTGTGTAAATTACCAAAGGCATGGCAACTCTATTACAGAATTAATCTTCTATTTTTTTTTTGGTAAACATAACTTTAATTGAGAATGATAGATATTAAATGTAAAGTGTAATTACAGATAGCAGATAAATTTTGTATGGACATGAATTGAAAGGAGTCTTACAGAGACCAGGCCAGGCGTGAATGATGGGCCGCCTGAACCATAAACCAGCTGTGCTCATGGGTTTAAAATTAAACTCCCTCGCTGTTTCTTTCTCTTTCTCTAAATTCAACCAAGAAACAGTTAATTTTACAGAAGGTTTAGAGAGGGCTAATTGCCACTCTCCCTTTTATTAAATAAATGATAACCCTCATGGGTAAATTACAAGAGCACCCTCAGGCACCAGAAATAATATAAGACAAAAAACATAAAACAAAATAACACTTCACTCAACACTACCCCTCAAGCTGGAGCGAAGATATCTCTCATGCCCAGCTGGCTGAGAATAAAGTGAAACTGTCGACTAGCAAGACCCTTAGTAAGAATATCTACTAACTCATCTCCTTATCTCACAAACGGCGTACAAATGCACCCACTGTTTAGCTTCTCTTTAATGAAATGTCTTTCGGTTTCCACATGCTTTGTTCTGTCTTATTGAACTGCATTATGAGCAATGTCAATGGCAGTTTTATTGTCACGGTACAAACTTCATAAAGTCCTTTGGCCCAAATCTAAGGTCTGACAAAATAACTGGGACCCAAAGCAACTCATACACACCTTGGGCCGTAGCCCTGAACTCTGCTTCAATACTAAACCTAGTTACTACTGGCTGCTTCTTACTTCTCCAAGTCACTAAATTTCCACCCACAAACATACAATAACCCGTGGTTAATCTTCTGTCGGTTATGGACCCGGCCCAATCTGCATCAGAATATGCCTCAACACCTGTATGTCCATTTTTTGCAAAGCACAACCCTTTTCCTGGTGCTGACTTCAAATACCTCACAATTCGAAGCACAGCATCAAAGTGAAGCTGGTTAGGATTATGCATAAACTGACTAACCACGCTTACTGCAAAAGCAATATCAGGTCTAGTATGAGGCAAATAAATCAATTTTCCTATTAACCTCTGGTAACCACTTTATCAACTGGTTCTACACTAGGATCGTCCCCAAGTTTCACATTAGGGTCCATTGGTGTATCTAGAGCTTTACTTCCGAGCATGCCAATTTCCATGAGTAAGTCCAAAACATACTCTCTGTGAGATGAATATCCCTTCATTGGACCTGGCCACTTCAATCCCTAGAAAGTATTTCAAACTTCCCAAATCTTTGATTTCAAATTCTTTAGCAAGGTATGTGTAAAAGTGGAGAAATAATATATTTGATTGATTAAAAATGATTGCAAGAGCCTAATATATATAGGCTTAGCTACAAGCTGCACTTTTACAATCTAACCGATGTTGGACACTATAACATTACACTTTTTACAATATTATCCTCTAACACTCCCCCCAAGCTGGAGCATACATATAAGAATGGTACTTGGGAATTGATGAATTTACCTATGGGAAAAAGGACTGTGGGATGCAAGTGGGTATATACAGTGAAACATAGAGCAGATGGTTCTGTTGAGAGGTACAAGGCTAGACTTGTTGCTAAAGGCTTCACACAGACATATGGGATTGATTATCAAGAGACGTTTGCTCCGGTTGCCAAGATGAATTCTGTGAGGATTCTACTGTCATTGTCAGCCAACTTTGGGTGGCCTCTTCACCAATTTGATGTGAAGAATGCCTTTCTTCACGGTGATCTTGATGAGGAAGTGTACATGGATATTCCTCCTGGTTTTGAGGACACGAAGACAGAAGGGAAGGTGTGCCGACTCAGAAAGTCATTATATGGCCTGAAACAATCTCCACGGGCATGGTTTGAGAGGTTTACACAGGCAATGCTCAGGTATGGTTTCAAACAAAGTCAAGCTGACCATACATTGTTTATTAAACATTCATCACTGGGTAAAATGACTGCCTTGATAGTGTATGTGGACGATATTGTCCTAACTGGAGATGATCTGGAAGAGATGGCAAAATTAAAAAAGCACTTGCCTAGAGAATTTGAAATTAAAGATCTAGGAGCTCTTAAGTATTTTTTGGGCATTGAAGTTACTAGATCTAGACATGGAATTTTTATTTCTCAGAGAAAATATGTACTTGACCTGTTGGAGGAGACTGGAATGCTTGGAAGCCGAGCATGTGATACACCTATTGATTCTAATCAAAAACTGAGTGATGATAGCAGTGGAGCAGAGGCAGATAAAGGAAGATATCAGAGACTTGTGGGAAGACTTATCTATCTTTCACACACTCGCCCAGACATTGCATTTGCTGTCAGTGTTGTTAGCCAGTTCATGCATGCTCCTCGTGAAACTCATATGGATGCTGTATTCAGGATTCTGAGATACTTGAAGTCTGCACCGGGTAAGGGTTTGTTTTTTGCTAGACATGACCACCTTAGAGTGGAAGCATATACAGATGCAGACTGGGCTGGCTCTGTAACTGACAGAAGGTCCACATCAGGCTACTGTACTTTTGTGGGTGGCAACCTTGTCACTTGGAGGAGTAAGAAGCAGAATGTAGTGTCTAGATCCAGTGCAGAGGCGGAATTCAGAGCTATGGCTCAAGGAGTTTGTGAATTACTTTGGATCAAGTTATTGTTAACTGACTTGAAGCTTGATCACCGTGAGTCTATGAGGCTATATTGTGATAATAAATCCGCAATCAGCATTGCTCATAATCCCGTGCAGTATGATAGGACTAAACATGTAGAGATAGACAGGCACTTCATCAAGGAAAATATTACTAGTGGTGTGATTTGTACTCCATTTGTGAAGACCGGGGATCAACTTGCAGATATTTTCACAAAGGGAGTTGGAAGCAGGCCGTTTCATTTCGCTCTTAGCAAGCTGGGTTTGAGAGACATTTTTGTACCAGCTTGAGGGGGAGTGTTAGAGTTTATTGTTATGTTATTTTTCTTATTTCTTTTATTATTCAAGCTAAGGGTTTTATTGTAATTGTTGGTTGGTTGACATATAATAAAAGAGAGAAGACTGCATTAGTCTTCTGGTTTTTTGGCCCTAATCTTTTTCTACAATAGGTAAGTTACAAAAGTACCCATGTGTACCAGAAATAATGTAAGACAAAAAACATAAAATAAAATAACACTTCACTCAACAGAAACTTGCCGTGAGGATCCATCTCATTTCAGTATTTCACGATTTTTATGTGTCGATAAAATCTGATTTCAATATTTTATCATTATTATGTGTTGATAAGCTATTTTAGTTGTTCTAATTAAGTTTATAATGCATTCTTTCCTAACCCAAATTCATTCGAATTCAAATTGGCTTTTTTTGATTAAAAAAAATAGAAAAAAAAAGTGGCAATCGTAACTTCCATAAATCTAAGAATGTTTCACTTTAAAAGTAAAGTAGTCAGGTTGGTTGGAATTTGAGAAGAAATCATAACTGAACAGATGAGGTTTACAGAATACCTATTGGTTATTGACTTATCACCAACTGAAAACCCTAAAAAGAAGGTAAACACAATACTGGTATTTCTAGACAAACATTCCACCATTAATGCAGACAACTAACCCTTGCATTAATTTCGTTCAGTAGTTACTAAGTTTTTGTCTGGTTTTCATGACACAACTTTATATCCTGGTATTTCTGTTTGAACCAGCAGTTGAGCCACCCAATCTCAATGCAGCATCTTTAATGGTTCAATAAATGGACCAGGTTTAAGATCAGAAGTCACGAACTGATTACATAAAGATAAGGAAAAATGACCATTATGTCCAAAACTAGTAGCATCAAATTATTTGTAAACGTTACCTTCTTTGTAGCCAAGGATATGGACATGAGACACGAATGCGATACCTACAGACTCGGAGACACGGAAAATCTTAAACCTATTTGATACGGACACACTATGACACTTGGGATAAAAAAAAACTACACTTTTTACTTAATCATCCACGAAGTACCCTGCTGGTGTCCACTCTTGTTTCCCAAGTTTTCAAATAAACCCCTTACTTATCTTTCATTTAACTTTAGAAAGTCTTTTACCTAAAAAAAAATTTATTAACATTTTCAAATGAGCCACCATGCCTGTCCTCTCGCATATCCAGCAGTGTCAGCAACAATGAAGCACGGACATGGACTCGCAGCCACAAACAAGACACGAAACGGACACGTCAACACGGCCAAAAAAAAGTGTCCACGAAGTGTCATGTCCGTGTGTCGGACACGACATGTGACATGTTACCTTCTTAGAAGCGTCCGTGCTTCCTAGGTAAGCAGATTGTTCAGTGTGTAGTACGATGTGAAAGATGTTAACACATTTTTCCGCGTGTCTGACACGTGCTCAATATGGACACGGCACCAAATTGAAGTGTTTGTCCATATAGGTTACCTTGATCCTTTGAGAAATCCACAGGCCAACATCTTGGAGCTGCTTGTTCCCTGAAGCATCTTGCTCAGATTTCAAGCTCTCTGAAAGAAGCTCCTGTCCAGCTCCTTCAGCAATTACAAGAACCATATGCCCATTTTCTTTGATCCTTTTTTCCATATATTCAAAAAGTCCCCCTTTTCCTTCAAGATAGAAGGGTGATTCTGGAATCAAACAACAATCCACATCTCGGCTGGCTAGAGTAGCATACATTGCAATGAACCCTGCACCAGGAAGATTAAAGGCAGATCCTGCTAGTGAAAATAACATGAACAGGAAAATCTACTCTATGTTACACGAGCTCGAGTACGTGTGCCCGGGTATGAAACTAAGGATACAGGAACACAACAATAGACCTATATAATTTTTTATATCTTGATGAATACAAAGTAGTGTTTTTATGTAATAATAGCCCTCAACTTTAACATGCAAATTTTGTTCATTTTGAAAGAACTATTATAGCAAAAGGAATATAATTAGAGACTTTAATATACTATCATGCAAGGAGCTAACATTCTGCTTGGAGTGTATCCAACAAGAAGTGCCGGACACATATCCCATAAACATGTCCAAGTGTCGAGTGTCTGACATGGTACTCACTACTCCAACCTATTAAGAAGAGTACGTGTAACAATTAACGGTGAATCTACTTCTCAAACTATTAACTAACCAAGTTTTCAAATAATGACAACCATGCATTTTAAAACCTCTGCGTGTTTTTCAAATTAGTGTTACTTTGAATTTGAATTCCGCATTGCAAAACTTCCGCATTTTTTTTTTATATTACCCTTCCTTAGAAATGGATAGAGAACCCCTCATTCAGTACTGCTCCTATGTTAGAAGTTACAAGCAACTTTATTTCACTATCATAAGAATATTACCATACAACCAAGACTCACATTCAGTTTCTAACATGTCTAAATGCAAGAAGAGGGTGCACACACACAACCAAAATAGATGCTTTGAATGAAATTTGGAAATCAGAAGCTGCTTAAACACTTGAATAGTTAAAAAGTTAAAATGAAAAGGAGCTTTGAAATAATAAAGAGGCGGATTTCATAATACTCTTCATCTCTGATCAATTATTCAATTAGCTTGAACAGATCTTAAAATAAGAAGAGAAAAATCTGTAAACATAATTTCAAAGCCTTGATTGTCTATTAATGTGAATATTTTTTTATAGCCTATAAATTCAGTTATGTTCTCCAAAGCACGTAGAAGTGGATCTTACCGCTGTAACGACCCATTAGCTTAACTACACCAACACCGTTCTCGGCGCTCTCGGCTTCAACATGTGCAGCATTGATGGCTCGCTGAGCCTCCTCAACAGCAGTATCAAAACCAAATGACCTGTCAATGACCTGAACCCAAAAAGGGTCCAAAGCAAAATTATTTTAAGAAGCAATAAAAGGCTGCTTTAATCAAATGATTCCATTGAGAAACAACAGCAGCAGACAGACGGAGGTCTTGTTAACAAATGGGGACAAAAATAGTTATGGAGTGTTTGCGCATCCCATAAACTTGAATGGGCTCGTTTACAATTTGTAAAAGCATTTTAATGTAAATATCCATCATCTTAAATGAATTCATTTGAAAAGATGAAAATTATGTAAGAAAATTGCCCAAGGTTATTAATTATATCATCGTAAAAATCGTAAAGAAATGACCAAATAAAGAAACTTGATGAAGTTCTCCATTTTTCTCAATGGACTAATTCAAGATGAGAATACATGCTGAAATGCGTTAAAATTTGTCATGAGCCAATTCAAATTAAAGGGAGAACCAAACAGGCCATTAGGAATAGGAAATGAATTTCATTCTGCAATAATTTGCAGTTAGAGATGACTACTACCGGAATATCATTATCAATCGTTTTGGGGATTCCAGCAACTGCAACTTTGAGACCACGGCGCCTAATTTCCTGCATGATGACGTCAGAGATGAACAACAATTAGTTGTGTTGTTCAATGTTCTAAAAATCGCTAGGCGCTAGTCGGGCGGCGGAGTGGTGCCTAGCGCCTAGGTGCCTAGGCGGATTTTTTTTATAAACAAAATTAATTATATAATAGATATATATATATATATATATACGAGTTATGGGGTGTTAATTAAAAATAATTATAGATTTGCGGTTCAAATAATAGAGATATATATATACATATAAAGGTTATGTGGTGTTTTTTGGAAATTAGTAAAGATTATTAGAAGGTTTTAATATTTAAAAAAAAAAAGGGATCTCTCCATAATTAACTTAAATCTTAAGTGTATATATATATACACTAATGTTAGGGTTTTTTTTCCAATGTCAAACCCAAATAAGACTCTCTAGCATTCTCACCCTAGCCCGCCTAGCATCGCCTAGGCCCCTCCTAGCACCGCCTAGCCCGCCTAGGCCCCGCCTAGAGGCCAACTAATCCACTGACCGATTTTCGCAAACGCCTAGGGAAAATCTCGGCGGCCGAGCACTGCCTAGCGCCTAGGCGCCGCCTAAGCGGCCTCCTAGGACGATTTTTAGAACACTGGTGTTGTTGTACTAAGTTCAATGCAATCAACCAAAAGAGGGAATACTATCTTGCCCACAGCCGTGATTGCGGATTGGTGGGTGGAGATCATGTTGACCGGAGGTTATTGGTAACAAAAACAAGAGACTAAGCACATACTTATGTTCTTGTACAGAGCCCAAGCATATTCCTAATTGTTTTCTATGTTATATTCAAGAGGTGTAACTGCGGTAGTCAATTCTACAGGTGTTCAGCAACCCTATGTTGGAGCATCATGAAATATCAGTTAATGAATACTATCTTGTCCACGCTCGTGATTGCAAATTAGTGGGCAGAGATCATGTTGACCGGAGGTTATTGGTAGCAAAAACAAGAGACTAAACACATGCTTATGTTCCTGTACGATGCCCAAGTATATGCCTAATATTTTTTCGATATATGACATACAAGCTGTAACTGCAGTAGTCAATTCTACAGGTGTTCATCAACCCGGTTCACGAATATATTTATATTTGGAGAGAATTTCTAGAAGACAGTCTAATTTCATCTTGAGAAGAACTTCGTAAAATTGGTTATTTGAGTAACTAGGTGACTCTTTTCGCATTAACAAATAAAACATACCTCATAAATCACAGCTGCTCCTTTTTGAGTTCCATCACCTCCAATTATATAGACCTGAACCATAAAAACCAGAAAGAAAAAAATAAAAAATCAATACAAATGCTGGGTGTTGGGTGCTGAAAAGGCAAAAGCTAAAAAAAAAAAAAGGGGGAAACTACGAGTCACAAGTACCAATTTATATGATGTTATGATTCACAACGTACTAAGTCTAAATTGAAATAAATAAAATATACACACAGATATATATACATATATATATAACAAGAACTTCACACTTTTCACACCTGGTTAATTCCACGGTCTTGAATGCTGTCAACAATCTTGGAGGTGTCATGGCCTCCTCGCGATGTCCCAAGGATTGTACCACCACGTTTGTGGATGTCATTTACTGTCTTTGGTGTTAAAGGAACCGTATTTCGTGAATAGAAGCCCATGTATCCTCCCTGTGGAGACTTAGAATCAAAAGTTGCAAGACTCTAAAATTCTGGAGTATATAATAATAAAATCTCAAGTCTGTAACAAATCCAAGACACGTAAAAAAAATTTCCAAAAATCTAATATCCCGACATACCAGTACTATGAAAACTAAAGGTCCCAACAATATTTAACCAATATAAATGGAAGTACAATTACTCTTTGGCTGATAGAGCTACTCTATACTTCCAACTCACTTTTCTCCTCTCAAATAATATCCCATATTTCCCCTACTACCCTAACCACTTCTAATAAACCTCTAAAAAAGGAAGCAGATTCTTCTAAATGACTAAAGAATCTGCATCCGCCCTGATGAAGATTCTTCTTCGGTGCTTCAAGGTGCTTGTTCGAAATATTTTTGTCAAAAAACAAGGTCTCTATCATTATTTTAAAAACTTTGGGTCAATTAAAGAATGGTGGGAGTTGGATTACACATTAATAAGCTATTGTTGCTTATTAAAGAATGGTGGGAGTTGGATTACACATTAATAAGCTATTGTTGCTTATGTAGCGTTTACGCTTCATGTACTAGCAAATTGTTTATACAATCATATATAAGTGTTGAACAATAATTTTCAAGCTTAGAGAGAACAACTGTTCCTCTAGGTTATTTTATTACATGACAAAGTACAATAAAGACATAATTACAAGATAGTCCCTAAACACTAAAACAATTATATCCAGCTACTAATAAATATAAAACTCCAACACTCCCCCTCAAGCTGTTGCGAAGATATCTCTCATACCCAGCTTGCTAAGAATGAAGTGAAATGCCCTACTTGCAAGGCTCTTGGTAAGGACGTCAGCTAACTGATCTCCGGACTTCACATATGGAGTACAAATCTTCCCACTATTTAGTTTTTCCTTGATAAAATGACGATCAATTTCCACATGCTTAGTCCGATCGTGCTAAACAGGATTATGGGCAATGTCAATAGCTGCTTTGTTATCACAGTATAGCTTCATTGAGTCTTCAGGATTGAAACAAAGATCAGACAAGATAATTTGGATCCACAACAATTCACACAGTTAGGGCTGTTCAAATTACCCGATAAACCGACCCGACCGACCGACCCGGACCAAACCCGGCCGAAAAATGCAATGTCTCGGGCTCACGGTCGGTGATCGGCGCAAGCATAAGGAAAAACCGAAAACTCGGTTTGGCACACGGGGTACCAAATTGTGTGCCCGAAACCGACCGAAACTTCAAGATTGGAGTACAATTTATACTTAATTTTCCCTATTCTCTTCCCACTTTCTCAAGACCTAACCCTTCTTCCACCACCACTGCGGCTGCGAACTATACCTTCTCCACCACTACTCTCCATGGCTCCATACTTTCCAACACCACTCGCCACACAAATCTCAGTGAACATCACATCACCCTTGGGAACCCTCTTGAAGAAATCCTGACCCAACATCAAGAAATCAAGCCATTTTTGGCCAAAACATTCAGATCGAGAGATGGGAAGTGTTAAAATTATTCCGGCCACCACATGCAACCGTCACCGCCTCCACCTTTCTCTACTCTTTGCGGTCGAAGGCCATGGATGCGGTCGAAGGCCATGGATACAGATTACAAATTTACAAGGTAAGCCCCTCTCTCTCTATATATATATGTATATCTATCTATCTCTCTCTCTCTCTCTCTCTCTCAAATCTGTGAATTTTTTTTTGGATCTGTAAATTTTCAGATCTGGTAAAAAAAAAAATTTAATCTGTAAGTTTTCAAATCAGGGATTTTTTAAATCTATAAATGCTTTCAGTTCTTGAAAGAATTCTGTATGTTGATTGACTTTTGGTTCTTAAATATTGAATGAATAACATTTGATTTCAATATTTCAACCCTTCTTCAATGTTTGCTTGTTAACATTTTTAGGGCTTTTTTTTTTTAGATTCATCTCTCTGACTCTCTGTCACGCACACACAAATGACACAACAGTCCACCCCGAACCCCCCGAACCCCCCGACCACCCCGACCGAAACCGACTAGACCGAAACCGACTGAGACCGACAGACTGTTGGTCAGTTTCGGTGCTAGCAACTGACACCCCTAGCCCCTCGGTTCGGTCCCACATATCCGCACAACCCCGACCGAAACCGACCGAGTACACCCCTACACACAGTCCTTGAGTCATGGCTCTAAACTCTGCTTCAACGCTGGATCTAGCCACTACGGGCTGTTTTTTGCTTCTCCAAGTTACCAGGTTCCCTCCAACAAAGGAACAATACCCGGTTTTCGATCTTCTATCGGTAACCGATCCGGCCCAATCCGCATCAGTATAGGCTTCCACTTGAGTGTGACCATGCTTAGCAAAGAATAAACCTTTCCCAGGCGCTGACTTGAGATATCTCACAATTCGAAAGACCGCGTCAAGATGAACCTGTCTAGGGGAATGCATATACTGACTTACCACGCTCATTGCAAAAGCAATGTCAGGTCTGGTGTGTGAGAGATAAATCAGTTTACCCACCATTCTCTGATATCTTCCCTTTTCCACTGGTTCTCCTCCTGGGTCATCACTAAGCTTCAGATTAGGATCCATTGGAGTATCCGCTGCCTTACTACCAAGCATTCCTGTTTCCTTGCGTAAATCCAGCACATACTGTCTCTGGGATAAAAAAATCCCATCTTTGGATCTGGCCACTTCAATTCTCAAGAAATATTTTAAGATTCCCAAGTCCTTGATTTCAAACTCCTTGGCCAGGTAATTTTTTAACTTTCCCATCTCTTCCAGATCATCTCCAGTGAGAACGATATCATCCACATAGACAATTAATGCTGTCAATTTACCGCTTGAAGAATGTTTAATGAAGAGAGTGTGATCACCTTGGCTTTGTTTAAACCCATACCTGAGCATAGCCTGAGAAAACCGATCAAACCACGCTCTTGGTGACTGCTTGAGCCCATACAATGACTTCCGAAGACGACAAACTTTCCCTTTTGTTTTGGTATCCTCAAAACCTGGGGGAACATCCATGTATACTTCCTCCTCTAAATCACCATGGAGAAAGGCATTCTTTACATCAAATTGATGTAGCGGCCACTCCAAATTTGCAGCAAGAGATAATAAAATTCTAACAGAATTCATTTTGGCTACTGGAGCAAATGTTTCTTGATAATCTACTCCATAAGTCTGAGTAAAACCCTTATCTACCAGTCGGGCTTTATACCTCTCAATCGTCCCATCAGCCTTGTATTTCACAGTGAACACCCACTTGCACCCTATTGTCTTCTTCCCTTGAGGTAATTCTGTTAATTCCCATGTGCCATTTTTAGAAAGTGCTTTCATCTCTTCAACCATGACGGACTTCCACTTAGGGTCAGACAAGGCTTCCTGGACATGGTTAGGAGTAGACACAGAAGACAGACTAGAAACAAAAGCTTTATGAGATGGTGACAAACAAGAGTATGAAACAAAATTAGAAAGAGGATGTTTAGTACATGTCCTAGTGCTTTTACGATGAGCAATAGGTATGTCTAAATCATTACCAGATGAAGGAGTAAGAGATGGAGAGATACCTAGATCATCATCACTAGAAGAGATTGGCTGGAGTGTAGGGATTGGAACAACTTCCATTTCTGCTACCCCAAATCTTCTTCTCTCCTTGTTCTTTGAGTAGGTAAGTAACTATTTCCCCTTAGTTACAATATCTTCCCTCTCTTCAACATTCTCCTCTTTCTCTTTTTCTTTTTCAGTTACAACCTCCTCCTCATGTTCTACTTCCCCTTTCTCTCCTCCCTCCTCACTATTGTTTCCTAACTCCACTACTCCCTCAATAGGAATAGGAACAGATATCTCTTCCACACTCCTTTGCTCCCCCTGAAGAGGTGACTGTGGAGACTGAAAGTAGGACTGGGCCTCATGGAATGTGACATCGATGGAGACATACCACCGACGAGAAGGAGGATGATAACACTTGTACCCCTTTTGTGTCGGTGAGTAACCAACAAAGACACACTTAATAGAACGAGGGTCAAGCTTTTTTCTAGAAGGGGGATGGTTGTTAACGAAGCAGACACAACCAAACACTTTAGGAAGAATAGTAAACACAGAAGATGGATTAAGAAGAACTTCAACAGGAGATTTCTTATTAAGGACACGGGTGGGCAATCGGTTAATGAGATAGGCAGCAGTTAAAACTGCTTCCCCCCAATAAGACTTGGGAACCTGCATGGAAAACATCATAGACCGAACACTTTCTAGTAAATGGCGATTTTTTCTCTCGGCAACCCCATTTTGTTGGGGAGTATTAGTGCAGGAGGTTTGGTGTATTATGCCATGTTCAAGGAAAAAATTCTCAAGCCCACCATAAATATATTCCCCCCCTTTGTCAGAACGCACAACTTTGATAACAGTACTAAATTGAGTGCAAATCATACTGTGAAAGTTTTTGAAAATAGAAAATACATCACTCTTCTCTAGCATCAGATATACCCAAGTAGTACAAGAAAAATCATCAATAACTGTAACAAACCACTTATACCCATGCAAAGAAGAAATGTGGGATGGACCCCAAACATCAGTATGAACAATCAGAAAAGGAATAGTACTTTTATTCAAACTCAAGTTAAAAGACGGTAATGTTTGCCAAGTTCACATGCTTCACACATAGCATTATTAATATTATAATTGTTTACTAATGACGGAAATAAACGACGAAGAAGAGAGAACGAAAGATGTCCTAGTCTCTGGTGCCACAGCCAAGCCTCTCTGGGGAGTGTCTCTCTCAAAGAATGGTGAGCCCTCTGAATCAAACTTCCACCTCCAGTATCCACTTCACTAGGCAGCAGAAAGTAGAGTCCATTCTTCTCCCTACCATTGCCAATCACCTTCTTGGTGGAGAGATCCTGAAATACACAGTGGGAGGGAAAAAAGGTAACACAGCAATTATGGTCATTAGTAATGCGACTAATCGAAAGAAGGTTAGTCGAAAAATTTGGTACATGAAGAACCGAAGATAAAGACAGAGACTCAGAAGCATGAATAACACCTTTACCATAAATGGAAGAAAGACTACCATCGGCAGTTTTAACCTTGTCTTTACCTGAACAAGGATTGTAAGTAGAAAAAATGGTGGACAGACCGGTCATATGATCGGAGGCCTAGAGTCAATTATCCATGGTTGTGGAGAAAAAGCATTTAAAGCACATGTAAAATTAGCAACATTACCTGCTTGGGCAAAAGAAGTAGAAGAACTCGTGGAGGTGTCCAATTGTGCCATAATGCGCCGCAGGGTCTCCAAATCAGAACTACTAATACTACCAGTAGTAGGTGAAGTGGAGGGAATTTCCTCGGACTGAAGGGCTTCAGAACCCGTGGATAAGTGAGCTCTGGGTCCATTACCACGACCACCAGTGCGGCCTCCACCTCTTCCCCTTGGGAAAGATGGACGACCATGAAACTTCCAGCAGGTAGCACGAATATGGCCTGACTTATTACAGTAATCACACCACTTATCTTTAGTCTCAGAACCCTCAGAAATTGTCTGATCCTTCCGTAAATTATAGTTAGGAGCCTTACCCCCTTTCTGACTGGAGGAAACCAAAGCAGATCGATCGGTGGATTTAGGAGTCGGCATAGCAGAGCGACGACTCTCTTCGTTCTGAACATATGCAAATGCCTCTCGAAGTGACGGTAATGGCTCCATCCCAAGAATTCGACTCCTCACCTGATCGAATTCTGAATTGACACCAGCTAGAAATTTAAAAATTCTTTCTCTCTCTATATACTCCTTGAAACTAGCGGCATCCGTAGAACAAACAGGACGATAATTTTTCAAGTTATCCAGACGCTTCCACATAGTACTCAAGGAGGTGTAGTACTGAAGAATCGATCGCTCACTTTGTTCATCCGCCTCAATTCTCCGGCGAAGCTCATAAACTTCAGCTATATTCCCTTTCCTAGCATACGTTTGTGCTAATGTATCCCATATGTCGAGTGCTATCTCCATCTCCAGGAAAATCGCAGCACTACTAGGCTCCATCGAATGCACAAGCCAACTCATAACAAGATAATTGTCTACTTCCCACTTCGCATAGGTGGGATCCTCACGACTAGGTGCCTTAAAAGTGCCATCAACATAACCAAACTTCGATCTACTTCGTAGCCAAAATGTAGCCGATTGAAACCAAGTAAGGTAGTTCTCTCCATTGAACAGTTCTGTGGTAATTTTCGATCCAGGGTTCTCAGTAATGAGAGAATGCTTCTCATGACTTATAGGAGAACTCACAACACTGGATTTGTCACCAATCACCCCTTTTTTCGACATTATGAAGGAAAAACGATTGTCACAGGGTCAATTAATACGGCACAGAAGGCAAGCCTAGTCGTCACAGGCACCGTGCTGGTGCAATCGTCCAATTTATGGACAAATCATTGGTCCGTACACGGACCTAAGATGTAGGAGGGATGAAACTTGTAATCAGATCAAGTCTTCGTAGAATACCCACTGATCTAGGGTTGAGAAAAAATGAAGAAGAGGAAAATTAATGAATTCTGATCAATCCAGGAGGACTGAGATGAGAAAAACCAGCAATATGGACTGCCGAAGGGATGAAGGAGGATTGGGTGAGTTGCAGTTCAGGTTAGGTAGGCTAGAATGGTTGTCGGCAAGGCTAGAGGGCTTCGGCGCAAGGCTGGGTGACTGTGTGGGTTGCGGTTTAGGTTGGGAAGGCCAACATGGTTGTCGGCTGGCTGTGGTGCTTCGGCGCAAGGCTGAGTAAGGGCTTGTGAGATGCGGCGAGGGGTGTGGTGGTGGTGAGATGAGAGGTACGGCGAAGGGTGTGGTGATGTTGGTAGAGGCGCAGGTGGTGGTGGTGATAGCTTGGTAAGAAACCCTAGCTTAGGGCGGCTTTGATACCATGCTGAACAATAATTTTTCCAAGCTTAGAGAGAACAACTGTTCCTCTAGGTTATTTTATTAGATGACAAAGTACAATAATGATATAATTACAAGATAGTCCCTAAACACTAAAACAATTATATCCAGCTACTAATAAATATAAAACTCCAACAATAAGTATTTTTTTTCAATATTTAATACAAGTACAACCCCGCAGCCGCATCCTAGCTTTTTGGAAAATTGACACCGCACCGGTGCTTCCTAGCTTCTCTACGACTCATGGTTCGAAGTATCGGCCGATACCGAGACGTATCGGCCGAGTTAACTCGGTATCGAGAGGGTCCGATACGAGATAATGACCGAGTCAAGCTGAGTTAAAAAAATTTTACAAATCGTCCTACGAATCGGCCGTATCGGCCGAAACGACCGATATTCCAAAATATCGGCAATAATATCGCCGAGATTCGCCGATACAAGAGACGAGTCGTAGAAAAAAGTGAAAAAAAAATAAAAAAACAACTAGAACTCACTCGATCTGTTGAAGGCTCGAAGCTGCGATGTGTTGTAGCTTGAAGCTCTCTCGATCTGTTGTAGCTTGAAGCTCTCTCTCTCTATCTCAATCTCGATCTCGATCTCGATCTCCTGATCTCTCGATCTGTTGAAGTCACTCTCTCGATCTCGAAGCTTGAAGCTGCTGCATGTCTCTCTCTCTCTCTCTCTCTCTCTCTCTCTCTCTCTCTCTCTCTCAAAGTCGCAGGGTGTGGATGTGGGATGGGTCTCGTTGTGTCGGTAGGGATGGGTTAACTTAAGTCTGATAATGTTTTTAAGTTGGGAATTTATTGTACGCAACATGTGTTGGGCTGTGTGATATGCATTATTTTAGTATTTAATAATTAATTGCATTGTAATTGGTTAGGGTTAACATTTTGGGTAAATTAGTGGGCGTGGGTTCAATGGGTTGTATGGATTTGGGTTGAAGATTAAATAACTTTGTAGGTGTATTAATTTTTGCTATTTATATATTTATAAAAAAAATGTTTAGTTATATCTAAAAAAAGGTTATTTATAATAAAAATGTCATTCATATGTATAAAAAAAATGTTTATATGTATAAAAATTGTAAAAAAAAAAATGTGTATATGTATAAAAAAATGTTTATTTAAATGTATAAAATCTGTTATTTAGTATTATTGAACAATCTTTATCCAATTATGTGTGTAGAGCTATCAAACAGTGGATCAGCAGCGTGTGGATTGAATAATCTGTGATTTATACTTGGTGCATTGTGTATTGTGATATTCTATTAGGCCAATTTTGATATTCTGATTATTTTAGAATTTTTCGTTATTTTTTCATATTTTTTTGAGCCTTAAATCTAGCGTATCGTTGCGTATCGCCCAATACCAGGCTGCGACGCGACAACCGCGTCGTCACTCTGGCCGCCGATACCGCGACCGATACCGCGACCTCGAACCATGTACGACTATATATATGTAGTGCGGATATGGGCAGGGGGGCATGGATACGAGCTGATACGACCACAGCAATATGGCAGATCTTAAAATGTAAGGGAAACGTTGAATAAAAAAATCAGTTTTTTTAAGTAACTATGCAATGTTTGTCATGTTGAATACACTCCATGTTCCTAAATTTTCAAATAAACCTGTTACTTATTCTAATTTTATTATATTAAGACTTTTACCTCAAAATTTTTATAGAAATTTCTAGGGGTGAAACGGTTCAGTTCGGTTTTTTGGCACTTAAAAAAACCGACCGACTATGCTCAGTTATGTCGGTTTTTTTTTTTTTTTTTTGCGTCGGTTCGGTTTTTGGCTTATAATATATTTGAAAAAACCGACCGAAAAGGCTCGGTTTTTTCAATTCTGTTTCGATTTTCGGTTTTTGTCGGTTTGGTTTCACCCCTACAAATTTCAAAGGAGCCCGCATTCGACCAAGACTGACCGCATGTCCAGCGTGTGTCCAATGTAAAGACCAAATTAAGACATGTTTGCATGTCAACGCGTTCGTTGTCCAACAATTGTCCTAAATGGACAAGGCACCCAAATCAAAATGTTCGTACTACATAGCTTTATACCATTTCAATGGCCTAAGACGCTTCATGTTTCTCCTAAAGCCTTCATATCTGTAAGAAACTATTAAAGAGCTTACACATGTTCATTACTGAAGCCAATAATTCACTTTGCATCCCTACCTCGATGCCCTGGATCCACTAGCCTTCCTCCAAAAGAACTACCCACTAGTATACTCGGTAAGTAACCACAGTCCCCCATCATTGACATCAACCTCATCATCTCCTGGCAATGGGCTCAATTGATTACACCTCTTTCTCCAGATACACCAAAAGCTTAAGCTATTAGAGAATGGGCCGAACTGTGTATATCAAACTTCAACACTCTACCTCACGTACGAGCCTGTCTCGCACGTGCACAGAACAAATAAACTCCATCATAATGGAGATAATCAACAAGTTGCAAATATGCAAACCACAAGGATGGAGACTCAAACCTGAGACCTCTCAGCAAACAAGGCTCTAGTACCACAGTTAGTCCAAAAGCATAAGCTATTAGAGAATAGGCCAAACAATGTATATCAAGCTTCAACACTTGTGTGGGTAGTGACACTCCACCTTGTGATAGCCAAACCATGTTTTGGCAGTTAGACATACCATTTAGACTTTCCTTTAAATTCAAGACACCAAATATGGTAGAAAATTCACCATATTTTGCAACCTGAATGCAATTACAATAGCTATGTAAATGCACAAATACACAAATATATAATTTGGACATGCCTCTTCACGAAAATAGTTGTCAGATGTTCTTCGAGCCCGTTTGGTGTTGCTACGGGAACGAGAGTTTTTCTCTATAATAGATCTTTGAAAAAGCACCAAATTGCTGCTGCATTTGAAGTAGTTTCTTAGATCTAAGTTGACAGCTTTTCTGAAAAATTGAGAAAAAGTTTTTGCCAAATGGAGTCAAACCTCTCAACAATCACAAATAAGTGATTCTTGGTCCCCAAATAAGCGAATCCAAACAGGCTCTTCACTTTTTTTTTTTTTGCTAAAACAAACAGGCTCTTCACAGTTGGAGGATATACAAACTACATTAAAACAAAAAAGTTTTGACCATCCAACATACTCACAAGCACGTGCTCATCAGAAGTTTTGGTTCTCGGGTAGGAGGCGCAAATAAAACACAAATTTATTGTCAATGCCTGTAAAATATAGCTTTCGGAGAATAAAATAATGAAAGAAAGAGATTATGTCGATCCAGTCACTCACATCTATCCCAAGAACTTTGTTGACGCCGTACATGTGATAGAGGCCGCAAACAATTTCTCTTATCACCGTGTTCAACCCCGGGCACAAACCACCACACGTTACAATACAAGCATGAACCTCGTCTGAATCAAAATAAACCTGAGCACCATCAAATACTGTGTCTAAGCTAAACATTACATGGTGAATTTTCCATTTCAGTACTACTTGCAAGCAACACGATGACGTACCTTTTGTCGAGGCCCAGCACGTCGAAAATGTGTCCCTCTAGGACTATCGCTGTGAACAACAATCTATAAGCAAGTGAAAACAAGTATGTTGTTAGTCACTTCTTTTTTAAGAATATAAGTTCCTGCACTGCACATAAGAAATGTAATTTTTAAAAAAATTTACGACTTTCCATGCCAAAAAAAAAAAACAGAAGAAGGAAAATGTGGGTATAAAACTAAAAAGTGTATAAAGTATCAGAAACTAGTTAAAATGCTTTCTTTTCCACCGCACAAAAGGGATACCCTCTGCCATTTTTCCATTAAAAGGACAACACAAGCATACATCAAGCATGCATGAATTTGGAAAGTATTCTCCATCGGTTGGCAAACTATATCAAAACAACACACATGGAAACTAGCTAGCTGCATGCCTTTTGTGCATGTGAGACGTACACCCAGTTGTAATATCAAATTTTACATTTTTGCGATTATTTCCGGTTTCTTCCAAGACTCTTATAAGGGTGAGAATTTTGTCTTGTAACCCATATCGGCTCTCTCATGCATGCGATTACATGAATGACTGAGCATATAGATATAGTTATACAGAGCAGAGAGAGGAAAGGTAGGTAAATACAAGTAGAAATGAGCATATGGGGGAACTTGTGGACAAATGGGGGAACTTGCGGACACATAATTCCCAGGAAGAGAAAAGTTTACCTTTTGGGCTACAGTATCATCCATATCAACAAAATACTGCCTGGAAACAGAAAAACACAGTAACTTGTACGTTAATTGAAGACAAGAAAATCCAGAATCTCAAACAATGACGAGCAGTTGATATCAGCTCAAAGCATCCGGAATTGTTAATTTGACTTACTTCACGACTGAATATGCAGGGTTTGATCGCAGTGGATTGGGATAAGTCTGTCATACAACCAAGCACCCAAGAATTAAAACCTATGATTAACAAATAAAACAAGTGGTACATAACATAACAAGGATTGTTCATCCTGCTTTCTCATCCAGAATGTTGACTTTCTTTGACCAACCAATAAAAACTGGCAACATCAAGTAGAACTGTTATTTCAATTAACTACTCTATTTAATTGGATTGAAATGACTTGGGTTTATCAAGTTTGAAGTCAATGATTGAGAAATTGGTAATTGAGGTGTAAAAATAATGTAGACTAATCAGATTGTCTTCATTTATGGCTAGAAGGAGAAAACAAACTAGTAATTGAAATTGAAGTGCACACCTATCGAAGGTATAAACTACATATGATACTACTCACAAAATTCGCCGAGTCAAGTTTGTGAAGCTATTATTTAAATCTTGGTAGGAGACCTAGGTGTGTTTCTTCCCATTTTCTCGACTCCTAAAGCATTGTCTGTGTTAACATCAATATTTTGTGAAACTTAGGTTAATCAACTGATTAACCTAGGTATATATATTATTAGTAGAGTAAAGAACATAAGATTACAATAGTGTCCTTGACACTTATAAAATAAAATAAAACAAAAGCTAATATCTAACACTCCCCCTCAAGCTGGTACAAAGATATCCCTCAATCCCAGCTTGCTTAATACATCATGAAACTGTCTAGAACCAACTCCATTAGTAAGAACATCCGCCAGTTGATCACAGCTTTTCACAAACGGGGTACAGATAGTCTTGTTATTCAGATTCTCTTTGATGAAATGCATGTCGATCTCAACATGCTTAGTCATATCATGTTGTACCGGATTGTGTGCAATACTAATAGCGGCCTTACTATCACAGTACAATTTCATCAGATCACCAATCTCTAGTTTCAAATACTTCAATAACAACTTGACCCATAGGAGCTCACATACACCTTGAGCCATGGCTCTAAATTCAGCTTCAACACTCGATCGAGCTACCACATTTTGTTTCTTACTTCTCCAACTGACAAGGTTGCCTCCCACAAATGTACAGTATCCTGAAGTAGATCGCCTGTCTGTCACAAAACCTGCCCAATCAGCATCAGTATATGCCTCAACTCTGAGATGGTCATGTTTCCCGAAGTATAAGCCTTTACCAGGAGCAGACTTAAGATACCTCAAGATCCTGTAAACTGCATCCATATAAGATTCCCGAGGTGCATGCATGAACTGACTCACCACACTTACAGCAAAGGCAATATCAGGGCGTGTATGGGAGAGATAAATGAGCTTCCCAACAAGTTTATGATATCCCCCCTTGTCAACCATTGCTCCACTGCTATCATCACTTAGTTTTTGGTTAAACTCAATAGGAGTATCACATACTCTACTTCCAAGCATTCCAGTCTCACTTAGGAGATCAAGAACATACTTCCTTTGAGAAATGAAGATCCCATGTTTCGACCTCGCAACTTCAATCCCAAGAAAATATTTTAGTTCTCCTAGATCCTTGATTTCAAATTCCGTTGCCATATATTCCTTGAGGCGCTGCATTTCCTCTAAATCATCGCTTGTGAGAACAATATCATCCACGTACACAATGAGAGCTGTAATCTTACCTTGCAAGGAATATTTGATGAATAGGGTGTGGTCAGCCTGACTTTGTCTAAAGCCATATCTGCACATAGCATGAGTGAATCTCTCAAACCATGCCCTCGGAGACTGCTAAAGACCATACAAGGCCTTCATTAACCTGCACACCTTTCCTTCAGTTTTGTGGTTCTCAAATCCAGGAGAAATGTCCACATACACTTCTTCTTCCAAGTCACCATGCAAAAAAGCATTTTCAACATCAAACTGGTGAAGTGGCCATTCCCGATTAGCTGCTAGAGACAGAAGGATCCTGACAGAATTCATTTTTGCCACCGGTGCAAATGTCTCTTGGTAATCCACCCCATAAGTCTGGGTGAATCCTTTGGCAACAAGACGGGCTTTAAACCTCTCAACGAAACCATTTGCTCTATGCTTCACTGTATACACCCACTTGCACCCCACAGTTCTATTGCCTATAGGTAACTTAGTCAACTCCCAAGTGCCATTCTTGTGGAGAGCATTTATCTCCTCATCCATGGATGTTTCCACTTGGAATCATTGAGAGCATCCTGAACGTGATTAGGTACAGCAATAGAGGCAATATTTGAAAGAAAGGCACGGTAAGTAGGAGATAAATGAGAGTAGGACACAAAATTTGAAATAGGGTGCTGAGTACAAGACCTAACACCCTTACTCGATAGGTAATGAGTTATTTAAATTACCTGAATCACAATCAAGGTCAATTGGAGCCTCACCAGTTGGAGTAGATGGCAGTGGAGGAACAGGAGTATTAGTCTCAACCTCAACCTCTTTGTTTCTTCTCTTACTCCATGTACCCTTGGAATACACTAACAATTCTTTTTCCTTTGGTAATTGCTTAGGAGTACTTGGCTCTACTTCCATCACTTCCTCTACCTCCACATTTCCATTTCCAGTTTCCTTATCTTTCTGAGGTGACATACCAACGGGGATAACAGGAATTTCCGGTAAAGTACCAAGAATCTCTTCACTCTGATTCTCCCCTGAAGAGGTGTCTGGGAATGCCCAAAAAAAGGAGCAGACTCATGAAATGTGACGTCCATAGACACAAACCACTTCCTAGACTCAGGATAATAACACTTATAGCCTTTTTGGGTAGGAGAGTATCCCACAAAGACACACTTGAGGGCACGAGGGTCTAACTTCCCACGAGTAGGAGAGTGATTATGGACAAAACAGACACACCCAAAAACCCGAGGAGGAATAGAAAAGAGGGAAGAAGGGTCAGATAACAGTTCAATGGGTACCCTTCTTTGGAGAACCTGAGTGGGCAGTCTATTAATGAGGTACGCAGCCGTAAGAACTGCATCACCCCAATATGATTTGGGAGCATTAGCCGTGAAAAGCATAGAACGAGCTACATTAAGTAACTGACGATTCTTGCGTTCTGCTACCCCATTTTGTTGCGGGGTGTCAGTGCAAGATGTCTAATGAATAATTCCTTTGGACGAAAAAAATTTTCCTAAACCCGAATCAATGTATTCTCCCCCTTGATCAGAACGGAGTATCTTAATCCCCTTTCCAAATTGTGTCAACACCATTTGATAGAAGTTTTGGAAAATGGAAAAAACTTCAGTCTTGGTTTTCATCAGGTAAATCCATGTGGTACGGGAATAATCATCAACAAAACTAACAAACCAACGAAAACCCTTTAAAGACAAAATACGAGAAGGACCCCATACATCAGAATGAACCAAAGCAAAAGGAGCTAAACTTTTATTAATACTCGGTGCAAAAGTTGCCCGGTGATGTTTCCCAAGTTCACAAGACTCACATAAATATTCTGAAACATCTTTATTAACAAGTAAAGACGGGAATGAATGCTTAAGTAAATAAAAGGAGGGGTGGCCTAATATCTTATGCCAAAGTCAAATGTCTGCAGACTTATTCTCTGAAACTATAGTGTGATGTGCTCCTTTGGTTCCTACATCCAACAGGTAAAGACCATGCTCCTCTCTACCACTGCCAATCGTCCTCCGAGTGGAAAGGTCCTGAAAAACACAATAGGAAGGGAAAAATGTTACACTGCAATTAAGATCACGAGTAATGCGACTAATAGATAAAAGGCTAGAAGTAAAACTCGGAACATGTAAAACAGAAGACAGAGGTAGAGATTGAGTGGCATGAATGACACCCTTTCTTGAAACAGAAGAAAAGGTGCCATCGGCAATACGAATTTTCTCTTGACCTGAAGAAGGAGTATACACGGAAAATAATTCAGAGGAACTAGACGAATGGTCTGAAGCACCAGAATCAATAATCCAAGGGAGCGAGTAATGTGACAAACATGTTGTGGCAGATTGTACTAAGTTACCTGTCTGGGCAAATGAAGTGGAAGCACCTGTGGGAGTAGACGGAGAGCGGCGAGTCATTAGGCTACGCAGAGCTTCTAAACCCCGCAAAGTATCCTCATACTCCGTGATAGATAAAGGGGCTGATGGAGATATCCCAGGCTGAGCTGTAGACCCAGAGTCTGTAACATCAATGACCTCAGTATGGTTAGCACGAGATTGCCCCCCATGGCCGCCACGTCCTCCACGACCACCCGAGCGACCTCCACGGGTCCCAGGTAGACAACCGTGAAGACTCCAACAAGTAGCCCTAACATGTCCACGACGATTGCAATAATCACACAATTTCTGCAACTTCTCGGAAGACTCAGATCCACTCAGAGAAGGTGTACCACGAGAGTACAGGAGCGCCTCTGGAGGAGAAGGAGCAGACATAAGGGCTGAGCGCTCGATAGAGCCAGCCGGAAGCATAGCAGAACGGCGACTCTCCTCGTTTTGGACAAAAGCAAATGCTTCCCGAAGCGTGGGAAGAGTATCCACCCCAAGTACCCGACTACGGACAGAATCATACTCTGAATTAAGCCCCTGAAGAAACTTGAATACTCGTTGCTTCTCTAGAAGTTTTTAATACCCAATAACGTCCTGAGGACACGCTGGATGGTAGTCCTGAAGATGATCAACACGTTTCCACTGGGTAGTGAGAAAAGTGTAATACTGAATAACCGTCATAGTCCCCTGCACGGAACTATCGATCACCCTAGACAGCTCGAACTCCTGAGCATAATTTCCCTTACGGGAGTAGGTATGAGCAATTGTATCCCAAATATCACGGGCGGTGGTCATACCCAGAAAACCTTCACCAATTTCAGTTACCATAGAATGAATTAGCCATGCCCTAACAAGAGCATTCTCAACCTTCCATTAAGCATAACTAGCATCAGCAACACTCGGTGCGGTGATAGTCCCATCAATATATCCCTCCTTCGCTTTCCCTTCCAAGTAAAGAAGAACAGACTGTGACCAAGGAACATAATTTTGGCCATTGAATAGAGAGTTTGTGATTTTAAGAGTTGGGTTATCCTGTGGAGCAACTAACTGGCTCATCTGAGGCGGTGGAAGATCTCCAGACGACGTAATTTTATCATCAACCATGGTTCCAACAAGCAAAGGGAAAAACCCATAATAATCACACCAAAAAAACACGAAGAGAAGGAGCTAACAAGGGACTTTAATGCATACGAATCAGCACGAGGTTGTTCTGGGGTCCATGAAGGGAACCAAAAAATAAGTTGAAATTAGACGGCGATCAAAACTAAGGCCTCGTAATGATGGGAGGACGAATGAAGAAGACTAGAAGAAACTAGGGTTATATTGGTAGTGTAGCAGGGCTAGGCAACCATAGAACAAATGGGTGACTGAAATAAATGGTATATGGTTCGAAAAAAATGGAGTGAGGCTCGGCTGGAGTGCTATGTGGTCATGGGAGAGTGGCGAGGCCTGGGGAAGGGTTGGTTGATGTCGGCGGTGGTGGACAGGGATTGCGGTAGGCCTGGATCTGGTGGTGAGGACTGCGGCTGGCCTGGTGCAGGTTGTGAGGGCTGCGGCTGGTGGATCTGGTGGTGAGGGTTGCGGCTGGCCTGGTGCAGGTTGTGAGGGCTGCGGCTGGTCTGGTGCTGGTTGTGAGGACTGCATCTGGTCTAGTTTTGGGTGGGTTGAAGTGGCGCAGGGTATGGTGATGGTGAGGTGGCCGGCACAAGCTGTGGTGGTGATGGAGCTGCCGACGCAGGTAAGGGTTAGGGTTTTAGGTATAGTTTTGGCTCTAATACCATGTTAACATCAATATTTTGTGAAGCTTAGGTTAATCAACTGATTAACCTAGGTATATATATTATTAAGAGAGTAAAGAACATAAAATTATAATAGTGTCCTTGACACTTATAAAATAAAATAAAACAAAAGCTAATATCTAACAGTCTGAGCATCTAAATGTAGCCACAGTAACCCATACTTAGATTTCCTTCCTTTATCGTTTCTTCTTATATAACGTTTTTTCGCTTAAAATAGTCGGGTGTTACTTTATAGAACAGAATGTTGAGCAACTAAAAAAACATATCGGTAGAGTAGGTGTGGCAGAAATGAGTATGTATGTATGTATGTATGTGATAACTCAAGAAATGCTACAACTAGAAATGACAATCCGTGAACTAGTAAAAGTAGCATTTATTCCGAACAAAATACAAGAAAATCGACTAATATCTTCTAGACATGTGCAAAGAAGACCGATAACTGCACCAACTAGTAAGATTGATTGTATCCACATTGATGGTTATGCTAGGGGTAGGGAAGACCACAATTGACATAGGTAGAGGTAGTAAAGAAAGACTTGACAACGTGTAGGTTGAGCAAGACTGTAGTCTCAAACCGAACAAAATGGATAAAAATAATTTATGTAGCAGACCCCAAATAATTTCGGACAAGGCTTAGTTGAGTTGAGTATTAAAATAATCATGTATTTGATCACTTAATCAGGAAAACAAGAGTTTAGGGGCTGGTTGATAAAACTGAGAATTAAGTGCTGAATTTTAAGTACTGAAAATTTTAAGCGATTGAATTTATAATACTGAGAACAGTGTTTTGAGTACTGTTGCATACAGTGATTATTTTCAGTATAGGTTATTCACTTAAAGTTTTCAGTGGATTTTTTCTGCTTTTTTAATTAAGTGGTACATTATCAAATGTACTGAAAAAAAAATCATTTTCACCACTTAATTGGGTTATCAAACACACTACCTCAACATGAGAATTAAGAAGCCGCTATTGTCTTATTGCTATTTGCTAATCATTCTAGACCTAATTAAAATATGAGTTAACACTTCCAAAACACATTAGTTCAAGATTTATATATTTACAACACTGTCTTACAGACTCAGACCAAAAATCTACTGTATGAACTCCAATAAAGGAATTGGAAAATAAACTCTTTTCCACCAAGTGAAAGAAACTGATATTCTGAGAATATATGTAATGGAACACAATCAAATCTGTGTTTGCATAAAATTAACAACACGCGTATAGAAACAACCACTCTAAAATTTAAAATATATATATATATTATAATTAGAATAATAAAAAAATATATATTTTTTTTTTAAAAAAAAAAAGCTAAATTCAAATCGTACACAGATCAATATAATCATTTACAGGTAGCATCAATGAGGTAATGCTATTCTTCAATTAAATGAACCAATCAAGAGGCAAGCGCTATACATTATGCGTACATGTATATATATACATAGAGAGAGAGAGAGAGAGAGAGAGAGGCGTACAGGGAGATCAGGTATATAATCAGTCAAGTGAGGCACATCTTCAAGCACATAACCATCATCCCCTGTTACCACCTTCATCTGAAAATCGCTGTCCGCACCCATCGCTTTAGCCAGTCACTCAATTCTATAGAGAGAAAATTGATTGCCAGTGAAGGACTTTCAACAAAAATTGGAGTAACAGTAACACACTTGTATATACATACACATTTGTGTGCATTCGAATATATATATATATATATATGTGTGTGTGTGTTTTTATATATCTACTAGTAAATACGCAAACGTGGGCCGGAATGATAGATTTACACTTGGTGGACGATGATGACAGAGAGAATAAAGTTGAAAACGAACAAAAAGAAAGAAGGGAAGCGTCGATATCAGATCCGATGTTTAGTGTGATAAGAAGTGTATTCTATTTCAAGGGGTAGTATTGAAAAACAGATGGCGCCACTGGTGGTTTTGCATTTCACACTTTTTTTTTTCTTTTTTTTTTTTTTATGCTAACAGTGTGTGTTAATGCTAAAGAACTGTTTAAACGTAGAACTATAGGCAAAGTCGCTCATTTAGCTTAACCAAGGTCACGAGTTCGAGTTCGAGTCTTGAGTATGCAGTTATGATTAAATTCTTATTGGGAGAGCTTTGTCGCCCTAACAGGTCATACCCGACTTAATCCAGATTAGTCGAAGTCTAATGTGGTTTCGGATATCGGAGGTCTAGACCAAAAAAAAAGTAGAACTATTTATCCGGAGGTCTAGACCAAAAAAAAAAGTAGAACTATTTTATTATATTTTGGGTGTTTGATTTTTTATTTTTTTTTATTTTTACTTTTTTTTGCTTAAGAGATGAACCATTGCATTAAACGGAACAAAAGAAACAACAAAAAAACACCAATCCCCTTGAAGATCTTTCTCAAAGACAAAAGGATGAATCTCGTCAATTGGAATGTGCCCTAAAAAATGACAATTCATAGTCCATTAAGCTAGATTGTGTGCTACAAAATTAGCAAATCTACAAACTTTAAGAACTTTTCAAAAAACAAAAGAGCAAGCCAGCAACTTTCTACTGTTAAAAATAGGAGTATCCAAAGTCCAATCAGGGCAAGAATCACAGTCACTCAAAGGCAGACAAACAAGCAGAGAACCACCTTCAAAAATTACATGTTGGTACCCTTTTGAAGCAGCTTCAGAAATAGTTGAGAAGGCCACATAGGCTTCGGCAAGGCTGGGAGTCATGGCTACCCTCTTCCAAACTTTAGCATGGACAACACAGCCTCGATCATCTCTTGAGATGGCTGCCAACGCAGAAGAGTGGCCTCGATCATCTCGATCTTGGGTGTTTGATTGATAATTTGATATGTTGTACAACTAATCAAACATAGAGAGAATAGTGAAAAACAACTCCCACCTGCTTAACGTGAACGCAGATTTACCATCCACCGGCAAACCACATTTCGTCCATTGCGATTTTGGCAACTGAATACCTGCACACTGTGACTGACGCCATATCTGTGATTTTGGCCTCTCTCATCTCAATTTTAGATTGCGTTTCTGTTTTTGAGTAATGTTATGTTTTCCAAATTTTATTCTCAAATGCTTTAACAGCTATACCACATGTGGTAGTGATTCGTGGTACCACATATCAATGCATATTGATGTAGTGCAACTAATAGATCATTTTTTATGTGAATTTGAGATTAAAATTTGAAATTTGGGAATCATAGTATTTCTCTTCTGTTTTTATATATTTTTATGAACAATTCTTCAACGCATCTGTGCGTTTATTGTGGTATAATGCAACCAATTTTCAGGTTCTAGTTTGTAATAACACTGTGTAATTTATCTAATTTGGTACTGATGATGCCAAAATTTGGTAAGATAAACTAGAGTCGTTTAAGGAGAGAGGAAGAGAGAGAGAGAGAGTGAGAGACTGGTTTTTTTTATATGGTTCAGCTCTGTTATTGAAGGAACCTACATCCACGTGTGTATCTGAGCACGTTCACTATACTGTATAAAGTCAGGGGACCTTTGGTGAACCAACAATAGTTTGGAGCTATCGTAGGTCAGACGGGTGTGATGATGACTGCTATAGAGGTGCTGTCTGAAAAGTTCCTCCCTTTCTATGTAGTAGTGGTCTCTTTTATAAATGCAAGAGACCTACTCGTTCAAGGAAATATACAGATTAAGTAATATAATCTGATTTAGGATTGATTGGCATCAATTATAAGGGTTTCCTAATTGGATTAGGAAACAATTTGCACTTTCCATTAGTTTTCTAACTTGAGTAAGAAATAGTTTGGAATATTCTGGATCATGCCTCGGGGCTTGGGTGAGCTGTCCTTGCTACGAGTTACGCATGCGCGGTCTTCTCGACCTGTTGGTCGGGCTTCGGGCATATATCACTCGGGATGTCTCGGGTAGTCCATACTGCTCGGGATGATGCTATATAGCACGACTTGGTTGGGATAGGGGTAGGTCATTGAATAGAACTACTCGGTCAATGAGTAGAGCCAATTTTGGGGGTATTAGTTGCCCCCCATTTCTAAGGTTGGCCAGATGCTATATCGGGCCAAGTTTGGAAATCTGTTTGACGCATCTTGTCACTGTCTGAGTGCTCGAGAAAGTTGCCTTGGAACTTCTGAGTCTTGTAAGGTCTCGGGAACTGGCTAAAAGTTGAGACTCGGCCTAATTCGGAACCTTTTGAGTTAGCTCCCAGGATGGTCATCTTCTGCCCGTAAACCTTCGTCAAGGTTGTAGGTCAAAGAATTTTACCATGTAGGAAAAGTCGACCTAAAGCGTATAGCTTTAGGGTCCTTTTATGTTAACTCCCCAGGATGGTTATCTTTTGCTCAGCCAACCTTCATCAAGATTATTGGGAGAAAAGCTTGACCGTGTTGGTGGAGCCGATCTAAAGCGTATGGTTTTAGGGTCCTTTTACTCCTCTATTATGGGTCAACCTAAGAGGATTTCCTCTATCATCGATTTAGACCTAAGTGGAGCTGGTGCCTCTGATTGTAGGCGTTCGGGTTGTCTAAGAGTTTGACTTAGTTAACCCCAAGGCCTGTAAATACCTGGTGTGATTGCCTATTTAGTTCATTGTGCCTTCCTGCCCCCAAGCTTTTGCTAAGACGGGGGTCTGTAGAGGCTATGATTGTAGGTAACCGACCTAGAATGTTGGCATTTCTAGGGTCTTTTGAAGTTTGCTATCATCAGCCACGTAGGGGGATTCGCCCCCGTCGTAAGTTATGGACCTAAGTGAAACTGATGCCTCATGAATGATCGTGAGGTCTTTTTGGTGCCTCGGGTGTGATCACGAGGTCTTTTGCCAACTACGTAACAGTGGTCTTTGGTTGCTTCGGGGTTGAGCCCGAGGTCTTTTTAGTGCCTTGGGAGTTGAACCCGGGTCTTTTTCTTGCACTCAAGGGATCGACGAGGAGTTGATAGGTGATCATTAAAATTATAACAACCCTTTAGCAGTCTGAGCTTTGTTCTATGGTCGGAAGAAAGTACCATTGCAGTTGGACTCGACTAATCTGTTGGAGACAGGAGGTCGGGTCGGGATCACCGGGCTCCTGATTATTCTGAGCTGGAGGCAAGTCGGGATAACTAGATCCTGACTGTTGCAAACTGGAGGTCGGGTCGGGGCAGCTGGACTCAGACCGATGCTAACTAGAGGTCGGGTCAAGTCTGTTGGACTCAGATCGCTGTGAATTGGAGGTCGGGTTAGGGCTGACGGACCCGAGCCGTTGTGAACCGAAAGAACTGCCAGAACTATCGGGTTTCTTTGCGTTGCTCCTCTCGGGTTGATCTCGCTTTCGCTTATTTCTTGAAGGCTCGTCGCTTACGTGCCCGGGGTCTTTGGTCGTTAGAAATTCTTCAGTGTCAACTTACTTTCTGACCCTCTCTGCGAGTTTAACCAAGGCTTTTGGTTGGCTTTTGTGAAACGACGTGGCGCACTTGGTGTGTTGAACTCCAGAGCAGAAGGATGTAATACCCTGTATTTTGGTATATTAATAAGACCTGGTATTTCATTTCTATACTCGTATAAACTTTCTCTTTCTTTTGGTAAATTTTGATACCAATCGATTGATAAGTTTCCCAATCGATTGACACTTTTTAGATACCAATCGATTGATAAGTTTCCCAATCGATTGACACTTTTTAGATACCAATCGATTGATAAGTATCCCAATCGATTGACATTCAACCGACTAAAAGTGATGACGTGTCATTATCCCAATCGATTGCCATTCATCCCAATCGATTGACATTTTTTCCAATCGATTGACTACAAATATCTGTTGCCAATCGATTGAACTTAGTCCCAATCGATTGACATAACCTGAGACAAGTTTTCTTCTTTCCTTCAGCTTTAAACGTGTGGCACTCTTAACCCCTATATATACTCGTCCATATTTATGGCCTTGGGTCATTTTGGCAGCCTTGAGAGAGAGAGAGACATACCTCTTGTGAGATATATACATACATATATCTATCTATATATCTATATCTATATACACACACACTGCCTTGGCAGCTGGAAGAAGACGAAGGGGAGGACAAGAAGAAGAAAGGAGGAAGAAGGAGAGACAGAGAGAGGGTTGGACAGAAAAGAAAGAAGGAGGAAAGAGAGAACTTGGAGATTTCAAGCTTTGAACACACCCAAACGCACCCTAAGTGAGTTCTAACTCACTTGGTCCCTCTATATGAAGTTTATATAAGTTATTATGAAGTTTAGATGGGTTAAATGCTTGTAGTGTACGTTTATATATGCTGTTTTTACAATCTGCCGGAGAAGACGTAGTGCCAATCGATTGACATAATCTCAATCGATTGACATCAGTTGTATCCCAATCGATTGAATAGGATTTCAATCGATTGACACTTTTTAGATACCAATCGATTGACATGTTCTCAATCGATTGATATGATTTTGATACCAATCGATTGAACTTAGTCCCAATCGATTGACATGATTAGAACATGGTTTCCTTTGCCTATTTATTATATAAGAGGTTTAGTTGTTCGATTTCTAATTCGGAATTCCATTATGCGACTATGGGGTAGACAGGAGTAATGTGACACCAAAGATTTATGGATAATGAATAAAAAGTAATATGAAGACGTGGGTGACGTGTTGTTTCTGATATGAATTTGATATCCGTTTTCTTTTAATCCGAGTAGTCAGGCCACATTGGAAATTTGTCATGTGTCGATGTAGAATGGAACGTAAGTAGGTTTGGTAAGTTCTGGGAATGGTACGTGGATGGATGATTGGTCATGATATGCTCTTAAAAGCGGTGAACCGGATACATGGTTCTTAAAAGCGGTGAGCTGGACCAAGAAGTCTTAAGATAGACTGGATGATCTGTGATATGCTCTTAAAAGCGGTGAACAGGACCATTGTTCTTAAAAGCGGTGAGCTGGGATCACTAGTAGATGACGTTGAGTCGTGGCAATAGATTGATATGCCTTGTTCGAAACGTTATATCCCTGAAATGCGGTGAACAGGACCATTGTTCTTAAAAGCTGGGGACAAACTGACGTGGAGTCCATGACATGCGGTGAGCAGGATATATTGCTCTTAAAAGCGATGGACAGAATAAGGGTGTATCCCTAGAGTTATACGATTGAGTATGTTCATGGAAATCAGAGTCTGTTGAGTTCGGTATTTGAGTAACAAGACGATAAGGGTCGGTTTACAAGAATGAATAGAGGAACAAGATAATGTTATCCTTATAATAAGATGTTAACTCTTATTTTCATAAGCTCGTGTTTACTTCAGATAATTGGTACCTCGTTAGTTTATGCTCACTCAGCTCTTAGTAAGCTGACGGCCTTTTATTGCCTGGACTTTCCCCGTCCAGAATATCCTGCCCCTTATTCTGCAGGTAAGGACCAGTACACTGATGATTATTATCCAGAGGAGGGCCCCACCGATGACGGTTACGCCAGTAAGGATTATCCTTATGCCAGTTGAAGACTGAAGATGTTATAGTTAGATTTCTTTTCGGTTGTTCTGTTAAACCTTTTGTTAGCGGGTACTTGGGCATTTGTTGTCTTCAGACCTGTTGTGATCCTGTGGACCATACTCTGATATTTTGTAATAGTTAGCACTGTGTGTTATTCTCAGTTGTCTAATGTTGTCTTTTTGGACTAGTACTGCGTGGTGTGGATTATTAGTGACTTTCACCTGTCATTCCTTATGGACCCATAAAGGAAATTTATTTTTCTCTATTTATGCTATTCCGGGGCGTGACAGTTGTAATTGTGACGGTTTTGTCAAGATCATAGATCCCGAGCTTCTCCTGGTTGAACCGGTCGGTGAACTCCTTGAGGGACTCATTATTCCTTTTCCTGACAATCAGCAACTATATGCCAGACTTTGGTCGTTCATGCATACCGATGAACTAGTTGATGAACTGCTTGCTTAGCTGCTTGAAAACTTTGACTGATCGGGTTTTCAGGGAGTGGAACCATTGTCCGCCTGGGCCTTTCAAAGTGCTGGGGAAGACCAAGCAATACAGTTCGTCGGCATTAGCGGCCAGGACCATCTGAGCCTTGTAGGTCCGAACGTGGTCAACCGGGCTTCCCGAGCCATTGTATGAATCTAGGCGAGTCTGCTTGAATTTTCGTGGGATGGCGAACCTCGTGATTCGGCTAGAGAATGGTGACTTTGTCTCGGTACTGACACGGTCCTGAGTACGATTCTGGCCCGGGTCTTTGGCCAGCCTGTCGATCTATTTCTCTAAATCCTTGATACGGGCCACCACAATGTCCCGACCGGTATCCGGGACATAGGTCATATCAGTGGAAGAGGCTTTCTTCTCCTGGCAGTGCGTTGTCCACTAGGATTGGGCTCGGCTATGAACCGGTTCATTGTGTGCCTAAGGACACCTAGGCTCTTGACCGAGTGACCCTGGACTGATTCCCGGGCCATATGCTCCTGCCTCTCCTCTCAGGCAGCACGCCTACCGTTGATGTTTCTAGTGTCCTCTACACGAGACGGGTTGACTCGGGGACGTTGTCTGGTCAAGATTAGTTCACGACCGTGTGCAACGTTCCTGGGCTATTTCCCGGTCGCTGGAGGATTGCTTTGTTGGACCAGCAGGGCTTCGATCTGCTGCTGGGTTTGACGCTGGAAGATCTTCAAGAGCTGTGTGAGGGTCGCGGTGATATGCTCCAGTGTCAGGACTTCCAGGGTCGGCGGGATAGCCCAGTCAGCCCGCTGCGCAGCCTTCTTACTATTCTTTCAGAGTAGGGGTGGGCAAACAGTTCAGTTAACCGAACAAACCGAACTGAATTTTCAATTTCAGTTAAACATTTCAGTTCGGTTAAAAACCGAGTCGAATTAAAATTTTCAGTTCGGTTAATAGTTACCTCTAGCAAACCGAGCCGAGCCGAGCCGAGCCGAGCCGAACCGAGCCGAACCGAGCTGAACCGATCCAAACCGAAAAATCAACTTATTATTGTTATTATTTTTTTATTTTCTATATTATTAATATACTTATATATAACTATGGATAATAAAATATATGTATTTTTACAATTGAAAATAAAGAAAAGTGTGTTTTCTTTATAATATGAAAAAGAAAGGAAAAAAAAAACCATAAAAAGTTGTGAAAAATGAAATTTTGATTTTTTTACAATTCGGTTAGCCGAATAACCAAACCAAACCAAATTCGGTTAACCGAACCGAACCAATCGAATTAAATTTCAGTTAGTTAACAATTGATGTTTTGCTAAACCGAACCGAACCCAAACCGAGCCAAAATGCTCCAAATCGAATCGATCTAACCGAATGCCCACCCTAGGAGGCATGACAGTCAGTCAAGAGATTTGTTTTTTGAAAAATCTGTCGTGTTCCCACAGACGGCGCCAAGCTGATGATGCCAAAATTTGGTAAGATAAACTAGAGCAATTTAAGGAGAGAGAGAGAGAGAGAGAGTGAGAGACTGGTTTTTTGTATGTGGTTCGACCCTGTAATGAAGGAACCTACGTCCACGTGTGTGTTTGAGAACGTTCACTATACTGTAAAAAGTCGAGGACCTTTGGTGAACCAACAATAGTTTGGAGCTACCGTAGGTCGATCGGGTGTGATGCTGACTGCTATAGAAGTGTTGTCTAAAAAGTTTTGCCCTTTTCTATGGGGTGAGTGGTCTATTTTATAGATGTAAGAGATCTACTCGTACAAGGAAATATACAGATTAAGTAATATAATATGATTTAGGATTGATTGGCATCAATCATGGAGGTTTCCTAATTGGATTAGCAACAATGTGCACTTTCCATTAGTCTTCTAACTTGAGTAGGAAACAGTTTGGAATATTCTGGATCATGCCTCAGGGGCCTGAGTGAGCTGTCCCTCCGACGAGCTATGTCTGTGCTGTCTTCCCGACCTGCTGGTCGGGCTTCGTTCATATACCACTCGGGATGTCTCGGGTAGTCCAGATTGCTTGGGATGATGCTGTGTAGCACGACCTGGTTGGGATAGGGGCTGTTCATTGAATAGAACTGCTCGGTCATAGAGTATAGCCAATTTTGGGCGTATCAGGTATTAATGAGCAGTACCTTGATAAGGTGCTATTTGGTAGTAATGACGCAATAGTAACTTTTTAATATTTCATTAGGAAAAATAATTCAATCATGGTACAAACCAATTTATTTGGTTGTATCCAATAAGGTGCCATTTTCCCCCCTACAAGTAGTATTTTATAATGTTTGGAAAGATCTATAATTTTTAGGGGCTGACAATCGTGTCGAATCATAATCTTTCATTTTTCAATAGTATAAAATATCTAAACTATTTTTTTTAAAGAGAGAGAGAGGGAATAAACTCTTCTCAATCTCGATTGGTGTAAATAACTCATTTCATAAACAAAAAGAATAATACCTCAATCCATTTCGTTCAATCACTTTACTTATAGGAATGTAAAGTGGTTTTAGGCCTGACATTGGATGGTACACCCACTTAGCTTATTACTCCATTAGTGTATCACAAAATTAGGATTTCAAACCTTTATTGAAGAAAGAGTCAAATCCGATGCATCTAACATATCACAGGAAGCGTTATTCCACATTCACCCAAGAAGGGGAATTTTTGTAAGAGTTTCTAGTATACACATGAGCTAAATGCAGAGAGAAAAAATGTGTATGCGTGAGACTTTTTAATAAGAGAATTGAAAGGTTGAGTAGCGTAATTAGTGCAGTTCTCGGAACAAATCATCCACCATGCTAGTTTCGACCATGCCCCTTATGCTCTAGATAACACACATGCTACCATGGCCTAGACAAAGGATCACGATCCTGCGAGCTAACCACAAAAAATCATCCTCGATTCGGTTAGCAGATTGTTGACTCTTCGCCATCTGAGACTGTAGTATGTTCCAATGCCTATCAAAGCAATAAATGAGCTGAGTTCAGAACGTCATGAGACAGTTCGATCAATATCCAGTGTGGGCGTTAGAACATTCGCTTTGGACGAATTTTCCCTATAATTTGCTCTATTCTAAAAAGGGATAATTATAGTTTACGCCCCTGTAGTTAGGTTTAACTAGAATAGGGCCAAGGCCACATACTCTGTGTGTGCTAGTTTGTTTGTTTATTTTTTAGATAGCTTTTTTTAGCCAACTGTTTTAGGCAGTTTTTTCCCATTTGTTGAAGCAATTTATTTTATTTTATTTGTTTGTTAAATTGACTGAACATTTTAATACCTTATAATCTTATTATATTATTATAATATGAAAGTTTCAAAATGCTACATGTCAAAGTAATGAACAACCAAGACAAATGTATAATGAGGCTTCCCAAATTTATTCTATAAATTTTATTTATTCTTAATTTCACCCTTAATTAGGCCCGTTATACATTTTCTCTCCTTATCAATAATACTACCACTCTCAATTCATCTATGGTATAAAAAGATAAAATATAATGATTTATCTGTAATTATTGAAAACTTAAAAAATATTCCTGGTAAGTATAGATTTTTGGGTTAATTACAGAAACACCCATGTAGTTAGGCCTTTTATCAAATACCCTTGTACTTTAAATTTTATCACTAATACCCATGTGATTTGGACTAAAGTGAAACAGTCACTTTTTCCGTTAAAGTTAACGGAAAATTGATAAAAGTACAAAATTACCCCTATTACATGCTAATAATAACACCCTTATATGATTAAGTGTTTATTTAGGCATAAGTGATACATTATTATATTATTTTGATATTACATTTGTTGTTAAAGACCATTATGTGGTCACTTAGGGGTACTTTTGTGAGAGTGAATTTGACGCATACACAAAAAATTTTGGGGATAATTTTTTTTTTTAGATCTTAGTACATCACTACATTGGATTTCACTGTGTGTGTGGTCAAGAATAGATTAAAATAAAAAAAAACTAACATATCACAAAGATTGTGTGTGTCTAAGAGTAGATAAAAATATATATATATATATATATCGCCAAGACTGTGTGTGTGGGGGGGGGGGGGGGGGGGTGGACTCTCTTTATAGAGCTCTATATTGGGCTCAGAAAGTGGACTTGGTGGGTTAAGTCAAGGGGTGTGTGTGTGTCCAAGGGTAGATCAAAAATAAAATAAAAAATTAAATAAATTTGCTCTCATAAATGTACCTCAAAGTGACTACAGAATGGTCTCTAACAACAAATATAATATCAAAATAATATAATAGTATACCACATATGCCTAAATAAACATTTAAGCATATAAGGGTGTTCTTATTAGCATGTAATAGGGGTAATTTCGTATTTTTACCCATTTTCCGTTAACTTTAACGAAAAAAGTGACTATTTCACTTTAGTCCAGACCACAGGGGTATTAGTGATAAAATTGAAAGTATAGGGGTAACTGATAAAAGGCCTAACCATAGGGGGTGTTTATGTAATTAACCCTAGATTTTAGTTCAGGCAGTCAAAAGTAAACACTTTAAAATAGGCAAACACAACACGACTCTCTCTCTATAACCTGTGTTCGTGCTGGTAATTTAAAATCATTGATTGTAATGGCGATTCCATCAGAAATGAGGGACGCATGGACAAGTCGAATGAAATCTCCGTTAATTGCTTCTCCAATTGAAGATCAGAAGATTTCGAATGCTAGAAATTGTACTCAAGGTTTGGTCTTTATATGTTTCTTCTGTTTGGTTGATAAGAAAATGGAGTCAAAAGTGATAACATTAAAAAATATATATATATATATATATATATTCATTTTTTTAGGACTTTGGTAGAAAGAAAAAAACCCTCATTTAGATTACTTGAGCTTAAATGACAATTCGTTTATAATATTGGTCAAAAATTTACATATAACCATGTGAAATTTCACTTAACTATTTTGTGTTAGCGATTTTTTACTAAAATTCCCTAAATTTTAAGAACTACATTTAGGTGATTGTTTTTTTATTTTTTATTTTGTTTTTTACGTCTCAATTGTATTAGATATTGGGTTAACAATGTACATTGGCGTTTATATTTTCCATTTTAGAGCTGAATTCACTAAAATCTGTTGTGTTTATTTATTTTTGCTACAAATGAATTATTGCTGGACTTGGTTAAAATTAAGCAGCCTCTACTTTGTTTCTCCCTGGCACTGACGCTATGATTGGGAGTTTAGGAGAGAAAGGAAAAGAAGAGAAAGTCATAAGTAAGGAGAGAAAAGAAGAGAAGAGAAAGGATGGTGTTTTCTTTCTTCTTGATTGGGAGTTGAGGAGAGAAGAGAAAGTAACTTTCTTTCCCCATTGATTGCAAGTTGAGAAGAAAAGAAATTAAAGTTACCATTCTATCCCTACTTAAATGAAATTACAATTAGGTAAGATTAAACTAGAAGGGTATAGTGGGTATTAAGAAATATTAATTAATCCTCACTTTCTTTTCTCTCCTTTTCTTCCCAATTTGGAGAGAAAGAAATTAAAAGAAAGTGGGGCTAGTTTTCTCTTCTTTTCTCTCCTCATTAAAACTCGCAATCGAGAGAAAGTGAGAGAAAGTGAGGTACTTTCTCTCCCTTTCTCTTCTTTTCTCTTATTTTTTAAACTCCCAATCATAGCGTGATGGATAGAATTGTGGGGTTTGATTTTCCTTAACGAGGAAGAGCTCAGCCACTTCTTTCTTCTTCAAACCCCTTCATTTATCAGAAAAATGTTGGACATATGGGAATTTTACAGCCTGTTCGGTGGCGGTTTAAGGAGCTATTTTCTTATCATCATTTTTTTGGTCTATAATCTTTATGGTTATTTTCTTGAGGATTACCATAAAATGGTAATTAGTTTCCAGTGCTTACACTACAAGCATAACCGATATCCTGCAGACGTTGCACAATTGAGTTCATTATTTTCGTTGTTGTAACAATTACCCAAGATTGACAATTTTGATACCATTTGATGCCCTTTGGCAGAAATGAAATAGAATTATAGAGGGCACGAAAAGGGTATAAAGATCTGTTTTTGAGGTGTGAACTAGGCCTTCCGTTGAACAAAGCCCAATTTAACTGATTGCAGTTGTCTGCAGTGCCATAATATTCACAGATATGGGAATTTAGAAAGCTGAACATGTTTTGGGTTAGCTTTTTAAAATAATCACTTTTGGAGTAGGGGATTAGAAAGCTAGAATTTGGAGCTTAGTTGTTTTCCTGCTATGAAAAGGAATCTGATTTTTTAAGAAGCTGTGAAAAAGCTAAATCCAAATGGCCACTTTAGTATTATCTTAATGAAGTAGCAGCTTTTACCAAGAAATAAAATCTAATATTAATTTTTTTTAGCATATTTAGGTATATCAATCACACACCCACTTTAAGCCCACCTCAATATCAATTGTATTGTGCTTCAATGGATACGTAACGTGGCTAATCCACTCCCTTCTGTTGGTACTAGTAAAAGAAACCAGTCTTCTTAGCAATTCTTTGCTTTACATGGAATTGTACCTATAGCATCACCAACTTGTTTTAAAATATGCACCAATTTGACCCTAAAAGCCAAGTAAAAATGGCATTTTCTTCTTCTTTATTTTCGTCGTAAACTGATACTCCCTCTGTCCCATTTCATGTGTCCATTTTTCCTTTTTGGGATGTTCCAAAATTGTTGTCCACTTTCCTAAATTAGTATACAAATTTTTCTTAGTTTCCCAAACTACCCTTCCTTGCAATCAACACCAAAACAAAACAAAATAAGAAAGTGCAATGATTATGGGCAATTGTGAAAAGTAGGTGTAGATTCTTTTTGTCCACTTAAATAGTTGGATTCCCCAAGATGGACACATAAAATGGGACGGAGGGCGTATATGTTTTTGATCATCCATTCTGGTATTGTGGTCTTTATGTTGACCTTTTTTAAGATCTCCATAAAACTGTTTGATCCCATCACTTCTGCAACCGGTGCTTTGATTTTTTGTCGTTCATCACACACCACAATAATCCTACAGGATTGGTTCCTTGACTACCAATCCATGCCTGGCATTTGAAAAAGTACCCAAAATATTCATTAACCCAACTAACATATAAATGTGGAGATCGCATTAAAAAACCCATTTCATTTTCCACTATGCATGTTGGAGATGTAAATTGCAAAAAAGTACTGAAGTATGGCCATTTGAATTGTGAAATGTTCCATACAGATGTTTACCGCATTGTTTTCAACTTTTTCTGTTTCCAGTGAAGAACATGTTTCTGAAAACTACACGAGTAGATATTGTGTTGTATGGCATTCCTCATTTCCCCTTATCTAACAATCAGAGAACTAATTATATATACATTTATACGGAGGCGATCAAGTGCGGACCACTAACGTGCGGACCAAAAACGGACCACTTTTAGCGACAAAATTTTCACTTTTAGCGACGAAAATTTTCGTCACAAAATGTGATCACTTTTTGTGACGAAAATTTTCGTCGCTAAAAGTGAAAATTTCGTCGCTAAAAAGCGGTCCGTCCCAAACCCGTCCCTTTAAGTTCGTCGGAGATCCGGACTGTACATTTATATTAATATTATTATGTATATATATTTATCAATTTTAATGTGTTTTTGTCAAGTGTACATTGTCATTTTCAGAACATAGGATCTAATAATTGGATTATAAATTTGTATAATTTGCAGAAGGCGTTCGTGCCGGAGTCAAGGCTGCTTCAATTGCATGTGTTGCCAGTGCGGTGCCAACAGTAAGCGATCTTTGTTCATATTCTCCCTATTTATTCATTTTTGAACAATATATTCTTAGTATTTATTATACTCAACTCTTACACAAATTGTGGCACAACATTTTACTGGAGACCGGTCGAAGTGGGAATTGGGCAGTCATAGTGTTAAATAATAAGATTGTCCATGTTAGAGCAATAGAAAATACTGAAAATACGCCAGTACCACTTCTTCCCCATATATGTACATATAAACACTTAGTATAGCATAGATGTTAGCATGTCTATGTGGCCTTTTTTTGGGAATGCTGTAAATTGGATAGGGTTCAGACCTAGTCTCACCTCTATCTGATAACCAAAAAGTATTTATAAGCCAAGAACGAAATCTTAGGTGACCAAAATGCAGCGCCACAAACACCTAAGTATTTAGAACCATTTCTTTTTTTTTTTTGGAACCACAGTAGTGGTTCTAATGATACCAAACTAGCCTCGTACATTTACTTGACAGCAGATATCTGACATCCAAAACAGAAGTTAACTAATTGCGTGCATGTGGTTGACTGAGTAACCTGGTGGTTGACCGGGATTATGTTTGATTCAGCTAGAGTTTCAGACTCATGAAGCATGCTTTATTGTTCATACTTGTGTGCTGTGTATCAGGGCTTAGTTTAACTATCTAAGAGCATCTCCAATGCAAAGTGTCATTTTTTCCGTGCCAAACCTATATTTTAGCATATGCTACAGTGCCTAAATACTATATTTTGAAATTTCTGCTCCAATGCTACATTTGCTATTTTTTGGCACAAAGGCTATGCTTGTTGTGCTTTAAGTAGTGTGTTTGTACACTTTTATTTTATTTTATTGGAATGAGTGCAAAAGTTAAATTATAGCATGAATCCAAAAGAAAGCATCTCCAATGCACCTCTATCACTCCCCTCAAATTATAGCAATGCTATTTTTGCTCTCAAATTTGAGAGAAAGGATAGCATTGGTATTTTTTTAGAGGAATAGGAGTGCATTGGAGAGGTGCTTTTGAGCATGCATGCTATAATTTGACTATAGCATGAGAAATAGAAGGTGCATTGGAGATGCTCTACGCAACCGAGGACGCTTGGGATTTGAGGTACCCCTGAATATTTTTTATTCTCTTTGCCAAATAAGAATGGTATGGAGCTGTAATTAGATGGCTTATTTTGTATCATTTGGACTTTTGGCCTACTTGACTCAAAAGTAGAATTAGGGAACTTGCAGACCTTTTGGAACTTACTGAGTTACTGTGGGCATTGTTGTTCAATCGTGAATGAAATCATGCTTTGGTTTGCGAAAATTAGGAATTGTGAATCAAGGCTCAAACTGTTGAATGTTTTCCATTGAAGACTTCAAACTTCAAATCTCAAAATTATGAATCGCGAATCATATTAAACTGTGAATCGTACTAGCTTGTACGAAACACGAGGCTGCTCATGAATTGATCGAGTGTAACAATTCTAACAATCATGATTGTGGGATAGGTGAGTAGTTCCTTTCCTTTTCCTTCTCTACTTTCCCCTCCTTTCTTTTCTTCACTTCCACTCCACTCTCCCTCTTTCTTTTCCTCACTTTCACTTATCTCTCCTTCTTTCTTTTCTTCTCATTCACCCTCCTCGCTTCCTATAGTGAATGGAACAATTTCTACAGGCATCTCGTCATTGTTCTCTTTCTCCCCCTTAAGAGATGGCTGGGAAGGCTGGAAGTATGACAATGTCTCATCAAAGGTAACATCCATAGACACATACCATTTACGAGTGGGAGGATGATAACACTTGTACCCTTTTTGTGTAGGTGAATACCCAACAAAAACACATTTAAGGGAACGAGGATCTAACTTTCTTCGAAAAGGAGAGTGATTGTGGACAAAACAAGCACAACCAAACACTTTAGGAGGAATGGGGAAAATTGAGGACGGATTAGTAAGAAGTTCGATTGGACTTCTTTTACCAAGCACACGGGTAGGCAGACTATTAATAAGATATGCAGCAGTTAGGACGGCCTCTCCCCAGTAAGACTTGGGAAGTTGCATGGAGAACAACATGGACATAGCAGACTCTAACAAGTGCCGGTTTTTTCACTCAGCTGCTCCATTTTGTTGTGGAGTATTAGTACACGACGTCTGATGGACCATGCCATGCTCTGAAAAATAGTGAGTGAGACCACCATAGATATATTCCCCCCCTTTATCCGACCGAACAATTTTGACAACTGTACTAAACTGGGTACATATCATTTTATGGAATGTTTGAAAGATAGAAAACACATCACTTTTTTCTTTCATCAAATAGACCCAAGTAGTGCGAGTGCAATCATTGATAAAGGTGACAAACCATTTATATCCCTTCAAAGAAATAACTGGAGAAGGACCCCAAACATCGGTATGAATAATAGCAAAGGGAATAGTACTTTTATTAAAACTGGAATTAAATGTAGCACGATGGTGTTTTCCGAGCTCACAGGCCTCACAAGAAATCTCAGAAACACTTCTATTTTTTACTAAGGAAGGAAACAAAAAACGAAGCAAATAAAAAGAGGGATGTCCCAATCTTTGATGCCATAGCCAAGCCTCTCGAGGGAGTGTGTCGCTCTGTGAATGATGAGCAGCTTGTGTCAAGTTCCCACTAGTAGCTCCATCGGGCAACAAAAAATAGAGACCATTCTCCTCTCTACCACTGCCAATCACCTTCTTCGTGGAGAGATCCTGAAAGATACAGTGAGTAGGAAAAAAAGTTACGCTGCAATTGAGATCATGGGTAAGACGACTAATTGAAAGAAGATTAGTCGAAAAATTAGGCACATGAAGTACAGAGGATAAAGACAAAGAATTAGAAACATTAATGACACCTTTACCAGAAACAGGGGAGAGGGAACCATCCGCAGTTCTAACTTTCTCTTTCCCTGAACACGGATTATAAGTAGAAAACTCAGTAGAAAGACCAGTCATATGATCAGAAGCTCCGGAGTCAATGATCCATGGCTGCCTAGAATTAGCACTTAAAGCACTTGAACAATTAGCAAAATTACCTTTTTGGGCAAAAGAAGTAGAGGCACTCGTGGGAGTATCAAGCTGAGCCATAATACAAGGTAGTGTCTTAATATCAATATGGCCAATATCTCCAAATGCGGATGAAGGTGAGGAAGCATGAGAATCCTCATGATGAGTAGACTCAGATCCGGTAGTTAATTGATCCTGGGGTCCATTACCCTGACCACCACTATGGTGAAACTCATAAACTTGGGCAACATTCTCCTTCCGGGTGTAAGTCTGAGCCAGGGTGTCCCAAATACCTTGCGCTGTTTCCATAGACAGGAACGGATCTGCTAGTTCAGGCTCCATGGAACGAACTAGCCAAGTCATGATCATGTAATTATCAACTTCCCACTTTGCATAAAAGGTATCATCGCGACTAGGGGCCTTGACTGTACCATCAACATAACCAAACTTGGCTCGACTTCGGAGCCAGAGAGTTGCCGACTGAGACCATGACAGGTAGTTATCATCATTAAACAAGACCTATGAAGCACCGACACTCTATTTTGGCTCTCGTATCAGTGTCGACATCGAATCTGACACTGATACGACACGACACGCTCCCGACACGCTCTCGACACGTTCCCGACACGAGTCCTATTATTTTATTCCATTTTCTTGGTCCGACACGCTCCTGACACGCTCCCGACACGTTCCCGACACGCTCCTGACACATTACCGACACGCTTCCGACACGTTTCTGACACACTCCCGACACGATCGCGACACGTGCGGGACACGAAATGGGTATTTTTATACACTTACTTTGAAATATTGGGGGTAAAACTCTAATTTTTCAAAAGTTTTTATAAATTTTGGATGTATATGAAAGTTTTTAAAAATAAAATATGGGCTGTAAACAAAAATAAAAGAACTTCACTCTTTAAAAGATATAAAAAAAAAACTTTTATTATCTTTCTCGTTACGAGAGAGAGAGAGAGAGAGAGAGAGAGAGAGAGAGAGAGAGAGAGAGAGAGAGAGAGAATCTTACACTTTTGTGGAACTTAGCCATAGTAAGAGATTAGTGGTTTTTAAATCAGGATGTTTCAATCTCGGGTTTTAAACTTTTAACTTCAAACTATGGTTGGATATCTGATGTATATGTTTTATATTGTTGTCCATTAGGGTTTTATGCGGTATATGCTTTTATTTTTATTTATTTATTTTTTTTATCACTTACCTGGGGAACGCACACACACACCCACACACACAACCCAAGCAAGATATAGCCCAACAGATCTCTACAGACTAGGGAACAGGGCCAGTTCTACAATGCAAGAGGAGGAGAAAATCTCCTCCCCACTCCCCCTGGGGAGATTCGAACCCTCCACCTCCCACTTGGGAGAGGTGAAGTGATGCCACTAGACCAAAGTGGTCTTGGCGGTATATGCTTTTATTCATTGGCTTTGTTATTGATAATGTCACAATATTGTTGTGATTTATGTGCTTTTATGCCAATTTTGATTAGACATGGTAAATATATATTTTTAAAAAATATTTTAGAGAAATCGTGTCCCCGACGTATCGTATCATGCTTTTTGGAGAAATGTCGTGTCGACGTATTCGAGTCGTGTCGTATCCGTGTCGCGTGTCCGTGTCGGTGCTTCATAGAACAAGACTGTGGTGATTTTAGAACCAGGATTCTCGGTAATGAAGGGCTGTCTCTCATTACCTATTGGAGATCTAGAGGATTTGACACTCTTTGAAGATTTTTCGGGTGTCACACCATCCTTAGGCATGTTGAAGGTTGAACACACACCCGCTTCACAAGTAAACGAAGGTAGTCAAGGCAACCCTAGTACTCAGAAGTCCAATCTATGGACAAATCATTGGTCCGATCGCGGACCTAAAACCTCGAAAACAAAGAGCCAATCAAAACAGCCCACCGGTGAACAATGTCGGTGAACAGTGACGATGAACAGTGTCGATGAACAGTGCCGATGAACAGTGACAATGAACAGTGCCGGTGAACAGTGCCGATGAACAGTGCGCGTGAACAGTGTAGTGGTTAGGGTTTGGGATTGATTGTGGATGGTGGTGGTTGTGGTTGAGATGAGTCGAACCCTAATTCAGGGTGGCTCTGATACCATGTTGGATTTTTGAGAGAGTATTTTTCAGGCTTAGAACTCATAATTGTGAGTGTCTCTTGTATTTATAATAAGAGAAAAGGAAATTACATTTGTGTCCTCAAACTCTAAATAATAACATAAAGATAAGAAAAAATAAAATGACTTCTTTCAACAGAGGACATATGATCAGAGGCCCTGAAATCAATGATCCAGGGAGATGAGACATAAGAAAGAAATGCTCTTGGTGATGTAACAACATTACCTGGGCGAAGGATGAGGAGGAGCTTGTAGATGTCGGAGTAACACACCGGGCCATCAAGTGCCTGAGAGTCTCAAGTTCGGAGGCAGACAAGGAGCTGGAGCTGGCATCAGAAGATGGTGCAGGACCACTAGAAACTGGAGCAGAAGGCTCAGAAACTGCATAATGATGTGTACGAGCAACCTAAACGACCACCGGAACGACCTCCACGATCCCCTCCTCGACCTCCCGGACTACCAGGTGGTTTGCCATGGAGGCTCCAGCAGTTGGCTCGAGTATGATGGCGCTTAAAACAGTAATCACATATCACAACGGGTCAATCAGAAGAAACTGACTGCTGGGTCCCATCTCGAAGTGGAACAGAAACTAAGGTAGACCTCTTGGTAGATCCAGAAGGAAGCATGACGAAGCGACGTCTCTCCTTGTTTAGGACGTGAGCAAAGGCCTCCTGAAGGAGGGAAGAGAATCCATCCCAAGTACTCGACTACGAACTGCGTCATTGTCAAGATGAAGTCCCTGAAGGAATTTAAAGACCCGCTGCTTCTTGAGTAGTTTCCGATATCCTTCAGCATCAGTAACACACACAGACTGATAGGCCAGAAGATGATCAACACGATCCCAACTGGTGGTAAGGAACTGAAAATATTTGGTGACAATCATGTCACCTTGTTCCGAACGGTCAATCGAACGAATCAACTCAAACTCAAACTCATGTGCATAGTTCCCCCGTCGAGAGAAAGTAGATGTAGCTGTGTCCCAAATAGCCTTAGCAGTCTTCATGCGATAGAAGTTCTCACCAATTTTCGAGACCATAGAATTAATGAGCCATGGCATGATAACGGAGTTCTCAATCTCCCACTTATCATAGTCGGGATCCGTAGAAATAGTGGCTGTCACGCGTCCATCAAGGTGACCCATCTTCCCACGTGCCTTCAGATACAGTTCCACTGCCTGTGACCACTTCAGATAATTTTGGCCATCGAAGGGAGGGGGAGTAATTTTAAGGTTGGGATCCAAGGGAGCAACCACTGTATGAATTGTGGTTGGTGTAGAAGCTATCGGTTTGCTGGGGTCTACCATTGTGCCAGATAGGAATGGAAAACCCAACGATGTGAAGGAAAACGGAGAAGATGGGAACTCACCAAAATCTTAAAAAGTTGATCAAGGGTCCATAAAGGGACCTAACACCACCATGATAGTATGAGAGGAATCAAAACAACAAAGTTGGATTAATCCAGGTTGTGTATGGACTGCTGGGAATGGGCAGGAGGGTACTGGGGCTGTGGCGCAAGTGATGAGGAGTGGGAGGGGCTACGGCACAGTGGTGGGATGAGGAAGAGGCTACGGCGTATGGCTGGGGGGGTGCTGGGGCAGCGACGAGGTGGTGGTTAGATGTTGAGGCTGCGACGAAGTGGTGAGGCTGCGGCAAAGTGGTAGGGAGTGGGTTAGGCTTCGACGCAGGTCATGGATGCGAGGGATTGGTCGACGCAGGGATGGGAAGGTGGTGGTGGCTGCGGTTTGGTGGTGGTTGGGTGGTGATGTCGTTGTTTAGGGTTCATGGTTCGAAAACTCGGTCGATATCGAGTCGTGTCGGTCGAGTTAACTCGGTTTCGGTGGATACCGATACGAGTCAACTCGGCGAGTTACAGGCGAGTAAAAAAAAAGTGTGTATCGTGAGTTATCTCGGCCGATACGGACGAGATGATGATAAATCGGAACGGATCGTCCAAAATGTGAGAATTTGAGGTGATAGAAAGCAAGAAAATGTTGGGAGGACATACCTTTTGCTGTCGAAAACTCCCAAAACTCCCAAATGTATGTGAGTTCATCTTTATCTCTCTCTCTTCAGATCATCTTCATCTTCAGATCTTCATCTTCTGCTTCAGATCTCCATCTACTTCCCGAAGGTGTCTCTTGACTCTCGTCGATCTCTGTGGTCGCGATCTATGTGTGTGTGTCGAGTGTGAGCGTGTGTGTGTCGCAATACTCTCGTTGATCTCTGTATGTGTGAGTGTGTGTGTGTCGCGATCTGTGTGTGTGTCGAGTGTGAGTGTGTGTGTCGATCTTTGTGGTGTGGTGTGTGTGTCGAGTGTATGTGTGGATCTGTTTGAGTGTGTGTGTGTGGATCTGTGTGATTGTGTGTGTCGAGTGTGTTTGTGGTTAGCACTTAGCACTTGGCAGTCTTTAGTAGAGATATTTATACATATAGTAGAGATATATACATATTAGGGGTTTTAGTATAAATAAATAAATATATACTACATCTTAGGGGTAAAAAATAAATGTAGGATCAGCACACACACCCCCCCACCCCCAAAAAAAAAAAAAAAAAAAAAAAAAAAAGAAAAAAAGAAAAAAGAAGAAGAGGTATTTAGTAAGGTATTTACTAGGATCATTAACCAAGAAAAAAAAAACTATGCAAATTTCTTTTTATTTATTTATCTAAATATATAAAAAAAAATATATTATCTAAATATACAAATAAATTTCTTAAACTCATTTTATATCTATGTAGGAGTATCTAAATTTCTTAAAATATATGTTTTTATTTAGAATGCCTCTAAAGAAAGACATTGGTAGGGATGATGGATCACCCGTTGGGGGGAATAAAAGGATCGCGATGTACAACTATTAAGTGATAGTATTGAAGAAAGTGGCACTGATATTTCATGTTATTGTGATATATGTATTATTTGGTAGTAATGAACAATTTCGATCCAATTAGGTGTGTGCAATTATTAGACAATAGATCGGCAGCGTCTTAATTGAATGACATGTGCTTCTATAATTGGTACATTGTGTATTTTGTTAATCTGTAATGCCCATTTTGCTATTTTCATTATTTTAGAAATTTTCATAATTTTTTCATATTTTTTTGAACCTGAAATCTAGCGCATCGGAGCGTATCACCCGATACCAGGCCGCATCGTCGATACACCGAGTCATCACAACGGACTCCGATACCGTGTCCGATACCGCAACTTTGAACCATTGGAGAACCCATGGCTCTGATACCATGATGAAACTGAAGCTTAGGGTTAGAAAATTATCTAACCCTATTATATATTAATCATAAGAAGAAGAATAAATAATTACAACGAGACCCACTAACTAATATTTAATAACACAAGTAACTAAAATAAAACAACTACTCTCAACACCCAATAGCTACACTCTCCTAACTTTCAATTTCAATATAATTTTTCTAACTTAGCAAAAACATAAAAATAAAAAATTTCTCTACCTTCTTTTTCACATCTAATTCTATACCAAACAAAGCATAAAATGCACTAAGGTGAAATTCTGGTCTTTCACTCTATTTTTTTTCCCGCAAAAATGAAGGGCCTGTGGAGTTATTGTCTAGTCTATTAAATTATAGCATAAAAAATAAAAATAAAAAGAAAAAAATATAAATATGTCACTTGGCGCAAGGGGAGATAGTTAGAATACACATCCAATTATGCTACTCTATACCAATGGGAATAAATGTTAAAACTTAACGAACTTATACAATCGTATATACTCCAAAAAAATATATAATATGCAAGCTACCAAGATTGAGACAAAATACCGAAAGGAATACAAAGAAGAAGAGCATCAGAATACTCACTGAATTAAAGACAAGATTGGCGAATATGCTTGATTGGGGATTATACATATATAGGAATTGGGATTGTGAAGAGTTGGGCAAACAATGAGACTCATATTCTTCCTTCATTTTTGCATGAGGTGCAATGCACCTATTAAGTTCATGTAATTAGGTTCTCAGAATTCATGAGCTATATGTATTACTGATTTAAAAAACAAAATAAAGGAAAAATAGAAAATGACAGATGACACAAAATGCTATGTGGAAAAGAAGGAAAAAAAGAAAATGCCACAAAATTCCACGTGGCACAATGTGGAAAGGTTTTTGGCTTCAGTCTTTATATATATATATATATATATCTAATAGATGGGTTTGTGGCGTATAACCAATAGAAGAAGAAATGATAGAGAGAGAAACGAGGAAGAAGAGAGAGGACGAGAGAGAAATTAACACAGCATAATCTTCATTCTAAATCTGCCAATCTAATAGATCAACTGTCTTAGTGCATGCAGAAATTACAAATATAATCAAAGCCATTCCTAAAATTTACACTGGGAATTACTTTGTCAGTATGTAATGAGATCACAAGAATCTCAGCCTGGAATTTTTCTGGCGCCGGACATAAATGCAAAGCATGGGCGTTCCGTCAACCCCCAACTAATGTCCTTATATACAAAACACAATCTCCAATTCAGAAGAGACTTGCATTTTTTTTAAAAGTAACTATTGTATTTGAATGTATATGTAATTAAATTGAATGCGCTGATGTCATTACAGGTGGTGAGAATGCATTCTGTATGTATCATTCTTTTTTTCTCTTTTTTTTTTTGGGTCAAAGAAAGTGTCATTCCAAAGACATGCTTATTGCTGCCGGGCTAGATGGCATATGTTTTTATTTTTCTGTTACAATTTAGGCTACTCATTTGGTATTTGTCTAATGTTTTCTCTCCACCGTATCCCCAGTTGGTTGCTGTTCGTGTGTTTCCGTGGGCCAAGGCAAACCTCAACTACACTGCTCAGGCACTTATGATATCTGCTGGTTCGGTCTCATATCATATTTAATTTAACGCTATTTAAAATAGTTACGGACTATAGATTTCTTCTTCTATACCATCACTATACTTTTTTTTATAGTTGATATAAGACTTTGTTGAGTTGAATTGGTCCTAGTTGTACTCTCATTGCACTATTTGTTGCTTTTAAGGAGTTGGGTAAGAGAAACCTTGTTTCACAAATTTTGAATAGAGTTAAATAGTCTTGTTTGTTGTTGATCCCGAAAGAATTGTTCAGAACAATATGGTATGCCCTCTCCAACTTTGTATTGCTTTCTTAATGATGGAGAATGCCCAAAACTCCTCCTTCAAACGCATTACGCATCCCTTTAATTTTTTCCTTTTATTCTTTTCGTGTGTGTTTGTGTATCTATCTGTGTCACTTTGGAACAGAGGTGGTGTATACATATGCTTAAGAACACAGTGTGTATCTGTCTATTTTGGAATAAAAAAAATGTTGCAAATAAATGTTTTTTACATTCTAAAGAGCAGGTTCTGACATATAGAGCCTTAGGCCCTTCACTTTTAAGCACCAATTTTGCCATCTTTGGCTAAATGGCATTAAGAAACAACAAATTTTATTCGACTGTTTTAGGACAGATTTCCTAAGAAAGATTTGTAAACATGCATTCTTATACCCGAATTTTGGCACTGGTTTTCCTTATTTTTGCTTCATATTGACTTGTTTTTGGTGTGTAACTTTGTATATATATATATATTTATATATATATATTTTCCCTATTCTTGTACCTACCAAGAAAATATTTTGTAGTTTTCTATTCTTCTACACTTCTGATGGTATTAGTGTAAAGTTTTCTGGTATGTTGAATTGATCTTAGTAAGTTTAAGCTTTATCGCTCGTGAACCGATCAGAGATGTGCTCACTTTTGTGGGATTCAGATATTGTCAAACAAACTTTTGTTCCTTAAAGAAATACTAGGTTATAATGTCCGTTAAAAATTTACTGTCCCAACTAGTAACATCTTTGCTAATCACTGGATTTATATTTACACAAATTGAGTTCTTAAACGTGGGACGTTAGATGTTATCATCTTAGAAGCATATCAAAGTCACAACTTAGATTGTTAGTCAATATATATACCTATATGTTATCTAAGAGGATCCATTTTCTGAATGTTGGTACTACGAGGAATCAAACTTATTTCATAATGCTATATATGAACCAAAGAATAAGAAATTACTTCATTTTTCATGTTTTGTATATCTATTCAGACATATGTATCCACTGTTCCGGAATACTAACATTTAGTGTTTTTTTTTTTCTCTCTCATGTATGAACAGCTTCAATTGCTGCTTATTTCATTACTGCCGATAAAACTATCTTGGAATGCGCACGGAGAAATACACATTATGATAAATCAGCCTAACCTGCAGGATCAAACACATGGTTACTGCAAGAGACCTGCGCCTTTGTCGACAACCGATGCTTTTAGGTCCTTTTTCTTTTCTTTTCTTCTTTTGGCTGCTGTTTTGTTTTATGTTTGGAACGAAAATAATGTATTGTATTTTGAGAGAGTACTCTCGTTTTCCGAAAATGTACCAAGGGATCTTAAGATCTTTTTTTTTTAATACCATATTGCATATATATTAATTTTGTCTTGCTTCGAGAGTAGTGCAGCAGTGATGCATATCATGGTTTCAGAGCCTCTTTTTTTTTTTCCCCTTTCCTTTTGGGGGGGTGGAAGTTGGGGCGGTGTTGTTGTGGTGGTGGAGTGGGGTGGGGTGGAGGAGTAATTATGAACATTATATACATCGATATATATATATATATATATGTATATGTGTACATATATATATACACACACACATATAAGTATATATCTATCTATCATTCTATCTATCTATGTATTACTAACGGGTAATGTTAGATCCACACTCAAACTTCACACACATCCACCCATACCTTGACGTTGCACGTCAAGGTGTGGGTGGATGTGTATGAGACCACGTCAGGATGTGGGTGGATGTGTGTGAGGTTTGAGTGTGGGTCTAGCATTACCCATTACTATATATAAAAGTTGAGAGTGTAGGTCAGAAACAATATGAGAGTGGGGTAAGGCTCTGATATGGAAGAGGGGTTTTGTCCGCATGGGAAGTGTGGTGCGGACAATAAATGAATGGTCAAGATTCATCTGGGTACACCATCCAAGGGTGAAGATTAATCCAACACATGGTGATTGACAGTGACAGATAGCGCATTAAATGTGCATTTAATGTCCGTTGAACTGGTGCAGCCTAATACATTTTGTTTCTTGTGTAAGAAATTTTTTTCCTCTCTCAGAATTGTTTCTCAGCTAAAATTTGTTGTACCATACCAACCGTTGTAATGTACCATACCAACCATGTAGAATTTAAAGGTTGTTGGAGATGGCTGTCTATTAAATAACACACCAACCATACAATTCATTTATTGAATAACAACACAAATCTTAGGATAAACAACCTTAAAAAACACAAATTGTTTCTTCAATTTTTTTCTTCATTTCTTGCTTTTTCGGTTTTGTTTCTTCACTTCTCATTTCAAGCATAAACAAAATTTTCCTTTCATTGAATATATATATATATATATATATTTTCAAGCATAATCCAAGTATAGACATTTGGATTATACTTGAAGCTATTTGAATTACACTTGAAGCCATTTGGATTTCAAGTCATTTGAAGCTCTCCCTACAAGAGAAGACAATTAGGTGTGAAACACAAACCGAAAAAATTTAACCACCGAATGAATCGATCGGTTCGGTCAGTTTTCGTGAGGGTGGTGTAGTGTAAAACCGAACCTAAGATTGAAAAAATAAACCAAACCAAACCAAACCAAACCGATCGGTCGGTGGAACCCCCACCCCCCCCCCCCCCCCCCCCCCCAAACCAACCGAATCGAACCAATTTCACCCTTAAAGACAATAGTATTTTGTGTAGTAGGTCATATTTCTATTTCATGACGAATTTATCATATTAAGTGTTCTTCATTTATCAAAAATGTTAGGCACGCAACATGTAACACCCGTACCCGAAAAAAATGGTTAATTATTATATCAATATGCATTAATTAATATAATTAATGTATATGATGGATTAAGGGGAGGCTTTGGATTCACCCGTGGAAAATTGTTCAATAAAAAACACAGTTGAAAAGCTCCCAGTAAGGTGGGACATGTATGGAAGTGGGACCCAGTGAAATGCCCGGATAATGTAATTTGTATTTACATGATTAGATGCATTTTTCTATGATTAAATGAGTACGTGTTTGAAGTTGCTTATATATTATGATGTTATATGTGTTTGCTTCCGGTACCGGTTTGGGTTTCCATATAAGGGCATGAATGAAAAAGATTCATAATTAGTAGGGCGATAATAACTTCATAAAATATTTGGAACCATGTGTGGGACCCATACAAGACTTAGATATACACCCATTTAGATAATTGGGTAGTTAATGGAGTATTTGGGGGTTTCACAATTGAACATGGAAACTTTGGGGGTGCTAAACCGAAATTGAGAGCATGAGTCACTCATGCAAGGCTTGGGAGAAAGACACCTATTGTCTTCTCCATTTGTAATACCCTGTATTTTGGAGTGCATATTAATGAATGAGACTTTATACTAATCCCTATACACTTGCATGATCTTTACCTTTCCTTTGGTTAATTCTGTGTCCCAATCAATTGGCATGTTATTCCAATTGATTGCCACTTTTTGGTATCCAATCGATTGTTATCTTTTCCAATTGATTGCCATGCTGCCGACCTGAATTCATTGCGTGGCACTATCCCAATTGATTGCCTTTCATCTCAGTTGATTGCCTTGAAATATCTGATACCAATCGATTGCCTCTAATCCCAATCGATTGCCACCAGCAGAGATAAGTTTTCAACTTTGATTCATGGTTTGACATGTGGCACTCTCAAATTCTATATATATGCCTTCAATTCAGGCTTTGGGTCTGTTTGAACTGAGTTGGTTTAGAGAGAGAGGCTTGAGATATATATACACTCAGACACACACACACACATATATATATATACATACACTCATACATACATATCTATAAACACACCCACACACACAGAAGAAGCTGGAGAAGAAGAAGAAGAGAACGAAGAAAAGAAGAAGAGGAAGAAGAGAGAAGAGAGCAGACAGAGAGATAGAGAACAGAAAGAGAAGGAGTAGAGAGAAAGCTTGAGGATTCCATAGCCAAACACACCCCACACTCAACTAGGTGAGTTCAAACTCACTTGGTACCTTTTATATAAATGTTTATGAGCTTTATAGAAGTTTAGATGTAACAAACACGTCCTTAAAACATGTATATATGCTGTTTTATAATTCTGCTGGAGTAGACAGTCCCAAGCGATTGGACTTTTCCCAATCGATTGCCATCAGTTAGGACCCAATCGATCGGATAGTTTTCCAATCGATTGCCACTATTTGCAGCCCAATCGATTGCCAAAGTTAGCAATCGATTGTCATTGTTTTGGATCCAATTGATTGCCATTTTTACTCAATCGATTGTTACAATTTTTATCCCAATCAATTGGCAGTTGCAGAACATGGATTATTTCTTTTGTTTATTATATAAGGGGTTCGATCGTTCGATTCTCGATTCGGACTTTCATTATGTAACTATTGGGATACTCAGGGATAATGTGATACCAAAGATAAGTACAAGGGTGAATAATGGGTTAATGTTATAATGTTAGTTATCATGTTATTTGTGTTTGAGTTCGATATCCATTTTATTTTAATCAGAGTAGTCAGGTCATAATGGGAAAGTCGTATATCAATGTTAGTACGGAACTTAAGTAGGTTTGCTAAGGTCTGGGAATAGTACGTGGGTGGACGCCTGGTCGTGATATGCCCTTAACATGCGGTGGATGGTTTATATCCTTAACAAGCGGGCAGGACCAAGTAGTCTTAAGATAGCCAGATGATCCACGTTATATCCTTAGCGAGCGGTGGATGGTTTATATCCTTAACGAGCGGTGGATGGGGATCACTGGTATATGTTGTTAAGTCGTGGCAATAGAATGAGATACTATTGTTCGAAACAGTATATCCCTGACGTGCGGTGGATGGGTTATATCCTTAACGAGCAGGGGATGGACTGACGTGATGTCCATGATAAGCGGTGGATGGTATATATATCCTTAACGAGCAATGGACAGAATAATGGTGTATCCATAAGTTTTGAACAATTGAGTCTGTTCTTTCAGTCAAGGTGTGTTGATTATCGGTTGTCATACCCCGATTTTTGGACAACCAAATATTTAATCCAGAGCCTGTATCTAGACTAATATTCAATTTCCAAAACACCGAGAGTGACACACTCACACAGACTAATAGATAATAATTGAAAACAATATTTAATACTCCTTAAATAAAGACATGTGATCTTGTGTTTAAAAGAAAACTCTTTCTTAATAAACCTGTATTCCCAAACATCCATTTCATTATAAAAGAACTAAAGTTCCATTATAAATATTATATCACTTTTCAATTTTTAAAAAAATATATCATTTTCATAAATAAAATGTCCACATACAGAGTTCAGCGAAAAAAAAAAATAAAAATAAAATCTATACATCCTTTGGTCAGAGTAACTAAAACGTTCCCAGTACTCAATATATAATACATGTTATAATAATCCAAATACGGCCCACAATGCCTAAAATAAATAAATAAATAAAAATACAACCAAATACAAACTACACTTCTACACAACTGCAACTCCAAGACATCAAAAGCTCCACAGGAAATGTCCAAATACTAAACCTGCACAAGTGCATTCAACTACGTTTCATATAGAAACGCCCCCGAATGCATAACACACTCGGGTCAGTCACATGACTGGTATGAGTTAAACAAAACAACAAGTCTTAGGGATCCAACTTGAACCCGTAGACAACAAATTACACTACAACACTCTTGGGTCAAGACAGGTAGTTCCACACACATATCTGGACATTAGAGTAGTTTCCATTTATGTGGTGGCAAGTAGTTTCTTGCCCGAAATCCAAAGCTACTACAAGTTTTATACTTACCTTGGATATATATGGTGAGCCAGCCCTGCATAAAAGTTAGTGGGCCCACCATCCTGTAAATCGAATGATCATAAACCAAGCAAACAATTCCGTATACAAACCGTCCACATTCTAACTCAAACGTCGCATTCATTTTTCCACGCTTATCAGTCTTATGAAATAATCCATGTTCATTACTTATTAACTTTAAATTTATCTTTGCATTCCCTAGCTTCACCACTTGGCCACCCTCCATGGTACACCCACACATATATCCCATGTGTGCCCGGACATACTACCAACATCCACTCTGGTGCTAGTTTGGTTGGGGTATCAACCAAACCAGGTATACACACAGAAGGCCAGTCAATATGCCTAGACGTCTAACAAATAAGCCGAGCATAAGGCTTAGGTCAGCTTGATCACGAAGCCACTGGCAAAAAGGTACACTCAGCAAGTCGAGCAACCAAAAACAAAACATATCACACAACGGGGAGCGGTGAACACTAAGGAATTATGTTGCAATTATTGTTTATCGTTCGTATTATCCCAATAATTGTGAATTTCACGTTTATCACATAGTTCCGTCTCATCATAGTCTAATTACATCTCTAACTTTTAGATGCATTCTGATTTCTTACAATAAAGGGTTTTATCAATTAACCCATAACAATTCTTCCCTCAAAATTTCCAATCAAATTACAAGATCCCCAAATATACTATTCAGCATATCAAATTTACTCCTTTTTTATCAAAATGATCACACAATAAGGTTAGTTATTTCAGGTACAATAATCTCAACCCAACATTCAATATTAGCATACATAAAGCACATAATAAGAAATCATATTCTCCAATTTGCACGTTGAACTATATTGAAAACTGCTACTGTAATCTTAAATTTCTGTTCAAACGGTGCAGAATCCGGAAAAACTTAAAACACAAAAAGTGTGCAGAATCACGTTTTACATAAGACACGCGGACAGAATGTTCAAATTCAAAGCCACGATTTTCTAATAATTTTCTGAAGTTTCTGCAACTGTATGAATTACAAAAAAAAAAAAACGAATTTCACATATCTTTTTTTTTTATTGCGATGAATATTTCACATATGGTTTATCAAACTAACTATTTACTTAACCCTTTCGAATACCCTAATGTCATGATCACAAAGTCCCATGAAGGGAAAGAATGTATCTAAATTACTTCAACAATAGCAACGTGTATCGATCCATTACAAAGATTTAACCCTAACAATTAAATTTAACATGCACTAATTTACTCCCATACACATACATATATATATATACATACGTGTATATATATATATATATATATACTCGGATACACAAAGTTTAACTCACCTAGTTCAATCCAAAATTGACAACCACGAATGCTCCGCGATTCCCCACGTGACCACGAATCCGGAATCCTTCTCCTTTCTCCTCCCTTCTTTTCTTCTTCTTCTTCTCTCTCTCTCTCTCTCTCTCTCTCTATATTGCGGCTGCCCAAGGAAAAAGGGTTACCTAAACCCTATTATTGTATTATATATCTATATACATGAAGCACACTTAACATATTAGTATATACTATGGTACATACACTCAACATATAATTGTAACACTCACACAAACATTAATAATCCCGTTTTTATTTTTATGGACTCACAAAAGAGACTCATGTGGACCCAAAATGCAATACAAAGTGTTAAAATGAGTAGCCCAATGGGTACCCATGACCCCGGTACTAAGTTTTAATGTTAATTACATTATTTAACACATTCGCGGGCCTTTAAACATTATATAACAAAAATACATATCAACCCTTCACTTTATTTTTTAACAAATATAAATTAATAAAATATAACTTCCAAACTAAACGTGCTCACTCATGATTTAATTTATATGTCCACCAAACACTTAAAATTTTCCAAACACATGTCTTACATAGGCACACTCATATAATATTGCTAACTGAAAATAATAATTAAAATAATTATTTACATACTTAAAAATTTTAGGGTTGTTACATCGGTCTTAGGATAATAAGACGATAAGGGTTGAGTAACGATGTTTGAATAAAGATGAAGATACTATTGTAACACTAGATCTTATTCATTTCATAACTTGTTATTACGTTATATAACTGGTACCTTGTTAGTTTATATTCACTCAGCTCTCAGTAAGCTGCGGTCGTTATTTCCCCGTCCAAACTACCCCGTTCTTAACCTTGCAGGTGACGATCACTACTAGGATGGTTACTATGTGGAGGAAGACTATGCTGAGGACGTGCCAAGGGAAAGAGGCGAGGATAGACAAGATAATTACGTTGACGATGACGTTTACGCCAGCTGAAGAACTTGATAGTTATTAGTTTTATTTCTGTTGAACTTATGTAGAATTGGTACTTGGGCATATGTTACTTCCAAACCTTTTCATAGTCCCAGGGACAACTCTGATGATTGTGTAATAACTAGAATGACTGTAACATATTCAGTTTATGTATATTATTGTTCCTGTTGTTTTGTCAGACTAGTACTGTTTGGTGTGGACAATTGAGTGACATTCACTCGTTATGCCCTATGGACCCAAAAAGAAAATGTATTTTTCTCTATTTTTGATCCTCCGGGGCGCGACACCATTAAACAAAAAGAATTTACCGAAATTAAGAGGAAAAGAGAGAGAGACCAAGAGAGGAAGGAAGAACACAAGACGTTGACGTCGTAATTTCGCTGTTCCATCGTCGTTCGTCGTCCAATTCGCGAACCAAAGCCGTATCCAGACTCGTGGAGGTGAGACGATCATTTCTATACCTTTTACTTACATTTTAATTGTCGGATTTTGGTAGCTCATTTTAATCGGTGACACCGTGGTTTGCCGAAAACTTGTAGGATTTACCCCGGAGTAAAAATTGAACTTGGATTTGGTATAACTCTGCATTTCTTAGCTAAATTGGGGTAAAAATTAGATAAGGTGAGTTTTCTAACTAAAAGCTTGGATGTGGTTCATGTTATATGCTTCAATTGCTAATTAGAAAGTGATAAATCTAGATTTGGTAGTTGAATTCATGTTAAAGTTGAGAATTTCATGTTGATTATGTGGAAAATTATCATGCTATGTGATTATGTGCTTATTTGTTAAGTGGTCAATGAATGATTGGGAGTAATTCATTATGGAGAGATAAGGGAAAAGAAGAGGAATAATCTGTTATAAAGAATGGAAGTCTAAGGAATAGAAGTAACCGCGCGGCCAAGGGAATGGTCTTCTGGTTTGAGTGAGCCAGTAACCCATGAATTCTGTGATTACATATGCTTATATGCTTAAATTGATGCATTATACATGTGCACGACATATCAAGTACGTTAGATCATTCACTAAGCGTAATGCTTTAGAAAAACCGTTTTCCTTTTCTGTTGTGGTAAATAACAACCACGCAATATTGGAGCAATACTCGGAGAGAATGTGGCATGCGGTTGGGAATGGGCTGGAATCATCGGATTTGTTTAGTTACATGTAAAGACTTGTATTATGTTGAACCTCGTTGCTTTAGAAATTTTGGAACTAATGTTGTAATATATGTATTCGGTAGTTTTGGATTTGAACTCGAGAACTGTGGATATCGCATTTTCCTTACCTACAGCTTTTCTTTTTAAATCTTTTTCAATTTAAAACACAAAACAATGAGTCGTCACTTGATTTTTTTAAAAGGAAAAATTAAGAAACCATTTCAAAAGGAAACTGATCTTTTGCGAAACTAAAGATTAACTAGGTCCGGGGATTATGGAATGAGAAGGGAAGGAGTCCATCGGACTAAAACACCCCTTCTCATCCTATCTCGCGATAGGCCTCTACTTAACATCCTTTTAATCAAATTATTAACTTAAATGTGCCCTCAACTAATACATATGTATAAATATACATTACAAAAGCATGTCTAAAGGGTGTAAGATTGCAAATGATAAAATATCATTCAAAAATCACATAATTCGAGTAGCAAGCAATATGATATGCAATAGGGAACAAGAGAACTTACCCGGGATCCAGCAGCGGTATTAAACATGCGATGCACACAAAAATGAAGATCCTAAGGGAAGGTCTCTAATCACATATACACATAAGGCAAAACCTAATTCTAAGGTGCCGAGCATTAAGTTGAAAAAATCGATAAAATCAAGAAATTAAAATAAACTAAAGAGGAGTTCAACAAATCATACCTTAATAGCGCTACAAAACAAAGGGTTAGTCCACATGATATACAAAATATAAAGTTGGATCTTTAAACAAAAATCCTAGGCTTCTAGCTTAAATCTATCAAATGTAATTAAATCTAAAGCAAATAAGTCCTAATCATAAATGTCGAGTCACATGAATGCAAACTTATACAAGAAGAAGCCATGAAGTACTTATTGATCTAGGTCACTTTGAATTTTAAATTCAAGCTTAACTAATCGTTATTGAGACATGGTTTGAACCTTAACTCATGAAAATATCATCTAAGTCATTATTCATAAGATTGATTAAAACTATTGCAAAATTCTGGAAATTGCTAAGAGCAGATCAGAACTTTAAAGAAGTAGATAGCATGGTTCCCGTGGTTTTATCTTGGTGAATTTTGAACACCAGATGCCTCTGTGTGTCTAGTTTTTAACCCAAAAAAGAAATCAAAGTTTCAACAGTTGGATCTCCGGGAATTGGACAAAAACCAGACATCACTCAGGGTTCTACAACCTTCTGTTCAGAGTTCTTGCACGATTTTCTAAAAATAGCAAAAAAAATCAGAAATGCTTTGTTCTTTTTAGGGTGGCTTCCTAACACATTAATATACTTAGAAAAAATTATTTTGGGTCACAAAAACTTGATTAAGGTTCTGATTTACTTATTTCAAAAGAGTGTTACTGTTCTGAAACTCTGGACAGATTGTAGCGACTTCACAAAACTCATGACCAAACCACCCAAAACATGAAACTATCTTAAAACAAAAATTACAGTGGTAGAACTTTGAGTTATAAACACTTTCCCGTTGGTTTCATTCCATTCCAACAGTTAGATGTTCGGTTAAAAATCCATGATCAAAAACAGATTATGAGCTCACTGCTCATTGGGTTAATTCACTTTATTCTTATTAACTTTAGACAAATAAGCCATGGAATTAGGCTTGTCTAAAGCTAATTCTCCTACCTTTTGATGGTCATTGGAGACTAAATATGTAAAGAAGTATAGAAGAACTTCATGAAACTTAATCATAACAAACTTCATACCATGAAGATGGGTTTAAGTCCATTATGTTAAACATTCTAGTATCAACCTTAGTCCCCTTATGAATCATAAGATTACAAGGAGATTAGGAGATTTTAAACCAAGAGATTCAAGTAAGACATTGAAGGTCTTATGAATCTAAGGGATGAATATAAAGAAAACAAGAAAAGGAAACTAAAGAAACTCAATGTACACTACATTAAATTTACACAAAGGATAATTATGCTAGAGTTTATCTCCAAAGTATCCTCAATTTGATGATTTTGGAGGACTTCCAAAGACTAATCAAGCTCTTCTACACTAATTCACACAACTTTTCTCTTAAACTATTCTAAACTCACTCCTAATTATGAAAATTAAGGCAAGAATAACACTTATACAACCTATAGATTCAAAGAAAAATCCTCTCCTTGCAAGTGAATATTCATCCTCTATTTATAGACAATCTTAAAGGGGTATTTAAGTCATTTCAGGACTGAAAACCCTAATTCAGTCGTCCTTTTTATAGTACAAAATGTGCTGTATACCAGCTGTCATTTGCAAAAATGCGGCATTCACCGGAGATGGAAGCGGCACTCAGTAAATGCCGCATCGGCATTCGGTGAATGCCGGCGCGGCATTCACTGACTGCCGAAACGGCATTCACTGAATGCCGCGGATAACTCCAGGGACTACCATTTTTTTTAGTGAAATTCATAATTTTCGCTGCACTTGATGAAATTCGCGGCAATCACCGAATGCCGTCCGGCAGTCCAGAGACTGCCGCAACGGCAGCCCGTGACTGCCGTGGAAAGGCTTGAGTGCCGCTCTGCTTATTCTTTTCCTTTTCCTTCCCTTTTTCTTTTTGTTTTGGGTTGGGGAGTCTTTCGAAGAGCTTGAATCATCTTTGGAAGTCCTAGATAAGTACGGACATTGTCATCATCGGATATGGAGGTAACACTCTCCTTAATTCGACGTTTGGTCAAAATCGGGGTGTCTACAAGAACTTATGTAAATTTCTGTGTTAGTAGTTGGTTTATGTATAAGTTGTTGTGTTGGACCTTTCTGACAAGTTCGGATTGGTGCCGCAAACATTCGGAGTGAGTTTGAGTTGTAATCAAGTTGGTGCAAGGGTTATGGACTTCCTTTCAATAGGTTATCTATATTTGAGCATACTTAGCAACAGTTGAGGTTCATTAGGTTGTTTTGGTTCAATTGTAGTTGTAACAAGGTTAAATTCATGTTTGGAAAATGGTGGGAACACATAGATATGTCTTGGATATGCTTAGGTATGTTTGGAATTGGTTTTGAAATGTTTTTCTAAAGTCCCGTGAAGTTTGATTGAGTTTTGATATAATTTGGACATGAAAAATTGGGGTTTTTAGCAGCAGAAAATAGTTTTCTGATCGATCCGGATTAAAGAGAGAATCGATCCGGGCTTCTTGGGGGACATTCTACGAGAAAACAGCAAATCGGATCGATCCGGGTAGAAAGGGCTACATGAATTTTTGCCGTCGGCCTTTACAGAAACGGACATAACTCTTTCTAGAAAACTCGGATTCGTGAGCCGTTTTTTGCGTTGGAACCGGGACTCAAAGATCTATCTTTTGGTATAAAATCTTACCATACTTTATTTATGACCATTTTATCCTTGGAGATGTTTTGTCCTAATGAAGTCCTTTTTATGATGTCAAAACTGTGTTTTCTGGCTAATTGGTGTGTTTTGGGCGCTTATAGCGTTGTTACACGTGTCCTAATCCGCCGGGGACGGGTTGGGGTGTGACCCAACACATTCCACAACAGGGCTTTAAATGTGTTGTACCCTGTGCTTTTTGAAATTTTCACACTTTTTTATGCACCACTTACACAGCAAAAGGTACATGTATTTAAATCCCTATTGTGGAATGTGTTGTGAAACTAGCATTGTTGTTCACTTATTAGTGAAATAGAAAAAACAAAATAGGCATTTGTTTCCTTACAAACATTTTTGGAATATGAGTGTTATTAGTTTAGTGTAGTGAAATAAAAAAATGTGATACCTACAACACTTTTTTCATGCATTCTTTTATAAACATGATGTGAAAATACATGTTATAATTTTTTTTTACTGAAGTGAAAATAAATGTGATACCACACTCGTACAAACATTTGTAGTAATATGAGTGTTCTTACTTTTGTAGTGAATAGTATACATGGGACAATAAGGGTCTAATATTTCTTAAGGAGTTAAATACATTTTACACCCTTGTAGTTTGTCACATTTGTCAGTTTGGTCTCTGTGATTTAGAAAGTGTCACTTTAGTCTCTGTAATTTCATAAATGTGTCAAATAAGTCCAATAAATCATTTAGTGACGAATAAATTTGTCACTGAAAGTAAAAATTTTGCCACAAAAAGTGTTTGAGGGATTAAAATGACATACTTTTGAAACTACAGAAACTAAAATGACACTATCTAAACTATAGAGACCAAATTAACACAAAAGACAAACTAAGAGGGTATAAAATGTAGTTAAACTCTGCTTATACTATTGCACTTTTTTTTTTTTTTTTGGGGATCAAAGATATTACTGCACTGGGAGTTTGCTGAAATTGGTTTGTCTTCTTGTCCATCATGCTAAACTTTTGTGGGCTTTCTATCAGAATCACACTTCTTGTGTTATCTAAGAATACTGCTATTGCTGTTATAAAAGAGAAATAAAATACTGTTATATTTTCTAAATTTAAATTCCGAATATAGTTTCAACTGTGTTAATGACTGTATCATATCTTGTGATTGTAGTCGGTGGCATAACATTCCGTTGCATGTGGTATAACTTGCAAACCAATTAAAAATTAAATTTAGGAAGCAACATTGCAAGGAATCAAATAGTCTTTAACGTACACATAAATGACAAACTATCTACTATTATAGTTAACTGAAATTTGGATTACATTATTGACCTGCAGTGATGTAGACAAATCTTTTTAGTAAGGCCATTCAATGTCTTGTCATCCAAAATTTTTTTTATGCATTAAATTATCTTACAATGCTAATAAAAATAATGTAGTAAATCAATAAACACAAACAAAAGAAAAGAAACTTGCGTATATAATCTTTTTCTCAAAAAAAAAAAAAAATGTAATGAGGACATCTTTTCACTATGACATGGTAACCTCCTTGGTAATGCTATGAAATAATATATTTCGCAGTATATGTAACTAAACACTTATTCATTCAAGCAAATAAAAAAAAACTAAACACTTATTCATTCACTATGAGCTATTGAGTTATAACCTTAACCTAAAATATTAAATAAATAATTGATGTGTGTAACTTGGTTTCTCTTTCTAGAAGTGTTATTCTCTCAATATGAAACCATCATCCCTTGCTTGTTCAAAATATTTGTGGTTGATTTCAAGAGTATTTTATTGTAATACAGTGTAATGACGGTATTAAAAAGTTAGATGGTCGAGAAAAATAGAGTATGAGAGACAAAATATGATAAAGTACAGATCATCATTTGCTTCTAGACTTATTCTATTTTCCCTTCAATCACAAAATTAACCCTACTTTTCTATTTAAAAAAAAAAAATATTTTTCTAGTGGGTTATATTTAGGGAAAAAATAATACTCCATATAACTTCTATTTAACCCATATAAATGTAACTTTGCCTCTATGTGACAGACCTGTATAAGAAGACGCCGCATTTTAAAAATAAATTACATAATAGTAGTAAAAAGGTAGCATATTTTACTAACAAAGTATTGGACAGTCATGTAACACTCCAAAATCCACGACACATGGATGGGTCAAAGAGTCAAAGAAAGAGGTTAAGACGAAGAAGAGATCCTACATGGACCAACCAAACGGTGCGGAAGCTACAAAAGAATCATATGTGGATTCCAAAGAAAAGTCAAAAAGTCAAGATTGACCCATGAGGACCAAATAGGTCAAATAGGGTCAATCAACATTACTCTGGTTTCAAAGAAGTTTTAAAATAACAGAAATAAGAAGTATCGAGAGTGAAGGAAAAGAAGAAGAGGTTTAATTGAAAGTTTTCATGAAATCAAGATTTGAGAATTTACAACCAAACGGTCCCTTAGAAATTAAAAGTAATATTTTTTCCACAACATACAAGCCATAGGCTTAGTATAAACCAAACTAGATTTTAAAAGTTTTCGAGTTAGGTCAAAATTTATAAGTCGGGTAGTAGGTCTTTCGAACGGTCCAAAGGGTACCTTCGACCTGTAGAAGGTACTCTGCTAGAAAAGAATAAGGGCAGTGGGTCTTTCGACCAGTCAAATGGTCACGATGGACCGGTCAAATGACCCTCTGCAGCACAGTAAAGAGAATTCATTGATTGAGCAGGTAAATGAATTCCACCAATTTCCAACATGCATTTAAAAGACTTCAAGTAATAATTCTAACAAGTCTGATTACATTAAGTCTGAAATTCTAATATGTTATAAGTAAAGGGCTAAACATGTGCCCGAATTAACTATCAAATAAATTGAACTACAAGATTCATATCTATTACAATTCCTTTATAAACAAAGCTACGAGTTTGAACATTTTCAAAACTAATATTCTTCTTGCAAGAAATCTTCAAAGTTCGACTTCAAGCATCGGGTAACTCTTGGGCCTTGCCCCAACTTGATAAAACCTGAAAAATGGTTTGTCGTTTTTATGAGAACGACGGCTCGTAGAAAATATTGTAGAGATTCAATATGGATCCCATAACTAATATGCAACATGTGGTGCCATGAATGCCACCTAGGCAATGCAACTAATGAGCCCTCGAGCCATGCACACCTGATCACTCGCCTCGTTACCGGACTGTGAGCCACCCCCATTGAGAATGTAGCATACCAACTTTCCGATAGCTAGTTGAATATGAGTTGGAGTTTGGCACGTTCTTAGGTACGTCCATCCTATCCTCACACACAATCCACACCCGAATTTTCTTATCCACTTTTATTCCCCTTTATTGGGGTCGGATTTACTTTTATCCCCTCTTAGGGATTACTCAAATGCCACTCATGCTAATTCTATGTGATGTGCCCACTTGGCAACAATGCACGTGAACTCTATGATTCCAATGCAAGTGTTCTTATTTCACAAAATGTCAATTTACATTATTACTGAAACTTGGCAAGTTTCATTACTTTAACATTAATCATGATGATATATGATTTCACATTTCCTAGGAATAACAACATATAAACATATAAACTCCTATTAGCAAGAATTCGACTACTAGGCACAATGACTACTTTAAACAATTAACAAGTAGTTCATTTAAGCAATTAAACAAACAACCAACACCTAGGCAAATAGTTCAACAACTAAGCATATACGCACATTTAAGTTACTGAGATTAATTAATTTGCAACTAAATAAATTAATCACATAGCAAGTGTTATCGGGGAAATAGCTAAGATCAATTCTTCATTTCAACCCTAGTATTTCCTAACACAAATCACATATTAGAGATAAGACACATAGTGAATCAAGACAATATAATCTAACTTGCTCTTGGAAAAGGAAATGCAAGTTGTGGAGCTCCAAGAAAAATCATGGCAAGACCCTTGCTTTGCCCTAGCCCAAACCTTGTGTTCGAGATCTCTAATGGAAGAAATAAGAGCACCAATAGATAGCTCTAGATGAGATGAACACTTTTGCTTCAAATAGCTTGCTCCCAAAATGAACCTTAGACTTCTAAAATGAAGCTTAAGGTAATGGTAACAATGGGGGCTTTTGTGTTCTTCCAAGAGAGAGAGAGTAAAGACAAGGAGAAAAAAAGAAAAGAATAATGAGAGGGAGAGAGAGAGAAGTGGCCAAATGGTGAGGGATGGAAGGAGATATAAAGAGAAAAAAACTTCCTTGGGAAGTTTTAGTGGTTGGAAATTGTTGAGAGTGGTTGGGAGTGGTTGGGAGGTGACTTGTGGTTCTTGTCCTTGTCTCCCTCGCATACACACACATACACATACACAAAATGTAACACACATATATACACACATGTGCCAAAATCAAATGCCAAAATGATACCACAAGACCAAATGTTAGTCATAAAATGTACAAGTTCAAATTGGGTCCACACATTAGCCACCAATTTACCAATTAACCCTTAATAAAATTTCAAAACATTACAATCTACCCCCCTTAAAAGAATTCTGTCCCAGAATTTAAAAATGACAAACAAACACATCACAATCGAAGAAAAAGTGAGGATAACATGACCTCGCATCCAACTCGTCTATCAATGTCGACTAATCAATGCTAACTGCTTTCAAAGCATACTAACCCATACTGAAGTTTTGCCTCACAAGATGCGGTCCATTTTCTCTAAGACATGGATATCTTGATCGATAGTTAGCTCATCAAACCCCAAACGCGAGACAAATCTTATTAATACCTACATAACACCAAAATATCAAACACATTATACATAAACAAAGTTGAGACGAGAGGACTCTCTTGTCAACCCTACCAAAATCTCAAACAAACAAAAGAGTGTGGAGGTAACTCCCTATTATACCCAAAAATGCATCAGCCATGGCATTGGGGGCAAACCTCAAAAAACACGTGGTCCCCAATCTCAAAGGATGAGACTCGGCTCCAACGATCTATATAATAATCTTGGCGACTCTGTGTCGTAAAAAAAACATCTTGAATAACTCTGATCTTCTCGGTTATCCCTCGAACTAAACCCGGACTCAACGGATGAATCTCCATCGTCGTTCTACACTACACTAAGCAAAAGCTGAGTACCCAAGGTCTTCCAGAGATCTTGCCAAAACTAAGAAATAGATTAATGGTTTGCTGGTGCTCAGCCTTAACCTATTAATGGGTCAAGTGGTCGTGAAACAAGTTCGGTGATGTGTCACTTTGTCACTCTTCCAATAAGGTTGTTGACGTAAATTGTGGTATGATATGAATCTATCAAAATGACTTCATCACATAGAACATGTGGTCGTAAGGACTCGACCTCTTCATCAAACTACTGTGCTTCCAAAACTCATCTTGAACATAAGGTAGGCAACCTAGCATGAACGATAAGATGTAAATGGCGTATTCGGCATGATGAGTGTCAAAACCTTCAAGTTGCTCTAATGTCCTCAATTCTGAATGGATAAACGAGCCAAGGAAGATGCTTCCAACTTTATGATGTGAATAACAACGACGGTAAACTTCGAGTAGTGGATAAGGTGATCCTACTCGTGTGGCTTCAATAGTCGTGGACCATAAGCTACAACCTCGCCTCCTTCCATCGAAACGTAATTAAAACAATCGCATAATATAGTGTACTCCAATCCTCGTTCAGGAGTCACCAAGTGCATCATCAGCCTTGTTACGTGAAAACATCTTCTTCAAAACATCAGTGGTAGTCTTCTAGTACCACGGAGTTTTAAGCTCCCAAAACATTCTTCGGTAGTGCCAATCTATAATGGCTTCAAGTCTTTAATGGATTCATAAAGATCTCGCTTTTTGAAACAATGTGGCTAAGGAACTCATTTCCGCTAGCCCAAGATCACACAAGAAAAGAAGTATGAGACTGGTGCTCTCGTAAAAATTCCTAAGATGATGCGAAGGCACTCCTTGTACCTCCCATAATAGGTAAAAAGACAAGGACAAACAAACCCAAACAAGTGGTGGACAGGGGGGGGGGGGTGATATCCAACAAGTCCACAAAAGTTGGTGGCGCAATCGTCGAATAGAAAGGCATCACCAAGAACTCACATTGCCCGAAGTATGAATGAAAGGTGGTAAACGAGATGTCTTGCTCCCAAATCCTCAAATGATAGTAGTCCTGTTCAACTCGTAGTAGTTGATATAAACTTAAAAGGATACGTCTATTTTCTTTGTAAACAAAAGGGTGCTCTCACGGTGAAGCACAAGGGTGGATAAACTCTTAAACTCTGCCAATCATCAATCTGAGTCTTCAACTCTCATGACTCCACGATGCCAAAAGAAAAGAAAAAGGGCCAAAATAAGCAACATGTCCTCAATAAAGACTATTGTGAACTCAACATCATAGATAAACGATAACGAAGAAAAGTCCTACGAAAATGTTTCCGAGTACTCATAACCAGTTTGGATGGAATTCCTCACGAATTTCCTCGCTCTTATCACATAACAAATAAATGAAAATAAATTTCGTGATTCCTCTTTCGCAACTAGGCAAAAATGAATTCGGAAGACTTAAAAAATCTCCCAAAAGCTATAATAATCCCCCAACTAGGTAAAGAAGATAACTCTCCTTCCAAAGAAAAAAAGCATTAAGTGTTCAAGCTAAGACAAGTCAAAGGAAAATCAAAACTTGATGTAATAACGGTTATAGAATTTAAATATGAAATTCTAATTCAAGCCTAAAGTTCAAAAACTTGCAATTGCGATATACCAAGTCCAACGATACTAAACCTCCAATAGGGTTATCAATAATAAGCGTAGAACCTAAACGGTCTACCTCCAAAAACAAAGTATTCATAAATGCTAGTAATAGAATATGTACTAGTATAAAACAAGAGGTATGTCCCTATACCAACACGGAATCAAAGATAGAAGAATACGATTACACACTCTATTCCCCTCAAATGAAAAGGGAGCGAAACAATGGAATCAATAGATAAGATCCAATAAAATGGGGGTGAACAACCCACAATAATCAATCAGATAATAAGAAGGAATCAATAATAGAATCTGGTAAAAATAATAGACATTACCTACCACTCCAAGCAATGGAAAAACTCTCAAGTCATGAAATGAAAACAAATTATCTCATAACCTCAATAACTCAATTGACACCTTACTGACCAAGGAGTAAGGTTAGCGCAAAGGACTATCTCTAAAAGACAAAGAGATACTGTAGACACCCCGATCTTGACCAAACGTCGAATTAAGGGGAGCAATACCTCCGAATTCGATGATGACAATGTCTGACATATCTAGGACCTCCAAAGGTGATTCAAGCTCTTCAAAAGGCTTTACAATCCAAACAAAAGAAAAAAAGAAGAAAAAAGAGGGAAGGATAGAGAAAAATGGCACATGATGCAGATTGCGGCAGTCACGGGTTGCCACTACGGCGCTCACTGATTGCCGTATAGTATTCAACAGGTACAACAACGGCAGTCTCTGATAGTCACAAATATACACCAAATGCCGCTAAATTTGGAATTCCAAAAAATACGACAGTCTATGGAGTTATCCGCGGCACTCCTTGAATGCCGCCCGACAACCAGTGAGTGCTGTTTCGGCCTTCATTGAGTGCTGCTTCCATTTACATTGAGTGTCGCACTTTTGTGGCTGCCATCTTTGAAATAGTACATTTTGTACCTTCAAAAGGACTTCCAAAATTAGGGTTTTGCCCTTGAAATGACTGAAATAATCCTCCAAAATTTGCCTATATATAGGAGGTGAATATCCCGTTACAAAGGACCTTGAATTTTGAGTCTTATCTAGAATCTCTATCTTATACTTGAGTAATATGTCAACTTTAGAAGGTTTTAGAGTAGTTTTTAGAGGAAGAAGAGCTTGAGTCACTCTTGGAAGGCTTTCAAATACACAAGCGTTGAGGATATTTGGAGGTAATCTCTAGTTAATTAGTCTTTAATTCAAAGTTCAATCATAATATAGATTTCTAGGATCTTTTACACATTTTCAAAAACTCTCTTCCCACCTCATTTCCTTACACACCACCATTATTGTGATTGAATTGCATTTCATTGGCTTGGATCAAAGTAGCCTAAAGTTTAAAGTTAAATAAATCATGAAGTTAACTTAGATATTACTTGAGTCTTGATTTTTTTTTATTTATTTTATATAACCATCTCTTAGGTTTCATAAGACCTTCAATGTCTTGAATCCTTAGACTTGGAGTCCTTTAGTCTTCTTATAAACTCATGATTTATGAGAGGATTAAGGTTGATATTAGCATGTTTGGTCAATGAGCCTAAACCTACTTCCATGGTTTAGGTTTGTTGCTTTGAGGTTTTATGGAGTTCCTTCATACTCCATTGAAATCTATATGTATGAGTGTCCTTAATCTCCAATGACCATCAAATGAGAGGAGAAGTAGTTTGAGTTAAGCCAAGCTCCATTGATTTGGTGGGTAGGTTTAACACAAATGAAATTTGACAAAGGTTCAGTGAGTTCATATGTAATACCTGTAATTTCTCTACGTGCAATAATACGAGTTTTATGAATTTCTATATCTGGTCTAAATTATTATATTATTATTTTATTTGTGTGACTGTATCAGTGTAATATAATTACTAATTAGATTATAATCACTGCACCGACTCGACCGTAATTAGAATTAACTTAGTCCCGTAACCGGACCCGGACGTTAGAAACAACACCCGTTTGGACGTAAATTAAGACCGACATGTATATCAAGGAACTTATGCACGCAAAACAAAGAAGTGGCATGAAACCCAAGGTGGGCCCCACATGGCCGGCCACATGGCAAGCCCCATGCATCATCCCCTACACTTGTCATCCTCTCCCATGACATTTGTCCACTACAAGGACATGTGTCCTAGCTTGCACACATGCAAGGTGACACATAGCACATGTAAAACTCTTTATATACATGCATGCACACATACATTATATCTTTTAGACACTTACAATCTTCACTTAGAAAGAAAGAGATGGCAGATAAGAGATACATGGAGATGGAGAAGAAGAACTAGGAAGAAGTCTCCACCATTGAAGTTGAGTTCAAACTTCCTAAGCTCAAATCCAAAGCCCAAGCTCAATTTCAAGTTTATGTGAGTATTCTAACTCACTTTAGAACCTATATAGTATGTAGTAATGTTTATTAAGTGCTTGATGTTGATAGTTTGAGAGATCCATGCCATGCAAGATAAATTTTCAAATCTGGGAAGCAGAAACCTCCAGCAGAATGTAGTTTAGTAAAATGAACATTTTGAGCAGTTCAAAAATGGGAATGAGGCTAGGTTTTTTTGTGGATAAATCTAACTCGTTTATATACAAATAACTCTTCTATAGCTCAGTCTAAAAATGACTCCTTGATAGGTGAAATGTACATGCAACGCAGTACTTTAAAATCTGAGAAATAGAAACCTCCAGCAGAATGTAGTTTAGTAAAATGAGTGTTTTAAGCAGCTCCGAAATATGAATTAAGCTAGGTTTTTTTGTGGATAAATATAACTCATTTATCTACAAATAACTCTTCTATATCTTAGTCTAAAAATAAATCCTTGATAGGTGAAATGTACATGCAACGCAGTACTTTAAAATCTGAGAAATAGAAACCTCCAGCAAGTTTAGTAAAATGAGTGTTTTAAGCAGCTCCGAAATCTGAATTAAGCTAGGTTTTTTTTGTGGATAAAGCTAACTCATTTATCTACAAATAACTCTCCTATAGATTAGTCTAAAAAGTGCTCCTTCATAGGTAAAATGCACATGCAATGCAGTACTATAAATCTGGGACAGACCAGTCCAAAAATATAGAAATGTCTAAGTAAAATAAATATTTTGAGCAGCTCAAAAATGTAATTGAAGCTAGATTTTTTGTACATGAAGCTAATCCAATTATCTACAATGTTCTAGTTTTGAGTTTGATCTACAAATCAATTTATCATGCCCAAATAAATCATATCAATTCAGTCGACATAGTAAAATTAATTCCTGGCAGATTGTATAACTACTTGTATGATGTGTTTATTAATGATGCTTGCTTACCAGTACCTGTGTGGTTATGGATATCTTGTGCTATGGTAGTGCTATCGAGTAGATGAGTATGTTAGGGGCTTCATCTATATATCATTAGTATTAAATCCACGAGCTACACGCTAGGTTTTCGTTGTTATGAATATAGTGTGATGACCATAGAGAGTTCATACCCAAGCTATAAGTATGTTGTATGGCACGATTATTGCGTTGATAGTGATTGGATAAGTTTCCATTGTAAGTATATTACGACATAAAATAGGATGACGGATTTATAAACGTAACTTCGAAAGTATATTCGGAAGTCCTTTAATGAACTAAATTCCGAAATGAGTGATGACTGCGCGATCGGGAAAATGTAAGGGTCAGTTGTGCTATGTTAGAAGTAGATTATGAAAAGGATAATTGTCGGATAGGTAATCTGGGCAACGGAGATCAGGATAGTAAGAAAAAGGGATGTGTTGTCGAGTTGTGATGCAGTGATTCTTTGAGTAAAGTCTCCTTTCGGTTCTTCGTGATGAAATGGATGTTCTTGTACTCCGTAACGCTTTCGGTTCTTCGTGACGAAGAGGTGATTCTTTGAGTAAAGACTCCTTTCGGTTCTTCGTGACGAAATGGATGTTCTTGTACTCCGTAACGCTTTCGGTTCTTCGTGACGAAGCGGTGATTCTTTGAGTAAAGACTCCTTTCGGTTCTTCGTGACGAAATGGATGTTCTTGTACTCCGTAACGCTTTCGGTTCTTTGTGACGAAGCGGTGATTCTTTGAGTAAAGACTCCTTTCGGTTCTTCGTGATGAAATGGATGTTCTTGTACTCCGTAACGCTTTCGGTTCTTCGTGACGAAGCGGTGATTCTTTGAGTAAAGACTCCTTTCGGTTCTTCATGACGAAATGGATGTTCTTGTACTCCGTAACGCTTTCAGTTCTTTGTGACGAAGCAGTGATTCTTTGAGTAAAGACTCCTTTCGGTTCTTCGTGACGAAATGGATGTTCTTGTACTCTGTAACGCTTTCGGTTCTTCGTGACGAAGCGGTGATTCTTTGAGTAAAGACTCATTTCGGTTCTTCGTGACGAAATGGATGTTCTTGTACTCCGTAACGCTTTTGGTTCTTCATGACGAAGCGGTGATTCTTTGAGTGAAGACTCCTTTCGGTTCTTCGTGATGAAATGGATGTTCTTGCACTCCTTAACACTTCGGTTCTTTGTGACGAAGTGGTTGATGAAAGATGAAGTGGTTGATGAAAGATGGTTTGGTTAGCAAGAGACACTTTGGAATTGTAAATGATGTCGGATGTTAGAAATGAATGGTAGTGGCATTAAGAATGTCTAGACAGGTCTCCTGAATTGTTTGTATTCCTATCGAATACATAGTCGGGTACGCTACTAGTTATAATCGACGGTGAGAACGTAAAGATCCTAAAAGACATGTTGAAAGATAGTAAATGTATTCCTATTGTGTTTTACTATATACGTTCCATTTGATTTAGCTTACTCACTCAGCTTTCATAAGCTGACGACGTTCATGTCGCTGGACATTCCCATGTCCAGCTTATCCAGGTAACGAGTACACGGGTTATGATGATACGCAAGCGGAGAACGTGGATGAAGAGTACACCGAAGATGGCTATGGATATAATTGTTAGAGAGAAGACTAGTGGCTATCTTTTGTAAATGTCTTTGGTGGAAAGCTCTATCAGAAGACTTATTATAGCTTTTGTAAGGCCCTAGAGCCATAAGACTCTGATGTATCTACCATAATGTAATAGTTAACTAGTACTGTGGCCTTTCTTTGTAATATATCAATGTGAGCAGATGTTGGTTTTATCCTTTTGGTTACGTTGTTTATTATTAGTATTTGGTCATGGACAATTCGGTAATGCAACCAGTCACGTGCCTCAGGGTCCAAGATGGAAATTTTAAATTTTTTCCCCTATTTTGGCTACGCCGGGGCGTGACATCATAGACCACCTTTGATCAAAGATTTTTAGTTAAATAATAAACCGTTGGAATTAAGTAAAACCAACTAGAGAGTGTCAATAACACAAAGTTCTACCACTGTGATTTTTGTTTTAATGAGATTTCATATTTAAAGTGGTTTGGTCATGAGTTTTGTGAAGCAACCATAATCTGTCCAGAATTTTAGAACAATAACACCCTTTTGAAATAATCAAATCAGAACCTTAATAAAGTATTCTGGGCCTCAAATAATTGTTTGTGTGAAGTTTAATGTGTTAATAAGGTCTCCTAAAAAGATAAAAATCTTTCTGATTCGTTTACTATTTTAAAAAAGGGTAAATTACAGTAATACCCCCTGAACTATGATCGTTTTTCACTAACACCCCATGAACTTTAAAACTGAACAGACTCACCCCTGAGCTATCCAAAAATGAACAAGCTCACCCCCTGCAGAAGGGGTTTTAGTGTCAACAAATGATAGTTTAAGGGGTGAGTTTGTTCAGTTTTAAAGTATAGGGGTTGTTAGTAAAAAACGGTCATAATTTAAGGGGTGTTACTGTAATTTACCCTTTAAAAAATCATACAAGATCTCTAGACAAAGAGTTGGAAGTTTCTGAGTGATGTCTAGTGTTTGTCTAATTCCCAGAAATTGAACCGTTGATCTTTGATTTTTCTTTTTGGGTTGAAACTAGGCTTATATAGGCATCTTGTGTCCAAAATTCATTGACATCAAACCATAGGAAACATTTTTTTTTCCATATTTGAAGTTCTGGTTTGCTCTCTGTAATTTTAAGGATTTTGTGACAGATTTAACAAACTTTGTAAATAATGGTTCAAAGTAACTTTTCTATGACCTAGGGTTTGAACCATGTCTTAATAATGATTGCTTAAACTTGAATTCAAAGGTTAAGTGATCCAAACCAATGAATATTTCATGATTTACTCTTGTTCATGTTCTCATTCACCCATGTAGGTTAATTATTTGTAATTAGCATTTGTCTTGCATTAGGATCGAATTGCACTTGTTTGAACTTAATTGTGAGTTCTTCATGATCATGTTGAGATTACACCATCTCCATATGGACATTGCATTGGCTCCTAATTGAGACTTGCATATCTATGGAAGTGTTGTATTTCCAACTACTCATAAAGAACTCATAATCATGTCAATCCCCCCTATGTTTGATAGATTTAAGCTAGAAGTTTGGATATGTTATTTAGTGTTCAAATATTACTTTGTTTTAAAGCATGTGGATTAACCCCTCTATTTTGTAGCGCTATTAAGGTATGATCTCTCAAATCTCTCTTTAGTTTAATTAGTTTCTCAATTTTATTGATTTTTCGACCTCATGCGCGACATCTTAGAACTAAGATTTACCTTATGTGAATATATGTGACTAGAGACCTTTTCTTAGGATGTCTACTTTTGCATGCATTACACGTTTCAATTTTGCGGCTGGATCCCGGGTAAGTTCTTTAGTTCTCCATTGCATACCTTATCGCTTGTTAGTTGAATTATATGGTTTTGAATGTTATTTTATCATTAGCAATTTTACACCATCTTCGATATGCTTTTGTAATGTATATTTATATTTATGTATTAGTTGAGGGCACACTGTAGACACCCCAATTTTGACCGACCGTCGAATTTAGGAGAGCGTCACCTCCACGTCCGATGATGATGAAGACTGAAAGAATCGAAGTATTCCAAGCTCTTCAGAAAATTCTCCAAACGCGATAAAATTTCACAGAAAAAAGAAAATACCAGGTGTTTAGTAGAATTCAGGTATAAAAAACACCATTTTTGGAGAAAATCTTTGAAAATATTTTTTGGAAGGAAAAAAGGAGAAAAGAAAAGACCTAAAAGAGGAAGTTCAGCAAAAAACGGCACACGGCAGTTTGCTGCGGCACTCAGTGAATGCCGCGCGGCACTCACTGAGTACCGTACGGCATTCACTGAAAGCCGGGACGGCTCTCACTGAGTGCCGCCGATATTTTCTGACTGCTGTTTGCTTTCCAAGTCCGTATTTTGTGGTACAATACGTATGTGTAGGTGGATAAAAACAAAAATCTGATAAAGTAAGGTTGACGGAAACCCGGCAATCAACAATCTTCCGCGGCACTCACTGAGAGCCGTGCGGCAGTCACGGAGTGCCACAGCGGCACTCACGGACTGCCGCAGATGAATTCTGACTGCCGCCCTGGGCAGCAGACTGTCTAATTTCAGGAAGTACGTATTATACCACCAAATGAGAGATTTACACCTGTCTTTTACTCCGAATTCACTGAAAATACTTGGTATTTTTTGTCTATAAAAGAGGAAGGATCTTCCTTGGAAGAGAGGCAAGGAATATACACAAGAGATACACCAAAAAATACAAAGAGATCACTACCATTACACTAAAACATCTTGAGAGAAAAGAGAGAGTTTAGAGAACTAGAGAGAAGAGCTTGGAAGACCTTAAACGAAAGACTTTTGAGGATAGTTTGGAGGTGACCCTCTAACCTTTAGTTGTGTTCTCTTTCTTTTCTTCTAATCTTCAAGTCATTGTTAGTTCTTCTTGATTAAATCTTAGAGCTTGTCTAGTAAGCTTAGGAGTTCTTGCTTCTAATTATTTAGTCTTTCTTGTATTCCTTTTGGTTTATGTTCCCCTCTTGAGATTCTTGGAGATCTTCAATATCTCCCTTGAAGTCTCTTGAGTATGATCCTTTGAATCCCTTGTAAGCTTATACTTTACATGAGAGTCAAAATTTGATCATCACTTCATTTCACAAGCAAATAGATGAATCCAAGTCCATACTCATGACTTGGATCCTCTAAACTTGGTATTTCATGAAATCATTTCCACATTTTCTTGGAAACTTATGAGTATTAGTCATGTCTTCATCTCCAATGACCATCAAATGGTAGGAGAAAGTGGTTTTGATGTCTAAGCCTATCTCTATGGTTTAGATTCTTTATCTTGAGATTTCATGAAGTCCATTCATACTTCACTTGAAATCTATAAATATAAAGATCTTTAGTCTCCAATGACCATCAAATGGTAGGAGAAAGTGGTTTAGTTTAAGTCCAACTTCATGGTTTAATAGTTGGGGTTAACAAATAAAGTTGAACTTGACAAATGAAAACAGTGAATTCACAAACTGTTTTTGATCAAAGATTTTTAGTTCGAAATCTAACCGTTGAAATCGAGTGAAACCAACAGAAAAATGTCAATAACACAATATCTACCACTGTGATTTTTTTTAAGGTGATTTCATGTCTAAGATGGTTTGGTCTTGCGATTTCAGTACATGCAACTCTCTGTCCAACATTTCAGAACAGTAAATTCATTTTGAAACTAATAAATCAAAATTTTAACGAAGTTTCCAAGGCCTCTAATAAATTTTTCTGGGTACCTTGATGTGTTAGGAAGATCCCCTAAAAAGATATAAGTGTTTCTCATCTTTTTTCTATTTTTAAAAAATCGTACAAGATCTCTGGACAAAGAGTTGCAGATTCCTGAGTGATGCCTAGTGTTTTCCATATTCCCGGAGATCTAACCGTTCAAACCTTGATTTTGTTTTTGGATTATAAACTAGACTCACAGAGGGATATCATATCTAAAAATCATTAAGATCCAACCGTTGGAAGCATGGTTTTTCTATTTTTTAAGATCTGGTCTGCTCTCTGTAATTCATGAAAAATTGCTACCTTTTTGTCTAAACTTGTTTATCTCAACTCAAATGGACTCCTAATGTCTTAGGGCCCAAATCATACTTTGAATAATGATAACTTAGCTTAAATTCGGAAGTTAAGTGGCCCAAATTAGTAAATAAATCCATGTTTTATTCTTGTTCACATTCACCCATCCACGTACATTTATTTGCGCATGATTAGAACTAGCTATTGAATAAAGTTGGATTTCTTGCTAGATAGACTTAAGTTAGAAAATTAGGATTTATTGTTTGATACCATATTATTATGTGAAACATGTGGACTAATCTTTGTTTTGTAGCGCATTTAAGGTACAATTTCTCATCTCCCTTCTAGTTTATTTCATTCCTTGATTTTATTGATTTTCAACCTCATGTGCGACACCTTAGAATTAGGAGCTTGCCTTATATGTATACGTGATTAGAGACTTTTTCTTAAGATTTCCTTTTGTTTGTATGCATTGCATGTTTAGTAACGCTGCTGGATCCCGGGTAAGTTCTTTTGCTCCCTATTGCATACCATATTGCTTGCTACTTGAAATATGTGGTTTATGAATGATATTTTGCCATTAGCAATTTTACACCCTTTGGACATGCTTTTGTGATGTATATATGTATTAGTTGAGGGCATGCTTAGATTGATAAATTTAATTAAAAGGATGTTGAGTAGAGGCCTATCACAAGATAGGATGAGAGAGGGTGTTTAAGTCTGACGGGCTCCTTCCTCTCTCATTCCATAATCCCCGGACCTAGTTTAGTCTCTGGTTTCTAAAAAGATCAGTTTGCTTTGAAAATGGTTTCTTAATTTTCCTTTTAAAAATTAAGTGGCGACTCATTTGTTTTGAATTTGAAATAATTTAAAAGAACTTTAAAAGAAAAGCTGTGGGTAGAAAGAAAAACTGCGATATCCACAATCTGGCGACTCTGCTGGGGATCGAACCCAGAATCTCTGGTTTCGCAGACCAGAATTCTGATTTTGGGTTCACTTGAGGATTAGACTTGAAAAATGTCCTTTTGATCAAATTAATTAATCTTTGTGTGCCTGTTGCATTTCACTTGCATGTCCAGCCAGTCGATTGCACGGAACTATGACCTTGGAGACTCAGGGCAACCCGGTCGGTCAAGCCATCATGGGACTGTGTGATCACCCTTGATCTCGTACCATGATTTGGTATATGAAGCATCCTATCGGATGTGTGTCAAGGGTCCCTTATTTGACCAAAACCCAGCCTTTGCATGGTAGCTTCTATAGAACCTTTCAAGTCTTAGGGAATGAATCCTTAATTAGGGTTATGTGCTAGGGAGTGTTGTATGCCTGGAAGGGATTACTTGAGATGATGACGATACTTACTTGATATAGGATGTGTAAACTCTTAATCACTTTTGAGCAATTCCTCTTCATGACCCATGACATTTGGGAATATGTTAGATGTTGATTATACGATTACATCCCTTGTATCATGTCTAGCTAAGCATCATTGACATTGTATGTATCCAAACTCATGGAAAGTACGGTGATAATCCGGTCATGTGATCCCCCTACCCAAAGAATTTCTTTTCACTTGACCATTCCAAAAAGAAAATCTTTCTTTCCCCTTTCAAAGTAGAGTTCCCAAAATAACCTTTGTTAAGGCATATTTTCAATTTCAACAATAAATTCGAAAAATCTTGAAAAATTATCTTGGGAAGAATGAGTTTCCAAATAAAAGCCCAATCATTTTTATAAAAGAGCGTTTAAACGCTCTCAAAAGCATTCTCAAGAACCTTTTTAGCATCCAAAATGCTTTTCAAATAAATTTCGAAATTTTTGAAATGACCAACCTCTAAGAAGGTAGTGGGGATCACAATGAAAGGAGAAATCAGCACACTTGACATGGGTGAGGATTTTATGTGCTTATGTGTCTATGTGTTAGGATTAGGATTTTCTCTTTTCTTTTTGGCATATAGAGTAGGCACACACGCACACATGCATTGCATCCGCATGACATGCGTCGAAATAAGGAAATGAGGGCTTTTACTTCACCAAAAATCTTTTAAAACAAAAATACATAGGTTTTGAAACGAAATTAAACCTTTTGTAGGAGCAAAGATAGCATCAACCTGGTTTAGGGGACCCGCGGCAAGGCTGATAAGAAGAGAAGACATTGAGATGATGGAAGAAAGAAACAACGGGGAGGTGGCAGAACTAAGAACACTGGTAGAGCAACAAGCTGAACAGATGAGGAGGCAAGCCGATAGTATGAATCGTATGATGGTTATGATAGAAGCAATAGCACGTCCACCACCTGTTGTAGATCCTCCAGTCATAGACCCACCGAACCAGGATCCGCCCATCAGAGAAGAAGTTTGGTTTGATGATCTAGAGATGCCGAGAACCGAAGCACTCAGGGTAGAAAGAGAGAAGAAAGAAAAGGAAAAGACTGAGAAGGAGAGGCTTATGGCAGAAAAAGTCGAGAAGATTGAAAGGGTCGTACGAAAAGCTCAAGGGGTCGACACTTATTTGCTAGAGCTAGAGGGTTTATACGAAGGGGTTTATGAGGTACTGCCCGCCGGTTTCAAAATGCCCGTCTTCGATAAATTTGATGGCACATGCAACCCCCGCAGTCATGTCCGAATGTGCATAGGAGCTTTTCAGCCTAGTGGACTGAGCACTACCATGATGGCTGTCCTATTTCAACAAACCTTAACAGGAGCTGCTCTATCGTGGTACCTTATACTTGAGCCAAGCAAAACCAGAGTTTGGGAAGAAGTCATGAAATCATTTGTGGCCCAGTATGAGTACAACCAAGACTTGGACGTCACTGTCCGAGATCTAGAAACAACCAGGCAAGGGAACAAAGAATCATTTGCTGAGTATCTGAGTTGATGGAGAGGGAAAGCCGCGAAAATGGTACAGAGGCCATCAGAAAAAGACCAAATTCGAATGTTGATGAAAAACCTGCAGCCAGTTTATCAGGAGAAGATGAGGTTTCAGTCAATCAACACTTTTGCTGAGGTGTTCGATGTGGGGACAAGGATCGAAGATGCGGTTCAAGAAGGAATAATCAAGAAGGAGGAACCACCGAACCGATATCGGAGGCCCATTTATCGATCAAATGGGGGGCATTCGGGGGGTCACTCTGGCCCCACCGATGTCAATGCACTTAGCGAGCTGGAGAGAAAATTCGATATCGCCAGAAACCATCCAAGAGGAGGAAGGGATAAGCCACCAAGGAAATTCTCAGATATGGGAGTATCACTATCAACCGCTCTTGACAGGCTGTTAGCGAAAGGGCATCTCCGCCAGTTGGAACCTCGACCTCTGCCAAGTCCGCTTCTGCCGAATTTCCAAGGGGATCTCTTCTGTAAATTTCATCAGCAGAAAGGCCACTCGACGGATCGGTGCATGAGGTTAAGGCATGAAATCCAAGACCTCATCGCAATAAAGTGATATCCGAACCGCCTGTCAAAGCCCCCAATGTCACCAAGAATCCTCTGCCAAACCATCGTGCTGTGCCGCCGCCACAGGCTCTTTATTTCTTAGGGGTAGAAGGAATGACATTTGACCCATCCAAGCTAATCACAAAAGTCGGGGAACCAAGGAAGTTTTATCAATTGCCAGAAAATCTGGGAATCTATATGCTTGGAAGCCAGCCAGAGATATGGGAAAATGAAGTGACGGGGCAGTCAGATTGGTGGATTCAAGAAGGCAATGATCAGAACATAGACCAGGTAGGGGATGATGATCTGTGGTATCAAAGCGACGAAGAGGCAAAGATTGAAAAAGAAAGCTCGGAGGCCGTTTAAGAAACTGACAACATTTGGGCAAGAGAGGGTATCAATCACCTGACTCGGTCTGGTAGACACTTCAAACCGCATGAACTAGAGGAAGATCACCCGGGGAGAGAGCTGGAGAAAGGGAAAGGGAAAATGAGTGAAGAAGAAGAAGAGGATAGGGTCTTAAAGCAGATGAGGAAAACACAAGCTAATATCACCATATGGGGATTACTGATCGCCTCCAAAAAGCACAGACAAGCAGTCTTGGATGCTTTGAATCAATCTAATGTTTCCATCAACACAACACCAGGAGACCTCGTGGGGATGATCAGTAGGATCCCAGCTCTCGCTATTTCTTTCTTGTCCAATGATCTACCTCCCGGAGGACCCGTTCATAACAAGCCCTTGTATGTCACAGTCGAATGCTTAGGAAACACTGTGCCTGCCTGTCTGGTGGACAATGGATCAGCCTTAAATGTGTGCCCATTCTGAACAGCCAAGCGCATGGGTTTGGATGAATCGACATTCATACCATCTGAGCAAAGGGTGAGAGCATACGACAACACTCAGAGAACTGTCATGGGTATAATTCTCCTTCACCTCGCTGTCGGTCCACTTGAGAAGGAAGCCGAATTTCAGGTCATCGATATTCCTGCTTCTTTCAACCTGCTGCTTGGGAGGCCATGGTTAGACAGTTTGGGCGCCATACCATCAACGATCCATCAAAAGGTCAAATGTATCTGGGAGAGCAGGGTCTGCGACATCCTTGGGGACAGTTGGGTTCGTCCGTCTAAAGCTTCATCAAGCGCACCGGTTCTAGAATTACAACTGCAAGAAATAGAAACAAAAATGGGAGGGTTTGAGTTTATCAGCATGTTGGAAGAAGAAAAGCCGAGAGAGTTTCTACCGCTCCATTTCGATCAGCATGCCAGTCCAGTGGTCGCAGGGATCATGAAGAAGATGGGTTTCTTTCCAGGATTAGGATTGGGAAAGAACCTTCAGGGCCTGCCTGAGTTTCCAAGAATTCCTACTCAGACTCACACTCACGGCCTGGGGTATCAGCCGACGAAGAAGGAACTAAGGGCAAAGAAGAAGGTTTTCGATGTGCCACTAGACCCTTACATAAAAACGCTCAACGGGTACTTCGTAAAGGAAGGAGAAGATTTCCCCTTCTGTGGCTTCCCAGAGCCTTGGATGGACCAGAAGGACAAAAGTCTAAAGCCGGGGTTCGAGATCTTTTTCTCCCATGAATTCTCCGAGTACAAAGACCTGTTTTTGCAAATGCCTGAAAAGTCTGCTGCCGCCAATGATTGGGTTGATGTACTGGATGGGCCGGTCATGCAGAACCTGTTGGGCAAAGAAGGGGCAAAAGCCGAAGAAAAGGAGAAAGAAGACAAGGGCCTGGAAGTCAAGGTCGAAGAGGGGAGTGATGAGGATGCGCTGGAAGAAGAGCCGAAGCCAGGAAAGGACGAAAAGACGGAATCTGAAGGACTGCCAGGTTGTAATACTATGGAGCTCATGCAGGGAGTCAACAAGGAGTGGGTCTTTGAGTCTAGTGATAAGTATCCCCCTCACCCAGAGTCTATAATGGCCCAAATGAGGCGTCTTACTATTTCTATGTCTGTTGTAATCACTCCTAACAAAATCAATGAAAGTATGACTGATTCTGCCTACTCGAACGCTCTTAATGAGTGTGATGAATGTGATGATCATGAAATAACTAATGAATTGCAAAAGTTAATTGAAAAAAAAAAGAATCTGCATGCAAAATCATTGAGGACACTCTAACGATTAATCTAGGAAATGAAAGTAATCCCCAAAATGTCTTTATCGGCTCCACACTTAGCAATAAAGAAAGCAAAGAACTAATCAATCTATTAAATGAATTCAAAGATGTTTTTGCATGGTCTTATAATGATATGCCAGGTATTGATCCAAAGATAGTCCATCACCACATCCCTCTCTTTCCCAATTCAAAACCCATAAAATAGAAATTGAGGCGAATGAGGCCAGAATGGGCACTTAAAGTAAAAGAGGAGGTTGAAAAGCAATTAAAGGCTGGATTCTTGATGGTCACCGAGTATCCAGAGTGGGTTGCCAACATTGTACCTATCCCAAAGAAGGATGGTCGTGTTAGGGTTTGCGTTGACTTTTGAGATTTAAACAAGGCAAGCCCTAAAGACGATTTCCCGTTACCCCACATTGACGTGTTGGTCGATAACACTGCGGGACATGAGCTTCTATCTTTCATGGATGGATTCTCTGGGTACAATCAAATCATCATGGCACCCAAGGATAGGGAGAAAACCACGTTCATCACTCCATGGGGGACATATTGCTATAGGGTTATGCCGTTCGGACTTAAGAATGCAGGTGCGACCTATCAAAGGGCTGCCTCCACTTTACTGCACGACATGATCCACAAAGAGGTGAAAGTGTATGTGGATGATATGATTGTGAAATCCAAAGAGAGGGGAGGGCACCTAGAGGCTTTGAGAAAGTTCTTTGAAAGATTGAGGGAATTCAAAATGAGGCTAAACCCACAGAAATGTACCTTCGGAGTTACCACAGGAAAGTTGTTAGGGTTCCTTATTACCCAAAGGGGGATCGAAGTAGACCCAACCAAAATAAAAGCCATAACCGAAATGAACCCACCAAAAAATGAGAAAGAACTGAGAGGGTTCTTGGGGAGAATACAGTTCATCAGCCGCTTCATTTCCAAACTCACCCTGACCTGCAACCCACTGTTCAAACTGCTTAGAAAAGGAGAAAAATTTGAATGGGACGCCCCTTGCCAACAAGCCTTCGACAAGATCAAAATCTACCTCCAAAACCCACCTGTTCTATCACCACCCTCACCTGGGAGACCCCTGCTACTTTATCTCTCCGTATCCAAAGATTCGATGGGGTGTATGTTGGCCCAAGAAGGAGAAGAGGGGCACGTGGATAAGGCCATTTATTACTTGAGCAAAAGAATGGTCGGACATGAGTTAAAGTACTCGCCCTTGGAAAAGGCCTGTTGGGCCTTAGTTTGGTGTACCCGTCACCTTCGCCACTACATGCTAGCCTTCCCTGTAATCCTGATATCCCGAATGGACCCACTAAAATACCTATTCGAAAAACCCGTCTTGACCAGTAGGATTTCCCGTTGGACCATGATGCTGGCTGAGTTCGATATCAAATATGTCACAGCCAAGTCTGTGAAAGGGAGGGCTGTCGCTGAGTTTTTAGCCGACCTCGCCATAGAATCCGAGGATGAAGGAGAATTCAAGTTCCCGGATGAGGGAATAATGGAGGTAAAGGAGGATTTGTGAAAAATGTACTTCGATGGAGCAGCCAACCAATTAGGTTACGGAGTTGGAATCATTCTCATAGCACCCAATGGGACCCCTACCCCATTAGCTGTCAAACTCAAGTACAACTCAACCAACAACACCGCGGAGTACGAAGCCTGCATAATTGGGATGGAAGCGGCTTTGGCTTTGAAAGTCGGACGGATTGATGTCTTCGGAGATTCCAATTTGATCATATCCCAAGTCCGGGGAGATTGGAAGGTAAAGCATGAGAAACTGAGACCTTACCATGATTATCTGGAAAGTCTGAAAGCACAATTCCAAAAGATTTCTTTTTACTACCTCCCTCGTGAAGAAAACCAACTAGCCGACTCATTGGCTACCTTGGCCTCGATGATCCAAATCCCCTCCAAAACTGCCATGATCCCGCTATCCATAGAAGTGAGGAATCAACCGTCATTTGAAATGGTCGCGGCCATGGAAGACGAAGAGGAAGTACCGTGGTATGTGGATGTGTGGAAGTTCATTAAAGAAGGAGAATACCCCGAAGGAGCCTCAGAAAAGGATAGAAAGGCAATTCGACGATTCACTGCCCAATTTGTGATTTATGTAGATAAGCTATGGAAGAAATCTTACACTGGGTATAATTTAGAGTGACTATATAGAAAAGAAGCTAAAAGAATGATGGAGGAAATACATGAGGGAGTATACGGGCCCCATATGAACGGGCACATGCTGGCAAAGAAGATCGTCCGACAGGGGTACTATTGGACGACCTTGGACAAAGACTGTTGCGAATATGTTAGAAGATGTCACAAGTGTTAGATACATGCAAATTTGATGCATACCCCGCCGTCACAGCTCTATAGCATGACCACCCCTTGGCCGTTTTCCGTATGGGGGATCGACATCATTGGTGAGATAGTTCCAAGGGATTCCAATGGGCACCGGTACATAATCGTGGCGATTAATTATTTTACAAAATGGGTAGAGGCAGCCTCGTATGCAACTTTAAAAGCCAAATATGTGGTGAGTTTCATCGAGAAAAACATAATCTGCAGGTATGGGGTCCCAAATGAGTTTATCTCTAATCACGACAGTCATTTCCAAAAAGAAGTTATCCCGCTCTTGGAAAAGTATAAGATCACTCGCCACCAATCGTCCCCGTATAGGCCTCAGACGAATGGAGCAGTAGAAGCAGCAAACAAAAATGTTAAGGCAATCCTGGGGAAAACGACGGATACCTATAAAGATTGGCATGAAAAGCAGCCATTTGCTTTGTGGGGATACCGAACCTCGGTCAGAACTTCAACAGGTGCTACGCCGTATTCATTGGTCTACGGGATGGAAGCTGTTCTCCCAGTCGAGGTAGAAATACCCTCTCTTAGGGTTTTGGCAGAATGTGAGATCCCCGAATCAGAATGGGCACAAGGAAGATATGAGGAATTGATGTTACTCGATGAGAAGAGGCTGGCTGCGATAAACCATACTAGGGGGTACCAGAAGAGGATCACTCGTGCTTTCAACAAAAAGGTCCGCCTAAGGAAGCTTGCTGAGGGCGACCTGGTCCTCAAAGAACTGAAAGTGCCTGTTTATGACCCCAGAGGAAAATTCAAACCCAACTGGGTCGGGCCATACATCATTAAGACCCTCTTTTCCGGAGGGGCGGCCTATCTCATGGACCTGGACGGGGTTGAATTTAAGCAACCGATTAACCTCGATCGCCTCAAGAAATACTTTTCTTGAAACCGTTTCTTTCAAACCTCCCACCTTGATGAACTACGCTTGACCTGATTCCCGTTAGGGGATACGTAGGCAACCTACTCGGTTCGGTCAGTAAATAATTGCATGATTAGCACTCTTCTTTACAGCCTTCCGAACTACTTGGGACCTGACGCCCACTCAGGGATAAGTAGGCGGGCTCTCCAAAGCCCTCGGTCCACTCAAAAAAGACTGTGCTAAACTAGGGGCAAATTGGCATTTGCCTGAAACTACTTCGAAGCCCTAAAACTAGGGGCAAACTTCGTTCGCTAGCCGAAGGACCCAGATACAAGACCCTCTTTTGGATCACCTGGCCATCAAATAAGTACTATAAAGAAACAAATGAGAATTCATGACATAGAAGAAGTAAGGCTTTAAGCAAAAGAAAAAGCAAAGTAAAGAGCCAAGTAAAGACATCGAAAAGGAGAAATCTTCATAAAAGATTAATCGAAGGAGTGAGAACTTTGATTAAGCATGTTAGAACTTAAAAAAAAAAAAAAAAATCACATTCAAAAGCGTAAAAGAGTAGGCAGGGTCTGTCAGAGAGTTTTGTGAGATGGCAAGCTTTTCCCTGTTTTCGTCTACTTTATTATGCATGTGTCTGTCAAACCCATCTCGCAACCAAGGTCTGAATCTCTAGAAGATACCTAGCAGTAGGCATAGTTGGAGCTGGGATCTCCGGGCACGGAGCAGCCATCCGGCTATGCCAAGCCTCGATGAAAGCCTTCGCGATAAAAGGGCGCAAAGAGGACCCCCTGGTGAAATCAGCAGTCACAGATTCAGTAGTATCTTGCAAAAGTCCGAACTGACGGACCACCCGGCCAGGGATGTAGAAAGTAGTAGCATGCAAGCCAAGCAACCAGATGCCGGGACGTCCAGGAAGGCGTACGGCGACAGAACTGCAAGCCCACTGCGGGCAAACCCAGCAGATGTCACTAGAAGAGAGGCCCTGGAGCCAACCAAGCCATGCATCGACGGATTGAAATAAGTTATGATTTTCCATACGATCATAAGGAAGTGATCCACGAAGATGGGAGGGGTGTATAAAGAGGTCCAAACGCTCCATGAGCCAAATCTGCAAAACAAAAGGTGCCCCGACAGATAATGTGGCCCCGGTAGCATGAGCATGGCTCAATCCAATTAGAGTTTCACCAAGGACCAGCATAACAACACTTTTCATCTTCCGCAAACCGCAAGCAATGGGTATGAGAGTGTCAGAAGATGATCGAAAGAGAAAGTAAGAGAGCATAGCAATTGACAGGGCACTACGTCGAATGATCTGGTACTCACCATTGTAAGGGTCCCCTATGGGAGCATAAACAGAAGAAAGGCGCTCAAAGTCGATTTTTCTGTCATGAACAAAAGAGCCCGCCGCATTCTGAGAGATGTGGAGAAGGGTGGCTAAATCACGGACATACCCAGCCTGGACTAGGGGAACCGTCAATTCAGCAAAAGGATCGGTATGGAGAATGGCACTGAATTCCTCAAACAAGGGGCAAATCTCCTGAAAGCCGAAACGGAAGACATTGAAAGAAGGATCCCAACGTTGGATGGCCGCTCGGAGGAGGCCCTCGTTCAAATTCATCCGTCGGAAAGAGAAAAGATCATTTAGCCTGAAGCACTCAAAATTGAGATTGTCAATACCAGAGAGGGTATCCATCCATGGGAAAAGGATGTGAGAGCTAATGGGGGCCATTTTGGAAGAAAGTAAAGAAGAAAAGAGAAGTGTTTTTCGGAGCCTTGAGAAAGAAGGGGTATAAATAGGGGGATAAAGCTGCCTACCTACTCGCGACACTCGATAAAGTGCCGCGGTACTCAAAGAAATGCCGCACGGCAGTCCATGAAAGCCGTTGCGGTATTCACTGACTGCCGTCGCGGCACTCACTGAGTGCCGCAGAGACCTCACCGAGTGCCGTTCTGGGTTTGTCATTTGGCAGGTTCTGTTTGTAACACGTTTAGCCCACCTGTAAACAGAAAAATACATAGAGGACAATAAAACGTGCGCTTCATGCAGCACGCGCAACAAAAATTAATACATTCATTCATTCATTCATTTTCATCAAGGCATTCAAAATTAAAATAAAGACGGGACCAAGCCATGGTCCCACATACGGTGAATATCAATGGAAAATGCAATAAATATAATAATAAAGAGTGCCTATCCTACCGGCTACCATGGAGCCGTCATCGTCAAAAGAGCGAACGTATATATACAATCCATCAAATAAAGTGTGTATTCTCCCAAGAAAACACTCAAAAAGAAATAAAAAAAATAATAATAAAAAGAAAAGCAGGATCAGCCTCGGCCCCGGCTACGAGTCTGGCGGGTCGTACGCCTGAGGGGCTCCTCCTTCGACTCTGTCCCGCTGCCTCCACCGCTCCCTCCACGTCCGCCGCCACCGCCGCCTCTGCCTCTGCCGCTGCTGGTACCCTCACCACCGTCTCCGCCGTGTCCAGCTCCGCTACCACCGCCTAGTCCCATGCCTCGTCCAGCACCGCCATCCCCAGGAATGTCGCTGAGGGGAAGGCCGAACTGCTGGAGCCTCTGCTGAAGCTGCCCCACCTGCTGGGACAGGACTCTGATCTCCTCCGCCTGAAATAAGAAAGGATAAGTTCAGATAGTGTTGAAGAGACAATCAAAATACCGAGAATAAGGGTGTAAAGATCATACCTGGGCCCTCAACTGAGTCGCAGCAGTCGCCCAAGCTCCCTCAGCCTGAAAACAAGAACCAAGAATAAAAGGTCATAAAAGAAGGGGCAATTAAAGTCAAAGTGAAAGGCCCCCAAAATTCGAATCAAGTCCCGAAAATTGAATTTGAGGCTCCCAAAATTTGCCCTCATTACACTTTTGGCCCTTGGGGTCGTTTTTAGGTTCAAATTGGCTACAAATTTTAAAAATTTAGGAATACATTTGAGCCCGTGGGCTCCCAATTTCGAAAAATTGAAAAAGATTTGAGCCCGTGGGCTCCCCGCCTTGAAAATTAAAAAGATTTGGGAATATAACAAATTTACATTCTCGGTTCTCGCAACGGATTCGCGTTAACCCTTGTTTTGAGAATATAACAGATTTATATTCTCGGTTCTCGCAACGGATTTGCGTTAACCCTCGTTTTGGGAATATAACAGATTTATATTCTCGGTTCTCGCAATAGATTTGTGTTTACCCTCGTTTTGAGAATGTAACAGATTTATATTCTCGGTTCTCACAACAGATTTGTGTTTACCCTCATTTTGAGAATATAACAGATTTATATTCTCGGTTCTCGCAACAGATTTGTTTTAACCCTCGTTTTTGGAATATAACAGATTTATATTCCCGGTTCTCACAACAGATTTGCGTTAACCCTCGTTTTTGGAATGTAACAGATTTATATTCCCGGTTCTCGCAACAGATTTGCGTTAAGCCTCATTTTTGGAATGTAACAGATTTATATTCCCGGTTCTCGCAACAGATTTGCGTTAACCCCCGTTTTTGGAATATAACAGATTTATATTCTCGGTTCTCGCAACAAATTTGTTTTAACCCTCATTTTTGGAATATAACAGATTTATATTCCCGGTTCTCGCAACAGATTTGCGTTAACTCTCGTTTTTAGAATGTAACAGATTTATATTCTCGGTTCTCGCAATAGATTTGCGTTAACCCCCGTTTTTGGAATGTAATAGATTTATATTCCCGGTTCTCGCAACAGGTTTACGTTAACCCCCGTTTTCAGAATGTAACAGATTTATATTCCCGGTTCTCGCAACAGATTTGCGTTAACCCCTGTTTTTGGAATGTAACAGATTTATATTCCCGGTTCTCACAATAGATTTGCGTTAACCCTGTAGACACCCCATTTTGTCGGCTATCAGATTTAGGAGACCCATAGCTTGGTGGTTCGCAATGATCGCAAAAGACTCAAAAGGACTCTCGGAAGTCAGCTCTATCTCTCAGAATGCTCAGAATGACCAAAATGCCCCTGAAAGCCCGAAAACTCCCAGATTTGGTCCCAAAGTTCTGAAAACATGCTACGTCGTAAGAAAAGTGATAAAATGAGTTTTTAAGTAAAACTGGATGAAATCGTCAGCTCCCAGAGACCCCCGGAAGTCCCGGAAGTTCCCCGAAAGTCCCCGTTGACCGGTTTGACCAGAGTTTGACCAAGTTTGACCAAGTTTGACCGAAATTGTCTGAATTCACCAGAACCATTCTAAATCATGAGAAAAGTATTAAAACAAGTTCCAAAAGAAAATCGAGCGAAAACATCAGCTCCTGGGAGCTCACAGAGGTTCCCAGAACTTCCCGGGAATCCCAGGTTTGACCGGTTTGACCAAGATTTGACTTTGGAATCGGGGCACCAAAACAATTTTCAAATATTTTTCATGGATACCAAAGGTCAATAGCTTTCCAACGGTATATCGCACATAATTTCTGGATTTAAAACGAATTTATTATGAATTTCCAAAGGCGAAAAAGGCGATCAAATCGGCTTTTATCGCGAATACCGCAAAACTTTTCAAAGTGACCTATCCCCGAACTATTTTTTATGTAACGTAGACTCCATTACCTTTCCAATGGTATATCACAACCTCGATTTGGAGTTCGTACGCATTTTCTGTGAATTTCGGACAAAATAGGGCCTTTTCGCGAATACCGGAACTTCGGGGGGCCTAAACAGCATTATCCAGACGAAGGGAGGAGCAGTGCCGCCGCGGCACTGGCCCACTGCCGCCGCGGCAGTGGCCCAGTGCCGCCGCGACACTCCCCTCCAGAACAGTAAGTTTTTGTAAATACTTTTGTGGTCCCATTTTGATTAATTAAAATCCAAAACGACGTAGTTTCATGATTTCAGATGTTTGGGACCAATGGGAGTACTTTCTAAATCCCAAAAACACCCCAAGTTGGCCTATATAAACACCCCATTACTCCTCATTTTGGGGGGAGTCAAATACAAGTTTAGAGAAAGTTTGGGAGAGAAAGTGTAGAGATAAGGTTAGAGTGGAGAGAAAAGAAGCTTCCTTTTTTGATTTTTCAAAACAAAAGTGAGTTCTAACTTTGTTTTTACTTCATTACTTCCATTTACTTCAACATTCAATACTCCCCAACCACCATTTTAGTGAGCATTCAAGAGTGTGGAAGCTTCTTCCATGTCTAGTGTCATTACATATGAGTGATACACCAATCTACAAGTCTCATGCTTCATGAATATCATCTATTGATTATCATCTACTTGCTTGCTTATTTATTGTTCATCTCTTCTCATCCCATTTCTTTTTATTTTCTTTATTTACTTACTAGTTCATCATCATCTAAGTGATGACATGAAATTTGGGGTGAGTGAATCCTCATGGATAGTAGCTCTTGACCTCAAAAACATGTTTGATAGATGATGACCATAACCTCAATACTTCCAAGGTATTCTTGGAATGTATTGAAGTTATGTCCAAAAAACAAAATAAATCTCTCCAACAATCTTGGAGGTTCTTAAATGATGAGTTTGATGTAGGTATTCTAAGTGGCTATGATCCTTATTGAGTGTTGAAAACATGTTTTCAAAACACCTATTTCAAAACCCCTCTCAATCCCTCTCATTTGGTTTCAAGAAACAAAACTTGGTTTTCTCCAAAATCTTCAAAACAATGAGTCAAAACAGTGAGTGAGTTGAGTTCAAAGATTTTTCTAGAACACAATACTTAACATATGGATACAAGGCCACTTGGAAAGTCTTCCTAACTCATTGGAGAACACCAATGATTTTTGGTTTGACTTGGAAGTACTTGGAAATGGTCCATTTGGGTCCCAACATTCCTTCCAAACATTCTGTTTTTTGCTGTCACAGCAGCTAGGTCAACTTACGACCTCTTTTCCAGAAAACTTTTCCAAAAGGGGTGGTACTAACTTATTTTTCCCTTAAAATTCAATGTCTTAGGAAACGTTCTATATAAAATGGGCCTCTAGATCATTCTTTTTCATTTTCTAAGATTTTCTAACATTTCAGACAACAGTACGAACTCTGTTTCTGAGTGACCTCTATTGTTTATGTAATTTCTCTCAATATGTGATAGCTATTCAAGATTGGCCTTTTGGGTTGTGTTCTAGACACAATAAGGAACATCTCCATAAAAAATCATGCATTGAAAACATTCCTAACCCCTCTTTTCAAATTCCAAAAGATCATGCTACTGTTCTGTCCACTATTCACAGCAAGTACACTTTAACTTTCATTCTTTGATTTGAGGCTTATATGCATTCCAAATTAGTTCATATCTTAGGAAGTGGTTCATACTACATTTGTATATATCCCATGTTGATTTCATTCATTCATTCTTGCCCATTTTAGACTTCTAAGCCATTCTAGAAATCCATGTACACAAAACACACTACAACCTTTGCACATTTTTAGATACATACATTGCATTCATGCAAGATTTGTAACTCTTAATCTAAGGAGATTATAAGGAATGAACTCGATCACTCGTTCATGCTTCCCCTTGATCTATTCATCCTTTCTCATCCGTCCCGGGGATTGAGAGGTCTTCTTTTATCAAAGAATAACATGCATCATTCTAGCCTTGCTAAGCATATTTTGATTTCTTTGCTTATTTGTTTCAATAACAATTCATGTCCCCCTTTAGATTAGGAAGTCTTGATTATTTGATACATGATTAGACGATCTTTCCTAGGTTTATTTGTGTGGTCTTTCACTTTACATTGCATGATATTTGGCTTAGATCTTATGAATGATATCTTATCTTTTGATCTTCCAATTTCAAGCTTTCTTATGTGATGTAATATACTACAATAGTATTAATTGTCGAACCAAACATAGTATAAGATGATTATTTGGATGCTAATTGAGGCCCGTCGAAAGACGGGGCGAGTTGAGGGTGTTTTAGTCGCGACAAAGGCTCCTTCCTCTCTCGTACCAAAACCCCGAACCAAGTTCTTTGGTTATGAAGGGCCGGTGCCCTTATCCGCTTGGGTGAGTCAAAATTAGGTTTCTTGGTTTCTTAAAGACCAAGTGGCGACTCTGTATCTGTTTTCAACAGACCTTTCGTTTTCTTTCCTTGATTCAAATCAATTTCAAAACAATCTCAAACAAGAGAGAAGTGGTCCGAAGTCCGGTGTCCACAATCTGGCGACTCTGCTGGGGATTTTTATTTTAAAAACAAAATAATACAGAGGTTTGACTCATAAGAAGCATCCTTAAAATCATCTTTTTACTGTGTTTGGTTCACCGCATTGCACTCTTGCATTTTCCCCCCCGACTGTGTCTGAAACGCGGCGCTGACATTGTTCAGGTCTTGCTGTGCCAGGGCACAAGTCACCGTTGATACTGTACCTTCCAAGGTATATCAAAAAGAGTAAAAACCTCCATACTGTCTCCCTGACGGTATATTGGAACTCTCGTCAACGGACCCTCTTTGACTAAACCCAGCCTTTGCATATAGATTCCTGTAGAACCTTTCATAGGACTGTTCATTTATCTTTTCAGATAGGACAACATGATATAACTGCTGTATGCCCTGATGGGATTACCTGAGCGATGTAGACGCTTGTGTGACATAGAACAGAACCTCTTTCTTATGATTCCCAAGGCAATCACTCACATGTGGTCACATTGAGTTGACCTGCCTAAGCATCATGACAAGGATGTCTGCTCCATGCTCGCAAAGATATACACCGCAAACCTTGTTTGTCGGTCTTGAGACATAGGAGTATGAAAACCTGCCAGAAAGTATGATCACTGTAACCGTACTTACCAGTTTCCCGGAAACTCTGTCCAAATATCCCAGATATAACCACATTAACCAGTTTCTCCCAGAAACTCTGTCCGAATATCCCAGATATGACCATATTGACCAGTTTCTCCCAGAAACTCTGTCCAAATATCCTAGATACAACCACAGTGACCAGTTTCTCCCAGAAACTCTGTCCAAATATCCCAGATACAACCATAGTGACCAGTTTCTCCCAGAAACTTTGTCCGAATATCCCAGATATGACCATATTGACCAGTTTCCCACAGAAACTCTATCCAAAATTTCCGAAGTATCTTGGAAATCCATGTTATCCCTTGGTGATCATACTAGAAAGTAAGGTTAGCACACTCTGTATGGCTAGGACCTTATTTGTTTAGCTGCTATCTGTTAGAAATAGGAGCATCATATAGATTAGGGCTTACATCCGCATGTTTGTCCCATTTGCATGCACCATTCCCCATCAATTTGCACGCACTGTTTCGAGTCGGTCCACATCACTATCTTTGTCTGCCTAAAGTCACCACTGTCAAAGATCTAATCTAGTCCTTTCAAAATCTGTCAGGTCAGTATAGATTCCCAAGGTCAGCAGTCAGGGTCTTATTCGTGGGTCAGAAGTGCGGATAATCGGTTAATCAGAATCAGTCCGACAGCTTACGTCAGCATGAATAGGGAAGAGTTGGAAAACAAGGTTACTGAATTGGGAGCGACTATAAGCCAACAATCAGACAGTCTAGCCCAAGTCCTAAAATTCATGGAAGAACTGAAGCAGCAACAGCCGCGACCTCCGCCCGAGTTTCCGCCACCAGGGTTTGAACCTCCTCTACATGAGAATAATGGGGAGGAAAACTGGTTTCAAGGGGTCCCACCGCTTACGTATGAGAAGAAGCTCCAAGAAAAATTGGACAAGGTCGATAAACTGGAAAGCGTACTCAGGAAAAGCAAGGGTATCGACGATTACATGTTAGATTTGGAAGGCCTCTTCGAGCCTGTCAAGCTGAAACTGCCAGAGAATTTCAAAATGCCTGCCATCGATCGCTTTGATGGAACGGGAAACCCAAAAAGCCACGTGAAGCTATGTATGAGTATCTTCCAGTCCATGGGTTGCACCCACGAGCACATTGCGATGCTATTCCCGCAAACTCTGGCAAAATCTGCACTATCGTGGTTCCTAACCTTGGAAGCCTCCAAAACCCGGGCCTGGGAGGACATTGTTCGAGTCTTTGTCGATCATTACTCTTACAATCAAGAGCTGGACGTCACCGTCAGGGATTTGGAAACAACCCGGCAAAGCAACAATGAATCCTTCGCTGCATTTCTGAGCAGATGGAGGAACAAGGTAGCCCAAATGACCCACCGGCCAATCGAGAAAGAACAGGTAAGGATGCTCATCAGGAATCTGCAGCCGCTCTATCATGAGAAATTATTCTACCAGTCCATCTCCACCTTTGAGGAGTTGTTTGAAGTCGGAACCCGAATCGAAGATGCTATCAGGGAGGGGAAGATCAAAAAGGAAGACCCTCCGAGTCAGCCCAGAAGGCCCAACTACTCCCGGAATCTCCCGGATGTCAATGCCCTTAGCGGCCAACCCATGGCATATCCTCCAAGGCCATACCAAACCTCCAACCAGGCAAATTCCTCCAACCGCCCTTTCCAGAAAAAGCCCCCTCGCAATTTTGCCAAGCTAGAAATCTCTCTCTCCTCAGCCCTAGATCGCCTCCTCAAAAAAGGCCATCTCCAATTACTCCAGCCTCGAAATACCCCGCTCCCGCCTAACTGCGATATGTCCAAGCGATGTACTTACCACCAAGCCCCCGGCCATAACACTGATGATTGCATGCGCCTCCGCCACGACATACAAGACCTCATCGACCAGAATATCATCGAGCCGCCACCAAAGCAGCCTCATATCACCCAAGATCCCCTACCAAACCACCAAAATGTCAACCTCATTGAGTCCAGTCCCGTACCCTTCAACCCTGCTACTTATATCACCCCCCTAGGACAACCCTTGCTTTGCATTGACGTCCCGGATTCTGAGGGGATTCATCTGATCGGAGGGGAGAATGACGAGTGGCAGCAGCAGCTTGACGACGAGCAGGACTTGTTCTTCCTGGAAGAGCATGACCTAGGGGCGGTAGACCTCAAATGGTATGACCCTAACGACGAGAGTGATGCTTCCATCTGGAACGAGCCAGAAAAGCCATTTGTGGGAACGGATTGTGATTGGTTTAAAAAGGATGGGACTGTAGAAGGGCCTACTCCTGCTGAGATTGATCACCTAACCAGGTCAGGCCGCCATTATCAGCCTCCACAGCCTGCCACCGAAGCCATCGAAAAAGGTCCAGTTAAAGACAAGGGGAAGGGCAAGATGGATGAGGTCATCGAAGAAGACAATGAGCTGATCAAGCAGCTAAAGAAAACCCAAGCACATCTCTCGATGTGGGATATTATGGTGACATCCTATAAGCACAGGCAAGCCGTGTTAAATGCCTTGGCTGGGATTGAAGTCCCCATCGACGCCGCGCCGGAGGACATGGTAGCTCTCTTGGGTGCACTTACCCCCGACCCCATCATTACATTCTCCGACGAGGACCTGCCGCCAGAGGGATCCGCGCATAACAAGGCGTTATACATTACTGTGGGATGTAAGGAGCAACAGGTGCCGTTTTGTCTAGTCGATACAGGTTCTGCTTTGAATGTTTGTGCCTTAAGAACTGCCACTGCTTTGGGGGTCAGTATCCTTGACATTACGCCATCTGTGCAATCCGTGAGAGCCTATGACAACACTAGAAGAAATGTGATGGGAACTGTTTCTCTCCAAATCCGGGTAGGATCTTTGGTGAGCACCGAGATTTTTCAAGTCATGGACATACCTGCCTCGTTCAATCTGCTAATTGGAAGACCCTGGCTTCACGCCAACAAAGCTGTATCATCCACTGTGCATCAAATGATCAAGTACATTCATAAGAGGGAGGTAAAGATCATCCTCGGTAATAGTTGGGGTAATGAGGCTTTCCCAAATTACGCTCCCATTTTGAAGTCCAAATACCTGAGCTGGAAGAAGGAGAAATCGGAGGATTCTTCATGGAAGAAGTTCATGTGATCGAAGACGAAGACCGATTCCCTGAGGTCCACTCCGCAGTCGTCAACATTGTCCGTAAGATGAACTACTTCCCCGGAATGGGGTTGGGTCGACGCCAGCAAGGAATTCGGGAATTCCCGCAGATCAAAGGGCAACAAGGCACTTTCGGGTTGGGGTACAAGCCCACTGATGAGGACGTCAAGCTACAAAGGCCATGGAAGAAGAGGGTGAAGGGTCTCCCGCCATACCGCAAGACTTTAAATGGACAATTCGTCAAGGAAGGGGATGATTTCCCTTACTTTGGGTTCCCTGAACCATGGATCCATCGAACCACTGGGAGAAGGCACCCTGGGCTTGAAATCTTCGCTGACTGCGAGAGGCCCCAACATCAAGACCCGTTCTACCCCGAAGAAGTTGAAAAGACCCCAGAGGAAGACTGGTTAAAATACCTTGACACTGAGGCGATCAAGAAGATGTGGGAGGAACCCACTGAGGAGGAGGAAAAGAAGAGGGCCAAGAGCCAAGATGATCAGATCAAGCCAACTGAGGAGGGTCTGAGCAACCAGGCTGTAGAGTCATCTGTCTGTGTCTCCCAATCCCCTATTCCCCCAAAGTCTGTACTACCAGTTATCGAGTCTGTACTGGAGTCGGCTGCTGTAAGCCCACCACTATCCAATGTAATCACTTCACCAGTCATGAATGAAATGAAAGATGATTCTGCTTACTCCTCTGTGTCTGACACTTGTGAATGCACAGATCCCTCCGAGGATCTCCCAATCGAACTAAAGCAACTAATTGAAAAACCACCTGCTTATGAAATAATCGAAGATACTTTATTAGTTAACTTAGGTGAAATAGATAATCCACAGATTGTGCAAATTGGCTCAACCCTTAATAAAGAAGAAAAAGAAAAATTAACCCTCTTGCTAAAAGAGTTCAAAGATGTTTTTGCTTGGTCTTACGAAGACATGCCTGGGGTCGATCTCGACATCGTCCAACATCATATTCCTCTCCTCCCTAATTCTAAACCTGTCAAGCAGAAACTGAGGCGCATGAGACCGGAATGGGCACTCAAGGTTAAAGAAGAGGTGGAGAAGCAGTTCAAGGCAGAGTTCATCATTGTCACCGAATACCCGGAATGGGTTGCCAATATCGTGCCATTCCCGAAGAAGGATGGAAAAGTTCGTGTGTGCGTCGACTTTCGTGATCTGAACAAGGCCAGTCCGAAGGATGACTTCCCGCTTCCCCACATTGACGTTTTGGTAGATAACACCGCAGGACATGAGCTACTGTCTTTCATGGATGGCTTCTCAGGGTATAATCAGATTCTAATGGCGCCAGAAGATCGGGAAAAGACGACATTCACCACCCCTTGGGGAACCTACTGTTATAGAGTAATGCCCTTTGGGCTCAAGAACGCGGGGGCAACGTACCAAAGAGCTGCCACCACTCTACTGCATGATATGATTCACAAAGAGGTAGAAGTATATGTAGACGACATGATTGTGAAATCCAAGGATAGAGAAGGGCACCTGGTAGCGCTGGAAAAGTTCTTCGAAAGGTTGCGCAAATACAAGATGAGGCTGAATCCAAAGAAATGCACTTTCGGCGTAACCTCCGGTAAACTCCTGGGTTTTCTCATCACACAAAGGGGAATAGAGGTGGACCCCTCTAAGATCAAGGCAATCCTCGAAATGATGCCACCACGGAATGAAAAAGAAGTACGGGGGTTCCTCGGAAGAATCCAGTTCATCAGCCGCTTCATTTCTAAGCTCACAGCTACATGCGATCCTCTGTTCCGATTGTTGAGAAAAGGGGAAAAGTTCCAATGGGATGACCAATGCCAAGCCGCTTTCGACAAAATAAAAGCCTGCCTTCAAAATCCACCTGTCCTTTCACCACCCACTCCTCATAAGCCCTTATTCCATTACCTATCCGTCTCTGAAAATGCCATGGGTTGCATGCTAGCCCAAGAAGGAGAAGAAAGCCACTCCGAAAAAGCCATATATTACCTCAACAAGAGGATGACTGGGTATGAGCTCAACTATTCTACCCTCGAAAAAACATGTTGGGCCTTGGTTTGGTGCACTCGCCGACTAAGGCACTACATGCTGGCCTTTCCGGTTGTGCTCATATCCCGCATGGATCCACTAAAATACCTTCTCGAAAAACCCGCCCTGACCGGTCGTATATCCCGTTGGTTACTTCTATTATCCGAATTCGATATCAAGTATGTTACGAGCAAGTCGGTAAAAGGGAGAACCGTAGCTGAGCATCTCGCAGAACATGCCGTTGACTCCGAAGAAAGTGGGGACTTTCCGTTTCCAGACGAGAGCATCATGGAAATCAAGGAAGAACAGTGGAAGTTGTACTTCGATGGAGCAGCCAACATGAAGGGATACAGAGTAGGGATGATCCTAGTATCGCCAAGTGGGGACCACACTCCGTTAGCAGTCAAGCTCAATTATAACTCCACCAACAACACTGCTGAGTACGAAGCATGCATTCTGGGAATGGAATCAGCCTTAGAGCTGAAAGTTCGGAGGTTGGATGTCTTCGGGGATTCAAACCTCATCATATCACAAGCCAGAGGAGAATGGAAAGTAAAAGAAGAAAGGTTGAAGCCCTATCATGATCATCTCGACCAACTCAAGAGGCAGTTCGAAAATATCACATTCCTCTACTTGCCCAGGGAAGAGAACCAACTGGCAGATTCCTTGGCCACTCTAGCTTCGATGATCAAAATTCCTGTGGGAGTCAGGATGATGCCTTTGGTAATTGAGCAGAGGTACGAGCCTTCGTTCAACATAATCGCCACAGTCGAAGAAGAAGAGAATGAAGCACCATGGTATCAGGATGTCTGGGATTTCATAGAAAAGGGGACGTTCCCCCAAGAATCCACCGAGAGAGACAAAAGGGCAATTCGAAGATTCGCAGCGCAATTCATCATTTGCGGCGGGAAACTGCTGAAGAAGGGATACAACGGTCACAACCTGACTTGCTTGTTTGGGAAGAGCTCCAGAAGAATGATGGAAGAAATACACGAAGGGGTATGCGGCCCACACATGAACGGCCACATGCTGGCCAAGAAAATCGTGAGACAAGGGTACTACTGGACAACATTGGAAAAAGATTGTTGCGAATACGTGAGAAAGTGTCACAAGTGCCAGATTCATGCAAATATGATGCATGTACCACCATCCCTTCTGCACAGCATGACTTCACCTTGGCCATTCTCGACCTGGGGAATCGACATCATTGGAGAAATCATTCCGAAAGCCTCAAATGGAAATCGGTACATCCTGGTAGCCATAGATTACTTCACAAAATGGGTAGAAGCTGCATCTTACACCAAGTTGGGGGCCAAGGAAGTGGCCAAATTCATCAAGAGAAATCTCATTTGCCGTTATGGAGTTCCCCATGAGATTATTTCAGACAACGGAAGTCATTTCAAGGCAGAAGTTAGGGATCTGTTCGAGGAATACAAAATCACCTATCACAAGTCGTCGCCATACCGACCACAGACCAATGGGGCAGTCGAAGCTGCAAATAAGAATGTCAAGGCCATATTGCAAAAATCAACTGATACCTACAAAGACTGGCATGAAAAGCTACCATTTGCACTTTGGGGATACAGAACATCGATAAGAACGTCCACAGGAGCGACTCCTTACTCACTAGTGCATGGGATGGAAGCGGTACTTCCGGTGGAGATAGAATTACCATCCCTACGCGTGATGGCAGAGTGTGAAATTTCGGAATCAGATTGGTTGAGAGAAAGATACGAAGAATTGGCTCTCATAGATGAAAAGCGTCTAGCGGCGGTCGACCATGTCCGAATCTATCAGAAGAGGATAGCCCGTGCTTTCAACAAAAGGGTTCGTCCAAGGAAGATTGTCAAGGGCGAATTTGTCCTTAAAGAGTTGCGAGCTCCGATCTTTGATCCCCGTGGGAAGTTTAAACCTAAATGGGTCGGCCCTTATATCGTCAAGACTGTTCTTTCCGGAGGAGCAACTTATCTCATGGACCTCGATGGTGTCGAATTCAAAGAACCGATCAACATGGATCGCCTCAAAAAGTACTATGCTTGACTATCCAATAACCAATTTTCTTCAAGCCTTGCCTTGAACTACGCTCGACCTGATTCCCGCTCGGGGATACGTAGGCAACCACATCGGTTCGGTCGCTCCACCAACAAAAATAACCTTTCCTTTCAAAACCTTGGCCCGAACTACGTTGGACCTGATCCCCGCTCGGGGGTACGTAGGCAGACTTTCAAAAAGAAAAAGAAGGATGGCTCGCTAGGTTGAAAATCCGAAAGAACGCCTAGGCAAAAATTAGAGCTAAATCCAAAGTGAGCAATAACAAAAGAGAGAAAATAGCTCGCTAGGTCACCTCCTTGGTGCCTAGGCAAAAATTATGAGCACGTGAGAAAAATAAAGTCGCGGTCCTTACCATAACCCAAAAAACCACCCTCCACACTAGGGGCAAACTTCGGCCACTCGCCTCGTTTGCCTGAACCTCTTCTAAACTAGGGGCAAACGTCGGTCATCTACCTCGTTTGCCTCACAACCATATATATATCCCAAACTAGGGGCAAACTTCGGCTACCCGCCTCGTTTGCCTCTAACAACCCCAGCATGCTCAAGCAAGTACCAAAAGCAACAACTAAATTGAAATCTCAAGTTACAACATGTTTTCAGAAAGCTAAAATGCATAAAATGAGATTCCCAAAATAACCAAGGTTCACCGATAAACAAACTTTGAATATTACATAAGCAGGAATAATCAAAGAAATAAAAGTCTTTCAAAAAGCAACCACATGTTCAAAGACACTTGGAGGAATGAGCAAAATCAGTCAGGACTAGTTTTGTCTTAGTGTCTTTTATTTTCTTCAAAGGTCTTTAGAAGTAGGCCTTTACTCGGTCAGTCCAACCATCAATAAAAGCAGCAATAGTAGTAACTCTGATCCTGGAAGCAAAGACCCTCTCAGTAAACCCCCGGGGAACCTCCTGAACCTGTCCATACTGTCGGGCCAAACGGCGAGGATGATAGAAAGAAGTCTCTCTCAGACTCATCAACCACACTCTCTGGTGACCCCTGAGGCTCGTGGTAATAGCATAGAGGCCCCAACGCCTCACGATCCAGCAAATGTCAGCCTCAGATAAGGTGCTCATCATGCCCACCCAATCGGCAAAGGTATAGTGAGAATGAAGCACGGCTCGACGAAAGTAAACTGGTGGTATACGGCCTGTCCATAGCTGAAGGCGTTCGTAAAGCCAAGCCTGTAACACCAAAGGCGCCCCAGAAAGAAGAAGAGTCCCTTGGTTGAAGGCATTATCCAAACCGTTCAGAGTTTCAGCTAGAACCATGGCCATGGGATTCCTGCTAAGTTTCAGCCCGAGGCACATATGCACCAAGTCAACGGAAGTGCTCGAGAACAGGAAGTGCGAAGTCATGCACAATATCAAAGCGGCCCCACGGGAAGCATCATACACGCTGGGATTCCCAGGACTGGCATACCGGGCAATAATAGAAGCAATGTTGAGAACCTCACCTTGAATCAGCCGGCGGGAAATAGTGACAGATCAATTCAGGTATTCAGCCAAGGCTCGCGTAGGGCTGAGGGTATCAGCAGAAGGGAGAATCAAGTCAGAGTCAGAATCATAGCCGAGAATAGCACAGAACTCCTCAAACGCAGGGCATATCTCCAGGCCATTAAAGTTGAAGACATGGTTCACTGGGTCCCAGTGAGCAATGGCAGCACGCAAGAACTCTGTATTCAGGGTCATCTGGCGAAGAGAAAACAGCTCGGTCAAGCCGTAGCTAAAGAGGTTGATCCGCTCCACGCCATCCGTAATGTTCAGCCAAGCTGTGAGATGAGCAGGATCATACAAAGCCATATTTTCTGTCACGGCTCTGGCAAAATTCAAAATTTCGGCAGCACCTCCCCGTTTCACGGACTATCCCACCTGCAAGGCAAAAGCACTTACTATCACAAAACTGCCCATCGCAGTAACATCCAGCAACCACAGTGCACATATATCAACAAGCACACAACTGCGCCTCTAAACCAGAAGATATCCGGCCTAGGAGGCAAAACATCATAATACTCTGTCAAAAGGTCACAAATTGTGCTACACATCGTCCTACACTGTCCTAATAATCATATCCTCAGTATAACCCAATCGAAAACAGGAAAAGAAAATAAAATAATAATTCCCGCTTGGGAAGCCTCAGTCCTCCTCTTCTTCGTCCTCCGTCTGACCACCCGGAGTGTACGTCGGCGACGGCCTCCTCCTACCGCCTCTACATCTTGGACCAGTCCTCGATGAGCCAGCCCCGCCTCCACGATACTGCACACACAAATAAAAATGAGGGCAATCAGTAAGGGAACAACAAAAAGTACAAAAATAGAGTCGAGTCAGAGACTTACCAAGGACGCCATCTGATTGGCGGCAAATTGCCGCATACCATCCATCTGTCAAAATAAAAATCCAGGGTTAGAACCTTGTAACCTTAAGAAAGTGCAAAATTAGAGACATACCCGGTGGTCTCGTGTAAGGACCAGGGACCGTAGGCTAGCCGCCAAGGCGTGACCCTCCTCAGCGTAACTCCAAGGAACGTTGAGGACGCCCGCTGGCTGAGTAGGATACCCACATGTGACTCGCGGCACCTCCATCATTTGGGGAGTGCCATCAGCGCCTAGAACATTGACAGTCCAATCCCAAGGAGGGATAGGGTCGGGAGCCTGAGGAGCCTGTCTCCTGTACATCTCGCGAAGCTAAAGGCACAGAATAAGTTAGGAAAAGATAAATCAAAAACATGGACAATGAATATAAACAAAAAATACAAAAAGAACTCACCTCCAGGAGTGGGAAGTTAGGCATCAGGAAACGGCCACGGTAAGCCTCATAACCGGTCTCAGAAAGAAAATGGTCCCAAACATCGGTACCAGCTAAAGCCGCCAGCAGAGCATCTCCAGAAAGGTCACTAGCATCCATCACAGGAGGATCATGAGGGACGCGATACTGGGAACCACCAACCACCTGCCGAGACACCCGCTCACCAAGAAACCACTGCCTGCACTCAGTACTCTCCAGCAGAAGGCGGCAAGAGGTAAGAGATTTAACCGCTTGTATCTCCTCAGTGGCGGCATAAGCGACGCCCTCCCAAGGCGCCCAATCAACACTAGAGGCTGTCAACCCAGTTAAGAAGTTCCGAAGCAAAACAATCCGATGGGCCCCGCTCTTCACCCCAACAACGTCCCTCCGCCATCTCAAGCCTCGTGGGAATAGAGGCACAGGAGCCATACCATCCTCATCCTCGCCTGACTCGTCCGCTGGGGAGGGAGCCAACATCTTCAAGTATTCAAAACTCCAAAGCTGCACAGACAAAGGAGAAATCAGAACAGGTATGAAAATCAAAGAGATGGAAAATAAAAGAAGAAGCAGTGCATACCTCCCAAGCTCGCCAGAATCCCCCAGTAGATTTAACATCGCCCCGAGAGACCTCCCCCATATGCTTGTAGAGATGGGCCAGGGCAGCACCGCCCCAGTTGTAGGAGGGGATCTCATCAATGGTCGCCAGGCAAGAAAGGAGCCTCAAGCTCACCCGGTCGTTCCTTGTCGCAAAGATGGAGCACCCGAGGACATACAGAAGGTAAACCCTCAAAAGCTGGGAATTGTTCAGATTGTGATTACCTCTACCATAGGCTCGGTAAAGCCAGCCGCAGGGGAACCAATGCCTCTCCAGGTTAGGGGGAACAGCCCCAATCAACATCTCCACCGCCTCCGGGTCAATCTCATAAAAATAGTCCAGAACCAGGCGCTTCCCGTCGACCCTCAAGCCTGTGATCATGGAGAAATCAAAAGGCGTCATAGTCATCTCTCCGAACGGCAGGTGGAAAGTGTTGGTAGTGTCCCACCACCTCTCGGCCAGTGCATAGAAGTGAGCCAGATCATTGCTACTTTTCGAAACCAAGCGGACGAAGCCTCCGAACCCGGCATCATCAACCATCCTCTTAACGGTGGGCGAAAGCTGGGTATACCATAAGAAAGCATGGGCAAGGCTACCATGGCCTTTCAATGCCACTTCCGGCACCTGCACACAACAAAGGCGACAAAAGATACACAAAATCACTATTCACAACCCGAGAGCAAAAATTCGCAAAATCAACATTTGAGCACAAGTCGAGCTTCTAACGGTCTCTAAGTGCACGCTACGGCTCACAAAACTAGCATAGTACATAAAAGTGGTCCTAAAATGTCGAAAGTTTCACATACCAAGCGCGCTAGAGCCGCGACCGAAAGATGGTGTTGGGGGTCCCGCAAAATCACGTCCGGGGTGTGCATCTCGGCCTTCATCCGTCCTTTGGCCTTCTTAGACGGTCTCCTTGAGCTCGAAGCCATGGATCTACAAGAAAAATGGAAGTCACATTTAAACTTTCTTCTTGAAAATTTGGGCAAACCAAAACACCAATCAAAAATCCAACTACGGGGAAAGATTACTCACCTGAGCACACACAAGTTGCGTTTTGGTGAATTTTGGCTTCAAAAACACCTCAAAATGGCCAAGAATGAGCTTGGAGAGCTCAAAAACCTGAAATATAAGAAGATGAAGTCCGGCCACCCAGTGCCGCCGCGGCACTGGCCAACTGCCGCCGCGACAGTGGCCCAGTGCCGCCGCGGCACTGCTCCCCGTGGGCCCCGCGTCGCTCCGTTTCGCCCCGTTTTGGCCCGTTTTGGCCTTTTTTAGCCCGTTTTTGGCCCCGATCAGCCCCGATGGCCCGTTCCAGTCAAGATTTATGAGGTTTTACCCCAAGCAGACTAAAAGTTGTCAAAACTACCTCCAGCAGGCAAAAACTGGGAAAAATCGGCTTCCGAAGACCCGAATCGGTCGTTTCAGGACAATCGTCGCAAATTTCGATCAAACACGAGAATTCTGGTAATGAATCCTGGTTCCCGATCAAGAAAAGAGATTCCCCGAGAACCCTGCATCATCCCCCGAGGACAAAAGCAGACAGATACCAGCTCCCAGAGGCCCTGACAGGCTCTCTTGGATTGAGCACCAAAAGAGATTCCCCGTGAACCCTGCATCATCCCCCGAGGACAAAAGCAGACAGATACTAGCTCCCAGAGGCCCTGACAGGCTCTCTTAGATTGAGCACCAAAAGAGATTCCCCGAGAACCCTGCATCATCCCCCGAGGACAAAAGCAGACAGATACTAGCTCCCAGAGGCCTTGACAGGCTCTCTTGGATTGAGCACCAAAAGAGATTCCCCGAGAACCCTGCATCATCCTCCGAGGACAAAAGCAGACAGATGCTAGCTCCCAGAGGCCCTGACAGGCTCTCTTGGATTGAGCACCAAAAGAGATTCCCCGAGAACCCTGCATCATCCTCCGAGGACAAAAGCAGACAGATACTAGCTCCCAGAGGCCCTGACAGGCTCTCTTGGATTGAGCACCAAAAGAGATTCCCCGAGAACCCTGCATCATCCTCCGAGGACAAAAGCAGACAGATACTAGCTCCCAGAGGCCCTGACAGGCTCTCTTGGATTGAGCACCAAAAGAGATTCCCCGAGAACCCTGCATCATCCCCCGAGGACAAAAGCAGACAGATACCAGTCCCCGGAGACCCCGGCAGGCCCGAAAGATTCGATCAAAAGGAGCAGTTGAAGAAAGATCCTATCGCTTCATCCCCAGCAGATTCAGATTAATCCTCAGCAGATTTATACACCGTCAGTAGTCCATTGTCGACTCGTCATCTCGATGCAAACATCGTCGGTCCATCGCTCTCATCACACCATTGGGGCCTCCATGTTCATCATAGGACGTCCCAGGATTTCACGTTCGTCCCGTGACTTCTATGTCAGTCTCTTAATTTTCGGAGCCCCTGTGTCCGTCGGTTATTTGCCAAAGGACATCTTCGATCATAGTCCTCTGAGACCCCACACCCAATTACATTCGCTCGCAAAGCACACTTCCAGAAGTTTGCCCCTAAACCCGGAGTCTTCTAGACTTCAAAGCTCTTATCTGAGTCACCCACCACGTCACAATCACAAACACTAGCCCACTCGGAGTGGCACACCCCTTGGCACCTGCTCATTCTAGGATCAGAAAACTAAGCATGATAGGACTCATGTATGAGATCATATCACATCCACACATTGCATATCATCCTCATATAGTATAGCATCCGCCTGATTGTAGTGTATGTGCATATGTGATTTATCCCTTTGTGTCCTAAACTATGTCCTGGTCTGATTCCCCTTGGGATACGTAGGCAGCTCACGCTGAGCACGACCAGCATCATCCTTCCATCTTTTGCAACGCTGTTTGTCCTAAATCTATAGCCTCCAAAAAGTCCTGTCTCTTCAAAACTTTGGCACTCGCTTGCGACATGCGTTGTCTCGCAAGTTCATGCCAAAGAGGGGCAAACTATAGACACCCCATTTTGTCGGCTATCAGATTTAGGAGACCCATAGCTTGGTGGTTCGCAATGATCGCAAAAGACTCAAAAGGACTCTCGGAAGTCAGCTCTATCTCTCAGAATGCTCAGAATGACCAAAATGCCCCTGAAAGCCCGAAAACTCCCAGATTTGGTCCCAAAGTTCTGAAAACATGCTACGTCGTAAGAAAAGTGATAAAATGAGTTTTTAAGTAAAACTGGATGAAATCGTCAGCTCCCAGAGACCCCCGGAAGTCCCGGAAGTTCCCCGAAAGTCCCCGTTGACCGGTTTGACCAGGTTTGACCAGAGTTTGACCAAGTTTGACCAAGTTTGACCAAAATTGTTTGAATTCACCAGAACCATTCTAAATCATGAGAAAAGTATTAAAAAAAGTTCCAAAAGAAAATCGAGCGAAAACATCAGCTCCTGGGAGCTCCCAGAGGTTCCCAGAACTTTCCGGGAATCCCAGGTTTGACCGGTTTGACCAAGATTTGACTTTGGAATCGGGGTACCGAAACAATTTTCAAATATTTTTCATGGATACCATAGGTCAATAACTTTCCAACGGTATATCGCACATAATTTTTGGATTTAAAACGAATTTATTATGAATTTCCAAAGGCGAAAAAGGCGATCAAATCGGCTTTTATCGCGAATACCGCAAAACTTTTCAAAGTGACCTATCCCCGAACTATTTTTTATGTAAAGTAGACTCCATTACCTTTCCAACGGTATATCACAACCTCGATTTGGAGTTCGTACGCATTTTCTGTGAATTTCGGACAAAATAGGGCCTTTTCGCGAATACCGGAACTTCGGGGGGCCTAAACAGCATTATCCAGACGAAGGGAGGAGCAGTGCCGCCGCGGCACTGGCCCACTGCCGCCGCGGCAGTGGCCCAGTGCCGCCGCGACACTCCCCTCCAGAACAGTAAGTTTTTGTAAATACTTTTGTGGTCCCATTTTGATTAATTAAAATCCAAAACGACGTAGTTTCATGATTTCAGATGTTTGGGACCAATGGGAGTACTTTCTAAATCCCAAAACACCCCAAGTTGGCCTATATAAACACCCCATTACTCCTCATTTTGGGGGGAGTCAAATACAAGTTTAGAGAAAGTTTGGGAGAGAAAGTGTAGAGATAAGGTTAGAGTGGAGAGAAAAGAAGCTTCCTTCTTTGATTTTTCAAAACAATAGTGAGTTCTAACTTTGTTTTTACTTCATTACTTCCATTTACTTCAATATTCAATACTCCCCAACCACCATTTTAGTGAGCATTCAAGAGTGTGGAAGCTTCTTCCATGTCTAGTGTCATTACATATGAGTGATACACCAATCTACAAGTCTCATGCTTCATGAATATCATCTATTGATTATCATCTACTTGCTTGCTTATTTATTGTTCATCTCTTCTCATCCCATTTCTTTTTATTTTCTTTATTTACTTACTAGTTCATCATCATCTAAGTGATGACATGAAGTTTGGGGTGAGTGAATCCTCATGGATAGTAGCTCTTGACCTCAAAAACATGTTTGATAGATGATGACCATAACCTCAATACTTCCAAGGTATTCTTGGAATGTATTGAAGTTATGTCCAAAAAACAAAATAAATCTCTCCAACAATCTTGGAGGTTCTTAAATGATGAGTTTGATGTAGGTATTCTAAGTGGCTATGATCCTTATTGAGTGTTGAAAACATGTTTTCAAAACACCTATTTCAAAACCCCTCTCAATCCCTCTCATTTGGTTTCAAGAAACAAAACTTGGTTTTCTCCAAAATCTTCAAAACAATGAGTCAAAACAGTGAGTGAGTTGAGTTCAAAGATTTTTATAGAACACAATACTTAACATATGGATACAAGGCCACTTGGAAAGTCTTCCTAACTCATTGGAGAACACCAATGATTTTTGGTTTGACTTGGAAGTACTTGGAAATGGTCCATTTGGGTCCCAACATTCCTTCCAAACATTCTGTTTTTTGTTGTCACAGCAGCTAGGTCAACTTACGACCTCTTTTCCAGAAAACTTTTCCAAAAGGGGTGGTCCTAACTTATTTTTTCCTTAAAATTCAACGTCTTAGGAAACTTTCTGTATAAAATGGGCCTCTAGATCATTCTTTTTCATTTTCTAAGATTTTCTAACATTTCAGACGACAGTACAAACTCTGTTTCTGAGTGACCTCTATTGTTTATGTAATTTCTCTCAATATGTGATAGATATTCAAGATTGGCCTTTTGGGTTGTGTTCTAGACACAATAAGGAACATCTCCATAAAAAATCATGCATTGAAAACATTCCTAACCCCTCTTTTCAAATTCCAAAAGATCATGCTACTGTTCTGTCCACTATTCACAGCAAGTACACTTTAACTTTCATTCTTTGATTTGAGGCTTATATGCATTCCAAATTAGTTCATATCTTAGGAAGTGGTTCATACTACATTTGTATATATCCCATGTTGATTTCATTCATTCATTCTTGCCCATTTTAGACTTCTAAGCCATTCTAGAAATCCATGTACACAAAACACACTACAACCTTTGCACATTTTTAGATACATACATTGCATTCATGCAAGATTTGTAACTCTTAATCTAAGGAGATTATAAGGAATGAACTCGATCACTCGTTCATGCTTCCCCTTGATCTATTCATCCTTTCTCATCCGTCCCGGGGATTGAGAGGTCTTCTTTTATCAAAGAATAACATGCATCATTCTAGCCTTGCTAAGCATATTTTGATTTCTTTGCTTATTTGTTTCAATAACAATTCATGTCCCCCTTTAGATTAGGAAGTCTTGATTATTTGATACATGATTAGACGATCTTTCCTAGGTTTATTTGTGTGGTCTTTCACTTTACATTGCATGATATTTGGCTTAGATCTTATGAATGATATCTTATCTTTTGATCTTCCAATTTCAAGCTTTCTTATGTGATGTAATATACTACAATAGTATTAATTGTCGAACCAAACATAGTATAAGATGATTATTTGGATGCTAATTGAGGCCCGTCGAAAGACGGGGCGAGTTGAGGGTGTTTTAGTTGCGACAAAGGCTCCTTCCTCTCTCGTACCAAAACCCCGAACCAAGTTCTTTGGTTATGAAGGGCCGGTGCCCTTATCCGCTTGGGTGAGTCAAAATTAGGTTTCTTGGTTCCTTAAAGACCAAGTGGCGACTCTGTATCTGTTTTCAACAGACCTTTCGTTTTCTTTCCTTGATTCAAATCAATTTCAAAACAATCTCAAACAAGAGAGAAGTGGTCTGAAGTCCGGTGTCCACAAACCCCCGTTTTTGGAATGTAACAGATTTATATTCCCGGTTCTCGCAACATATTTGCGTTAACCCCCATTTTTGGAATGTAACAGATTTATATTCCCGGTTCTCGCAACAGATTTGCGTTAACCCCCATTTTTGGAATATAACAGATTTATATTCTCGGTTCTTGCAACAGATTTGCATTAACCCTCATTTTTGGAATGTAACAGATTTATATTCCCGATTCTCGCAACAGGTTTGCGTTTACCCTCGAAATCAAATCAAAAGCATCATGACCCCTGTAAGAGATCTTCGCATCAATCACATAATTGGGTGATCTTCCCTAACTAACATGTCACATAAAATGCATAGGGAAAACATGATGAGCATGGCGCTTGTATGACCAGGTCAATTCGGAAAATACCATTGCATAGTACTCGCATCACGACAGGATAGGTGCATTCATCCGTATGACTACTTGTGCTTGTGTGTGTTTTGTTCCTGCCCGAACTACGCTTTGGTCTGATTCCTGATGGGATACGTAGGCAGCTCACCGTCGAGCACGACCAACATGAACCGTCTGTGAAGCCATTTTTGCAACGCATTTTGTTTTACCTAAATTCGACAGTCTGGTCAAAGGCTTGTCTTCACACAGGCTTTGACATTCACTTATGGGATGATAGTGTGATGACCATAGAGAGTTCATACCCAAGCTATAAGTATGTTGTACGACACGATTATTGCGTTGATAGTGATTGGATAAGTTTCCATTGTAAGTATATTACGACATAAAATAGGATGACGGATTTATAAACGTAACTTCGAAAGTATATTCGGAAGTCCTTTAATGAACTAAATTCCGAAATGAGTGACGAATGCGCGGTCGGGAAAATGTTAGGGTCAGTTGTGCTATATTAGAAGTAGATTATGATAAGGATAATTGTCGGATAGGTAATCTGGGCAGCGGAGATCAGGATAGTAAGAAAAATGGATGTGTTGTTGAGTTGTGATGCAGTGATTCTTTGAGTAAAGTCTCCTTTCGGTTCTTCGTGATGAAATGGATGTTCTTGTACTCCGTAACGCTTTCGGTTCTTCGTGACGAAGCGGTGATTCTTTGAGTAAAGACTCCTTTCGGTTCTTCGTGACGAAATGGATGTTCTTGTACTCCGTAACGCTTTCGGTTCTTCGTGACGAAGCGGTGATTGATTCTTTGAGTAAAGACTCCTTTCGGTTCTTCGTGATGAAATGGATGTTCTTGTACTCTGTAACGCTTTCGGTTCTTCGTGACGAAGCGGTGATTCTTTGAGTAAAGACTCCTTTCGGTTCTTCGTGGCAAAATGGATGTTCTTGTACTCTGTAACGCTTTCGGTTCTTCGTGACGAAGCGGTGATTCTTTGAGTAAAGACTCCTTTTGGTTCTTCATGACGAAATAGATGTTCTTGTACTTCGTAACGCTTTCGGTTCTTCGTGATGAAGCAGTGATTCTTTGAGTAAAGACTCCTTTCGGTTCTTCATGACGAAATGGATGTTCTTGTACTCCATAACGCTTTCGGTTCTTTGTGACGAAGCGGTGGTTCTTTGAGTAAAGACTCTTTTCGGTTCTTCGTGACGAAATGGATGTTCTTGTACTCCGCAACGCTTTCGGTTCTTCATGACGAAGCGGTGATTCTTTGAGTGAAGACTCCTTTCGGTTCTTCGTGATGAAATGGATGTTCTTGCACTCCTTAACACTTCGGTTCTTTGTGACAAAGTGGTTGATGAAAGATGAAGTGGTTGATGAAAGATGGTTTGGTTAGCAAGAGACACTTTGGATTTGTAAATGATGTCAGATGTTAGAAATGAATGGTAGTGGCATTAAGAATGTCTAGACAGGTCTCCTGAATTGTTTGTATTCCTATCGAATACATAGTCGGGTACGCTACTAGTTATAATTCGACGGTGAGAACGTAAAGATCCTAAAAGACATGTTGCAAGATAGTAAATGTATTCCTATTGTGTTTTACTATATACGTTCCATTTGATTTAGCTTACTCACTCAGCTTTCATAAGCTGACGACATTCATGTCGCTGGACATTCCCATGTCCAGCTTATCCAGGTAACGAGTACACGGGTTATGATGATACGCAAGCGGAGAACGTGAAGGAAGAGTACACCGAAGATGGCTATGAATTTAATTGTTAGAGAGAAGACTAGTGGCTGTCTTTTGTAAATGTCTTTGGTGGAAAGCTCTATCAGAAGACTTATTATAGCTTTTGTAAGGCCCTAGAGCCATAAGACTCTGATGTATCTACCATGATGTAATAGTTAACTAGTACTGTGGCCTTTCTTTGTAATATATCAATGTGAGCAGATGTTGGTTTTATCCTTTTGGTTACGTTGTTTATTATTAGTATTTGGTCATGGACAATTCGGTAATGCAACCAGTCACGTGCCTCAGGGTCCAAGATGGAAATTTTAAATTTTTTTCCCTATTTTGGCTACGCCGGGGCGTGACATCATAGACCACCTTTGATCAAAGATTTTTAGTTAAATAATGAACCATTGGAATTAAGTAAAACCAACTAGAGAGTGTCAATAACACAAAGTTCTACCACTGTGATTTTTGTTTTAATGAGATTTCATATTTAAAGTGGTTTGGTCATGAGTTTTGTGAAGCAACCATAATCTGTCCAGAATTTTAGAACAATAACACCCTTTTGAAATAAGCAAATCAGAACCTTAATAAAGTATTCTGGGCCTCAAATAATTGTTTGTGTGAAGTTTAATGTGTTAATAAGGTCTCCTAAAAAGATAAGAATCTTTCTGATTCGTTTACTATTTTAAAAAAGGGTAAATTACAATAACACCCCCTGAACTATGATCGTTTTTCACTAACACCCCATGAACTTTAAAACTGAACAGACTCACCCCTGAACTATCCAAAAATGAACAAACTCACCCCCTGCAGAAGGGGTTTTAGTGTCAACAAATGATAGTTTAAGGGGTGAGTTTGTTCAGTTTTAAAGTATAGGGGTTGTTAGTAAAAAACGGTCATAGTTTAAGGGGTGTTACTGTAATTTACCCTTTAAAAAATCATACAAGATCTCTGGACAAAGAGTTGGAAGTTTCTGAGTGATGTCTAGTGTTTGTCTAATTCCCAGAAATTGAACCGTTGATCTTTGATTTTTCTTTTTGGGTTGAAACTAGGCTCATATAGGCATCTTGTGTCCATAATTCATTGACATCAAACCATAGGAAACATGTTTTTTTTCCATATTTAAAGTTCTGGTTTGCTCTCTGTAATTTTAAGGATTTTGTGACAGATTTAACAAACTTTGTAAATAATGGTTCAAAGTAACTTTTCTATGACCTAGGGTTTGAACCATGTCTTAATAATGATTGCTTAAACTTGAATTCAAAGGTTAAGTGATCCAAACCAATGAATATTTCATGATTTACTCTTGTTCATGTTCTCATTCACCCATGTAGGTTAATTATTTGTAATTAGCATTTGTCTTGCATTAGGATCGAATTGCACTTGTTTGAACTTAATTGTGAGTTCCTCATGATCATGTTGAGATTACACCATCTCCATATGGACATTGCATTGGCTCCTAATTGAGACTTGCATATCTATGGAAGTGTTGTATTTCCAACTACTCATAAAGAACTCATAATCATGTCAATCCCCCCTATGTTTGATAGATTTAAGCTAGAAGTTTGGATATGTTATTTAGTGTTCAAATATTACTTTGTTTTAAAGCATGTGGATTAACCCCTCTATTTTGTAGCGCTATTAAGGTATGATCTCTCAAATCTCTCTTTAGTTTAATTATTTTCTCAATTTTATTGATTTTTCGACCTCATGCGCGACATCTTAGAACTAAGATTTACCTTATGTGAATATATGTGACTAGAGACCTTTTCTTAGGATGTCTACTTTTGCATGCATTACACGTTTCAATTTTGCGGCTGGATCCCGGGTAAGTGTTGAATTCTAATGAAGACAATAAAAAGCTGAAATTCAGAGTTCGATCGATTGAGTAAAGCTCAAGCGCTCGAAGAAGTTCGATCGATCGAGAGTTGTTCGATCGATCGAACATGCCTTTTATCAGATTATACGTGCACGCAGCAGAAACGGGTTTTTAACTCTAGCATTAGGCTTCTACTATATATACTCGTTTTGTTTACGTCCCAGAGGACGCCCACACTTGGTTTTCATTAGTTTTCATAGAGAGAAGAGAGTTTTGCTTGTGTTTTTGTAGGTTTTATCAAGATTCATCATTGTTAGCTTGGATTTTCTATAGTTTAATACACGTTGCTTCATTCCAGGTTACTTACTATTGTTTTGTTTACATTCTGCACTTAGTTAATCGTAGTTTAGCCTTCAATCTCGTAGTATTGCATGCTAGATAAGTCGAAATCATTAGTTTTTGTAGTTTTAATGAAAAACTCACAAACAAACGATACCGTAATGAACCTTTACGTTGAAAATAGATCTGAGACTTCCCAGACCATGTCTGAGTAGTCCGAGGTTGGGAAATCACGATGAAACTGTGATTTCAGGCCTCTGCCTTGCAGTATTTCTATTCCTGTGTTCGATCGATCGGATGTAGTTCGATCGATTGGACCAGAGACTTAGTCGAGCGATCGAAGGTTGTTCGATCGATCGAGAGATGAAGAGTTTGATCGATCGAAAGCGCGTCGATCGATCGAATCCTCTGATTCTTGAGAACATCTTATACAGTATTCCAAGACTTTCTGCTTTACTGATTCGTTATCAAACTGTCCCCAAATGCTCAGTTTGTCAAAACAGTCTTTAAACTCTAAGCCTTAAGGCATTTTCTTTTAATATATTTTGCAAACCACCCTCAATGCTCACACCATTGTAGGTGCGAGTCTTAACTATTGAATTAAACCACCTTTGTGTATTTCAAACTTAATTGAGATGATATAGTCCCGGCCATGAAAGGACTATTGATTCTATATCCTTAGAGAAGTACGGAATACTGTAGAAGTTGTACTCCATTGAGCTTAACTGCAATTGCATGGTAGATGGCTGGGTCATAGTGGATTCGTGTGATCCCAACACTTTCCTTTTATTAAGAAAAACCGTTTTTAAAATCTTGCTTTGGTTAAATAGTCAATCGTTAGTTAAGTTAATTTAGCTGCTTTTAATTTTAGTAGTTGTTAATCGTAGAACTTTGTGTTCTACATTTCTCTCAAAACATTGAATTTTGTTTTCTTTTTGAGTTTAATCTAGGTAAATTAATTCTCATCCTTCCCTGTGGGATCGACCTGGACTTAATCCAGTTTACTACTTGCACGATTACCTACACTTGGGTATAACACACAAGCGCACACAACTATTTAGCCGTGTCAAGTTTTTGGCGCCGTTGCCGGGGAAGGCGACGCGTTAATACTTAGGTTACCTCAATCTTTCTTAATCTTTTTCTGCTTTTATTTTCCTTTTTCTTTTAGTCCTTTAGGTAAAACACTCTCATTAGGAACTCTCTTCGTTCATGCCCAACAATTCCATCGAAGGAATTTTCGAAAATCTGCTCTACTTATTAGATTCCTCTAGTTCTATTAACCCTGTAGCTACTTCTACAGAATCAATGGGTGATAATCAAAGTGAAAATGGTGACAATCTGGTGGTACAATTGGACGACTCACTGCGTCCTTTGTGCGATCTCATGCAACCAGAACACGCACCTACTCCCTCTTGTATTCTAATCCCACCACATAATGGCGAATTTCAATTTCGCAATGGGATGATCCAACTTCTTCCCACCTTTCATGGGATGGAAAATGAGAAGGCGTACTTACATGTCAAGGACTTCGAGGATGTTTGCAAAACATTCTCACAAAACTGTCCTGTGGACGTGACACGTCTAATGCTATTTCCTTTCACCTTGAAGGATAAGGCAAAGGCGTGGTTACTCACCCTAAAACCCAATTCAATCTTCACCTGGCAGGCGATGAACACCGCATTTCTTATGAAATTTTATCCAACTCGCATGACCACTGATCTTCAATGCCAAATCAATTCTTATAAACAAAAGAGCAACGAAACCTTCACTCAAACATGGGAGCGTTTCAAAGATCTGCTTCTCTCGTACCCACACCATGGATTCGAGAAATGGCGAACAATCAGCTTCTTTTATAATGGGTTAAACGGTGAGACGAAAAAGTTGGTTGAAACCATGAGCTCAGGCCCATTTCTCCGTAAAAATACCAAAGAGGCGGAAGCCCACTTCGAATGGTTGGCCGAATATGCTCATGAATGGTCGAATTCTGACGATATCTCACGCTCACAGATATCCTGTGTAGAAGAGAAAAGCCTATATCAACTAAACAATGAAGATCAACTCATGACTAAATACGAAGAACTAGCTGAGAAAGTAGAGGAGTTAGGTATGAAAGGAGGAAGTTCGAGGCAGAATTTACCTGAAGAACCATGCGGCACGTGCAATATGCTGGGGCACATTACCCAATATTGTCCCAATGTGCCGTATTTTCAAGAACAACCCCCCATGGAAATGAATGCCATGCAAGGGTATAGGGGGACAGGGAATTCCTATAACAACAATAATTCACAAAATAATAACAATCGATGGAATCAACCTGGTTTTGAATGGAAAAATGATGCTGGGACCAAAAATCAACACCAACAACAGCAGCCCTACAATAACAATAACCAATATCAAGGGCAATACAATAGGCAGTCCCAGCCATACAATCAAAACAGATCTAATAATTATAACCAAGTGCAACCTCCTAATAATCAACAATCTAATGTGTACGTTCCTCCGCACAAAAAGGTGCAAGAGGAAGATCCTATGTCAAACGTCAACTTAACGCAACAATTAATTCAAATAATGAGTAAAATGTCTGCGACGTTAGATAGGATGGATGCACGACAAGAGGGATCGGGTGGAACATTTCCTGCCCAACCACTTCAAAATCCTAAGGGATACAACAACGGTCCCCCTAATCATGAACAAGCTAAAGCCGTGACGACTCTAAGAAGCGGCAAGATTATAGGGCAAAATATGCCTACCTCTACTCCCGAAGAGTATGAGGAGGACGAAGTGGTCAATACAAACGAACCTGCTACTCAAGAAGAGGAGCCAATTACTAGTGATGAACCATTAGGGACAAATACTGAAGCTCCTAAAGTAGTGGAAGAAGTTGAGAGAAGGCCCGGAAAGGAGCCCGTTAATGACGAATTACCAAAATGCCTTTTCCCTGCGCCTTACCCTCAAAGGCTTAAGAAACCCAGAAATGAGACAAAGAATCAGGAGTTCATGGAATTATTTAAACAAGTAAAAATAAACCTCCCACTCCTTGATGCAATTAAACAAGTACCGGCTTATGCGAAATATCTTAAAGATTTATGCACGGTCAAGAGGAGGCAAAGTGTGAAGAAACACGCTTACGTTGCTTGCCAAGCAAGCTCAATCATCCAAAATGAATTGCCTCCGAAACTCAAAGACCCCGGTACTCCCACTGTCTCATGTCAAATTGGGAATCAGAGAATAGATAACGCACTCCTCGACTTAGGAGCAAGCGTCAACCTTCTGCCATATTCAGTCTATAAACAACTAGGGCTAGGCGAATACATACCCACCCGAGTTGCATTACAATTGGCAGATAGGTCGGTCAAATACCCGAGAGGAGTGTTGGAAGACGTCCTTGTGCAGATAGACTCATTTGTTTTCTCGGTTGATTTTGTAATTTTAGACACCGAACCTGTGTCTAACCCAGGTACACAAATCCCGGTGATATTCCGACGTCCTTTTCTAAACATAATCGATGCCTCAATAAAAATAAGAAGTGGTACAATGACCATTGTGTTCGGAAACATGACTGCAACCATAAAAATCTTCTCCAATCCTAGACCTGAAGAGTACGAAGATGAGGAAGAAGCTCATTACATCGAGGATGAGGCAGATGTTGTTGATTATAAAGATCCCTTGGAGGTAGTCGTGTCACAATTCGATGTTATCTATCAACCTAAAGACTCTACTCCATTGGATGCTGCTTTAAATCACACTTGCCTCATGTTGGATACACTAGAGGAGGATAGAGCTGAATGCATGTGGGTAACACCATATGAACCACTGCCTCCCAAAACAAAGTTAGTCATGCCCTCGAACATGCAGTTCCCCGAATTGGAATTAAAGCAGCTTCCAAAAGAGCTCAAATACGCTTTGAATGCTGAACAAGAGGGTAAGTTAATCGAGGTGTTAAAACAACATAAGGGAGCATTATGATGGACTATTGCCGACCTTAAAGGCATAAGCCCATCCATTTGTACCCATAAAATATATCTGGAGGAAGACGCCAAACCCTCGCGACAAATGCAAAGGCGTCTGAATCCTAATATGCAGGAGGTCGTCAAGAAGGAAGTCTTAAAACTTCTTGACGTTGGGATTATATATCCCATTTTTGATAGCCCTAGGGTTAGTCCGACCCAAGTAGTGCCAAAGAAAGCTGGCATAACAGTCATTCCAAATAAAGAGGGCGAGTTAGTACCAACACGCATCCCTACTGGATGGCGGATGTGTATTGACTACCGAAAACTGAATATTGTGACTCGTAAGGACCACTTTCCACTGCCATTTATGGATCAGATGTTAGAACGAGTGGCGGGTCACAAGTACTATTGTTTCTTGGACGGATATAGTGGGTATAACCAAATAGAAATTGCTCCTGAAGATCAGGAGAAAATGACATTCACATGTCCGTTAGGTACATTCGCCTACCGCCGTATGCCCTTTGGCCTATGGAATGCACCTGCTACCTTCCAGCGGTGCATGCTAAGTATATTCAGCGACATGGTCGAACAGATATTGGAGGTTTTCATGGACGACTTCTCAGTGTTTGGCCATAGTTTCAATATGTCACGCCCCGACGTAGCATAATACAGGAAAGCATTTAATTTTCTTTATGGACTCGTAGGTCGTGACAAGTGAGTATGACCAATTATCCCTGCAATCAAAATAACTTAGACATCATTTCTAGAGAAAAGGATACTAATAAACATAAGCTCTGAATTTAAAACTTACTAAACTATTACATCAGTCAAGTCTTGTGGCACAAACCGCCCTTATTCAAATCTATCATAAAGTCTATTACAACCTCAAATTAAAAGACATATGAAATATAAAACAGCCTCCTGGAAAGTCCCCTGCCTCTAACTAGCATAGTCGAAATACCCTGGCTGCTTCTGACCCTGAAAATCTGGACAAAGAGTCCAGGACGCATCAATGCCGCCAGCTTATGAAAGCTGGTGAGTAAAATAAACATGTGCTCGCAATGTATATATAAGCATATGTTCAACGGTACAATATAAACTGATAGAACAATAGATTCAAGGTTCCAACTTCAACAAAAGTCACGGGGGAAATATAGTAAGCAATAAATACGTAATCGTACATGAATTGTGTAATATCTTATCTTGCCAATTCTTTCCTTTAAAACAACCCAATTCAACCAACACATCATCTCAGATACCAGGAGTAATAACTACTCAGTCATCCAATTCACACGCTACACTATCGCCTCCAATACCAGGAATACTATCCGATCGGTATTGAAGTCACACACCACACTACTGCCTCAGATACCAGGAATACTATCCGATCGATATCTAGGCCGATCATAACCAACCATCGCTCCAGATATCAGGAATACTATCCGATCAATATTCGAAACGCACGCCTTAGACACCAGGAATACTATCCGATCGACATCTAAGTCGTAAACAACACTGTCGCCTCCAATATCAGGAATACTATCCGATCGATATTGAGGTCATACACCAGACAGCCACCCTTTACTCTTTTTACGTTTTATTCCACACATGCATGTTGACACAACCTCGACCCTAATATGTATGTCAATGTTCACAGTTTGTAGCAACAATTATTAATCTCAAGCTGAGTATTCTTTTCAACATAAATATCGGTCTTAAACATTCTTACAAGTCCAATTTCTAACAGTGAGCCTTTAAAACAGTATATTTGCTAAACAGTTCCTTGAAATTTCCCAAAACATTTTCCAAATAGTCCCTTACCAAAAATTATACAAACTGCCAGAATTGCCACCTCGCGCGAGCGGGTCGCGCGAGCGAAGGGGGAGGACGGGTCGTGCGCGCAGGTCGCGCGAGCGAAGGGGGGGAAGGGTTCGCGCGAGCGGGCCACGCTAGCGAGCCTCGCGCGAGCGGGTCGCGCGCGCGAGTTGTTGCAGAATGTCATCTTCTTCATTTTTCTCCTGTTTTCAATTTTAAAAACTGTTACAGACCCATTTCTGTTTTCTGTTCGTTGCAGGACATGTAATGTATGAATCTCTTCGGTTTTCCGTGTAGATTACAAAATACGCTATCAATTTTAACTACTACGGATTGTATCTCTAGATATTTGCGATTAAAGTAAGGGTGTCAAAACTTTAAATCAACGGTACGTCGTGATACGGACGAATTATTGCGTAGGATTCGAACCACATCTTATTGGGACTAAGATCTTTCATTCCCAATTTACTGAATTGATTTTGGTTAACTTTTACAAAACTCCATTTTTAAGCTTCCATGGTGTATCACATATATACACATATACACACACATATACACTGAATTATACATATATAAACATTGTGAGTGAGTTTAAATTACTCACAGAGTCTAATTAGACTGAAAATTGAGACCGAGAGTTTTCCGCCGTCGATTCCGTCGTCCAATTCTACTCCTCAGTTCTTGATATATATATAAGTCTCCAAGTATGTATGTGACTGTGTGTGTAGTGTTAGTAACTAGAGAGTTTAGGGAGTTACAGAGAGTTTTCTTTTGAGAGAAATTGAGAGACTGAGAGTGATATGAGAGAAAATGAGAGTCTGAGAGATCAAACACATATATTTATAATGTTTAATTGGGTAGGCTCCAAGAAAAACCATAAGAAGCGCACGGTGTGGTTGAGCTCACGTGCTCCCACACTGAAGACGCGATATAAACGCAGATATAAATCAAAACTGGTATCTTGCGGTTGAAATAAAAATGCAGAAAATAATATTAGCGTAGGAATAAATTCCGGGTTGTACAAAAATATAGACATCGATTTTGAAACCATAGAAAATGTTTTTTCTACATTTAAGAAAATTACGGTTTGGCCCCAGATAATTATTTATAAATAGAAATTAAATCAAATACTCATGGAAATGAAATGCAGTATTTATTTATTAATGAAAATAAAATACAAGGTGTTACACTCTACCCACCTTAACAGAGATTTCGCCCCGAAATCAGACCTAACTAATCCTGAAACAACTCAGGGTATCTAGTCCTCATGTCCGACTCTAACTCCCACGACGCTTCTCCCTCGTCATGATGCCTCCACTGAACTTTAACCAAAGGAACGTCTCTTCTTCTCAACCTCTTGATACTCTGGTCGAGAATCCTCACAGGTCTATCCTTGTAGACAACATTCTGACTCGTCTCAATATCATCAAAATTAACCACATGTGAAGGATCCCGTATGTATTTCCTTAACATACTGACATGGAATACATTATGAACACCAGACATCTTTGGTGGCAACGCGAGTCGATAAGCCACTTTCCCAACACGCTCCAAGATCTCAAATGGCCCGATGAAACGAGGTGCCAACTTTCCTCTTTTCTGACCAAAACGTACCACTCCCCGAACGGGTAAAACTTTTAGGAGTACGTGATCTCCGATACTGAACTCCAAATCCTTTCGACGTCGATCCGCATAACTCTTATGCCTACTCTGTGCAGTTTTCATTCTTTCTTTGACCAGTGAAATCTTCTCATTGGTTTCTCTTACTAACTCTGGTCCCAAAAGTTCTGTGTCTCCCACTTCTGCCCAACACAACGGAGATCGACATGGCTGTCCGTATAAGGCTTCAAATGGTGCCATCCCAATACTCGAGTGATAACTGTTGTTATACGCAAATTCGACCAACGGCAAGTGCGTCTCCCAAGACTCTTCAAAGTCGATTGCACAAGCTCTGAGCATATCTTCCATAATCTGGTTAACACGCTCGGTCTGTCCATCGGTCTGAGGATGGAAAGCAGTACTCATCTTGAGCGAAGTTCCCATAGCCTTCTGCAGACTTTCCCAAAATCCTGAGGTAAAACGTGCATCTCGGTCTGATATAATCTACACAGGCGCACCGTGCAGTTGCACCACTTGCTGTATGTACATTCGACTCATCCTTTCTACTGGGTAAGTCATATTGTACGCAGTGAAGTGTGCAGACTTTGTCAGACGATCCACAATTACCCAAATTGCTTCATGATTCTGTTGTGACCGGGGTAATCCAACCACAAAATCCATAGTTATGTGTTCCCACTTCCATCCTGGAACATGTAAGGGTTGTAAAAATCCTGAGGGTCTCTGATGTTCGACCTTCACTTGTTGACAAGTCAAACATTTAGACACAAACTCGGCTACTTCTCGTTTCATCCCTTCCCACCAGAAGTTTCTCTTCAAGTCTTTATACATCTTCGTTCCTCCTGGGTGTACTGTCAGTCTCGATTTATGTGCTTCCTCAAGAATATCTCTTCTCAAACATCCTAAATCCGGCACACACAATCTGTCTCGACATCGGTATCCTCCATCGATCCCAACCTTCCATTCCGTAGGATCCTTTTCTGACATCTTGGCGAACCATACTTGAAACTTCTCGTCCTTCTTTTGGGCCTCGATGATTCGACTCACAAGTGTTGGTTGTACCACGAGGCATCCAAAATGATGTCCATCACTTCCCTAAAAAATCTGCATATCAAATTCTGCGATTGTCTCTAAAGCTTTCCATTCCCTCAACATCAATAACGCAATCATTCCTTGAGGTTTCCGACTTAGGGCGTCAGCGACTACATTAGCCTTACCAGGGTGATACTCTAATGTAAAGTCATAGTCCTTGATCAACTCCATCAATCGACGTTGCCTCATGTTCAACTCCTTCTGAGTAAACAAATACTTAAGGCTCTTGTGGTCCGAGAACAAATCAAACTTCTCCCCATAGAGGTAGTGTCTCCAGATCTTAAGTGCGAACACGACTGCTGCTAGCTCCAAATCATGAGTTGGGTAATTCAATTCATTTGGCTTTAACTAACGTGAACCATAGGCGATAACCTTTCCGTCTTGCATAAGGACACAACCCAATCCTTGATACGAGGCGTCACTAAAAATCGTAAACTTCTCACCATCATTTGGTATTGCAAGCACTGGCGCTGTTGTCAATCTCTCTTTCAATTCCAAAAAAGCGCGTTCATTCTTATCAGTCCATTCAAACTTCAAATCTTTCTTAGTCAAACCAGTTAACGGGGCTGCTATCTTCGAGAAACCTTCTACAAATCTCCGATAGTAACCAGCGAGTCCCAGAAAACTTCTGACTTCTGTAGCATTGGTTGGCCGAGTCCACTTTGCCACTGCATCGGTCTTTGAGGAGTCAACTGCAATTCCTTGTTGAGAGATCACATACCCGAGGAACTTAACTTCCTAAAGCCAGAATTCACACTTGCTGAATTTAGCATACATGCGGTGATCCTTGAGAGTCTGCAACGCGATCCTTAGATGTTGTTCATGCTCTTCCTCTGACTTGGAATAGATCAAAATATCATCAATAAAGACAATAATGAATTGATCCAAATAGGGCTTGAATACTCTGTTCATCAAGTCCATAAACACAGCCGGAGCATTCGTCATCCCAAACGGCATCACTAAGAACTCATAGTGTCCGTATCTCGTCCTGAAAGCAGTTTTGGGTATGTCTTCCTTCCGCACCCTCAACTGGTGATACCCTGACCGTAGATCAATCTTAGAAAAGGTCGTGGCTCCTTGCAACTGATCAAACAGATCGTCTATCCGAGGTAAAGGATACTTGTTCTTGATAGTAACCTTATTCAGTTCTCGGTAGTCAATACACAACCGCATTGTCCCATCCTTCTTCTTCACAAACAACACTGGTGCTCCCCAGGGTGAAGTACTTGGACGAACAAAACCCAACTTCTCAAGTTCTTGAACTTGTTCCTTCAGCTCCAACAACTCTGTAGGGGCCATCCTGTAGGGAACCTTGGTTATAGGTCGAGTACATGGCACTAATTCCACACAGAATTCTATGTCCCTTTCCGGCGGTAATCCTGAAATATCTCGGAATACTTCCTCGAACTCTTTGATCACCGGTATTGATGATACTGTCACCTCTGCACTGACAACCTCAATGTTTGCTAGGCATCTGGTGAGGAACATATCACCTGAAGGGTTACATTGGAAATCAAAGGGTCGATTCCCATTGTCCGCAAATTGATCCTCTTCCTTGCACAATCCAACTTCGCATGATTCTTCTCGAGCCAATCCATTCCCAGGATTATATCAAATTCCTTCATTGACAGAACCACCAAACTCGCCAAAAGTTCACGGTTTCCTAACCGTAGAGGACAATCCTTACATACATGTAATAATTTGACGGTGGTCCCTAAGGGTGAGACAGCACTCAAAGCTTCATCTAAACGTTGCGGTACTATACCCATCTTTCGAACAGTCTTAACAGATATAAAAGAATGTGTAGCACCCGTGTCGAATAAAACTTTAACATGAGAGTTAAACAAGGTTAGAGTACCTTCCACTGTCTGTTGCTCGGGCAGTCCCTCCTCATAAGCACCTCCTTCATACCCTGTTTCTTCATAACCAGCAGCCTCAGGGATAACAGCATTCAGACGGGCCTGGCCTTGCTGACCGTTATTGCCTCTCCTAGGAGCCTTGCATTCCGGACTTATATGACCTGGCATGCCACAATTATAGCACACAATGTTTGGACGATCAGCACGCCTAGGTGCTCTGCAATCTTTAGCTCGGTGACCAGGAACTCCACAATTGAAGCAGTTATTGTTTTTGGCCCCTTCTATTGCTAGAGGCTGATACTGCTGAACTGCTTGTGTCTGCTGAGGTTTCTTCCCTCCATCCCAGGTCCTTTTTTGTCCCTGAGAGTACCCTGATTTCTGTCTAGAATAACCCTTCCGCGGAGGTCGATTTCCGAACGGCTTCGAATTTTGACAACCATCATTCTCTAATCCCGTAGCCAATCTCACCAGAGCTTCAAATGACTGGCCCAAATTCCCCATAGTCAGATGTCGGAGAGACAAGTTGAGACCCCGGTGATACTTCTTGATTTTCTTCTGGGGTGTGTCCACCATATGTGGAGGAAAGCGAGACAGACGCTCAAATCGAGTAGTGTACTCTCGGACAGTCAGATTCTTTGAGTCAACTCCATAAACTCTTTCTCTCTCTTGTCCTTCTCTTCTTCAGGAAAATACTTTTCGAGAAATCTTTCCTTAAACACCACCCACGGCATTCTCCTTGAAGCTTCTTCCCCTATGGTCGCCTTTTCTGCATCCCACCAATCAGCCGCTGCATAAGACAGCTGAAAGATAGCCAGACGCTTCTTCTCCAGATCAGTGCACTCTATGGTCTCAAAGATACGCTCCATCTGGCGTAGCCACTGTTCCGCTTGCCAGGGTTCATCAGTCCCCACAAAATACTCAGGTCGTAGGGCGCGAAACTCCTTGAGATGCTTGTCTCCAGTCTGGTGGGCTTGCCTCCCATTCCCGTTGTGATTCCCATTCTGATTATTGTTCCTCGCATTCTGATCACTAACCCTCTCCAATCTTCTTACAAAAGCCTCGAACATTCCAGTTGGATCTATTACCGGGGGTGCATCTTCAATAGCGGGATGATTCCTGAGATTTCTTCCAGCCATATAATCCAGAGAATGGTACCTATCCATTGATCAACAAGAAATCGGTCAACCTCTCGAGAAGAAAGAAAATTCTAAACGATAGAAAGCGACTAAATACGAAATGAAGTCGAACTATCTTATCTTAATTCTATCTTAACGGGAGATCCTATGTGTCTTGGACAATTGGTCGAGCCATAACCTGGCTCTGATACCAAAAAGCCTGTCACGCCCCGACGTAGCATAATACAGGAAAGCATTTAATTTCCTTTATGGACTCATAGGTCGTGACAAGTGAGTATGACCAATTGTCCCTGCAAACAAAATAACTTAGACAGCATTTCTAGAGAAAATGATACTAATAAACATAAGCTCTGAATTTAAAACTTACTAAACTATTACATCAGTCAAGTCTTGTGGCACAAATCGCCCTTATTCAAATCTATCATAAAGTCTATTACAACCTCAAATTAAAAGACATATGAAATATAAAACAGCCTCCTGGAAAGTCCCCTGCCTCTAACTAGCATAGTCGAAATACCCTGGCTGCTTCTGACCCTGAAAATCTGGACAAAGAGTCCAGGACGCATCAACGCCGTCAGCTTATGAAAGCTGGTGAGTAAAATAAACATGTGCTCGCAATGTATATATAAGCATATGTTCAACGGTACAATATAAACTGATAGAACAATAGGTTCAAGGTTCCAACTTCAACAAAAGTCACGGGGGAAATATAATAAGCAATAAATACGTAATCGTACATGAATTGTGTAATATCTTATCTTGCCAATTCTTTCCTTTAAAATAACCCAATTCAACCAACACATCATCTCAGATACCAGGAGTAATAACTACTCAGTCATCCAATTCACACGCTACACTATCGCCTCCAATACCAGGAATACTATCCGATCGGTATTGAAGTCACACACCACACTACTGCCTCAGATACCAGGAATACTATCCGATCGATATCTAGGCCGATCACAACCAACCATCACTCCGGATATCAGGAATACTATCCGATCAATATCCGAAATGCGCGCCTTAGATACCACGAATACTATCCGATCGATATCTAAGTCGTACACAACACTATCACCATCGCTTCGGATATCAGGAACACTATCCGATCAATATCCGAAACGCGCACCTTAGATACCAGGAATACTATCCGATCGATATCTAAGTCGTACACAACACTATCACCATCGCTTCAGATATCAGGAATACTATCCGATCAATATCCAAAACGCACGCCTTAGACACCAGGAATACTATCTGATCGATATCTAAGTCGTAAACAACACTGTCGCCTCCAATACCAGGAATACTATCCGATCGATATTGAGGTCGCACACCAGACAGCCACCCTTTACTCTTTTTACGTTTTATTCCACACATGCATGTTGACACAACCTCGACCCTAATATGTATGTCAATGTTCACAGTTTGTAGCAACAATTATTAATCTCAAGCTGAGTATTCTTATCAACATAAATATCGGTCTTAAACATTCTTACAAGTCCAATTTCTAACAGTGAGCCTTTAAAACAGTATATTTACCAAACAGTTCCTTAAAATTTCCCAAAACATTTTCCAAACAGTCCCTTAACAAAAATTATACAAACTGCCAGAACGGCCACCTCGCGCGAGCGAGGGAGAGGGGATGTCGCGCGAGCGGGTCGCGCGAGCAAAGGGGGATGACGGGTCGTGCGCGCAAGTCGCGCGAGCGAAGGGGGGGAAGGGTTCGCGCGAGCGAGCCTCGCGCGAGCGGTTCGCGCGCGCGAGTTGTTGCAGAATGTCATCTTTTTCGTTTTTCCCCTGTTTTCAATTTTAAAAACTGTTACAGACCCATTTCTGTTTTCTGTTCGTTCCAGGACATGTAATGTATGAATCTCTTTGGTTTTCCGTGTAGATTACAAATACGCTATCAATTTTAACTACTACGGATTGTATCTCTAGATATTCGCGATTAAAGTAAGGGTGTCAAAACTTTAAATCAACGGTACGTCGTGATACAGACGAATTATTGAGTAGGATTCGAACCACAGCTTATTGGGACTAAGATCTTTCATTCCCAATTTACAGAATTGATTTTGGTTAACTTTTACAAAACTCCATTTTTAAGCTTCCATGGTGTATCACATATATATACACATATACACACACATATACACTGAATTATACATATATAAACATTGTGAGTGAGTTTAAATTACTCACAGAGTCTAATTAGACTGAAAATTGAGACCGAGAGTTTTCCGCCGTCGATTCCGTCGTCCAATTCTACTCCTCCGTTCTTGATATATATATAAGTCTCCAAGTATGTATGTGACTGTGTGTGTAGTGTTAGTAACTAGAGAGTTTAGGGAGTTACAGAGAGTTTTCTTTTGAGAGAAATTGAGAGACTGAGAGTGATATGAGAGAAAATGAGAGTCTGAGAGATCAAACACATATATTTATAATGTTTAATTGGGTAGGCTCCAAGCAAAACCATAAGAAGCGCACGGTGTGGTTGAGCTCACGTGCTCCCACACTGAAGACGCGATATAAACGCAGATATAAATCAAAACTGGTATCTTGCGGTTGAAATAAAAATGCAGAAAATAATATTAGCGTAGGAATAAATTCCGGGTTGTACAAAAATATAGACATCGATTTTGAAACCATAGAAAATGTTTTTTCTACATTTAAGAAAATTACGGTTTGGCCCCAGATAATTATTTATAAATAGAAATTAAATCAAATACTCATGGAAATGAAATGCAGTATTTATTTATTAATGAAAATAAAATACAGGGTGTTACACAATAACTGCCTAGAAAACCTTGAGAGAGTATTAGCAAGATGCGAGGACAAACACCTAGTATTAAACTGGGAAAAATGTCACTTCATGGTAACCAAAGGGATTGTCCTTGGCCACATTATCTCCGATCAAGGTATCCAAGTTGATAAAGCTAAAATCGATATAATCTTGAATCTACCTGTCCCTCGTACGGTCAAAGACATTCGATCTTTTCTGGGACATGCGGGATTTTATCGTCGCTTTATCCAAAATTTTAGTGCGATCTCTCGACCACTGTGCCAACTCTTAGTCAAAGACACACCTTTTGAGTGGTTGGAAGAGTGTCAAACATCATTTGAAGCACTAAAAGAACACCTTACCTCCGCACCGATTATACAGGCACCTGACTGGGGTTTGCCATTTGAGTTAATGTACGACGCTAGTGACTACGCCATTGGTGCAGTCCTAGGACAGAGGAAGGATAATAAGCCTTACGTGATTTACTACGCCAGTCAAACACTCAATGAAGCTCAAATGAACTATACAACTACCGAAAAAGAGCTGCTGGCAATAGTATTCGCACTGGACAAATTCAGGTCTTATCTGATAGGGTCCCCAATAGTCTGTTTTACAGACCACTCGGCCCTTAAGTACCTGTTATCTAAGAAAGATGCGAAACAGAGGCTTATCCGTTGGATACTCCTATTCCAAGAATTCGATATAACGATCAAAGATAAAAAGGGAGTAGAGAATGTGGTCGCCGACCATCTATCTTGGTTAACTTTTGTTGATAACACCGAATCCACACCGATGAAGGATGAATTCCCAGATGAGCAACTGATGACTGTTTTGGATCTACCCTGGTGTGCTGATATAGTAAATTATCTTGCCACAGGAGAAACCCCAAGTCATTGGTCTAAACCAAACAGGAAGCGGTTCCTCTCTTTCGCACGACATTTCTTCTTTGATGACCCGTACTTATTTAAGTATTGTGCTGATCAGGTCATCAGACGTTGCGTTCCAAATAAGGATATAACCGTCATTTTAGCATCATGCCATTTTAAGGCATGCGGTGGCCATTTCGCATCACAAAAGACTGCGCAAAAAATTCTACATAGCGGTTTCTACTGGCCCACTTTGTTTAAAGATGCCTACGCTTTCTGCAAAACATGCCAACGTTGTCAATAGCTAGGTACAATTTCAAAAAGGAACTCTATGCCCTTAACCCCCATAATTACGATTGAAATATTCGATTGTTGGGGCATAGACTTCATGGGCCTGTTCCCTAAATCCAACAATTGCGAATATATACTCCTCGCTGTGGAGTATGTATCTAAGTGGGTAGAAGCGATATCAACAAGATGCAATGACCACAAAATGGTGATGTCCTTTCTTAAGGAACATATTCTATCACATTTTGGAACCCCGAAAACCCTAATAAGTGACCAAGGAAAGCATTTCTGTAATAGGCCTTTGGAGTCACTACTCAAGAAATATGGGGTCAACCACAAAATCGCTCTCGCCTACCATCCACAAACAAACGGGCAAGCAGAGTTGGCTGACCGAGAAATCAAGCATATCCTCGAAAAGACGGTTAGTTTCAACAGAAAGGATTGGGCATATAAACTGACTGATGCACTATGGGCATACCGTACTGCATACAAAACAAACCTAGGGATGTCCCCATTCAGGCTAGTGTATGGTAAGGCATGTCATCTTCCGGTCGAAATAGAGCATAAAGCATATTGGGTGACACGCTCACTAAACTTCGACATCAAAGAGGGAGGTCATCTCCGAAAACTCCAATTGGCTGAATTGGAGAAAATACGTAGAGATGCATACGACATCGCCAAACTAAATAAGGAAAGGTTGAAGGCTCTCCATGACAGAACAATTTATCGTAAATCATTCGAGCCGGGGCAGAAAGTCTTGCTGTACGACTCTCGTCTCCACCTTTTTCCTGGAAAACTCCGATCCCGGTGGACAGGACCTTTCATCGTCAAATCTGTCTTTCCACACGGGGCTGTTGAGCTGATAAACCCCAAGAACGATGCAATTTTCAAGGTCAATGGCCAAAGGCTAAAACCGTTCTTGGAGAATTTCCAAATAGAGGCTGAGTTCATCCAACTAGATGAACCCAACTACTCTTGATCCCAACTGCTAAGCGTTTTCCCCACGTTGTTGTTGTATACCTTTACTTTTGCTGCCTTTCCATTTTTATTTTCTTTTTCTCTTTCTCTACAAGTGATTTTGATTCTAATCTGCTGTTTCATATTATCTCTCCCATGCAGGCTGTTCAATATGAGAGGTGATGATGTCCACTCAATTGGGTCTTGGGCTGATTCAGAATATCCGAATCCCCCTTGGACTGCTGAGGAGATAACCTTATGTCTCTCTCCATATGAAGGTCCGGGAGCGGATGATGTCATTGACCTGACTCAAGGGTACATCCCTTATAACCCTGCTCTCCTCTAAATCAACCCTTTTGAACACATGGAATTTCTTAAAGAGGAAGGAGAGCCTGAAGGGTATGTTGCTTGGCAGATAGATGAGGCTCTGATGGAACAATGGGAAAATGATTCTATGTGGGAGCCGTGGGAAGAGGAAGACTTACAGGATGTGGTGCCTGAACGCCACAATGCCGTATTCACTTTTGTGGATGACTTCCTTGTCATCGAAGCAGTTCCCTACATTTATGTGCACTTGGGCTATTTGTTGTTCCGGCTCCAATGCCCATTACCTGCTAGTGCACATAGGTGTCTCATGCCAATAGTGAGGTTACTTCGTTATCACTTGTCCTTCCACTGTTTTCTTCATTTTAGTTATTTTCCTTCTGTTGTCGTTTCTTTAGTTCTTATTTAATTTCTTTTCTTTTCGTTGTTTTGTCAGGATCGTCACTATGAATTTGCCGTTCCCACCTCTCTTCCTTCCACATCAAATGATTCATGGCTTTGGGCCCTACATAAGGCCCCCGGGCACTCCGCTGCAAGAGGAAATTCTGTTGCACAGTTACACTCCATTATCCTTGTCTCCAACAGGATCACCTCTTGCATGGGCTTTCAATTCCTTAGAGACTTCAGACTTGCTCGATGATGTCCTTGCTGCTTTCCGACTGTTCTGGGAAAGGGAGTCATCAAGTTTGGAATCCACATGCGAAGTTTTAGCGGAAAATGAAGCATTGGTGGAAGAAGAAATCTTCTTGCTCGAAGAGTAGTGTTCACTTCAATTGTTTTCTTTCATCATTCTTTCTTTTATCAATTGGAGTGTAATCCTTGACAAAATATTTTTGGTTTAAGTTTTATTTTAGTTTTCTTTAGTTGAATAAGGTTTTAAATACCAGTTGGGGGCAATATTGTTGCAATATGGATGCTATTAAAAGGATTTATTTATATCAAATTGCAATTTTCTATTTTGAGGATGAGTTTTGGCTTACATGTTCTGTCAAATGCACTGTTTTTCACTATTCTGTTTGTTCAGAACATTGTTGGCTTGCTGGGGGTGCTAAATTTCTTAATTCAGGGTTATTATAAAATTTGGGTGTTCGATCGATCGAACTCATCTCGATCGATCGACCGTATCAGATCTTCGAGCGCTTAATGAGTATTCAATCGATTGCACTGTCGATCGATCGAACTTTCTCGAGCGATCGAGCCTTGTATTTAAACGAGGCGTCTCCAGTACACCTTCTCAGTTTCTCTCACACTTTCATATCTTCGAGCGATTGACCACAGAGGAGCACTCGGGGCGATTCTTAGCTTTCCCTCATCATTCACGCATACGGGGAGCCCTTGGTCCACATCATCATCATCATCCTAAATCACATCCTCCCCTCCGCGAGTTAACCCGAGGTAAGGCCTAAAGTCACCCCCTCTTTCCAATTTGTTCCATCTCTTGTGGGGGTGCCCCCATTGGTTTTCAAAACTGTTCCTTTTTAGTTTTGTCTTGTTTTGTGTGTGTGAGGCCCCTTTCTGTTCTCGAAAGTGGTTACCGCACATTCGCTGTGCTCGATTGATCGAGCTGGGTTCGATCGCTCGAACCCAGCCCTTTCTCAATCGATCGAAAGAGTATCGAGCGATCGAACTCTGTCCTTTCTCAATCGATCGAACATTGTTCGATCGGTCGAACACAAGCAGTTTCAGTTTCTTTTCTTTTCTTTCTTGTTTTGATTTCTATTCTGTATTTCTTCTATTTTCAGGACCCCGCAATGAACCCTATCACGGGATATCACAAGTCCAAACCTCTGGATCTTGCTATACCGGATCCCATACCTGACCACGGGTTCCGGAGCCCCGAGGAGCGTGTTTGGTTCAACCGCTACTTCGATATGCGAAAGGTCATGTTGGAGCGGCCATTGGAGTCCGTATGGCTTGCCGCTCCATGGTTCCTAGCACGGATCAGAGACATGCCATTGTGGTACGACATGTTGACCCAGACCAAGAAAATAAATATCCACTGGGTTCGTGAAGCTTGCTCTTCCATGATCAAGGATCCCGCGGCCCCGTTTACCTACCCATCATTCTTTCGAGGGCACGAGATCGTTTTCAGTCCTGCCACAATCTCTGCAGCTTTAGGGGTTCCTGAGGTCCCTGACTGTTTCTATCCCTCATTACCAGGAGCCCCAGAGATCCCGTCGACCACCATTATCCGTGTGCTCACAGGAGGTGCCGTTCAGTTCTGGAACGGCGAGTCCAACATCGAGGATAAGTCTCTGACCGAGAATTACCACCTCCTCCATCTTGCATTGGTCACTTGTATTCTGATGATGTCTTACCACGAGAAATTTGCGCCGTGGTATGCCCGTGCTCTGTACTCCATTGGGACAGGACAGCGTGTCTGTCTGTCTCGCCTGTATATCAACTTTTTCATTCAGCCTACGCGGTACATTGCCGCCAAGCGCCATCTGAAGGGCGCTTGGCCTATACATAGGGTTATTGAGCGGGCCGGATTAGTCCCATTGGCCACAGATTCCATTCTTTAGGCCTCTAGTCGATTCGGTGAGACAGCGGCCCGCCGTTCTGATGCTTAGAAAAAGAGAAAAGCAAAGGGTAAGGCAAAATTGAGGGTGAAGAGGAGGAGGGACGCAGGCACCGATACTAAGGGTGTAGCTTCAGGGATGCCGACAGAGGCTGAGGAGCTTGATTCTGATGACGAGGTTGATCCTCGGGTGGAGATTGCACAGTTTGAGCTGAGACAGCGATCTCAGGCTCAAGCTCAGTCCCAGGGAGAGTCTTCTTCATCCGTGCCTCTCCCGACTGTTCATGAGTTATTGTTGGAGGAGAGAGAAGCTCGGATCAGACTCGAGGGCCGGGTCGACCACATGACGACTTTGCTGGAGGCCATTTTGATCCAGTTGGGGGTTGACCAGTCATTACATACACGTCCACCTACCACTACTCCCCCTCCTACTGCACCGACTACCACTGGCCCATCCACATCCACAGTCCCACCACCACCTGCTGATCCTTCTACACCATCATCATCAGCGGCCCCACCTTCTGCGGAGCCCCCACTTCCACCACCTCCAGTTGTGACTGAGAGTGACCCAGCGACGGCTCATACTGTTGCTGAGGGTGGAGTTGAGGATACTCCCGATGCGTCGATAGAGATATTATCCGATGTCGCAGATGATGTGTAGGTCTTGATTTTGAGAGTATTTGGAGAGTTCTGTTGTATCTTTCTTATTTCTATCTCTCTGCTCTCTTCTTTTGGTCTTTTAGTTTTTGGACTATTTGTGGATATTTGTGACTATTTGGTTTGGCTTGATTGGTTTGGTTTAGCTGCACTTTATTATCACTGTTCTGTCATTTTTATTGTTTTATCTTTCCAGTGATTGGTTCTGTTATTATATATGGATCATGTGTTTTTTTATTTCTGTGTATCTTTCTCTTGATCTTGGCTTTTTGGAGATTGTATGTTCCTTACAGATTGTTACGCTTGCAGTTATTGAGTTGCCTTATAAGGTGATATCTCTCTATCTATTTTTGAAAATCAACTTCTGAGGTCATCGTAATTTTCAGTTGGGGGTAGGATGTAGATAGAGTATCACCTGAGCATGTTTCACTTTACTTAGCAATCTGATTCACTTTATTGCACATTTCACACAATCTCTTTCACAAACCAAACATTTAACCAAAAGTTTCATTTCAAAAAAAAAAAAAAAAAATTTTTTTTTTTAAATTTTCTTTTATTATGAACTTTATTGGTAGATTACTTTAAATATTCATTCCTATTCAGCTGCCATTAAGCAATGATACATTCCTATTGATCTCATCCCTTTATGAATTAAGTTCATGTGTTTTTTCTAGCTTCACTAAGATGAATGCATATGTTGACCATTCTAGTATCTAACATCCATTTGCACGTGTTAATATCTATGCAGAAAACTAAAAATAAGAATTAAGATGACTTTTATGCTTCACGAACAAATAGTGGAAACTAATGACCCTTAGTGAGTTTTTGAACCCAATCTTCAATTCTGAGGGAATTGTCACATTAAATTCGAATTGTTTTTCTTGAATATATCTTAAATTCATTGAATAGTCTCGAAAATTTTCATTTAGGCTGTTTATTAGAGGAGAACGTTCAGGATTTACCAATCAAACTCAATGAACACTGAAGTTCTAAAACTAAGAAGTTAGGAAAATGAGTTAAGCCATCGTTATTCATTCCTTACCCTTTTTCATATACCTGTATCAACATCCAAGAATCTCTTGACCCCACACTGATTAAATATTGCCAATATAAAAGCCTCTATAAACCCGATTGCACATCTAAGGTGATTAAAACTGTTGAAGTATGTGACGAGAAGGGTGTAGTTGTGGGAAGGACATTATAAAAAGAAAATATGCAAGGAGATGTTGAAAATATATATATATATAAAAAAAAAGAGAAAAGGAAAGAAGAAGGAGTAAAAAGACATGAACATATATGAGAATAGAGGATGTTTGGAATAAAGAAGAAATAAACTAGTCTCCATCATATGCTAAAGATGTGCACATCTCGCCTCTCTTATCTCTATCCCACGAAATAAAAGCGAAAAGTCAAAGTCTTAATGATTTTTAACAACTTAGTTTGAATATGAACGTGCAATTTGAGTATCCACGGTATTTCGCTCCTCTAGTAAGTGGCATTTCTTTCATGAGACTATATTACTCTAAATGTTCGTCTTTTATCGAGTTGGGTGTGAAACACTAGTAGCCAGAACATCATTCTTATTAAAGCTTTCACACCATGAGCGACCATTTCTAAACAAGTTTCTGTGAGATGTTCATTTTTGAGTGTAAACCCATGTGAGAATTGAGTTGAAACTACGAGTTCCAAAAGTATGATAGTCTGAACAATTCTAAATAAAGTTGGATGCATAGCTGTTGACTTTACACACACATGGATACATGAATGTAATGCATATGTATATTTATCTCGGTGACATGAGGAACATGTGGGTTTCTTCATGGTTTGTATGAGGTTGGTATGTGTTGTAGAGCTAAATTGATAGTCGAATGGGAAAGAATGTTATAAGTTGTTCTATATCTTTTTGAGCTTAAAATTGAGAATTTTGTGTGTATATTCACTGCAAACCCTCACGAGACAACACTCGTCCACTAGGGAAACCTAGGGGTTTAACGACTTGTTGCATTTGCTAAATGTAACCGCGATTCCTGCAAAAGTGAGTTAGGTAGCGTCTCTTTCTAACTAGATTAGTTTGCTTTAGTTTCATTTTCTTTACTTTAGTCGTTGTAGTAGTAGTAAGCTTGTTTTTTATTTTCGCTTTATTGCTAGGGACTAGCAAATCGCTAGTTGGGGGTTGTGACAAGCGGGAGTATTTGTAAAATACAACCGCGCTAAAAGAAGAAAATACACTAGAAAAGTCTACAACTCCTCGGTTTATCTGTAGTTTGAATTACAATACCAGTTTTTACACATTGTGATTAAACTATGATAAGTGGTATTGTTTTAGTGGTTATTTGTGCAGGTTAATGCTGCTGTGTACAAGATTGGAAGATAACAATAAAAGGAAGTGTTGAATTCTAATGAAGACAATCAAAAGCTGAAATTCAGAGTTCGATCGATTGAGTAAAGCTCAAGCGCTCGAAGAAGTTCGATCGATCGAGAGTTGTTCGATCGATCGAACATGCCTTTTATCAGATTATACGCGCACGCAGCAGAAACGGGTTTTTAACCCTAGCATTAGGCTTCTACTATATATACTCGTTTTGTTTACGTCCCAGAGGACTCCCACACTTGGTTTTCATTAGTTTTCATTGAGAGAAGAGAGTTTACTTGTGTTTTTGTAGGTTTTATCAAGATTCATCATTGTTAGCTTGGATTTTCTATAGTTTAATACACGTTTCTTCATTCCAGGTTACTTACTATTGTTTTGTTTACATTCTGCACTTAGTAAATTGTAGTTTAGCCTTCAATCTCGTAGTATTGCATGCTAGATAAGTCGAAATCATTAGTTTTCATAGTTTTAATGAAAAACTCACAAACAAACGATACCGTAATGAACCTTTACATTGAAGATAGATCTGAGACTTCCCAGACCATGTCTGAGTAGTCCGAGGTTGGGAAATCACGATGAAACTGTGATTTCAGGCCTCTGCCATGTAGTATTTCTATTCCTGTGTTCGATCGATCAGATGTAGTTCGATCGATCGGATCGGAGACTTAGTCGAGCGATCGAAGGTTGTTCGATCGATCGAGAGATGAAGAGTTCAATCGATCGAAAGCGCGTCGATCGATCGAATCTTCTGATTCTTGAGAACATCTTATACAGTATTCCAAGACTTCTTGCTTTACTGATTCGTTATCAAACTGTCCCCAAATGCTCAGTTTGTCAAAACAGTCTTTAAACTCTAAGCCTTAAGGCATTTTCTTTTAATATATTTTGCAAACCACCCTCAATGCTCACACCATTGTAGGTGCGAGTCTTAACTATTGAATTAAACCACCTTTGTGTATTTCAAACTTAATTGAGATGATATAGTCCCGGCCATGAAAGGACTATTGATTCTATATCCTTAGAGAAGTACGGAATACTGTAGAAGTTGTACTCCATTGAGCTTAACTGCAATTGCATGGTAGATGGCTGGGTCATAGTGGATTCGTGTGATCCCAACACTTTCCTTTTATTAAGAAAAACCGTTTTTAAAATCTTGCTTTAGTTAAATAGTCAATCGTTAGTTAAGTTAATTTAGCTGCTTTTAATTTTAGTAGTTGTTAATCGTAGAACTTTGTGTTCTACATTTCTCTCAAAACATTGAATTTTGTTTTCTTTTTGAGTTTAATCTAGGTAAATTAATTCTCATCCTTCCCTGTGGGATCGACCTGGACTTAATCCAGTTTACTACTTGCACGATTACCTACACTTGGGTATAGCATACAAGCGCACACAACTATTTAGCCGTGTCACCTATCACGAGATAGGATTAGAGGGGGTGTCTTAGTCCGTTGGCTCCTTCCCCTCTCATTCCATAAACCCTGGACCTAGTTAATCTCAGGTTTCTAAAAAAAAAGATCGGTTTGCTTTTAAAATGGTTTCTTAATTTTCCTTTTAAAAATTAAGTGGCGACTCGTTTTGAATTTAAATTTGAAAAGGAGTTTTAAATAAAAGCTGTGGGTAGGAAAAGTGCGATATCCACAATCTGGCGATAGAATCTATGGTTTCACAAACCAGGTTTTTGATTTCGGGTTCACTCGAGGATTAGACTTGAAAGCATCCTTTTAATTGAATTAATTAATTTTTGTGTGCCTATTGCATTGCACTTACATGTCTCGCCAGTCGATTGTACGAAACTATGACCTTGGAGGCTCGGGACAACCCGGTCGGTCAAGTCTTCATGGGACTGTGTGATCACCCTTGATCTCGTACCATGTGTTGGTATATGAAGCATCCTATCGGATGTGTGTCAAGGGTTCCTTATTTGACCAAAACCCAGCCGTTGCATGGTAGCTTCTTTAGAACCTTTCAAGTCTTAGGGAATTACTTCCTTATTAGGGTTATGTGCTTGGGAGTGTTGTATGCCCAGAAGGGATTACTTGAGATGATGACGATGCTCACTTAATATGAGTCATGTAAACTCTTAATCACTTTCAAGCAATTCTTCTTCATATCCTATGACATTTGGGAGTATGCTAGATTTTGATTATAAGATTACATCTCTTATATCATGTTTAGCTAAGCATCATTAACCTTGTATGTATCCAAATTCATGAAAAGTATGGTGATAATCCGATCATGTGATCCTTCTACCCAATGAATTTTAAATCCATACTTGTAAGCAAACAAGATTTTTATTATCTTTACTCCAAGGTTTTTTTTGGAAAATCACACTTTCAAAATCTTTGAAGTTCACTTGATTAAGGTTCCAAACCAATCTTTGGTGAGATAAATTTTCACATCCTCATTTTCAAAAGAAGAATCCTCGGTAATTGTTCTCAAAGATCTCACCATCTAAATACTTTTCAAAAAAAGGTTTCAAAGTGAAAATTCAACCCAATCATCTTTTGTTGAGAAATGATTTCACATCCTCATAAAAGATTCAAAACTCTTGTGAATTGTTTTTGAAAGATCTCATCATCTTAAGAAACGCCTTTCAAATAAATTTTGAAAAACTTTAAATACTCGACCTTCGAAAAGGTAATAAGGATCACTATGAAAAGAGAAATTAGGCGCACTTGACATGGAGGAGGATTTTATATGCTTATGTGTTTATTTGTTAGGGCTAGAATTTTTGTTTCTTTTACATATAGAGTAGACACACACGCACACATGCATTGCATCCGTGTGACATATGAATCATTTCACAAACATTTCATTAAGCATTTACCAAAGAAATGAAAACTCTTTTGAAAGTCAATCAGAATTGATTAAAAATAAAAATATGATTGTAGGGCAAAAATAACATCTGACTCAAGCACTGTTTGGTTTAGAGGACCTATAGTAAGGTTAGTGAGAAGGGAAGGAAACATCAAAATGGTAGACGAAAGGAACTCTGGGGAAGTAGCAGAATTGAGGACATTAGTAGAGCAAAAAGCGGAGCAGATGAGATGGCAGGCCGAAAACATAACCTATATGATGGTTATGATATAAGCAATAGCTCGCCCGCCACCAGTTGCAAATCCACCGAATAGCGATCCACCTCCTGTAAGAGAAGAAGGTTGGTATGATGACCCAGAGATGCCAAGGGCCGAGGTTCCCAGAGCAGAAAGAGAAAGGGTAGAAAGAGAAAAGACTGAGAAGGAAAGTGTATTGGCTGAGAAAGTCAAAAAGCTGGAAAGGGTGGTGCATAAAGCTCATGGGGTTGACACTTATTTTCTAGAATTGGAAGGGTTGTACGATGGGGTTGACGAGACGCTGCCTATCGGTTTTAAAATGCCGATCTTCGACAATTTGATGGGATAGGTAATCCTCGCAGCCATGTGAGGATGTGTATCTGAGCTTTTCAACTGAGTGGATTAAGCACTGCCATGATGGCCGTCCTGTTTTAGCAGCCTTTACCTGGGGCCGCTCTGTCCTGGTACCTTACGCCTGAACCAAGCAAGACTAGGGTCTGGGAAGAAGTGGTGAAAGCATTTGTGCCACAGTACGAATACAACCAAGACTTGGATGTCACAGTCTGGGATTTGGAAACCATTTGGCAGGGAAACAAGGAATCATTCACCGAGTACTTAAGGCGTTGGAGGGTAAAGGCAGCTAAGATAGTGTAAAGGCCAGCTGAAAAAGATCAAATCTGAATGCTAATAAAGAACCTGCAGCCTGTCTACCAAGAGAAAATGAGATTCCAATCGATCAACACCTTCGCCAAGGTTTTTGACGTGGGAATAAGGATAGAAGATGCAATCCAAGAAGGGGTGATTAAGAAGGAAGAACAACCAAACAGGTACAGGAGGCCGAACTATGGGTCAAATGGGGGACATTCGGGGGGTCACTCTACCCCACCGATGTCAATGCACTAACCAAACCAGAGAGAAAATTTGACATAACGGGGAATCATCCAAGGAGGGGAGGAGATAAGCAACCGAGGAAGTTATCAAATTTGGGGGTGTATCTAACAACTACCCTTGATAGGCTGGTAACAAAGGGGCACCTTTGCCCATTGAAACCACGGCCTTTGCCAAATCCGTTCCCCCTAAGCTTTTGAGAGGATCTCTTTTGTAAGTTTCATCAGCAAAAGGGCCATGCTACGGATCGATGCACCAGGCTGAGGCACGAAATTCAAGACCTTATTGATAACAAAGTAATATCAGAGCCACCTGTCAAAGCCCCAAATTTTACTAAAAACCCACTGCCAAACCATCGTACTGTGCCGCCACTGCAGGGTCTCTATTTCTTGAGGGTAGAAGAAGTGACATTTGATTTGTCCAAGCTGATCACAAAGGTTGGAGAACCAAAGAAGTATTATCAGTTGCTAGAGGGTCTGGGAATCTGTACTCTGGAGGAGGGAATAATGAGGCAATCAGATTGGTGGGTTCAGGAAAGCAACAAAATCGATGGTCGAGATGTGGATCAGGTAGAGGACGATTTATGGTATAAGACCGATGAGAGGCAGGGATTGAGAAAGAAAGTTTGAAAGTTATTTTCAAGATCGACAATCTATGGGCAAAAGAAGAGGTCAGTCATCTAACCCAATCTGGTAGGCACTTCAAACCGCACGAGCTAGAAGAGGATCACCCAGGGAGGGAATTGGACGAAGACAAAAGGAAAATGAATGAGGAAGAAGAGGAAGATAGGGTTCTGAAGCAAATGAAGAAGACTCAGACTAACATCACCATCTGGGGTTTGTTGATTGCTTCTAAACAACATAGGCAGACAGTCTTGGATGCTTTGAATCAGTCTGATGTTTCAATCAACACGACACCAGAAGACCTCGTAGGAATGATTGGTAGGATTCTGACTCTAGATATTACCTTCTCTTCAAATGACCTACCTCTGGGAGGGCCCGTTCATAATAAGCCGCTGTATGTCACTATAGAATGCTTGGGAAATACCGTACCTGCTTGCCTTGTTGACATCTGAATGTGTATCCGTTCCGAACAGGTAAGCAAATGGGTCTGGATGAGTCAACTTTCAAACTATCCGAACAGAAGGTGAGGGCATATGACAATACCTAAAGAATAGTCATGGGTATAATTCTTCTCCATCTCGCTGTCAGGCCCTTAGAAAAGGAAGCTAAATTTTAGGTCATTGACATCCCTGCTTATTTCAACTTACTGCTAGGAAGGCCATGGTTAGACAGTCTGGGTGCCATACTATCTACAATTCATCAGAAAGTCAAATGTGTCTGGAAAAGCAGGGTCTGTGACATTCTCGGGGACAATTGGGTCTGTCCATCTGTGGTTTCGTCAAGCGCGCCAGTTTTAGAGGTATAGCTGTAAGAAGAAGAAATGAGTCTGGGAGGGTTTGAGTTTATTAACATGTTGGAGGAAGTAAAGCCAAGGGAGTTCCTATCGCTCTATTTTGATCAATATGCAAGTCCGCTGGTTGCTGGAATTATGAAGAAGATGGGTTTCTTCCCAGGAATGGGATTGGGTAAGAATTATCAGGGTCTGCCGGAGTTTCCAAGAATCCCTAATTAGACTTACACTCATGGTCTGGGATATCAGCCTTCAAAGAAGGAGCTGAGGGAAAAGAATAAAGCAGTTGATGCACTGATGGTCCCATATCAGAAGACGCTCAATGGGTACTTTGTGAAGGAAGGAGGAGATTTCCTCTTCTGTGACTTCCCAAAGCCATGTATGGATCGAAAGGATAAATCTGTAAAGCCAGGGTTTGAGATCTTTTTCTCCCATGAGTTCTCCGAATATGAAGATCCGTTTCTGCAAGTACTCGTGAAGCCTACTACTGTCAAAGATTGGATCGGTGCGCTGGATGGACCAGTTATGCAAAACCTGTTGAGCGAGGAAAGCACAAAATCCAAAAATTATCAAGAGAGGGTTGCGGAGGCCGAGGCCAAGAAAGAGTACGTCATGGATGTCAAAATTGAGGAAGAATATGCTGATGATATGATGGAAGAGGTACTAGGAGAAGACAAAGGAAAGGAAGAGCCAGAAAATGGAGAAAAAATAGAGACATGAGGACTGCCGGGCTGTGACACTGTAGAGCTTAAGAGAGGGGTCAACAAAGAGTGGGTCTTTGAGTCTAGTGATAAGTATCCCCCCTCCCCGAAGTCTATAATGGCCCAAATGAGGCGTCTTACTATTGCTATGTCTGTTGTAATCACCCCAAGCAAAGTTAATGAAAGTATGACTAATTCTGCCAACTCGAATGCGCTTAATGAATGTGATGATCATGAAATACCAAGTGAATTGCAAAAATTAATCGAAAAAGAGAAAGAATCTGCATGTAAAATCATTGAGGACACTCTAACAATTAATCTGGGAAATGAAAATAATCCTCAAAATGTTTTATTGGCTCTACACTTAGCAATGAAGAAAGAAAAGAATTAACCAGTCTATTAAATGAATTCAAAGATATTTTTGCATGGTCTTATAATGATATGCCAGGTATCGATCCAGAGATAGTCCAACATTGTATCCTCCTTTTTTCTAATTCAAAACCAATAAAACAAAAATTGAGGATAATGAGGCCTGAATGGGCAATTAAAGTAAAAGAGGAAGTTGAAAAGCAATTAAAAGATGGATTCTTGATGGTCACCGAGTATCCTGAATGGATTGCCAACATTGTGCCAATCTTGAAGAAGGATGGTCGTGTTAGGGTGTGCATTGATTTTCACGACCTAAACAAAGCAAGCCCTAAAGACGATTTCCCTTTACCTCACATCGATGTGCTAGTCGATAACACTACGGGGCATGAACTCTTGTCTTTTATGGACGGGTTCTCAGGATATAACCATATTCTCATGGCACTCGAGGATAGGGAGAAAACCACTTTCATCACACCTTGGGGTACATACTGCTATAGGGTTATGCCGTTCGGACTCAAGAATGCAAGGGCGACGTATCAACGGGCCACCACTACGTTACTGCACTATATGATCCATAAGAAGGTAGAGGTGTATGTGGATGATATGATTGTAAAATCTAAGGAGAGGAGAGGACACTTGGAGGCTTTGAGGAAGTTCTTCGGGAGGTGGAGGGAATTCAGAATGAGGCTAAACCCATAGAAGTGCACTTTCGGAGTCACTACCGAAAAATTATTAGGATTCCTTAGCACCCAAAGGGGGATAGAGGTGGACCCGACCAAGATGAAAGCCATAGTTGAAATGCAGTCGCCAAAGAATGAAAAGGAGCTAAGGGAATTTTTAGGTAGAATACAGTTCATTAGCTGATTTATTTCAAAACTCACTTTAACCCGTGACCCATTATTTAGGTTACTTAGGAAAGGAGAGAAGTTCGAATGGGACGCCTTATGCCAACAAGCCTTCGATAAAATCAAAACCTATCTCCAAAACCTACCTGTCCTGTCACCACCCTCACTCGGGAGACCTTTGTTACTTTATCTTTCTATGTTCGAGGATTCGATGGGTTGTATGTTGGCCCAAGAAGGAGGCGAGGGCCACGTAGAGAAGGCCATTTACTATTTAAGGAAGAGGATGACCAAATACGAGTTGAAGTAATCACCTCTGGAGAAAGCCTGTTGGGCTCTAGTCTGGTGTACCCGTCACCTCATACACTATATGTTAGCTTTTCCCATAACCTTAATATCCTGAATGGACCCACTCAAGTACCTATTTGAAAAACCCATCTTAACCAATAGGATCTCCCGATGGACCATGATGCTGGCCGAGTTTGATATCAAATATGTCACTGCCAAATCCATAAAAGGACAAGCTGTCGTCGAATACCTGGCCGATCTCGCAATAGAATCCAAGGAGAAGGGTGAATTCTGATTTCTGGATGAGGGAGTGATGGGGATAGAAGAGAATTTGTGGAAGATGTATTTCGATGGAGTGGATAATCAATTAGGCTATGGGGTTGGAATCATCCTTATGGCACCTGATGGGACCCCTACCCCATTAGCCGTCAAGCTCAAGTACAACTCAACTAACAACACGGCGGAGTACGAAGCATGCATAGTTGGGATGGAAGCGGCATTGGCCTTAAAAGTTGAAAGGATTAACATTTTTAGAGATTCTAATTTGATCATATCCCAGGTACGGGGTGATTAGAGGGTGAAGCGTGAAAAATTGAGACCTTACCACGACTATCTGGAAAGCCTGAACGTAGAGTTTAAGAAAATATCATTCTACTACCTTCCCTGTGAAGAGAACCAGTTAGCCGATTCCCTAGCAACCTTAGCCTCGATGATACAAATCCCTTTGGGAGTCACTATGATCCCACTATCCATAGAAATAAGAAACCAACCTTCTTTTGAGATGATCGTAACCTTAGAGGATGAAGACGAAGTGCCTTGGTATAAGGACGTTTGGAACTTTGTTAAGAAAGGAGAGTACCCTGAAGGAGCCTCCAAGAAGGACAGGAAGGCAATCAGAAGATTCTTTGCCCAATTCGTGATCTATATGGATAAACTGTGGAATAAATCATACACCGGGTATAATCTGGAGTGTTTATATAGAAAAGAAGCCAAAAGAATGATGGAAGAAATACACGAAGGAGTTTGTGGACCCCACATGAACGGGTATATGTTGGCGAAGAAGATAATTCGGCAAGGGTATTATTGGACGACCTTGGACAAAGATTGCTGCGAATATGTCAGAAGATGTCATAAGTGCCAGATCCATACAAATTTGATGCATACCCCACCATCCCAACTCTATATCATGACTACGTCGTGGCCATTTTTTGTATAGGGTATTGATATTATTGGTGAAATAGTTCCAAAAGCCTCTAATGGACATCGGTACATAATTGTGGCAATTGATTATTTTACTAAATGGGTAGAGGCTGCGTTGTATGCAACTCTGAAGGCCAAAGATGTGGTGAGTTTCATTGAGAAGAACATAATCTGCAGATATGGAGTCCTAAATGAGTTCATTTCGGATCACGGTAGTCATTTCCGAGGTGAAGTCATCGCTGCTCCTAGAGAAGTACAAGATCACCCATCATCACTCATCTCCGTATAGACCGCAAACGAATGGGGCGGTAGATGTAGCGAATAAGAATGTCAAAGCAATCTTGGAGAAAACAACAGACACATATAAGGACTGGAACGAGAAGCTGCCATTTGCACTATGGGGGTACCGGACCTCTGTAAGACCTCTACGGGAGCTACACTGTATTCATTGGTTTATGGGATGGAAGCTGTCCTTCCAGTTGAGGTAGAGATACCATCTCTTTCAGGTTTTGGCTGAGTGTGAAGTGACTGAGCTAGAATTGACACAGGGAACGTACGAGGAGTTGATGTTGCTTGACGAGAAAAGGTTGACCACGATAAACCTACTCGGGGATATCAGAAGAGGATAGCTCGTGCTTTCAACAAGAAGGTTCACCCAAGGAAGCTTGCTGAGGGTGACCTGGTCCTCAAAGAACTTAAAGTGTCTGTTTATGACCCCAGAGGAAAATTTAATCAAGTGGGTCAGGCCGTACATCATGAAGACTCTCCTTTCCGATGGAGCTATCTATCTTATGGACCTAGATGGGGTTGAATTTAAACAACCAATTAACCTCGATCGCCTCAAGAAGTACTTTGCTTGAAACCATTTCTTTCAAAACCTCCTACATTGATGAACTACGCTCGGCCTGATTCCCGCTAGGGGATACATAGGCAACCTACTCGGTTCGGTCATTAATAAATTGCCTGAGTGGCATTTTTCGTCATGCCTTAAACCAAACTACTACGGACCTGATACCCACTCGGGGATAAGTAGACGGGATCTCAAAAAGCCTTCGGTCCACGAAAAACCAAAAAAATTCTTGTGTTAAACTTGGGGCAAACTTGCGTTTGCCCAGAACCACTTCGAAGCCCCATAACCAGGGGCAAACTTCATTTGCTATCCGAAGAACCCAGATATTCACATTAAACCCATCTCTAGATCTTCTGGCTGTCAAAATGAGCATTATAAAGGAACAAAAGAGAACTCATGGGATAGGAAGATTAAAACTCTAAGCAGGACTCAAATCAAAGTAGTAAAGAGCCAAGAAAACACATTAAAAGGAGAATTTTCGTAACTTAAAAGATTAATCAAAAGAGTGAACGCTTCGATTAAACATGGAACATTTCCTAAAATGAGAATACTCTTTGGGAAGGGTAATAGAAAAGTCATATTCAAAAGAGTAAAAAGATAGGCAGGACTTGTCAAGAGTTTTGTAAAATGAAGCTCTGTCCTGTTTTTTTTTTCATCTATGTATGTTTATGAAGTTTGTCTTTGGATCAGGGTCTGAATCTGCAAAAGATACTCGGTAGTGGGCATGACCGAAGCAAGAACTCTCCGAAAAGGAGCTGCCACCCTGTCATACCAAGTCTCAGTAAAAATCTTCACAACGGAAGGGCGCATGACCAAACTCCTCGAAAAGTCAGCAATAATGTCCTCAGTAACATCTTGGAGAAGTCTGTACTGTTGAACCACTCGGTCAGGAATGTAGAAAGTAGCATGTAAGCTAGGCACAGCTTGACCAGGAAGTTCTACTGCAACAGAGTGATAAATCCACTATGGGCAGACCCAGCAGATATCACCGGAAGAGAGGCCTTGAAGCCAACCGAGCCAGGCATCGGTAGAGCAAAATGAGTGGTGAATCTCTATATGATCATAAGGAAGTGACCCGTGAAGGTGTAAAGGGTGTATGAAGAGGTCTAGACGCTCCATGAGCCAAACCTGTAAGACAAAAGGCGCTCCGGCGGATAGCATGACCCCAGTAGTGTGGGCACGGTCCAAGCCAATCAAGGTCTTGCCAAGGATTTGCATGATGACACTTTTCATCTCCTGCAAACCAATGGCAATGGATATGAGAATGTCAGAAGATGACTGAAAGAGGAAGTACGAGAGCATGGCAATTGATAAAGCACTGTGTCATATAATCTGGTGCCCTCCGTCATAGGGGTACCCCATGGACAGAGGTGAGGCACTCAAAATCAATCTGCCTGTCGCAAATGAAGGAGCTTGCCACATTTCGAGATGTATAGAGAAGAGCGGTCAAGTCCTGGACATACCTAGCCTGTACTAAGGGAACTGTCAGATCAGCAAAAGGGTCAATGTGAAAAATAGCACTGAACTCCTCAAACAAAGGACATATCTCTTGGTAACCGAAGCGGAAGACGTGAAGTGAGGGGTCCCAACACTGAATAGTACGTTAAAGTAAGCCCTTGTTTAGAATCATCTGTCAAAAAGAGAAGAGGTCGTTCAATCTGAAACACTCAAAGTTGATCCTGTCAGTGCCAGAGAGAGTATCCATCCATGGGAAGAGGATTTGGGAGCTAATGGGGGCCATTTGAGAAGAAAGAGAATGAAAGAGGAGAGTATTTTGAGAAGTTTTGAGGGAAAGAGGGTATAAATAGAAGTAGATCTGCCTAGAACACAGAGCGGTACTCGAAAAAATAGAATGTCACTCTGTGAAGTGCCGCGCGGCAGTCCACAAATGCTGCACATCATTCACTGACTACGGTAGAGGTAGTTGCTGAGTGCCGCAAAAAGCTATTTTTGGCCAGGGTCCATTTGTAATGCTTTCAGCCCACTGCACACAAAAAATTGAATATTTAATAAACGTGTGCATCATGCATTATGTACAACAGACCAAGCCATGGTCACATTCATGAAACACATATTCATTCACAAGAAATAACATGCAAGACCAAGCCATGGTCACAATCGTCAAGATAGAAGCATGTAGGGAAATAAAAGATGATCAAAGTGTGCAAATGCCTATCCTATCCCGGCTATCTAAGAGCCGTCATCAAAATAAGTATATGTGTGTGTATGTACAGTCATCCATGTGTATGTCTCCTCTCCAAAACACTCAGAAAATAAAAGAAATCAATCGCGACCCCGGCCTCGAGTCTGACGAGTGACACGTTTGAGAGGCTCCCCCTCTGACTCCGTTCCACTCCTGCCGCCTCTGCCCTTACCTCTGTTGCTACCTCCACCACGGCTAGTACCCCCATGGGCTCCGCTGGGGCCCACTCTGAACTGCTGGAGCTACTGCTCGAGCTCTCTCACCCGTAGGGTCAATGCCCTAACCTCGCTATCCTGAATAAAAGAAAGATTTGATTAAGCTAAATTGAAAATTTGAAATAAAAAGTAGTTGCTAAATATAGAGGCATGAATAAAAGGGTAGTAAGAGTTTACCCTAGCTCTCGCCTGAGCATCAACAGTTGCCTGCGCCCCATCGGCCTGAATCAGAAAGTTAGAAAATGTTAGAAAATAGAAAAGAGTGCAAAATCAGAATCAGTTTTTAGAGATTACCCTCCACTCTCAACCGTGGATCCACTCCCTTACACTGTGAGCGTAAAGTAAGCCCTCATCTGCATAGTCCCACGAGACTTGGTCGTACTACAACGGGATGGTGGGAGCACCCGTATGATATCGAGGAACCACGGTCATGCCCTGCTCACCATAAGAGACTGTCCTAACACTCCAGTCCCACGACGGTAGAGCTAGAGTCTGAGATGCGGCAGGAATGGACTGAAAAGAAGTAAATGAAATTCAATAAAAAAGTGTTGAAAAGGAATAAAAGAGAGTTTGATAAGCTAAAGGAGACTTACTCGCGTCACTTCCATCAGAGAGAAGTTCTTCATCATCTTGGCTGCCTAGAAGGCCTCGTACTCGTCAGGGGACTCCAAAAAGTCCTGAATAGAGGACCTAATTAGGGCAGCTATGAGCGCAGAACCCTGGAGTGTCTTCTTAGCTCTCATAGAAACAGGAGAAGGATGCGGCACGTGGAACACGGGGGCCATCAGCAACTGACTAGTCACCTTCTCCCCCAAATACCACTCTCGAGCGTCCGGGCCATCTAGTAGTATCCTTTACAAGACATGCCCCTTGATCTCTACAACCCTGGGGAAGCGATAGGAAGCACCTCAAGCCAAGGCTGCCATCTGACGTGTAGCTCCCTCAAGTTCGTCGGGAAATTCCTGAATGAGACAAAATCATGGGCCCCAGTTTTCCACCCAACCCGTTCCTTCTTCCATTTCAACCCCTGGGGTATGATGAGGGCATCTCCCTACTGCATCCTAGGAGACATCATCTGTAAGTACTCGTGGGACCAAATCTACAAGAAATGAAAAAAAAAAGATCATGAGATTCAGGATTCATGAATAAGGAAATTGAAAGAAGAATGCAAGGTTTATAATTTAGAAATAATAGTTAAAATAAAAAGAAAGTGTACCTCCCATGCCCTCCAACAGCCGCCTATGGAGCACAGCTGATCTCGGAAAATGTCTCCCATATGCCTGTACAGGATGGCCAATCTTGCACCAGCCCAATCATACTGATAGATGTGGTCTATGCGCTCCAGGGACCCCACTAGCGCCACAGAAATCTGGTCGCCCTGAGTGCTCAGCAGAGAGCACCCTAACATGTACATGATAAAGCCTCAGCCCATCTGCTCTTACGAGATGCCCTACTGGCCCTTGAACGTATCCATGAACCACTTGGCCATGACCAAGGGCTCCTCGGGAATCACTCCTAGCAGTGGCAGTACCTGGTCCCACTCCATCACGGTATCCAGGTACCGCAAGCACTCCCCCCGAAAGGGATCCATGTGATCATCGAGAAGTCGAGTGGGGTCACAGTCATCTCCCCAAACTCAAAGTGGAACGTGTTGGTGATGTCCCACCAATGCTCGGCCAAGGCATGTATCTGTCTTAAGTCATTGGAGCTCTTTTTCAAGAGTTTGACGAAGTCCCCAAAGCCTGTTGCATCAATAAAGCGCCATATGGTCTCGTTCAGAGACTCGTACCATGCCCAGCCGTGGGCTAAATTGCCATGCCCCTTTAGCACGGTGGGCTAAAGCTGTAAAAGTTACAGGTTTTAATGTTAGTAAGTGAATGGATAAAAGAAAGGAATAAAATAAATAGAAAAAGGGTAAATAATAATAAAGAGCGAAAATCATAAAATTGAATATGGAAATGAATAAAAAGGACGACCAGAGCGCTCATGAAAGTCCCACACGCATAGCGTTCGCATTCATGAGAGGATATGCGAAGTTTTGTCAACATGCATTGCATCCATGAGCTTTATGAGGAAAATTTTAAAAAATATATACGTGAAATTTAATCAAGAACGTTGAAACCAAACATGAACGAATAAGCATGGAGTGATTGAAACGCTCGAGAGATCTTGCAAGCATAGCATTCATATTCATGTAAAGTTTTGTTGTCACAAACTTATTCATGAGGTTTATAAGGAATAAAAAGCATAGAAATTGAAAAAGAATGAGAAAAGCGATCAGAGCACTTAGGGGCTCAAAAAGTAAGGTACATGCATTCAAAAGTACATTTGAATAGAGCAAGAGGGGAAGCATGGTATTGTACGTTGCAATCGTTAGAATTTCAAGCAAAAAATTGAAAGAAAAGATGGGAGATGCGTATACCTCTCATCTAAATACCCGAGTGGACAGATGTTTGTCTGGATCCCAGAGGAGGAATGAGGGGTCAGGATGAGGAGTGGCTTTGTACTTGGCCTTCTTCCTCCTACCCGAACCGCTGGCCATGACCTGTCAAGATGGAAAAAAAAACTGGATATCAAACCTTTGAAAGAAATCAAGAAAACAATAAAAGGAAAGAGAACAAAGAGGTTTTAATCAAGTGGAACTTGATGATCTTTTGAGACCACTACGAGAAAACAAGAAAAATCTCCAGAAGGAGCCTCGGATTGGAGAGAGTTTGAGAAAGTGAATGAAATGAATTGAAACCTGTGTAAAAGCAGGTTGCGTTCTCAATGTGGCACTCAATATTCATGCGTGACAGTTAGTGAAGTGCCGTACGACACTTGGTGAATCCTGCAGCGGTACTCAGCGTGACAGTTAGTGAAGTGCCGCATAGCAGTTACGGACTGCCGCATAATGTAGCGTGTGCCGCGAATGAGGCAATTAAAAGGCCTTTGGTTTTTCTCCCAAAATTCAAATTGGATCCCAAAATTTGAATTTAAACCCCCAGAATTCGCCCTCCTTATGTGTTTTGGTCCCCGAGACCAAATTGAGCCCCAATTTTGTGAAGTGGAAATTCTTTGAGTCCAATTAATTCCAGATTTTAGAATTCAAATTGTTTTGAGTCATGTTGACCCCTGTTTTTGGGAATTTTGAATTCTTCTCGCCTGATTTTGAAAATCGAAAAGAATTTGAGTCTGATTGACTCCTGATTTTAAAATTCGGAAAGAATTTGAGTCCGATTGACTCCTGATTTTTGAAATTCGAAAAGAATTTGAGTCCGATTGACTCCTGATTTTGAAATTCGAAAAGGATTTGACAAATTTTTTTTTCAGAGCAAACATATCTGACGAGGCTGAAGGACTGCAGATCTTTCTGTGCAAACATATCCGATGAAGCCGAAAGGCTGCAGATCTTTCAGAGCAAACATATCTGATGGGGCCGAAGGGCTGCAGATTTTTCAGAGCAAACATATCCGATGAATTGATACTGGGGCCTAAGTTGCGAAGCGTCGCGCAGTTAATTGCGTTCATCCTTTTGGCCGAAACAGCCACGTATCTTGAAGAGGGTCAACCCATTAGATTTAGAAACTCCGAACTCTAAAGAACAACTCTGCTTTAAGCTCGAGTAAACACAATCGTTAAGTAGCATAGAGTATGGACTGCATCTAGGCTCATCGAGATAGCTTGATCTTGAACCATAACATTTGTAGAGCATGAAGTCGCATTGACCACCGTCATTTGCATGAGCACGTGCATCACGACAGGATAGGTGCATTTATGCGTATGACTACTTACATTTGTGTATGTTTGACCCTTGCTTGAACTATGTCTTGGTCTGATTCCAGAAAGGATACGTAGGCAGCTCACCATTAAGCCTGACCGGCTAGGATCTTGTTGCACGCCTATTTTCTTTTTGCAACGCATTTTTGTTTTTACCTAAATTCAACAGTTTGGTCAAAGGCTTTTCTTCACACAAGCTTCGACATTCACTTGTGAAACACGTTGCTCATCAAGCTTTGTCGAAGAGGGGCAAACTGTAGACACCCCGATCTTGACTAAACGTCGAATTATAGGGAGCGTTACGTTCGAATCCACACTACACCAAAACAGCAGATTTATCACCCTTATTTTCGCTAGATTTGTCACTGCCGAGGACAGTGACAAAGTTTGTCACTGTCTATGACGGTGACAAATAGAATTGGTGACAAAAGATACACTTTGTCACTGCTTAGTAACATTTTGTCACTGCTATCAGCAGTGACAATGTCTAATACAAAATTTCTGTGACAAATATGGTCTAGTTAAAAAACCCACCCCCTTCCCCCCAAATATTTGGTTCCCCCTCCCCTCCAAATAAAAAAAATTATTGACCTAACAAAATAATAGAGGGTGAGATACAGAGAGAGAAAAGACCGACGCCTCCATCCCTCTTCCTCATCCTCCTTTCTTCCTCCCCAATCTCTTATAATAGATCTGTCTTCCTCTCCTCTTCCTCTCAATATCTATTCTCTTCTCTCTCTCTCTCTTGCGGCAGCATCGATGGAGGTTTCGTTCTCTCTTTGTCACTCGATCTTGGCTCAACGATCGGTGTCGCTCTCTACTCCAAGTTCTCTGAAGGGCCACCAAGGTGTAAGATATGTAGTTTCTCTTTTAAATTTATCTATATACACATATGTACACAAGCATATACATTTAGGGATTTTAGGGTTTTTTGTCTTTAAATCTTCATCCTTCGGGTTTAATTAATTTTGGATTTTAGGGTTCAAATCTGAGTATTTTATGGTTTTTGTGTATATGTTTGTGTATATATACGTTTCTGGGTATGTATGTCTGTGAGGTTGGTTTTTTATTTTTCTAGTGTCGAGAAAATGGAGAGGGGGAGATTGGAGAAGCATAAGACCGTACGATCGGCGGCCAGGGACTAGGCGTGCTAGAATGAGGATCTCGAGGTCCTTGACCACCAGCTGTGGCGGCGTCCGGTGAGGCAGGACTGTGTGTGTATATCGGATCTGAAATATGGTAAGTGGCTATTCTAGTCAACCAATTGATTTTCTGTCTCAACCTTCATTTTTCCTTTTCTTTGTTTATGACTAATGTTTGCACTTATTTCTCGCTCTGGTAACAGTTCATAAGAATTATACAGAGGAGCATTCTGTACCCTTGTACTTGGTAACTACTTTGATTCTAAAAGAGGTTTTTTTTTTTTCGTATAGTTGGATGGGTGAGACAATGCACCTTGGGAAAGAGCTTGTGAGTTTCGAATATGAGGTTTGGGTAAGGATTTCTGTGTACTCTTAAGGATACAACGTAAAAAAAGTTGTACATGCTTCTAACGCAAAACCATTTTATTGCCTTGTTCTACTGCTATCAACTCTGGAAATTGCTTTGGTAATAGAATTGCTATGTTCCTACTTTCTTGTTTACAAACTGTGAGGAACAAACTGGGATATGACAGTACTGCTTTTTTTTTTTTACTGTGTATGGAGCTGCAGGTCTTCAAGTCTAATCAAATTCAATAGGATTGTTGTATTGTGTATGGTGAGAACGTGATTAGAGTATTGTATTAGGAATGGTGAGAACGTGATTAGATTTTGATTAGTCTTGCTTTATATCAGATTTTTATAAAAGTTGAAATCATATTGATTTGACAAAGAGTTAGTTATTGGAGCATTTTTAAAAATGAGGTAATGATACAAACATGAAACTATTAGAACTGAATTTCTCCAAACCACATTAGTGGTTCTTGTCTTTACCAATTAAGTTTCATATAACATTTCTGTCGCTCATTCCATTCGTTGTAAGTCCATGAATTGCATTTTGTTATGCGAATGCTGTTCGTTCATGTATTCTGCAGTTTACATACATGTGTGGGTACATGTAGGTACAATGCGCCACTTGTTTGTAATTATCTTTTTCTATTGTATCTCAAATTGGTTTATCTGCTTTACTAATTCTTACCTTTTTGGCTATAGAGATCATCTCCTCTAAATCTTTGTTTTCTTGTGCCAGTTTCGTATCAGAGGCTAGGGAAAAATTTGAGTTAGCTCTATAGGCTGACAATTCAAACTCCCATGCTAGATATTGGTTATCCAAATTGCATCTCAAATACCACGTCCCCTGGGCATGTAAAGCTATGCAAGGAATTAACCACTTTCCTTGTGCAATTTTTTTGTTTGTTCAGTTCTCAGAGGGATCATATCCAATATGATTTATTATAAGACGTCCAAAAACTGTAGTTCTAAACTTCTTCTGTTCTTTTTTTTTGTTGTTGTTGTTAATTTGGGATAAGATTGTTAAATTGAGTTGATTTAATTTTTTTGTTGATTTAATTTGGGATAACAGATTCTTGAATTGATCCACCAAAGGTTGCCAATCTTTGCTATGTCGGACATCTATTCGCCATTCTTGCTTTTAGTACAGTCAGTTGCTCAAGTTCAAAGGTAACCCATGCCATGTTCACTCTTTTTCACTTTCCTACTTGCTATCACCCATTTTTCTTTCTTTGTTGGAAGTTTGTCAATGTGAAAGTCCAAGAAAAGATGATTGTGACTTCTCTTTATCTTTTTCTTTGACTCTATGTCCATCTGCCTCTAAAGAGGATGATCTCATCAACTCAGTTGAGTTAGATAACACAACACACAATACAGAGGAAGATTTCATCAAATCTATGTTCTCAGTGCGCGAGATTTTCGTCACTGCAAATCTGTCAAGGATTAGAGGTACGCAGTCTTAATGCACGTTGTTTCTGAATTTTAAATCCCATGTCAGAAAACAAGTGCTTTCGCAGTGCAGTAATCGTTTTCTAACTTCTGTTTTACAGACATTAATGCATGTTCTATGAAAGTGTATTTCTCTCTCTTTTCTCATACAAACAGTCCCCAATCAGCCCCCTAAAAACCAGCCCCCAAGTCAGCCCCTAAGCAGCATCCAATCAGGCTTTGAACAGCCCCAGCAAAACGACATGTTCAGCCCTTGAACAACCCTTGAAGCATCATACCTTGAGCAACCCCTAGCAGTCCCCAAGTCAGCCCCTTAGTTGTGTTTTATTTTTAATTGCTTGATGATAATTTCCTTCACAGTTATGTGTACTTAGAAAATTGGATACGGTGATTCCGAGTCACTTAGAAAATTCATGTCGTTTCTGAATTTTAAATCCCATGTCAGAATGGAGCTACCTTATTGATCAGTGATCATTGCCATATTCTATCTAGATTTTACAATCACAAACATCATGTTGGTTTGACAAACAATTTATTTAAGAGTGATATCAGATCATAACTAGACAGACTCAAGTATACACTGTTGGACAACATTTCAGTCCATTTTCTTGCGCAGTTTTCCTATTGTTTCATGATCTTATTGATTCAAGTATATACTGATGGAAAATTAGAAGGATAAAGCTTTGTCCTTTTCCTTATTTTTTTCATTGTTTGATTGTGTGTTAAGGATGTATTATTTTATTCAATACTTAAAATTTTCAGTAAAAAAAATTTAATATATACCTCATTTTCTGTTTTACCAAAAAATGAGAAAATGGTGTGACTGAGAAATGTTACTTTCCATAGTTTTCGTGAAAGATATTTATACAAAATGGTGTGACAACATTGTTTTGACAAAAAAATCATCTTCAAGAAAAGAAAAATATTGTTCAGTTAGGATGTTGGTTCTCTATTCAATGAGGTTTTTCAAATTTTTTTTTTTAGGTTCCTATTTTCCTTTGGCACCTTAACTCCTCGGATAAGAGGCAAAAAACAAGTGCTTCCGCAGTGCAGTAATCGTTTTCTAACTTCTGTTTTACAGACATTAATGTATGTTCTATGTGAGTGTATTTCTCTGTCCCTTTTCTCATACAAACAGCCCCCAATCAGCCCCTAAAAACCAGCCACCAAGTAAGCCCCTAAGCAGCATCCAATCAGCCCTTGAACAGCCCCAGCAAAACAAAATGGCAAAACGACATGTTCAGCCCTTGAACAACCCTTGAAGCGGCATCCAATCAGCCCTTGAACAGCCCATAAGCAGTCTCCAAGTCAGCTCCTTAGTTGTGTTTTATTTTTAATTGCTTGATGATAATTTCCTTCACAGTTATGTGTAGTTAGAAAATTAGATACGGTGATTCCGAGTCACTGAATTAGTAATTAAAAAACCAAGAAACAAAGCAAACACCAGACCCCCAATCCATTCACTATCTTGGAATGTTAGGGGTATTGCGAGAGCTGAGAAATGCTTATCGATTCGAAACATGTGTGTCCGTCATAAAGTAGAGATCCTTCTATTACAGGAAACCAAGTCTTCAAATATGGATAGGAGGAAAATGAGGTCCGTGTGGGGTTCGGGGAATTTTGATTTTCTGAGTGTGCCTGCTTCTGGGCAATCAGGTGGCTTGGAAAAGACACACGTGCACATAGCATATTGTCTTCATGGAATGCACACACGTCATAGTGCACAGCAGCCCAGGTGCACACCACACGGCAGCCCACATGCACCGCACACAGCACACTTGCACATCACAGCAGCCCATGTGCACAATAGCACAGCACAGCATGCGTGCACAACAGCACAGCACAGCACAGCACGCGTGCAATGCACACACGCACGACAGCGCACAACACATGCACAGGCAGCACACGTCCACGCGCAATGCACACAGTTTTGGTCTGAATTTCTGGTCATCTTTTCCCTAGATAAAATCAGTTTAAGTTTTTCCTCAGAACTACAATTTTGTAGCTCTCTGAGTTAACTTCCCACAGCCGCGAACGGGGCATGATTTGAAGTTCTGAGTGACGAGAAAACTCCATTTTACTAACACACTGTCAGTATGAAAAACTGCTACTTTTTATTGCAAGTTTATACTTTCAATATGTTTTTGTTCCACAAGATGAATCAATGATCAAACTCTCAAAACTACAGAGTTATAGGTCTAGATGTCTTATTTCCAGAACATTAAGATTTGAATGATTTGAAATTTTGAGTGAAATTTTATGGACAAAACACTACAGCTACTGTAAGCTGCCAAAATAACTGTATTTGAGTTTATTTTAGCTACTGTTTTTAGGCCATATCTCTCAAACGGTTTGGGTAAAGGTTCTGAAATTTTAAGGGTAGAAAGATTATGAAAAATTGAACAAATTTCATGTAGAACACATTTGGATTTTATCGTAGAACACCTTTGGATTTTATCTCTCAAACGGTTTGTTTACAATATGATTTGCTTAAACTAATATGTGATGCCCATTCAGCAAGTATTTTTGTGTACGGGCAAACAAGCAGTGGGAAGACGTACACCATGATTGGAATAACTGAGTATGCAGTAGCAGTTCAATGTGTCGAAGCAATCTTACTTGAAGACTTATGCAACCATTGATCAAGAACTTGAGCAGCATTCTCGGATATATTCTTTTCACAGTGGCACAACAGCTTAGTCAATTGTGCGACAGGTATGAAAACTTATTTTTCATATTAGTGGTGAAAAAAGTAGATGCTAATTAAGTCCATTCTCTTGAGTTTTGAATATGTCCTCTCGCCTTTAGGCTTGTTTACTGATTTCCTACTCAGTTAATATAGCTTCAACTCAAAGAAATTAGGAGTTCAAGAAAGATGGTAAGAAATTAGGAGTTTTGAAAATGTTTATTAGTCTCTGTTTGGTGTGTGGAATAAGAGAAGGGAAAGAAAAGGAGAGGAGAACTTCCCTTTTGTTTTTCCTCCATGATTAAATAACAACAAATTTTCAAAATATAATTATAACCTTAGATTTTCAAAGTTATAACCTTGGAAAGGATAGTTTTGTTAGCGGGCCTTTTACATGAAACACTTGATCATCTATATCTACTATACCTTAAGAATACAGCACCTCAAATTGGCAAGCAGCTCGAATCTTTTCTTCCTTTTTTATCCTTACTTTGATCATGTGAGCTACCCATATACCACCATTCACTTCTTTCTACGTGTATGCTCTCTCTCTCTCTCATGTCCGTTCGTTTCTTTCGCCTTCTCTCTCATCCCATGCAGTTCACTCCATCTACACTTACTATTTGTCCCTTCCCTTGGGTAATAAAATGCACAAATTTCGAACACTTGCAAATATACAGCTACTCATGGGCCACAACCACCGAGCTGCATCGCAGCTCCCACAACTAGTATCTATATAATAAATCACAAAGGTCTTGATTTGACCGGTATATATGAGAGACAAACATTGTAGGGCTAGGATTGAATCTTAGCTTCAATCGAATGGCCAAGGTTGATTTTGGTTTGAAAATTGGTTTCCCCCCAAACACTCCCGTCTTCTCTCCCAATTTCGTTTGAATTTCCTCCCTCCCCTCTCTCTTCTCTGTCCAGTCTCTTGGAAGTTGAAACTCAGACTCAGTCTCGAAACTCTCGCTCCCTCTCTTGGAACTCACATAGTCACATGCCACATTTACACAAATCAAAATATTTGAAATTCCCCTCACAGTAATTGTCACATTCGCACTCTAGTATATATATATATATATATTTTAAATGTTGTACTATTTTAGTTACATGCCACATTTACAGACACAAATCAAAATATTTGAAATTCCCTTCACAGTAATTGTCACACACACACACTCTAGTATATATATATATATTTAAATGTTGTACTATTTTAGTTACCCCTTCGATTCCTTGGCATGTCAGTCCAAAAATTAAAATCAAATTCCTTGTCATGCTTAGCTTTCTTTTCCATTTCCAAAAATTAAAATAAAATTCCTTGGCATGTTGTACTATATATACTATTTTAGTTATATGTTTCAAGTTCTGATAACTAACTAAACTTAAAACATATCTTTTTATCTTTTCTGTTGCATGCCTGTCAAAGAATGACTTGTGCAGTTTTAAGTTTTCAATATATTAAACTTGACATTCTATTTATTATTTTTGTTCAAATGCCATTGAATAGCTTCTACGGGGTTAACCGATTTATAACTATAATTTTTTTAGGAACTTCATCTTCACGGAAATTCTATTGGTGATGAAGGAATTCGTTCTTTGATGGCTGGTTTTTCTTCACATAAAGGTTTTCCTTTTGCTCTATTTATTATCAATTGTGGGGTCGCGCTTCTATGCTTCGTTATTTGCATTTCCATTATTGCAGTTAAACTGAGATGCATAGTTGCTCTTTAGGGAAAGTCATTGTATCTAACCACATTCGTTTGGTACTCTCATCATTTTTGTTAGTTTCTTGACAATGTAGTTTCCATTAACTTCTCTAAGATAGTAAGATACCTTTAGGAACAACAAAATGTGGTTTGTAGTTTTTTTTCATTTTCTTTCAGTTGATGTGATCAAGCTGTGAAGTAAATTGAAAACATACATTCTTTTCGGTCGGAAACATATTTTTGATCTTTGAACTGTTTTGTAGGTGCATCATTTACAGAAAGAACAATATATTCGAAGCAGCCCAAGAGAAAGTTGTTTTATTTTTCTTTTGTTTGAGATTTTGGGATTGGGATATTTCAATATTGTAATAACTCTGGTGTACATTCTGATTGCTAAATTAATTTGCCTGTAAATTAAATTTTGTTTCTAAATATCCATTATTAATTTGCTTTTAATTTTATTTTATTTTTTGTGTCATGAACACGGGCACGAGCAATTTGTGTTTATGGGTAAATCCTAGAGAATTTCATAACAAGCTTTTTTTGTCATTTTTTTTTTCAATATCTTTCAGAATTGTCACCGTTCAAAAACAGTGACAAAAAAGTTTTTTTCAATTTTTTTTTTCAGAATTGTCACCACTAAGAGCAGTGACAAAATTAAATTATCGTCACCAACATTGTCACCGCTTTGTGCAGTGACAAATTTAAAATTATTGTCACGTGACAAATTTAAAATTATTGTCACGGTTCTTAGCAGTGACAAAAGGAAGGAAATTAACCCTTTAGGGGGTCCTCAAATGGGCAGTGACAAACGAAATTGTCACTGCTAGGAGCAGTGACAAATGTTTTTTGTCACCCCCGTAACTGTCACGGTCAGTAGCAGTGACAAAAGGCCTTTGTCACCTCCCAGAGCAGTGACAAATCGGTCATCCTGGTGCAGTGCCAATGATGACAATATCCGACGTATCTGGGACCTCCAAAGGTGATTCACGCTCTTCAAAATGCTCTATAATCCAAACAAAAGAAAGAAAGAAGAAAAGAGAGGGAAGGATAAAGAAAAATGACACATGATACAGATTGCGGTAGTCACGGGTTGCTGCTGCGGCACTCACTGATTGCTGTACAGTATTCAGTAGGTGCCGCAACGGCAGTCTTTGATAGCTACAAATATACACCAAATGCTGCTAAATTTGGAATTCCAAAAAAGATGGCAGTCCGTGGAGTTGTCCGCGGTACTCATTGAATGCCGCATCAGCATTCTCTGAATGCTGCCCGGCAATCAGTGAGTGCCGTTCCGGAATTCATTGAGTATCGTGCTTTTGTGGCTACCAGCTTTGAAATAGTACATTTTGTACCTTAAAAAAAACATCCAAAATTAGGATTTTGCCCCTAAAATGACTGAAATAACCCTCCAAAATTTGCTTATATATAGGAGGTGAATATCCCATTACAAAGGACCTTGAGTTTTGAGTCTTATCTAGAATCTCTATCTTATATTTGAGAAATATATCAACTTTAGAAGGTTTTAGAGAAGTTTTTAGAGGAAGAAGAGCATGAATCACTCTTGGAAGGCTTTCAAATACACACGAGTTGAGGTTATTTGGAGGTAATCTCTAGTTAATTAGTCTTTAATTCAAAGTTCAATCACAATATAGATTTCTAGGACCTTTTACACATTTTCAAAAACTCTCTTCCCACCTGATTTCCTCACACACCACCAATATTGTGATTGAACTTGCATTTCATTGGCTTGGATCAAAGTAGCCTAAGGTTTAAAGTTAAATAGATCATGAAGTTAACTTAGATATCACTTGAGTCTTGATTTTTTTTTATATAACCATCTCTTAGGATTCTTCAATGTCTTACTTGAATCCTTAGACTTGGAGTCCTTTAATCTTCTTATAAACTCATGATTTATGAGAGGATTAAGGTTGATATTAGCATGTTTGGTCAATGAGCCTAAACCTACTTCCATGGTTTAGGTTTGTTGCTTTGAGGTTTTATGGAGTTACTTCATACTCCATTGAAATCTATATGTATGAGTGTCCTTAATCTCCAATGAGCATCGAATGAGAGGAGAAGTAGTTTGAGTTAATCCAAGCTCCATTGATTTGGTGGGTAGGCTTAACACAAATGAAATTTGACAAAGGTGTAGTGAGTTCATAGACTACCTTCGATCAAAGATTTTTAGTTAAATAATGAACCGTTGGAATTAAGTAAAACCAACTGGAGAGTGTCAATAACACTAATTTCTACCACTGTGATTTTTGTTTCAATGAGATTTCATGTTTAAAGTGGTTTGGTCATGAATTTTGTGAAGCAACCATAATCTGTCCAGAATTTCAGAACAGTAACTATAACACCCGCATTTGTGTTATTGCATTTGCATTACATTGTCATGCATGATAATGTGATGTGGCGTGTCTTATGACACATGGTTGAGTGAGTTTTGACTCACGAGTTAATTTGGGTGTCTGTATTAGAGAACCCTTTGAAACTGTGGTGATTGAGGATTTGTTGTTGTGACGTCTCTCCGAGTATGAGACGGTCACTGTGGAACATTTAAATGTTTATCTGAAAATAAATGTTTACCTGTGTATTTCAATATCTGTATTATTTTCTGTTTTAGAATATATTTCTGATGTTAGATTTAGTATCCTGGTGAGGACGAATGAACACGCTATTAATTTGGTAGGCTAATTAGCAACTTCGGAAACGTCATATAGAAATCCGCGTTTTAGCAACCAAACAAAACTTAGTCGAAAACTTTTATAATTTTGAGGTTTCACTCGTAAAGCTATGAATAAGCTGTATAGAAAGTTTCAGAGACTGATTAGGAGTTTGGAAAACTCGGGGGGAGGTAAACGTAATTCCCCGAGAATGTTGCCTATATATAGATAGAGATGGACTTAGATATTTCATAAGTTAACCTAAAAGTTAAGGAAGAGGCCAAAAGGGAGGCTAGAGGGAGATTTGATTGCTTAGAGCTTTACGACGCCAAACGACGATCTTCTGTCAGTCTGTTTTCTCCCAGATTTCATATTCGAGCTCCTCGAGGTAAGAGCTTCGTTTTGATACCTATTAGGGCCTGTTTGGCTAAGTTTTCCGAAAAGTCTTTTTCTAGAATTTTTCATAAAAGTTGATAAATGGAATTCTGATCCATAGGAATTGTACTAGACGGACTTCTGCACGTTCCTTGTGCACGGGTTTTCTTTGGATCGTATTATAAGTGCGTAAATCGGAGGTGAGTGATTCAACTATGTTTTGGAATGATTTCTTGACATGTATTCATGTTTTGTATGAATAGCATGTATTAATTTTTAGAGATATATTGTGTAGTTCATATTGGGCATTTATATTGATAAGTAGGCTCAATAGCACGGTGATATGTTTTAATTACCGCGAGTATGGTGATATGTATTTGAGCATGTTAAGTTGCTTATGTGGGTTAGAAGGAGCACGTGGTCACCGTGCCATTTTGTGGAGCCGATATAGGCATTAAGGTCGCACGATTGAAGAGAAGAATCGTGGGTCTTACCCTTTCGCGTGGACTTATTGGCGAGGAGTCGCGGATTGGGAATATGGACGGGCACGTGAGTCTCCGGCGACTAGTATGAATTGTAGAGATGTGAATGCGGACATGTTTATCATTCATGTGCATATGTTGTTTTATTCACTAAGCATTAGCTTAAACAAATCGAAATATGTGTGGTTATTCAAATAACCATTTCAGGTATTAATGCTGTCGAGGAATCGCAGAAGTGAGTACGAGGGTTGGGAGTTCGCTTGTGAGGCAACTTGAAAGATAATCTTGTAGTTTTGGGATAATAGAAATGTTGTAATAAGATTTTGGTTGTTTTAAACCATGCTTAACTTAGTATGTTAGAATGGATTTTAAATCGTTGTATTAGACTATAACATGTTGTAATTATGTTTGATAATGTTTAATACAGCTAGAAATACTTTAGACTGAGTTGGTTTGAGTTTGTTTCGAGTGGTTGATCTTTGGTGAAAGTTAGAAAGCTTTTAAACTTGAAATTCTGCAGATTGGGCTGCTGCCAGGGGAGCAGTCGACTGAGCAGTCGACTGAATCCCTGTGTCTGTTAGCTACTGCTTCTTATTTTAACAAAAGCAGTCGACTGGACCCCTCCGCAGTCGACTGAACCCCTGAGCAGTCGACTGGACCCCCAGTATCAGTCGACTGGAATTGACATTTAAATCCCTGCCTAACTCCGTCGACTGAGCAGTCGACTGAACCTCTGGTTTTAAAATGTGTTTTGTTTTCCGCTGCGTGTGTTCTTCAAACCTAATTTTTGGGAACGTTAATGAATTGGTTTAGCCTCGGTGGCGTGCCACGGGCTCCGGTTCCGCTATTGTGGGACCGGGATGTGACATTTAGTGGTATCAGAGCATAAGTTTAGAGCCTTGGGAACGAGTGACGTTATATATGTTGAGTGACGTCGAGTGGAGTGTGTAATTGTAAAGATAGTTGTTATCATTGTAGAAATGCTTCATGTGTTAGCATTTGTTGATTGTGATGAACAGTGCACATATATCTATATTGTGGCATAGCATGCATGGTCATTATGCATTGAACTCAACAGGGGAATATTTGAAACGTTATGGCTGATCTACCAAGAGAATTGTCACCGCATTCGCGGATGGACCAAATAGTGAATATGGTGGGAAGTTTCATACAAGCGGTAAGTGAAAGGGAACAGATGAACGTTCAGCCTCCACAAGTGGAAATTCGTTATGTCAATGCACCATCGACACCGCGACCTCAACACACAATCGTGGAACAGTTTCATAAACGGAAACCGACCTTGTATCATGGACAAGTCGACATAGACTTGGCCGATCATTGGATGATGGACATGGAAAGACATTTTCGTCAGGTGATATGTACCGATGAGGAGAAAATTTTGTGCGCATTCGATACGTTGATGGGCGAAGCATTGGATTGGTGGAACAACGTACTTGAACAAGGGAAGCCAACCACGTGGGAAGTATTTAAAGAGGAATTCAACAAACGTTTCTTCCCGCAATCTGCTTATACTCAGAAACGTCAAGAGTTTGCAAGTTTGGTTCAGGGAGATATGACCGTAGGTGAGTATGTTTCTCGTTTCAATGCCTTGTTACGATTTGGGAAAACTACTGTTCCGACTGATAGGGATAAAGCTCGTAAGTTTGAGGAAGGGCTTAGAGAGAATATCCGTGGCCGTGTGGATATGTTACAACACCCGACCGTTTCTCTCGTTGAGGAAGCTGCACGAATTGCTGAGAAGAGTGTCGATCGGTATCGACAAGGACAACAAGGGAAGAGAGCAAATGACAGTCGGAGTAAGGGTCAAGGGAATGTGAAGAAACCGTTTACACAAGGTTCGGGATCGCATATGAGTAGCCAAGGAGGGAGTACGTTCATGGGGGACTCGAGACCGTTGTGTCCAACATGTAACCAACGACACAGAGGAACTTGCTACCAATTGAGCACCTGTTACTTCTGCAAGCAGTTAGGACACATATCCCGAAATTGTCCTTTGAACACAAACTCGACCGCACCAACTACCTTTTCAAATACGAAGAACTACAACCCAGAGATAAGAGGGAAATGTTTTGAGTGTGGCCAACCGGGGCATATAGCGAAGAATTGCCCGAGTAAGAGACAACCGGGAATGAGTACCGGGGCATCAAGTGTGCCAAGCGGATCGAGGGTAGAACCTCGAGTGGATAAATGGAAAGGAGTCGCGCAACAACAAGGACGATACTTCCAGCTCAGGCCGGGGAATACGGATGATACCGTCGTATCAGGTATTCTTCCTATTTGTTCGTATCCTGCACGTATACTTATGGATTCTGGTTCAACGCATTCATTTGTATCACGTGATTTTGTTAAGCATTTAACTATTAAGTCAGAACCGCTAGGATATGATTTGTGTGTATCATTGCCTAGTAGTGAACCGTTAGTTACTTCGTCAATATTCAAGTCATGTGAGATCAAGATAGGTGATAAAGTCTTGAGCGTTGATTTGATTCCGTTGACGGTGAATTACTTTGATGTTATCTTGGGTATGGATTGGTTGTCGGTTAATCAAGCCAGAATCGATTGTGAACAGAAACGGGTTAGTTTTTATCCGTCAGGGCGAGAAGAGTTTACTTTTCAGGGTAAGGGAGCAATCGTACCGCCGTACTTGATATCGGCGATTCAAGCAAGTAAGATGTTGAAGAAGGGTTGTTCGGGTTTCTTATGTTCAATTATCGACACGAGAGTTCTTGGACCACTAATAGAAGACATTTCAGTAGTTCGAGAATTTCCAGATGTTTTTCCCGATGAGTTACCCGACGTATTGATTGAGAGAGAGCTTGAGCTCACAATAGAAGTAGTACCAGGGTCACAACCGGTATCCAAAGCACCGTACCGAATGGCACCGATAGAGTTGAAAGAACTGAAAGTTCAGTTAGAAGAACTGTTGGAGAAGGGCTTTATCCGACCGAGTGTTTCGCCGTGGGGAGCTCCAGTCTTGTTTGTGAAGAAGAAAGATGGAACAATGCGTATGTGCATCGACTACCGAGAGTTGAATAAGTTGACCGTCAAGAACAAGTATCCGTTGCCGCGAATAGATGACTTGTTTGATCAGTTACAAGGGGCTCAGGTATTTTCAAAGATCGACTTGAGATCCGGTTACCACCAGTTAAAAGTCAAAGAGGAAGATGTTGAGAAGACAGCTTTCAGAACTTGATATGGTCACTTTGAATTTTTGGTTATGCCATTTTGAGTGACTAATGCACCAGCTGCTTTCATGGACTTGATGAACCGTGTTTTCAAAGATTATTTAGATGAGTTCGTTATCGTGTTCATAGATGACATCCTAATCTACTCCAAAAGCGTAGAAGATCACGAGCATCATTTGCGATTAGCTTTACAACGATTGCGTGAAAAGAGATTATTCGGAAAATTGAAGAAGTGTGAGTTTTGGTTGACAGAGATAGCTTTTCTTGGACATATAGTGTCGGCAAAGGGAATTTCTGTAGACCCTCAGAAGATAGAAGCAGTTACCAACTGGGTGAGGCCAACGAATGTGACAGACATCAGAAGTTTCCTAGGATTAGCTGGGTATTATCGGAGATTTGTTAAAGACTTTTCGCGTATAGCAATGCTGATGACACAATTAATGAGGAAAGATATTGCTTTTGTTTGGAGCCCAGAATGTGAAGAAAGTTTCCAAGAGTTGAAGGGTCGACTAGTGAAAGCACCAATATTAGCCGTTCCGTCAGGGACTGAAGGATTTATTATTTACAGTGATGCTTCATATAGAGGTTTAGGTTGCGTTCTTATGCAAGGTGATAAAGTCATTGCATATGCGTCAAGACAACTTAGACCGCACGAGAAGAATTATCCGACTCATGATCTAGAATTGGCCGCCGTGATTTTTGCATTGAAGATTTGGCGTCATTATCTATACGGAGAGAAATGTGAGATCTATACGGATCACAAGAGTTTGAAGTACCTGTTTACACAACGAGATTTGAACATGAGGCAAAGGAGATGGTTAGAGTTGATGAAGGACTATGACTTGTCAATTCAGTATCATCCGGGCAAGGCGAATGTCGTCGCCGATGCTCTTAGTCGCAAAGTACCAACCAATACCGCATCAGATTTGACTTCTCAGAAAGAACTGATACGAGATATGGAGAATTTGGAGCTTGAAGTAATACCGAGGATTGAAAGTGGTTTTATGTCGACGATAGTGGCACAACCACTCTTGATTCATGAGATCGCAGAAAAACAACTTCAAGACGTGGCTTTGAAGAAGATTTGTGATGAGATTCCAATGGGCAAACAACCGGGATTCACGTTTGAGAACGATGTGTTGAGATTGAGGGGTAGAATTTGTGTACCTAGTGAGAAAGAGTTGAAGCGGAACATCTTAGGGGAAGCACACAACACAAAGTATACCGTTCACCCGGGAAGCACCAAGATGTATAGGGACTTGAGACATGTTTATTGGTGGCCGGGAATGAAGAGAGAGATAGCACATTACGTTTCGCGTTGTACTAGTTGTCAACAAGTAAAGGCCGAACGCCAAGTACCCTCGGGATTATTACAACCGTTACCGATAGCCGAGTGGAAATGGGAACACATAACAATGGATTTTGTTAGTGGGTTTCCGAAATCGAAGAGATCGAACACTATTATTTGGGTGATTGTTGACCGTTTGACGAAGTCGTCGCACTTCCTACCACTTCGAACAACTAAGCCGATGACGTTAGCTAAGTTGTATATTCGCGAAATTTTGAGACTACATGGTATCCCAGTTTCTATCGTTTCGGATAGGGATAGTAGTTTTACATCGAAGTTTTGGAGAGCCTTGCAAGAAGCAATGGGTACCAAATTGCACTTTAGTACAGCTTTTCATCCTCAGACCGATGGTCAATCAGAGAGAGTAATCCAGATTTTGGAAGACATGCTTAGGCTATGTGTACTTGATTTTCAGGGTGATTGGGAAGACCATTTGCCATTGATTGAGTTTGCATATAATAACAGTTTTCAGTCGAGTATTGGGATGGCTCCTTTTGAAGCTTTATATGGTCGTGTATGTCGTTCACCAATTAGTTGGACGGAAGTAGGAGAAAGAAAGATTGAAGGACCGAAAATTGTACAAGAGACGACGGATAAGATAAAGGTAATTAGACAACGGTTACTGACAGCCCAGAGTAGGTATAAGAGTTATGCCGACAAGCGCAGACGGCCATTGGAATTCGTTGTAGGAGACTTAGTGTATTTGAAGGTGTCACCTTCAAAGGGAATAACCAGATTTGGTAGATACGGGAAACTCAATCCGAGGTATGTAGGACCTTTTGAAATCATTGGAAAGGTTGGACCCGTAGCTTATCGTTTGAACTTGCCGAGCGAGTATGCTCAAGTTCATAACGTGTTCCATGTATCGTTGTTATGCAAACAATTAGTGGAAGATAGAGATCAAGTGATGACCCCGACATCGGATGAGATTCAGAGTGATTTGACGTATGTCGCATATCCGGTAGAGATCTTGGATCGGAAGGATCAAGTCTTAAGGAACAAAGTAATATCGAAGGTGAAAGTGTTATGGCGTAGCCAAACTACGGAAGAAATGACATGGGAGATAGAAGATGAGATGCGTACTCAGTATCCATACCTTTTCGAGACATGAGGTACAAGTTTGGGGACAAACTTCTTTTAAGGGGGAGAGTATTATAACACCCGCATTTGTGTTATTGCATTTGCATTACATTGTCATGCATGATAATGTGACGTGGCGTGTCTTATGACACATGGTTGAGTGAGTTTTGACTCACGAGTTAATTTGGGTGTCTGTATTAGAGAACCCTTTGAAACTGTGGTGATTGAGGATTTGTTGTTGTGACGTCTCTCCGAGTATGAGACGGTCACTGTGGAACATTTAAATGTTTATCTGAAAATAAATGTTTACCTGTGTATTTCAATATCTGTATTATTTTCTGTTTTAGAATATATTTCTGATGTTAGATTTAGTATCCTGGTGAGGACGAATGAACACGCTATTAATTTGGTAGGCTAATTAGCAACTTCGGAAACGTCATATAGAAATCCGCGTTTTAGCAACCAAACGAAACTTAGTCGAAAACTTTTATAATTTTGAGGTTTCACTCGTAAAGCTATGAATAAGCTGTATAGAAAGTTTCAGAGACTGATTAGGAGTTTGGAAAACTCGGAGGGAGGTAAACGTAATTCCCCGAGAATGTTGCCTATATATAGATAGAGATGGACTTAGATATTTCATAAGTTAACCTAAAAGTTAAGGAGGAGGCCAAAAGGGAGGCTAGAGGGAGATTTGATTGCTTAGAGCTTTACGACGCCATACGACGATCTTCTGTCAGTCTGTTTTCTCCCAGATTTCATATTCGAGCTCCTCGAGGTAAGAGCTTCGTTTTGATACCTATTAGGGCCTGTTTGGCTAAGTTTTCCGAAAAGTCTTTTTCTAGAATTTTTCATAAAAGTTGATAAATGGAATTCTGATCCATAGGAATTGTACTAGACGGACTTCTGCACGTTCCTTGTGCACGGGTTTTCTTTGGATCGTATTATAAGTGCGTAAATCGGAGGTGAGTGATTCAACTATGTTTTGGAATGATTTCTTGACATGTATTCATGTTTTGTATGAATAGCATGTATTAATTTTTAGAGATATATTGTGTAGTTCATATTGGGCATTTATATTGATAAGTAGGCTCAATAGCACGGTGATATGTTTTAATTACCGCGAGTATGGTGATATGTATTTGAGCATGTTAAGTTGCTTATGTGGGTCAGAAGGAGCACGTGGTCACCGTGCCATTTTGTGGAGCCGATATAGGCATTAAGGTCGCACGATTGAAGAGAAGAATCGTGGGTCTTACCCTTTCGCGTGGACTTATTGGCGAGGAGTCGCGGATTGGGAATATGGACGGGCACGTGAGTCTCCGGCGACTAGTATGAATTGTAGAGATGTGAATGCGGACATGTTTATCATTCATGTGCATATGTTGTTTTATTCACTAAGCATTAGCTTAAACAAATCGAAATATGTGTGGTTATTCAAATAACCATTTCAGGTATTAATGCTGTCGAGGAATCGCAGAAGTGAGTACGAGGGTTGGGAGTTCGCTTGTGAGGCAACTTGAAAGATAATCTTGTAGTTTTGGGATAATAGAAATGTTGTAATAAGATTTTGGTTGTTTTAAACCATGCTTAACTTAGTATGTTAGAATGGATTTTAAATCGTTGTATTAGACTATAACATGTTGTAATTATGTTTGATAATGTTTAATACAGCTAGAAATACTTTAGACTGAGTTGGTTTGAGTTTGTTTCGAGTGGTTGATCTTTGGTGAAAGTTAGAAAGCTTTTAAACTTGAAATTCTGCAGATTGGGCTGCTGCTAGGGGAGCAGTCGACTGAGCAGTCGACTGAACCCCTGTGTCTGTTAGCTACTGCTTCTTATTTTAACAAAAGCAGTCGACTGGACCCCTCCGCAGTCGACTGAACCCCTGAGCAGTCGACTGGACCCCCAGTATCAGTCGACTGGAATTGACATTTAAATCCCTGCCTAACTCCGTCGACTGAGCAGTCGACTGAACCTCTGGTTTTAAAATGTGTTTTGTTTTCCGCTGCGTGTGTTCTTCAAACCTAATTTTTGGGAACGTTAATGAATTGGTTTAGCCTCGGTGGCGTGCCATGGGCTCCGGTTCCGCTATTGTGGGACCGGGCTGTGACAGTAACACCCTTTTGAAATAAGCAAATCAGAACCTTAATAAAGTATTCTGGGCCTCATGTAATTTTCATGTGAAGTTTAATGTGTTAATAAGGTCTCCTAAAAAGATGAGAGCCTTTCTGATTCGTTTACTATTTTTAAAAAATCATACAAGATCTCTGAACAGAGAGTTGGAAGTTTCTGAGTGATGTCTAGTGTTTATCTAATTACCAAAAATTGAACTGTTGATCTTTGATTTTTCTTTTTGGGTTGGAAACTAGACTCATAGAGGCATCTTGTGTCCAAAATTCATTGACATCAAACCATAGGAAACATGCTTTTTCCATTTTTGAAGTTCTGGCCTGTTCTCTGCAATTTTCAGAATTTTGTGATAGATTTAACAAACTTTGTAAATAATGGTTCAAAGTAACTTTTCTATGACCTAGGGTTTGAACCATGTCTTAATAATGATTAGTTAAACTTAAATTCAAAGGTTAAGTGATTCAAACCAATGAATATTTCATGATTTACTCTTGTTCATGTTCTCATTTACCTATGTAGGTTAATTATTTGTAATTAGCATTTGTCTTGCATTAGGATCGAATTGCACTTGTTTGAACTTAATTATGAACTCCTCATGATCATGTTGAGATTACGCCATCTCCATATGGACATTGCATTGGCTCCTAGTTGAGACTTGCATATCTATGAAAGTGTTGTATTTCCAACTACTCATAAAGAACTCATAATCATGTCAATCCCTCCTATGTTTGATAGATTTAAGCTAGAAGTTTGGATATGTTATTTAGTGTTCAAATATTACTTTGTTTTAAAGCATGTGGATTAACCCCTCTATTTTGTAGCGCTATTAATGTATGATATCTCAAATCTCTCTTTAGTTTAATTAGTTTCTCAATTTTATTGATTTTTTGACCTCATGCACGACATCTTAGAACTAAGATTTGCCTTATGTGAATATATGTGACTAGAGACCTTTTCTTAGGATTTCTACTTTTGCATGCATTGCATGTTTCAATTTCGCGGTTGGACCCTAGGTAAGTTCTTTAGTTCTCCATTGCATACCATATCGCTTGTTAGTTGAATTATATGGTTTTGAACCCTATTTTATCATTAGCAATTTTACACCATCTTCGATATGCTTTTGTGATGTATATTTATATTTATGTATTAGTTGAGGGCATACTTAGATTAATAACTTGACTAAAAGGATGTTGAGTAGAGGCCTATCGCGAGATAGATGAGAGGGGGTGTTTTAGTCCGTTGGGCTCCTTCTCCTCTCATTCCATAATCCCTGGACCTGTAGACACCCCAATTTTGACCAAACCTCAAATTTAGGGATTGGTTATCTCTCAAAAGACCAATGATGACAATGGCCAGTGACATTCGAAGATTTTCCAGGAAATTCAAAATCTTCAATTGATTCTTCAAGACAAATTTCAAAATAAAAAAATAAAAAATATAAAAAGGAGAAAGAAGATAGAGGATTTGGGTATTCGGGAGAGCCCCGAACATTGAAGAACACATGAGGAAATCAGTCTGAAAATTTGGTCAATAAAAAAAGGTTTTGGAAGTATAAAATGAAAATGATAAAAAAAGGGGGGGGGGGGGGGGGGGGGAGTTTTAAATAAAGGAAAATTGTCTCTAGAAAAAAAAATAATAATAATAATAATAAGAAAAGCATAGTATATTGAAGAATATACCATGCACATGGGTGCATACCACCCACATGGGTGCACTTTAGCACAAATATACATGAATATATACAAATAACTCACAAAAATTAAGTTTAGACTAATTTTTCTTTCAAAAATTCAAAAAAGGAGCAAATTCAGTTAGTCCCGGCACCCGGAAAACCCGGCGGCACTCACTGAGTGCCGCGCCGGCATTCACGGGTTGCCACCCGGCATTCAGAGAATGCCGCCCGGCACTCAGTGAATGCCGCCGGCACCCGTCGAGTGCCGCTGGCTGTAACAGACTGCTTTTCTCACATGTTCTAGAAGAAATCCTTGCACATGGGTCTCCACCCGAATTTACCCATTTATCCTTGAGATGATGGCCTATATAAACAGATCTTCATCTTCATTTTGAGGGGACTTGAGCTTTTGAATCAATATACAAACATATACAAGAGATATACTTGAGAATTGAGAAGAAGAGAAGAATTTCTTGAAGAATTTGAAGAAGAATTTGAGGATCTTGGAAGAACTTCACAAGAAATTGAAGAATTCTTTGAGGTCATAGAGGTAACCTCTTAATCCTGGGTAGAATTAGGATAATTCAATCACAAGTTCTTAGATCTAGGAACTTTTCACATTTTCAAAACCTCTCTTCTTATCCCATTTCATCACACACCACCAAGAACTTGTGATTGAATCTCATGACATCTCATTAATTTGGATCTAATTAATGCCTTGGGTTTGAGATAAATTAGTTTTGAAGAAATTTGTGTTCCTAAATAAAACTTTGATTTCCTTTATTTCTACTTCATTCATAAGGTTCATGAGATCTTCCATATCTCATTGAAACTCTTTGAATTTGATTCCTTAGTTTCCTATGATCTTATGATCCATATGGAGATTAAAATGAATCATGATTATAATCTACACATAGTCGGTGAGATGCTAGTATCAACTCATGACTAGGATCTCTTTACTATGAATCTTATGGAATTCATACTATATTCCATGGCGATTAGAGTAGATTTGCTTTTTTAGTCTCCAATGACCATCAAATGGTAGGAGAAATGTTTTAGTTTAAGTCCATCTCTATGGCTTGGACTAATCTCTTCCTTGGGTTTTGAGAAGTTCTTCATACTTCATCTAAAATCTACATATATGTGTGTCTTTATCCTCCAATGACCACCAAGTGGTAGGAGTAATGATTTGAACTCAAGTTTTGGTCCATAAGTTTAAGTTCATTGTTTGGGATTTTGTGAAGTCCATTTCATACTTCATTAAAAGTCCATAAGTCTAAATAGGTCCTTAGTCTTCAATGACCATTAAATGGTAGAAGAGATGGTTTAGTTTAAGTCCAACTTCATGATTTAATAGTTGGGGTTAACAAATAAAGTTGAACTAGCAAAACGAAAACAGTGATTTCACAAACTGTTTTCGATCAAGGATTTTTAGTTCGAAATCTAACCGTTGAAATCAAGTGAAACCAACGGGAAAGTGTCAATAACACATTGTTTTACCACTGTAATTTTTGTTTTGGTAAGATTTTATGCTTAGAATGGTTTGATCATGAATTTTGTGAGACAACCATAATCTGTCCAGAGTTTCAGAATAGTTTCAGAACAGTAAAACGTTTTTGAAATTAGTAAATCAGAGCTTTAATGAGGTGTTTGTGACTCCAAATAATTTTTTCTAAGAACCATAATGTGTTAGGAAGGTTCCCTAAAAAGAATGAAGCAATTCAGATTTGTTTGCTATTTTTAAAAAATCATACAAGATCTCTGGACAGAGAGTTGTAAAATCCTGAGTGAGGTCTAGTATTTTCCGTATTCCCGGAGATCTAACCGTTGAAACCTCGATTTTCTTTTTGGGTTAGAAACTAGACTCACAGAGGCATAACATATCCAAAAATCATTAAGATCCAAACGTTGGAAGTATTTTATTTCTATTTTTTAAGATCTGGTTTTCTCTCTGTAATTCATAAAAAAACTGCTACTGTTTTTGTCTAATCTTATTTATTTCAACTCAAATGGTTCCCTAATGTCTTGGGACCCAAATCATGTTTTGAATAAGGATAATTTAGTTTAAATCCAGAGGCTAAGTGATCCAAATTAGTGAATACATTCATGTCTCATTCTTGTTCATAACCATTCATTCATTCATATACATTGATGCTTACAATTAGAGCTAGTTCTTGGATAAAGTTGGACTTAGTTGAAAAGTTAGACTTAGTTGAATTTAATTGAACATGACTTATGATTAATTACTCTTTGATATTATATCTTGTCTAAGGCATGTGTACTAACCTTTGTTTTTGTAGCGCATTTGAGGTACAACTTCTCATCCCTTCCCTAGTTTAATTCATTCCTTTGATTTTGAATTGATTTTCAACTCCATGTGCGACACCTTAGACTAAGTCTTGCCTTATGTGTTTATATGTGATAGAGACCTTTTTTTTTTTTTTTAGGATTTCTATTCTCGCATGCATTGCACGTTTAATATTCGCGGCTGGATCCCGGGTATGTTTTCTAGTTATCTATTGCATATCATGTTGCTTGCTACTTGAATTACGTGGCTTATGAATGATATTTTCCCGTTAGCAATTTTACACCATTTCCAACATGCTTGTGTAATGTATATGTATATATGTATTAATTGAGGGCATGCTTAGATTATTAATTTGATTAAAAAGGATGTTGAGTAGAGGCCTATCGCGAGATAGGATGAAAGGGGGTGTTTTAGTCCGTCGGGCTCCTTCCCCTTTCATTCCATAATCCCCGGACCCAGTTTATCTTTGGTTTCGCAAAAGATCAGTTTGCTTTCAAAATGGTTTCTTAATTTTCCTTTTAAAAAATTAAGTGGCGACTCTTGGTATTTGAATATGAAAAATGTTTTAAAAGTGGGCCCAAATGACGGCATATCCACAATCTGGCGACTCTGCTGGGGATCGAACCCAGAATCTCTGGTTTTGCAGACCAGAATTCTGATTTTGGGTTCACTCGAGGATTAGACTTGAAAGCATCCTTTTAATCGAATTAATTAATTTTTGTGTGCCTGTTGCATTGCACTTGCATGTCTCGCCAGTCGATTGCACGGAACTATGACCTTGGAGGCTCGGGGCAACCCGGTCGGTCAAGCCATCATGGGGCCGTGTGATCACCCTTGATCTCGTACCATGTGTTGGTATATGAAGCATCCTATCGGGTGTGTGTCAAGGGTCCCTTATTTGACCAAAACCCGGCCGTTGCATGGTAGCTTCCATAGAACCTTTCGATCTTAGGAAATCAATTCTTGATTAGGATTTATGTGCTAGGAAGTTTTGTATGCCCGGAAGGGATTACTTGAGATGATGACGATACTTGCTTGATGAAAGATGTATAATCTTTTAATCACCTTTTAGCAATTTCTCCTCATGTTCCGCGACATTTGGAGAACATGCCGAACCTTGATTATAAGATTATACTTCTTATATCATGTTAGCTAAGCATCATTGACCTTGTATGCATCCGAATTCATGAAAAGTGCGATAATTATCCAATCATGTGATACTCCTACCCAAGAATTCAAAGTTCACTGTCAATGACAGATTTTGATTATCCATCATCTTTTATCCAAAAATATTTCAAAAAAAAAAATCACTCTTTCAAAAAATGAAAGGATCCAAGGTTTTTTTTTTTTAAAAAAAAAGGATTCAAAATTCGCAAAAAATTTTTTTTTTTTAAAAGACTTCATCATCCAAAGGAATAGTTTTCAAATGAGTTTCAAAGTAATATTTCAACTCAATCATCTTTTGCGAAAAAAAAAATTTCACTTTCAAAGGAAAATTCGAGATTCTTGAGAATTTGAAAGATCCCATCATGCTTTTAAAAAAAAAAAAAAAAAAAAAATTATTTTCCGACCTTTGGAAGGGTAGTGAAGATCACGATGAAAGGAGAAGTTAAGCGCACTTGATATGGATGAGGATTTTATGTGCTTATGTGTTTATGTGTTAGGATTAGAATTTTCCTTTTCTTTTGCATATAGAATAGGCACACACGCACACATGCATTGCATCCGTGTGGCATAGGAATCATTCATGAAGACACTTAATGAAATGGATATGATGATGAAAGGCAATAAAAATAGTGGTGACAAGGGAGAAATAATGAAGAGTTGTTAGAATAGAAAAATGATAATTTGGGAAATATGATTGTAGGTAAAAGATAGAAACAGCTACGAGCACAGTCTGGTACAGAGATTCTACTGCAAGGCTAGTGAGAAAAGAGATGGCACAAGAGGCAAACGCAAGGGAAATAGCGGAGTTGAGAGCAGTAATGGAACAATAGGCGGGCCAAATGACTAGAATGATGACCATGATAGAAGCACTAGCACGACAGCCACCAATTAATGATCCTCCTTACAGGGATGAAGATTGGTTTGATGAAACAGAAGGGGCTGAAGCGCCGAGAGCAGAAAAGGAGAAACTAGAAAAGGAAAGGGCTGAGAAAGATAAGATGATGACTGAGAAAATGGAGAAGTTGGAAAGGGTGGTTCGTAAGGCCCATGGGGTTGATACCTACTTGTTGGAATTGGAAGGATTATATGAAGGAGTCTGTGAAACATTACCTGCAGGGTTCAAAATGCCTATATTCGATAAATTTGACAGAATAGGGAACCCTCGTAGCCACATCAGAATGTGTATAGGGGCATTTCAGCCTAGTGGTTTGAGCACAACTGTGGATATCACATTTTTCTTACCCACAGCTTTTCAAAATCAGGTTAAAAAACAAATGAGTCGCCACTTAATTTTTAAAAGGAGAATTAAGAAACCATTTTAAAAGCAAACTGATCTTTTAGAAACCAGAGATTAACTAGGTCCGGGGATTATGGAATGAGAGAGGAAGGAGCCCGTCGGACTAAAACACCCTCTCTCATCCTATCTTGCGATAGGCCTCTACTCAACATCCTTTTAATCAAATTTATTAATCTAAGCATGCCCTCAACTAATACATATATACATATACATCACAAAAGCATGTCCAAAGGGTGTAAAATTGCAATTGACAAAATACCATTCAAAAGCCACATAATTCAGGTAGCAAGCGATATGATATGCAATAGAGAACAAGTGAACTTACCCGGGATCCAGCAGCGATAGTAAACGTGCAATGCATGCGAACAAAAGAAAATCCTAAAAAAGAGTCTCTAATCACATATACACATAAGGCAAAACCTAATTCTAAGGTGTCGCGCATTAAGTCGAAAAATCAATAAAATCAAGAAATTAAGATAAACTAAAGAGGAGTCCTAGAAATCATACCTTAATAGCGCTACAAAACAAAGGGTTAGTCCACATGCTTCACATAATAATAATATGATATCAAACAATCAATCCTAATTCTCTAGCTTATACCTAGCAAGCAATGAAATCCAACTTTATCCAATTACTAGTTCTAATTATAAGCATTAATGTACATAAATGAATGGATGTGAACAAGAATAAGACATGGATTTATTCACTAATTTGGGTCACTTAACCTTTGGATTTAAGCTAAATTATCATTATTAGGATATGGTTTAAGCCCTAAGTCATAGGAGAATCATTTGGGCCATTATTTACAAAGTTGGTCAAATGTGTCATAAAATTCTGAAAATTGCAGAGAGCAGACCAGCACTTTAAAAAACGAAAAATCATGTCTCTCATGGTTTGATGTCAGTGAAATTTGGACACAAGATGCCTCTGTGAGTCTAGTTTCCAAATCAAAAAGAAAATCAAGGTTTCAACGGTTAGATCTCTGGGAAAAGGACAAGAATCAGACGTCACTCAGAGATGTACAACTCTCTGTCCAGAGATATTGTTTGATTTTTTAAAATTAGCAAAAAGATGAGAAACACTTAGATCCTTTTAGGGGATCTTCCTAACACATTAAGGTACCTAGAAAAAATTATTAGAGACCCCAAAAACTCCATTAGAATTCTGATTTATGAATTTCAAAATGGACTTGCTGTTCTGAAACTATTCTGAAACTCTGGACAAATTGTGGTTGACTCACAAAACCCATGATCAAACCCTTTTAAACATTAAACCAACTTAAAACAAAAATTACAGTGGTAGATTACTGTGTTATTGACACTTTCCCTTTGGTTTCACTTGATTTCAACGGTTAGATTTCGAACTAAAAATCTTTGATCAAAAACAGTTTGTGAACTCACTGTTTTCATTTGTCAATTTCAACTTTTATTTGGTAACTCCAACTATTAAACCATGAAGTTGGGTTTAAACCAAATCACTTCTCCTACCATTTGATGGTCATTGGAGATCAAGACATGACTAAAACTCATGATTCTCAAAAGAATATGGAAAGGATTCCCTAAGACATCAAGTTTAGAGGACCCAAGTCATGAGTATGGACTTGGATCCCTCTAGTTGCTTATAAAATAAAATGATGATCAAACTTTGACTTCCATGTGAAGCATAAGCTTACATGGGGTTCAAAAGATCATATTCAAGAGATTTCAAGAGAGATATTGAGGATCTCCAAGAGTCTCAAGAAGGAAGTATGAACAATAAAAGAAATGGAGCAAAGAAAACAAAATAGTTTGAGGATTCAAAAGAAAGAATGCAAATAAAACAACTTATGGTTAGAGGATCACCTCCAACTATCCTCAAAGTTTCTCTCCTTTGAAGATCTTCCAAGCTCTTCTCTCTAATTCTCTAAACTCTCTCTTTTCTCTCCCAAAAATATGTTGGTGTAGTGGTAGTTCTCCCAAGTATTGTGTTGTCTCCCCCTTGTATCTCCCCCTTTTTTTGTATATATTTCTCAATGGAGATACCTCTTCTTATATAGACAAAAATACCTAGGTAATTTCAGTAAATTCGGAGTAAAAGACAGGTGTAAATCCCTCATTTGGTGGTATAATGTGTACTTTTTGAAATTAGGCAGACTGCTGCCCAGCGCGGCAGTCCAGAAACTGTCGCGTCAGTCCGTGAATGCCGCCGCGGCAGTTCATGACTGCCGTCGTGGCACTACACGACTGCCGCGCGGCATTCATCAAATGCCTCGGAAATTAATGTATTGCCGCATTTTTGTCAGTCTTTCTTTATCAGTTTTTTTGTTCTTATTCACATACGCATACGTATTGCTCTGCAAAATACAGACTTTAAAAGTGAACGGTAGTAAGAAATTGTTGGCGGCACTTGGTGAATGCCGGCCCGGCACTCTATGACTGCCGTGCGGCACTCAGTGAGTGCCGCGATAGTCTGCCGTGTGCTGTTTTTTGTTGAACTTCCCTTTTTAGGTCTTCCTTTTTGACACGAGAATTTTCTTGTGCGCTCTTGTGCAGTACCCAAGTGTAGGTAGACGTGCAAGTAATATCTGGTAAGACCAGGTCGATCCCACAGGGAAGGTGTTGACCTATCGAATTAGACTAACCTCTAAAGAAAACAAAATAAAATAACTAAGGTTGAATGATGGTGCAGAACACGAAGTTCCACAAACTAGGATTACTAATGAAAATAATTAAAATTAACTAAACAATCTAACTAGCTAATTAAAACAGTACTTAAAATTAGGGTGTTTAACTTTAGAAAGAAAGTGTTGGGATTACACGAATCCGCAGTAACCTAGCCATCTACCATGCATTTACCTTGAAGCACAATGGAGCATATTACCTACAGTTTTCCGTATTCCTCTAAAAATAAAGAATCCATGGCCCTTTCATGACCGGGACCATATCATCACAGTTAAATTGAAATACACAAAAGCGGTTTAATTCAATAGTTAAGACTCGCATCCTCAATGGTGTTAGCATTGAAGATGGTTTGCAAAATGTATTGAAAGAAAATGCCTTAGGGCCTTAGTTTTAAAACTGTTTTGACAGACTGAGCATTTATTTGGGACAGAATGATAACAAGTCCTAAAACAAAAAGTCCTGGAATACTGCAGGGAACATCCTCAAGAATCCGAGAGTTCGATCGATCGACGCGCTTTCGATCGATCGAAGACCTTCATCCCTCAATCGATCGAACTGACTTCGATCGCTTGACTGTCTCTGGTTCGATCGATCGAACTAACTTCGATCGATCGAACACAGCGATTATCCTGCTGCATGGCAGAGGCTGGAGATCACTGTTTCATCGTGTTCTCCCAACCTGGGACTACTCAGACATCGTCTGGAGTGTCACAGAATGAGTTTTAACGTAAGAAAACATTAATACCCCGTTTGGTTGCGAGTTTTTCATTAAAAATCTAAAAACAATGGTTTTGACAATATTTAACATGTAATATCACTAGATAATTGATTAAACTACGACTACTACGTGCAGAGTATGAATGAACAGTATATAGATAACCTGGAATAGAAGATATTTGTATAAACTTCAAGAAATCCAATCCACAATATGAGAATTCAATGAAAAACCTACAAAAACCAAACAAACTCTCTATCTCTCCTTCTAAACTGTTAAAATGTAAAAGTGGGCGTCCTTATGGACGTGTACAAAACGCATATAAATAGAAAACCTAAGGCACTAGGGTTAAAACCCGCATTCTGCTGCGCACGCAAATGTTACTGGAAATACCCCGTTCGATCGATCGAACTGCTTTCGATCGATCGAACCCTTGATCTTCAAGCGCTTCGACTCTCTTCGAGCGATCGAACCTTCGATCGATCGAACCTTCGATCGATCGAACCTTCTTAGAGCGATCGAACTTCACTTTTCAGCTTTGACTTCTTTTGTTTGCGTTCCAGCATTCCATTTATTCTGATGTTCATCTGTTTAGTCCACACAGCAGTGATCTGCACAAACAACAGCTAAAACAATACAACTTATCATAGATTAATCATATAGTATAAAAATTAGCCTTGCAATGCAAATTGCGGATAACATGGGAAGTTGTGATAAAAATTAATACAATTCTTTCCTTTAGCGCGGTTGTATTTTACAAAAACCCCCGCTTTGCACAACCCCCAACTAGCTTATTGCTAGTCCCTAGCGATAAAGCGAAAATAAAAATAAAATAAAAATTCCTAAACTAATACTACCACGACTAAGAAACAAAGAAAAACTAAAAACAACCTAAACTAAGATAGAGAGAAAAATCCTAACTCACTTTCGCAGGAATCGCGGTTGCATTTAGCGAATGCAACAAGCCGTTAAACCCCTAGGTTCCCCCTAGTGGACGAGTGTTGTCTCGTGAGGGTTTGCAGTGAATATACCCACAAAATTCCAATTTTAAGCTCAAAAAAAATTTAGAACAACTTATAGAATTTCCCCTTCCATTAAACTGTTAATTCAACTCTACAATAATATAATATCCTCTATCAACCCATGAAAGAGATCCACATGCTCCCCCATATCACCAAGTAAAATATACAAATGTATTACCATCATGCACCCGTGTGTGTGTGAAATTAACAACCATGCGTCCAACCCTTATTAAGAGTTATCTAGACCATTGTACTTTGGAAACTTGCAGTTTTAGCTCAATTCTCACATTGGTCACACTCAAAAATAACGTCTCTCAGAAACTTGCTTTCTAATGATCGCACATCGTATGAAAGCTTTGACAAGAATGATATTCTAAGTGCTAATGCTTTCATACTGGACTCTATGAAAAACGAACATTTAAGAGTGTATAGTCTCATGAATGGAATACTACCTACTAGAGGAGCGAAATACCGTGGACAACTCAACTCACACTTTCATGTTCAAACCAATTGTTGAGAATCTTCAAGACTTTGAATTATGGCTTTTATTTAGTAGGTGGGGGTGTTGTAGAGAAGAGTGTGCTTTTTTTTTAGTATGTGATAGAATTTCTTCTCTTTTTATTATTTATTCTTTTCTCCACCCAATCTCCCATTCATTTCATATACTTTTTTTTTTTTTATTTTTTTTTTAACCTCTTCATTCATCATCATCCTTTTTTTTTTTTTTTTTTTTTTTTTTTTAACCTGGACATCCCCACAACAACTTCATTCCATTTCACATACTTTGATGACTCATTCTCAACAAATTTATCAAACGGTTCAATGAGGTCAAGGTATAGATCAAAGATTTGGATTCTTGTGATTTTATTGGAAATATTTAATTGAGGTGGGATCAGGGGTGAAACGATTCAATGAATGAGGGTGAGCTATATTAGGTAAAGGAATGGGTAAACGATGGCTTGAATCATTTTCTCAACTTTAAATTTTTAGCACTTAAGTGTTCATCGAGTTTAATTGGTAAATCCTGAACGTTCTCCTCTAACAAGCAGTCAAAACTTTAAAGAAAACTGAGACTTAACAACGAATTTACCAAGTATATGCAAGAAAAAAAAAAAACATTCGACAATGTATGAGAATCCCCTCAGAAATGACGATTGGCTCAATTGCTCACAAAGGGTTATTAGCTTCCACTACTTGCTCTTTTTCGCACAATATTCATTTTAACTCCATTTTCAGATTTTCTACATGGCTGCCAATTAGTGCACAAAAGTGTTGGGTACATAATAGCTTTACAGATGCAATTCATTTCAACGATACAGAAAAACCGCGTGGATTTAATCCATAAAAAGATAAGAATACTACAAATGTATCATTGTCTAATTAACAAGCAGGAGAGGTTATTCAGAGTTATTCTATCAATACTATTCAATAAAAATTTTTCAAATTTTAATTCAAATTTTAACAGACTGTGTTCTCATTGAATTTAAAACATATCTAGGTGCAAAACCTGATCATTATGGGTGTATACCTATCTAGTATCCTACCCCCAACTGAAAACAACAAAGTCCCCAGAAGTTGATTTTCAATAAATTAATAGATGGGTATCACCTGTATGGAGCAAATTGATGACCTCCAGCGAGCAACCTAGCATAGAAAAGTATAACACAATCTCCAAAACAGACAGGATCAAAAGATAACAATAATACGAGAAAACCATGATCCAATCAATCGAAACCACTGGAATATGAACAGCATAAAATAAAATACAAGCAGTGATAAATATTGTCCATACAATACCAACTAACCAAATAATACACCCAAAAACCACCAACATATACAACCAACCAAAAATACATAAATACCACCTCCCCGACTAAAACTAATCGACCCCAGATGGCGTATCATCGGCTATATCAGAAGGGATGTCGATGGGAGTAGGCGGCAATACAGTAGTAGTAGGAGCAGTAGATGGCTCGGAAGTAGTGGTCGAAACCGGATCAGTAGCCTCAGCAGCTGGGGCAGCAGATGATGGATCAGCAGTAGGCGGGCCAGAAGGGGTAGCTGTGGGATGGTGAGCAGAGTGAATAGCCTGATCAACCCCTATCTGAATCAAAATGGACTCTAGTAGAGTCTGGATCTGATCCATCCGGCCCTCGAGTCTAATCCTGGCCTCTCGCTCCTCCAATAATAGCTCGCGAACTGTCGGGAGAGGCACAGAAGAAGAAGACTCTCCCTGGGCACGAGACTGCGACCGCTGTCGCAGCTCAAACTGCTGAACCGCAGCAACTGGATCATCCTCATCATCCGAATCAAGCTCCTCCACCTCGGTGGGTGTCCCTGAAGCTCTGGCCTCCGTGTCGGTACCGCCACGCCTCTTCTTCCTCCCCCTTACCCTCGCTGTCCCTTTCCCCTTGCGCTTCCTCTTCTGGGCGTCGGAGCGGCGAGCAGCCGCCTCGCTAAATCGGCGGGGAGAAGGGCGGATATCATCTCCAGGGAGCTCGAGGAACCCGGCATCGGCCATGACCCTCTGAATAGCCCAAGCACCCTTCAGGTGCTTCCTGGACGAGATATAACGGGTGGGGTGGACCATAAAATCAATATATAGGCGTGGTATACAAACAGGCTGTCCCGTCCCCACAGCATATAAGACTCGCGCATACCAAGCCGCGATCTTCTCTCGATAGGACGTCACTAGGAGGCAATTGCTGAGGACCAAATGAAGCATGTGGTAGTCATCGGTGAGAAAGTGGTCCTCGATCAAAGCATCGCCATCCCAAGACGGGACGGTGCCTCCAGTGAGCTCCCTGATAATAGCGGATGGTGGGGTCACTGGTGCATCAGGCCGGTGGGGGCAAACATAATCAGGCACCTCTGGTACCCCCAACGCGGCGGAAACGGTCGCGGGACTGATGATGAATGAGCGACTCCGAAAGAAGGCATGGTAGGTGAATGGAGTAAACGGGTCGCTGATCATAGTCGCACACGCACCTCTGATCCAGGATAGGTTGACCCTCTTGGCCAACGACAGGAGATCGAACCAGTGAGGCATAGCGCGGATCCGTGTGAGGAACCATGGGCTCTCAGTCCAGATATGCTCAATAGGGCGCTCAATCATAACCATCCGTGTCTGAAAATATCGCTCGAACCAAACCCTATCCTCGTTATTCCGGAACCCGTGTGCGGGTACCGGGTCTGGTATAGTACGGTCGAGGGGCTTGGACTTATGATAGCCCGTCACTGGATTCATCTGGCAGTCCTGAAAATCAGACCACACAAGATACAGATAAGAACAGGAAGAAAAAAAGAAACAAAAAAAAAACAAAACAAACACTGCTGGAGTTCGATCGATTGAACTGAGTTCGATCGATCGAACTGGAGTAGACTTCGATCGCTTGAACTTTGTTCGATCGATCGAACAACTTCCCTTCGATCGTTCGAAACCAGTTCGAGCGATCGAACACAGCGGTGTTCAGCAATCGCAGAAATGAAAAGAAAACCAAAGTTATGCTTAACAAAAGACGATCCTAAGACCAAGGGGACACCCCCTTGGGATTTTCTAACACAAACAAGAAGGAAAAGGAAACTACACATGAGTGGGGCCTACCTCGGGTAAGAACCTACAGTGGGGATGGACGGATGATGAGATGAAGATGAGGATGAGTAGAGGGTTGATCAGAGCATCTATTTGGATGCCAGAAATCAAGAATTGCCCAGTCGCCTTCTCCTCTGTCTTCGAGCGATTGAGAGTGAGAGTGAGGGTAATGAAGAGATGTCCTGAAGACGCCTCGTTTAAATGCTTCGTTCGATCGATCGAAGAATGTTCGATCGATCGAAAACAAATCCTTCAATCGATTGAACGTAAACTACAAGCGCTTGAACATTCAGGTTTCGATCGATCGAACTGGGCTCGATCGATCGAACACAAAAATTCCAGAATTCAATGGGATATGAACCACATCATCCCCAACTATCAAAAACAAATCTGGACATGCAGATAGACTGAAAGAACGGTTGAAGAACAAGCATGTAGGACAGAAATTCATCCCCAGAATAGAAAATCGCAATTTATATAAAAATAAAACTTTATAATTGCATCCAAATTGCAACATTATCATCCCCAACTGTGGTTAAAACCTTATTTAACTAAAGAAAACCAAAAATAAAACTAAAACTAAAACCAAAAACATTTTGTCAAGGATTACACTCCAGTTGATAAACAAGAATTGAAATTGAACAGAAACAACTGAAATGTAGCACTAGTCTTCGAGTATAAAGATTCCCTCTTCCACAATCTCTTCATAATCCGCCGAATCTTCAGACGTGAAGTGCAAACTCGATGATTCCCTTTCCCAGAACAATCGAAAAGCAGCAAGGACATCATCAAACAAGTCTGGCGTCTCCACAGAATTGAAAGCCCATGCAAGAGGTGATCCGGATGGAGACAAGGATAACGGAGTGTGATTGCGCAACGGACTGTCCTCTCGCGGCGGAGTGTGTGGGGGCCTTATGTAGGGCCCAAGACCATGAATCAGTTGATGTGGAAGGAATACCGGGATGCCATTTAGGAACATAGTGACAATCCTGGACAAAAGACAACAAACTGAAATTAAAACAACAGAACACAAGAAACACGAATTAACACAAAAAGAAAAACAAAGAATAAAAACAATAATACAAAGAAATGTGACAAGCTCCAACCTCACTATTGGCATTGGTTCCCAAAGTGCACTAGCTGGTAAGGGGCATTGGAGCCTGAATAGCAAGTAGCTCAGGTGCACGTAGCGGTATGGGACCAACTCAAGCACGAGGAAATCGTCCACGAAAACAAAGACGGCATTGTGGCGTTCTGGGACGACATCCTGAAGGACATGATCCTCCCATGGCTCCCACATATCGTCATTCTCCCACTGCGCCATGAGTGCGTCATCCACCATGCGTCCCATGTACAGGTCATCATCCTCCTCCACATCATCATCATCCTGAAATCCCATATTTTCGTATGGGTTGATATCCAGGAGGGCTGGTGGATATGGAATGAACCCTTGAGCAGCATCGATAAGAGAATGAGCTTCAGGGTCCTGATGAAGCAAGGGGCAGGGTATGAGTTCACCCTCAATCCAGGTGCCACAGCGACATTCTGAATCAGCCCAAGAACCGACAGAGTGAACATCATCACCTCGCATCTACGCACCTGCAACAGAGTGGTTTAAGGAATAATGGATTAGAACTAAATCACAAACACGAAATAAAGAACGAAAGCCAAAAAGAAGCAAAAGAGAGAGAAACTAAAGTGCAAGAAAAGAAAAGAAATACAACAACAATTTGGAATTCCACTTCGGATTTTTAAGCGTGAGAATAGCTGGGCTCATCCAGCTGGATGTGCTCAACTTCAGAGTGGAAATTCTCCAAGAACGGCTTCAATCTTTGGCCATTGACCTTGAAACAATCATCGTTCTTTGGGTTGACAATCTCAACCGCCCCATGTGGAAAAACAGTTTTTACGATGAAAGGGCCTGTCCAACGGGAACGGAGTTTTCCTGGGAAAAGGTGGAGGCGAGAGTCATACAACAATACTTTCTGCCCCGGCTCAAATGATTTACGAAAAATCGTACGATCGTGTCGAGCCTTCAACTTTTCCTTATGTAACTTTGAAGAGTCATACGCGTCTCGTCGTATTTCCTCTAGCTCTGCAAGTTGAAGCTTGCGTAGCTGACCTCCCTCTTGAATATCAAAGTTCAATGAGCGTGTCGCCCAATAAGCTTTATGTTCAATTTCAACAGGAAGGTGGCAAGCTTTCCCGTAAACCAATCTGTACGGGGACATACCAAGATTCGTCTTATAGGCAGTACGGTATGCCCATAACGCGTCAGTTAATTTGTATGCCCAGTCTTTTCGATTGGAACTAACCGTCTTCTCGAGAATATGCTTGATTTCTCGGTTAGCCAATTCTGCTTGCCCATTAGACTGTGGATGATAGGCAAGAGCGATTTTATGATGAACTCCGTATTTCTTGAGAAGTGACTCCAAAGGCCTATTGCAGAAATGCTTGCCTTGGTCACTTAGTAAAGCTTTCGGAGTACCAAAACGAGACAAAATATGCTCTCTTAGAAATGACATGACCGTTCTGTGGTCATTTCGTCTCGTTGGTATCGCTTCTACCCATTTGGATACATACTCGACAGCAAGGAGTATGTATTCACAGTTGTTAGACTTGGGAAATGGGCCCATAAAATCTATGCCCCAACAATCAAATATCTCAATTGTGATGATAGGGGTTAAAGGCATAGAATTCCTTTTAGAAATGGTTCCAAGCTTTTGACAGCGTTGGCATGTCTTGCAAAAGGAATAAGCATCTTTGAAGACTGTAGGCCAGTAAAACCCGCTCTGTAAGACTTTTTGTGCGGTCTTTTGTGACGCGAAGTGGCCACCGCATGCCTCAGAATGGCATGACGCTAATATGACGGTTATATCCTCGTTGGGGACGCAACGCCTGATGACCTGATCAGCACAGTACTTGAAAAGGTATGGGTCATCAAAGAAGAAGTGACGCGCGAACGAGAGGAACCGTTTCCTATCCTGGTTCGACCACTGAGTTGGTGTTTCACCCGTGACGAGGTAGTTTACAACATCAGCATACCAAGGCAGACTACTTACTGCCAGTAGCTGTTCATCTGGGAACTCATCTTTAATGGATTGGGGTTCAGTATTGTCAACAAAAGTCAACCGGGACAAATGATCCGCAACCACATTCTCTACTCCTTTCTTGTCCTTGATAGTTAGATCAAACTCTTGGAGTAAGAGTATCCAGCGAATAAGCCGTTGTTTAGCGTCTTTCTTTGACAAAAGATACTTGAGGGCCGAATGATCTGTAAAACAGACGATTGGCGACCCTATCAGGTAAGACCTAAACTTGTCCAGAGCGAATACTACAGCCAGCAGCTCCTTCTCGGTGGTAGTGTAATTCATTTGAGCGTCATTCAAGGTTCGGCTGGCGTAGTATATCATATGTGGCTTATTGTCCTTTCTCTGGCCTAGGACTGCGCCAATGGCGTAATCACTAGCATCGCACATTAATTCAAAAGGCAAACTCCAGTCGGGTGCCTGTATTATAGGTGCGGAGGTGAGGAGATCTTTTAGATCCTCAAAGGACTTTTGGCAACTCTCTGACCACTCGAAAGGTGCATCTTTGACAAGAAGTTGACAAAGGGGTCGAGAGATTGCACTGAGATTCTGGATAAATCGACGATAAAAACCTGCGTGCCCCAGGAATGAACGAATGTCTCGCACTGTACGGGGGACAGGTAGATTTGAGATTATGTCGATCTTCGCCTTATCCACTTGGATTCCTTCATCGGATATTATGTGGCCTAGAACTATTCCCTTGGTCACCATAAAGTGACACTTCTCCCAATTCAAGACTAGGTGTTTGTCCTCATACCTCATTAAAATCTGCTCGAGATTGCTAAGGCAATCTTCGAAGCTATGGCCGAATACTGAAAAATCATCCATGAAAACTTCAAGGATGTTTTCGACCATGTCACTGAATATACTCAGCATGCACCGCTGAAAGGTAGCCGGTGCATTGCATAGGCCAAACGGCATTCGTCGGTAGGCAAAAGTACCGAATGGACACGTGAATGTGGTTTTCTCCTGATCTTCAGGAGCAATCTCAATTTGATTATATCCACTGTATCCATCCAAGAAGCAATAATACTTGTGACCCGCCACGCGTTCTAGCATTTGATCCATAAATGGCAAAGGAAAATGGTCCTTTCGGGTCACAGTATTTAACTTCCTGTAGTCAATGCACATCCTCCATCCAGTGGGGACACGTGTCGGTACTAATTCACCCTCTTTATTTGGGATGACCGTTATGCCTGCTTTCTTTGGAACTACTTGGGTAGGACTAACCCAAGGACTATCAGATATAGGATATATCATCCCAACATCAAGTAGTTTAAGCACTTCCTTTTTAACCACTTCTTGCATGTTGGGATTCAGACGCCTTTGCATTTGCCTTGAGGGTTTGGCGTTTTCCTCCAGATATATCTTGTATGTGCATATGGATGGGCTTATGCCTTTGAGGTCAGCAATTGTCCATCCCATAGCATCCTTATGCTTGGTAAGCATTTCCACTAGCTTACTTTCCTGTTCATGAGTTAAAACAGATGAAATGATCACAGGATAAGTTTTTCCAGTCCCTAGGAATGCGTATTTTAGCTCTTTGGGGAGCTCCTTCAATTCTAATTCCGGGAACTGGAAACTAGAGGGCATTACCAACTTGGTTTTCGGAGGCAGTTGTTCATATGGCTGTATCCACATGCAATCAGCTCTATCCTCCTCTTTCGTATCCATCATAAGACACGTCTGGTTCAAGTCAGCATCCAATGGGGTGGACTCTGCAGGCTGATAAATATCGCCAAATTGAGTCATCACAACTTCCAAAGGATCTTTATAGTCGACCAAGTCAACTTCATCTTCAATGACCGTGTCTATATAATGGATTTCTTCCTCATCATCGTATTCTTCAGGTCGGGGATTAGAGAAGATCTTGATATTCAACGTCATGTTCCCGAATACGATAGTCATGATACCAGTTCTAATCTTGATTGTGGCATCAATGGTGTTGAGGAATGGACGTCCAAAAATAACCGGGATATGTGCACCAGGATTAGACACAGGTTCTGTGTCCAATATCACGAAATCAACCGGAAATACAAAAGTGTCTATTTGGACAAGGACGTCCTCCAATACCCCTCTAGGGTACTTTACAGATCTGTCTGCCAATTGCAAAGCAACTCGGGTGGGTTTGAGTTCACCCAATCCTAGCTGTTTATAGACTGAGTATGGCAGCAGGTTCACGCTTGCTCCTAAATCGAGGAGTGCGTTGTCTATCTTTTGATTCCCAATTCTACATGAGACCGTAGGTGTACCGGGATCTTTGAGTTTTGGGGGCAACTCATTTTGAATGATCGCACTGGCTTGACATGCGACATAAGCATGTTTCTTCACGCTTTGCCTCCTCTTGACCGTGCATAGATCTTTGAGATACTTAGCATAGGCCGGCACTTGCTTGATAGCATCAAGGAGTGGAAGGTTAATCTTAACTTGCTTAAACAGTTCCAGAAACTCCTGATTCTTCGTCTCATTCTTGGGTTTCTTCAACCGTTGAGGATAAGGTGCAGGGAAGGGGCATTTTGGTGGTTCCTCCTTAACAGACTCCTTCCCAGGCCTTCGCTCAACTTCTTCCTCTACTCCAGGAGCTGCAATGTTTGCCTTGATAGGATCGTCATTGGTAGACTGCTCCTCCTCTTGAATAGATGGTAGCTCAACATCCTTATCCACCACTTCCTCCTCATCGTACACTTCGGGAGTGGACAGAGGCATGCCTTTCTCTATGATTTTTCCACTTCTCAGTGTAGTCACAGCTTTAGCATGTTCTTGATTGTTAGGACCATTGTTATGTCCCTTGGGGTTCTGAAGTGGTTGAGCAGGGAATGTTCCTCCTGAGCTCTCTTGCCGTGCATCTATCCTCTCTAGTATAGCAGACATTCTACTCATCATTTGGATGAGTTGCTGCGTTAGATTAGCATTAGCAAGTGGCTCCTCCTCTTGTACCTTCTTGTGCGGGGGCACATAGGCATTGGTTTGTGGTGCATTGGAGGGTTGAGCTTGATTGTAATTATTAGTTCTGTTTTGATTGTAATGCTGGGCTGGCCTATTGTTTTGCCCTTGATATTGATTGTTGTTGTAGGGCTGCTGTTGATATTGATTTTGGGCCCCAGCATTATTTCTCTAATCAAAACCGGGGTGATTCCATCTATTGTTATTTTGAAAATTATTGTTGGAATTCCCCGCCCCTCGAAAACCTTGCATGGCATTCATCTCTATAGGGGCTTGCTCTTGAAAATGTGGCACATTAGGACAATATTGAGTTGTATGTCCCAACATGTTGCATGTGCCACATGGTTCTTCAGGCAAGACTTGCCTAGAACTCTCTCCTTTCATACTTAACTCCTCTACCCTTTTTGCCAGCTCTGCATACTTGGTCATGAGGTGATCTTCATTGGTTAGCTGGTATAGGCTTTTCTCCTCTACACAGGATATCTGTGAGCGTGAGATATTGTCAAAATTTGACCATTCATGAGCGTATTCAGCTAACCATTCGAAATGGGCTTCGGCCTCTTCAGTGTTTTTATGCAGAACTGGTCCCGAGCTCATTGTTTCCACCAACTTCTTTGTTTCACCATTCAATCCCCGATAAAAGAAGCTGATCGTTCGCCATTTCTCAAACCCATGATGTGGGCACGAGAGAAGCAAATCTTTGAAACGCTCCCACGCTTCTGTGAAGGTTTCATTGCTCTTTTGTTTATAGGAATTGATTTGACGCTGAAGGTCTGTGGTCATGCGAGTAGGATAGAATTTCTTCAAAAATGCGGTGCGCATCGCATGCCAGGTGAAAATTGAATTAGGTTTTAGGGAGTGGAGCCACGCCTTCGCTTTATCTTTCAACGTGAAGGGGAATAGCATTAAATGCGCCACCTCCCTAGGACAAGTTTGCGAGAATGTTTTGCAAACATCCTCGAAATCGGTGACATGTAAATACGCCTTCTCGCTTTCCATCCCATGAAAAGTGGGAAGCAGTTGAATCATCCCATTGCGAAACTGGAATTCGCCATTGTGCGGTGGGATTTGAATGCAAGAGGGCGTAGGTGCATGTTCTGGTTGCATGAGATCGCAAAGAGGATGGAGTGCCTCATCGATTGGTACCACAACATTGTCACCGTTTTCACTCTGATGATCATCCATTGATGCAGTTGGAGTGGCTATGGGGTTGATGGAGCTTTCAGAGTCAGACAGATAGAAAGGATTCCCAAAAATTCCTTCAATGGAATTCTCGGACATGAACTGAGAAGGTCCCTAGGGTGAGAACTTACCCAAAAGAACTGAAAAGAAGAGAAAATAAAAATAGAAAGAGATGAAGAGAGACTGAGGTAATCTAAGGAATCGATCGTCGCCTTCCCCGGCAACGGCGCCAAAAACTTGACATGAGAATTTTCTTGTGCGCTCTTGTGCAGTACCCAAGTGTAGGTAGACGTGCAAGTAATATCTGGTAAGACCAGGTCGATCCCACAGGGAAGGTGTTGACCTATCGAATTAGACTAACCTCTAAAGAAAACAAAATAAAATAACTAAGGTTGAATGATGGTGCAGAACACGAAGTTCCACAAACTAGGATTACTAATGAAAATAATTAAAATTAACTAAACAATCTAACTAGCTAATTAAAACAATACTTAAAATTAGGGTGTTTAACTTTAGAAAGAAAGTGTTGGGATTACACGAATCCGCAGTAACCTAGCCATCTACCATGCATTTACCTTGAAGCACAATGGAGCATATTACCTACAGTTTTCCGTATTCCTCTAAAAATAAAGAATCCATGGCCCTTTCATGATCGGGACCATATCATCACAGTTAAATTGAAATACACAAAAGCGGTTTAATTCAATAGTTAAGACTCGCATCCTCAATGGTGTTAGCATTGAAGATGGTTTGCAAAATGTATTGAAAGAAAATGCCTTAGGGCCTTAGTTTTAAAACTGTTTTGACAGACTGAGCATTTATTTGGGACAGAATGATAACAAGTCCTAAAACAAAAAGTCCTGGAATACTGCAGGGAACATCCTCAAGAATCCGAGAGTTCGATCGATCGACGCGCTTTCGATCGATCGAAGACCTTCATCCCTCAATCGATCGAACTGACTTCGATCGCTTGACTGTCTCTGGTTCGATCGATCGAACTAACTTCGATCGATCGAACACAGCGATTATCCTGCTGCATGGCAGAGGCTGGAGATCACTGTTTCATCGTGTTCTCCCAACCTGGGACTACTCAGACATCGTCTGGAGTGTCACAGAATGAGTTTTAACGTAAGAAAACATTAATACCCCGTTTGGTTGCGAGTTTTTCATTAAAAATCTAAAAACAATGGTTTTGACAATATTTAACATGTAATATCACTAGATAATTGATTAAACTACGACTACTACGTGCAGAGTATGAATGAACAGTATATAGATAACCTGGAATAGAAGATATTTGTATAAACTTCAAGAAATCCAATCCACAATATGAGAATTCAATGAAAAACCTACAAAAACCAAACAAACTCTCTATCTCTCCTTCTAAACTGTTAAAATGTAAAAGTGGGCGTCCTTATGGACGTGTACAAAACGCATATAAATAGAAAACCTAAGGCACTAGGGTTAAAACCCGCATTCTGCTGCGCACGCAAATGTTACTGGAAATACCCCGTTCGATCGATCGAACTGCTTTCGATCGATCGAACCCTTGATCTTCAAGCGCTTCGACTCTCTTCGAGCGATCGAACCTTCGATCGATCGAACCTTCTTAGAGCGATCGAACTTCACTTTTCAGCTTTGACTTCTTTTGTTTGCGTTCCAGCATTCCATTTATTCTGATGTTCATCTGTTTAGTCCACACAGCAGTGATCTGCACAAACAACAGCTAAAACAATACAACTTATCATAGATTAATCATATTGTATAAAAATTAGCCTTGCAATGCAAATTGCGGATAACATGGGAAGTTGTGATAAAAATTAATACAATTCTTTCCTTTAGCGCGGTTGTATTTTACAAAAACCCCCGCTTTGCACTTTTCTCAAAGCAATTGATTTTTGAAGATCTTTTCTGAAAATTGTGTTTTATACCCGAATTCTCCTAAATACCTGGTATTTTCCTCTTTCTGTGAAATTTTACCGCGTTTAGAGAACTTTCTGAAGAGCTTGAAATACTTCGAATCTTTCGGTCCTTATCATCATCGGACATGGAGGTGACACTCTCTTAAATTCGACGTTTGGTCAAAATTAGGGTGTCTACAGTTTGCCCCTCTTTGACAGAGCTTGTGGGGCAACGCGTCCCACAAGTGAATGTCAAAGCCTGTGTGAAGACAAGCCTTTGACCAGATTGTCGAATTTAGGTAAAAACAAAATGCGTTGCAAAAACGGGCGCGTAGCGAGATTCTAATTGGTCGTGCTCCATGACGAGCTGCCTACGTATCCCATCAGGAATCAGACCAAAGCGTAGTTCAGGTACGGGGTCGAACACACACAAACGCAAGTAGTCATACGGATGGATGCACCTATCCTGTCGTGATGCAAGTGCCATGCAATGGTGTGCTCCACATAACGTCTCAGCAACACATTGTTCTTTCTTAGTACCAAAAAGCAACATATGCCATTCTACTCATGATGTCATTCCATTATGGGAGAGTCACGACCGTCATAGATGCGCTTACTATGTTTAATTCTCTGACATTCTTCAAGAGTCATCTAATCGACTAGGATGCGCTACGCGCCTTATACCTTGGTGTCAAATTAGAAACCACGCTTTCCGAAAGATTGAGGTGCGCTTCGCGCCTTATAATCGGGTGTCTTCCAAGAATTATCTGATCAACTGAGATGCGCTACGCGCCTTATACTCCGGTGTCAAATCAGGAACCACGCTGAAAGACTAAGATGCGCTACGCGCCTTATACCCCGGTGTCTTCCAAACATCATCTGATCGACTGAGATGCGCTACGCGCCTTATACTCCGGTGTCAAATCAGGAACCACGCTGAAAGACTGAGATGCGCTACGCGCCTTATACCCCGGTGTCTTCCAAAAATCATCTGATCGACTGAGATGGGCTACGCGCCTTATACTCCGGTGTCAAATTAGGAACCACGCTGAAAGACTGAGATGCGCTACGCGCTTTATATCCCGGTGTCTTCCAAAAATCATCTGATCGACTGAGATGCGCTATGCGCCTTATACCCCGGTGTCTTCCAAAAATCATCTGATTGACTGAGATGCGCTACACGCCTTATACTCCGATGTCAAATCAGGAACCACGCTGAAAGACTGAGATGCGCTACGCGCCTTATACCCCGGTGTCTTCCAAAAATCATCTGATCGACTGAGATGCGCTACGCGCCTTATACTCCGGTGTCAAATCAGGAACCACGCTGAAAGACTAAGATGCGCTACGCGCCTTATACCCCGGTGTCTTCCAAAAATCATCTGATCGATTGAGCTGCAATTTCACGCTATATAGATGCAAAGACTCACAATCATGTTCTTTCTGGTGATATGAATGCATTCTACGCCGATATGAATTGCCTCAACATTAATGCCTTAATCTAGAAGACTCCAACAGATTTGCCTCAACCTAGAGGACTTCAGCAGGGGTTTGCCTCAATCTAGAAGACTTTAACGGATATGCCTCAATCTAGAGGACTTCAATAAAGATTTCCATTGAGGACTTATATCGACCAAAAAGATGCTGTCATCGAGGACTAACGCAAGTTCAAAAAAGATTGCCATTGATGAGTGACAAGGATTGCCATTGAGGCCTAAAAGAGATTGCCATTGAGTACTAACGCAAATGATGCTGCCATTGATGTCTAATGAGGGTTAACGGGGATTGCCTTCGAGGACTAACAGAAATTTTCCATTGAGGACTAATGAGGGTTGCCATTGAGGCCTAACAAAATGATGCTGCCATTGAGGACTAATGCAAACAATGCTGCCATTGAGGACTAATGCAAGGTTGTCATTGAGGACTGACACCGATGATGCTACGCAAGGTTGCCATTGAGGCCTAACTCAAATGATGCTGCAAGGTTTCCATTGAGGACTAACACCGATGATGCTTCCATTGAGGACTAACAGAAATTGCCATTGAGGACTAACACTGACGATGCTGCAAGGTTGCCATTGAGGACTAACACTGATGATGCTGCCATTGAGTACTAACAGAAATTGCCATTGAGGACTAACACTAATGATGCTGCAATGTTGCCATTGAGGACTAACACTGATGATGCTGCCATTGAGGACTAATGCAAGGTTGAGAGAAGCTGCCATTGAGGACTAATGCTGATGAGAAGCACTAAACAACATGGTAAGATATTGGTCAATAGTCACTCAGAGGTTTACAAGCAAGAACGATGGTCAACAGCCTTTCAAGGACTTATGTTGCGAAAGTGTCAATCAACAACCCTTTTGGGGACTTATGTTGCAATAGCAGAGATCAACGACCTCACAAGAACTTATGTTGCAATTTAATTTTAAAAAAAAAATCGAGAGTCAATCGGACTCAAATCAATTCAGTTCAGTTCAATTTCTTAAATTGGGAGTCAATCAGACTCAAATCAGTTCAACTTTTTCAAAATCAGGAGTTAATCAGACTCAAACAAATTCAGTTTCACCAAATCCGAAGTCATTTTGACTCAAATTAAGTTCGAATCCCATTTATTAGGAGTCAATCAGACTCAATTCAATTTATTTTCTAAGCAAGACTCAAAGAATTTGAACGGAGCTGATATAAAGAATGATTTTCTGCATTCGCGGGCCTTTGGAAGAAACACATCGATTTAGTCAAAAGAGGGAAGTCACCTTTGCCCCTAGTTTTGGACTCTTCTTATATCGCCACTTTATGCTGTGATAGTGTTCAAAACCTCTGCTTGTACTGCTCTTGGGATGCTCATGAAGACTTTTCAAATCTTTATTCATCATCTTAAACCCACACATTTGAGACCATTTATTGACTCATAAAAGGAGGACAGACCTGACAAAGCTAGTTACTCAAAATGACTGACTCAAACTCTTCATTCATTATGAATCAATGTGCTTTCATTGTGAATAATGTATCATCTCACCCTTCATTTATTCACCATCTTACAAATGGTAGTGCTTTGCTGATAAATCTAAACTTCCTCTTTTCGATTTAGCGAATTCTTTGTCCATCTAGAATGTGCTTCAAATTAGTGCTTTAGCTTATAGAATGAAAGGCACTCTATTTTAATCTTTTCAAAACAAACTCAATTACTTGAGAACTTACATCTGGTACAGAGGGATTTTGGCAAAAAAGTTTGCCCCTAGTTTGAAAGAAACTTAGAGGTTTGCTTCTATGATAAATGGGATTTTCAGCAAAGGATGTTTGCCCCTGGTTTGGCGATATATATGTGTCTTCAGGCAAACGTAAGTTTGCCCCTAGTCTGAAGGAATGAAACCAAAGGCGCCAAAAGGGTGCTGCTTGCAGTTTAGGGATGGCTATGGACCGAGAACCTTGGGAGGTTCGCCTACTTATCCCCGAGCGGGAATCAGGTCCAAAGTAGTTCGGCCAAGGCCTGAAAGAAGGATAGCATGAGATGATGGGATGATGACCGAACCGAGCAGGTTGCCTACGTATCCCCAAGTGGGAATCAGGTCAAAGCGTAGTTCATCAACTCTGGAGGTCTTGAAAGAATTAGGCTTCAAGAATTGGTGGGCTTTTCGAGCCATGTTGCCATTTGGGTCTAGGGAGTGCATGTCACTTGTGGTAGCCCTTGTATAGCATGATGAACTACTTCTTCTTTTATTCTTTTTTCTTTCCTCTTTTCTTTTCTTTCCTTCTCTTTTATTTGACGGTTGATTCTTTAACCTTTTCACCAGCCAGTTAATCTTTTACAATTCTCATCATGTTTTATTCATACTCCATCCTATTCACAAAGTAATATCAGTCCTTCGAATCTTTATTTGTTTCTTTTTTTCAAAGATATTTCTGCATTGTTTTAGGCTCACTTAGTGTTTGAGTCTCTTTTTTGAAGCTGATAAGTCTCTCTTTTCATTTCTAATCTCTTTTCTTTGTTAAGAACAACACAAAGCCTTGAGATAGTTCATGTGCCAATGATATACTTTGAAGTGCTCAAGAATTCTCAATCTCATCTATTCTCTGCCTTTTCTTTTCTCTTTCCTTTCTTTTCTCTATCTTACTATCTCTTATTCTTTCCATGATTTTGACTGGCTAGGATTAGGATTTTTGAGATCAACACGTATCTTATTTTTGCTCTAAATTTTGCCTAGGCGCCCTTCCGGGTTTTCATCCTAGCGAGCTCTTTCTTCTTTTTTTCTTTATTTTTCTTTTTTTGTGCTCTAACTTTTGCCTAGGCGCCCTTCCGGTTTTTCATCCTAGCGAGCTCTTTTTCTTTTTCTTTTCTTTTTTTAGAATAAGAAGTTCATTAAAATATCTGGCTACCATCAAGGACCCAGTTTATGGCTTTAGACTGGTTGGGCTCATCTTTTAGGCTTGGTATTTGAGAGAAGGGGATGGTGAGCAAGCTTCAAGTTCCAAGTTCATCTTTTCAAGATTGAGCAAGAGTATCTTTAAATTCTTAAAGTAAAGCTAATCAATTCTCTACTTCTCCATGGTTTTGGCACAAACTTTGCTTTGATCACTTGGGGATCCTTTTCAATGCAAAGATTTATTAACAAAGTACTTTCCATGATCATTTGAAAAGGTGACTTTTCTTCTCCTCTTTTTTTTTCTTTTGGTCTTAATGATCCATACATTCACGACTCAACACACTGAATCAAGAAAAATGAGATTTTATTCAACTAGTAGGGAAGGAGGATTACATTACTCGACTCGATAAACTCGACAAAGACTTGCAAATAGACTTGATAATAGACTGACCAGAAGACTCAACTGGACTTAACATTTGACTCCAACCTAACATAACTCGACTACCAGACTTGACTTGGTCTCAATTGGAGTGTCACAGATAATTTTCAATTTGTTGGGTCCCCAAGAGCATCCACATTTGATTCAGCAGTAGCATTTCCGAACACTATTACCTCACTGGCATCTTCATCAGGTTCATCATTCCCCTTCTGTATCTTTGTAGGAACATTGTCTGCCCTTATGGCCCATTTTTCAATCGAATGACCCTTCTCTGACTCATACCGAGTATTGTCAATGCCTTTTTTGATTCTGTTGATTGAGTCGGGGCCAGTTGGTTGTTGCGCACTCATGGAGGCAACGAATCCCTTGAGAGTATTCAGCGATGACAGTGATCGAAAAGATTGTATGTCATGACAGATGTCACTCGGTGGGTTCAGCAAAGGAGTGATGATTTTATGCTTAATGAGATCTTGGATATCATGGCAAAGTTTCATGCAATAGTTAGTTGTATGGCCAGGGGTCTGATGGTAGGCACAGTACAAAGACAGGTCGCATTTGCGGGGTAAGGGATCTGGTAGTGGCTTTGGGTCCAGGGGGTTGAGGTGACCATTCTTGACAAGGTGACCAAGGGCCATGGACAATGGCATGCCCAGGTTGGTGAAAATTCTCGACTTGCGGGCTTGGTTTGATTTTGAATTCGACTTTGAGCTAGAGTTGGTTCTTGGGTTGAGATGTGGACTTGGAATAACTCTTTGGTTAGTTGGGATTGGGCTTGGATGTGGGTTTTGGTGAATGGTTAAGCTTGGGTATGGACTTTGGTGATAGGTTGGGTTTGGCCATGGGCTTCGGTGCACAGGTGGGTTCAGACATGCCTGTTGGTGCTTCTTTAAGCAATCCATTATTCTCTGATCCATCTTTTCCTCATCGGGGCCCATTTGATCTTTCAATAATTGAATGAACTCGAGCATGACCCCCTCCAATTGCTTCACCCTAGAATCTTGTTGCTCAACAATGACTTGCAGTTTGCTCACTTTCTCCTCCAAAGCTCTGTGGGCCATTGGTGGGTATGTCTCAACATGATGGTCCATGACCTCCTCTAATTAAGAGAGATGAACCCAAGAAGATTAGAAGTGTCCTTACTAGGGGATCTGGTTGTTCCACTCTTTTAAAAAAAAGATAGAAAAAAGGTCCGCATGCAGAATTGAATGGTAAGGGATTTTTGAGGGACTTTGATCTTAATTGGGAAGAAAATGTTGTGAGTTTATACGCTACACATATGTAATGATATCGATTGCAAAATATACATGCTCTTATGATTTGATGCATGCACTGCACACATGGCACATGAATGAAATGCAAGTGTGTGTGTGCCTACTCTGTATGCCAAAGTAAAGGAAAATTCTAATCCTAACAAGTAAACACATAAGCACATATGATCCTCACCCATGTCAAGTGCGCCAACTTCTCCTTTCATTGTGATCTTTACTACCCTTTCAAAGGTTGGATATTCAAAAAAAATTTGAAATTCATTTGAAAAGCATTTCTTTAGAACAATGAGATCTTTCAAAAACAATTCTCAAGAATTTTGAATCTTTTATTTAAAAAAATGAGGATGTGAAAACATTTCTCAATGAAGATAATTTGATTGAAATTTTGCTTTAAAATTCATTTGAAGAGCATTTTTTTTTTTCAAAAATAATTCCCAAGATTTTGGATTTTTCCTTAGAAAATGATTATGTGAAAATGTACCTTAACAACGGTAATTAATTTGGAGTCTTAATCAAAAAGTAAACTCCAAAGATTTTTTTTTGAAAAAAAAAAAAAAAAAAGCGATTGAAAACTTTGGAATAAAGATGGAAAAATTCTTTGGGGTAGGAAGGATCACATGATCGGATTATCACCGTACTTTTCATGAATTTGGATACATACAAGGTCAATGATGCTTAGCTAAACATGATATAAGAAGTATAATCTTATAATCAAGGTTCGGCATGTCCTCCAAATGTCATGTAACACGAGGAGAAATTGCTAAAAGGTGATTAAAAGATTATTCATCTTTCATCAAGCAAGTATCGTCATCATCTCAAGTAATCCCTTCCGGGCATACAAAACTTCCTAACACATAACCCTAATCAAGAATTGATTTCCTAAGATTGAAATTTTCTACTATGCAAAGGCTGGGTTTTGGTCAAATAAGGGACCCTTGACACACACCCGATAGGATGCTTAATATACCAAATCATGGTACGAGATCAAGGGTGATCACACAGTCCCATGATAACTTGACCGACCGGGTTGCCTCGAGCCCCCAAGGTCATAGTTCCGTGCAATCGACTGGCTGGACATGGAAGTGAAATGCAACAGGCACACAAAGATTAATTAATTTGATTAAAAGGATATTTTTCAAATCTAATCCTCAAGCGAACCCAAAATCAGGAATTCTGGTCTGCGAAACCAGAGATTCTGCGTTCGATCCCCAGCAGAGTCGCCAGATTGTGGATATCGCATTTTTCTTACCCACAGCTTTTCAAAATCAGGTTAAAAAACAAATGAGTCGCCACTTAATTTTTAAAAGGAGAATTAAGAAACCATTTTAAAAGCAAACTGATCTTTTAGAAACCAGAGATTAACTAGGTCCGGGGATTATGGAATGAGAGAGGAAGGAGCCCGTCGGACTAAAACACCCTCTCTCATCCTATCTTGCGATAGGCCTCTACTCAACATCCTTTTAATCAAATTTATTAATCTAAGCATGCCCTCAACTAATACATATATACATATACATCACAAAAGCATGTCCAAAGGGTGTAAAATTGCAATTGACAAAATACCATTCAAAAGCCACATAATTCAGGTAGCAAGCGATATGATATGCAATAGAGAACAAGTGAACTTACCCGGGATCCAGCAGCGATAGTAAACGTGCAATGCATGCGAACAAAAGAAAATCCTAAAAAAGAGTCTCTAATCACATATACACATAAGGCAAAACCTAATTCTAAGGTGTCGCGCATTAAGTCGAAAAATCAATAAAATCAAGAAATTAAGATAAACTAAAGAGGAGTCCTAGAAATCATACCTTAATAGCGCTACAAAACAAAGGGTTAGTCCACATGCTTCACATAATAATAATATGATATCAAACAATCAATCCTAATTCTCTAGCTTATACCTAGCAAGCAATGAAATCCAACTTTATCCAATTACTAGTTCTAATTATAAGCATTAATGTACATAAATGAATGGATGTGAACAAGAATAAGACATGGATTTATTCACTAATTTGGGTCACTTAACCTCTGGATTTAAGCTAAATTATCATTATTAGGATATGGTTTAAGCCCTAAGTCATAGGAGAATCATTTGGGCCATTATTTACAAAGTTGGTCAAATGTGTCATAAAATTCTGAAAATTGCAGAGAGCAGACCAGCACTTTAAAAAAAGAAAAGGCATGTCTCTCATGGTTTGATGTCGGTGAAATTTGGACACAAGATGCCTCTGTGAGTCTAGTTTCCAAATCAAAAAGAAAATCAAGGTTTCAACGGTTAGATCTCCGGGAAAAGGACAAGAATCAGACGTCACTCAGAGATGTACAACTCTCTGTCCAGAGATATTGTTTGATTTTTTAAAATTAGCAAAAAGATGAGAAACACTTAGATCTTTTTAGGGGATCTTCCAAACACATTAAGGTACCTAGAAAAAATTATTAGAGAGCCCAAAAACTCCATTAGAATTCTGATTTATGAATTTCAAAATGGACTTGCTGTTCTGAAACTATTCTGAAACTCTGGACAGATTGTGGTTGACTCACAAAACCCATGATCAAACCCTTCTAAACATAAAACCAACTTAAAACAAAAATTACAGTGGTAGATTACTGTGTTATTGACACTTTTCCGTTGGTTTCACTTGATTTCAACGGTTAGATTTCGAACTAAAAATCTTTGATCAAAAACAGTTTGTGAACTCACTGTTTTCATTTGTCAAGTTCAACTTTTATTTGGTAACTCCAACTATTAAACCATGAAGTTGAGTTTAAACCAAATCACTTCTCCTACCATTTGATGGTCATTGGAGATCAAGACATGACTAAAACTCATGATTCTCAAAAGAATATGGAAAGGATTCCCTAAGACATCAAGTTTAGAGGACCCAAGTCATGAGTATGGACTTGGATCCCTCTATTTGCTTATAAAATAAAATGATGATCAAACTTTGACTTCCATGTGAAGCATAAGCTTACATGGGATTCAAAAGATCATATTCAAGAGATTTCAAGAGAGATATTGAGGATCTCCAAGAGTCTCAAGAAGGAAGTATGAACAATAAAAGAAATGGAGCAAAGAAAACAAAATAGTTTGAGGATTCAAAAGAAAGAATGCAAATAAAACAACTTATGGTTAGAGGATCACCTCCAACTATCCTCAAAGTTTCTCTCTTTTGAAGATCTTCCAAGCTCTTCTCTCTAATTCTCTAAACTCTCTCTTTTCTCTCCCAAAAATATGTTGGTGTAGTGGTAGTTCTCCCAAGTATTGTGTTGTCTCCCCCTTGTATCTCCCCCTTTTTTTGTATATATTTCTCAATGGAGATACCTCTTCTTATATAGACAAAAATACCTAGGTAATTTCAGTAAATTCGGAGTAAAAGACAGGTGTAAATCCCTCATTTGGTGGTATAATGTGTACTTTTTGAAATTAGGCAGACTGCTGCCCAGCGCGGCAGTCCAGAAACTGTCGCGTCAGTCCGTGAATGCCGCCGCGACAGTTCATGACTGCCGTCGCGGCACTACGCGACTGCCGCGCGGCATTCATCAAATGCCGCAGAAATTAATGGATTGCCGCGTTTTTGTCAGTCTTACTTTATCAGTTTTTTTGTTCTTATTCGCATACGCATACGTATTGCTCTGCAAAATACAGACTTTAAAAGTGAACGGTAGTAAGAAATTGTTGGCGGCACTTGGTGAATGCCGGCCCGGCACTCTATGACTGCTGTGCGACACTCAGTGAGTGCCGCGATAGTCTGCCGTGTGCCGTTTTTTGTTGAACTTCCCTTTTTAGGTCTTCCTTTTCTCAAAGCAATTGATTTTTGAAGATCTTTTCCGAAAATTGTGTTTTATACCTGAATTCTCCTAAATACCTGGTATTTTCCTCTTTCTGTGAAATTTTACCGCATTTAGAGAACTTTCTGAAGAGCTTGAAATACTTCGAATCTTTCGGTCCTTATCATCATCGGACATGGAGGTGACACTCTCCTAAATTCGACGTTTGGTCAAAATTGGGGTGTCTACAACAACCATGATGGCAGTCTTGTTTCAGCAGACGTTAACTGGGGCTGCTTTGTCTTGGTACCTCACTCTGGAGCCGGGGAAAACCAGAAATTGGGAAGAAGTGGTCAAAACATTCGTAGCCCAATACGAATACAATCAGGATTTGGATGTTACTATCAGGGATTTAGAGACCACTCGACAGGGGAACAAAGAATCTTTTACTGAATTTCTGAGCCGATGGAGGGGAAAGGCTGCTAAGATGGTACAAAGGCCAACTGAAAAAGAGCAAATCCGAATGCTAATGAAGAACTTCCAACCTGTCTATCAGGAGAAGATGAGGTTCCAATCTGATCGGGAGAGAACAAATCCTAATTATACGCCTTAATTCACATTTGTTAGTACTTTTTATCCTATTTTTGTATATTTTTACTTTGTTTTCTATTTTCTGACAGGATTTGGAAGAAATCACCTAAACCAGGCTAAACAGGATGAAAAAGCACAAAGAAAGAAGCTGAAAAAGCCAAGTCGCACGCGCGAGAAACCCAGAATCGCTCGCGCTATCCGCGCGCGCGAAGTCCTAAATGTCGCGCTCGCGCGACCCGCTCGCGCGATATGTGTAAAAATCAAAGTTGCGTATTTCAGTATACTGAAGACTCCTGTGCAAACGAAACTGCTGAACGACGTCTAGACTGTAAATTACATCAGTTTCAGTTCGTTTCGGGTTAGGGAGGCGTCCAAAACTTGTTGTAAATCTATATATACCCTATTTTATTACAATTAAAGGGTGAGACATTATTGACAATTAAGATACACACATTCTACAACCATACTTCTAGCCATTGAAGAGAGGAAAGGAAGGAGAAGAAGAAGAAGACCAAGGGTTTCCATGGCCTCCTCCATCAACTACTTGCCATCCATCACTTCCATGGATGGCTAGATCATAGATCTAGGGTTTCAATGAAGCCCTAGACGAGTAATAGGGTTTTATTTATGTTTTTATTTTAGTTTTATTATGTATGGATGACAGTTACATGTTTAGAGGATTTTTATAAATAAATCGTGCTTCTAATTGATTAAATCATTGCTTTCAGAATTTATTCTTGTCTTAGATCTATTTTGACTGTGATGTGCTCAACGATCTATGCTTGCTGTGCTTGTTTAGATTGTTTACATGTGATGGTGCTTTATTGATTTGTGCTATCAAGTATCCGAATAGTCCATGCCTAGGTTAGACGGATTAGATCACAACCCTAGTTTAGTGTGGGATAATTCGTGCTAACCGAAGATGGATTATGTTGGTGCTTGAACCATGATTATCTTCTTGTCGGAGGAATTGGGCTTGTAGCTACAATTCCCCATATTCATCCAACTTAATAGGCTAAAGTAATTCATAAATATTCCTATTATGAAGCTAGTGGTGGATTTGCAATCCTAGGTTCCCTTTACATATTTACAAAAACACTTTTAATTGCTTTTATAGTTTAGATTTATTTTTATTTGTTAATAGTTTAATTCAAATCAAATCAAAATCCGTTTTTCATAATTAACTAAAGTTAGGTTTTAAAATTAAGTTGCTGTAGTTAACCAATCCCTGTGGGTTCGACCTTTGCTTTCACACTACAAATCTTTTGAAAAGTAAAGAACACTTTTTATATCTTGATTCTGACAAGATCACAATCCCTCAACACCTTTGCCGAAGTTTTTGATGTAGGGACCAGAATCGAAGATGCGATACAGGAAGGGTTAATCAAAAGGGAGGAGCCAGTGAATAGGTACAGACGGCCGAACTATGGAGCAGGAGGAGGACATTCAGGAGGTCATCCAAGACCTACAGATGTGAACGCACTGAGTGAACCCGATAAAAAATTTGATATAGCCAGAAGTTACCCAAAGAGGGGAGGGGATAAGCCTTTAAGGAGGTTTTCGAAATTGGGAGTATCATTATCCACGGCCCTTGATCGGCTATTGGCAAAAGGACATCTCCGCCTACTAGAGCCGCGACCAAGACTGAATCCACCACCTCCAAATTTCAAATCTGATCTATATTGCAAATTCCATCAGGAACAAGGGCACTCAACTGATCGGTGTTCAAGATTAAGACATGAGATCCAAGATTTGATTGACAAGAAAGTAATATCTGAACCACCCACCAACCCGCCAAATGTTACCAGAAATCCGTTACCAGATCATCATACCGTGCCACCACCCAGAATTTACTACTTGGGGAATGAGGGGAGCTCTTTTGATCCATCAGCATTGATCACTAAGTTGGGAAGTCCGAGAAAAGCTTATCAGATGATGGAGGATTCACAGATCTGCACTCTAAAAGGGCTGGTAGATGAAAGCAAAGGGAAAAAAATAGAAGGGGTTGTTGACGCAGATTGGTGGGCACCTGAAGCTGACAATTCACTTTGGTACAAAGGAGACGATGTTCAGGCTCACAATAAGGAGGGCCTGTGGTATGAAAGTGAGGAGGAAGGTTTGAAAGTTGCTGAAACACAGGATGGACTTTGGGTCAAAGAAGGAATTAGTCACCTCACACGATCCGGAAGGCATTTTAAACCACACGAACTTGAGGAAGATCACCCGGGGCAGGAAATAAATAAAGGGAAAGAGAAACTGAATGAGGAAGAAAAAGAGGACAGAGTTTTAAGACAGATGAAGAAGACACATGCAAATATCACTATTTGGGGGTTGTTAATCGCTTCCAAGCGTCATAGACAAGCAGTACTCGATGCTCTCAATCAATCGGACGTCTCCATCGATGTTACTCCGGAAGATCTCGTTGGCATGATCAACAGAAGTCCAACTCTCGCTATTTCTTTCTCCGAAGCTGACTTACCTCCTGGGGGACCTGTTTACAATAAGCTGTTGCACGTTACCGTGGAGTGCCTAGGAAATTCTCTACCCGCTTGCCTTGTTGACAACGGGTCTGCATTAAATGTATGTCCTTTTCGGACAGCTAAAAGGATGGGGCTCGATGAATCCATATTTATACCATCGGAACAAAAAGTGAGGGCTTATGATAATACTCTACGGGCAGTTATGGGGATCATCTTTCTAAATCTCTCTGTTGGGACCGGTGAAAGGGAAACAAAATTCCAAATCATTGACATTCCTGCATCATTTAACCTGCTTCTGGGAAGGCCGTGGCTTGATAGTTTGGGTGCCATTCCATCAACCATCCATCAGAAAGTTAAGTACATCTGGAAAAACAAGGTATGCGATCTTCTGGGGGATAGCTGGATAAATGTATCTGAGGCCTCATCAAGTGCTCCGATTTTAGAAGTACAGATGCAAGAGGGTAAAGCAAGTTTAGGTGGGTTTGAGTTCATTAACGTCATAGAAGAGGGGAAGCCGAAGGAGTTTTTACCACTGTATTTTGATCAATACGCCAGTCCGTTGGTGGCCGGGATCATGAGAAAAATGGGGTTCTTCCCGGGGATGGGTTTAGGTAAGAAACACCAAGGATTGTCAGAATTCCCGAATATCATTACACAAACCCACACTCACGGGCTAGGGTACTCGCCAAGCAAGGAAGAGTTGAAGAAGAAGAAGAAAGCAACCGATGCACCGCTGGAACCATACTAAAAAACTCTTAATGGGTATTTCGTCAAGCAAGGGGAAGAATTTCCGTTTTACGATTTTCCAGAGCCGTGGTTGGATAGAGCGGAGAAGTGTATGAAGCCGGGATTCGAGATATTCTTTGCACATGACTTCTCTGATTATGAAGACCCTTATCTTCAACAGCCTGCAAAATCTGCCATTATTCAGGACTGGGTGTGTACTCTGGATGGCTCGGCAATGAAGAAACTGCTAGGAGAAGGGTGCGAGGGGATCGAAAAGGGGAGCTCTGCAGAGATTAAGGATGAAGATGGGAAAAACCGGAATAAAGAAGAAAGCAAGGGGAATAAAGAAAGGGGGAAGCCAGCGTATGAAGGGAAACTAGAGGAAGTGGAAATAGAAGAGATCACTCAGGAAGAGGAACAGGAAGATCACTTCATCGCCGATATGGGGGGGGGGGGGAAGCAAGAAAGAGTGGGTCTTTGAGTCTAGTAATAAGTATCCCCCTCACCCAGAGTCTGTATTAGCCCAAATGAGGCGTCTTTCCATTTCTATGTATGTTGTAATTGCTCCGAAAAAAGTTAATGAGAATGTGACTAATTCTGCTTACTTGACTGTGCATAATAATAACTGTGATGAATATAATGACATACCTCATGAATTACAAAAATTGATTGAAAAAGAAAATGAACCTGCATGCAAAATCATGGAAAGCACTTTAACCATTAATCTGGGAAATGAAGATAATCCACAAAATGTTTCTATTGGCTCCACACTTAATAATGAGGAAAGCAAAGAATTAATAAATCTATTGAAAGAATTCAAAGATGTCTTCGCATGGTCTTATGATGATATGCCAGGAATTGATCCAGAAATTGTCCAACACCATATTCCCCTTTTCCCAAATTCAAAACCCGTAAAACAAAAATTGAGGCAAATGAGGCCTGAATGGGCGCTTAAAGTAAAAGAGGAAGTTGAAAAGCAACTGAAGGCTGGATTCTTGATTGTCACCGAGTATCCTGAATGGGTTGCCAATATTGTACCGGTTCCTAAAAAGGATGGTCGTGTTAGGGTTTGTGTGGATTTCCGGGATTTGAACAAAGCTAGTCCTAAGGACGATTTCCCTTTACCCCACATCGACGTATTAGTGGATAATACTGCAGGGCATCAACTTCTATCTTTCATGGATGGGTTTTCAGGGTATAACCAGATCTTGATGGCACCAAAGGATAGAGAGAAAACAACTTTTATCACACCTTGGGGGACTTACTGTTATAGGGTTATGCCGTTTGGACTTAAAAATGCAGGTGCAACCTACCAAAGAGCTGCTACTACATTGCTGCATGATATGATTCATAAAGAAGTAGAAGTATATGTGGATGACATGATAGTAAAGTCTAAGGAAAGAGGAGGACATTTGGAGGCATTAAGAAAAATTTTCGAAAGGCTGAGAAAGTTCAGAATGAGGCTAAACCCGCAAAAATGAGCCTTTGGGGTCACCACTGGGAAACTGCTAGGATTTCTGATCACCCAGAGAGGAATTGAGGTAGATCCCACCAAAATCCAAGCCATAACCGAAATGCCTTCACCGAGGAATGAAAAGGAGTTGAGAGGATTCCTAGGAAGAATACAGTTCATCAGCCGCTTCATATCCAAACTCACCATGACCTGTGACCCGTTGTTCAAATTATTGAGAAAAGGGGAAAAGTTCGAATGGGATGACCAGTGCCAAAAAGCCTTTGAAAAGATCAAAACCTACCTTCAAAACCCACCCGTCCTATCACCTCCTAAGCCTGGGAAACCTTTATTGCTATATCTATCCGTAACCGAGAACTTAATGGGGTGCATGCTTGCTCAAGAAGAGGAAGAGGGGCGTGTGGAAAAAGCCATATACTACCTGAGTAAGAGGATGACTGGATATGAGTTAAACTATTCACCGTTGGAGAAAGCTTGTTGGGCCCTGGTGTGGTGTACCCGTCGCCTTAGGCATTACATGCTAGCCTTCCCTATCACCCTGATATCCCGAATGGACCCACTCAAATACCTCTTTGAAAAGCCTGCCCTGACCAGTAGGATATCCCGATGGACTATGATGCTAGCCGAATTTGATATTAGATACATCACGTCCAAATTTGTCAAGGAGAGAGTCGTCGCAGAGTACTTAGCCGACCTCGCCATAGAATCCGAAGAAAGGGGAGAATTTAAGTTTCCAGATGAAGAAGTAATGGAAGTAAAAGAGAATTTGTGGAAAATGTACTTCGATGGAGCAGCTAATCAAATAGGGTACGGGGTAGGGATCATCCTCATATCACCTAGCGGAGCCCCCACTCCGTTGGCCGTTAAGCTTAAGTATAATTCAACCAATAACACGGCGGAATACGAAGCCTGTATAATTGGGATGGAAGCAGCCTTGGCTTTGAGAGTGGAAAAGATCGATGTGTTCGGGGACTCTAATCTGATAATATCACAAGTGAGGGGTGACTGGAGAATAAAGCATGAGAAATTGAGACCTTACCATGAATACTTAGAGAGCCTGAAAGTGCAATTCAGAAAAATTTCGTTCTACTACCTTCCCCGTGAGGAGAACCAATTGGCAGATTCCCTAGCAACCTTAGCCTCAATGATCCAAATTCCTGTGGGAGTTTCCATGATTCCTTTGTCCATAGAAGAGAGAACCCGACCTTCGTATGAAACAATCACCGCCATTGAAGAAGAGGAAGAGGTTGAGATACCATGGTATATAGATGTTTGGAACTTTATTGAGAAAGGAGAATATCCCGGAGGAGCTTCAGAGAAGGATAAGAAAGCAATTCGTAGATTTTCAGCTCAATTTGTAATCTGTGCGGGAAAGTTGTGGAAGAAGTCTTACACTGGTTATAATTTAGAATGTCTATATGGAAGGGAAGCAAGGAAAATGATGGAAGAAATACATGAAGGAGTCTGTGGGCCCCACATGAACGGACACATGTTGGCCAAAAAGATAATTCGATAAGGATACTATTGGACAACTTTAGATAAGGATTGCTGTGAGTATGTTAGGAGATGCCATAAATGTCAGGTTCATGCAAATTTAATGCATACCCCACCTTCCCAGCTCTATAGCATGACCACCCCTTGGCCGTTCTCTGTATGGGGTATCGATATCATCGGGGAAGTCGTTCCGAGAGCTTTAAACGGGCACCAATACATAGTTGTGGCAATAGACTATTTTACCAAATGGGTAGAAGCGGCGTCATATGCAACTCTGAAGGCAAAAGATGTGGTGAATTTTATCCAGAAGAACATAATCTGCAGATACGGGGTGCCAAGTGAGCTTATTTCTGACCATGGGAGTCATTTTCAGGGAGAGGTCATTCCATTCTTAGAGAAGTATAGGATTACCCACCACCAGTCCTCACCATACAGACCACAAACAAATGGAGCAGTAGAGGCCGCTAGCAAAAATGTAAAGGCAATCCTGGGGAAAATGACGGATACATATAGGGATTGGCATGAAAAACTACCTTTCACTTTGTGGGGATATCAAACTTCCGTGAGAACTTCAACCGGAGCTATGCCATATTCCTTGGTCTACGGGATGGAGGCTGTTTTGCCAGTAGAAGTCGAAATACCATCTTTGAGAGTTTTGGCAGAGTGCGAAGTAACCGAACTGGAATGGTTGCGAGGGAGATATGAGGAATTAATGTTATTCGATGAAAAGAGGTTGGCTGCTGTAAACCATACTCGGGGATATCAGAAAAGGATAGCTCGTGCTTTCAACAAAAAGGTTCGCCCAAGGAAGCCTGCTGAGGGCGACCTGGTCCTCAAAGAACTTAAAGCGCCCGTTTATGACCACGAGGGAAATTCAAACCTAACTGGGTCGGACCATACATTATCAAGACACTTCTCTCCGGAGGAGCTGCTTATCTCATGGACCTGGATGGGGTTGAGTTTAAACAACCAATCAACCTCGATCGCCTCAAAAAGTATTTTGCTTGAAACCTTGTCTTTCAAAACCTCCAGAATCGATGAACTACGCTTGACCTGATTCCCGATAGGGGATACGTAGGCAACCCGCTCGATTCGGTCACAAAATAACGAAAAAAAATGTGTGTTCTTTCTAGCCTTAGCTGAACTACTGCGGACCTGATACCCATTCGGGGATAAGTAGGCGGGCTCACAAGGCCCTCGGTCCAAATAAAGCCCAAACAAAGTTAAATATCCCGAGTTTCCCTATACCAAACTAGGGACAAACTTGCGTTTGCCCAAGAACCACATCTAAATTCTGAAACCAGGGGCAAACTTCGTTTGCTAGAACCGATGAACCCAGACAAAGCCTAAACCCATTTCTGGATCTACTGGCTATCAAAATATGCATCATGTGGAAACAAGCAAGAGTTCATTATATAGAGAGATTAAAACTAAGCAAGACTCATGAAAGAGTAACAAAAGCTGAAAGAGACATCGAGAGGAAAACTGTTCATAACCCAAAGAAATTAAAGAAGTGCTAACTTTGATTCAACATGATTAGGGCATTTTTGGAATACACACAAAAAAAAAAGGAAAAAAAGAGGAAAATGCATCACAGAAAATGAAACGCAGCAAAAGTTAAGCAGAATTTGTCAAAATTTTAAAGTCTTGTTTTTCCTTTTCATTTTGTCTGTCTAGAAGCTATTCCCTGACCAGGGTCTGGATCTCAAGCAAATACTCTGCGGTCGGGACAACTGAAGCTGGAGTCCTTTGAAAGGGAGCCGATACCCTATCATGCCAAGCCTCAGCGAATATCCTCACGGTAGAAGGGCGTAGGGTAGAACTCCTCGAGAAATCGACGGTAATAGCATCAAGCACGTCCTGGAGCAAGCCAAACTGGCGGACTACCCGGTTGGAGATGTAAAAGGTGGTAACTCGCAGGCCGGGCAACCAAACCCCCGGGCGCCCAGGGAGTCGTACCGCGATGGAGCAATAAGACCACCGGGGGCATATCCAGTAGATGTCCTCGTAGCTCAGGCCTTGGAACCAAGCAAGCCAGCTAGTAACTGTACGGGAAGGGTAACGGACACACATGCGATCATAGGAAGGCAGTCTCCCGAAGGGAGGGCGAGCAAAGAAGCCTAGGCGCTCGAAGAGCCAAATCTGCAAAACGTGAGGTGATCCTGAAAGCAGCATCGATCCCGCAGTATGTGCATGATCCAAGCCCAATAAGGTCTCCCCCAGAACGAGCATAACGGCACTCTGCATCTCTCGGAGGCCACATACGACCGGAATCAGGATGTCAGTGGAAGACTGAAATAAGAAGTGGGAAAGCATCGCCAAGGAAAGGGCACTCCGTCTGATAACCTGATATCTCCCATTGTCAGGATCACCAATGGGTGCATAAGTGGAGGAAAGGCGGTCAAAATCAATGTGTCGATCTCGAACAAAAGAACTGGCAGCAACCCGGGAAATACCAAGAAGGGCCAATAAATCCTGGATATATCCCGCCTGAACCTGTGGAATGATCAAGTCGGCATAGGGATCGGTGTGGAGGATGGCACTGAACTCCTCAAAAAGAGGACAAACCTCCTCGTGACCAAACCGAAAGACGTGCAGAGAAGGGTCCCAACACATGATAGCTGCTCGAATTAAGCCCTCGTCCAGAGCCATATGGCGAAATGCGAAAAGATCCGTCAGTCTGTGAGACTCAAAGTTGAGTCGGTCGATGCCAGAAAGAGAATCCATTTATGGGTATAGAATGGCAGAACTAATGGGGGCCATGAAGAAAGGAGGAGAATATAGAAGGAAAAGTTTGAATGCAAAGAGAGCAAAGGGCTATGGAAATCTCAAATGAACCTAAAAATGGCAAATGGCAGCTTATAAAGAAAAAGGGCCCGGACCGGCACTCGATGTAAAGTGGCGGCATCCACTGAGTGCCGGCCGGCAATCACTGAGTGCCGCGCGACGTTCAGTGAGTGCCGGCAAGCCTCACTAAGTGCCGGCCAGGGTTTAAAAGGCTCATGGGTCAATTTATAACCTTAATCAGCCCAAACCTGCATAAAATTTGAACAGAATTTCACCAGTCATCATCCCATTATCAATTGTCTTGCACCATTCATCAAATAAAATCAAGAAAAGATGTTCATGTTCTAAATAAGCAAAAGGGATAAGGTTTAAAGCTAAGCCAGGGAAACAATCAAGCATGAATATAAACAAATTCAAAATTGGCACGCAGGCCACCATGCATGAATGCTATCTATCCGTTTAAATAAATCCATCAAAAGAGAAAGTTCAAAGTTCTCATCCTCGCAGGGACGTTTTGAAATAAGAAGCATGAGAGATAAGCTATCCTCGTCTGCAATGAGGATTCCTTCTGGGTGCTTGAGGAGCTATCTGACTTCCTCCAGCTCCTCCATCACCACCATCTCCACCCTCTCCACCATCTCCATCACCTCCTTGATAGCCGCCGCCTTGGCCGTTGCCGACAGCACCCCCTTGATAGCCGCCGCCTTGGCTCAGTTGGAACTCCTGGATCTGCCTCCTCAGAGCAGCCATCTCAGCTTCCTGCAAGAGAGAATAAAACAAAATAAGTAATGTAAAAAAAAAAAAAGGGGGGGGGGGGAAGATTATACCATAGCCTTGGCCTGAAGGTCAGCAGTGGCTCTCGCTCCATCAGCCTGAGAAAGAAAGAAATAAGAAAACCTTTTTTTAAAAAAAAATGGGCGTTTGAATTTTTTTTGAAAATAAAGAAGGAAAATCTTTTGAATTTTGAAAAATAATGGTGATAAGGGTTTTGTCTCTGACAAGAGAGGAATTTACCCTCCATTCACGTCCATGGATCCAATGCTAGACGGTGTGCGCATAGGATAGACCCTCCTCAGCATAATCCCGGGGGACTGTATCGTATTGCAGAGGGATGGTTGGAGCATTTTGAGCATAAGGAGTCAGCTGGTACATGGTCTCTTGACCCATGTCGACCATTGGAACATTCCAATTCCACTGCGGAAGGGCTGAGGGTTCGGCGACCCCAGGAATAGGCTGCAAGTAAAAGTTTTGACATGAATAGTTTCATATTTCATAAAAGAACAGAAAACAAAAATAAAGTTTATGTGTGAATAACGTTTGCTACCCGGGTAATGTCCATGAGAGGAAAGTTGTGCATAAGGGAATTCAGCCTAAAAACTGGATAGCCATCTGGATCGTCCAAATAATTCGCAATGTTCTCCCCACCTAAGGCAGCAATGAGGTCCTCATGATCCAGAGTCTCAGTGCTCCGCATAGTAGCAGGAGGAGCCCTGGGCACGTAAAAGGTAGGGGCAGCAAGTGACTGCCTAGTCACTCTCTCACCAAGATACCACTCCCGACACGCTTCGCCCACCATCAGGATTCTCAATCTAGAAAGGGCCACTGCCGCTTGAATCGCTTCTCCCGCCTCTGGGAGACCCGCCGCCCATGGATTCCATTCCACGTGAACCTCGCGTAGATTGATGAGGAGGTTCCTATAACCGATAAAGTCGTGAGCCCCGACCTTCCGGCCCGTTGCTTCCTTCCTCCATTTCAAGCCTTGAGGCATAATCGCAGCCTCGTTTCCCCGGGTACTAGGAGCCCTCATGCGAAGGTATTCATGAGACCATATCTGCAAGGCAAGGAAAAATGAATTTGGTCAGCAAAATAAAATCAGAAAAGGTGAAGAAAAAGAGTAGAGAGTATATGTCATTGAAATTTTACCTCCCAAGCTCTCCAGTACCCGCCGGTGGAAGGTGAATTTCCCTGAGAAACCTCACTCATATGGTTATAGAGGGTCGCCAACCCTGCCCCTCCCCAATTATATTGAGAGACGCGATCGACGTCCTTGAGGGAAGCCAAATACCCAAGGTTGATTGTATCTCCCTTTGTGCTCATCAGCGAGCAACCCAATACATACATAATGAAGGCCCTGGCCATTTGCTCGTCGGTGAAAGCCTGGCCCTTGAAAGTATCCAGGAACCACTTTACCGGCACTATGAAATCTCCTGGATGAGCCCCGAGTAAGTCAATAATTTCTTCATGACGGTTCTGAAGATCGTCATAGCGAGCAATAGGAAGTCCGCCGAATGGAACACCTGTGATCATAGCAAAGTCCAAAGGGGTCATGGTCATCTCCCCAAAAGGCATGTGGAAGGTATTCGTTGTGTCCCACCATCTCTCCGCCAGGGCCTAGATATGGGTCCTGTCATTTGTACTCTTCTCTAGAAGCAACGCGAAGAGCCCGAACCCGGCATTATTGACCAAAGTTCTGACATCGTCAGAAAGTTCCGCGTACCATCTTCGGCCGTGAGCCATGCTCCCATGACCCTTGAGGACAAATTCTGGAGTCTGTAAAAAAAAAAAAAAACAAAAACAGAGAAACGAAAAAAAAAGAAGAGTAAGAAAGGAGGAAAATAATAAATGATTTTTTTTCTTCAGAATCTAAGCAATTCAATTCTTTGAATAAGAAATAACTAACTCCCTAGTCTAAGCGACTCGTTTGATTTGAAAATAAAAGAATTCTTGAGAGTCTAAGCGACTCGTTTGATTTGAAAATAAAAGTAAATTCTTGAGAGTCTAAGCGACTCGTTTGATTTGGAAATAAAATTTTTTTTGAGAGTCTAAGCGCCTCGTTTGATTTGAAAATAAATTTTTTTTTGAGAGTCTAAGCGACTCGTTTGATTTGAAAATAAAAAAATTCTTGGGAGTCTAAGCGACTCGTTTGATTTGAAAATAAAAAAATTCTTGAGAGTCTAAGCGACTCATTTGATTTGAAAATAAAAAATTTCTTGGGAGTCTAAGCGACTCGTTTGATTTGAAAATAAAAAAAATTTCTTGAGAGTCTAAGCGACTCGTTTGATTTGAAAATAAAAGTAAAGCTCTTGGTCGTGCAACAATAGATTTGTAGGTTCATTAAAGCATAGTTCATCCAAGCGCCTCACGGGACTGATGTAACCCCTCATTAGCATTGGATGAATAGAACATTGGAATTCATAAGCATGGAAAATCAATAAATCCAAATAAAGGTGAGGGTCATAATGATGAGCATTGAGCCCCCAAACATGACAAGAAAATAATTCAATAAAAGGGAGACATCACAAATAGGTCAAATTGCATTCAAGTGCGTAAAATCATGGGGGCATCCATATATGCATCATTCATCCTACATTGCATAGCATTGCATTGTTTCATCATAAGCACAAAAGTGGGTTTAGGAGTATACCAATCTGTTAAAAGCCCGCGCTGAAAGATGCGCCCCAGGATCGGCAAGTAGGACTGATGAGTTGTGACCAGGGTTGGGCTTATACTTCTTCTTTGGGGGGCCATAAGATCCTGAGCCACTAGCCATTGAAAGAACTACAAGCAAAAAGGGGAGAAATCAATGTTCATATGAGAAGTCTTGAGGGGAAAACATGAAGAAACATGATTTCAAACACAAAATCAAGCAAAGATGTAATCTTTATGATTAAAGAGTGAACATACCTTGATTGTGGGTGATTCTTGGAGAGAAAATCAAGAGAGAGTGAAATCCTAGAGAGGAAATCCGAGAGAAGAGAAAGGAGAGGAATGAAAAAGAGAGAAGAAGAAACCAAGTTTTAAAACAAACTGCTTGCCAGGCCGGCACTCGATGGAAGGTCGCCGGCACTCAGTGAATGCCGCCCGGCATTTCACGAAGTGCCGGCCGGCACTCAGTGAGTGCCGGTCCTCCTCACCAAGTGCTGCCGAGTGTGCTAGGTGGCCTTTTTACTCCTGATTTTCACTATTTATAAAAGAACCCCCGAATTTTGCTCCCATGTCCTTAAAGTTTTTCCCTCGTTTCAAAGGGACCCCCGAGATTTGAAGAATAAGTTCTTAAGCCCTTTTGTAAATTGGGATTAGCCCCTACTTGTTGAAATTTCTGTCAAGAACACCCGCTTGCGGTAAATGAGTAAGTTGAGTCTAATCAACTCCGAATTTCTTTGAAATGTGAATAAATTGGAGTCTGTTTGACTCCGGACTTTTGAAAATTAATTAGATTAGCTCCTGATTTTAGAAAAATGAATTGATTTGAGTTTATCTAAGCTGATTTGAGTCTGTTTGACTCCTGGTTTTAGAAAGATGAATTGACTTGAGTCTGAATGACTCCGATTTTGGAAAATTGAATTGAATTTGGGTCCGATTGACCCCAGGTTTTTTAAAATTGAAGTGAATTTGGGTCCGATTGACCCCAGTTTTTTTTGAAAATTGAATTTGGGTCCGTTTGACTCCAAGATTTTTAAATTTGATTAAAATTGAGTCCGTGGACTCCAAATTTTGAAAGTTGAATTGAATTCGAGTCTGTTGATTCCAAATTTCGAAAATTAAATCTGTGGACTCCAAACCTCGAGAATATTAAATTTGGATATGAGCCTGCTGACCTCTGAATATGATTTACATTTTCGGTCCTCGTAACAGATTTACGTTGATCCAGCTTGTGAGAGTGTAACAGATTTACATCCTCGGTCCTCGCAACGGATTTGCGTTGACCCTCGTTCTGAGAATATAACGGATTTATATTCTTGATCCTCGTAACTGATTTACGTTGATCCCGCTTGTGAGAGTGTAACCGATTTACATCCTCAGTCCTCGCAACGGATTTGCGTTGACCCTTGTTCTGAGAATATAACGGATTTATATTCTCGATCCTCGTAACAGATTTACGTTGATCCCGCTTGTGAGAGTGTAACAGATTTACATCCTCGGTCCTCGCAACGGATTTGCGTTGACCCTCGTTCTGAGAATATAACGGATTTATATTCTCGATCCTCGTAACAGATTTACGTTGATTCCGCTTGTGAGAGTGTAACAAATTTACATCCTCAGTCCTCGCAACGGATTTGCGTTGACCCTCGTTCTGAGAATATAACGGATTTATATTCTCGATCCTCGTAACAGATTTACATTGATCCAGCTTGTGAGAGTGTAACAGATTTACATCCTCAGTCCTCGCAACGGATTTGCGTTGACCCTCGTTCTGAGAATATAACGGATTTATATTCTCGATCCTCGTAACAGATTTACGTTGATCCCGCTTGTGAGAGTGTAACAGATTTACATCCTTAGTCCTCGCAACGGATTTGCGTTGAGCCTCGTTTTGAGAATATAACGGATTTATATTCTCGATCCTCGTAACAGATTTACGTTGATCCCACTTGTGAGAGTGTAACAGATTTACATCCTCGGTCCTCGCAACGAATTTGCGTTGACCCTCGTTCTGAGAATATAACGGATTTACATTCTCGATCCTCGTAACAGATTTACGTTGATCCCGCTTGTGAGAGTGTAACAAATTTACAACCTCAGTCCTCGCAACGGATTTGCGTTGACCCTCGTTCTGAGAATATAACGGATTTATATTCTCGATCCTCGTAACAGATTTACGTTGATCCCGCTTATGAGAGTGTAACAGATTTACATCCTCAGTCCTCGCAACGGATTTGCGTTGACCCTCGTTCTGAGAATATAACGGATTTATATTCTCGATCCTCGTAACAGATTTACGTTGATCCCGCTTGTGAGAGTGTAACAGATTTACATCCTCAGTCCTCGCAACGGATTTGCGTTGACCCTTGTTCTGAGAATATAACGGATTTATATTCTCGATCCTCGTAACAGATTTACGTTGATCCCGCTTGTGAGAGTGTAACATATTTACATCCTCGGTCCTCGCGACGGATTTGCGTTAACCTTCGGTTCGCGAAATTGGAAATGTTTTTTTTTCTTTCTTTCTCTCGACCCGTGCAACGAATCTTTGCATCAGTCAACGTTTGGTAATCTTTTCTGGCTAACGCATCATGAGATTTACGTCACATATAGAGAAGGCATGATATAGGGTACGCATGACACTTGCTCGGTCGAGTTTTTTCTAAAAAAAACATAAATACCATCGCATGAGCACGTGCATCACGATAGGATAGGTGCATTCATCTGTGTGACTACCTGCGTTTGTGTATTGTAGTCCCTTGCTCGAACTACGTCTTGGTCTGATTCCCGATGGGATACGTAGGCAGCTCACCCTTGAGCACGACTAGCATTTGGCCATCTGCGCACCCGATTTTGCAACGCATTTTGTTTTTACCTAGATTCGACCGTTTGGTCAAATGCTTGTCTTTCACACAGGCTTTGACATTCATTTGTGATACGCGTTGCTTCACGAACTCTGTCAAAGAGGGGCAAACTGTAGACACCCCAATTTTGACCAAACGTCAAATCTAGGGATTGGTTACCTTTCAAAAGACCAATGATGACAATGGCCAGTGACATTCGAAGATTTCCAGGAAATTCAAAATCTTCAATTGGTTCTTCAAGACAAATTTCAAAATTAAAAAATAGAAAATATAAAAAGGAGAAAGAAGAGAGAGGATTTGGGTATTCGGGAGAGCCCCGAACATTGAAGAACACATGAGAAAATCAGTCTGAAAATTTGCTCAATAAAAAAAGGTTTTGGAAGTATAAAATGAAAATGATAAAAGGGGGGGGGGGAGTTTTAAATAAAGGAAAATTGTCTCTTGAAAAATAATAATAATAATAATAGTAAGAAAAGCATAGTATATTGAAGAATATACCATGCACATGGGTGCATACCACCCACATGGGTGCACTTTAGCACAAATATACATGAATATATAAAGATAACTCACAAAAATTAAGTTTAGACTAATTTTCCTTTCCAAAATTCAAAAAATGAGCAAATTCAGTTAGTCCCGGCACCCGGAAAACCCGGCGGCACTCACTGAGTGCCGTGCCGGCATTCACGGGTTGCCGCCCGGCATTCAGAGAATGCCGCCCGGCACTCAGTGGATGCCGCCGGCACCCGTCGAGTGCCGCTGGCACCCGTCGAGTGCCGCTGGTTGTAACAGACTGGTTTTCTCACATGTTCTAGAAGAAATCCTTGCACATGGGTCTCCACCCGAATTTACCCATTTATCCTTGAGATGATGGCCTATATAAAAAGATCTTCATCTTCATTTTGAGGGCACTTGAGCTTTTGAATCAATATACAAACATATACAAGAGATATACTTGAGAATTGAGAAGAAGAGAAGAATTTCTTGAAGAATTTGAAGAAGAATTTGAGGATCTTGGAAGAACTTCACAAGAAATTGAAGAATTCTTTGAGGTCATAGAGGTAACCTCTTAATCCTTGGTAGAATTAGGATAATTCAATCACAAGTTCTTAGATCTAGGAACTTTTCACATTTTCAAAACCTCTCTTCTTATCCCATTTCATCACACACCACCAAGAACTTGTGATTGAATCTCATGACATCTCATTAATTTGGATCTAATTAATGCCTTGGGTTTGAGATAAATTAGTTTTGAAAAAATTTGTGTTCCTAAATAAAACTTTGATTTCCTTTATTTCTACTTCATTCATAAGGTTCATGAGATCTTCCATATCTCATTGAAACTCTTTGAATTTGATTCCTTAGTTTCCTATGATCTTATGATCCATATGGAGATTAAAATGAATCATGATTATAATCTACACATAGTCGGTGAGATGCTAGTATCAACTCATGACTAGGATCTCTTTACTATGAATCTTATGGAATTCATACTATATTCCATGGGGATTAGAGTAGATTTGCTTTTTTAGTCTCCAATGACCATCAAATGGTAGGAGAAATGTTTTAGTTTAAGTCCATCTCTATGGCTTGGACTAATCTCTTCCTTGGGTTTTGAGAAGTTCTTCATACTTCATCTAAAACCTACATATATGTGTGTCTTTATCCTCCAATGACCACCAAGTGGTAGGAGTAATGATTTGAACTCAAGTTTTGGTCCATAAGTTTGAGTTCATTGTTTGGGATTTTGTGAAGTCCATTTCATACTTCATTAAAAGTCCATAAGTCTAAATAGGTCCTTAGTCTTCAATGACCATTAAATGGTAGAAGAGATGGTTTAGTTTAAGTCCAACTTCATGATTTAATAGTTGGGGTTAACAAATAAAGTTGAACTAGCAAAACGAAAACAGTGATTTCACAAACTGTTTTCGATCAAGGATTTTTAGTTCGAAATCTAACCGTTGAAATCAAGTGAAACCAACGAGAAAGTGTCAATAACACATTGTTTTACCACTGTAATTTTTGTTTTGGTAAGATTTTATGCTTAGAATGGTTTGATCATGAATTTTGTGAGACAACCATAATCTGTCCAGAGTTTCAGAACAGTAAAACGTTTTTGAAATTAGTAAATCAGAGCTTTAATAAGGTGTTTGTGACTCCAAATAATGTTTTCTAAGAACCATAATGTGTTAGGAAGGTTCCCTAAAAAGAATGAAGCAATTCAGATTTGTTTGCTATTTTAAAAAATCATACAAGATCTCTGGACAGAGAGTTGTAAATCCTGAGTGAGGTCTAGTATTTTCCGTATTCCCGGAGATCTAACCGTTGAAACCTCGATTTTCTTTTTGGGTTAGAAACTAGACTCACAGAGGCATAACATAGCCAAAAATCATTAAGATCCAAACGTTGGAAGTATTTTATTTCTATTTTTTAAGATCTGGTTTTCTCTCTGTAATTCATAAAAAAACTGCTACTGTTTTTGTCTAATCTTATTTATTTCAACTCAAATGGTTCCCTAATGTCTTGGGACCCAAATCATGTTTTGAATAAGGATAATTTAGTTTAAATCCAGAGGCTAAGTGATCCAAATTAGTGAATACATTCATGTCTCATTCTTGTTCATAACCATTCATTCATTCATATACATTGATGCTTACAATTAGAGCTAGTTCTTGGATAAAGTTGGACTTAGTTGAAAAGTTAGACTTAGTTGAATTTAATTGAACATGACTTATGATTAATTACTCTTTGATATTATATCTTGTCTAAGACATGTGTACTAACCTTTGTTTTTGTAGCGCATTTGAGGTACAACTTCTCATCCCTTCTCTAGTTTAATTCATTCCTTTGATTTTGAATTGATTTTCAACTCCATGTGCGACACCTTAGACTAAGTCTTGCCTTATGTGTTTACATGTGATAGAGACCTTTTTTTTTTTTTTTTAGGATTTCTATTCTCGCATGCATTGCACGTTTAATATTCGCGGCCGGATCCCGGGTATGTTTTCTAGTTCTCTATTGCATATCATGTTGCTTGCTACTTGAATTACGTGGCTTATGAATGATATTTTCCCGTTAGCAATTTTACACCATTTCCAACATGCTTGTGTAATGTATATGTATATATGTATTAATTGAGGGCATGCTTAGATTATTAATTTGATTAAAAAGGATGTTGAGTAGAGGCCTATCGCGAGATAGGATGAAAGGGGGTGTTTTAGTCCGTCGGGCTCCTTCCCCTTTCATTCCATAATCCCCGGACCCAGTTTATCTTTGGTTTCGCAAAAGATCAGTTTGCTTTCAAAATGGTTTCTTAATTTTCCTTTTAAAAAATTAAGTGGCGACTCTTGGTATTTGAATATGAAAAATGTTTTAAAAGTGGGCCCAAATGCCGGCATATCCACAGGACCTAGTTAATCTCTGGTTTCTAAAAAAAAAATCGGTTTACTTTTAAAATGGTTTCTTAATTTTCCTTTTAAAAATTAAGTGGCGACTCGTTTTGAATTTGAATTTGAAAAAGAGTTTTCAATAAAAGCTGTGGGTAGGAAAAATGCGATATCCATTGATACACTGACTTTCAATACTCGTGGTAACCATTGTAATGCCGTTGTATTCAAGACTCGTGCTTGACTCACATAACTTGTTACATTACCAGTGTAACGCCGTTGGCTTTGAGTGTAATGATCACGTTACTATCGTCACCTAATAGGGCACAATAGTAGTTTTGGATTAAAAGATTGTGATCACTTTCCTCTTAGGTCCTCATGACCTTGCCTAGGGAATAGAGTAGTTACTACATTACCGTCGCCTAACAATGTCCAATATCAGTTGAAGTTGTAACCAATGTATTTAGGACTTGGATGGATATTTTGCTATCGTCGCCTAACAGGGCCCAATAACTTTATAATTATATCCATTGTACTACTCAGACCTCCGCAGTCGACTAAACACGTATGACATATATAACTGGGTCGATCTCCTCGACTGACCATACATATGTCAACTTTAACATCACGACTCGACTATGTTTATATGAGTGTTCATGTGAGTGTATAACGTATAATTAACAAGCATGAACCATAACAGTTGAGCTATTCATATAATAGCATGAATCATAACAACTATTCGCATAACAGTATAAATCACATCATTTAGACTAGGCATGAAGTATAGTTATCTAAACATGCGATCTCATATAAATAGTTCATTTCTCACTATGCATACATATCGTCCATAGAATATACATATAACATACACATATAGGGTACATGGAATTATTCATCTAATTTACATGGAATTTGTACATATACCATACATGGAATCTGCACAGATATGATACATGGAATTTTTATTTAATGTACCAAGTATAATTGTCTAAGCATGAGTTCTCATTTCAACAAGTGGAGTTTAAATCTGCACATATAATATATATAGAGTATTTTTATGATATACCAAGTGAGTTAGGATTACTCATCTCGATGTGGATTCATGAATACAAGTATAGCTTCGGTCCCTACAATTCATATCAATTCACAGAATGATGATTAACATTTATTCTATTCACAAGGGTATAATGGTAACTGTGTCAAATAGGTTCCTAAACCTCAACATGATGATCCTTACATCATTCTGAGTCCAACGCCATTGACTAGGCTCAAATCGGAGTCCGTCATGTATAAGGCTGAGTTTCCTATACCAGTGTGGGTCCTAGCAGTAAGCTGTATTTTTGACTAAGTCAGAAAGTTACTAAACATAAGAAAATAGGCCTACGCGTCATTCTAGGATTTTAGGAACTGATCGCGTATTTTTCTGACCTACGGTTTATTTACTACTCCCTCCGTCCCATTTTGAGAGTCCATTATTCCATTTTGGGATGTCCCAAAATAGTGTCCACTTTCCTGAAATTGATGTACAATTTTTACTTACTTTCCAAAACTATCCCTCCTTGAAATCTACACCGAGACAAAAGTAAAAAAGTTATTGTAATGATTAGGGGCAATTGTGGAAAGTAGGTGTAGATTCTTTTTGTCCCCTTAATAAGTTGAGTTCCCAAAGATGGACTCACAAAATGGGACGGAGGGAGTATAAATTATTGAAGTCCTATTTACATAATTATAGACTTAGGAGTCCTATAATAATTATAAAACATATTTTAGACTGTGTGAAATTTTAAGGTCTAGTTATGTGAAATTTTACATCGTATAATGCTATGTTTCCTAATTGTGTATTCCAAATTGGTTCCCTACACATTTGACAATGAATTCACTGGATTTTCATTATAGAATGTTGAAGTGGTCCCATCATTACTGAAGGTCGTCCCACTTCCCTGTACGTTGAAAACCAGTTTGGACTATAAAATTTAGAAAGCGCGCATAGCATTACTCATTTAGAAAGGTTATCTGAAATTTCACATAACTATTTTAGCGTGAATTTCACATAACCTTTTTTTTGGGCATGAATTTCACATAATTTAGAAAGGTTCGAACTCCGGTAATGAGCGTGGCATTTTCGGTCTAAAGTTGTTGGTTTTCACATAACTAGTAGGTGAAATTTTCACATAATATGTGAAAATTTTATTTTTTGTCTTACTTTTTATGCCATGATCGTTACCGTGGTTCGCACCCCGCACCTCTCTCCCTCCCAGCACTAAGCCCCCGATCCGATACTTATTGTCACTTGTTAAGGACTGTGTGAGATTTCTGTGACACCCGCACCCGTGGTTTATATTTTAATATTGCTTTAGCATGCATAATCATGAGTTAATGTTAATTAATGTGTTATGTGACACTTATTGGAGGTGGGATTAACCCACTAAGTTGATTATGGGTGTCCAATTGGGAACCCAGTTATGGCCAGAGTGGCAATCCCAAGTTGGGACATGTGTTGATAAGTCCCAGTTGAGATGAGACAGTAATATGTGGAATACCCTATGTGCCTAAATATTTATTAAGGCATATGATTTATTATTTTATTGTTAATAATATCATGTTAGTACGTGATGACCACTTTTGGGTCAGTTAGGGGTATCTTTGTGTGCATAAATTGAACACATTGCATAATTAGTAGGCTAATTAGCAACTTTATATAATTATATAGGACCACATATGATACACATGTGAGACATAGACAAACACCCATTTAGGTTTGGGATAGTTTACAGTTTCGTAATTAACAGGGGTATAATTATAAAACTAGTAAAATTACATGGAGGTTATACTAAACTTAGAAATTATTAAACAAAGCCACATACAAGATGAGTCAAACTCATCATCTTCATTTAGACTTAGGTTTACAGAGAGTGAGATATACGAGATACGTATATCGACAGAACGACGACGACGTTCTCGACGCCGATTGATGCACTTAACGTCGTCAGTTTTCAAAATAGGCTATATATTCAGACTCCTAGAGGTGAGTCTAATCTAGTGGTACTAATTTTATTGAGTTCTGTGACAGTTTTTCCGCGACCCATTTTGGGGTTGTAGCTCATAACTTGTAGTTTTTGTATAGGCTTTGTACTTGGTTTATAGTAGGACTCTAATCTTGTGATTAGGAGCGAAACCCAAGAGGTTGTTGATGTTAATTTTGATTATTGGATGACTTTCATGTTAGGTTCAATTGTGATGCCAAAGCATGCCTAATTTACTCAATTTAACATAGTTTATTATTGGGCAAAATTCATGTGGCTATATTAGGCCCAATTTATTTGTGAAAGCACAGTGTAATGATTAAATGAGCATGTTGAGTTGCCTATTTGGGTCAATGGAAATTGCTAGTTCTATACCACCATGAAGTAATCTTTGTGGTGATGACCACAGCCGCCAGAGGCCTATGGGATCGTACATGTGAGGACGTGGGTCATGACTAGTCAAGTTGGCTTGGGGAGTGGAGCTGCGGGCGCTCGATAGTGGTGGGAGTGAACTAGTAATTGCCAGAGACTATAATTCTTAGTAATATGTTGAATTGAGCGTGTTTATTATCCATGTTCATGATTGGAATTGCTCAGTAAGCATATAGCTTATATATTGTAATGGTTATTGAATAACCATTGTAGGTGATCGTGGCAAGGAATTAGGAAAGTGAACTGGGTGTTGATATGGCAAGCTCATGGATTTGGGGAGTAGTTGTAGATTTGTTCATAGTTAATTGCTTTAAACTTTTAACTAGAAACTTGTAAATTGTTGTAAATGGTTTTAATCTGGGAGTGGGGTTTGTTGTAATTTAGTCAGCAAGACTCATGTAATATTCCTAGTTTAACTTCATCTTGTAGATGAATCCTTAGATTGTGAAACAAGAATTTAGTAGCTTTGGTGTTTGTAATATATAGGTTTGGTGGCTAAATATTTATGTATTGAGGTTGGGTTAGTTTGGGACGTTTGATCCTGTAAGTTATTAATTGGGTTTGGTTGGTAAATGATTATAATATGTATCCTTCCTAAAGAGCTTTTAAACTCTTGCTTAAACTTTGGGAGCTCATGACTATGATTTGGTATTGTTATATGAGAATCTACTATTTGCTAAAACAGGGCAATTGGTTGATAGAACTCCCTCAGAGGGGCTTTTGTTCGATCGATTTTCAACGTTTATAATTCAAACTTTTTACTTAGAGAGGGTCTCTTGGGACTCCTTTAAACCTTTGGAAAATAAACTTTTGAAAATGTTTGTTGTTAGCTGAGCTTCTTAGGTTTAAGCTTATTTTAAACTTATTTTGGGACTTTAATCATTTGTGTAAGGACTTGGTGGCATGCCACGTGTCCTAGAATTGTTTGGGCGGTTCCGGGGCATGACAATTTCACATAACTTCATTAATATTAAATTTCACATAACTTTTTCTTTTCACCATTTTTTTGTAAAGTCTTTTCACAAATTTCACATGAAATTTCAGACGCTGGTATGAATTTCACATAACTTTTTCTTTTCACGATTTCACATAACCAGTGATATGATATTTTAGACGTTAGAGTGAATTTCACATAAACTTTTCTTTTCCCAAATTTCACATTACAAATTATGTGAAATTTTATGCATTGGACTTAATTTTACATGACTTTTTGTTTTCACAAATTTCACACAACCAGTTATGTGCAATTCAAAAAAAAAATAAATAAATAATAAAAATAAAATAAAATTGTGAAATTTCATGTAATTTTTTTAGTGTAAAATTTCATTTCAGAAAGAGAGAGAATGCAAGTGAGAGAGAGTGTATGTGAAATTTCATTCTAGAAAGAGAGAATGGTAAACTCAATGTTTCTAGAATTAATTAGGTGAAAATTTCACACAACTTTTTTGTTTTACACAACTTTTTCATGTGAAATTTCACACAAGATCAAAGCATAAAAATTCCTCTTAAACAAAGCCTAAATTAATCCACTTTTGTTTTACATAACGGTTGTGTGTTTACGTAAAAAAATTATAAGAAATTTCAAATACGAACACTGCTAAGGGATCAAAATGCACACAAATTACTTATCCACTCAAAATCATATCCACCAAACAAAACCCAAAGAGCCTCCATACATTGTGTTTGAGACACATTATGGTAAATGTCATTACTTCAACATATAGGCTGGACACATTGGGTATGTTATCTGCCTCTCAGTACAGAAGTCTGGAGGAGAAGAGCTACAGAAAGTATGTTGACAAAGCCAAGGATTATCTCCACCAGTACCACACTTCACATTCCACCACCATAACCACTAACTCCACACTACCTTGTCCTTGTCAACATTTTCATATTCGTTGCTAAAACTTGATTTTGCCACCTCTACCACTGACTGAGAGCTCAATATGCAATCAGAATTCGAAGGTTGGGGATGGTGCTTCTCATTCTCGGGTTTAGAATGGTCAATTTTGCAGATATCTGGGGCATTGTAGAAAATGAGGAGTCCAGTGTTGCTGTTTTGATAGCATTGCAGATTTAGGGCTTTTAGGAACCACTCTAGATCAGAAATGGTGATATCGGTGGTCGGTGGAGGCGATGGTAGTCATTGGTGGTAGATGATGGTGGCGATGGTGGTCGGTGGAGGCCATGGTGGTCGCTGGTCTCATTTATTGTAGAAACCATAATTTTTATAAGGGTATTTTGGTAATATTAGACCAATGTGGGTCTTGGTTTGGGGCAGTGTATTTTAAATTTTGGTACATGTTGGTATCACTTTTTGGTCATTGGGTCACATATGGGTGCACATGTGTGTAAAGATGCTTTGGTGTGTGTGTGTGTGTATGTGTGTGTGTGTGTGATACACCCTAACTTTTCCCCTCACCTAACCCCATCTACTTTGGAGACATCTCCCTCTTTCCTTCCTTTTCTCTATAGCTGGCCAATCTCTCTCTCTCTCTCTCATTCATTTTTCTTTTCTTTTCTCTCTCTCTATATCTTTCTTTCCTCTCTCATGGTTTGGGAGATTAAACCTCCATGGAAGCTCCCTCTTTCAAGCAACCATTGAAGGCATTGCAAGCATATTTGGGCCAAGGCTATTAGAGGCATAAGTGATCATCTCCTCAAGACCTTTCCATTGATGACCTCATCTTCCCCTTTTGCAACCTATTTTGGTGTGTTTCTTATTCAAGAACACAAGAGGTAGATTTCATTGTTTAAGTGCACTATTACTTCTAACTTCATGGTTTGACATGTGTAGGTTAGAGTTAATACTTGTTAACCTAGACTTTGAACTCTTTGATGTGATTAATTACATGATTATTTTTTCTTTTGTGCCTAATTGATTTCATGCCTAAACTTACGTGCTAAGTGAGTTACTATGACTTGAATTTCTTCTTGATGATAATAGTTTCCTTAATGCCTAGATGATGATGATGCTTGATATGAATCCATGATTTATGTAAATTTGGTATCATGAACTACCATATTTATTTCTTAGCATCATAATCATAAAAATGACATTGTTAAAGCATAACCACATCTAGTAGCATTTCATAGTCACCAAGTCGGCAAAGCATTCATGGCATTGGGTTGGGGCATATGAAATTATTAAAATTCCCACGATTGGAGAATGTCTCTTGAAATCCCCGTTTGGGGGTGGTTATTGTTGAAATTTCGGACGCGGGTGTGAGGCAAGGAAGGTTGTTTGTGATCCTTAAAACATGCGAAAATGCAAGTTCATATTCGGTTAGCTACCGGAGATCTTGTATGCTACACTCACGTTGGCATGGCTCGCATCCGGTGTTGAGAGTGAGTGGTTATGGAATTGGTATTAGGGATGTTGCATGGTTTGACCATCTGGCTAGTTGCATCGCCACGGCGGAAAAACATTGCACCGCATGTCATATCATGATTTTAGAAGTAGTAGTACATTTCTACAATGTTTTTTACAAAGCCGTTGTGATTAATGAATCTACAAAACCCCTTTTTCAGGAAATATGGATTGGGGCAAGGTCTAAGAGTTATTCGACGCGTGGCGTCCCGTTTGAAGATTCCTTACGAGGAAGTCTTATGTTTTAAAAAGAAAACATTTCTTAGTCATAGCTCATGGTAGGAGCATTGTTCTAGTTGTAATTCATTATCTTAATAATAGATTTGAATTACTAGATTTCTCCTGATAACTCTTATTGTTTAGCATTCGAGCTTTGTAAAGTTGACTTTATAGTTGTTAAGAGCTGGGCACGTGTTTAGCCCTTACTTTAATGACATATCCATTTTGGGTAACGTTAATTTGCACTTGTAGCTATATATCATTTGATCCCTTATTGAATGTATTATGAGTCTAATTTGAAGTGTTTCCCATAAGTCCCATAAGATTTGATTTGGACTTAGATGATTTTAAACTTGCAAACTAGAGTTTTTATTCTTTTTGGCAGCAACAAAATTTGCTTCTGTAGAGAGTTCGATTGAGCAAACAGAAAGTTCAATTGAGCAAAAACTTGGCAAAACCTTCCTCTGCAGAAGTTGGATTGAGCGCATTTTTAGTGTGTATTGTCAAATGACTCTATTTATTGTTTTTGACTCAAAAAATATTTATTTGAAAACTAAATTGGTTTGTACTTAGCCTATGGATATTATATTAAGGGAAAAATTACTAATTTCAAATGCTTAAGGACCGTTTGGTCGTAAATTTCCAGAAGCTTTTATTATTGTAAACTTTCAAAGTGCAACTCAAACCTTTGTTTCCTTTCTCAATGGGGCTTCACCCAACTTTCTTTTAAACTCATTTCAAAACCAAACCTACGTTGATTGATCTTATTTGAACCGTTTGATCCTCAAAGGTCAATCCTTGACTTATTGACTTTTCTTTGGAATCCACGTAGGATTCCCCTAAGCTTCCGCCTTGTTGGATTGGTCCACATAGGACTATTCCTTGCTTTCCTTCGTATTGTTTGACTCGCTGACCTTGTCTATGTGGCCTAGTTTTCGGGGCATAACAGAATGGTATCAGAGCTAACCGGGTTCGAATACCTTGGTACTTTGGAAGTTTTGGGTCCATGTGTGACTGTTGCACCTCTTATGTTTTCAACCATGATTAGTTAAGTGAATTGTTTCTTTTTATCTAAATTATGAGTTCATTACGATAGCATGTTTACTTGCCTACGGGATTACGTATTAACGTGCTTATGTACTTCTATGTTTATGTGATCACATGCTTATATATCTTGACTATGTGATTTGTGAACATGAGGTGGTTTTTACTTTTTTTTTTCACCTTAACGCTATACTCATTAGAACTGGTTTTTGTAATACATCTTGGTATGACTATCCATTGATGTTTAATCATTGACCGTGCAAGGTTAAAGGGTATATACATGCGGGTTTCCTTGTTTGGATTATTCGCTTGACATACTACGCCTTGTAGGGTTGATAGTTAGGTATTGAACAGTGTCTTACATTGAGTTATATTATTAAAAGATCTCAATTATCTTTATTGGCATTATATTACTAGTTATTATGCATTTTAGTTGTTGAAGAAACATGTTAAATGTTGTATGCCTATATGATGAAATTGTCATCAATTTTCTTTAAGTTGGAAGATGTTAAGCGAGCATGCTCAGATGCTACATGCCTTTGAGATTATGTGCATATACACTTTCGTGCATATATTTTATATGTTTATACTATTGTAACATAGTGTATTGGTTAGCACATTCTGTGATAGATTTTCATGTTAAAAATGAAAGGGATGAAAAGTATGCTTACTAGCCTTCAGGATTATGTGATAACATGCTAACGTGCTTATGCACTTACGTGATTACTTGTTTCGATATCACTGAATTATTAAGCATGATAACTATAGCATGTTGAGTTAATATTTCATGTTTTACATGTTTAGAGTAGCTCATACACGTACTCATAGATACTTTGATCGATGTTTCATAATAAGATTTCTTGGGTAGAAAATCTAGAAGACAAGTTTAGAGCAAAGGAAGAAAAGGAGGAATAATACATTTAGAGCATATATTATGGATGTATTCTTAATGGAATATATTACAAATACAAGTATTTTAACATAATTCATCAATAATTAAGCTTATGTTAATATATATGTTGAAAATTAAAAAGTAGGGCAAAATTCAGTTAGCCCCGGCACCCGGAAAACCCGGCGGCACTCACTGAGTGCCGCCTGGCACTCAGCGAATGCCGCCTGGCATTCAGCGAATGCCGCCCGGCACTCAGCGAGTGCCGCCGGGAGCAGTCGAGTGCCACTGGCTGTAACAGACTGCTTTTCTCACATGTTCTAGAAGAAAACTTGGCACATGGGTCTCCACCCAAATTTACCCATTTATCCTTGAATTGGTGGTCTATATAAAAAAACTTTCATCTTCATTTTGAGGGGACTTGAACGTTTGAATCAATATACAAACATATACAAGAGATATACTTGAGTTTAGAGAGAGAATTATATAGAGAATTGAGAAGAAGAGAAGAATTTCTTGAAGAATTTGAAGAGTTTTAAGAAGAATTTGAAGATCTTGGAAGAACTTCACAAGAAATTGAAGAATTCTTTGAGGTCATAGAGGTAACCTCTTAATCCTTGGTAGAGTTAGGATAATTCAATCACAAGTTCTTAGATCTAGGAACTTTTCACATTTTCAAAACCTCTCTTCTTACCCCATTTCATCACACACCACCAAGAACTTGTGATTGAACCTCATAACACTTCATTAATTTGGATCTAATTAATGCCTTGGGTTTGAGATAAATTAGTTTTGAAGAATTTGTGTTCTTAAATAAAACTTTGATTTCCTTTATTTCTATTTCTCATAAGGCTCATGAGATTTTACATATCTTAGTGAGCCTCTTTGAGTTTTGATTCCTTAGTTTCCTATTATCTTATGATCCATATGGAGATTAAAATGAATCATAGTCCTAATCTACACATAATTGGTGAGATTCAAGTCTTAACCCATGACTTGGACCTCCTCATTAAGAATCTTATGGAATTCTTACTATATTCCAATGAGGTTTGAGTAGATTTAAACTTCATTTAGTCTCCAATGACCATCAAATGGTAGGAGAAATACTTTAGTTTGAGTCTATCTCTATGGCTTAGACTAATCTCTTCCTCGGGTTTTGAGAAGTTCTTCATACTTCATCCAAAACTTACATGTATGTGTGTTTTTAGCCTCCAATGACCACCAAGTGGTAGGAGTAATGTTTTGAACTCAAAGTTTTGGTCCATAAGTTTGAGTTCATTGTTTTGGATTTTGTGAAGTTCATGTCATACTTCATCAAAAATCCATAAGTCTAAAGATGTCCTTAGTCTTCAATGACCATTAAATGGTAGAAGAGGTGATTTGGTTTAAGCCCAACATTATGATTTAATAGTTGAGATCAACCAACAAAGTTGAACTAGCAAAACGAAAACAGTGGTTTCACAAACTGTTTTTGATCAAAGACTTTTAGTTCGAAATCTAACTGTTGAAATCAAGTGAAACCAACGGGAAAGTGTCAATAACACATTGTTTTACCACTGTAATTTTTGTTTTGGTAAGATTTTATGCTTAGAATGGTTTGATCATAAATTTTGTGAGACAACCACAATCTGTCCAGAATTTCAGAATAGTTCAGAACAGCAAACCGGTTTTAAAATTGATAGATTAGAGCTCTAACCAAGTTTTCATGACCTCTAATAATTTTTTATAAGAATCTTAATGTGTTAGGAAGGTTCCCTAAAAAGAATGAAGCAATTCGGATTTGTTTGCTTTTTTTAAAAAATCATGCAAGATCTCTGGACAGAGAGTTGTAAAATCCTGAGTGAGGTCTAGTATTTTCCGTATTCCCGGAGATCTAACCGTTGAAACCTCGATTTCCGTTTTGGGTTAGAAACTAGACTCACAGAGGCATAACATATCCAAAAATCATTAAGATCCAACAGTTGGAAGTATTTTATTTCTATTTTTTAAGATCTGGTCTGCTCTCTGTAATTCATAAAAAACTGCTACTGTTTTTGTCTAATCTTATTTATTTCAACTCAAATGGTTCCCTAATGTCTTGGGACCCAAATCATGTTTTGAATAATGATAATTTGGCTTAAATCCAGAGGCTAAGTGATCCAAATTAGTGAATAAATTCATATCTCATTCTTGTTCATAATCATTCATTCATTCATATACCTTGATGCTTATAATTAGAACTAGTTCTTGGATAAAGTTGGACTTAGTTGAAAAGTTAGACTTAGTTGAATTTAATTGAACATGACTTATGATTAATTACTCTTTGATATTATATCTTGTCTAAGGCATGTGTACTAACCTTTGTTTTTGTAGCGCATTTGAGGTTCAATTTCTCAACTCTTCTCTAGTTTAATTCTATTCTTTGATTTATATTGATTTTCGACTCCATGTGCGACACCTTAGCCTAGGTTTTGCCTTATGTGTATATATGTGTTAGAGACCTTTTCTTAGGATTTCTATTCTCGCATGCATTGCACGTTTAATATTCGCGGCTGGATCCCGGGTATGTTCTCTAGTTCTCTATTGCATTTCATGTTGCGTGCTACTTGAATTATGTGACTTATGAATGATATTTTACCGTTAATAATTTTACACCATTTCCAACATGACTAATAACTTATTGGTTCTAATAACACGGCATTACGTATTATTAGATGACTTATATAGGTTATGTCTTCGGACTCAGGTATTCCTACGTTTTCACTTACATTCTTCGGGTGGCATGGGTTTTATTTTGCACTTGATACAAAGCCTTTCCAAACGCTATGTTGATATTTGTGAGAGCATTCTATCTTGTTAGCCCTCGATTGTGGCTGGTAGTCCATGTATATTTCATGTGGCTACGAATACTTGTTGTTTATCGTTGGAATAGTTCTTCCTTCTTATAGGATTGTCGTACTCTTTGTCCTGTGAGAATTTCATCGTTCAGATGTTAGTTTGAAGTTGTAATTACTCTTCTAAGTAGATTACGAGTTTTTAATCATGTGGTTGGTCGGTTGACCTAAATTTCTGGTGATTGCTTAAATCTTCACAATTAAATTGTCGTTTCACTATGTGATCATTGCATATGATCAAATCTTATCGTATGAATCGTTGTGAAGATTGTAGCTTTTGTGGGGAATAGATTTGTGTTGTTCTAAGTCTTTTCTTGAAAGAACGTTTGATCCTTATTGATTCGATTCTCATGACTATAGCGTATTGATTTTTGCTTAGTTCACCCTAAAGTTTTGAACTTGGTTATGTCACACTGTAAGCATTGTGATGTCTTTTTCTTTGGACTCGTTGACTTTTGAATTGATTTTCTCTGGTGATTTTGCCTTATTAAATTCTTGGAATCTATTTTATGAAATTTGAATTTGAGTTATTGAACACTCGAATCTTTCCCTACGTCTTGAGGGATAGATGTTGTTAGATAATTTATTGTTGAGATTCTCGACTTGGTTATCTCCGTGAATTCAAGATCATACCGATTTTGGGGAGTATGATCTCTTACGTGTTGTGGATTTCTATTGTTGGCAGCCTTAATTTATGCTTTGCTAAGGCTTAAATTCATTTGTGTCTAATTATATGCCTTGAGGGCTTCTTGTTTGGAAATCGTGAGATCTTTTATACCTTGAAGACTATGGTCGTTCGTATAGTACCTTATTGTTGTATTGTGAAAGAATTTTGTGTAAATCTGCCTTAGATGTATCTCTTGCTGTGACTATAAGGATTGTTTTCCTTATAGTTAATCTTTTCTCTCTCTTCTCTTCTTCTTGTGCGCCGACGATTTTGACCATGGACCCGTTTGGACTTCGTAGTCGTTTATGAGTTCTCTGATTCTGTTTTATATGTTGAACTCGAACTTACCTTGTCCTTGTTAAGGGGCATTGTTGTAATTTCTATGTTATTTGGACTTTCTGGCAATTGCCTAGTGATGTTGCCAAAAAATTTTTGGGGCCTATTGAGGTGGCCTATCGATGTAAACCATTATTATTTCCTTGACCTTATGATTGATCCGTAGGGGGGATTTTTTAGTTGATTCTATGATTTATCCACTAGATTGTGTTTAGTTTCATCATATGATTCCGTTGATTTATCTCTGACTCTATTATTTGAATGAGAGTATCTAGTTGACGTCATCCCCCTTATTTCTGTATTGGTGTTGGGAGTATGCCTAGGGCATGTTCTCTTGTTAATAATTTCGAATTACTTCATGTTTAGAGGTGGATCGTGTGAGATTCTATGGTCATGATTTTAGACCTCTCGGGTCGATTATGTTTGGTTTACTTTCATATCATCTTAACATATTGCTGTTGATGTCATTGTTGACGAGTTTGATTCGTACACTTGGTGTATACTTGTTTATTGTGATCGGTGAGTCTTTTTTTTTCCTCACCCTATCATAAGATTATTGTGATTTAGTGGTTTGTTCAAGATCATTGCGATCTTTCGATTTCATCCTTGCTTCTAGTAGAGGAGGATTCTTGGCGATCGTTTGTTTTGAGATCACTTTCGGGTAGTGTGGCGACTTCTGTTAAGTTGCCTTCATTTTGTGAGGATCTTCGACTATGTTTCTTTTAACACTTTCATTGTTTGTTGTCCACTTAGGACGTGAGCTTGTGATAACTCTTATTTTGGGCTTGTTGCCTAGTATACTTCTATCTTTTCGTATAACACTTCAGAGTCACCCGGGTTGGGAACTTTCAGTTCATTTTGATGTGTATCAGACTTTGAATAGTTGAGAGTTCTAAAACTTGATATCGTTATGACCATATCGGTCAAGGCATGTATTCTATGAGATACTTTTGGTTGTCGCATACAACAACGAATGTTGGTGAGCTTGTTGGTTTATATTTGTTTGTTCACCTGTTTGATTTATTGTGGTCTTGTTAATGGCAACATTGTGTTTTCTTAAACCCTTTTCCTTGTGAGACCCTTTGACTTTTTGCAGTGACATTTTTTTTCTGTATTATTTTGAGATGGGATCTCTCAATAGATCCATTTATTAGTTGATAGGTACAACAATATCAGGTCAAAGTCAATTTGCCACGTCAGCAAGAAAATGCCACGTCATTTGGAAGGGGTGCTTGCTACTCAGCTTTCCTAGGATGTTTACTAAAACTATCCGGTCTGGGCCACAGCTCGGGCGTACGGTACGAGATAGTCCCCCAGTAGGTGCAGCCTAGGCTTATTCCATAGCTTGCTACTCAAGGCTCCAGCCAGTTTCCTATCTCAGATAGAAGACTAAAGGAAGGAGGAAGTTGTTTCCTAAATCACTTAGGAAACTCCCCTAATTCATGTAAATCCATTGTGATTAGATTATGTTTCCTAAATCTATCTAGTTGCCTGTAGACACCCCAATTTTGACCGACCGTCGAATTTAGGAGAGTGTCACCTCCACGTCCAATGATGATAAGGACCGAAAAGATTCGAAGTATTCCAAGCTCTTCAGAAAGTTCTCCAAACGCGATAAAATTTTACAGAAAGAAGAAAATACCATGTATTTGGGAGAATTCAGGTATAAAACACTACTTTTGGAAAAGATCTTCAAAAATAAGTTTTTTTCAGAAAAAAGGGAAGAAATAAAAGACCTAAAAAGGGAAATTCAACAGAAAACGGCCACGGCAGTATACCGCGGCACTCAGTGAGTGCTGAGCGGCACTCAGTGAGCACCGAACGGCATCTAGCGAGTGCCGGCCCGGCACTCAGTGAGTGCCGCCGACATTTTCTGACTGCCGTTTGCTTTTAAAGTCCGTATTTTATGGTACAATACGTATGTGTATGCGGATAAAAACAAAAATCTGATAAAGTAAGGTTGACGAAAATACGGCAATCAATAATTTGGCGCGGCACTCACTGAGAGCCGCGCGGCAGTCACGGAATGCCGCGACGGTAGTCGCGGAGTGCCGCGGCGGCAGCCACGGACTGCTGCGAATAACTTTTGAATGCCGCCCTGGGTAGCAGTCTGTCTAATTTCAGGAAGTACGTATTGTACCACCAAATGGGATGATTACACCTGTCTTTTACTCCGAATTCACTGAGAAAAGTTTGGTAATTTTGTCTATAAAAGAGGGAGGATCTTCCTTGAGGAGGGACAACATACAAGAGAGTGATACAACATAATTCAAAGGGAGAGATACAACACAAGAAATCACTACCACTACAACAACACATATTTGAAAGAAATAGAGAATTTTGGAGAGCTTGAAGAAGAGTTTGGAAGATCTTCAAAATATAAAAGTTTGAGGATAGTCTTGGAGGTGACCTTCTAATCTTAGTTATGTTTTCTTTCTTTTGAGCCTCTAATCTTCAAGTCATTTAGTTTTTTTTTTATTAAGTTTTAGAGTTTTGTTAGTAAACTTGGAAGTCCTTGCTTCCAAGTTCTTTGATTCTTCTCTTATTTTTCTTGTTTATGTTTTTCTCTTGAGATTCTTGGGGATCTTCCATATCTCACTTGAATCTCATGAGTTTGATCTTTTAGTCTCATGTAAGTTTATGCTTCACATGAGATTTAAAGTTGATCATCATTTTATTAGAAATAAGTAGATGAATCCAAACCCCTACCATGGTTTGGATCCTCTAATCTTGTTTAAGTTTTCATTCTCTTTTGTTTCTTCTTAGCTTGGTTTGAAAGCATCTATGAATTTAAAGTAAACAAGTTTTACCAAAAGATTCTTTGATGGACTTAGAGCATTTGCTCTCTTAGTTTTCTTTATTTCATTTCTTCTTTTTGTTTATACTTTTCATTAAAGATGCTTGGAGGTCTTTAATATCTCTCTTGAAAGCTCTTGAGTTTGATATTTTGAATCTCATGTAAGCTTATGCTTCACATGGGAGTCAAAGTTTGATCATCCCTTCATTTTATAAGCAAATAGATGAATCCAAACCCCTACCATGGTTTGGGTCCTCTAAGCTTGAGTTTTCATGGAGTCTCCTTATATTCCTTGAAAACTCATGAGTTTTAGTCATGTCTTGATCTCCAATGACCATCAAATGGTAGGAGAAGTGGTTTGGTTTAAACCCAACTTCATGGTTTAATAGTTGGGGTTAACAAATAAAAGTTGAACTTGACAAATGAAAATAGTGAGTTCATAAACTGTTTTTGATCAAAGATTTTTGGTTCGAAATCTAACCATTGGAATCAAGTGAAACCAACGGGAAAGTGTCTATAACTCAAGGTTCTACCACTGTAATTTTAGTTTTAAAGAGATTTCATGTTTAAAATGGTTTGGTCATGAGTTTTGTGAAGTAACAACAATTTGTCCAGAGTTTCAGCACAGTGACACTCTTTTGAAATAAGTAAACCAATGCTTTAATAAATTGTTGGTGACCCAAAATAATTTTTTGTAAGTAGATTAATGTGTTAGGAAGTCACCCTAGAAAGAACAAAGCATTTCTGATCTTTTTGCTATTTTTAAAAAATCAAACAATATCTCTGGACAGAGAGTTGTACATCTCTGAGTGATGTCTGGTGTTTGTCCTTTTCCCAGAGATCTAACCGTTGAAACTTTGATTTTCTTTTTGATTTGGAAACTAGACTCACAGAGGCATCTTGTGTCCAAAATTCACCGACATCAAACCATGGGAAGCATATGCTTTTTCATTTTTTATGGGAAGCATGCTTTTTCATTTTTTAAAGTTCTGGTCTGCTCTCTGCAATTTTTAGAATTTTATGATACATTTGACCAACTTTGTAAATAATGGCCCAAATGATTCTCCTATGACTTAGGGCTTAAACCATATTTTAATAACGATTAATTAGGCTTAAATCCAGAGGCTAAGTGATCCAAATTAGTGAATAAATCCATGTCTTATCCTTGTTCATATTCATTCATGTACATTAGTGCTTATAATTAGAACTAGTAATTGGATAAAGTTGGATTTCGTGCTTGCTAGATCTAAGCTAGAAAATTAGGATTGATTGTTTGATATCATATTATTATGTGAAGCATGTGGACTAACCCTTTGGTTTGTAGCGCTATTAAAGTATGATTTCTAGGACCCCCTTTAATTTATTTTTATTTCTTGATTTTATTGATTTTTCAACCTCATGCGCGACACATTAGAATTAGGAGCTTGCCTTATATGTATATGTGATTAGAGACTCGTTTTAGGATTTTCTTTTGTTTGTATGCATTGCACGTTTAATATCGCTGCTGGATCCCGGGTAAGCCCTCTTGTTCCCTATTGCATATCATATTGCTTGCTACTTGGAATATGTGGCTTATGAATGATATTTTGTCATTAGCAATTTTACACCCCTTTAGACATGCTTTTTGTAATGTATATTTTATACATATGTATTATTTGAGGGCACATTTAAATTAATAATACGATTAGAAGGATGTTGAGTAGAGGCCTATCGCAAGATAGGATGAGAGAGGGTGTTTTAGTCCGACGGGCTCCTTCCTCTCTCATTCCATAATCCCCGGACCTAGTTAATCTCTGGTTTCTAAAAAGATCAGTTTGCTTTAAAAATGGTTTCTTAATTTTCCTTTTAAAAATTAAGTGGCGACTCACTTGTCTTTGAAATTGATTTTGAGAAAGTATTTCAAAAGAAAAGTTGTGGGTAAAAGAAAGAAAACCTGCGATATCCACATTGCCTTGTACGAATGGTCTCTTATACTTATAAAAGAGACCATTCACCCTCATTGAAGGGGATCACATTCTAATATCATAGAATTGTAATACACCTATACACATACGCATATACCCAGTTGGTCTCTGGTAGTACCGCCCACCTTGTTGATTCACCAAAGGCTGTCGGTGATTTGTTAGTACAAATGCTTCGACCACCCATGGACGTAGGTCACCTAGTTAACAGGGCCGAACCACATACAAATCTCTATCATCTACCTCTCTTTATTTGGCTACCAATTTTTGGCATCATCAGCTTGGTGCCGTCTGTGGGAATCGACGAGATTCCTTGAAGAACAAATCTCTTAGCTGATAGCCATGGCACCAAAGAAAAATAAGAAGGCCACTCAGTCGATGAATCAAGAAGATGCTCCAGCTGACCGGTCCGCTATTCCTATGACTCCTGAGCAGGTCATTAGGGCACTGGCTCAACTTCTGGAGGGCTAGCACCAGACTCAGCAGCAGATCGAGGTTCTGCTAGCCCGGCAGGACCAGCCTCAATAAACTGTGGTTTGGGATGCGAACGTCGACCACTTTCGTGTGCCCGAGCCGTCCCGACGAAGCGCCCGCAACCCGCTGGCCTCTCAAGCAGTTGGACAACCCGGGAACGATGAGCATGTCTGAGATCCCATACGGACCCGGCAATGTGCCCGGGCTAGTCTAAATCGCCAGGGGGATGCTAGAGATATCATCAATAGCAGACACGCTCTAGAGGGGACGGGCAAGAGCGACAGACTCGGGAATCAGCCCAGGACCGTCTGGCCAAGAGCTGGACTCATCTTAGGCACACGATTAACCATAGTCATAGCCAAGCCCTGTCCCTAAGGACGGTACACTTTGAGGAGGAGGCCACTTCATTCAACCCGACCTATCGCAAAAATTCAGAGCAATATGCTAACCGGGAAGGCATGGAGGCCCGGATTAATGATCTGGAAAAACAGATCAAAAAATTGAAGAAGCCAGGTCACTACCACACCAACATTGAAACTGAATCACCATTTATCGAATGGGTGACGGGGTACACCATCCCGCGTAAGTTTAAACAGCCTCACCTTGAGTCGTATGATGGCTTGGGGAGCCCCGTGGATCATGTTTGGACATACAAGACTCAGATGGCACTGGCAACCAACGCTGACGAGCTGCACTGCTTGGCCTTTCCAAGCACTTTGAGGGGCCCTGCAATATAGTAGTTTCACTCCTTGAAGCCTCGCTCGGTCAATAACTTCAAGGAACTCAGTAAGCTCTTTGTTAGCCAATTCATAGGCATGCTCAAAAGGCCACATCAAGACCTCTAATTACTTACCATCAAGCAGCGAAAAAGAGAGTCCTTAAAGGACTACGTTGATCGGTTCAACCAGCAGAAGCTTCAGATTCACGACCTAAACGAGGTGGTCGTGATCACCGCCTTCTGCTCAGGAGTTCAGAACACTAAAGTAGCCACGCCGTTCCACCATAATCGGCCAACTACTTTGGAAGAGCTCTTGGCAAGGGTGGAAAGTATATCGATACCGAGGAGTTTCTAAAGTCCAAACGTGCAAGTCAAGTGGAGGATGCTTTCCTGAAGCCAAAGCAGAAACACAAAGGCTCTAAAAAGTCCTAAGGAAAGAAGCCGAAGCTGGATCAACCCCGAGGTGGTCGGGATCAAGGCCCGGTCACATTCACACTGCTCTCCCGACCCATCCATTAAGTTATGGTTATGGTAGAAGCGCAAAGGCTTCTTAAATAGCCGGCAAAGTTGAAAAGCCCGTCGGAGAAGAGGAACCAGGACAAGTTCTACCGTTACCACTGGGATCACGGCCACGATACTGAGGACTGCTTCAAACTCAAGATTGCCATTGAGAAGCTTATAGAGCAAGGTCAGCTTGTCGAGTTCATCACCCTAGACAGACAACCACAACAGGATGATTGAGCCCCCCAGCAGCAGCAACCCCTCAGTCAAATCAACGTGATCTCTGGAGGAACATCGGGCGGAGGAGACTCATAGTCAACCAGGAAGAGGCATGCTCGGGCATCCCGAGCGGATGTCTTGCATATCCTACCAGCCAACTCCCCCACCAACTAATGTGCTGACGTTATTATCTGACGATATAAGGGACATGCATTGCCCCCACGATGATCCGCTGGTGGTGACGCTCTCCATAGCCAATTATATGGTAAAGAGAGTATTGGTGGACACCAGCAGTTCCTCGAACATTCTATTTACCGTCGCGTTCGATCAGTTTGGGATATCAAGGGACCAGCTCCAACCGGTGGCTACCCCCTTAGTAGGTGTAGACACCCCAATTTTGACCAAACGTCAAATCTAGGGATTGGTTACCTCTCAAAAGACCGATGATGACAATGGCCGGTGACATTCGAAGATTTTCCAGGAAATTCAAAATCTTCAATTGATTCTTCAAGACAAATTTTAAAATTAAAAATAGAAAATATAAAAAGGAGAAAGAAGAGAGAGAGTTTGGGTATTCGGGAGAAACCCGAACATTGAAGAACACATGAGGAAATCAGTCTGAGAATTTGCTCAATATATATATAAAAGAAGAGTTTTGAAAAGAAATATAAAATAAAAATGATGAAAAAGGAATTTTAAAATAAAGAGGAATTTTTGAAAAGAAAAGGAAGAAAAGAAAAGGAAAAAGAGAGGAGGAATAATACATTTAGAGCATATATTATGGATGTATTCTTAATGGAATATATTACAAATACAAATATTTTAACATAATTCGTCAATAATTAAGCTTATGTTAATATATATGTTGAAAATTAAAAAGTAGGGCAAAATTCAGTTAGCCCCGGCACCCGAAAAACCCGGCGGCACTCACTGAGTGCCGCCTGGCACTCAGCGAATGCCGCCCGGCACTCAGCGAATGCCGCCCGGCACTCAGCGAGTGCCGCCGGGAGCCGTTGAGTGCCGCTGACTGTAACAGACTGCTTTTCTCACATGTTCTAGAAGAAAACTTGGCACATGGGTCTCCACCCAAATTTACCCATTTATCCTTGAATTGGTGGTCTATATAAAAAAACTTTCATCTTCATTTTGAGGGGGCTTGAACGTTTGAATCAATATACAAACATATACAAGAGATATACTTGAGTTTGGAGAGAGAATTATATAGAGAATTGAGAAGAAGAGAAGAATTTCTTGAAGAATTTGAAGAGTTTTAAGAAGAATTTGAAGATCTTGGAAGAACTTCACAAGAAATTGAAGAATTCTTTGAGGTCATAGAGGTAACCTCTTAATCCTTGGTAGAGTTAGGATAATTCAATCACAAGTTCTTAGATCTAGGAACTTTTCACATTTTCAAAACCTCTCTTCTTACCCCATTTCATCACACACCACCAAGAACTTGTGATTGAACCTCATAACACTTCATTAATTTGGATCTAATTAATGCCTTGGGTTTGAGATAAATTAGTTTCGAAGAATTTGTGTTCTTAAATAAAACTTTGATTTCCTTTATTTCTATTTCTCATAAGGCTCATGAGATTTTACATATCTTAGTGAGCCTCTTTGAGTTTTGATTCCTTAGTTTCCTATGATCTTATGATCCATATGGAGATTAAAATGAATCATAGTCCTAATCTACACATAATTGGTGAGATTCAAGTCTTAACCCATGACTTGGACCTCCTCATTAAGAATCTTATGGAATTCTTACTATATTCCAATGAGGTTTGAGTAGATTTAAACTTCATTTAGTCTCCAATGACCATCAAATGGTAGGAGAAATACTTTAGTTTGAGTCTATCTCTATGGCTTAGACTAATCTCTTCCTCGGGTTTTGAGAAGTTCTTCATACTTCATCCAAAACTTACATGTATGTGTGTTTTTAGCCTCCAATGACCACCAAGTGGTAGGAGTAATGTTTTGAACTCAAAGTTTTGGTCCATGAGTTTGAGTTCATTGTTTTGGATTTTGTGAAGTTCATGTCATACTTCATCAAAAATCCATAAGTCTAAAGATGTCCTTAGTCTTCAATGACCATTAAATGGTAGAAGAGGTGATTTGGTTTAAGCCCAACATTATGATTTAATAGTTGAGATCAACCAACAAAGTTGAACTAGCAAAACGAAAACAGTGGTTTCACAAACTGTTTTTGATCAAAGATTTTTAGTTCGAAATCTAACTGTTGAAATCAAGTGAAACCAACGGGAAAGTGTCAATAACACATTGTTTTACCACTGTAATTTTTGTTTTGGTAATATTTTATGCTTAGAATGGTTTGATCATAAATTTTGTGAGACAACCACAATCTGTCCAGAATTTCAGAATAGTTTCAGAACAGCAAACCGGTTTTAAAATTGATAGATTAGAGCTCTAACCAAGTTTTCATGACCTCTAATAATTTTTTATAAGAATCTTAATGTGTTAGGAAGGTTCCCTAAAAAGAATGAAGCAATTCGGATTTGTTTGCTTTTTTAAAAAAATCATGCAAGATCTCTGGACAGAGAGTTGTAAAATCCTGAGTGAGGTCTAGTATTTTCCGTATTCCCGGAGATCTAACCGTTGAAACCTCGATTTCCGTTTTGGGTTAGAAACTAGACTCACAGAGGCATAACATATCCAAAAATCATTAAGATCCAACAGTTGGAAGTATTTTATTTCTATTTTTTAAGATCTGGTCTGCTCTCTGTAATTCATAAAAAACTGCTACTGTTTTTGTCTAATCTTATTTATTTCAACTCAAATGGTTCCCTAATGTCTTGGGACCCAAATCATGTTTTGAATAATGATAATTTGGCTTAAATCCAGAGGCTAAGTGATCCAAATTAGTGAATAAATTCATATCTCATTCTTGTTCATAATCATTCATTCATTCATATACCTTGATGCTTATAATTAGAACTAGTTCTTGGATAAAGTTGGACTTAGTTGAAAAGTTAGACTTAGTTGAATTTAATTGAACATGACTTATGATTAATTACTCTTTGATATTATATCTTGTCTAAGGCATGTGTACTAACCTTTGTTTTTGTAGCGCATTTGAGGTTCAATTTCTCAACTCTTCTCTAGTTTAATTCTATTCTTTGATTTATATTGATTTTCGACTCCATGTGCGACACCTTAGCCTAGGTTTTGCCTTATGTGTATATATGTGTTAGAGACCTTTTCTTAGGATTTCTATTCTCGCATGCATTGCACGTTTAATATTCGCGGCTGGATCCCGGGTATGTTCTCTAGTTCTCTATTGCATTTCATGTTGCGTGCTACTTGAATTATGTGACTTATGTATGATATTTTACCGTTAATAATTTTACACCATTTCCAACATGCTTGTGTAATGTATATGTACATATGTATTATTTGAGGGCATGCTTAGATTATTAATTTGATTAAAAAGGATGTTGAGTAGAGGCCTATCGCGAGATAGGATGAAAGGGGGTGTTTTAGTCCGTCGGGCTCCTTCCCCTTTCATTCCATAATCCCCGGACCCAGTTTATCTTTAGTTTCGCAAAAGATCAGTTTGCTTTAAAATGGTTTCTTAATTTTCCTAAAAAAATTAAGTGGCGACTCATTTGTTTTTGAATTTGGAATTTGAAAAATGTTTAAAAAACAAAAGTGGGCCCAAATGTCGGCATATCCACAGTAGGGTTCAACGGATCCAACACACAACCGCTCAGAATGATCGAATTGCTAGTTCTCATGGGGACTTACCCCAACAGGTCTCTATACTCGCTAATTTTGTGGTGGTAGAAGTTCCGTCCGCCTACAACGCCAGCCTGGGGAGGCCAACACTCAATAAAGCCAAGGCGGCTGTGTCAACCTGCAACATGACAGTCAAGTTCCCAACCCCCTAGGGTCCCGGGAGCTTGTGTGGAGATCAATCAACCCCTCGGAGCTGCTATATCAGCTCCCTGCATAGAGAGGTAGTCACATAAGTATTGAACATTCAAGAGATGGACCCAAGGGACACGAGGGATGGAGTGGGCCCAGTAGAAGAGCTAGAGCAAGTGATTTTAGACCCCCAGGTTCTTGACCAGTCAGTCGGTGTTGGCACTCTCCTGGAACCAAGTCTCAGAGAAAAGTTGATCCAATTCCTGAAAGAGAGCCAGGACGTCTTCGCCTGGTGTCATGAAGACATGCCTGGGATTGACCCCCGGGGTATGTCTCACCGTCTCAACATTGATCCAAACGCCCGACCAGTCAAGCAGAAGAGAAGAGGCATGGTTCCCGAGAGGCAAGAAGCTGTGCGTGAAGAAATCGAAAAACTACTTAAGACAAAATCCATTAAGGAAGTCCAGTATCCCGACTAGTTAGCCAACATAGTGTTGGTCAAGAAGGGTAACAAGAAGTGGAGAATGTGTGTAGACTTCATTGATTTGAGCAAAGCCTGTCCCAAGGATTGCTACTTGCTACCAAGGATAGACCTCCTAGTGGATTCCATTGCCGGCCACTCACTGCTCTCATTTATGGATGCCTAATTGGGATACAGCCAGATCAACATGTATCTTGACGACGAAGAAAAGACTTCTTTCATCACTGACCAGGGGATACATTGCTACAAGGTAATGCCGTTCGACCTCAAAAATGCTGGGGCAACTTATCAGCGCCTGGTTAACCACATGTTTAAGGATTTGATCGGGAAAACGATGGAGGTATATGTGGATGACCTGCTAGTCAAAAGCCGGGATGAGTCCGACCATCTCGAGCACTTGGCAGGGGCCTTCAACATCTTAAGAAAATTCCGGATGAGGTTGAACCCGGCCAAGTGCACGTTCGGAGTCTCATCTGAGAAATTCTTGGGATACCTAGTCAGCAGGCAGGGAATCGAAGCAAACCCCAAAAAGATCCAAGCAATCATTAACATGCGGTCACCCAGGTCAACCAAAGAAGTGCAGAGTTTGGCCGGACGGGTGGCCGTACTAAACAGGTTTATGTCCCGAGCTACCGACGGTGTCTGCCATTTTTTAAAATACTCCGCAAGGCCTTCCAGTGGTCAGAAGAGTGTAAAGAGGCGTTTTACGACCTCAAGAAGTACCTAACATCGCCTCCTCTGCTCTCAATGCCCATACCCGAGGAGAAATTATACCTATACCTGGTAGTGTCACCATTGGCGGTAAGCTCAACACTTATCCGAGAGGAGCACGGGATACAATTCCTGGTCTATTATACAAGCCGGGCACTCCAAGACGCAGAAAGCCAATACTCCCGCATCGAAAAGCTCACCTTCACTCTTATCACCTCTGCCTGGAGACTTTGTCCATATTTTCAGGCCCATGTCATTGTGGTCCTCACAGATCAGCCGCTACACCAGATTCTCAGCCGACCTGAAACGTCCGGGAGGCTCATCAGTGGGCGTTGGAGTTAGAAGAATTTGAAGTGGTGTACAAGCCTCGAACAGCGATTAAAGGACAGGCTGTGGTAAATTTTCTTGTAGGATTCACATACCCAGAGGATCTGGTCGAGGAACTCACGCCGAACGAATTACCACCCGGTCTGCAACCTGGTATTCCGACATGGGTGCTCTATATAGATGGGTCTTCTAACAAAGAAGGCAGCGGGGCAGGAATCATCCTGAACACACCCAATGGGATCCAGCTGGATGTACGCACTACGCTTCAGTTTCCAAGCCTCCAATAATGAAGCTGAGTATGAAGCTTTTTTGGTCGGGTTGCAGTTAGCCAACTCGATGGGCACGCAGTAAATCCAAGGATACAGTGACTCCCATTGGTAGTCAATCAGATCAATTAGGAGTATGTGGCTCGGGAAGACAATATAGTAGCTACCTAGCCCTAGTCCGGTCAGTCGCCAAGCAGTTTAAAGGTTTCTCATTTAGACAGATCCCGAGAGAAGAAAACACAAGGGCTGACCAGTTAGCTCGCCTCACCTCTTCTTTTGAGTCAGACTTGCCCGGGATAAGGGTGGAGTACTTACCCAAGCCTAGTGTCTTCAACTCAGGGGGCAAGGAGGTTGACCCGGTCGACTCAGGGCCTAGCTGGATGGATTCCATCATGACGTTCATCAGAACCTGTGTTTTTCCAGACGGAAAAGACGAAGCCCGTTGTGTCAAATATTGGGTGGCTCAATATGATCTCGTCAACGGTGTGCTCTACAAAAGAGGGTTCTCTATCCCCTATCTTCGATGTGTCCATCCTATTCAAGTCCAAGGAATCTTGTACGAAATACATAAAAGAGTGTGCCAAAACCATGTTAGAGGAAGGGCGCTCTCCCGTAAGGCCCTGCTTCAAGGCTAAAACTGGGCAACGATGGCCCAAGATTCCCAAGAGTATGTCAGGCAGTGTGATAAATGTCAGAGGTATGCCCCTATGATCAACCACCCAGGAGAACTCCAGACCCCAATTCTCAATCCCTGGCCGTTCGCCCAGTGGGGTGTCAACATAGTCGGACCCCTTCCTATGGCTAAGGGTCAAGTTAAATTACCGTCATCGCTGTGGACTACTTCACTAAGTGGGCAGAAGCTGAGCCCTTGGCAATAATCATCGAGAAAAAGATGGAGAATTTCGTCGAAAGGAACATCCTCAGCATATTTGGTATCCCTCGGGTGTTGGTCAGTGACAATGGCAAGCAGTTTGTCACCCCGGTGTTCAGGTAATTCTACTCGGGCTATGGCGTATCCAATCACTACTCATCTCCCGAGCATCTTCAAGCCAACGGTCAGGCCAAGGTGATAAATCGGACGATCTTGCAGTCCATTAAAACCAGGCTTGAACATGCTAAAGGACTTTGGTCTGAAGAACTACCGACCCTTATGTGGGCATACCGTACCACTCCCCGAGCGACAATGGGAGAAACATCGTTCTCTCTCATCTATGGCTTCGAGGCAGTGGTCCCTATAGAACTTAGACTGCTGTCATACCAGATGGTGAATTATAGCGAGCCAGGTAATGACAAAGCCCTCAGAGGGGAGCTTGACCTAATGGAAGAAAAAAGGGATCAGGCATATTTGAAAGTAGCGGCTTACAAGCAGCGGGTCTCACAGTACTACAATGGCAAAGTCAAGCACCGCAGCTTCCAGGTGGGAGACCTAGTCTTGAAAATAGTAGACCAGTCCACCAAAGTACCAAGCCACGGGAAGTTGGGGGCAAAGTGGGAAGGACCCTATTGGGTTACCCGGGTCAACTACCCGGTAACCTACTGGTTACAGAGTCTAGACGGGCAAGACCTCTCTCATCCATGGAACGTGTAACACCTCCGCAAATACTTTTAGTAACGGATTAGCATTGGTTAGGAAATTTGTAGCTCTTCTCGAGCAGTTATTTTAATTTTCAAAAGAAATAAATATTTTTTTTTTTTGGTGAAAATATTCCCTACTAGTATTCTGTGCACAATAAGACCTCGGGATCACACCCGAGGCACAAAAAAACCTCGGGATTATACCCGAGGCACAAAAAGACCTCAGGATCGCACCCGAGGTCTTTTTGCACAAAAAGACCTTGAGATCACACCCGAGGAGCCGGCTTTGCTTAGGTCCATAACCGATGACGGGGGCAGATCCCCCCTAGGTGGCTAATGATAGCAAGCTTCAAAAGACCCTATAACTACCAACATTCTAGGTCGGTTCCCTATGGTCACTTCGCCTACCAATACCCGCCTTAGCAAAAAGCTTGGGGGCGGGGGATTGGACTAAAATAAGAAATCACACCAAGCACTAACAGGGCTTGGAATTTTCTAAAAATTCCCAAGTACCTATAGTGCCCAGAGAAACCGTCCGGGTAATGAACATGCCAAATCCTACACTTGGATGCGACCTATAAGATACAGGTCCCTAGATGACCAAGTTTTCTCCACCAGTCATAGTCCTAAACCTTTTGCTAAGGCAGGGTTTCAGGATGACTAACAATCGATCGAGCATGGGCAATTACAAATGGGCAAGTACAAAAATATTAAGCAGTTGATGCAAAAGGGAGGCCTAATAGGACCTTTTCATTAAAAAAACAAAAAAAATGTACAAGGCCTAGGGGGCAGTTGTAGTAGCCTTCCCCACAAAAAACACCACACAAGCAACAAAAAGGGAATCTAAGGGTCATCAACGACAACCACCTTATTGGTGTCCTCAACCTCTCCATCGGGAGTAGCTTCACCTCCCTCAACAGTGGGGGCCACATCGAGAACAACTTCACCTTCCTCAGTAGTAGGGACCCCATCGGGAGCCTGCTCTTTCCAATAGTTGGGCTCTGCCCAGGAATAACCCAAGAGGTCCCAATCAGGATGGTCGGCGGCCGCCCGCGCAGACAGGTCGGCATAACCCGTGAAGAAGCCGGCTTCAAACTCCTCCTCTGCGTCCTTCTCCCCCACCTTATGGGCAGCAATGACTTCTCCCCCACCTTATGACCAGCTCGTCTCGGGCTTCCATCAGCTCCTGGGCCAGGACCTTCACCTTCTCCTCTTCAACACTGAGGGAGAATTCTGATGACTCTCGCACCGCTCTCTTTGTAGAAAGGGCAGCCTCAACAGCGGCCAATTTTTCGGCCATCCCAGGCAGGAAAGCCTCAGCCCCCGCCACCAAGAAGCCAACCTACAAATAGAAAACACAAACTGTTAGTCAATATGAGCGGAAAATTAAGAAAAATATGTGCACAGAAGTACTTCCCATGTGGCTGACGCTATAGAGCCACCCGATCACCTAGAGCACTTCTCGACCTGGCTCTGTAGTAGCTTGGGTCAAACCATTATACAGACGTCATCCGTTGCTGGTATCTCGGCCGAAACGTCAGGCTGCTTGGGGGGCAAAATGACCACCCTAGGAAATAAAGGCCCAGTCGGCAAGGCCTTTGGAAGTGGCCTTGAGGCCGTAGCGATCATCACACTAGGGGTGGATGTCCCGACTACATCAGCTCGGGGCCCCCGATAGAGCCTTTTTAGCTGCTGGCCTTCAGTAGGGTCCTGTCTTGTCCTCTTCTGCACTGCCCGAGCAGTGAGGACAACTTTCTTCTCCTTCAGAGCAGTCGCGTTCTTGGGGGCCATCTCTGCAAAACCAGGGAGAAACGAGTTAGACATCACAGAATCAATTAAAGGAAAGGGTAATATGAAAATAGTCAAATAGTATACCAGCAATAATCGGAGGAATGATAGGTACCTCGAGCGGTTGCTTAGGTTGGTAGGTGATCTTCAGATCACTCGTCTGGCTTAGTAGATTGCCGATGTCAGTAGGGTCATCGACCAGGGATTTGATCCTAGCCTGACACTCATCGGGGATGCTGGGTGGATCTGTAGAGCCCGTTGTAAAGATATGACACAAGGAAGTTAGCACAGTGATGAAAAAATGAAAGAAGGGGGGGCAAGGGGACTCAGACCAAGGGCTTACTCCTCAACTTCCCAGCCCAGGAAGTCCTCAGCTATATGCCCGGGGCCTTCTCACAAAACCCAAGGGTGGACACTTGGAAGAACTTCTTCTTCTACCCCCTATTGTTGCCCGGGCAGTTGATTATTATCTTCCTTCCTTCCCTGGCCCCTAGTGAGAAGAAGCCGGCTTCCCCGTGCACTGGGAACGGACAGTGGGTCCAGAAAAACTCTTGCTCAGATAGCTCATATCCGAAGACTTAGGGCCACAGAGAAATGGAACCCATCAAGAACCTCTACCCGTTTGGGGCAAGCTACCCGGGAGCAATCCCTAGGTAGATCAAGGTGTCCCGGGCGACAGGATGGAGGGGGAGGCAAAGGCCTGCCATGAGGGCGGCTTCGTACAGAGTGACAAATCCCGATCGATGAAAGTGAGCCCCACCATCGGGTATGGCCAAGGAGTAAAGACCGGGGAAGTCATACTTATCCCTCATCCTACCTAAGTCTTGGGGGTACAGGCTACTGGTGATCAGTTTGCAGAAGAAGACCATATTGGGATTATTCGGCACCGAGACCTCATCACCGGACCTCCAGGAACGGAGGCTTCTGGGAGCCCTTGGACCTCCTTATCATCAGACACCCAGATGGGAATCCTGCCTTCACTATAATGATCAGAAGGGGTGACCGAAGGAGGATCCAGGCTAGTGTCCGGGGTACCCGACCTAGATTCTTCATCCTCCAATCGGGAGGACGAGGTGAAGCCAGAATGACACATCCCTAAGGCTGGGCGAGGAGGTAGCTAGCGTCCTAGGTAAGGATCAGGAACTCCAAGCCTGAGGTACAAGGGGGGTAAGTCCATAAGCCTATGGGGCGAAGCGCATAAGGCCCTTAGGGTAATGTAGCACTGTAATACCCTGTATTTTGGTATATTAATAAGACCCGGTATTTCATTTCTATACTCGTATAAACTTTCTCTTCCTTTTGGTAATTTTTAGATACCAATCGATTGATAAGTTTCCCAATCGATTGACACTTTTTGGATACCAATCGATTGATAAGTTTCCCAATCGATTGACATTCAACCGACTAAAAGTGATGACGTGTCATTATCCCAATCGATTGCCATTTATTCCAATCGATTGACATTGTTTCCAATCGATTGACTATAAATATCTGTTGCCAATCGATTGACTTGTGTCTCAATCGATTGACATAAGCTGAGAAATGTTTTCTTCTTTCCTTCAGCTTTAAACATGTGGCACTCCCATATCTCTATATATATGTCTCATTTATTGGCCTTGGGTCACTTTGGCAGCTTGAGAGAGAGAAACATACCTCTTGTGAGATATATACATACATATATCTATATATCTACATATATACACACTCTATACACACACTCACTATCTTAGCAGCTGGGAGAGAGAAGAAGGAGAAACAGAAAGAAGAAGAAGGAAGAAAGGAGGAGACAGAGAGGGAAGACAGAGACAGAGAAGAGGAGGAAGAGAGAAAGCTTGGAGGTTTCAAGCTTAAACACATCCAAACGCACCCTAGGTGAGTTTCTAACTCACTTGGTCCCTTTATGTGAGGATTATGCAAGTTATTATGAAGCTTAGATGGGTTAAATGCTTGTAGTTTACGTTTATATATGCTGTTTTTACAATCTGCTGGAGAAGACGTAGTACCAATCGATTGACATAATCTCAATCGATTGACATCAGTTGTATCCCAATCGATTGAATAGGATTTCAATCGATTGACACTTTTCAGATACCAATCGATTGACATGTTCTCAATCGATTGACACTTTTTAGATACCAATCGATTGACATGTTCTCAATCGATTGACATGATTTTGATACCAATCGATTGAACTTAGTCCCAATCGATTGACATGATCAGAACATGGTTTCCTTTGCCTATAAGAGGTTTAGTTGTTCGATTTCTAATTCGGAATTCCATTATGCGACTATGGGGTAGACAGGAGTAATGTGACACCAAAGATTTATGGATAATGGATAAAAAGTAATATAAAGACGTGGGTGACGTGTTGTTTCTTGTATGAGTTCGATGTTCGTTTTCTTTTAATCCGAGTAGTCAGGCCACATTGGGAAATTGTCATGTGTCGATGTAGAATGGAACGTAAGTAGGTTTGGTAAGTTCTGGGGATGGTACGTGGATGGACGATTGGTCATGATATGCTCTTAAAAGCGGTGAACCGGATACATGGTTCTTAAAAGCGGTGAGCTGGACCAAGAAGTCTTAAGATAGACTGGATGATCTGTGATATGCTCTTAAAAGCGGTGAACAGGACCATTGTTCTTAAAAGTGATGAGCTGGGATCACTAGTAGATGACGTTAAGTCGTGGCAATAGATTGATATGCCTTGTTCGAAATGTTATATCCCTGAAATGCGGTGAACAGGACCATTGTTCTTAAAAGCTGGGGACAGACTGACATGGAGTCCATGACATGCGGTGAACAGGACCATTGTTCTTAAAAGCGATGGACAGAATAAGGGTGTATCCCTAGAGTTAAACGATTGAGTCTGTTCATGGAAATCAGAATCTGTTGAGTTCGGTATTTGAGTAACAAGACGATAAGGGTCGGTTTACTAGAAGGAATAGAGGAACAAGATAATGTTATCCTTATAATAAGATGTTAACTCGTATTTTCATAAGCTCGTGTTTACTTCAGATAATTGGTACCTCGTTAGTTTATGCTCACTCAGCTCTCAGTAAGCTGACGGCGTTTTATTGCCTGGACTTTCCCCGTCCAGAACATCCTGCCCCTTATTTTGCAGGTAATGACCAGTACACTGATGAGTGTTATCCAGAGAAAGGCCCCACCGATGACGGTTACGCCAGGGAGAATTATCCTTATGCCAGTTGAAGACTGAAGATGTTATAATTAGATTTCTTTTCGGTTGTTCTGTTAAACCTTTTGTAAGCGGGTACTTGGGCATTTGTTGTCTTCAGACCTGTTGTGATCCTGTGGACCATACTCTGATATTTTGTAATAGTTAGCACTGTGTGTTATTCTCAGTTGTTTACTGTTGTCTTTTTGGACTAGTACTGCGTGGTGTGGATTATTAGTGACTTTCACCTGTCATTCCTTATGGACCCATAAAGGAAATTTATTTTTCTCTATTTATGCTGCTCCGGGGCGTGACAAGGTTTTTGGTATCAGAGCCTGCGTTTGGTACTCTAGGTTGTGATACTGTCGTTCACCGATCATTCCACACCATCTGGTCCTAGTGTTGTTAAGATTCTTTGAGATGAGATATGAGTATAAGATAAGTTCGTCTTCTTGACGATAGATAGTTTCCTTTGCAGGATAGCATGGATCCGGAGTTTCACCAGTTTGTGACTGATGCTTATGGAGGACATATTATCCATGGAGATACCGTGGAGCCAGCTGACCCAGAGTTTTATCATGAGCGTGTGTGCCAGATAGCTAGTCGACATTTAGAGGAGGACATGTGGAGAGCGCTTTATATGACCGGGAGTACCCACCCGACACAGATGCGCATGGATGCTTACCATACTGCGAGGGTCGGTAGAGACATTTGCCAGGAGATGTTACGACTAGTTCTGAGTAAGCCAGAGATGGACGAGATTGAGTTGAGAGCCATTGTAGCCGGTCCACCAGAGCCCGTAGTTGCACCAGCAGCAGCAGTCCCACCATCACCAGTACCCATCCCAGAGCCAGAGCCTGAGCCGATTGAGGATGAGGAGGATCTAGAGCTTGAGGATGAGCATCCCGATGAGGACATGGATGGAGATGGAGAGGAGGAGCTGATAGATGACGAGGACCCAGTAGAGGATGAGCATGCAGACGATGTAGATGATGATGAACCTGAGGATGACCCCGAGGAGCCAGAGGATCCAGTACCAGACCTAGAGGCTATTGAGGCAGACGTAGTAGTAGATGAGGAGGTACCCGACGAGGAGATAGTTGTGCCAGAGATACCCGTTGTGCTTCAGATACCAGCTGGACCCATTATGCATATGGCAGCCATGGCCGATATGGCAGTAGGATGGATAGCTCAGATGGTAGCACAGCCAGTAGATTTTGTTATGGGAGAGGTGGCTATAGCAGGAGCTCTTGACATAGCTGACGGTTTTGCTACAGTAGCTGTTGATGTCGCTAACCAGGCGATAGCAGACGTGATGGAGGACGATGATGCAGAGATGATAGAGGATTGGGATATAGGGGTAGTAGTCGGAGATCTTGTCGCACCAGTTGAGGATGATCCACTCGAGGAGATGGATATAGACCCAGAGGACGAGGCACTACCAGCAGGATCAGATGCTGACGACTTTTGAGTCAGGATCGGCAGGGTGTAGATTTTGTTAGTTTATATTAGGACATGTTGTCCACTAGATTTTTGGGAGCTTGAGAGATAGCTATTGACCATAGCTTTGTATAGTATTAGCTGACTTTAGTTGTTGTAACTCTTGTCCCATATGGTACACGGCTTGACTAGTGTGTACTATACGGTACATCTTTTGATATATATATATATATATATACGAGCGGTACTTTTATTATTGTTTGGTTATTGCGTTATGCTGTGTTGTTTAGTAGAATGGTTAGTTTTGCTGTTTCTTGTTCTATCTTGAGTTCGTTTCTACGTGAAGACTTTCAGCTGATCCATATGTCTCTTGTAGGCGATACTCGTTAGCATCATGGTAGGACCCTTGAGAAATCACCAAGCACGTAATGGAGCACCTATTCCGGAAGGGATGGATCCAACGGGAATATTCGAAGCATTTATGCAGAGGATGGAGCATGTGGGGGATACATATAATCACTCCACCCACCAGAGACCTCTTGCACCCCCGCCACCAAGACAGACTGGAGATAAGTTGTTAGCAAATTTTCGTGGGTTACGTCCCGAAAAGTTTGATGGACTAACAGAACCATGGAAAGCAGAACAATGGATAAGAGAGATGGAGTTAATATTTGAAGCATTGGAATGCAGCGAACAAGAGAAACGTCGCCTTGCTACGTTTTAGCTCACTTATGCCGCCGCAGATTGGTGGGAAGCTGAGCAAGCCACTATTGGGATTGATGCCGCTAAAGCTATGTCGTGGGAGACATTCAAAGGCAGATTTTTGGATAAGTATTTTCCAGAAGATGAGAGAGATCAACAGGAAAGGAACTTTCTCAATTTGATCCAAGGAGGATGGAATGTACGGGAATACACAACACAGTTCGAGCGTTTATCCAGATTTGCTCAGCATATGATAGACACGCCACAGAAGAAGGTGAAGAGATTTCACCGAGGACTGAACCCCCACCTCAGACATATGATGGTTGGTCATCTGAACCAGTCGTATGAGGAAATTGTTAGATTTGCTACAGGATTAGAAAAGGATGCTAATCCAGTACAGCAATCACAGACAAATCGACCTCAGTCGTCACGAGGGTTTCAACAGAGGAATTTCCATAATCGACCACCGAGAAATACCCAAGGATGGAGACCTCAGGAAAATTTTCAAGGAAACAATAGAACCTGGGAAGGAACCAGGAAACCACAGCAGAGTTATAATCGACCTCAACAATATCGCCAGCAGGGGTCACAACCACAGGCATTACTGACAACCCCACCAAGCAATAGTGGAGGTTGTTTTAACTGTGGAAAGCCCGGACATATTGCAAGGAACTGCACCGTCTACAGACCTAATCGCAGGCCAGATATCGTCTGTCGCAACTGCAACAAACCAGGACACTTGAGCAAGGATTGCCGTGCACCACGAGGAGGATACTACGGGGCACCAGTGCAAGGAATTCAAGGACCTCCTGATCAGACGAGAATGAATGCTATCATTCCAGGAGAAGCAGGCTTTAATGCTGATGAGCAGCAACATTTGGAAGGTATACTTGTACTCTTTCATAGTCCAGTTAAAGCTTTATTTGATACTGGAGCCGCACGTTCTTTTATTGCTGTTAAGATTGTGTGTCAGTTGGGTTTAGAACCCCAGACACTTGAGTCAACACTGAATGTTGTGTCACCATTGGGAGTGACAGTTAAGTTGAGTAAAGTGTGTAAAGATTGCCCTTTGACTTTGGAAGATAGGAATCTTCCAGCAGACTTGGTAGTTCTGTCGATGTCAGAATTCGATGTTATCCTAGGGATGGATTCGTTAACTAAATATGGTGCCAATTTGGATTGCCCTACTAGGACGATTGTATTTCTAATACAAGGGAAGCCGACGATCAGATTTCAGTGTCAACCGACGAGCGACCTGTTTCTTACGAGTGGTTTGGCTACGATCATTAGTACGAGTACGGAGCTTACGATGGATCAAATTCCTATTGCACGAGACTTTCTAGATGTATTTCAGGATATTAAAGGACTTCCACCGAAAAGAGAAATAGACTTCTGCGTGGAATTAGTACCTGGTACATTGCCTATTTCTAAGACTCCATATAGGATGGCACCAACCGAGATGTTAGAACTGAAGAAGCAAGTTCAAGAGCTTGAAGATCTAGGATTTGTTCGTCCGAGTACGTCGCCTTGGGGAGCACCAGTTCTGTTTGTAAAGAAGAAGGACGGAACACTTCGACTCTGTATAGACTACAGGGAGTTGAACAAGGTTACGATTAAGAATAAATATCCACTACCTCGGATAGATGATCTATTCGACCAGTTACAAGGATCTAGGATCTTTTCCAAGATCGATCTGCGTTCTGGATATCACCAGCTGTTAGTTCGACCAGAGGATGTATCGAAGACTGCATTCAGGACAAGATACGGGCATTACGAGTTTCTAGTTATGCCTTTTGGATTGACGAATGCGCCAGCAGTATTTATGGACTTGATGAATAGAGTATTCAGACTATATCTGGATAAATTCATTATAGTGTTCATTGATGATATACTGATCTACTCAAAGACAGAAGAGGATCACAAGGAGCAATTACAAGTTGCCTTGCAGACACTTCGAGATAGCAAGTTGTATGCACAGTTCAGCAAGTGTGAGTTTTGGCTACAAGAAGTCAAATTCTTGGGACATGTTATATCTCAGGAAGGTATTTCGGTAGACTCATCTAAGATTGATGCAGTCTTAAGCTGGAACAGACCGACGAATGCGACCGAAGTCAGAAGTTTTCTGGATTTAGCAGGATATTACAGAAGATTCGTAGAAGGGTTCTCCAAGTTAGCAGGACCATTGACGAATTTAACAAGGAAGGAAACGAAGTATGAATGGACAGGCAAGCATGAGGGTGCATTTCAGGAGTTAAAAGAAAGATTGACTTCTGCACCAGTACTCGCATTACCTAAGAGTGGAGAAAAGTATGTGATCTACAGTGATGCATCGTACCAAGGACTCGGGTGTGTGCTTATGCAAGATGGAAATGTTATCGCATATGGATCAAGACAATTGAAGGTACATGAGAAAAATTGTCCTACGCATGATCTGGAATTAGCAGCAATAGTGTTTGCATTGAAAATTTGGAGACACTATCTCAATGGAGAAAAGTTTGATCTATTTTCCGATCATAAGAGTCTGAAGTATTTGTTCTCTTAAAAGGAGTTGAACATGCGACAGCGGAGATGGATGGAGTTACTCAAAGACTATGACTTTTCTTTGCAATACCATCCCGGCAAAGCAAATGTAGTAGCAGATGCTTTGAGCCGTAAACCTCGGTTAGTGATCGCTGCATTACTAATTAGAGAATGGAGAGCATTGGAAGAAATTGCTGAATTTGATCTTCAGCCAGTGGGACCAATGAAAGGACAACATTTTGGATGTCTTATGGTACAACCAACTTTGATCAGCCGTATCAAAGAGGCTCAACAGACAGCAAAGGATTTGAAGTTATGGTTCGCCAAGATGTCAGCCAAGGAACCAGAAGTCTGGAGTATTAGTACCGATGGAGCTTTACGATGTAAAGGTAGACTCTGTGTACCTAATGAAGAAAGTCTCCGGAAAGACATATTGGATGAAGCTCATAAGTCACGGATGACGATTCATCCCGGAAGTACGAAGATGTACAAGGATATGAAGAGAAATTTTTGGTGGGAAGGAATGAAGAGAGATGTGGCAGAGTATGTAGTTCAGTGTCTTACTTGTAAACAAGTAAAGGCAGAACATCAAAGACCACCTGGACTTCTACAGCCGTTACCTATTCCTCAATGGAAATGGGAACACATAACCATGGATTTCGTGGTAGGATTGCCGAAGTCACAGCAGAATCACGATGCTATATGGGTAATAGTGGATCGACTTACTAAGACGGCACATTTTATTGCCTATAGCATGACGTACTCAGTAGAACGTTTGAGCCAAATGTATCTACAACACGTTGTACGATTACATGGAGTGCCTGTATCTATTGTGTCAGACCGAGATTCGCGCTTTACTGCAGAATTTTGGAAGAGTCTCCAGACAGTGATGGGAACGACATTGAACTTGAGTTCAGCTTTTCATCCGCAGACCGATGGACAGACTGAAAGAATTAATCAAGTGATGGAAGATATGTTACGAGCTTGTGTCATTGATTTTGAGAGTACTTGGGAGATACACTTACCTTTGATCGAGTTCGCCTATAATAATAGTTATCATTCGAGCATAGATATGGCGCCATTCAAAGCTTTGTACGGAAGACCTTGCCGATCGCCATTATGTTGGACCGAAGTCGGAGATAGTCAACTTCTTGGGCCAGAGATGATACGAGAAACCAGTGAGAAGATTCGAGTCGTACGTGAGAAGATGAAGACAGCCCAGACCAGATACAAGAGTTATGCTGACAAGCGACGCAAAGACTTGGAGTTTGCCATTAGAGATCACGTATTACTCAAGGTTTCACCTGTTCGAGGAATCGTTAGATTTGGTCAGAAAAGGGGCAAGTTATCGCCACGTTTCATCGGACCATTCGAGATTCTGGAGCGTGTTGGGAAGGTTGCTTATCGCCTTGCGTTGCCACCAAAGATGTCAGGAGTGCACAACGTTTTTCACATCAGTATGCTGAGGAAGTATGTTCACAACCCAGCGCATGAGATCAACTTTGAGGATATCGAAGTCAACAACGACGTTACGTTCAATGAAGGACCTGTTCGTATTCTAGATCGAGGAATCAAGAAACTCAGGAACAAGGAGATTCCGTTAGTCAAGATTCAGTGGAAACATCATGATGAAGGAGAAGCTTCGTGGGAACTAGAGTCAGAGATGCGCGAGAAGTTTTCGTTTTTATTTTAAACCTTGTTGCTTTTGATTTCGAGGACGAAATCTTTTGTTGAGTGGTGGATGATGTAATACCCTGTATTTTGGTATATTAATAAGACCTGGTATTTCATTTCTATACTCGTATAAACTTTCTCTTCCTTTTGGTAATTTTTAGATACCAATCGATTGATAAGTTTCCCAATCGATTGACACTTTTTGGATACCAATCGATTGATAAGTTTCCCAATCGATTGACATTCAACCGACTAAAAGTGATGACGTGTCATTATCCCAATCAATTGCCATTTATTCCAATCGATTGACATTGTTTCCAATCGATTGACTACAAATATCTGTTGCCAATCGATTGACTTGTGTCTCAATCGATTGACATAAGCTGAGAAATGTTTTCTTCTTTCCTTCAGCTTTAAACGTGTGGCACTCCCATAGCTCTATATATATGTCTCATTTATTGGCCTTGGGTCACTTTGGCAGCTTGAGAGAGAGAAACATACCTCTTGTGAGATATATACATACATATATCTATATATCTACATATATACACACTCTATACACACACTCACTATCTTAGCAGCTGGGAGAGAGAAGAAGGAGAAACAGAAAGAAGAAGAAGGAAGAAAGGAGGAGACAGAGAGGGAAGACAGAGACAGAGAAGAGGAGGAAGAGAGAAAGCTTGGAGGTTTCAAGCTTAAACACATCCAAACGCACCCTAGGTGAGTTTCTAACTCACTTGGTCCCTTTATGTGAGGATTATGCAAGTTATTATGAAGCTTAGATGGGTTAAATGCTTGTAGTTTACGTTTATATATGCTGTTTTTACAATCTGCTGGAGAAGACGTAGTACCAATCGATTGACATAATCTCAATCGATTGACATCAGTTGTATCCCAATCGATTGAATAGGATTTCAATCGATTGACACTTTTCAGATACCAATCGATTGACATGTTCTCAATCGATTGACACTTTTCAGATACCAATCGATTGACATGTTCTCAATCGATTGACATGATTTTGATACTAATCGATTGAACTTAGTCCCAATCGATTGACATGATCAGAACATGGTTTCCTTTGCCTATAAGAGGTTTAGTTGTTCGATTTCTAATTCGAAATTCCATTATGCGACTATGGGGTAGACAGGAGTAATGTGACACCAAAGATTTATGGATAATGGATAAAAAGTGATATAAAGACGTGGGTGACGTGTTGTTTCTTGTATGAGTTCGATGTCCGTTTTCTTTTAATCCGAGTAGTCAGGCCACATTGGGAAATTGTCATGTGTCGATGTAGAATGGAACGTAAGTAGGTTTGGTAAGTTCTGGGGATGGTACGTGGATGGACGATTGGTCATGATATGCTCTTAAAAGCGGTGAACCGGATACATGGTTCTTAAAAGCGGTGAGCTGGACCAAGAAGTCTTAAGATAGACTGGATGATCTGTGATATGCTCTTAAAAGCGGTGAACAGGACCATTGTTCTTAAAAGCGGTGAGCTGGGATCACTAGTAGATGACGTTAAGTCGTGGCAATAGATTGATATGCCTTGTTCGAAATGTTATATCCCTGAAATGCGGTGAACAGGACCATTGATCTTAAAAGCTGGGGACAGACTGACATAGAGTCCATGACATGCGGTGAACAAGACCATTGTTCTTAAAAGTGATGGACAGAATAAAGGTGTATCCCTAGAGTTAAACGATTGAGTCTGTTCATGGAAATCAGAATCTGTTGAGTTCGGTATTTGAGTAACAAGACGATAAGGGTCGGTTTACAAGAAGGAATAGAGGAACAAGATAATGTTATCCTTATAATAAGATGTTAACTCGTATTTTCATAAGCTCGTGTTTACTTCAGATAATTGGTACCTCGTTAGTTTATGCTCACTCAGCTCTCAGTAAGCTGACGGCGTTTTATTGCCTGGACTTTCCCCGTCCAGAACATCCTGCCCCTTATTTTGCAGGTAATGACCAGTACACTGATGAGTGTTATCCAGAGAAAGGCCCCACCGATGACGGTTACGCCAGGGAGAATTATCCTTATGCCAGTTGAAGACTGAAGATGTTATAATTAGATTTCTTTTCGGTTGTTCTGTTAAACCTTTTGTAAGCGGGTACTTGGGCATTTGTTGTCTTCAGACCTGTTGTGATCCTGTGGACCATACTCTGATATTTTGTAATAGTTAGCACTGTGTGTTATTCTCAGTTGTTTACTGTTGTCTTTTTGGACTAGTACTGCGTGGTGTGGATTATTAGTGACTTTCACCTGTCATTCCTTATGGACCCATAAAGGAAATTTATTTTTCTCTATTTATGCTGCTCCGGGGCGTGACAAGCACTCGGTCAACACTACCTCGGGACAACCCGACCGGCTCAACCGTTCAACTAAGGAAGGTGAACTACCTGACCTAAAGAAGAGGATGAATCTAAGGAAGAAAAAGTCCCACTCCCGTGCGAGCCCTAGTGGATTCGTCCCCTCTAGCTTCACTCGGGAAAGAAAAAGAAAGAGGAGAAGGAAGAGTACAGTGAATTGGAACTGGAAAAGATGGACTTACAGGGAATAGCACAAGAAAGAGCTCGGGAGGCTTGATCGGGAGCTTTTTCTCTCTCAAGACCGCTCGGTTATCTTGATCTTTGGACAGTAGGAATGAGCAAAATGAACAAGTGTCCCTTATATAGGAAGCATGAACAGTCCAGATCAGATTAGATCTAATGGTCAGGAAGTTTTCCCGCCTAAACTGTCCAACAGCTGTCACCTCAGGCACGTAAAGTGATGCCTCAAAAGGTGCGCGCATTTAATGCAGGATGTGACAGTTCAATTATGAAGCAACTATTCAGTTACACTCACACTGACCCCGTTGGATCCTGACCAGACCAATCAAACCTCTACATGTGGCACAGACCCCGACCTCCCTAGGGTACCGTTCGGTCCGTCCACCGACCTACCAGGGAGGTGGGTCCGGCCCCGAGCAATACCCGGGCGGGTTCTCGACCGGTCTGTAGTATCTTGTAAATTTTTAATCCTGATTTGATAGAGAATCACATTAGCTTTGAAAATGGGGGGCAACTGATAGGTACAAAAATATCAGGTCAAAGTCAAGTTGCCACCTCAGTAAGTAAATGTCACATCATCTGGAAGGGGTGCTCGCTATTCAGCTTTCCTGGGCTATTTGCTAAGACCATTCGATCCGGGCCACAGCTCGGGTAGATGGGACGGGATAGTCCCCCAGTAGGGTCAGTGCGGGCTAATCCCATAGCTTGCTACTCAAGGCTCCAGCCAGTTTCCTATCTCAGATAGAAGACTAAAGAAAAGAGGAAGTTATTTCCTAAACCACTTAAGAAACTCCCCTAATTCATGTAAATCCATTGTAATTAGATTATGTTTCCTAAATCTATCTAGTTGCCTTGTATGAATGGTCTCTTATACTTATAAAAGGGACCATTCGCCCTCATTGAAGGGGATCACATTATAATATAATAGAATTACAATACACCTATACACATACGCATATACCCGGCCAGTCTCTGGTAGTACCGTCCACCTTGTTGGTTTACCAAAGGCCGCTGGTGATTTGTTAGTACAAGTGCTTTGACACACCCGTGGACGTAGGTCACCTAGTTAAGGGGGTCGAACCACATACAAATCTCTATCGTCTACCTCTCTTTATTTGGCTACCAATTTTTGGCATCATCATTAGTTAAACCACTATAATTGACTATAGCGGTGTTTATGTTTTGGGATGTGATAATCATATATTCTATTAACTTCCCATTGCCATCGTTGTAAACTTTTGTGTCTATATTAATCATTGTCTTCTTGTGAGGACCGATGTATTACGAGTAAGTCTTTGTGACTCGTACCTCCTATATGGTTAAGACGTAGCTTTGAGTGATTATGATATTTAGTACCAAGTATATCATTTGCTTTGTGAATTTTTCTTTGGTTTCATTCTTAAGTGTTTGGATGATTCATTGGGAGTTGACCCAGTTATTTGGTTCATTTTGGAACTCGTGTCTGGAAACATCATACTTTTGCTTCGTATGACGATTCTTTGATAGTGTATCATTGATCTGCTTTGAGAATCTTGTGTTTAATTGTACTTTGATCTCTCTATGATATTCAAGCTTGTGTAATATCTTCCTTTAATTCTTTTATATATCGATTGAAGCCTATCCCATTTATTCCTTCGGTCTTGTGAATGTTTTCGCCATGAGTGATGGTTGTAGAATGTTATTTCCATTCTACGGGTTAGCCTATGTTTTTTTGATTGGGTTTACCAGTTGGCGATGAGATTATATCTTTTGTTGGTATACATATCCTTTGTATGCTTGTTGCTTATGCGTTTTTGAGACAAATTTTGGGTATACAACAACCCGCTGTATTCTTGTGATCACAAATTCCTTTTGAAGGGATCACTTTGTTTTGATTCAATGATTTTGAGACATTTGGTTGTACTTTGTTTTCACTCAAGTACATTTTTGGTTGATTCAATGGTTTGGAGGTTCATATTTGTTATTATTGTCGATATTTGGAGTTAGCTCCATCTTTAATGTTGAACCTCGTGTGTCCCTTACGTTTGTTTCTCAGCATCCTTGGTGTGCTTACTGACTATTTTATTGAACTTTCCTTTCCTTTATAGATTCAATGTGTGAGAAGTTTCATTTTCTCACGTTGTTCAAGTGTTCACGTTGTTTTGTGACACTATGGAATTTTGGTGTGGTCATGGACCATTCTTTGATTGAGTTCTTTTCATTCTTGTTCCGAATTTTGGGATGGAATTCTTTTAAGGGGGGTAGATTGTAGAAATCCATAATTTTTATAAGGGTATTTTGGTAATATTGGACCAATGTGGGTCTTGGTTTGGGGCAGTGTATTTTAAATTTTGGTACATGTTGGTTTCACTTTTTGGTTATTGGGTCACATGTGGGTGCATATGTGTGTAAAGATGCTTTGGGGTGTGTGTGTGTGTGTGTGTGTGTAAGTATGTGTGTGTATATGTATGTGTGTGTGTGTGTGTGTAAGTATGTGTGTGTATATGTATGTGTGTGTGTGTTTATGTGATACACCCTAACTTTTTCCCTCACCTAACCCCATCTACTTTTGGAGACATCTCCCTCGCTCCTCCCTTTTCTCTATAGCAGGCCAATCTCTCTCTCTCTCTCTCTATCTATCTCATTTTCATTGTTCTTTTCTTTTCTCTCTCTATATCTCTCTTTCTTCTCTTATGGTTTGGGAGATTAAACCTCCATGGAAAGTCCCTGTTTCAAGCAACCATTAAAGGCATTGCAAGCATATTTGGGCCAAGGCTATTAGAGGCAAAAGTGATCATCTCCTCAAGACCTTTCCATTGATGGCCTCATCTTCCCATTTTGCAACCTATTTGGTGTGTTTCTTCTTCAAGAACACAAGAGGTAGATTTCATTGTTTAAGTGCACTATTACTTCTAACTTCATGGTTTTACATGTGTAGTTTAGAGTTAATCCTTGTTAACCTAGACTTTGAACTCGTTGATGTGATTAATTACATGATTAGCTGTTCTTATGTGCCTAATTGATTTCATGCCTAAACTTATGTGCTAAGTGAGTTGCTATGACTTGAATTGCTTTTTGATTATAACAGTTTCCTTAATGCCTAAATGATGATAATGCTTTATATGAATCCATGATTGATGTAAATTTGGTATCATGAACTACCATGTTTATTTCTTAGCATTATAATAATAGAAATGACATTGTTAAAGCATAATCGCATCTAGTAGCACTTCATAGTCGCCAAGTCGGCAAAGCATTCATGGCATTGGGTTGGGGCATATGAAATTATTAGAATTCCCACGATTGGGGAATGTCTCTTGAAATCCCCGTTTGGGGGTGATTATTGTTGAAATTCCAGACGTGGGTGTGAGGTAAGGAAGGTTGTTTGTGATCCTTAAAACATTCAAAAATTCAAGTTCATATTCTATTAGCTACCGGAGATCTTGTATGCTACACTCACGTTGGAGTGGCTCGCATCCAGTGTTGAGAGTAAGTGGTTATGGAATTGGTATTGGGGATGTTGCACGGTTTGGCCATCTGGCTAGTTGCATTGCCACGACGGCAAAACATTACATCTCATGTCATAGCATGATTTTAGAAGTAGTAGTACATTTTTACAAGGTTTTCTACTGAGCCACCGTGATTAATGAATCTACAAAACCCCTTTTTCCAGGAAATGTGGATTGGGGCAAGGCCCAAGAGTTATTCGACGTGTGGCGTCCCGTTTGAAGATTCTTTACGAGGAAGTCTTATGTTTTAAAAAGAAAACATTTCTTAGTCACAGCTCATGGTAGGAGCATTGTTTTAGTTGTGATTCATTATCTTAATTGTAGATTTGAATTACTAGTTTTCTCATGATAACTCTTATTGTTTAGCATTCGAGCTTTGTAAAGTTAAATTTATAGTTGTTAAGAGTTGGGCACGTGTTTAGCCCTTACTTTAATGACTTATCCATTTTGGGTAACGTTAATTTGCACTTGTAGCTATATATCATTTGATCCCTTATTGAATGTATTATGAGTCTAATTTGAAGTGTTTCCCATAAGTCCTATGAGAATTGATTTGGACTTGGGATGATTTTAAACTTGCAAACTAGAGTTTTTATTCTTTTTGGCAGTAGCAAAATTTGCTTCTGCAGAGAGTTCGATTGAGCGAACAGAAAGTTCGATTGAGCAAAAACTTGGCAGAACCTTCCTCTGCAAAAGTTCGATTGAGCGAACTGAAAGTTCGATTGAGCAAAAACTTGGCAGAACATTCCTTTGCAGAAGTTGGATTGAGCGCATTTCTAGTGTGTATTCTCAAATGACTCTATTTATTGTTTTTGACTTAGAAAATATTTTTTTGAACACTAAATTGGTTTGTACTTAGCCTATGGATATTATATTAAGGGAAAATTTTCTAAATTCAAATGCTTAAGGACCGTTTGGTCGTAAATTTCCAGAAGCTTATATTATTGTAAACTTTCAAAGTAAAACTCAAACCTTTGTTTCCTTTCTCAATGGGGCTTCACCCAACTTTCTTTTAAACTCATTTCAAAACCAAACATACGTTGATTGACCTTATTTGACCTATTTGGTCCTCAAAGGTCAATCCTTGACTTATTGACTTTTCTTTGGAATCCACGTAGGATTCCCCTATGCTTCCGCCTTGTTGGATTGGTCCACGTAGGACTATTCCTTGCTTTCCTTTGTATTGTTTGACTCGCTGACCTTGTCCATGTGGCCTAGTTTTCAGGGCGTTACATCTGTGCCTCTCTCTCTCTCTCTCTCTCTCTCTCTCTCTCTCTGAATGTATATTCTGTATACATGAAGAGAAGTGATGAGTAGTTTTGTCCAAAAAAATTACTATTTGTTTGGTCAAAGGATTGTAAGTTACTATATTTCATTAGTGGATGAGTTTTGACCAAAATTAAAGTCGGGATTACCTTTAAACACACAAGATTTCAAACAAGGGATTTTGGACTAAAATTCTAAATAAATAATAACTATGATATATAAATACTAAAGTTCGGGTTTTATAAATAAATAATTTGTAAGACAAGGGCATTAGGCCTTGGGATCAACCACATAATTTTCTAGATTTTAAAATAGCCATTAGATATTTATTACCTCATTATTACTATTTCAAACTAACTCTTATTATTTATTTAAACTAAATAAATAATAAGTACAATGTACAATTATTAGAGTATAATTTTAGAATTTAATATAATATGTTTAAATATTGAAAACTAATTAATAATACTATAAACCATTTTAAAAATATTTAATAACTACACATATCTTTTTATTTGAATTAAACTAACAATTATTATTTATTTAAGACTAAATAAATAATAGAATATTGACCTTTAGCCCCTGATTTTGGACTTTACAAGTTAAAGAACAACTCGTTAAAACACTTTTTTAAATACTCTCTCATCAATAACTTTTGTTGGATTTAGTCCTTTGACTCATTGACCAATTTATTTTTCTGACAAAACTACCCTCAATCATAATAAATAGTAAAAAAAAAAAATAAGCGTTTCTCTGGGGATTGAAGAACATCACGTCTCCATTGCCGGCCACCCCACTAATCAGCACCATTGCCACCGACAATCGCTATCGTGACCAACTCTGGCCACCACCAATTCGTACTTCTCACACGCGTCCAACTAATGGAGCGAGAAGCCATTTCTATCTCGTCCTAGATCTAGGGTTTGTTTCATGTTTGGGGCTTCAAAATCGAATATCTTAAATTTGTTCACCGATGAGAGCTATCCGGTGGTACGAGTGAGGACGCGGCGGCGACGGTGTGGCCGGTGAAGAAGTGGCGGCGACGATGCAAGCCATAATATTGCTTGAATGCAATCATTTAAAGCTTATAGGAGTTCATTTGTAGAATCTTTGGATCAATGAAAATAGATCTGGATCAATGACCAATGTCAAGTCAATGTTTATTCCAAGTGTGTTAGCCTTTCATGAATCCATAGATAGGTGTTGTTCGTTTGTAAAATTTTAAAAAATTGCAGAATTTCACAATAAGAGTTGTGAAATTTTACCAAAGTGGGTTTGTTTAAGGCCTTGTTTAGCCAATTAAGTGCTTGTGCTTGTGCTTTGTTTATTGTGTGAAATTTCACATTACTTTTTCTATTCACAAAATTCACATAACTACCTGTGAAATTTTAGGTGCTAGAGTGAATTTCATAGAACTGGTTTTGTGAAATTTCAAGTGCTTCAGTAAATTTCACATAACTTTTTTTTTCTTCTTCAGAATTTCAAATGGTTGAGTGAAGTTTACATTACTTTTTCTTTTCACTAATTAAATACAATCAGTTGTGTGAAATTTACACAATATTTTAAACAAAAACTATGTTTATATAATGTGCAAAACTTAGGTTTCTCAAAACCACTTATGTGAAATTTCACATAACTTATTTGTTTTTTTTTTTTTTTTTTTAAGAATTTCATATGGACAATGGTACTTGTTTTGTAGATCTTGTCAAGTGGATCCAAAACTACAAAGTTATGTGAAAAAACACATAACTTTTTCTTTTACAAATTTCACAAAACAAGTTGTGTGAAATTTTAGATGTTGTGAATTTCACAAAACTTTTTTCTTTTCACATAACCAGTTATGTGAATTTTCAGATCCTGGAGTGAATTTCATATAATAATTTTTTTTCTATTCACAAATTTCACATAACCAATAATGTGAAGTTTCAGATAGAATGAATTTCAAATGACATTTTTTTTCACACCACCAGTTATGTAAAAGTTTATATGTTTGAGTAAATTTCCTATAACTGTAACATGTGTTTGGGAACCATTTGAAATACAAAATGTGATAAGCTTATGATTTTTCTTTGTGTATAGTTAAAATTTCATATAACTACTTAAATGAAATTTAGTTACATGAAATTCAAAAAAATTTACAGGCTTTTTTTATTGTGGAAAAACAGGTTTTTTTTAGTGTGGAAAAATAGGTATTTTTAGAAGTAATACTATGCTTCCCAAATTTGATTCACAAATTTGGTTACACAACACATGTGTTAGTGTGTTCACTTGATTTTTATTGGAGGATGTTGAGGTGGTCCCACCTAGGGGTGTCAACGGTTTGGTTCGGTCCAGTTTTTAAGCGAATCGATCAATTTTGATTATTTCACAAGAAGTTATTTCAACTTTAAAATAATGGTTATGTGATTTTTTTTATTTTTTTAATTAGGCACTAAGAGGGAAGATCGTGCTCTCCCAACCCATAAACCCCATCCCACATGAGACTTGAATTTTCAGACACTTGTAGGTGGGATGGAATCCCTGACCACTAGTCCACCCTTGGTCTCGCTATGTGAAATTTGAACTAATATTATGTAACAAGTTATGTGAAATTTGAACTAATTTTACGTAACTAGTTATGTGAAATTTGGAGATGAATACTTTATACAAATTTCACATAACTTTTTTGATGCAGAAATCAAGCCGACAATGACACTTATTTGGTAGATATTGTTGAGTAGTATGTTAGAAGAGCTTTGAAAATTCTCTTGTATATTTGACGGGGACATTATGTTAGAATGTTTATAAAATTCACATAAATAATTATGTGAAATTTCACATAACTTTTTTAGTGTGAAATTTCAGACGCTGGAGTGATTCACAAATTTTACATAACCGATTATGTGAATTTTCAGATGCTCAAGTGAATTTCACAAATTTCGCATAACTATAGTTATGTGAAACTTTCAAATTTCACATAGTAATTTTAAATTCCACATAATAGCAATGTGAAACTTGAAATTTTCACATAATCATTGTTTGGACGGGGGCATTAATCAGAAGAGTTACAAAATTTTCTCAGAACATAACAATTGAAATATAATAGTTGTGTGGAATTTCACATCATATAATGCTGTGCTTCCCAATTTTGTATCCCTTATTGGTTCGCTACACATATGGCAATGGGCTTGCTGGATTTTCGTTGGAGGATGTTGAAGTAGTCCCACCATTATTGAAGGTGGTTCCACTACCCTATGTGTTGAAAACCAGTTTGGGATACAAAATTTGAAAAGCATAGCTTTACTCATTTATAAAGTAAAGTGAATTTCACACAACTTTTTTCAGCGTAAATTTCACATAGCTTTATTTTTGCAGAATTTATACCGAAAAATGGTACTTATTTGATAGATCTCGTTGATTAGACTCTAAAAATTTAAATGTTATAAAACCATGATTTGTGGTTTATATATACGATAGAGAATAAGAGTAAAGTTATGTGAAATTTTACATTCTTTTTTTAATGAGAAATTCCGCTAACTTTTTCTATGAACTCTCATAGATTATTTGAAATTTTCTCACACTGCATTTGATATGTATCCCAACTCCAAGAGGTATATTAAACACATTTCTATGGATATATATCCAAAAATATGATCAAGAGCTAGATATGTCATGTTAAACAAGTGTAAAACTATTAAAGTTCACGGACTTTCTATGAGAAATTTCTCATAACCATAGTTATGAGAAATGTCACATAAGTTTTTTCTTTAGATTATTGATATGCCCAAAATTGGCCCTATTCTATGACCGAGCGGTTCAACTCTGCGACCGCCCCCATCTCGGTCAAGTCATGCACAGTTCCTTGGATAAGCATCAGCCCGAGCGGTTTGGCCTACCCGAGGTCTCCCGAGTGGTTCATCCACGACCCGACCAACAGGTTGGGAAGACCACGCAGACATAGTTTGTACAGGCACAGTCAAGCCAGGCTCGCGAGACACGCCCCAGAATATTCCAGGCAGTTTCCTATTCAAACTAGAAGACTAATGGAAAGGGCAAATTGTTTCCTAATCCAATTAGGAAACCCCTCAATTTCCGTCAATGCACTATAAGCACTAGCATATTAACTAAGAGCTAAACTCTAGTGATTAAGATTCATCACTCCATCCAATGGTAGTTAATCATGCTACAGTGTAAACCTGATAAGATATCCAGTCTCATCATCCACAATGACAAGTTCTAAGTATCAAATTCGTATCTCACTTGTATGTATCTCATACATACATGAATTACTTACTATGATACTTAAGGATTAACAATTATCTCATGAAAGAAACATACATAAAGAAATGTAAAGTTGATATCCATATATTAAAATGTCAATGTCTAATACATAAAGTAATGGTTTGAGGGCACAAACCTAACAGTATATATAATCTTCACGTATTAACAATTACTAAAACTACAGGGTATTACATTATTATTATTATTATTATTATTATTATTATTATTATTATTATTATTATTATTTAATTTCTTTTTTCTTTTTTCTTTTTCTTTTTATTATTTTTAGGGTAAAAAGCATTTTGTACCCTTAATGTATATACCATTTTGGACTTTGCACCCTAATATTTCAATTTTCTCAAACTAACCCTTAAATGTATATAGCGAGTTGCAATGTGGTCCTTCCGTCATAATTTTTGTTAAAAACTAACAGAAACTCGTCCATGTGCTAGTCATGTGACTTATTTAAGGATATTTTAGTCATTAACCATAAATTAAAAGCATTTTGCACCCTTGATGTTTGGTTCATTTGGCGATTTGCACCCTTAATGTTTAGGTTGTTTGGACATGTTTTATTTTTATTTTTATGAAAAAAAAAGGTGCTGTGACATAATTTTTGGGTGCCTCTACCGCTACCCATTAATAATAGTAAGAGACCTAATCCAGATAAAATGAAACAAATCCAAAGTTACCCAACTTATATATCCTAATTGGAATTTTAAGTAAACTTTAATTCTAAAATTCAAGAAAATAAAATGAAAGGAATAAAATACAAAGAAAATATAATAAAAGATTTCCAAATGAGTCAGATATAGTGTTTAGGGTGAAATAATGCATAACGAAAAGAGAAAGGATTTACATGTGGTTTGGTGCTATTAATGAAGCAGCCTACGTCCACGTGTGCTGAATGAGGAGTTGACCCAAGCACTTTATCCCGACGTGGAGGCCGACCAGGGTGGTTGATCAAGAGTAATGGATACTCTGAACATTCTAGGATATATCACTAGTTATTTTAGGCTATATGCATTTGTCTCCCTTAATGTTGAATTTTTTTTGCCCTATATGTTCACATATTATGTGTATTCATGCCCCTCCCGATTTATCCCTTTTGACTTATTTTTTTGCCAGAATTTATCGCTTTAAACTCAAAAATCTTACTTTGATCCACAATTTTTTTATAAAAAAACCTAAATAAATGACTTTGATCCGTAAATCTCACTATAATCCTAAACTTCTAAAGATTCTTTGTTTTGTAGGTGAAACTAGTATTAAAAATAAAAGAAAAAATAACACATATGATCCTTTTTATAAAAAAAACAAAAAAATGAAAAGATTTAATTGTTTGTCTTTGGGTAATTCCAAAAGTCACAAAATAATGATGCAATTTTTTAAGCCCAAAGGTACAGTTTTCCAAAAAAAAAAAGAAAAGAAGAATAGGTCAGGGCACTGCCCCCAAGCTGCCCCTAGGCTCAAATCATGGATCTGCCACTGGTTGTAACACTTCTTTGAATCAACACTAATTCCTATTGCGATTAAAAAAGGGTGGGACTATGGACACCACCATTTATGCTAGGGACACCACCTCCTTTTCACTTTAATCATTTTTTAACACTAAAAACATGTAAAACTATCCTTTTTCAAATATACCCAATCTACCCTTTCCAACCCCAACACCCCCCCCCCCCCCTCTCTCTCTCTCTCTCTCTCTCTCTCTCCCGTAACCCAATGAAATAAATCTTCAAATTAGTGCTCAAGTTTCCCCATTAGATCTCACCTCTAAGGTTCACAGTGGGGTTAAATCTGGACATTAGGGTTCCAGGAAGTTTTGGCAAATGATAAATGTTTTAACTTCTTCAAGTTTAGTACTCAAATGGACATAAGGGTTTCCTAGTATTTTGCTAGAAAAACAATAATTTTGAAACGGTGGCATCAGAAAATGAAATTGGAGTAGAGTCAAGTCGGTCCCAACCATTCAAGTTTGGGTGATATTCTATATTATATTCCATTAGAATATTGGACGGTTGAAGGATTAAACTATATATATCTAGCATGATTAACCTGTTTATGTTGATAGTATGACAGATAGCAAGAAGAGAATTAATTTCCTTTGCTAGTGGTTTTTTTTTCCCTGAAATGAGCTTTCAGGGTGAAGTCTACTACTTTGGGAAATTTTTTGGAAAAATCTTGAGATTTGAAGCAAACCCCTGTCGGCGGCCGTGTGTGTGTGTGTGTGTGAGAGAGAGAGAGAGAGAGATATTTCGTTTTAATTTCCGTTGTTTTTTTGAAGATTTGTTTCATTGGGTTAGGACTTAGGAGAGAGAGAGAGAGAGAGAGAGAGAGAGAGAGAGATGAGTGGAGACCGAAGAGAGAGAGAGGAGATAGGGAGAGGTTGGGGTTGGAAAGGATAGATTGGTAATATTTGAAAAAAGTATAGTTTCATATGTTTTTACTTTTTAGTGTTAAAAAAATGATTAAAGTGAAAAGAAGGTGGTGTCCCTAGCATAAATGGTGGTGTCCCCCACCCTTAAAAAATTATATATATGTATATATATAGGGCAAAAGAAAAAAAATCAAAAGTTGAGGGGACACAGATACATATAACCTATGATATAAGGTAATACTCTCAAAAGGTGGTGAAAAATGGTGGTGGATTTAGCCCCACTTTTTTAGAATTCGAGTTTATTTCAAATTTCAATTAGGATAGGTTGGATAACTTTAGATTTATTGAATTTTATACGGATTAGTCATCTTATTACTATTAATGGGTAGCGGTAAAGATATCCAAAAATTATGTCAAAATACTTTTTTCTAATTTTTTATTTTATATATATATGTATAAAATAAAAATAAAAAATGTCCAAACAACTCAAACATTAAGGGTGTAAATCGCCAAATGAACCAAACATCAAATGTGCAAAATGCTTTTAATTTATGGTGAATGACTAAAATACCCTTAAATAAGTCACATGACTAGCACATGGGCGAGTTTCTGTTAGTTTTTAACAGAAATTCTGATAGAAAGGTCACACTGCAATTTGCTATATACATTAAAGGCTGATTTGAGAAAATTAAAATATTAGTATGCAAAGTCCAAAATAGTATATACATTAGGGTGCAAAATGTTTTTTATTTTATTTTATTTTATTTTTGTAAGAAAAGGTAAACGAAAGAGGAAATGACAAAAACAGCTGGACAGAACATGGCACAATCTTTAATTTTTACATATTTTAATATGCATTTCCCAAACACTTCCTTAGTCCAGCCACCGGGAGCACCCCTCAAGCCGTTTCCATGGACCCGGTTCTGCTACACTTCGCGCTCCCTCTTCTCTCAGGTCTCTCTTCTCCATGTAGCAATTCAATCCACTTCTAATCTTTCTATTCTCTCACTGTATAGATATACGTATACATATACATATACATATAGTCGTTTCAATTCATAGTGTATGCCTGTATATGTCAATTTCATTTGAAATTAGGGTTTTGATTGACCGTCTTTGTCGAATTCATGAACAAAAATCTGCGTTTTTTTGGTCAGTTTTCTCACTCTGAATGTCTGATTGCAATCGCATATATATAGTTGACTCAATTCATGTGAATTTATAAGGGTTTTTAGCCATGTCAGTTTTTGTTTGAGAATTTAGGGTTTTGATCTGCCGTCTTTGTCGAATTCATGAATTAAAAAAAAAAAACTGTTTTTGTTGTCAGTTTTCTAACGCTGAATGTCTGATTCCTATCGCATATATAGTTGATTCAATTCATGTGAATTTATAGGGGGTTTTGTGTATGTGTATGTGTATGTGTGTGTTTTTTTAATGTCAATTTTCATTTGAAAAATTAGGGTTTAGTTTGCCGTCTTTGTCGAATTCTTGGACAAAAAATCTGTTTATGTTGTCAGTTTTCTCAGTCTGAATGTTTGGTTACAATCGCATACATAGTTGTTTCAATTCGTGTGAATTTATAAGTGTTTTTGTGTATGGGTATGTCTATATAAGTCAATTTTCATTTGAAAAATTAGGGTGTTGATTGACCGTCTTTGACGAATTCATGAACAAAAAACTGTTTTTGTTGTCTATTTTCTTAGTCTGAATGTTTGATTACAAATTACAATCACATATCATCATAGAACGAGTTTCGTAGAGATTGGTTTGCGTGTTAGACTCGATCTCTGTCGTTTCGATTTTTTTTTTCTTCAATTCTAGGTGAAACTATTTTATTTGTGTTCTTTAGGTCTTTTCTAGGGTTTTTATGGTACTGAGATGGCGGGGTCTGAGAGTCTAGATAGTTCTTCACCATTCCCGCCCCTGCCAGCAGCGGCAGCGAAGAGGTATGGTGTGAGGAAGCCGATTTCGGTGGCTGGACCAACTGAGGCTGATCTTCAGCGAAACGCCGAATTGGAAAAGGTAAGGCATTTCTGCTATTGGGTTGAATTCAACTAGTTTTTGTTATGTAAAAAGATGCACTTTTTATTTTTCTGATTGTTTTGCTTTGATAATTGGAAGTATTTGATTGCTTCGGGGCTCTATGAAAGCAAGGAAGAGACTGCAAGGAGGGAAGAGGTTCTTCAGCGCATTGATCAGGTAATTAGCGTGTTTGATTGGTTGTTAGATGGAACAAAATGTTGTAGACCCAGCAAATAACATATATATATATATGTATATTCAGATGATTAATGTTGGAGGAGTGTTGTACTCTTGGCACTGGAGTTGCTTGTAAGAACTGTACATACAATAAAATGAAATGATGGAAGAAAGAGGAAAATAAAATGAAATGATGGAAGAAAGAGGAGATAATTCGTGTTTCTTTATAGACAACAGATGCATTGCTTTGTAGCTTTGGTCTGAACTCTGAACATTTCATATTCATTATGACGAGTGGGTGCTATAATGTGGGGGGAAGTTTGGAGAACATTGTCGAAACCTTTGTCTACTATTATTGATCACACAATTGAGGAAAAGTACTTAAAAATGCGGGTTACAGTTCTGCTCTTTGACCTTCTAGCGAATAACATTTTGGAATGTACTGTTTTAATTGGATTTTGAAGAAAGGTAGAAGAAATTATTCATGTTTATATCTTGTAGAGCAATCATGGTCCTTTGGGTAGAGGCAAAATTGGTTATGGATGTCACCCTCAAAAGTTTCTCTCTTGGCTTGTAGTGAGCTAGCTATTTTCTATGAAGAAAACAAACAAACAGAGCTGCTACTTGGAACACACTTGTGCTAGTAGCTCCCAGTTTAGATAAGTCTGTCAACAATGTTCTAAAAATCGCTAGGCGGTAAGTGGGCGGTGGAGGGGGGCCTACGCCTAGGGGCCTAGGCGGGGGACTAGTCGAGGCCTAGGCAGAAAAATTATTTTTCAGCAAAATTAATAATATAGAGATAATTCTAAATATAAAAAAAAATTCACATTATCACCAATGTAATTTGTATTGGTGCATTGGTGCTTACCAACAAACTATTTAAGCATATTGCTAATTGAAACAAGTGTCTTTGTTTTTTTAGTGTTTTGCAAAAAAAAAAAAAAAAGGTTTTTTTTTTTAATCTAATAGAAACTAGAATAGACTTCTTCAATTTGAAAAAAAAGAAAAGAAAGTGTATCAATAAAAACAAAATTGTACAACACAACAACACACAGCCGCACAACAACACTTGTTATCTCTGTCCAAACCACTGAACCAGGGTCACACACAAAAGTACAACACAACAACAAAGAGTCTCACCCACACACACACTGTCACATGACACAGCCGCACACACAAACACACACTTGACTCGACGACACACACACACACCACACAAACACACAGTCAACCACACACAAACACACACACACACACACACACTCGACCACACAATCGCAAATTGCGGCACACACACACACTCGCACACACTCGAACACACACTCGCACACACTCGAACACACACACACATGCACTGGAGCAGTGGAACAGAGAGAGAAGATGAAAGAAACCCCCAATTTCAAAAACCTTAATTTGATAAATTGAGAAATTGGAAACCTTAATTTCATTGGAGCAGAGAGAGAAGATACATGCACTGGTAGTCTGGTACGTACCTCTTCTTCTTCTTATCTTCTTCTTCTTCTTCATCTTCTTCTTCTTCTTCTCACAGTCAAGGGATTCGTCTCTTCGTGCACTGGTAGTCTGGTACGTACCTCTTCTTCTTCTTCTCTTCTTCTTCTTCTTCTTCTTCTTCTTCTTCTTCTTCTCACAGTCAAGGGATTCGTCTCTTCATGCACTGGTATTCTGGTACGTACCTCTTCTTCTTCTCTTCTTCTTCTTCTTCTTCTTCTTCTTCTTCTTCTTCTTCTCATAGTCAAGGGAGTCGTCTCTTCTCTCCTCTCAATAAAAACAAAATTGTACAACACAACAACACACAGCCGCACAACAACACTTGTTATCTCTGTCCAAACCACTGAACCAGGGTCACACACACAAAAGTACAACACAACGACAAAGAGTCTCACCCACACACACACTGTCACACGACACACAGCCGCACACACAAACACACACTTGACTCGACGACACACACACACTCGCACACACACAAACACACACACACACACACACTCGACCACACAATCGCAAATCGCGACACACACACACACTCGAACACACAGACACACACTCGCACACACTCGAACACACACACACACACACACATGCACTGGAGCAGTGGAACAGAGAGAGAAGATCAAAGGAAACCCCCAATTTCAAAAACCCTAATTTGATAAATTGAGAAATTGGAAACCCTAATTTCAGTGGAGCAGAGAGAGAAGATACATGCACTGGTAGTCTGGTACGTACCTCTTCTTCTTCTCTTCTTCTTCTTCTTCTTCTCTTCTTCTTCTTCTTCTTCTTCTCACAGTCAAGGGAGTCGTCTCTTCTCTCCTCTCGGTCTCGCACAGTCGCATGTCAATAACATTGACTGTGTGTGTGCCTGTGTGGTATATATATATATATATATTTGTTTCTTATTCAGTTATTTGACCAAAATTACGCGCTTACCCTCACTCTGCCTAGGCTCGCCTAGATCCCGATTAATCCACTGATCGATTTTACCAAACGAGTAAGGGAAAGTCGCGGCGGCTGGGCACCGCCTAGCGCCTAGGCCAATTTTTAGAACACTGTCTGTCAACCTATAGACCAAAGAAAAGGAGATATGCTTGTACATTACATTACAAATATGTAATATCAAAATGATTGTAATTCCCAGAATTGTCCTTCTTTATTCTTTGTTTGCATTAATACTTGAGGGATCCCCCTCCACCAAGAATTGATTAATATCCAAAGAGACTGCCTCTTCAAGATCTTCAAGCCTTTCGTGTTAATCGCATCTCCTTGACCAAGGAGTTTCAATAGTATGTTTTTCTTCAGGAAGTATATGTTGATTGATATTGGTATAAGTAAAAAATGGGAGAGGAAGGTACTCCAAGTGAGCTATTTTACTCTGAAACAAGCATGAGAGGGTGCAACCAATGTGCAAAATTGAACTTCATGTCTTCAAGTGGTACACAATTTTTATTTTTTATTTTTATTTTTCCTTCTTGTGCTCTCTAATATGCTACTTCTTTATGAATTTCCAAAGAGCAATCTTCAAATTAAGTTTCATTTTCCCAATAGGAGTAGGTTTCCATGAAGGGAGCACATCATTATCCTAAACTGCCAACCACCACCACCACCACCACCACCAAAAAAAAAAAAAAAATTCCCGAGGGAAAAAAACAGCCCAAAGAAAGGAGCATATAAAAGTGGGTATTTTGTATATTCAATATGAAAAGAGGATACAAGAGCCATATATATAGGCTTAGTTTGCCTAACCTACTTTTATAGATAACCGATGTGGGACAACATATACATATTAACACTAATTACAAAACTACCCTTTTAACACTCCCCCTCAAGCTGGGGCATACATGTCATATGCACCAAGCTTGTCACAAATGTATTTCACTTGAATCCCACCTAACGCTTTAGTAAACAAACCAAGTAACTAATCTGCGAACTTCACATGAACTGTATGAATAACATTTTGCAAAAGCTTCTCTTGAACCGTGGTTCGAAGTATCGGCTGATACCGAGTCGTATCGGCTGAGTTAACTCGGTATCGTGAAGGTTCGATACGAGATGCAAGCCGATTCAAGCTAGAGTTAAAAATTTTTGGAGGATCGTGCTACATATCGGCCGTATCGGTCAAAACGACCGAGTTTTTAAAATCTCGGCGACTAAATCGCGAGACGTATCGTGCTACGTTGAACTGTTATAGCAAAAAGAAGGCCTTAACTCACCAGATCTAAAGCTTCAAGGTTTTTCTCTCTCATACAAACACCATCGCAGCCTTCTCTACATCAGATCGATAAGGATAACACAGATCTGTGAGGGGAAGAAATGATTTGCTGCTACAGAGATAGGCAGACCTTACCTTCTGGAGCAAATCCATCTCTTTTTGCTCACAAATCTAGGCTGTAACTTTCTCCTTCTCTCTTCCATGACAACAATTATGCAATCCGCATACGCAACTCACCAACAAAGGCAACTTGGAGTTTTTCAGCTTAATAGAACCCTTTTGGGAATCCTTGAAATGATCGAGGCATTTAAGCTTCTCTTGAATTTGGCCCACTTATTGGGATAATTAAGAATAACAACACAATCTCTTGCATGAGTAAGAAAGTCTAAAAGGGGTGTTGCTGTTAGATGTAGACCTCAAGGGGTTAAATAGGTCAACTGTTGATTATTATCCAATTTGAAATGTTAATTGAATTTATTTGGTCAATTAGCCAACATCTCAGTGCCAAAAATATTTATTATGCAAAGCAATTAAATCATGTATACAGTCAAAATCCAATCGCATAGTAGGTACAAGATATTGAGTGGAAATCCTAAAAGGGGAAAATCACGGGACCTCAGTCTAGAGAAAATATGCACTATGTGAAGGATTTAGACTCAATCATTATAATTTTATATGACTCAAGTCACTCAACCTAACCTTCGCAGAAGATTCGTTTATTGCAGCCGTGTATTTGTCACCCAGTTAAAAAGGAACCCTGTCTCACTTGCAGTAAAATACTAAAGTTTTTGATGGTCGCACGAAGCCTCTCCAACTGTGTTCTCTCGGCAGGGCACGAACACCTGCAGAAGCAAAGTCACTTGCACTTACTTGATTTCTGAAGTGTTTATATCTGGGTTCTGATGGCAGAGACTCTTGGTTTTGTGTGTATACAAATCCTAAAAAATTAGGGTAGATGGAAGAAAATGGTTCTCTCCTTGCAAAAGACGCATTTCTCAAAAGGCATTAAAAAGTAACTCTAAAAAGAAAACCTAGCAGCTTTTAAACAGATTCTCAGGTTTTGAAATAGGAAACTGCTATGGAAACCGGATTGACATGCATTGCTTTCGATCTGGATAGGCTCTCACTTGATTAAAGCTTGGTTCTCGCTTGAGTGCTCTTCAAAGCGTTTCACATTGCAAAGCAATTTCAGAAAATATGTCGCATGTCTTTCTTGAGGTTTCTTCAAGTGAGCACTGACCTCAATTCCAGTAAGTTGCCAAGCACGCATAATCAAACATTCGAGCGGCTAGCGGGTGTTTTACAGTGGAACTGTACATTTCCAAAGTGTGTTATGCTCGCTCGGGCTGTGTTCTCAGCTCTGTAGATTTTGTAACTCTCTGTTAAAATCATTTCTAACACCTAGAACTATAAAATAGGCTTTACTCAAGTGTATGTGTGTTCCCCTAACCAACATAACGGCTTAGTCTCGTAGTCACTTACCTTTCCTAAATGAGTGATCGAAGCTTGAAACCATCATATGTATGGATTTTTGCTGTTGAGATGAAACTTTGGATTCTGAACTGTAGAATATAACTCGGACAAATTACAACCTTAGTGTTTGTCATACGGAAGTTGCCAACATATAAATATGGATTTTACAAAAAGTCCTAAAATATGGATTTTACATGCTTCATCCCCATTCGAGTTCTTGAATACTTTCATCACTTCCTCTTTTCCGGCTTGCTTATTTGACAGTCTCCATTAGTTTAAAGTTCCAGCTGTAAGTCTGGTGCAGGAACATCCTAGTGATTTACGACAGCCAAACAAGTTTTTTAATAATCACAGTTTAAGTGTTTTTATTTATTATTATTTAGTGTGTGTAATTAGGGGCCTGGATGCTAGGGCTGCTGTAACCCTACTATAAATACTCCACTATTGAACTTTGTAAGCAGTTTTCAGTCATATTTTTGTAATCAAAATTTAGGAGTTGCTTATTCAGTTTTCACAGTCATATGTCGTGCCCTCTGCTTGTAGTTGGTCGAGTAATCCATCCATTAAGTTTGGCTTGATTGTAGCTGAATGTTCAAGATTTGAAGTGTTAAGGGAATCCATTAGCATCTCTCACTCTCTCATATATATATATATATATATATTTTCTTTCTTAAGTATGTCGTATTTAGAAAAGCAAAGTAATTGAGGAATGATTGATTCATTCATCAAAGTTAAGCATATGAAGCAAATCTTGTGTGTCCATGAAAGATGAGTATTTATACTATAGTTTTGCAATCCAAGAACAAAGCAAAAAGTTCCAACTATCTGCATCAGAGCTACCACGCTTCCATTAAACTAAAACACACTAATTTTGGTGAAATTATTTTGTTCCAATTAGGATCATTTGTGCAACCAGCGGAGCAATCTTTAGATCTCTAACTGCATCATGCAGACATATATTCCTTCTGGAAACAGAGCTGTAGCTCTTTGTTCTTGGAAACCGAGACTTGAAACCCTACATTGTTTCTAAATTTCTTATGGATTTTGTGTTTTGTTCATCGATTGCATCACAACTTCAATAGTCTGGATAAGCTTTTTCCTTCTTTTTTATATTATACTGGTCATTACACTAACTGGTTTCCATATACTTTGTATCTTCTTTTCTAGTTGTTTGATTGTTTGTGTTGTTTCAACTTGTATAGATTTGTTTGTTAACTTTTTTATGTTGTATGCACTATTGGCTTATGAATCAAATGGTTGTAACATGGAAATTTGTATTGTAGATTGTGAAATGTTGGGTGAAGCAATTAACTTGTCAGAGAGGCTACACAGATCAAATGGTGGAGGATGCAAATGCTGTCATATTTACTTTTGGGTCATATAGGCTGGGGGTAACTATGAGTTTGCATTCCTTTCTTTTCTTTGTCTGGTTTATGAGCACTTCCTTTTGCTTTGCATCATTCTGCAAGACATTCTTGGGGGAGCTTAACAACAACTTTGGACTTTAAGTGGTTCGTATCATGTGAGCTTGCATTTGAAGCATTGCTACAGTGATGCTTTTCCCCCGTTCAGGATATTGACTTGTGGTGTTGTCAAATCGTGGATCGAATGGTGAATCGGATTTCCAAAATTATGGATCGTGAATCGTAGGAATCATTTTTTTCTTCTAAAGAATAAGTAATAATATGCACCTATTAACTTAGTACATATGAAACCTAAAATGAACAAAACAACAAGTTCATGCAAAATCAAGTCTCAAAAGGTTGAAAGTTTTCCACTTAAATAATTGCTAGTAACAAATTGAGTACTTGTCAAAAGGAAAATTTGGCAGTGACAGAGTTTGGCAATACTATTTGAAAGTCGAAAAAATTAGTACAAGGATTTCAAGATGTAGAAAAGAATATGCCATATGATCCACATCTAGATGTTGAAGTTGCTTTTGTTTTTGTTTTTCAATCATGAGCGGTTGGTGGGACTGAAGGGATTGGCTCGAGTCTTGTTTGGTAGAGTAACACCACTTGGCAAGACTTGTTGACGAGGGACTATTTCGGTAATAGTTGGAACTGAAATCGAAATTCGTTCAGCGTTGACATGCAAATTCATGGTGCTTTTATTGAATAATAAATAATGGGACATATGATCCATATCCATTTGTTTGATTTGATTTTGGTCACTAGTTTCTTGCAGTTGCATATCATTGGAAAATTGTACAAGAACTTCTTACCTCATCAGTTTCAGAATAATTTTGTTTTACTATGTTATTTGGTTTCCGAATTTCTGGTATTATTGAATGGATTGCATCAGATGTGAGAATGCAGAAAGATGTTATTCTGTTGACAGGTACATGGACCTGGGGCTGACATAGACACCTTGTGTGTGGGGCCATCTTATGTCAGTCGGGAGGTATGTTTTAATATTGAACCAATTGTTTGTTGGTAAGTTCATGAATATAGAAGCATTATGTTTGAAGGTCTATTTTATGGTTTTGTTTTTTTCTCAGGAAGATTTCTTTATTATTTTGCATGATATTTTGGCTGAAATGGAAGAAGTTACCGAACTTCAACCTGTTCCAGATGCTCATGTCCCAGTAATGAAATTCAAGTTTCAGGGAATATCAATCGATCTCCTTTATGCGAGTATCTCCCTTTTGGTTGTACCGGAAGTAAGTGCACAAGACAGTTCTTTAAAGTTGTATTGTTTCTTGGGTGTATATGTTTGTTCCAAAGCACCATATTATATTCATGGGTTAATTACATTTTCTTCACACCCCCCCCCCCCCCCCCCCCCCGGCTCATTTTCACTTTACCCCATGTGGTTCAAAAGTGTGGTTTGGACTAAAGTGAAACTCTTAAGATTTCTCCCAAAATAGCCCCACATGGACATTAAGTGTTAAAATTTAGCCCCATAGAAGGGGTTAAGTGAAGTGTCAAAATTAACCATACATGGGCACTTAGCCCTACAAGAGGTTAATTCTTTAAAAAAATTAGCCCCACATAAGTTGGCTAAATGGCAGCATTATCCCCACATAGGGGATTAGCCCCAAAATTAACTTCACAAAGGGGGTTAATTGTTAATGTTTTTCGCCAAATTTAGAATTTTCATCAGTTTTGAGGGAAATCTTAACAGTTTCACTTTAGTTCGAAACCACAGGGGATTAAGTGTCCACTTTTGAAGCACAGGGGGTAAAATGAAAATGGGCCTAACCACATGGAGGGTAAAGTGTAATTAACCCTATTTTCATATATCTCTTTGATCCAAGCATTTTTATATGAGAATGGATTTTGCCTAACACTCCGTTTGCTTTGATATAAAAAGTTTTCCGATATTGTTTTCAGCATTTTTGGGTGTTTGATTGTCCAAAAATGTATAAAGAAGAATTTAAGGAAAAGGAATGTAGCTTAAAATGCAGAAAATGGTTTACCGAGAAATTTCCCGTGCCATTTTCTGGGACAGCCTTTAGAAGTAAAATGCTGAACTAATCAACATGTATGTATATTTTTTGCTTAAATTAAATCTTGCACCCTCCTAGTTTGCAGTTGGCTGCACTTTGCCACCCCCCCCTATTGTATAAAGTTGACACATTAGACCTTCAAGTTTTTACGTTGTGTCAATTTGCACATTCTATAAAAAAAAGTCATAATCTGTTGAAATTCGTCAGCATTCATAATTCATTGAAATTCATTGTTTGGCGGAGAATATTAACCAATTTCAATAGAATATGACGTTTTTGGATGGAATTGTTGACAGAAGGTGCAAATTGAAAATCTTTTCGAGCGTAAACATTTTTTGTCGAAGCAAACAGAGTGTAAATTCTTTTAGTTGGTGGTAACTCCCTTGTGTCCAAAGTGCATGAGCTTGAAATGTTGGTTTTTTTTTTTTTTTTTCCTTCTTTCTCTAATTGTGTCATAGTCCCTTTTCTTATTGTATTTTGTATTTTGAATCCACTATGCCAATGATTGGAATTTTGAACCATTTTGTTTTTTGATTTAATTATGAGATTCGGTTTCATATCTAAAATCAACCTTCATTTTGAATCAACAGCTTTGAGTCTCAAATCAAAGTTGTCATGGCAGTTTTTAATTTGATACAACTCTCCTCCAAGGGCTTTAAAATTAGTTTGAGAGTCTAAAGTGTTAGAAGTAATTAAATAATTGGATTAATTGTTTCTTGGCATACAATGAATGAAACAGTAATGTGTATCCACATGGCCACTCTAGCTTTAGAGCCTTGTAACAGCACTCTTGAAATCTTCACATCAATACTCGTATCTCATTGCTCCTCTCTTTATTCACTTTCTATTCCAAAGAGATTAATAAAGTAAAGAGAAAGGGGGATATGCAGGACAAAACAAATGCTTAAAACTTCATGGTTCTAAACATTGCTTGAATGCTCGGAATTAGATGTTATAGAAGCTGGTAGGTGGGGACAGTCTCAGCTATTACCATCTTCGGATGCAGGTTCTTGATGTACAATTCAATATGATATTCAGAAGCATGTTCGATATGGCATCCATTTATTTAAGCTTTTCTTATGTCTGTTTTTTGATGCATTGTTTCAGTCCCTTTTCCTCATAACTCTGGCAATGACTTGTTAACAGGACTTGGACATCTCAGATGGGTCTATTCTCTACAATGTTGATGAGAAAACTGTTCGAAGTCTTAATGGTTGCAGGGTTGCAGATCAAATTCTTAAGTTAGTTCCAAATGTTGAGGTGACGATATACCTGCTTTACCTTGCTATATCTAACCGTGTAGTTGATTGTACACCATTTTAATCCTTTTAAAATTTGTAGCACTTCCGCACAACTCTCAGATGTTTAAAGTTTTGGGCGAAAAGGCGTGGTGTCTATTCAAATGTAAGATGGTACATTTTGGGGTTCCATTCCTTGTTACATATTATCCTTCGAATAATGGTTGACATATTATTTCTGTCTTTTGTTTTCTTTTTCTATTGGATTAGGTTACTGGGTTTCTTGGCGGTGTAAATTGGGCACTTTTGGTTGCTCGTGTGTGCCAGCTTTATCCCAACGCGGTTCCCAATATGTTAGTTTCCCGATTTTTCAGGGTTTATACTCAATGGCGTTGGCCAAATCCTGTGATGTTATGCTCCATAGAAGAGGATGAACTTGGGTTTCCTGTGTGGGACCCTCGAAAGAATCATCGGGACCGAAGTCATCATATGCCTATTATAACTCCTGCTTATCCTTGCATGAACTCTAGTTACAATGTCTCAACAAGTACTCTCCGGGTGATGATGGATCAATTCCAACATGGTAACAGGATTTGTGAGGTAAGGGCCAAAATGTAAATTTTTTTTGTTTGTTTCACCACCTCCCCCCCCCCCCCCCCCCCCTTCCCCTTTTGTTTCTGTTTGGTCACCTGCGGACATTCCTTTATGCTTTTTTGTGCATTAGGAGATTGAACTGAATAAAGTCACGTGGAGCGCTATGTTTGAGCCGTATCTGTTTTTTGAGGCGTACAAAAACTATCTGCAGATTGACATAATTGCAGCAGATGCTGATGATTTGCTAGCTTGGAAAGGCTGGGTGGAATCTCGGCTTAGGCAACTTACGCTGAAGGTGAAGTGTATGCCATTCTTGTAGACGTTTGATCGAATTTACGTTTGGGTGACATTATAGTTGTTAGAATCAGTCAAAATTCGAGTTTCATACAATCGGATACGATTCACGATTCATAAGTAGTTTCAGTTAAAATAAAAAAAAGCTTCCGACTTTTTAAGCCTACATATTAGATGCAACCTGTATTTTTTTAACAATTGTAAGTGTGTTTTTTATATGTATACGTGATATGCATGAATAGTAGTATTTATTTTCTAAAAATTTGAAGCTAACAATTACCAAATCTTTATTTTCTAAAGATTTGCTATTTGACAACCATGGTGACAACTAATTTGGAGAACATAATGATTAAGAAGTAAAAAAAAAATTCCTTTCTTATATTTGCTTCGCAGATAGAACGGGACACATACGGGATGTTGCAGTGTCATCCTTACCCAAATGAATTTATTGATGTGTCGAAGCCATGCCCGCATTGTGCTTTTTTTATGGGCTTGCAGAGGAAAGAGGGAGTGAGAGTACAAGAAGGCCAGCAGTTCGATATACGTGGAACAGTTGATGAGTTTAGGCAAGATGTAAATGTGTACTCGTTTTGGAAACCTGGTATGGATATATATGTTTCTCATGTTCGTAGGAAGCAAATTCCTGCTTACGTTTTTCCCGATGGGTATAAACGGCCACGACCGTCAAGGCACACAAGCCAAAGGGCCGAAAAAACTCCTGAAGTTGATTCTGATGGCACGCCCAAGAGGAAACTTGAAGCTGAAATGGCGGACATGAAGCCGGAGAAGCGGGCTTCTATTAGTCCACAACGATTGGGTTCTGTTTCTCCGGGCTTTAGCCAGGAGGTAAAGTTAGAACGTTTGGAACGAAGGTCATCTGGTGGGCAATTGAAGAGTGAAAGTGTCAACTTGGGGTGTGAGACACGATTGGGTGAAATTGATGAAGGTAAATCCATTAATAGAGATGTAAAGGAATTAGGTTTGGTTTAGATGACCTTGTAATAATTGCATTCACACGTTTACAGAAATGAAAAAAACGACAATCTTGAATTAATTTAGAAAATTGTGCTTATGTACGAGCAAAAGAGTAATGTGGGGTACAAGACACGGTTGGGTGAAAATTGAAGTAGGTGAATCCATTAATCAAGATGAAAAGATTTAGGGTTGTTTGGGTGTCCTTGATTGGAATGATTGGATTCTTACTTTTACATAGTATTTTTAGGTTAAAAAAAAAAGTGAGGATCTTGAACTGTCGCGTTTTGAAATTGTGCTCATTTAATATCTGATGCTTAAAATCATGAATTTGTCATTCTAAGATAACAGGAAGAAAAAAAAAAGAAAGAAAAAAAGAAAAAAAAAGAAAAAGAAAGAAGAAACATGATGAAATCTCCTATTTAGCCAAGATAAGAGTAAAAATTATGAATGAGAAATTTAATTGACAACCAAACATGATATTATTGAAACGCATCCAACTTTCCAGGAGTTATGAATGAGGTAAAGTCGGATGAACCTGTGGTGAAACCCGCTTTGGCTTTGACCCAAGTGTTGGCTGCTTCTTGTGAAGAACAGAGCGAGGATTCTTTATGGGTTGGATTAAATGCTGATACTGGATATGCTAAGAGATTGCTTAATCATATGGAGGTGGTTTCTCAGAATGGAGAGGTAGTTGAACCGTGTAAGCAGGCATCGGGGGCAGAAGAGTCTACAAGTGTGTTTGGAGGAAATGCTGGCGTCCAGAACCTCAATTGCAAGGTGAGTATCTACATTTGAGGATTTCGGGTTACCAGATGGCAGTGAGAATACTGGGAAGTATTGAAGATAGTGAGAGCGGGCGATCCTTGCAGGGTGATGCATGTGCGGCAGGAGATCAAGACTCAGTCTTGGGAAATGGGTGTTTAAATGGGAGCATCCCATTTGGAAACAGCTTGGCAGAAGAATTAAAGGTTTGGAAACTAAAATTTCAATTTGTTCATTTTGTTTACATTTAGGGTAAATTGTATTTTGCACCCTCGTCTCTCAATTTTAGCAATTTGGTCCCTTAATGTTCAGGTCAATTGCAATCTCATCCTTCTGTTAGCTTCCGTTCGAAAATTTTACAGAAATAAACTTGCCACGTGGCGCAATGTGAAACTTCTGGGGGATGAGTTCCACGCACGTTTTCAGACGGAAGGTAACAGATGTTGACATTGCAATTGACGTGAAAGTTAAGGGACCAAATTGTTACAATTAAAGATGATGGTTTATAGTGGGAGGGTGCAAAATCCATTTTACCCTTCATTTATTATTGTTATGATCTTTTTTTGTTGGGTCCCACTTCTTTCTTTTTGGTAGGGTCATTTGTGACACAGACCAAATACCTTTTTTGGTGAGTTTAGTTTGGCAAAATCTTGAAAAAGGGTACTTTGATTTAAGCAAGCACGACAATCCTTTTTGCATGATCTGTAAGTCGAAGACTGGGATTTTGGCGGACAATAAAAATAATCAGATTATTCTGAAACATTATCTGGCCTGATTTTTTATTTTCGCCTGATTGCAACACTCTCTAATCAGGTTTTCCATATTCATTTTATCGTTCTGACTCTCTGCACAGACAACCCCTAGCTGGTGCATATGTGGTCGTTGGATCACTATACGTGCTACAGCTCCACTTACTGTGCTCGAGTATCTGACTTTTTCTCTGTTCAAGGCTTGGATACGATCTATCCTTTCAAAGTTTCAATTATTCCCTTTATCTCTTGCTCACTGTCAAACTTAATTCCTCATAATTTTTCTCTCTATTTCAATTGTTCAGCCAAACATTGCACTTGGGATAACGGAAGACTCTCAGGATGGTGCTAGTTCTGAATCTGTGCAGAAACCGGTTACGAGGCATGTATTTTCAAAACCCAAATTTTGGTTTTGATTCATGTTATCTTTATACTGTCCTGTTTGGTTTGTTTGCTTGGCTATTTTCTAGCAGGTTGAGTCTGGAATCAATAGCATAAAGCTTGGGAGGTGAAGCTTCCATGTGAATTGAAGCTATGGTGGAAGAAGAGACAGGAACACCACCTTGGAAAGATCTCTCGTAAATTGCAGGGTCTGTTCATGGTCTTTCAGGTGCGCATATTTGTTTTATCTTGCAGATTAGGAGTGGGGGCCACAATTGGAAGAATCGTGCATAGCTGCGCCATCCGTATATGACGGTATCCACAACACCACAAAAAAAAAAAAAAAAAAAAAAAAAAAAGAGAGAAGAAGAAAAGAGGAGGAATAAACGGTAGTTGTGAGCCTTTTTAAGTACCTACCAAAGGAACTTGGTGCTTTTGAGACTCGCGGCTTTTCGTTTCCTATGTGGGAAGTCTTCTAGCCTTTTGTTTATTGTAAAAAAAAGACAATTTAAATCCGAGCAGACTTGTTTCTTGACCTATATTGAGAGTGATTTTGAGCCACAAGGAGTTTCTTCCTCGTCTCTTTCGCTCAATGTGATATTCGGTAAACGATTGTAGTTTGTATGCTGTGTTTTTGCGGTACAGTTCTTTTTTCACAACTCTATTAGCCAGTGTGGCCTGTACTTAGCCATTGTGGTATGTGATCTTGTGGTCTGTGAAATACAGTTCTTATTGTGACTTTATCTCTCTCTAAACATGTGTGCGTATTTTGGATACTTACAGTGTTTGATAATCTAGCACTTATTTTTTTTATTTTTTTTTTCTTTCAGTTCGTTTTATTATATACGGAAAAAAAAAAAAAAAACGCTTAAAGCCTACCAAAAACTTTTAAGTAAAAAAATTATACCGAGTACTTGAAACATATTTGAAATATTATAGATTTAGTTAGTTTAAAATTCCGGCACTAAAAATTCAACTGTTAATTTTTCAGTATTTAATTTTACTTTTATCAAATGGCCCCTAATCTGTATTAGGTGGTTTTGGTGACTTAAATGTTCTGGTTGAGTAGGGCTTGCTCTGGCGGTCTGGCCTGGTCTAGTTAGACAAAAGACCTTGATCTAAACCCTTTGACAACCCAAGACACATATATTGAGATATATCAACTAAGTAAATATATATATATATATATATATATATATATATATATATATTTTATTTGATGAAACTAAGGAAATATTATATATACTGCATTTGTATTCATTTCTAGACAGTCTAGCTCATATGTATCCTTGTTTTCAACTGGAGTAATATTTGGGACACAATCTTCATACAACTTTCATACAACCTCTCTAAAAGATGTGTCTATCTCTCTCCTGTGATGTCACTAGACCCCACAGTGACACAGGAAAGAGATAGACACATCTTTTGAGGAGGTTGTATGAAAGTTGTATGAAGGTTGTGTCTCAAGTATTACCCTTTCAACTGTTACCTACCTAGTGTGTCCACAACTAACACAAAAAGTGTGAACCACCGAGGTGGTAGCCCAGTTGGGACGGGGCCGACATTTTTACCCCAGGGTCAGGAGTTCAAATCCGGACGTAAGTTGAAAACGTTTGCGTGAGTAAAGCCTGATTTCTGTCGTCTGTGGATAGGTTTCTGGCCCACCTGGTAGCTTCGGTGGGGTGTGGTGACGGGCTCGCTTACACAGGCAGTAGCTATGGCTCAAATCGGACATTTTACATCGGAGAGGGGCTCCTATGGTCACGCCCAGGGAGGATTGCTACGCTAGTTGCCCCCCTCCCCTTTTTTCTCAGCAAAAAAAAAAAAAAACACAAAAAGTGTGAAGGTTTTCGAGACTTTGATGTGCATTTTAGTTGGGTTTGGTCTCAAATAGGATGACCACTTCCCATGAATGGAGCTGGGTTTATTAGGGGACCCATATAAATATAAGAAGTTAAATATCCTAAATGGGTGAATGTTCATGGAGCTGGGTTTATTAGGGGACCCATATAAATATAAGAAGTTAAATATCCTAAATGGGTGAATGTACGTTTGTCAAAATCCAACTAGTGTGTCATCGTATCCAACGTTTAGCTACCAATCTTTGGTTGTATAGTCCTATCATAAAAGGTAATATTTGAGGTATAAATATTTTACACAAACACTTATAAATATACACATTTTTTTTTCTCTTCTGGGTGATTGTGGGGTCTATTGAAATTATTCGGGCTCCACAGTGTCACCCATGAGGGAGATGGAGTGTATTTATATAAAGTGTTTGTGCCCCTAACATTGTTGTATTATAAATTCATAATTAATAAAAAAACGGTTGTAGTATCCTATTCATAAACTCATAATCAATAAAACGCAATAACGAAAAAAAAATAGTAATAAAAGTTTGGTTATAGACTTAGTGAAAGAAAGAAAAGGAAACCACTAAAACTCAGCTCACTGGATTAGTTCACTTACCCACTTCACTTAAGAGCATTTCCTTATATATATATATATATATATGTAGACTAGTTGTAACACCCGTACCCGGACGAGAAGATTAATTTGGTATTAATATGTGTTAATTAAAGATAATTAATGCATGAGATGATTTAAGGCGGGGTTATGAACCCACATGTGAAAAGGTGCTCAAATGCGGGCATAGATGAAAGTCCTGTGAAAGGCGGGGCTGGTATAGAAGTGGAGCCCAATGAGGCTCTAATTAAATAATTTGCATTTTTATGCCATTATATGTTTATATGATTACTTGTTTAAAAGTTTAAAGATATTATTATGTTTTATGATAGGTAAGGGGACCAGTATGGGTACCCATGTGAGGGCGTAATTGAAAATAATTCATAATTGGTAGGTTTAATAGCAACCTCATGAATTATATGGGACCACGTTTGGGACCCACGCGAGACTTAGATTAAATCATTTTAGAAAAGGTGGGTAGTTAATGTAATTAACTAGGGGGTTTTATAATAAAGCTTAAGAAAGATCGGGGGGTGTAAATGGGAATAAGGAGAAATGGTGACAACACATATGCATGCTAGCATATGTGTCTCTCCATTGTTAATTACAGCTGGGAATTGAGAGAGGAAAGAACCGAGAGCTCTCAACAAAAACGACGGATTTCTCGACGCCGTTTTCTTGCAGTTTCTCCGCCGTCCGACGCCGGATTCACGAACCGAGACCGGATTTGGACTCGTGGAGGTAAGAGGATCACATGCACGTCTTTTATTTTCAGTTTCAACAACGTTTTTACGACGACTGTTCTTAATAGATGATGTTCTTGGCACCAAACTTGTATAGGAATTACACCGATGAAATTTGGGTTGGAAATTTGCTAAAGGTTGGGATTTCTAAGCTTAATTCACTAGTAAATCGAAGAGGTGAGTGTTCTAGTCCCAAAATTGGGTGTTTATACATGTTGATGTGATAATTGTTAGCTTAGAATGCTTGATTCATGTTTATGTTTATATGTGTTGTTGAATTTGGGTAAAAAGCATGTCAAAGTTATGAAATTGCTATGCTTATATACTTATATGCTAAGTTGCTAAAATGCTTATGTGGATCAAAGGGAAGTCAAGTAGTGAGCACCATTTATAGGTCCCATATGTAAGGGATAGGAAGTCCTCAATGAGTAGTACGTGGCGACGACCACAATGAAATGCCGGTGACGCTTTCGGGGTCACAAGAGAGTGTGTGTTGTGCTATATGCGCCAAAAGAGTGAGAAATTCCGGGGTGAGAAGGACCCGGGGGTGGTGGCTTGAGTTACTTGACTTTCCGGAGATCAATTTGTTGTTTATAATGAGTGTTGCATTTGCATATTAAACATTCCAATAGCATGGTTAGTCCCCCACTAAGCGAAAACTTAAACGAAAATATTTTTTCTGTTGTGGTTATTGAATAACCATCGTAGGTAAGGCAAGGCACGGGAAGAGGAGAGGAAATGATCCGCACGACGGAGTGGGTGTGGAGTTGTGTCTTTGTGAATATGTTCCTATGACTAATTCGTTTATGTCTAAAATGTACTTTCTTATTGGCAAAGTATAAATACTTTGAGTTTTGGAAGTCTTGTAAAATATTAAGTTAGGTGTTAATGTGAATTTTGCACCAAAGTGTAAGTTGTATTTACATGTCATGAGTCATGTGTAAGGGTGGAGGAGGAGCTTGAATTTATGAAGAAAAATTTGGAGTTGTAAACCTTAATTTGGTTCCTTATGTTGGATACTCATGTATATGTTGGGAGAAATAGGATTTTGATGCAAATTATGATCCATGTGAGAAGGTTGTGTGTTTTAATTGTTGGATCACACTTGATTTAACTTGTGTTGATGATTGGGAACACTTAGAAATGGTTTTGGAATGATCTTTTATGTTTTCACAAAGTTTTGAGATGTTAGGAAATATTTTGGACATGAAAAACTGATGTTTTTAGCAGCAGGGAGCTATTCTGCCAAGGCCGGATCGATCCGGCCTTCCCGCGGATCGATCTGCCTATTTCCAGGGACATTCTGCCTCAATATCAATAAAATGGATAGATCCGCCCTTTTCGCGGATCAATCCGCCCCTATAAATTTTGACTGTCCAATTTTACGGAAACAAGCATAACTCATTCTAGGAAGATAGGATTCGTTCGCCGTTTTTTGTGTTGGAACCGGGACCCAAAGATCTATCTTTTGGTATAAAATTTGCTATACTTTATTAATGACCATTTTTTCCTTGGGTCTGATTTGTGCCAAAAAAGCTCTTTTATGGAGTCTAAAACATGTTTTTCTTCATGATTAGTGTATGGTTTGGTGTGTGGGCTTTGTTACATGTGTCCTAATCCGCCTGGGGCGGGTTGGGGTGTGATAATTTTTGGCATCAAAGTAATAGGTTAGAGCCTTTGGGGACAAGTGACGATTACAACTACGATGTGTAATAAGCATAAATGATCAATGAATGTGTAAATCATGCATACACGTTTAGTTAGCATGTTGAATGATGTTGAGCATGCATTGAAAAGTATAAACATAACGTGTGTGTGTAACTGTATTGTGAATGCCAGAGACAAAATGTCTGGTTCGACACCGCCTACGCAAATGGAGAGAATGGAAAGGGTTGTAGTTTGTTTGGTACAAGTAGTTGAAACTCATGCAATAGAGGGAAGACGTGAACAACCGAATCCTAATCCGAGGGAGGAGGTGACCACTATTTCACAGTTTTACAAGCAAAAGTCTACACTATTCAGGGGGGAGACTGATCCAATGAGAGCCGATTTCTAGTTGTCCGATATGGAGAGGATATTCAGGGTTCTTCCATGTTCCAAAGTTCAGCAGGTTTTATTTGCTGCCGATACTTTAAAAGAAGAAGCACGGTACTAGTAGCGTACAAGATTGGGACAGGAAAGGCCGAATACTTGGAGGGAGTTTGTGGTACTCTTCAAGAAGCAGTATTTTCCAAAATCGTTCGAAGATTCGAAGGCTCAAGAGTTTATGGAACAAAAACAAGGAGGGATGACAGTTCGGGAGTATTCCGCCAAATTCACAAGTTTGGCACGATTTGATGAAAATGTAGTACCGAATGAAGGGGATCAAACTAGAAAGTTTGTGATGGGGCTTAGGGATGAGATTCGACGTCAGGTATCCATGCAGCGGTTGGATAAAGTTGCAGAGGCATTGGATGTGGCTTCAATCGCCGAGAGAGATATGGGGTATCAACAAAGTTTCCAAGCACTGGCAACTCAACAATACAAAAGGCCGAGCTCAAGCCAATATAGCGGACAAGGGAGTTCGAAGAGACAAAGTTTTGGGGGTTCTTCGGGTAGTGGAGGTAACAAGCCACGATGTAACACGTGCGGGACATTTTATTGGGGTGTATGCAATCTACCGACAATGGTGTGTAATAATTGCCATCAAATGGGTCATGTGGCGAAGAATTGTCCGGGGGTGAGGCCAAATACTTATGCTCTGATGAGACGTACTGACGATAGTGGAATGGTTTGTCATAATTGTGGGGAGCTTGGACACAGAATATGCAATTGTCCTAAGCCGACGCAAGGAGGTTTTAGTGCAACCGCAAGCAATGCACCAACACCGTGACCACCTCAACAACAACCATCTCAAGGAAGGGAACAACGTCAGGGTCGTTATTTCCAACTTAATCCAGGGGAGACCACCGTTGCTAACACAGTCGTGTCAGGTAAAGTTCTTATCTGTTCAACACCTGCTAATGTGTTAATGGATTCTGGTTCTACCCACTCATTTTGCTAGGAATATGAATGTACCCTTAGAACTTCTAGAATATGATCTATCTGTTGATGTTCCGCTGGGAAGATCATTGGTGAGTTCGGGAGTTTATAGAAATTGTGAAGTTAAAATCATTGATGAAATATTAACTGCTAATCTAGTACCGTTAGTAATTCAGCATTTTGATGTCATATTGGGGATGGATTGGTTATCAGTAAATCACGCGGTTATCGATTGTGAGAATAAAAGGGTAGAATTTCAGGCACCGACTCATAGAATCTTCTCATTCCAAGGGGTAGGTGTTGTGTCACCATCTTATCTTGTGTCTGCTGTCAAGGCTTGTCATTTATTGAGAAAGGGAGGTAGAGGTTTCCTTTGTAGCATATCTGATACTAGAAGTACGGAACTGAAGTTGGAAGATATACCAGTGGTTAGGGAATTTCCTGATGTATTCCCAGAAGATTTGCCGAGTGTGTTAATTGAGAGGGAGGTTGAATTTGGTACAGATGTAATATCAGGAACACAACCCATCTCACGGGCACCATATAGAATGGCTCCGATAGAATTGAAAGAGTTGAAGACTCAGTTACAGGAGTTGTTGGATAAGGGGTTCATACGGCCAAGTGTTTCACCCTAGGGTGTACCGGTTCTTTTTGTGAAAAGAAAGATGGGACGATGCGGATGTGTATAGATTATCGTGAGATCAATAAAGTAACTATAAAAAACAAGTACCCATTACCACGGATCGACGATTTATTTGACCAGTTACAAGGAGCTCAAGTGTTTTCAAAGATCGATTTGAGATCGGGGTATCATCAATTGAAGGTAAAAGCTGAGGATGTTGAGAAGACGACCTTTAGAACTCGGTACGGTCATTATGAATTTCTTGTAATGCCATTCGGAGTAACCAATGCACCGGCTGCGTTCATGGATTTAATGAATCGAGTCTTTAAAACGTATTTGGATGAATTTGTTATAGTTTTTATTGATGATATTCTTATTTACTCAAAGAATCTAGAAGAGCATGATAGACATTTAAGATTGGTGTTACAATGACTTCGAGAAAAGCAATTATTCGAAAAATTGAAGAAAAGTGAGTTTTGGTTAACAAGTGTTACCTTCCATGGCCATGTGATTTCCAAGGATGGCGTGTCAGTTGATACGCAGAAAATAGAAGCTGTTATGAATTGGGCGAGACCAACCAATGTGTCAGAAATTCGTAGCTTTCTGGGATTGGCTGGGTATTATAGAAGGTTTGTTCAGGATTTTTTTGAAGATTGCTACTCCGATGACGACATTAATGAGAAAGGATATTCCATTTGAATGGGGGAAAGAATGTGAGGAATGTTTTCAAACATTGAAGAGTAAATTAACTTCTGCTCCAATACTTGTGATTCCGACAAGTACCGGGGGATTTAGTATTTCCAGTGATGCTTCCCATCAAGGCTTGGGATGTGTTCTTATGCAAAGGGACAAAGTGATAGCATATGCTTCAAGGCAATTGAGGACTCATGAGAAGAATTATCCAACCCACGATTTGGAACTTGCTGCAGTAATTTTTGCCTTAAAGATTTGGCGACATTATATGTATGGAGAAACTTGTGAAATTTTCACTGACCACAAGAGCTTAAAGTATTTGTTTACTCAGAGGGATTTAAATATGCGACAACGAAGATGGTTGGAGTTAATGAAGGACTACGACCTAAAAATTCAATATCATCCGGGTAAAGCAAATGTGGCGGCCGATGCTTTGAGTCGGTAATCATCAAAAATTTTAGCATGTGTTTTGACGGCACAAGAAGGGTTGGTGAAAAAGTTTGAACGACTGGAATTGGAATTTATTCCTAGAGTTGAAGGTGGATTGATGGCAGCGATTGTAGCACAACCTGACTTGATTGAAGAGATTAAAGTAAATCAACTTCTGGACCCAACCTTGAAGAAAGTTGTAGATGAATTACCTGAGGGTAAGTGACCAGAGTTTAGTCTGCATGATGGGATACTATGGCACATCAATCAGTTATGTGTGCCTAATGTGGGCAACATAAAAGAAAGAATTTTGGAAGAAGCTCATAGTACTCGGTATTCCGTGCATCCGGGTAGTACAAAAATGTATAGAGATTTAAGAGAGGTCTATTGGTGGAATGGTATGAAACGTGAAGTTGCCAAATATGTAGCCAAATGTATGACATGTCAATTAGTAAAGCTTGAGCATCAACAACCTGCGGGAGAGATACAACCATTGGAAATACTGGAATGGAAATGGGAGCACATTACGATGGATTTTTTTGTCGGGATTACCGAGGTCTCCTAAATCAAATGATAGTATTTGGGTGATCGTTGACCGGTTGACTAAGTCAGCCCACTTTTTGCCGATTAAGACCACTGACCTGATGAAGTTACCAGAACTCTATGTTAAAGAGATTGTGAGATTGCACGGGGCACCAGTGTCTATTGTATCATATTGTGATACACGTTTTGTGTCTAGGTTATAGGAAGGGCTACAAAGGGCAATGGGAACAGCTTTGCATTTTAATACTGCTTTCCACCCGCAAACTGACGGGCAGTCAGAACGGGTTATTCATATTCTAGAGGATATGCTTAGGGTCTGTGTTATAGATTACAAAGCTAATTGGGAAACGCATTTGCCGCTAATTGAATTTTTTTTACAATAATAGCTTCCAGACAAGCATTGGAATGGCGCCTTTTGAGGCATTGTATGATCGAAAATGTAGATCGCTTGTGTGTTGGACAGAGGTTGGTAGTGGTGTCAAACGGGCCGGGCCGGGTCGGGCCGGGCTCGGTCAAAGCGGGCTTGACCGGGCTTCGGGCCGGGCCGGGCCTGGCTTCACTTAAAATCGGGCCGGGCCGGGCCGGGCTTGGGAAGGGAGGGGGGATGTCCGCCCCGGACCGGTGGCCCGGGCCTAGCGGGCCGGACATCGGGCAGGGCCGGACGGGCTAGCGGGCTTCCTTTGAATTTTGGCCTTAAAAGTGGTGGGCTTCGGGCCGGGCCGGGCCGGGCCGGGCATTTTCTTCATTTCGGGCCGGGCCGGGCCGGGCCATGGACGGGAGAATGTGTGTCCACCCCGGCCCGAGGTATGTGAACCGGGCCTAGCGGGCCGGGCCTTGTGGCGGGCCGGGCCGGGCTTTTAGCCCGAAAAAAACGGGCCGGGCTCGGGCCGGGCCGGGCCAACCCGGCCCGTTTGACACCTCTAGAGGTTGGGGAGAAGCAACTTCTAGGGCAAAAAATTATGCAAATCACCACCGATAAAGTTAAGTCGATTAAGCAACGGTTGCAAGTGGCACAAAGTCGCTACAAAAGTTTTGCTAATATGGGTAGAAGACCGTTGGAGTTCGAGGTTGGTGATTATGTGTTCTTGAAAGTTTCACCTTCGAAGGGCATTACACGGTTTGGTAAGAAAGGTAAGTTGAGTCCGAGATATGTTGGACCTTTTTTGATTTTGAATAAAGTGGGACCGGTAGCTTACAGGTTAGAGTTACCACAAGAGTTGTCACATGTTCATAATGTGTTCTACGTGTGTATGCTCAGACGTTATGTGTCAAATTCGAGTCATATCCTTGAACCAGAACCGTTGGAAGTCCTAGAAGATATGACGTATGTTGAACATCCGGTACGGATTCTGGATAGGAAAGATCAAGTGTTGAGAACAAAGACAATTCCGTTGGTCATGGTCCTCTAGCGTAACCATAGCGTTGAAGAGGCAACTTGGGAGCGAGAAGATGAAATCAGGGAAAAGTACCTGCACTTGTTCGACCGATGAGGTAAGAATAAGTTTGGGGACAAACTTCTTAAAAGGCAGGGAGAAATGTAACACCCATACCCGGACGAGAAGATTAATTTGGTATTAATATGTGTTAATTAAAGATAATTAATGCATGAGATGATTTAAGGTGGGGTTATGAACCCACATGTGAAAAGGTGCTCGAATGCGGGCATAGATGAAAGTCCTGGGAAAGGCGGGACTGGTATAGAAGTGGGGCCCAATGAGGGTCTAGTTAAATAATTTGCATTTTTATGTCATTATATGTTTATATGATTACTTGCTTAAAAGTTTAAAGATATTATTATGTCTTATGATAGGTAAGGGGACCAGTATGGGTACCCATGTGAGGGCGTAATTGAAAATAATTCATAATTGATAAGTTTAATAGCAACCTCATGAATTATGTGGGAACATGTTTGGGACCCACGCGAGACTTAGATTAAATCCTTTTAGAAAAGGTGGGTAGTTAATGTAATTAACTAGGGGGTTTCATAATAAAGCTTAAGAAAGATCGGGGGGTGTAAATGGGAATAAGGAGAAATGGTGACAACACATATGCATGCTAGCATATGTGTCTCTCCATTATTAATTACAGCTGGAAATTGAGAGAGGAAAGAACCGAGAGTTCTCGACAAAGACGACGGATTTCTCGACGCCGTTTTCTTGCCGTTTCTTCGCCGTCCGACGCCGGATTCACGAACCGAGACCGGATTTTGACTCGTGGAGGTAAGAGGATCACATGCACTCCTTTTATTTTCAGTTGCGACAATATTTTTACGGCGGCCGTTCTTAATAGATGATGTTCTTGGCACCAAACTTATATAGGAATTACACCGGTGAAATTTGGGTTGGAAATTTGCTAAAGGTTGGGATTTCTAAGCTTAATTCGCTAGTAAATCGAAGAGGTGAGTGTTCTAGTCCAAAAATTGGGTGTTTATACATGTTGATGTGATAATTGTTAGCTTAGAATGCTTGATTCATGTTTATGTTTATATGTGTTGTTGAATTTGGGTAAAAAGCATGTCAAAATTATGAAATTGCTATGCTTATATACTTATATGCTAAGTTGATTAAATGCTTATGTGTTCGCACGGATGTTCGAGGGTGCCTAACACCTTCCCTCGACATAATCAAGTCCCCGAATCTACTTTAAGATCTCTGGTTTTCGCATGGCTATTGAGAGTCATACTTTTAAAGGGCTCACTTTTCTCAAAACTTTTTTTTTCAAAAGTCAAAGATGAATTACTTTAATTGTCTTTGCAGGGGTTAGGGGTGGCAATCGGGTCGTGTCGGGTCATAATCGTGAAGGGTCATTATCGTGTCGGGTCATTGTCGTGTCGGGTTATAATCGTGCCATTCTTAACGTGTTATAATCGTGTCGGGTTATAATCGTGCTGGGTCACCCGTTTAACCCGTCTAACCCGTGTAGGGTGTCATCGGTTCGGTTCGGTTCAGTTCGATTCGATCCGAGCCGAACTGAACCGAACCGAAGTGGTCGGTTCGATCTATTTTGTCAATTTTGGCGATCAGATCAATTTTTTAGTTGTAAGTAATTTAAGAAACCCAATCGGTTAGCTCGGTTCGGCTATTCGAAATAAGCTTACAGCCCTACTAAGAACACAAACAAGTCTTCCATCAAATGTATCAATTATTAACACGTATATCTTAAATATCAAAATACTACAAATATAGCAATATCTAACTATTATAAACTTAACACCCAAGCACATCCACACAAACTGAATAAGAAGAAATACTGTTTTTACTAATAGTATAAAAAAATTTCTTCACTTGCCATCCATCAAGAATCAAGATTAACAGTTGTATTTATCTAATTGACTAATTTGTCTGCCTCCCAATCCAGCAATCCTAGCGGGCTTCCTCCCTTTTTTTTCTTTCTTTTTTTTATTTTTTAATTATTTTTTATTTTTATTTTTTATGCAATGCTTGATGCATGAATGCTTCCAGGCTCCAGCTTCCTTCGTCCCTTATTAGTTATTAATTATTATTTTTTTAATTATTACATTAGTTATTAATTATTATATATAAATTTACTTGTTTGGTAAGTTGGTAACTACTCTTTTTTTTTTAGCAAAAAAAAAAAAACAATTTTAGTTTATATATATCTATATATATTTTAAATATTTTTTTCTCTAAAAAAAAAATAATAATTAAAAAAAAAAATTAAATTTTTTTTTTTTATATTACTTTTATTTTAGACTTTCAGATTATTAAAAAATATTTTTAAAACTAAAAAAAAAATGCCCCAACTGCACTTAAATACTTAATCGGGTCAAACGGGTTAGACGGGTTGACCCGCTTCAACCCGTTTATTAATCGGTTCAAACGGGTCGACTCGTTTATGACCCGTGCCCTTATACGGGTCACCCAAACCCGTTTATTTTCGTGTCGGGTTGCCGTGTCGTATCGAAAATTGCCACCCCTAGCAGGGGTCCTAACACCCCAAATGTTAGGTGACGACTCTGAACATTTCAAATAGGCCCTACCGTACTCTTTTCACCATTCTCAATAAACTTCAAGTCGCAATTCACCCACTCTCAGGAAGTCGGGCCCACACCGACGGCCTGACGCTCCGAAAGCGCGGGCGCGACAGCTGGCGACTTTGCTGGGGATACTTGAGAAGACTCAGGCCAATACTTTAGTGATTTTTGTTACAATGGGGCATTTCGTTTGTGCTAACATTTTTTTTTATTTTACCTTTTCTTTGTAAATTCATATTCTTTTGTACAGGTGTTCGCGACTCAGGTTGAAATAAAATTGCAAGGCCAATGCCAAAATTGTAAGGCCAATACCAAAATTGCAAAGGCCAATGCCAAGATCTTTAACTATCCCGCACATTACACACTGGCATGCAAACATAACGTAACCCTTCCTTAAAAGGAAATCTTTTAGATTAGATATGAGGATTAGTAAGTGGCATGGCCGTTGCGGTAGTACCGCCGGTACCAGCACCGAAACTTCCTCCGCTCGAACCACCAATCTGAGAAAGTGCTTCGGTGCTGGAGGTTTGAAGGTTTAGGGACCGGACCTGATTTAAGTTTCCATTAGACATCAGCCTCTCCACATGCTCTCACTCTCTACACATGCATCAATGTTGATACATCACTTTTTCCACATACTCTCACTCTCTATGTGTGCATCAATATCGAGTGATGTCACTCTCCGCACCCGCTCTCTCCACCTTCTCTCTCTCTCCCTCTTTCTTTTTTTCTTTCCCACCTACTCCCTCTCTCCGTCACTCTCATGGACACCCTCTCTCTCTCTCTCTCTCTCTCTCTCTCTCTTTCTTTTCTTTCCCACCTGCTCCCTCTCTTTTTGTCTCTCTCACTAACACACACTCTCTCTCTGTCACTCTCATGGACACCTCCCCCCTTCTCTCTCTCTCCACTCTCTCTTTCTTTTTCTCACCTGCTCCCTCTCTTTCTGTCGCTCTCATAGACTCTCTCTCTCTCTCTCAACGCCCCCCTCCCTTTCTCTCTTTCTATCACTCTCAATGACCTCTCTATTCCCCTCGTTTTAAAAAACCCCCCATATCCCCCTCTTTCTCTGTCCTTCTCACACATTCTCCCTCTCTCTTTGACGAACCTCTCTCTGTTTCACTCTCCTCTTATATTTCTTTTTCTCCTCCTCCTTCCATCTCTCTGTAGAAACTCATCCCTCTTCTTGGGAAAACCAGAAGAAAAAAAAACTATAATATGAATAAGTAGAAGCTAAAACAAGCCGTGTATAGGAGCTTCTCATAGAGATTAAGAAGAGGAACACAGAATCATAACAAAAAAAAATGGGTATGAAGAGAGTTATGGACCCAACATATCATCGTTGTGGTGCATGTATATATAATAGAAGACAGTGCCGAACTGATTGTCCCTTGGCTCCCTACTTTCGGTACGCAGGAAGTAACCAGGATTATGGGGCAATTCACAGATTTTTTGGATACAGGAACTTTTTGCTCCTTATTCAAAATGTATCCAAGGCAGATCACCAACAAACTATCAACTCCCTTGTATATGAAGCCAAAGCTAGACTTCAGGAGCCCATCTTGGGATGTGTTTCTTATATCTTTCTCCTTGAACAAGTTCAAAAATTGAAGGAACAGGTTTCACAACTTCAAGCTCAATCAAAAGAAGAATCACCCAAACAATCCAAAGAGCCTGATCTGGATCCTTGGCTCAAGTATGCCATGGAAGATCTAGATTGCAACATAGAAATTCTTTAAAAATACTCCAATCTCATTTCTCCCATCACAACTGCTCCAATCTCTTCTGAAATCCCTAGCCCTACCCATATTCCTCCTATCACTCAAATCTGTACAACATCTTCTCATTCTCATTGGTCTAATCTAGTCTAACACTCGCAATCTAGCAACAACCACCAAAAGTCTCTAGGTCCGTTGGATCTCTCTACTTCCACCATGAACTCTCCAGTCTCTAGTCCTACCCACACCCCCTCTGCTACACCAAATTGCTCCCACTGGTCTGATCTAGTCCAATACTTGCAATCTGGCAAGTCCCAAATTCCCTTGAATCAAACAGAAAAATCAGGGGTCCCAAAATATCCAAATCTCCCTCTAAATCTTCAAGCGAGTTCGTCAAAAGCACCTACTACATCCACTAATCCTTACTCTTTCTTCGCTGTCAATAACTTAGATCAAAGCTCCTTCTTGGATTTAATTAACAAAATGGAGAATCAACATGCCTTCAAAGAAAAGAGAAGAAAATTCACGAGGTGGTATGAGCCTTAGAACTAAGGCTCTTTTTGTTTTTATTTTTTTTAAAAAAAAAATTCAAAAAATAAAAAATAAAAAAGAAAAATTGGAATGAACATCACGGTCTGTATTCGAGGTAGTCTCTGTACGTCGAGTGTGCATGGGATTGAACCCACATGTCTTACTACACATGTCCCTCCACTAGCTTAATGTAGTTTGGACCTTTGGATACTGTTTTATAAGGCAACTGGGAGGGTAAGCATCCCAGGACGGTATTGTCCTCAGAAGTAAGTCCTGAAGAACATTCACCCAGGGTTCTGTGGAATGGACTATAGGATCTATATGGTTGCTGAAAGCACGTAGGATGTCGTTAGCATTCAACCTCTGGAAGGAAGCCTCACGTTCGCAGAACTCTGCTCCCACTCAGTATAATCCAAGTGTACATTTGTATCATTGTAACGTTTAATTTTTTATTTTCTGGAAAAAAAAAATAATCGTTAGCACTATTTTCGCTTCTTATGCAATGTACCCTCACATTAGGCAATCAGTTCAAGAATCAGCTGTGGAAATACTATCTCTTGTTAATAACACAAGTGCACTTTCTAAAATGAGGGTTCTAATCCCCATCACTTCCACAATCTACTTGTGTTTGCTATCATTAATTTGAATCAGCTTAAAGGCTGACATGTGTCCCAAGTCAGAAAAGACGCTTGATCATTTCTAATCCTTCATTCAGGCTTAATCCGAATACAGTAGCAGTACATGCAAGCCAATACTGCGAACACTGACATTATCAATTCCAAGCAGTACTAGTGCATTCGCAACTGTCCAAAATCGTCTCATTGTCAAATCAATAGGATGCTCTACTCTCTCAAATACACTCTTACTCTCTTTCATATCAAAAAGCGAAAGCAAAAAAAAACAGGAAAAGGAAAAGGTCAAAAAAGCAAAAGAGGAGAGAGAGAGGTTTTCGGTCACGAGAAGTATAACACCCTGTATTTTATTTTCATTAATAAATAAATACTGCATTTCATTTCCATGAGTATTTGATTTAATTTCTCTTTCTAATATATATCTGGGATCAAACTGTAATATCCATAAATACAGAAAAAATATTTTCTGTGGTTTCAAAATCGATATCTATATTTTTGTACAACCCGGAATTATTCCTACGCTAATATTATTTTCTGTATTTTTATTTTCAACCAGAAAATACCAGTTCATGTTTTAAATCTGTGCCTATACCGCGTTTGGGGTGTGGGAGCACGTGAGCTCAACCACACCGGAAGAAATCTTCTCCTTTCTTGGAGCCCAAAACACATACGTTATATATATGTGTGTATCAGTGTCTCTCATCTCCCTCATTCTATTTCACAGTCTCTCAAACTCTCTGCATCTCTCAATTCTCTCAATCACTCTCTTGCTCTCTCAAGATCACTCACACACATACAGTATATATATACATACACACATACACACACACACACACATACATAGCTATATATATATATCTCAAGATCAAATCAAGAACGGAGGAGAAAATTTTCAAACGACGAAATCGACGGCGGATATTATCGGTCTCAAAATTCTCTGTGTAATCACCTCTGTGAGTATTATAAACTCACTCGCCATGTTTATATACGTGTATTTCAGCATATATAGGTGTGTATATGGGTATATATATAGATACACCATTGAAGGCTTTGAATTGGAGTTTTAGAAAACTCAACCAAAATCAATTCTGTGAATTGATTATGGAAGATCTTAGTCCCAATAGGCTATGGTTCGAATCCTACGGAGTAATTCATCCATATCGCGACGAACGGTTGATTTAAAGTTTTGACACCCTTACTTTAATCGCGAATATCTAGAGATATAATCTGTAATCGTATAAATTGATTGCGTATTCTTAATCTATGCGGAAAACTGAAGAGATCCATATATTGTACGACATGTTTGAAACAGAATCTGAAAATGGGTGTAATTTCAGTTTAAGACCAGAAACAGGGGAAAACGAGGAAGATGATGAAACTGCAAGAACTCGTGCTCGCGACCCGCTCGCGCGAGGGTCGTTTGCGCGAACCATTTTCCCCCTTCGCGCGAGCGACTCGCTCGCGCGACACCCGCTGCCCATTCGCTCGAGCGGACCGCTCGCGCGACCCGTTCACCCCCTTCACGCGCGCGACCCGCTCGCGCGACCAGGCAGTTTGAGCTGTTTCTGTATTTTTATATAAGGGACTGTTTGGAAAAGGTTTTGAAAGTTTTTTAAAGAACTGTTTGACAAATATATTGTTTTAAAAGCTCACTGTTAGAAATTGGACTTGTAAGAACGTTTCAGACTGAGATTTATGTTGACCGAATATTCAGCTTTGAGATAAATAACCGTTACTACAAACTGTGAACATTGACATACATATTAGGGTCGAGGTTGTGTCAACATGCATGTGTGTGAGAAAGCGTGAAAAGAGTAAAGAGTGGCGGTCTGGTGTGCGACCTCAATATCGATCGGATATTATTCCTGGTATTGGAGGCGACAGTGTTGAATTACGGCTTAGATATCGATCGGATATTATTCGTGGTATCTAGGGCGCTTGTTTCGGATATTAATCGGATATTATTCCTGGTATCCAAAATGATGGTATTGAGTTACGGCTTAGATATCGATCGGATATTATTCCTGGTATCTAGGGCGCTTGTTTCGGATATCGATTGGATATTATTCCTGGTATCCGAAATGATGGTATTGAGTTACGGCTTAGATATCGATCGAATATTATTCCTGGTATCTAGGGCGCTTGTTTCGGATATCGATCGGATATTATTCCTGGTATCCGAAATGATGGTATTGAGTGCGGCTTAGATATCGATCGGATATTATTCCTGGTATCTGAAGCGATGGTATGGTGTGCTATTTTGGATATCGATCGGATATTATTCCTGGTATCTGAGGTAATGGTTTGGTTGAGTCGGTTTTTAGTTGAGAGAAAAGAGTCAGAAAGATGAGATGTTACATTGTTTATGCACGGTTGCATATTTATTGCTTACTATATTCCTCCGTGACTTATGTTGGAATTGGAACCTTGAATCTATTGCTTTTTTTTAAAGTTAAATTGCACCGTTGCTTATATGCTTATATATACATTGCGAGCACTTGTTTATTTTGTTCACCAGCTTGCATAAGCTGGCGGCGTTGATGCGTCTTGGACTATATGTCCAGATTTTCAGGGTCAGGAGCAGCCAGGGTACTTCGACTATGCTAGTTAGAGGCAGGCGACTTTCCAGGAGGCTGCTTTATATTTCCTATGTCTTTTAATTTTGGGTTGTAATAGACTAGTTTTAGACATTTGAATAAGGGCTTTTGTGCCTAAGACCAGGACTTATGTAATAATTAGTAAGTTTTAATTTCGGAGCTTATGTGTATTAGTATCCTTTCTTTTAGAAATGCTGTTAAGTTATTTTGTGCAGGGACAATTGGTCATACTCACTTGTCACGACCTACGAGTCCATAAAGGAAATTAAATGCTTTCCTGTATTATGCTACGTCGGGGCGTGACAGGCTTTTTGGTATCAGAGCCAGGTTATGGCTCGACCAATTGTCCGAGATACATAGGATCTCCCGTTAAGATAGAATTAAGATAAGATAGTTCGACTTCATTCCGTGTTTAGTCGCTTTCTATCGTTGAGAATTTTCTTTCTTCTCGAGAGGTTGACCGAATTCTGTTGATTGATGGATAGGTACCTTTCTCTTGAGATATGGCTGGAAGAAATCTCAGGAATCGTCCCGCTATTGAAGATGCACCCCCGGTAATAGATCCAACCGGAATGTTTGAGGCTTTTGTAAGAAGATTGGAGAGGGTTAGCGATCAGAACACAAGGAATAATAATCAGAATGGGAATCATAACGGGAATGGGAAGCAAGCCCACCAGACTGGAGACAAGCTTCTCAAGGAGTTTCGCGCCCTGCGACCTGAGTATTTTGCGGGGACTGATGAACCCTGGCAAGCGGAACAGTGGCTACGCCAGATGGAGCGTATCTTTGAGACCATAGAGTGCACTGATCTGGAGAAGAAGTGTCTGGCTATCTTTCAGCTGTCTTATACAGCGGCTGATTGGTGGGATGCTGAAAAGGCAACCATAGGGGAGGAAGCTGCAAGGAGAATGTCATGGGTGGTGTTCAAGGAAAGGTTTCTCGAGAAGTATTTTTCTGAAGAAGAGAAGGACAAGAGAGATAAAGAGTTTATGGAATTGACTCAAGGAAATCTGACTGTCCGTGAGTACACTACTCGGTTTGAGCGTCTATCTCGCTTTGCTCCACATATGGTGGACACACCCCAGAGAAAAATCAAGAAGTATCACCGGGGTCTCAACTTGTCTCTCCGACATCTGACTATAGGGCATCTGGACCAGTCATTTAAAGCTCTGGTGAGATTGGCTACGGGGTTAGGGGATGATGGTTGTCAGAATTCAAAGCCGTTTGGAAATCGACCTCCCCAGAAGGGTTATTCTGGACAGAAACTAGGGTACCCTCAGGGACAGAAAAGGACCTGGGATGGAGGGAAGAAACCTCAACAGACACAAGCAGTACAACAGTATCTGCCTCGAGCAACAGGAGGGAACAACAACAATAACTGCTTCAATTGTGGTAATCCCGGTCACCGAGCTAAAGATTGCAGACTGACTAGGCGTGCTGATCGTCGGGGAATTGTATGCTATAATTGTGGCATGCCAGGTCACATAAGTCCGGAATGCAAGGCTCCTAGGAGAGGCAATTACGGTCAGCAAGGACAGGCCCGTCTGAATGCAGTTATTCCCGAGGTTGCTGGTTATGAAGAAACAGGTTATGAAGAAGGTACTTATGAGGAGGGACTGCCCGAACAACGAGCAGTGGAAGGTACTCTAACCTTGTTTAACTCTCATGTTAAAGTTTTATTTGACACGGGTGCTACACATTCCTTTATATCTGTTAAGATTGCTCGGAAGTTGGGTATAGTACCGCAACGTTTAGATGAAGCTTTGAGTGCTGTCTCACCCTTAGGGACCACCGTCAAGTTATTACATGTATGTAAGGACTGTCCTCTATGGTTAGGAGACCGTGAACTTTTGGCGAGATTGGTGGTTCTGTCGATGAAGGAGTTCGATATAATCCTGAGAATGGATTGGCTCGAGAAGAATGATGCGAAGTTGGATTGTGCAAGGAAGAGGATCACATTTGCGGACAATGGGAATCGACTCTTTGATTTCCAATGCAACCTTTCAGGTGATATGTTCCTCACTAGATGCCTAGCAAACATTGAGGTTGTCAGTGCAGAGGTGACAGTATCATCAATACCATTGATCAAAGAGTTCGAGGAAGTATTCCGAGATATTTCAGGATTACCACCTAAGAGGGACATAGAATTCTGTGTGGAATTGGTGCCAGGCACTCGACCTATAACCAAGGTTCCCTACAGGATGGCCCCTACAGAGTTGCTGGAGCTGAAGGAACAAGTTCAAGAACTTGAGAAGTTGGGTTTTGTTCGTCCAAGTACTTCACCCTGGGGAGCACCAGTATTATTCATGAAGAAGAAGGATGGGACAATGCGGTTGTGTATTGACTACCGGGAATTGAACAAGGTTACTATTAAGAATAAGTATCCTTTACCTCGGATAGACGATCTGTTTGATCAGTTGCAAGGATCCACGACCTTTTCTAAGATTGATCTACGGTCAGGGTATCATCAGTTGAGAGTGCGGAAGGAAGACATACCCAAGACTGCTTTCTGGATGAGGTACGGACACTATGAGTTCTTAGTGATGCCGTTTGGGATGACGAATGCTCCGACTGTGTTTATGGACTTGATGAACAGAGTATTCAAGCCCTATTTGGATCAATTCGTTATTGTCTTTATTGATGATATTTTGATCTATTCCAAGTCAGAGGAAGAGCATGAGCAACATCTACGGATCGCGTTGCAGACTCTTAAGGATCACCGCCTATATGCTAAATTCATCAAGTGCAAATTCTGGCTTCAGGAAGTTAAGTTCCTCGGGCATGTGATCTCACAACAAGGAATCGCAGTTGACTCCTCAAAGACTGATGCAGTGGCGAATTGGACTCGGACAACTAATGCTACAGAAGCCAGAAGTTTTCTGGGACTCGCTGGTTACTATCGGAGGTTTGTAGAGGGTTTCTCCAAGATAGCAGCCCCGTTAACCGGTTTGACTAAGAAAGATTTGAAGTTCGAATGGGCTGATAAGCATGGACGCGCTTTTCTGAAACTGAAAGAGAGATTGACAACAGCGCCAGTGCTTGCGATACCAAGGGATGGTGAGAAGTTCACTATTTTCAGTGATGCCTCGTATCAAGGATTGGTGTGTGTCCTTATGCAAGACGGAAAGGTTATCACATATGGTTCACGACAGTTGAAGCCAAATGAATTGAATTACCCAACTCATGATTTGGAGCTGGCAACCGTTGTGTTTGCGCTCAAGATCTGGAGACACTACCTCTATGGTGAGAAGTTTGATTTGTTCTCGGATCACAAGAGCCTTAAGTATTTGTTTACTCAGAAAGAGCTGAACATGAGGCAATATCGGTGGATGGAGATAATTAAGGACTACGACTTCACATTAGAGTACCACCCTGGTAAGGCTAATGTAGTTGCTGACGCCCTAAGTTGGAAATCTCAAGGAATGATTGCTTCATTGATGTTGAGGGAATGGAAAGTCTTGGAGACAATTGCAGAATTTGATATGCAGATTTCTGAGGGAAGTGTCGGGCAACACTTTGGATGCCTCATGGTACAACCAACACTTGTGAGTTGGATCATCGAGGCCCAAAAGAAGGACGAGAAGTTTCAAGTATGGTTCGTCAAGATGTCAGAAAAGGACCCTACAGAATGGAAGGTTGGGACTGAGGAAGGATACCGATGTCGAGACAGATTGTGTGTACCAGATTCAGGAAATTTGAGAAAAGATATTCTCGAAGAAGCACATAAATCGAGACTGACAGTACACCCAGGAGGAACAAAGATGTATAAGGATTTGAAGAGAAACTTCTGGTGGAAAGGGATGAAACGAGAAGTAGACGAGTTTGTGTCTAAATGTTTGACTTGTCAACAAGTGAAGGCCGAACATCAGAGACCCTCAGGATTGTTACAACCCTTACCTGTTCCGGGATGGAACTGGGAACACAGAACTATGGATTTCGTGGTTGGACTACCCCGGTCACAACAGAATCATGACGCGATTTGGGTAATTGTGGATCGTCTGACAAAGTCTGCACACTTTATCGCGTACAATATGACTTACCCAGTAGAAAGGATGAGTCGAATGTACCTACAGCAAGTGGTGCGACTGCACGGTGCGCCTGTGTCGATTGTATCAGATCGCGATACACGTTTTACCTCGGGATTTTGGGAAAGTTTGCAGAAGGCTATGGGAACTTCGCTCAAGATGATTACTGCATTCCATCCTCAGACCGATGGACAGATCGAGCGCGTTAATCAGATTATGGAAGATATGCTCAGAGCTTGTGCAATCGACTTTGAAGAGTCTTGGGAGACACACTTGCCGTTGGTCGAATTTGCGTATAACAACAGTTATCACTCGAGTATTGGGATGGCACTATTTGAAGCCTTGTACGGACGGCCATGTCGATCTCCGTTGTGTTGGGATGAAGTGGGAGACACCAAACTTTTGGGACCAGAGTTTGTAAGAGAGACTAATGAGAAGATTTCACTGGTCAAAGAAAGAATGAAAACTGCACAGAGTAGACACAAGAGTTATGCGGATCGGCGTCGAAAGGAATTGGAGTTCAGTATCGGAGATCACGTACTCCTAAAGGTTTCACCTGTTCGGGGGGTAGTGCGTTTTGGTCAGAAAAGAGGGAAGTTGGCACCGCATTTTATCGGACCATTTGAGATATTGGAGCGTGTTGGGAAAGTGTCTTATCGACTCGCGTTGCCACCAAAGATGTCTGGTGTTCATAACGTGTTCCATGTCAGTATGTTAAGGAAATACATACGGGATCCTTCACATGTAGTAAATTTTGATGATATTGAGACGAGTCAGAATGTTGTCTACAAGGATAGACCTGTGAGGATTCTTGACCAGAGTATCAAGAGGCTGAGAAGAAGAGACGTGCCTTTGGTTAAGGTTCAGTGGAGGCATCATGACGAGGGAGAAGCGTCGTGGGAGTTAGAGTCAGACATGAGGACTAGATACCCCGAGTTGTTTCAGGGTTAGTTAGCTCAGATTTCGGGGTGAAATCTCTGTTAAGGTGGGTAGAGTGTAACACCCTGTATTTTATTTTCATTAATAAATAAATACTGCATTTTATTTCCATGAGTATTTGATTTAATTTCTCTTTGTAATATATATCTGGGGTCAAACTGTAATTTCCATAAATACAGAAAAAATATTTTTGTGGTTTCAAAATCGATATCTATATTTTTGTACAACTCAGAATTTATTCCTACGCTAATATTATTTTCTGCCGGAAAATACCAGTTCATGTTTTAAATCTGTGCCTATACCGCGTTTGGGGTGTGGGAGCACGTGAGCTCAACCACACCGGAAGAAATCTTCTCCTTTCTTGGAGCCCAAAACACATACATTATATATATGTGTGTATCAGTGTCTCTCATCTCTCTCATTCTATTTCACAGTCTCTCAAACTCTCTGCATCTCTCAATTCTCTCAATCACTCTCTTGCTCTCTCAAGATCACTCACACACATACAGTATATATATACATACACACACACACATACATAGCTATATATATATATATCTCAAGATCAAATCAAGAACGGAGGAGAAAATTTTCAAACGACAAAATCGACGGCGGATATTATCGGTCTCAAAATTCTCTGTGTAATCACCTCTGTGAGTATTATAAACTCACTCGCCATGTTTATATACGTGTATTTCAGCATATATAGGTGTATATATGGGTATATATATAGATACACCATTGAAGGCTTTGAATTGGAGTTTTACAAAACTCAACCAAAATCAATTCCGTGAATTGATTATGGAAGATCTTAGTCCCAATAGGCTATGGTTCAAATCCTACAGAGTAATTCATCCATATCGCGACGAACGATTGATTTAAAGTTTTGACACCCTTACTTTAATCGCAAATATCTAGAGATATAATCCGTAATCGTATAAATTGATTGCGTATTCTTAATCTACGCGGAAAACTGAAGAGATCCATATATTGCACGACATGTTTGAAACAGAATCTGAAAATGGGTGTAATTTCAGTTTAAGACCAGAAACAGGGGAAAACGAGGAAGATGATGAAACTGCAAGAACTGGCGCGCGCGACCCGCTCGTACGAGGCTCGCTCGCGCGGCCCGCTCGCGCGAACCATTTTCCCCCTTCGCACGCGCGACTCGCTCGCGCGACACCCGCTGCCCATTTGCTCGCACAGACCGCTCGCGCGACCCGTTCTCCCCCTTCGCGCGCGCAACCCGCTCGCGCGACCAGGCAGTTTGAGCAGTTTTTGTATTTTTATATAAGGGACTGTTTGGAAAAGGTTTTAAAAGTTTTTTTAAAGAACTGTTTGACAAATGTACTGTTTTAAAGGCTCACTGTTAGAAATTGGACTTGTAAGAACGTTTCATACTGAGATTTATGTTGACCGAATATTCAGCTTTGAAATAAATAACCGTTACTGCAAACTGTGAACATTGACATACATATTAGGGTCGAGGTTGTGTCAACATGCATGTGTGTGAGAAAGCGTGAAAAGAGTCAAGAGTGGCGGTCTGGTGTGCGACCTCAGTATCGATCGGATATTATTCCTGGTATTGGAGGCGACAGTGTTGAGTTACGGCTTAGATATCGATCGGATATTATTCCTGGTATCTAGGGCGCTTGTTTCGGATATCGATCGGATATTATTCCTGGTATCCGAAATAATGGTATTGAGTTACGGCTTAGATATCGATCGGATATTATTCCTGGTATCTAGGGCGCTTGTTTCGGATATCGATCGGATATTATTCCTGGTATCCGAAATGATGGTATTGAGTTACGGCTTAGATATCGATCGGATATTATTCCTGGTATCTAGGGCGCTTGTTTCGGATATCGATCGAATATTATTCCTGGTATCCGAAATGATGGTATTGAGTTACGGCTTAGATATCGATCGGATATTATTCCTGGTATCTAGGGCGCTTGTTTCGGATATCGATCGGATATTATTCCTGGTATCCGAAATGATGGTATTGAGTGCGGCTTAGATATCGATCAGATATTATTCCTGGTATCTGAAGCGATGGTATGGTGTGCTGTTTTGGATATCGATCGGATATTATTCCTGGTATCTGAGGTAATGGTTTGGTTGAGTCGGTTTTTGGTTGAGAGAAAAGAGTCAGAAAGATGAGATGTTACATTGTTCATGCACGGTTGCATATTTATTGCTTACTATATTCCCCCGTGACTTATGTTGGAATTGGAACCTTGAATCTATTGCTTTTTTTTTTTAAAGTTAAATTGCATCGTTGCTTATATGCTTATATATACATTGCGAGCACTTGTTTATTTTGCTCACCAGCTTGCATAAGCTGACGGCGTTGATGCGTCCTGGATTGTATCTCCAGATTTTCAGGGTCAGGAGCAGGCAGGGTACTTCGACTATGCTAGTTAGAGGCAGGCGACTTTCCAGGAGGCTGCTTTATATTTCCTATGTCTTTTGATTTCGGGTTGTAATAAACTAGTTTTAGACATTTGAATAAGGGCTTTTGTGCTTAAGACCAGGACTTATGTAATAATTAGTAAGTTTTAATTTCGGAGCTTATGTGTATTAGTATCCTTTCTTTTAGAAATGCTGTTAAGTTATTTTGTGCAGGGACAATTGGTTATACTCACTTGTCACGACCTACGAGTCCATAAAGGAAATTAAATAATTTCCTGTATTATGCTACGTCGGGGCGTGACAAGAAGAGAGAGAAAAAGAAAAGAAAAGAAAAGAAAAAAGGAACGAAGAAGAGACGGGGAGAGAGATAAAGCGTCAGAGAGAGAGATCAAAAAGAAAAAGAAAAGAAAAGAAAATGAAAAATAAAAAGAGAAAGAGAAAAGATAGAGAGAGAGAGAGAGAGAGAGAGAAAACGTCAGTGGAGAGAGAGGAGTGTCGGTAGAGAGAAGAAAAAAAAGCATAAAAACATGCATCTACCCTCACTCCTCTCCCCCATTCCTCTTTCTTCTTCTTCAAACTGACATCTGTATCTCTCTCTCTTCTCCCTTCTCGGCCTAACATATTTCTCTCATTTCTCTCTCCTTACCACACTCATAGTCATTGTCTTCCACCTTTGTGACCAAGACTAGAAGTTTGATCTTGTTTTAGGCGTGGGGGTGCTCTTTCAAAAAACAATTTTGAGATCAACATGGATTTGGGCGAGATAATTATACTTTGCGAAGTGTGCATTCTTCTTTGGATGGCTATGGCGGCTGCAGCTTACTTCTGGTTCAAACCGCCTGATAATGAAGAAGCCCATAAAGACTAGATAAAAATATTCTTGGAAACTCGGACCGCCCCTGTGATTCAAATCATTTGTTGGATAGGGTGGCTTTGCCAATGAACAATGGGTTGATGAAATGTAAGGGTTTTCTTGTTGTTCTCTTTTGCTCTTATATGTATCAAAAAAATATCATCAATAAAAAGTGAATGTCGAGGATTGTGTAAATACATGGGCAGCCAATCATATATGTTGTTTCCATCCATCCAGTCCATGCACTGTTTCTATACCCTTTACCAACAATTTGATTCTCCACCGATACACCCACGAGCCTTTGGTCACTCTCGCAAAAGACCATTACTTCATCCACTACCCAGAATGTCACTCCTTACAATGCATCAAAATGTCACACATGGGCTGTTTCTCCACCACTAAATATATGCATTGTCTGCTTTGTATAAGTACATATATTTCTTTAAAAAAAAAACAAGAAACAAGCTAAAAAGAAAAAGGAAAAAGCTTTTTTTTCATCATCTTGCTTTAAAATCTCATAATTCATTGGATATGACTATCTTGTATCTTGTTGAAGCCAAGTTGGGCATCGTATTGGACTTTTGGACACAACACATGAGAGAATATGCCAAAAAGGCTTCAAGTCCATCATCAATCATCACAGTATTTGACACTGCTCATCATCATAAGTGCATGCTGCTCTACCACTGCTGTAGCATATGGACAGTACACTCTCAGGGGCAGAAATACCTCAACTCAAGTTATGCCACACATCATCAAATACCAAGTGAAGCGGCCCATTGTTCCCCATGAAATTGCACAAATTTCAATGTTGCACATACATGATTTCTAAAATCCAGCTATGTTTGTGTCAAAATGATGAGATGCAATCATTTCAGCTATCCATACACTATTATTCACTTGCTAGCCTAATTGAGCCATACAATGAAAATATCTTTCCAAATTCAAAACCCCCTGAGGATCACCCCCCACACTGGGGCAAAGCAAAAAAAAAAAAAAAAAAAAAAAGAGGCTCGGCACAAAAAAAAAAGAGAAAAGAAAAAGAAAAAGAGAGTTCAGCACAAAAGCTGGAAACCAATTCACAAAATACTATTTGACTTGGATATTCACTTCGAACTGGGGCAATTCTTCCCCAAGTCACATTTCACTCAGCACTGCTCACCCTATACTAGACTGGGGTAGGCAAAGCAAAAAAAAAAAAAAGAAGGGAAAATCTGGAAAAAGCCACAGAATGCTATCCAACTTGGATACTCACTTCAAACTAGGGCAGTTCTCCCCAAGTCGCGTTTCACTCAGTAATACTCACCTCATACTAGATTGGGGCAGGCAAAAAGAAAAAAAAACAGAGCATAAGGTGATCTCAGGCATTGACCTTTCAAAAAAAAAAACTTTGAGCCTTCATGCGATTCTTCATTTCTTAACCAATGACCCTGGCCTACAATGCAACCCACTAAAAGTCTACTCTGATTGACACAAGTCTTGTTGGATTTACTAAATCATACTTTTGCATCATTTCAAAGACATGGGCCATCACATACTCTCAAATTTAAGATAGTTTGACGGGCGTAGTGAAAACCTCAAAAGAGCGCTACAAGTAAAAATCAAGACTATGGCAAAACTATTAACACCACAAATACAGACAAGGACTGGACATTCACCGAATACTGAGGCACTGAGCCCATAAAGTCAAAATGCGTTGTCTTCTAGTGTTCCAACAAATAACAAGACATACAATATCCACTAACTTATGAACATTATTTCGCAGGTGATAAACTCATGCATCAAACACTTTTGTAAATACTCTGTACATAGTATAACATCACATTCAAAAAAAAAAAAAAAAATCGTTTGTACTTTACAATATAGCAGGAAATGCATATCTTTTGTAACAGGGGCAGATGGTCCCGATACTTCCATCAGCCTTGTAAGGAAAACACTCACCTTTAGCCCAATATACTTTCCAAAGCCCAACTACTGGCCCAACACTTCCGAAAGCCTAACCACTGGCCCAACATACTTCTAAAGGCCAACCACTGGCCAACACTTCCGAAAACTTCACCTCTAGCCCAATATACTTTTCAAAGCCCATTCACTGGCCCAACACTTCCGAAAACCTCACCACTGGCCCTACATACTTCCAAAGCCCAACTACTGGCCTAACATACTTCCAAAAGCCTAACCACTGGCCCAACACTTCCAAAAGCCTAACCACTGGCCCAAAATACTTCCAAAGCCCAACTACTGGCCCAATATACTTCCAAGACCTCCCACTTCATGCAGCCTTTACTCAGGCTCGCCGACTTTACAACAACCTCTCTGCTCAGATCCACATGTCAAATCATCCTCCCCTCTATGAATTATCAAGAAGTATGTCCCATACTCGGGATCACCAAGTTCATCTCATCCAGTCTCTGTCAAGGGACATCCTGTTCATATCATCCAGCTTCAGGTGTGAGTCCGTCAAGTGGCGTCCTGCTCATCTCATCCAGTCACAGGATTGAGTCCGTCAAGGGGCATCCTGTTCACAATCTCACTATTGGGAATGAGTCCGTTAAGACACATCCGGTTTACATCTTCAGCACAGGAGTGGGTCCGTCAAGGGGTATCTTGTTCACGATCTCATTATTGGGAATAAGTCCGTCAACACAGGAGTGGATCCGTCAAGGGGCATCCTGTTCACAATATCACTATTGGGAATAAGTCTGTCCAGTGGCGTCCTGTTTACATCTTCAGCACTGGAGTGAGTCCGTCAAGTGGCATCCTATTTCACAATCTCACTATCGGGAATGAGTCCGTCAAGAGGCATTCTGTTCACAATATCACCGTCAGGAATAAGTCCGTCAAGTGGCATCTCGTTATCATCAACATCAACCTTGGTTTAGGATTACTCGGCTTCTCACTTCCTGTCTACATCCATCTTTCCCCAGCATGTACGAACTACGTACGGTCTGATTCTCTGAAAGGAGATACGTAGGCACCTGTAAAGGCTTGACCATACCCTCACTTTACAACATTCTTGGTTAAAGTTTGAGATTACGCGGCTTCGTACTTCTCGACTACACCGACTCTCACCATCTCTCAGCCACCCAGGTTCGCACGAACTACCCACGGTCTGATTCTCCTGACAGGAGATACGTAGGCAGCTTTAAGAGCTCGACCATACCCTCACTTTATTACATTTTCGGTTAGAGTTTGAGATTACGCAGTAACGCACTTCTCGACTACACCATTCCTCTACTCAATTCTCACATGAATCCCCAACAAAGTTGTTCACCCTTTCTGGTAATGCTCTCAATCCCCAGCGGAGCTATTTGCCTACTCAGGTGGTACTCACATTCACTTACCTACATTGGCACCTCTCACACTTGCCTACAATGGTATATCATATTCACTTGCCTACGATGGCATCTCACACTCACTTGTCTACGATGGCACCTCACATTCACTCGCCTACGTTGGCACCTCATCCTTACTTGCCTACGATGGCATTTCACATTCACTTGCCTATGTTGGCACCTCATGCTCACTTGCCTACAATGGCATTTCACATTTACTTGCCTACGTTGGCACCTCATACCCACTTGTCTACGATGGCATTTCACATTCACTTGCTTACATTGGCACCTCATACTGACTTGCCTACGATAGCATTTCATATTCACTTACCTACATTGGCACCTCTCATACTTGCCTACAATGGCATTTCACATTCACTTGCCTACGATGGCATCTCACACTCACTAGCCTACGATGGCATCTCATATTCACTTGCCCACATTGGCACTTCATACCCACTTGCCTACGATGGCATTTCACATTCACTTGCCTGTGATGGCATCTTACACTCACATGCCTACGATGGCATTTCACATTCACTTGCCTACATTGGCACCTCATACCCACTTGCCTACGATGGCATTTCACATTCACTTGCCTACATTGGCACCTCATACTCACTTGCCTACTTTGGCCCATCTTTTACTTATTCTCATCACTTAAAAGAAAATGCGGCAAAAATGTGGTGTCTCCTGTCTTTGTCACGATTTGCTTCGCAAAGCATGACAAAGAGGGGCAGCTGTAGACACCCATTTTTGCCTAACAAAAAATGTTAATACTATTTACCCCATTTTTACCCAACCCAAAAAAAAACTAAGAGGATTTTTTTTACTTCCTTTCTTTTCACCAAGCTAGGTAGTTTTTTTTAAAAAAGAAAGAAAAAAAAGATGTTGGGATCCCTTCTTATAGTAATAAAAAAAGAGAGCAAAACACAAAGATGTTGGGATCCCTTCTTTTAGCAAAAAAACAATAAAAAAAGATGGTGGAGTTTTATTTTCAATAAACAAAACTTGGTGGAGTTTTCTTTTCTATAAACAAATCTTGGTGGAGTTTTCTTTTCAATAAACAAAACTTGGTGGATTTTTGCTATTCCATAGAAAAATGCAAGTAGTTTGGTTCTTTACTTAAAAAACAAAATGGGTGGGTCTTTAATTTTTAGTGGAGAGTTTTAAAAAAAAAAAAAAAAAAAAAGAAATAAAACTCTTGCTTGGCCTATAAATAGAGCCAATGCAAACCAAAAAATAAAAGAGGAGGAGGAGAAGAAAAAAAGAAAAGAAAAAAAAAATAGCTTTCTCTACATATATCTCCCTCACCTTACTCTCCATCTCCCTCACCTTCCCCCCCTTCATCTCCTTCACTTAATCATCAAAAACAAAAAAAAAAAAACCACCAAAAAAAAAAAAGAGTTTGCATTTTTTCACTACTACACCACCTCTTCCAACCACCACCATCAAGGCCACTACTACAATCATCAATTTCTGTTTAGCTATCATATCACCACAAATCTCATCAACATACCTGACGGTTACCTCACCACTATTGCCATCCGTTGCCACCCAACCATCCTCATACCGCCTCAAATCATCAACCGCATCCCCGTCACTTACCATTAATATTCTAGCAGATTTCTCGAGTTCCTCTAATAACTCAAGTTTTTTTTTTATTATTTTTTTGTACATATCATTTTTATTCCCGTTTGATAATAAAAAATAATAATAATAACATCCACGTCATACTCGGAATTACTTGGTTTCCAATATAAAAGTCACGTCCGACTCTGGATTACATGGTTCACAATACAGGAATCCTACGTGGTTTCTAATAAGGAGAGCCATGTTCTACTGGGGATGACGCGACTGCTAATACGGGGACCAATGTTCTACTGGGGACTACATTTTTTTTATATATGGAAATTTATGTCTAAATAATGAAGATCGCTTAATTCGCATAAATAAAGGAATAAAAAGAAAGACACGATTAATCGGACCCAACAGTCCCCTTTGCACTAGGAGATCTTCACAGGTAAGTATTTTTATCCTACACACACTTCACATTTCTTCTTTCTTTCTTTTGGGCACCGACCCGTACTTCTGGCACTTCTTCATTTACTTGGGCACCGACCCTTACTTCCTACTTCCGGCACTTCTTCATTTACTTGGGCACTGACCCTTACTTCCGGCATAAAAATAAAAATACAAAAAAGTCTCTTTTCTTTCTTTTGGGCAACGACCCTTACTTCCGGCATAAAAAATAAAATACAAAAACAAATCTCTTTTCTTTCTTTTGGGCACCGACCCTTACTTTCGGTACATTTTCAATCATTTGGGCACAGACCCTTACTTTTGGCATAAAAATAAAAATACAAGTAAAAAAAAAATTTCTTTTCTTTTCTTTTATTTCTTTTGGGCACCGACCCTTACTTCCAGCATGGGAATAAAAGAACAGAAAAAATAAAAAATACAAAAAATATATTTTCTTAAAGTTGGGTATCGACCCTTACTTCCGGTACACTTTTTTCACTCACTGGGGCACAGAGCCTTACTTCCAGTATTGGACAAAAATGACTAAAAAAAAATAAAAAAAAAAAAAATACAAAAAAAAATTCATTTCTCAGTTATTTTGGCACCGACCCTTACTTCTGGCATAAAAATAAAATACAAAAAAATCTCTTTTCTTTTCACTCATTTGGGCACAGATCCTTATTTCCAGCATAGGAATCAAAGCACAGGAAAAAAAATAGAAAAAAAATGCATCATTCTCCAATCACTTGCATAGTCTCATTTCAATCTCAATCACTTTTCAAAGGTTAAAATCTAGGACTCTACAACGTGGGTTAAAGTTCCTAGTTACACCAAACTCTTTTTCAAATCACTATATCACACGTGCACTGTCAAACGAGACCACCTTTCTTTCTGTAAAAAAAATCATGCATACGCTCACACACAGGTCAGAACTACATTTGGCCTGATTCCCGTCTTGGGATACGTAAGCAACTCTCAAGGAGTGCGGCCATACCCGTCACCATTTTTTATCCTATTCACTTTCTAAAAAAACAAAAAAAAAAGAAGAAAAATTTCTTTTTTACTTTTTCAATCAAAATGCCCCCATTTTAATAAAAATCACTAGAATTGCCATCCGTGTTCGCACGGATGTTCGAGGGTGCCTAACACCTTCCCTCGACATAATCGAGTCCCCGAAGCCACTTTAAGATCTCTGGTTTTCGCATGGCTATCGAGAGTCATACTTTTAAAGGGCCCACATTTCTCAAAACTTTTTTTTTCAAAATTCAAAGATGAATGACTTTAATTGTCTTTGCAGGGGTCCTAACACCCCAAATGTTAGGTGGTGACTCTGAACATTTCAAATAGGCCCTACCGTACTCTTTTCACCATTCTCAATAAACTTCAAGTCGCAATTCACTCACTCTCAGGAAGCCGGGCCCACACCGACGGCCTGGTGCTCCGAAAGCGCGGGCGCGACAGACACTTTTTGCTTTGGCATCAGTACGTTGTGCTTTGGCATTAGCATCACCCATATATATATATATGTATATATATACATTTTATGATTAGAAAAAAAAAACAGCAAGGAAAGTAAGAATGAGAAGAAAGTACTTTAAGAAAAAGTAATTTTTTTGAATGAATCTACAACAGAACTTATGGAGACGAGCTCGAATGATTTGATTTGATTTGATTTGATTTGATTTACCCCTACGCAAGAGCAAACATAAGGATACAACATTTTAGAACCACGATTCAAGTAGCATTGAAAATATTAAAGGAACTAGGAAAGGGCTCACCTGTTGATTGTGTCATTTCATGCTTCTTGGTAGAGCCCGTGTATCTGTAGAAAAATGTTAACCTACTCCATATTCTAAAGTACATTTTTCTAAATGAACAAAAAGTATTTTCTACTTTATTAAAGGTAGGGTACTAGAAGAATTGTGCAAAATGAGTTAAAGTAAATTACTTCAGAAAAAATTCTAAATCCGCACACCATTTTTCTCTCTACATGCACGTGCGCATGAACGTGCACAACAGGGAATACAACATGTATAGCTCCTCGATGCAGGATGTGGATGTAGAGATAAAAATGGTAGGATTACTAATTTACTATTTTGTCTTCTTTGTAATATTTTTTGAATCCATTCAATTTAATAAGGTGGAAAAAACTTTTATTACCACTTAAATTGAATTCAATAGTATCCTACTTTCTGGTTTCGTAGGATAGCAAGGACCATATATACATATAAATGTAATTTGGTTTTAAGAATTAGAAAAAAAGTTATGCTATGCTTCCCAAATTTGATTATCAAATAGTTTAACAATTGAACAAATGTTATGGTAGTAATCACTGGTACTACATGGTACTGCGTGTGGTACAACTGATAAAATATTTTTAAAAATGATTAAATTCATTTTATACTCTTGTAGTTTGTCACCTGTGTTAGTTTGATCCCTATAATTTAGAAAGTGTCACTTTAGTCCCTGTAGTGAAAGTAAAAAAAATTGTCACAAAAGATGTTTGAGGGGCTAAAATGACACACTTATTAATACGCCCAAAAATGGTCTAGTAATCCAGTGCTTCAGGCCCGACTTTCTAGGCCCAACCTCCAGTGCTCCGATCCCGACCTCGCCGATCTCCATCCAAACCAGGACAAGCACAACTACTTGGATGATCACTATCCTTAGCAGTCAAGGATACCTAAGGCTCCCGAGTCGCATAGCTTGAGGCCTGTCAGAGGAGAAGCCCAACCTACAGGTCGTGATGACACCCCCCCGGTCACTAGACAGCTCGGAACCAGCTCGGCTTGTCCAAAGGCACATCCCACACATCTCCGGAATCGAGTAGTTTCATAAACCAACTTGGAAACCTTTCAGATACGCAGAAACAATTTTCTAATCAAATTAGGAAACATTCCGGATATGTCGCGGTCATCACAGGCTGTCAACAGTTTCCTAAAGAGACTAAAATGCCTTGTAAGGGAGAACTCTTCCTCTTATAAAAGGGTCCTCCCACCCCCATTAGAGGGGGGCCCGATTTAAATTTCACCAACATAAATACACTACATTGTCTAGCCTCTCCCAAGAAACCCTAAACGCACACCCTGCACTGTCGACCCTTGGCAGTTCCAATCACCATTGTTGGATCACCAAGGTCTCTGCAGTAGTTTTATTTTATATAGTGGAAGTGCTCAAACAACTCTGCCTGGGTTGTTTCAACACTGTCGGTCCCAAGCCCGGATAAAAGAGGAGGGTTAGTGCGTTAGGTAGCTCGACAGCCAGCACGTAAAAAAAATCGTCAGATCCTTATGATATGAATCCAAATATGAATACTCGTGTAAATGCTAGGGCGTTCCCTTTAAGCGATGCATTGCGCGTGCCTTCGGGTGTTTCAAAAAATGTACAAGGGGCGCCGCATCGACGCCCGGGTGTGGTGTTAAATAAGCAAGGGTTCCCGCGCTCATCTGGGCCACCGCGGGTAAAGAAGCTAGTCCAGAACTATAGGCTTAGGTTAGCAACTTGGAATATAGGAACCTTAACAGGTAAAGATATGGAACTAGTATACACTATGATTAGAAGGAAGGTTAATGTAGTATGTTTACAAGAAACAAAGTGGGTTGGAAAGAAAGCTAAGGAGGTAGAAAAGACCGGGTATACGATATTCTATACAGGGAAAGATAGGCATACAAATGGTGTCGGAATCATGGTTGACAAGAACCTCAAGGATAAAGTTGTGACAGTCACGAGGAAAGGAGACAGAATATTGCTTATCAAACTGGTAGTTGGAGTGGATATAATTAATGTGATTAGTGCATACGCGCCGCAAGTAGGATTGGATGATCATACTAAAAGACAATTCTGGGATGAGTTGGACACTTTAATGCATGAAATACCAGGAGGAGAGAAGATAATTGTAGGTGGAGATTTAAATGGCCATGTAGGCAAAGATAGAACTGGATATGAGAGGGTGCATGGGGGGTATGGTTTTGGATATCAGAATGAGGCAGGGGTGAGTATTTTAGATTTTGCAGTAGCATATGATCTTGTAGTAGCAAACACATTTTTTAAAAAGAGGGAAGAATACTAGATAACCTTTAAGAGTGGATCTAATAGAAGCCAGATCGATTTGTTCCTTGTGAGAAAGGCAGACCGCTTAGCATGTAAAGACTGTAAGGTCATCCCAGGAGAGTGTTTAACATCTCAACATAGACTTACTATTTTAGATATCTATATAAAAGGACAATGTCGTACTAGAAAAGACCCTATAAACCCGCAAACTAGGTGGTGGAACCTTAAAGGCGAGAACTAGCAATATTCCAAGAGAGAATGTATGCAGAAGCACCTTGGAATTTGGAAGATAGAAGCAATACTATGTGGGATAGAATGGCAGGGTGCATCACGAGAATATCGAAGGAGGTCCTCGGAGAGTCGAAGGGAAGAGGGTTGGCTTCTAAAGATACTTGGTGGTGGAATGAAGAGGTACAAGCTGTAGTAAAAATCGAAAAGGATTGCTTTAAGAAGTGGCAAAGTAATAAAAGTGAGGAACACTTCAAAAGCTATAAATGTGCAAATAAGGAGGTTAAAAGGACAGTTAGAGTTGCTAAAATGGAAGCCTATGACGCCTTCTACACCAAACTAGACACTAGAGAGGGAGAAAAATGTATTTATAAACTTGCTAAGTTGAGAGAAAGGAAAACAAGAGACATTAATCAGGTTAAGTGTATAAAAAGCGATGACTCTAGGGTATTAGTGAACGACGAAGAGATTAAGGAAAGGTAGAAGAGCTATTTTGAGAAGTTGCTGAATGAAAAACATATGGATAACACAATGGAAGAAGAAACTGGAAGTTACAATGAAACTAGAGAATACAGATTCTATCAGAGAATAAGGAAGTTTGAGGTGGATTTTGCTTTGAAGAAGATGAAACCCAACAAGGCCTTAGGACCAGATGGGATCCCCATTGAGGTTTAGAAATGCTTGGGAGATGTGGGGGCATCTTGGCTTATCAAAGCTTTTAATAGGATTTTAATGACTAGAAAAATGCATGATGAGTGGAGGAAGAGCATCCTAGTGCCTATATATAAGAGTAAAGGAGATGTACAACAATGCAACAACTATAGAGGTATTAAGTTGATGAGCCATACTATGAAGCTATGGGAGAGAGTGATGGAGCATCGCTTAAGAGGCGCAACATAAGTATCAGAAAATTAGTTTGGATTTATGCCTGGGAGATCAACTATGGAAGCAATTTATTTACTTAGAAGACTAATGGAAAAGTATAGAGAGAAGAAAAAAGATCTATATATGGTTTTTATTGATTTAGAGAAAGCTTATGATAGTGCCTAGAGATTTAATTTGGTGGGTGCTAGAGAAGAAAGGAGTGACCAAGGGTTATATTGACGTGGTGAAGGATATGTATGATGAAGCGGTTACTACAATTAGATCACCAGCCAGAGAAATAAGCGAATTCCCAATTACCGTAGGCCTGTACCAGGGGTCGGCCTTGAGCCCTTATTTGTTCACCCTAATTATGGATGAATTGACTAGACACATTCAAGATGAGGTCCCATGGTGTATGTTGTTTGCAGATGATATTGTCTTGGTTGATGAGACTAAAAGGGGACTCAACACTAAACTAGAAGCTTGGAGAGAAGCACTGGAGACTAAGGGGCTAAAGATAAGTAGGACAAAAATAGAATACATGGAATGTACTTTTAGCAATAGTGGAAGTAGAGACAATGAAGCAGTGAAGATCGAAGATCATGAGATCCCAAAGAGGGAACAATTTTGCTATCTAGGTTCAATGATCAGTAGAGACGGAGAGATTGGTGATGACGTGACCCATAGAATTAAAGTGGGCTGGCTTAAGTGGAGGAGTGCTTCTGGAGTATTATGTGATCGGAGAATGCCAGCAAAATTGAAAGAAAAATTTTATAGGACAGCTATTAGGCCAGCTATGCTCTACGGGACAGAGTGTTGGGCAACTAAGAAACAACACATTAGCAAAGTGAGTGTAGCGGAGATGAGGATGCTAAGATGGATGTGTGGTAAGACTAGGAAAGATAGAATTAGAAATGAGTACATCCGAGAGACTGTAGGAGTGACACATATTGAGGACAAGTTGAGGGAGAATAGACTTAGATGGTTCGGCCATGTGCTACGAAGACCTGTAGATGCACCGGTGCGAAAGAGTGATAAGATCGTAGTGCCTGGAATGGTTAGAGGGAGAGGTACACCTAGACTGACTTGAAAATATGTAGTGCAACAAGATATGAATATATATAATTTAAATGAGCATATAGCTCTTGATCGTGCAGAATGGAGAAAAAGGATTGATACAGCCGACCCCAATTGATTGGGACACAAGGCTTGGTTTGGTTTGGTTAGTGGAATTGCTCAAACACACACGGGACATAGCTTCCTTCATTAACAGGGCCGAACCACATACAAATATGCTGCCTATATACATATATATCTCTTCTTCTCATCTATGCTTTGAGTATGCTCTTAAACCCTAAATCTGACCAGTACCAAAAATTGAATCATCATCTTGGCGCCGTCTGTGGGAAACGACAAATTTCTCAAAAAAAAAAAATAAATCTCTTAGTTAATAGTCATGCCTCCGAAGAAGAGTAAGAAGGCTATGCAGCAGGCTAATCGAGACTTTCCGCTGGCCCCGGTGCCGGCTGCTGCAGTCCTGACACCGGAGCAAATCATTACGACCCTCGCACAGCTCTTAGAGGGCCAACATCAAACGCAACAGTAGATCGAAGCCCTGCTAGCCAAACGAAATAACCCTTCACAGGCCGAGTCACAGCCCGGGAATAATGAGTGTAGTCGGGACCCGACATGGACCCGACGACGTGCCCGAGTCAACCCGGTCTTGTGTTGGGATGCCAGAGACATCACCAACAATAGACATGCTGCCACTCGGTCAGGAGCCGAGATGATCTTAGGCACACGATCAACTAGAGTCATAGCCGAGCCTCGTCCCAGAGGACATCACATCGTGAGGAGGAAGTTCTTTCATTGACCCGACTTATGTCCCCGATACCAGTCGAGAAGGTGTGGTGGCTCGTATCAAAGATTTGGAGAAACAGATCGATGGAATGGCTGAAGAGCTGGGCCAGAACCCTACTTAGAATCATGTCAACACCAAGATCAAGTCACCGTTCTCCAGCCAGATCACGAGGTTTTCCATCCCGCGCAAATTTAAACAACCTCATCTAGATTGTTATAACGGCTCGAGAAGCCCGATTGACCACGTCTAGACCTATAAGGCTCAGATGGCCCTATCCACCAACGCCGATGAACTATACTGCCTGGCCTTTCCCGGCACTTTGAAAGGCCCAGCCGCCCAATGGTTCCTCTCCCTGAAACCTCGATCGGTCAAAGATTTCAAGGAGCTCAGCAAACATTTCATCAACCAGTTCATAGGCATGCTCGACCGGCCGCAACCTGACACCCAGCTACTCACTGTCAGGTAGCAGAAGGGAGAGTCGTTGAAGTATTTCGTCGATCGGTTCAACCAACAAAAGCTTCATGCCTACAACCTAAACGAGACAGTCGATATTACAGCCTTCTGCTTGGGAGTTCAGCACACCATGTGCGCCATGTCGTTTCACAGAAACCGACCCACAACCTTGGTTAAACTCGCAGAGAGGGTCGAAAAATATGTTGACACTGAAGAATTTCTAAAGACCAAAGACCCCGGACACTTAAGCGACGAGCCTTCAAGAAGTAAGCAGAAGTGAGATCAACCTGAGAAAAACAATGTAAAGAAGCCCATTAGTTATGGCAGTTCCTTCAGTGTCTAACAGTCTGGGTCCGGCAGTCCTGACCTGACCTCCAGTTCACAGCGGTCAGGGTCCGATAGTCCCAGCCCGCCCTCCAGTTTACAGCAATTAGGGTCCAACAATCCCGACCCCGGCCTCCAATTTACAGCGGCCAAAAGCCCGGTAATCCCGACCCGACCTCCTATCTCCAATAGTCCAGGCAAACTCAACTATAGTGGTACTTTTGCCCAATCATAGCATGAGGTTCCACAAACTATATCAAAGAGCTCCTACAAAGACCTCAGGATCACACCCGAGGCATCAAAAGACCTCAGGATCACATCCGAGGCAGCAGAAAGGCCTCGGGATCACATCCGAGGCACTAAAAGACCCTGGAACTACCAATGTCCTAGGTCGCCTGCCTACAGTAATTGTTCCCGCAACACCTACCTCAACAAAAGCTCGGGGGCCAGAGGGAATAAAGACTACAGGGAGTTACACCGAGTATTTATAGGTCTTTGGGTTAACTAAGAAAAACCCTTAGACAACCCGAATGCCTACAATACTCAGAGGCACTAACTCCAATTAGGCCCAAACTAACGATAGAGGTGACTAAAGCCTCTTAGGTTGGCCCACAATAAAGGAGTAAAAAAGGACCCTAAAGTAACACGCTTTAGGTCAGCTCTACAAACATTGTCAAACTCTTCTACCAACAACCTTGAAGAAGGCTTACTGGGTAGAAGATAACCATCTTGGGAGCTAACATAAAAAGGACCTTAAAGTAACACACATTAGGTCAACTTTTCCAATATGGTCAAACTCTTCTACCAACAACCTTGACGAAAGCTTACTAGGAAGAAGATAACCATCCTGTGAGCTAACATAAAAAGGACCTAAAGTAACACGCTTTAGGTCGGCTTTTCCAACATGGTCAAACTCTTCTACTAACAACCTTATAAAGGCTTACTGGGCAGAAGATAACCATCCTGGGAGCTAACATAAAAAGGACCCTAAAGCAACACGCTTTTGGTCGACTTTTCCAACATGATCAAACTTTTCTACCAACCACCTTGACAAAGGCTTACTGGGCAGAAGATAACCATCTTGGGAGCTAACTTAAACAAAAGTCTCTGAATTAGGCTGAGTCTCAACTCTTAGCCAATTCCCGAGCACTCAAAAGGCTCTGAATTAGGCTATAGCTCCTATCCATGTATGCATCTCCTGCATACTCATAACCTTGGCCAGTTGGACGTCAAATATTCAATGGCATAAACGCCGTCAGCTACCAAAGCTGAGTGAATGCAAACACTAATAGAGTATCTATAGATTTGTAGCATATATAACAATAGTATTACAACTCGTCGTTCACGTTCATGAATGCACCAACTCAATATGTATAATTGATATCATACCAACCAAATCTCATCATAACATAGACTCTCGGGTCCACATCATGCATGCAGCCTTACTTCTCACAGTACTCATCTCCTTTGTCAATCTTTTTCTAACCTGGCACGCAACCCAATACCTCATAACTTGTTCAAACCCGATACGTAGGTTCAATCTCTAACACATAACTCAGACACATAGTCTTATACCATACGATTTATCAAATCCCAACACACAGTCCTAACGTTCTGGTCAACCCATCCTGATATAATACGGCACGCAACCTTGATATAATATGGCATGCAGCCCTGACATATCACAGCACTTAGCTCCACTATACCATAACACTCAGCTATACCACAACACTCAGCTATACCACAATACTATTACAGCACGCAGCCCCGATATACTACTATGGCACATAGCCTTGGCACACTACGACATGCAGCCCTAATATACTACGACATTCCAGCCCCGACATATTACAGCCACTAGCCCCAATATTTTAAACTCGACACGAAGTCCCACATCACGTAACCTCCCAAATCCGACACACAGTCCAACTCTGTCATACGTAAAACATGACACGTAGTCCCACTCTATCATACGTCAACCTGATACGTAGTCCCGATCCTATCCCAACACCTCGAGATCCCACACCTGACATCATACGATCTTAGCAATTGCATTCATATGCACAATATAAATAGTATCAACCTCTGCGGTCGACAGACCCACTATTATGCACGTCGATTTTTCAATCTCATTATTATCTCAACATTAACTAAATGGTTCCACTATTTAATGCATTAACCCATTATCCAACGTGTGTATTATTCCAATATCGCTTCTAATGCATGATATAATGGAAGCATTTTTCATGACAGAATGAAAGTGCGTGACATTATCAAGGACTCCCTAAAATTTCATCTCAATCGAACATCGGATTTGAAAAAAGTACTTTATCATGTGTGGGAATCAAATGGGAAAATTCCGTTTCATTGCCAGAAAACTTCGAAAAGTTTAAAAATTGATGCAAAAAATTCATATTTGTCAAGATGAAGAGCCTTCAGAAATTTCATTGCCATCAAACGAAGAAAGTTGCAAAACTGCGATAAGATCGCTCACAGATACATCAATTTATACTGATAAATCATCAGAAAGTCCTAGTCTTCGAGATCAAATCGGCTGTGGTATTTTCGGTCTGGATTAAAACACCTTTTACATCGAGACGGAGAAATTCCCGTAAACTTCGTCTCAATCCGATACCAGATTCCGAAAAAAGAACATTTTAATTAACGTGTTTGTCAAGATAGGTGCTTAATACGAGTCAGATAGCATTTCAAGAATTCCATTTTTGCACTAAAATTCCGTGTTTGTCAAGAGGACAACGGAAGTTCAAGTTTTCGTTGCACTACCTTACAAAGAATTCGATTTGCGTGGAGTGTGTATAGATATCTAGATTTTTCTTTGCTTAGTGACTAAGTAATCCAGATTTAGGCCAATCGCACCATAGGAGTCACTTTCTGATTGGAGGAAAATAATCTTCACATTAAAATAAAGGGATCCATGTAATTTCGTCTCATTTCGATACCGGATTTCAGAAAGTGCACCTCGATTGGCGTGTTCTGCCATAACTGTTGCCGAATGTGGGCCAAATAACGTTTTAAAAATCCAATTCCGACTTCAAAATTCTATGTTAGTCGAGAGAACCCAGCATTCCAGTTTTCAACAGCGTAGCTTTTCGAAAAATCCCAGGGAACGCGGCACACACACACACACACACAATATCTAGATATTTTATTACTTTATTTTTTTTTATTTAATTAATTTTTTTTAAATAAAAATTTTTCCTATAAATAGAAGGTCCCTCCTTCCAAAAAAAATTGCTAATTCACTCTCTCCCTTGAGCTTTGTTTGGAAAATCCCTAGAACCTCAAAAAAAAGGGGCCAATTCACTCTCTCCCTTAGGCTTTGTTTGGAAAATCCCTAGAACCCCCCTAAAAAAAAACCACTTTGTTTTTCCTCAAACACTAAACCAAAACCACCTTCATCTTTGTAAATCAAAAACCCATTAACCCAACTCAACCACAGCTTCAAACAAACCCAAAAAAAACCAGTTTTAACCCCCGCAGGTCCTGCTCAATTCAGCCCGGACCCATTCTGGCCCGACTTATAGCTTTTCTGACTGTTCCGACCCTTCCGGACCCAACCATTATGTCCATTTAAGTCAATTTTGTGTTGAAATATGACTTGGGCCTTCTCGGATTATTTCTGCAATGTTTCTCGGATTAATTTTACTCTTTCTCAACAAACATTGACTGAACTTCAATAGTCGCCTATGCACAGGTAACATCCTCAACTCTTTCTCTTAGTGGTGTGGCCTCCCTATAAATCCACTGGTCAGTCCATCCACCTTTACTTCTTTATTTACTTACTGTTGTACATACTAATTATATATAACAAATCTATAAACTTATCAATTACTTCACGACTACTTTCAAACCACTTACACTGGGCACCGACCCTTACTTTCGGTACTTTCTCAAATCACTGGGCACCGACCCATACTTTTGGTACATGTTTTCCAACCTTTGGGCACCAACCCATACTTCTGGTACACACCGATCCTTACTTCCAGAACTTTCTCAAATCACTGGGCACCGACCCATACTTTCGGCACACGTTTCCCAACCATTGGGCACCAACCCTTATTTTCGGCACACTTTTTTTTATTACTTGGGCACCGACCCTTACTTCTGGCACATAAAACAAAAAGACAAAAGATCATAAAAAATAATAAAGACAAAAAAAAACAACTCATCGCACGGTCGATCTACTCTGACTTTTACTTAAAACACTTTCTCATATCTCACTACTTTTTCAAGGTTAAAGTCTAGGACTACACCATATAGGTTAAAGTTTCTTAGCTACACCGACTTTACTTAAAACATTATTTTACACACTTCCGGTGTCATGCCCCGGAGCAGCAAAAATAGAGAAAAAAAAATTTCCTTTTTGGATCCATAAGGAATGATGGGTGAATGTCACTAATTATCCACACCACCAGTACTAGTCCAAAAGATAAACATAAATAGTAAACAATTGAATATATAATACAATTCTATCCATTACAAATATCAAAGTGGTCCACAGGATCACTGCAGGTCTAGAGATAACATATGCCCAAGTACCCGTTAAATAACAAAGTTTGATAGAACAATAGATACATAAACTAGATACAACTATCTTCAGGTGTTCAGCTGGCGTATGGGTAATCGTCCGCATAGTGATCCCATGCGGCATAATCGTCATTAATGGGGCCAACCCCTACATAATCCATCCCTAGATAGTAGCCATCGTTATAAGCTCCGCTACCTATAGCAATAGGGACAGGATAGTCTGGACGGGGAATGTCCAGGCATAAACGCTGTTAGCTTACTTTAGCTGAGTGAATAGCAACTCCCGCAGTATTATAGGTACAAAGACCTTAACAGTTATGCACAATATAAAGTAGTAATAATAATGGTATATTTGCCTCTTTTAATCCGATTGTTATTATCCAATCGATATCGTCTTCCGACTCTAAGACTGACTATATCAATCCCGACTGACTTTATCGAATAGATTATATCATCACAACATACTAGTGTTCTTGTTCACCGCTTTTAAGAACTCTTACTGTTCACCGCTTTTAAGAACTCTTGCGAACACTATACATCGGTCTCATATAACGACTAGTCTATGGACGCACCAATACTCTTTGTTTATAGCTTTTAAGAACTCTTACTGTTCACCGCTTTAAAGAACGCTTGCGAGTATTGTCCATTCATAATCAACATGTATCAGTACTCTTGTGCACAATATATAATGCTCAGATCCTACGCAGATGTGTATATAACCAACTCATGATATTGACATACTTGTACTGACGGTCACCAATACCCCACTGACTCAGTCACTTGGATAACCAATGATACTACCGTTATACCTCAAATCTTATCTCGTTATTTCATCGTACTATTTCTAACGTTCCAAACCCGACTACGTTACTCACCATATTACCTCAATCTCATCATTGTATCCCATTATCCTCATAACCCATAATATCATGTAATAAGGAACATAAAACAGTAATCATATGACTAAGCATTTTGAATTATAAACTTCAAAGGAAACATCCATGTTTTGCTAAGGTTTGATCGATTGAGGTCATCTCAATCGATTGAACAAAGTAAAGTTCGATCGATTGAAGTCTGCTCGATTGATTAAAGTGAAGATGGTCTCGATCGATTGAAGTCTGCTCGATCGATTGAGACTCAGTGTAGTTTGATCGATCGAACCTAGTTCGATCGCTCGAACATTGTCTTCTCCAGTAGTTCTGGATATGGAATGTCCAAAGGTGCTAGGGGGTGTTTGGGGTCATTCTAGCATGTCTAAAAGCTATAAAACATCATAAATAAACTACTGAGTGAGTTTGAAACTCACCAAATGTTGCTAAGGTCGCGTTTGGCTTGGTTTGAGCTTCAAGCTTCAATGGTGGCCTCCTCTTCTCTCTCTCTCTGCTCCTCTCTTCATCTTTGTCTCTCTCTCTAATCTTCTCCTTCTTCTTTGTCCGTCTGTCTCTTTCTTCTCTAACTGAATATATATATATATCTATGTATATATGGATGTATGAAAGTATATATATATGCACAAACACACAAACTCTCTCTAACTCTCTTATGTTCAGTAAACACACACCTCACACAAGCACAAGGTATATATAGAGGGGATGGGAGTGCAGATGGCAAGGTTTGCGGGAAACTTGGGAATTCCGATGATTACAATTTTGATTAATCAAAAGGAGTTCCATTGCTCGAGAGCAGTTCAGTCAAGTTTGATCGATTGAAGTAGGGACCACGTCATAAATTCAGGTCAGTAGGGTTTTGATCAATTGAACAAGGTTCGATCACTTGAACTCTGAAATGCTCAATCGCTCCAAAAGACTTTGATCGATTGAAAGTGAAACTTTAGGTATGATCAAGGGAAGTATATAGAATCTCTGTATATTAATAATTATTGAAAATACAGGGTATTACATCTTCCACCACTCATTAAAAGATTTCGTCCTCTCAAAATCAGAAACAAACAAAGTCTAAAACAAGAACAGAAACTTCTCACGCATCTTTGACTCTAATTCCCACGAAGCTTCTCCTACATCATGATGCTTCCACTGGATCTTGACTAACAGAATCTCCTTATTCCTGAGCTTCTTGATTTGTCGATCTAAAATGCGAACTGGTCCTTCGTTTAATGTAACGTTGTCGTTGACGTCAATGTCTTCAAAGTTGATCTCGTGCGCTGGGTTATGAGCACACTTCCTCGGCATACTGATGTGGAAAATGTTGTGCACTCCCGACATCTTTGACGGCAATGTAAGTCGATAAGTAACCTTCCCGACACGCTCTAGGATTTCAAATGGTCCGATGAATCGCGGTGATAGCTTGCCTCTCTTCTGACCAAATCTAAAAATGCCTCGAACAGTTGAAACCTTGAGTAGTACATGGTCTCCAACTGTAAACTCCAAGTCTTTGCGTCGCTTGTCAGCATAACTCTTATGTCGAGTCTGAGCTATTTTCATCTTCTTTTGTACAATTTGAATCTTCTCGCTGGTCTCTCGTACCATCTCTGGTCCAAGAAGTTGAGTATCTCTGACTTCGGTCCAACATAGAGGCGATCGGCAAGGTCTTTCGTATAAAGCTTCAAACGGCACTATCCCTATGCTCGTATGGTAACTATTGTTGTTAGCGAACTCGATCAATTGTAGGTGTGTCTCCCAAGAACTCTCGAAATCAATAACGTAAATTTGTAATATATCTTCCATCACTTGGTTGACTCGTTCAGTCTGACCATCAGTCTGTGGATGAAAAGCTGAACTCAAGTTTTGTGTTGTTCTGTAAAGCGTGAATCTCGATATGACTTGATAGAAATAGGTACTCCGTGTAACTGTACAACGTGTTATAGATACATTTGGCTCAAACGTTCCACTAAATATGTCATGTTGTAGGCGATAAAATGTGTCGTCTTTGTAAGTCGATCCACGATTACCAAAATAGCGTTGAGGTTCTGTTGTGACTTCGATAATCCTACCACGAAATCTATGGTTATATGTTCCCATTTACATTGGGGAATCGGTAACTGCTGTAGAAGTCCAGGTGGTTTTTAATGTTCTTCCTTTACTTGTTTACATGTAAGACATTGAGATACATACTCAGCTACTTCTCGTTTCATACCTTCTTACCAAAAATTCCTCTTTAAGTCTTTGTACATCTTCGTACCTCCCGAATGAATAGTCATTCTTGACTTATGTGCTTCCTCCAATATTTCTATTCAGAGATTTTCTTCGTCATGTACACAAAGTCTTCCTTTACATCATAAGGCTCCATTGGTACCAACACTCTAAACCTCTGGTTCATATGCTGACATTTTAGCAAACCATAACTTCAAATCTTCAAGTGTCTGTTAAGCTTCTATGATACGGCTGATCAAAGTTGGATGTACCATAAGACATCCAAAATGCTATCCTTCCCTTGATTCCACTGGTTGAATAACAAATTCAACTAAAACTTACAATGCTCTCCATTCTCTAAGTAGTAACACAACGATCACCATTCACGGGTTACGACTCAAAGCATCTGGTATGACATTTGCTTTACCCAGATGGTATTGCAATGAAAAGTCATAATCCTTTAGTAACTCCATCCATCTTCGTTGTCGCATGTTCAACTCCTTCTGAGAGAAGAAATGCCTCAAGCTCTTATGATTGGAAAATAGATCAAACTTTTTTCCATAGAGATAGTGTCTCCAAATCTTTAATTCAAACACTATTGCTGCTAGTTCCAGATCGTGCGTAGGATAATTCTTCTCATATACCTTCAACTGTCTTGACCCATATAATATAACATTCCCATTTTGCATAAGCACACAACCAAGTCATTGGTGCGATGCATCACTATAGATCACATACCTTTCTCCATTCTTCGGTATCACGAGTACTGGTGCAGAAGTCAATCTTTCCTTGAACACCTAAAATGCATACTCATCCTTGTCTGTCCATTCGTACTTCATCTCTTTCCTTGTTAAATTCATCAAAGGTACTGCTATCTTGGAAAATCCTTCTACAAATCTTTGATAATATCCTACTAGCCCAAGAAAACTCCTAACCTCTGTCGCATTGGTTGGTCTGTTCCAGGTTAAGAACGCATCAATCTTAAATGAGTCCACAGAGATACCCTCTTGAGATATGACATGTCCTAAGAATTTGACCTCCTATAGCCAAAACTCGCACTTGCTAAACTTTGCATACAACTTGCTATCTACATGTCTGCAAAGTAATCTGTAAGTGTTCCTTATGATCCCCCTTCGTCTTGGAGTAGATCAGTATGTCGTCAATGAATACTATAATGAATTTATCTAGATATGGTCTGAATACTCTATTCATTAAGTCCATGAATACCACTGATGAATTCATCAATCCGAAAGGCATAACAAAAAACTCGTAATGCCCGTATCTCATCCTGAATGCAGTCTTTGACACATTCTCCGATCGAACTAACAATTGATGATATCCTAACCGTAAATCGATCTTCAAAAAGATCCTTAATCCTTGCAGCTGATCAAATAAATCATCGATCCGAGGTAGTGGATATCTATTCTTGATTGTTACCTTGTTCAACTCCCTGTAATCCATACAAACTTAAAGTGTTCTGTCCTTTTTCTTTACAAATAAAACTGGTGCTCCCCAAGGTGACATATTTGGATGAACGAAACCTAAATCTTCAAGATCCTGAACTTGCTTCTTTAATACCAACATCTCAGTTGGTGCCATCGCATATGGAGTTTTAGATATTGGCAATGTGCCAGGTACTAATTCCACACAAAAGTCTATTTCTCTCTTTGGTGGAAGTCCTTTAATATCCTGGAATACATCCTGAAAGTCTTGTATAATAGGAATCTAATCCATCATTGGTTCTGTACTCATACTTCTGATTATAGCTAAACCAATAGTAAGAAATATGTCGCTCGTTGGCTGACACTAAAATCTAATCGTCGGTCCTCCAGGTCTAGGAAACACAATCATCCTGGTAGGGCAATTCAAATTGGTATCACACTTAGCCAACCAATCCATCCCTAGGATAACGTTGAACTCCAACATTAGCAGAACTACCAAATTCGCTTACAGACTCCTATCTCCCAAGGTCAATGGACAATCTTTACGTACTTTACCCAACTTAACAATCACTCCCAATGGTGACACAACGTTAAGTGCTGGCTCAAGGGTCTGGGGTTCTAAACCCAACTGATGCACAATCTTAATAGTAGCAAACGAACGTGCTGCTCTAGTATCGAATAAAGCTTTAACTGGACTATGAAAGAGTACAAGCGTACCTTCTAAATGTTGTTGCTCATCAGCATTAAAGCCTGCTTCTGCTGGGATGATAGAATTCATCCTGGTCTAATTTGGGGGTCCTTGTATTCCCTGAATGGTTGCCCCATAGTACCCTCCGTGTGGTGCATGACAATCCTTGCTCAAATGTCTCGGCTTATTGCAACTTCGACAGACGAGATCCATTCGACGATTGACTCTGGGGGTTGTGCAGAACTTGACAATGTGCCCTGGCTTTCCACAATTAAAACATCCTTCGTTGCTAATTGGCGGGGCTGTCAGCAATGCCTGCGACTGTGGTCCCTGTTGGCGATATTGCTGAGGTCGAGAATAACCCTGCTGATGCTTCCTGATTCCCTCCCAGGTTCTCTTGTTCCCTTGGAAATTCCCTGAGGTCTCCACCCTTGGGTATTTCTTGGTGGCTGATTCTGGAAATTCCTCTGTGGCTGAAAACTTCTCGAGGGTAGGGTCGATACATTTGTGGTCGCTGTACGGGTGACAAACACTGAATATTGCATATTCATGTGCCAATATAATAGGTATAGTGCTCATTTAATCCCCCAAATCCCTAGTTTTACATGCATATTTGAATTAATATAATTTAATAGTGATGTCACTCAAATGCATGTTATTATGTATTTTAAATTACATATTTTATATGTTTAGGTGAAAATGAAGTAAAATAAAGGGAAAGAAAGAAGTGGCAACCACACCAAAGTATTTCTCATGCATAGTGTTAGTCAAAATTGTTAATAGTGAATATCAGAAAGTTTCAACGAAACAAGATAAAGAAAAATAAATAAATAAATAACTATGGAAATGTATATGCATCAAATGTCCTGACAATGACATTGATGCATATACACCTAATTATGTATCATGTTTTTGGAATCTTCCTCTTTTTCTCTTTCTCTTTCTTTTTATCTCTCTCTCTCTCTCTCTCTCTCTCTCTCTCTCTCTCTCTCTCTCTCTCTCCTTCTCTACAGGGTTAATTTCAACCAATGTCAGAACTCTTTGAAAAATGGGACGATCGCACGAAGAAAATTGCCAATCTCATTCTCAAAGTGACGAACAAAGTGATGAATTTCGTCAAAACTTCGTCTATAAAAAAGAGGCAACAAGCAGTAGCTTCAAAACACCAACATTCACAACAGCAAGCAACAGCTTCACGTACAATCAAAATAGAGAGAATAGTTTAGGGAGGTTATCATGTGAGCACTTCATAGTGTCCCTAGAAGTAGGAAACTTTAGTTTTTCTTTACTTTTTCTAGTTCTAGTAGTTATTGTGGATACCGGCATTTGGGCCCAGTTTTAAAATATTTTCAAATACAAATTCAAATACAAAGAGTCACCACTTAATTTTTGAAAGGAAAATTAAGAAATCATTTTAAAAGCAAACTGAACTTTTGTGAAACCAAAGATTAACTAGGTCCGGGGATTATGGAATGAGAGGGGAAGGAGCCCGGTGGACTAAAACACCGGCCCTTTCATCCTATCTCGTGATAGGCCTCTACTCAACATCATTTTAATTGAATTATTAATCTAAGCATGCCCTCAACTAATACATATATATAAATAATACATTACACAAAGGGGTGCAAAATTGCTAATGACAAAATATCATTCACAAGCCACGTAATTCAAATAGCAAGCAATATGATATGCAAATAGGGAACTAGAAATGTAACAACCTGCATTTCATTTAATTTTAAATTTTGCATTTCATATTTAATTAATGTTCCTGATGTTAACTCAAATTGGTAATGTTTGCTTTTATTTAATTTGCAATTCTCATGTTTAGAATTTTAATACTTGTTTTAATTCATATTGAAATTCTTATTGGGGTCAAACTGCAAATTTTACAAATTTAGTAATACGTGTATTGGATTTTAAAACTGTATTCAAAACGGTGGAAATGTTTGCTTTTAACTCAATCAGTATTTTTATAAAACCAGAAAATCATTTCCTACGTTAAAATGAAATTTATGTATTTTTGTGGTGACCACCGCGACGCGAAAATACCAATTTATGTGCAAAACTGTCCGCGCCACGTTGATCTCCTACAGTTTGGGAAACTCCACCAATCAAGATTTGACACATACTTTTCCATTTATGGCAAGTAATCATTGGGTTGGGCTTGTTTGGGAATGCTTTGTGTGTGTGTGTATTCTTATGCCATAAGCTTGATTTCCCAAACAACTAGCAATTGCCCCCTAGGAGTCTATATTTGGCTCTTGGATTGACAGTTGAGTTAGTATCAATCTGTATTATGTACGTATGTATAATTGCTGTGTATTATAGATTTGAGAATCAACTCAATTGTTGAGTATATAGCAATATACTTGGAGCCCAAGTTCTCAAAGCACTCTCTATTTATACACCACTCATACACACTCTTACACAAAAATAAAATCTGTAGAAACACAGAGAGAGTGAGAGTGTTGAGAGTTTGCTTACAGAATTTTAGAGAGAGAAGCTTCAAAACTCTATAGCCAAAGCTTGGAGTTTGGATTTCATATTCTTAATTCTCTCTCAACAATCTCTTATCTCTTAATCTTAGTGAGTATTCTAACCTCACCTAGAATGTAATTTATATGGTATTTACTGTTTTGTGTAGTTTAATTTGTGGTCACCATTTATGAATTTACGTTGAAGTTCCATGGCTTGAAAAATAATGATTTTCCAAACTTAATCAAAATCTATCTTTAAAGATAATTATGAAAGATTATACATCATAGTTGCTATGTTTGAAGTTAAAAAGCTTAATTTGTTCATAGGAGAAAGTATATTAGAAATTAAGTTTTGACATCATTTGGTTTTTCATAAAATCCGGGAACTACGGATTTAATCATGTTAAATTGGGTGTGGATTCTTAATCCTAGTCGAAAAACGAAGAGATTCATATATTGTATGATATATAAAGTTACAATTTGCAAAATGGATCAAATAGGCCCTGAAATTCTGAAACAGGGCAATTCTGAAGAAGAAGACGAAGTTACTGTACAACCTCGCGCGAGTGAGGGTCACGCGAGTGGCCCACGCTCGTGAGGTTTGTGTATTTTGACAGTGAGAAAAGTTTATAAACAAAATTGAAAAATAGGCAGATCGCGCGAGCGACCTGCGCGAGCAGCCTGCGCGCGCGATCTTCCTGTGTTCTGGCAGTTTGAAAAGTTTTATAAAAGAAAACGAAAAACGGGCATTTCGCGCGAGCGACCCCTCGCGCGAGCGGCCCGCGCGCGACTTTGGACAGTTTCTAGTTTTTGCTTGTTTTATGTTAAGGAACTGTTTGGGTGATTTTTCATGGACTTTTAAAGCTCTGTTTGGGAAATTTACTAAAATCGAAACCTATTTGGTTATGTTTGGACGATTGAAATGATGTATTATGACTTAACAATCCCCGCACGTACGTTGTTCCTATAATTCAGCATTTTACTTTTGTTTAAGGTTTCATGACATACATGTGGAGTCAGTTGTACATGCATGGTGTGTGGTAGTCAGAGTGGAAAAGAGTGTGTGGTTGAGATTGTGTTGTGGACACTCCCTGGTAATTGTGTACCAAAGTGTGACGTGTTGAGATTGCGGTGAGAGTATCTTTGTAATGCAATGGTGGCAAAACTGGACACTCCCTGACTCCCATGGTAGCGTTAAAGTGTGTAACGCCGAACTTGGACATTCCCTGGCACCCATGGTAGTGCTAAAGTGTGGCCTACAGACACTCCCTTGTACCCGAGTCTGGATACTGCGTGAGATTACCTCCTGTATTTGCGAGGCGGATTAGGTACTAAAGTGTGAGGCATTGGACACTCCCCGGTACCCCGGACCAAAGTGTGAGGCAAACTTGGACATTCCCTGGCACCCCTGTGCTAAAGTGTGGCTATCGGAGTATTGCAAGGATACTGGTGTGAGATTATGGGTTGTTGTGTTTGTCGAGAGAAAAGAGTCGGTAAGATGAGATGGTGCATTGTTTTTCATACATGGTCACATTTATGTGAATTAAAGCTTTCAAATGATATTGTGGTTGTTTTCTAAAAAATAATGAACTCTGTACTTTAATGTAAACTTGTTGAATTAAATGGGAATTGGAAAATGGTAAATGAGTATGTGTTACATTCAAGGTTATGTTTTTAATACTCACCAGCTTCGTGAAGCTGACGACGTTGATGTGTCCTGGACATTTGTGTCTAAGCTTTTCAGGTTATGATATTGCTGGACCATACGACTACGCAAACTGAGAATCCCTGCTGGAAAGAGAATTTACTTTTATATGTTTTAAGTTATAAACTGAATTCTGTAATAAGGATGACTGTAATAGACGATAGATATTGTTTTGCTTTAAGGTGGCTTGTGCCTTAGTTGACCCCGTATTGTAATATGTAATAAGTTAGAAAAATATTGTAAGCTTTGATTTCTCTATTTTGATCTATATGTTTATTGTCGTTCGACGTTTGGGACGGAATCGATCCTTCAAACTGTCGCGACCTACGGATCCATAAAGGAAATTGAACGATTTCCTTATTTATGCTACGTCGGGGCGTGACAAGAAAACATACCCGGGATCCAGCCGTGAAATAGAAACGTGCAATGCATACATATAAAATAAAACCTAAGAAAAGGTCTCTAACGCATATAAACACATAAGGCAAGAACCTAGGCTAATGTGTTGCGCATGAGGTTTAAAATCAATTAAAATCAAAGAAGTAAATCAAACTAGAGAAGGAGTTGAGAAAATGTACCTCAAATGCGCTACAAAATAAAGATTAGTACACATGCCTTAATCAAAGATACTAAATAATCAACCCTAAGCTTCTAGCTTTAACCTATCAAGTATGGAAGGAATTGACAAAACTATGAATTCCTTTTGATTAGTTGGAGTCATAGCACCTCTATAGATATACAAGCCTCAACTAGGAGCCAATGTAATGTTCATATAGGGGTTCTATAATCCCAACACGATCATAAGGAATCCATGTTTATGTTCAATTAGGTTCAACTAAGTCCAATTTTATCCAAGAACTAGTTCTAATCATAAGCATCAATATACATGAATAAATGAATGAATGAATATGAACAAGAATGAGATGTGAATTTATTCACTAATTTGGATCGCTTAGCCTCTGGATTTAAGCTAAATTATCATTATCCAAAACATGATTTGGGTCCCAAGACATTAGGAAACCATTTAACTTAAAATCAATGAGACTAGACAAAAACAGTGACTGTTTCTCATAAATTACAGAGAACAGACCTGACTTTCAAAGATAGAAACACTATACTTCCAACGGTTGGATCTTAATGATATTTGGGTATGATATGCCTCTGTGAGTCTAGTGTCTAACCCAAAAAGAAAATCAAGGTTTGAACGGTTAGATCTCTGGGAATAAGGAAAACACTAGACATAACTCAGGAATCTGCAACTCTCTGTCTAGAGATCTTGTATGATTTTCTAAAAATAATAAACAAATGAGAAACACTTAGATTGTTTTAGAGTATCTTCCTAACACATTCAAATACTTAGAAAAAATTATTTTTGGGTCAAGAAAGATTGATTAAGGTTCTTATTTATTGATTTTAAAATGGACTTACTGTTCTGAAATTTTGGACAGAGAGTTGCTTGTTTTGAAATCACAAGACCAAACCATCTTGAACATGGAATTTCATTAAAACAAAAATCACAGAGGTAATTAAATGGGTTATGAGCATCCTCCAATTGGTCTCATCCAATTCCACTGAACCATGATTTTATAAAAACTCTTTGATCACAATTGGTTTATGGATTCACTGCACCTTTGTTGAATTGGCGTTCATATTTCAAATCAAACTTGATCCATGATTCTAGAGAGAACTAGGATCAAGTATGACTATGATTATTGGAATAATTAATGAAACATGAAGAGATTCATAGATTTTGCCTTAATGGATTTCCATCATAGATCTCATAGCAAGAGAATCCTAAGGTCTTACTCAATCTTATGAACCTTGGAATATAAACAATGAAAATCTACATATAATTCCTCTCTCAAACATATGATCCTTGAGGAATGTAGATCCATGACACCTTATTCTCCTCTCAAATTAATGGTCCTTAGAGACTAAATAAGACCCTTACTCAAATCTCTATGGAATATAGTATGGATTCCATAAGATCCCTAGTAGGAAGATCCAAATGATAAGCTAAGACTTGAACTCAACCAACTATGATTCACTTTAATCTCCATATGGATCATAGGATCATAGGAAACTAAAGAATCCAACTCAAAGAGACTCAATAAGATGTATAAAATCTCATGAATCTTAAGAGGAAAATAGAAATGAAGAATCAAAGTTTATTTAGAAGAATTGGAATACAAATTCTTCAAAACCAAACTTTTTTTAAACCCAAGGCACCAATTAGAACCAAATTAATGAAATACTATGAGATTCAATCACAAATTCTAAGTGGTGTGTGATGAAATGAGGTAGGAAGAGAGGTTTTGAAAATGTGTAAAAATCCTAGATCTATGAATTTGTGATTGAATTATGTAGAACAAATACAGGAATAAGGATTTAACCTCTAGATCTTATCAGGATTTAATTGATTTGGAGAGATCCAAGCCTTACAAACAACACTCTTCTTCTTCTTCTTCCTTGAAGCTTCAAGGTTCTTCAATGGAGATTTGAGGAATTGGGTGTATTGGGTAGGATTTGTATGGGGTTTTTGGGTTTCTCTCTCTATATTTCTCTAAAAACAAACTTCATCTTCAAAATTCAGTCTCTCTTTCTAAGATTGAAGTCTCATCTTCAAGGATCAAGTCTCTCTCTCTCTCAAGATTCAAGTCTCCAACCCCCCCCCCCCCCCAAAATGAGAGAAAATGGGATTTTTATAGACTTTCTGTAATACCCGTACCCGAAAAATAGTGTTAATATTTATTTTGCATGCATTAATTTGTATAATTAATTGCATGTGATGATTTGGGTAAGATTCAGTTACCCCGACGTTATAAGTGCTTGATAAAGGGCACAGTTGAAAGTTCCACTAGAGGTGTGACATATATGAAAGTGTGACCCAAGAGAGGTCTGGATAATATAAATTGCATAAATGTGCATTTATGTGGTTAAATGGTAGACATGTAAATGTAAATGTGTACATTATGATATATGCTGATGTTATATGACTATTTAATTGATAAAATGTTCAGTACTTTAATATTCTATTATTGTTCATGTTTATTTATGAGACTAGTTTGGGTACCCTTATGAGGGCGTAATTGGATATATGGCATAATTGGTAGGCTAATTAGTGCCTTTATATAATATTTGGGACCACATTTGGGGCACATATGTGACATAAATATAGATGCACTTAGATATTGGGATAGTAATATAATTAGTTGGAATGTTATAATAGAGTTTAGAAGTTGTGGGGTGTAAATTAAAATAGAAATAAGTTGAGGAATATTCCAAAGAATATTCCCTTTTGTCTAAAAAAAAAAAAAAGAAAAGAAAGAAAAGAAAAAAAAAAGAAGAATGAAAAACTGTGAGTGTGTGCATTTAGTTAGGCGGCGGTGGCGGCTTGTGTGATACGTATATTATATATACATATATATATATTAGTTATTAGTAAATCAAGAAAGGAAAGGATAGGGAAAAAAAACAGAAAGAAAGAACAGAGAGACAGAGACGCGAGAAAGAAAGAGAGGGAGCGAGGGTTCCAGCTTTTCTAACGCCACAGTTTCGCTGTTTGTTGTCCAAATCGTGATATGATGTCATATTTGACCTCGTAGGGGTAAGCCTAACCTTTTGGTATAATTTATTTTCAGTTTAATCGATAGATTTTTCGTGACCCAAATGGGTTGGTAATATTTAGTTTACCAAAATTGTATAGGATTATCATTGGAATCATTAGGAGCTAATTTTGCGAAGGAATTTGGGAATTCTTAGATTATTTTTGGACCTACTCGTGAGGTGAGTGTCCTAATCCCAAAATTGGATATTTAATGTTATTTATTTGTTTGTGAATGCTTAAATTGCTTCATTGTGATTAAGTAGAAAAGCATGTGATTAATTATTATTTAAAAACATGTCCGAAAATGTTAAATTACCATGTTGACATGTTGAGTTGCTTATGTGCTTATTTGGGTCAAAGGGTGTCAATTGATAATCACCATTATTTAGCCCGTATATAAGGGACGCCCATTCCTCAGAGAAAAGGGGGATGATGATGATGAAGTCCTCAGAGAAAAGGGGACGATGGTGACGACCACCAGCGAATTGACTACTGTCCGGAGTGAATGAGAGTGATTTCGCTATATGCGATGGAAAAAGTGAGATTGGCTCAGAATCAAGGGTCCAGAACGATGGTGGTTGATTACTTGACACGCCGGCGACCATTTATTGTTGTGATGATTAATTGGTGTTATGATTCATTAAGTACTCCAATTGCATGATTAGCACCACGTACTCACTAAGCGAAAGCTTATTCGATTTTTGTGGCTAATGACCACGCAGGTTCAGATGAATATCACAGTGAGAAATGATCGAGACTACGGGGCTGGGTCTAGCTTGTTTATATGTTTGTATGTGAGAATTTAAATAGACTTGTTGTAGGCTTGAAGTTTACGATTTTAAATATGTGTTAGAAATAAATGTTAGAATGAGTTTGTAATATTTATATATTTAGTTGGGCTTTTAGTATGTTTTAGAATATTTATTTAAATAAAATGTTGCAGGGGTTAAAATATTCATATTTTAGTTTATGAAAATAGGATGAATGGTGCTGTAATAGGGGAAACTTTGTCCAAGTACCATTTGACTGTTTTAAAACGTCATTTATTCCTTTTATTAACTTGTTTGATGAGAATATATTTTACCCCTGATATTTCAATCAAAATGTTCATCTTTAGAACGTTAAAAAAATATGATTGTTTGGTCCTTGGCTTTGTTACACGTGTCCTAGTCCGCGGGGGCGGGTTGGGGTGTGACAAATTTTTGGTATCAGAGCAATAGGTTAGAGCAATAGGTTAGAGCCTTTGGGGACGAGAGACGAATACGACGCGTAAAAAAAAAAAATTGCATGGATATAATTATCATGACATGTAGCTACAGGTAGAGGCATACATGTTTACTGCACGTGATTTAAATATTGTTGAGCATGCATATCATATTGCATACATTCTACATATTATGCTATGTGGAGGAATGGTTGGAAGCTTCATTGTGAAAAAAAAGTGGAGTATAAAGGGGGAAATGTTTTCCCATATGATGAATTAATTGAGTTGGGAAAGGGGATTGTAAATTCAGTAAGAAAAATCCGATGTTGGGAATATTTGTGAAATTTGGGTAAGAAATTCTGAGTTTGGGAATATTAGTGAAATTTGGGTTCAGAAATCAAGATTGAGTTGGTCATCCTGAAATAATTTGATTGATATTATATTGTCAAGGGTATTGATTTGATGAAGGGTTATTGAGTATTGGGTTATGATTGTGGGTACGAATTTGTTTCCGAATATTATCGGGTATTATTATTAGGGAAGATTATTTCTTATTTTCTGTCAAGAGAATGGATATCTGAATTTCTTTATTACGGTGGGTCTTCTGGTATTCAAATATTATAATTTGAGAAAATTCTAGATTTCTTATGATTTATATGGGCCTCATGAGCAGATACGGTATTATTATTATCTCTTATTTCTCCATTTATTCGGTAATGATCTTTGGGAGTATTTATCGAGCTCCTTATATATTCTCTTGTACTTGAGGGTGAAATACTGAGTTGGTCAAGGTGATAAGATATTTGGGGATTTACCAGTCGCTTGAGTTATCAAGGGTTGTTGAGGAATCTCTCAACTTTATTTGGGTTATATCAGTTTGTTGAGGAATCTCTCAACATAAATTTATTTATTTCTATTATCGGGATGCCTCTCTTATTATCAAATAATGATTGGTTCTCCAACGTATCAGTATGAATAGTAGATTTGGGGTCAACTAAAAGTAACATACTTTTCTATTATGTTTCCTAATGATTGAGTATTACTACAGTTATAAATTATTCTCTTCTGCTTAAGGATATAGTTGATTGAGATCAAGACTAAGTAGTTGTGTTACATGAATAACTAATGGGGTTGATTGGCTATACGGGGTATCTGAATTTTCTATCAGAGGTTGAATTTGAAATGGGTTTACCAGTTAATAAGTAGTATCTCTTTGATATCCAAACCACTGCGAGATTCGTTCCACCATTGGGTGAATTAGGTAATTGTATTATTATTATTTCTTTATACTTTATATCTAAGCAAACGAGATCTGACTATTGCACTGCACTGTAGCAATTGTCAAGTATCCTAGCATATCACTAGAAACTTTCAGACTTTGAATTTAGTTACTAATAATGTATTCAAAATTTCAGAGATATTTGAATGACATTAAGTGAGTTTATATATGTTTAAATGAGTAGAAAATGTTTTGAAATCATCTCTTGTGGAAAAAAAAAAAAAAGCTGATTATTTGTGAATCAGAAGGTATTTAAAAAAAAATATTTTGATAAAAGAAGATAATTGGATTTGATCCAAATTCGGTAGAAGGAGGAAACTAGTGAAATGAGCTATAATCAAATATGGGTATTTCAATTGTTGTTTAAAGGAGGTATTAATGAAAAATATTTTGATTATATAATAGTTGTGTAAATGTTTTTATTCTATGGAGGGAGATTTTAAAAGAATATTATTGGGCTAGGAAGCTCAAATGAATACATTACTCTTTACTTTGATTTTAAATTGGAATTTTATATTCTAAAATGAATTCCAAATGATTTTAGAAAGAAAAGGGTCTGAAAGGAACTTGTGATATTCTACGTATTATTATTAATACTTTTTGTTTCGAATACATGATTGAGTTGATGGGTTATAAAGAGCATCAATTTATTTCTTGGGAACTGAGTTGTGATATTCTTGGTTACAAGATGAGTATGACAGGGTAATGAAGCACTTCATTTTAAAGACATGTTCTGGATATCTTTAGGTTATCACTGGTTGCTTGGAATTACAGTCGGAGATTAACGAGTGATTTTGTTTACATACAAGTGACTTCTTTAAAAGGGTATTGCACACTTGGGTAATAAAAAAAAATTGAGATTAGGGAGTTCTGGATCATATTCAAGTTTTCTTACGACAAAATCAGTTGGTTGTTGATTGTAAGTGCTACAAGGAGGAAACAAATGAGTATATCGATTTCTGTATATTGGAGCTTAGACAGCGTAAACCGAAAGACAAATAAGCTCTACAATCTGAATAGTTTGAGAATTATGAAGCTTTCCCGTATGTTGAATATCTGGTGGATGAGTTGTTATATTTCTAGAATATGGGATTTAAAATAATAGAAATTTCATGAGTGTCGTTGGGAATTAATCAATCGGGACTTCTGAAGGTAACATGAATTTGAAGTTATGGGATTAACTGGGTATTATTAAAAATATATTGAAGATTTCTTTCTATACAAGGACGCGTGCGAAACAGTTACAGTGAAGTTCTCAATAATCCAAGAAAATCGATCTATGATGATACTTATATTATTATTGCAGAGATTTGTGCTGAGATTCAGTTATTTGTTGATGCAAAAGTGATTTATACTGCATATGGTTGAAATTTCATAAAAATGAATTATCTGGTACAAGATCTAGAGTTCATGGTATTTTTTCTATATATATTGAGCATTGGGAAGCAATATTCTTACGAGCCGGAAGTTTATATTAATTGTTGCGATTTGGAATATTTAATTATACAATGACAGTTGAATACATAGTACGGAGGACAGTTGGAACTCGTGATAGTTACAATTTGAAATTTTATATTAATCAGGTGAAGACAAAAGGGTTGTTGGCGCTCGAATTAGAGATCAGCGAGGGTTTGGTGTGCGCGTTGACTATTCAGAAAAGATTTGAGTCAAGATTCAAAATCTATTGGAAGCCAAAATTTATTCCATAAATTGGAGAAGGAATGATGACAATAAATTGAGGTCAATCAGCATTATTATAAAAGATGAATGAGAGTTGACTTAAAGATCGATTTAGGTTTCTGTTTTAGAAATTTGTGATACAATATTGAAAGGAAAGTAATTGAGCTCTACTCTATAGTAAAAAGTGTCAGAATCTCAAGATCAAGTATGTACTTCGAGTAAAGATAGCTCAAGGGAATGAGTTCAGAAGAAATATTGAGGCATATAATGGGATCTGAGTATATAATACGTTAATAATACTGGGCATGCGACATTGCTAATTCTATTTCATTGATATGATGACTTAATAATTAGTTACAGGGACACAAGTCTTCTGGAAGATTGAGATCTCAAGAAAGCTGCATTCAGATGGGAAATGTAAAGTATTCTTTGCGATGTGTGATATAAGGGCAGAAAAAAAATTGAGGGTTCATGAGGTTATGGTGATTGATATTATTGACAATCTGAGCTGAATGTTTATCGTATTAAATTTCATGACATGATTGTTAAAGTCAACAAGAATTAAGTATTGCCATATAAATGATTTGTGGATAGGTTGATCCAATCCGATTGTGATTATTGATTGGAACTGCAGACTTGTTTGGAGTTAAACGACCTATATCTGAATAGAATTACGCAATTATGTGGGTACTAGCACTTGTCATCCTAGAGGGAAGTAGTCAGTTATGAAGAGATTCTGGAATCTTGCAAACGCAATGAACATGGGACTGAACTTTTACGAGACGTCTTATCACTTACTGATATCTGGTGGGGGAAATGACGACTATGGAGTGAAAAATATTTCTTGAAGTTTTATTTTCAGAAAAAGGGTATAGTCTGACGAACCAAGTGAAATTGAAATTTAAGTACGCTTATTGAAAATATTGAGAAAAATGGGTACCGGTCGGTTGCGATTCAGATCACATCAGTGAGTATAATGTATTCTATAATCATATTATTGCATATGAATCAGCAGAGATTCGAGGAAAAATACTTGCAACTATTTGATTCGTAAGGTGAGAAAAGTTTGGGGACAAACTTCCTAAAAGGGAGGGAGAGATGTAATACCCGTACCCGAAAAATAGTGTTAACATTTATTTTGCATGCATTAATTTGTATAATTAATTGCATGTGATGATTTGGGTAAGATTCAGTTACCCCGACGTTATAAGTGCTTGATAAAGGGCACAGTTGAAAGTTCCACTAGAGGTGGGACAGATATGAAAGTGTGACCCAAGAGAGGTCTGGATAATATAAATTGCATAAATGTGCATTTATGTGATTAAATGGTAGACATGTAAATGTAAATGTGTACATTATGATATATGCTGATGTCATATGACTATTTAATTGATAAAATGTTCAGTACTTTAATATTCTATTATTGTTCATGTTTATTTATGAGACTAGTTTGGGTACCCTTATGAGGGCGTAATTGGATATATGGCATAATTGGTAGGCTAATTAGTGCCTTTATATAATATTTGGGACCACATTTGGGGCACATATGTGACATAAATATAGATGCACTTAGATGTTGGGATAGTAATATAATTAGTTGGAATGTTATAATAGAGTTTAGAAGTTGTGGGGGTGTAAATGAAAATAGAAATAAGTTGAGGAATATTCCAAAGAATATTCCCTTTTGTCTCAACAAAAAAAAAAAAGAAAAGAAAGAAAAGAAAAAAAAAAGAAGAATGAAAAACTGTGAGTGTGTGCATTTAGTTAGGCGGCGGTGGCGGCTTGTGTGATACGTATATTATATATACATATATATTAGTTATTAGTAAATCAAGAAAGGAAAGGATAGGGAAAAAAAAACAGAAAGAAGGAACAGAGAGACAGAGACGCGAGAAAGAAAGAGAGGGAGCGAGGGTTCCAGCTTTTCTAACGCCACAGTTTCGTTGTTTGTTGTCCAAATCGTGATATGATGTCATATTTGACCTCGTAGGGGTAAGCCTAACCTTTTGGTATAATTTATTTTCAGTTTAATCGATAGATTTTTCGTGACTCAAATGGGTTGGTAATATTTAGTTTACCAAAATTGTATAGGATTATCATTGGAATCATTAGGAGCTAATTTTGCGAAGCAATTTGGGAATTCTTAGATTATTTTTGGACCTACTCGTGAGGTGAGTTTCCTAATCCCAAAATTGGATATTTAATGTTATTTATTTGTTTGTGAATGCTTAAATTGCTTCATTGTGATTAAGTAGAAAAGCATGTGATAAATTATTATTTAAAAACATGTCCGAAAATGTTAAATTACCATGTTGACATGTTGAGTTGCTTATGTGCTTATTTGGGTCAAAGGGTGTCAATTGATAATCACCATTATTTAGCCCGTATATAAGGGACGTCCATTCCTCAGAGAAAAGGGGGATGATGATGATGAAGTCCTCAGAGAAAAGGGGACGATGGTGACGACCACCAGCGAATTGACTACTGTCCGGAGTGAATGAGAGTGATTTCGCTATATGCGATGGAAAAAGTGAGATTGGCTCAGAATCAAGGGTCCAGAACGATGGTGGTTGATTACTTGACACGCCGGCGACCATTTATTGTTGTGATGATTAATTGGTGTTATGATTCATTAAGTACTCCAATTGCATGATTAGCACCACGTACTCACTAAGCGAAAGCTTATTCGATTTTTGTGGCTAATGACCACGCAGGTTCAGATGAATATCACAGTGAGAAATGATCGAGACTACGGGGCTGGGTCTAGCTTGTTTATATGTTTGTATGTGAGAATTTAAATAGACTTGTTGTAGGCTTGAAGTTTACGATTTTAAATATGTGTTAGAAATAAATGTTAGAATGAGTTTGTAATATTTATATATTTAGTTGGGCTTTTAGTATGTTTTAGAATATTTATTTAAATAAAATGTTGCAGGGGTTAAAATATTCATATTTTAGTTTATGAAAATAGGATGAATGGTGCTGTAATAGGGGAAACTTTGTCCAAGTACCATTTGACTGTTTTAAAACGTCATTTATTCCTTTTATTAACTTGTTTGATGAGAATATATTTTACCCCTGATATTTCAATCAAAATGTTCATCTTTAGAACGTTAAAAAAATATGATTGTTTGGTCCTTGGCTTTGTTACACGTGTCCTAGTCCGCGGGGGCGGGTTGGGGTGTGACAAATTTTTGGTATCAGAGCAATAGGTTAGAGCAATAGGTTAGAGCCTTTGGGGACGAGAGACGAATACGACGCGTAAAAAAAAAAAATTGCATGGATATAATTATCATGACATGTAGCTACAGGTAGAGGCATACATGTTTACTGCACGTGATTTAAATATTGTTGAGCATGCATATCATATTGCATACATTCTACATATTATGCTATGTGGAGGAATGGTTGGAAGCTTCATTGTGAAAAAAAAGTGGAGTATAAAGGGGGAAATGTTTTCCCATATGATGAATTAATTGAGTTGGGAAAGGGGATTGTAAATTCAGTAAGAAAAATCCGATGTTGGGAATATTTGTGAAATTTGGGTAAGAAATTCTGAGTTTGGGAATATTAGTGAAATTTGGGTTCAGAAATCAAGATTGAGTTGGTCATCCTGAAATAATTTGATTGATATTATATTGTCAAGGGTATTGATTTGATGAAGGGTTATTGAGTATTGGGTTATGATTGTGGGTACGAATTTGTTTCCGAATATTATCGGGTATTATTATTAGGGAAGATTATTTCTTATTTTCTGTCAAGAGAATGGATATCTGAATTTCTTTATTACGGTGGGTCTTCTGGTATTCAAATATTATAATTTGAGAAAATTCTAGATTTCTTATGATTTATATGGGCCTCATGAGCAGATACGGTATTATTATTATCTCTTATTTCTCCATTTATTCGGTAATGATCTTTGGGAGTATTTATCGAGCTCCTTATATATTCTCTTGTACTTGAGGGTGAAATACTGAGTTGGTCAAGGTGATAAGATATTTGGGGATTTACCAGTCGCTTGAGTTATCAAGGGTTGTTGAGGAATCTCTCAACTTTATTTGGGTTATATCAGTTTGTTGAGGAATCTCTCAACATAAATTTATTTATTTCTATTATCGGGATGCCTCTCTTATTATCAAATAATGATTGGTTCTCCAACGTATCAGTATGAATAGTAGATTTGGGGTCAACTAAAAGTAACATACTTTTCTATTATGTTTCCTAATGATTGAGTATTACTACAGTTATAAATTATTCTCTTCTGCTTAAGGATATAGTTGATTGAGATCAAGACTAAGTAGTTGTGTTACATGAATAACTAATGGGGTTGATTGGCTATACGGGGTATCTGAATTTTCTATCAGAGGTTGAATTTGAAATGGGTTTACCAGTTAATAAGTAGTATCTCTTTGATATCCAAACCACTGCGAGATTCGTACCACCATTGGGTGAATTAGGTAATTGTATTATTATTATTTCTTTATACTTTATATCTAAGCAAACGAGATCTGACTATTGCACTGCACTGTAGCAATTGTCAAGTATCCTAGCATATCACTAGAAACTTTCAGACTTTGAATTTAGTTACTAATAATGTATTCAAAATTTCAGAGATATTTGAATGACATTAAGTGAGTTTATATATGTTTAAATGAGTAGAAAATGTTTTGAAATCATCTCTTGTGGAAAAAAAAAAAAAAGCTGATTATTTGTGAATCAGAAGGTATTTAAAAAAAAATATTTTGATAAAAGAAGATAATTGGATTTGATCCAAATTCGGTAGAAGGAGGAAACTAGTGAAATGAGCTATAATCAAATATGGGTATTTCAATTGTTGTTTAAAGGAGGTATTAATGAAAAATATTTTGATTATATAATAGTTGTGTAAATGTTTTTATTCTATGGAGGGAGATTTTAAAAGAATATTATTGGGCTAGGAAGCTCAAATGAATACATTACTCTTTACTTTGATTTTAAATTGGAATTTTATATTCTAAAATGAATTCCAAATGATTTTAGAAAGAAAAGGGTCTGAAAGGAACTTGTGATATTCTACGTATTATTATTAATACTTTTTGTTTCGAATACATGATTGAGTTGATGGGTTATAAAGAGCATCAATTTATTTCTTGGGAACTGAGTTGTGATATTCTTGGTTACAAGATGAGTATGACAGGGTAATGAAGCACTTCATTTTAAAGACATGTTCTGGATATCTTTAGGTTATCACTGGTTGCTTGGAATTACAGTCGGAGATTAACGAGTGATTTTGTTTACATACAAGTGACTTCTTTAAAAGGGTATTGCACACTTGGGTAATAAAAAAAAATTGAGAGTAGGGAGTTCTGGATCATATTCAAGTTTTCTTACGACAAAATCAGTTGGTTGTTGATTGTAAGTGCTACAAGGAGGAAACAAATGAGTATATCGATTTCTGTATATTGGAGCTTAGACAGCGTAAACCGAAAGACAAATAAGCTCTACAATCTGAATAGTTTGAGAATTATGAAGCTTTCCCGTATGTTGAATATCTGGTGGATGAGTTGTTATATTTCTAGAATATGGGATTTAAAATAATAGAAATTTCATGAGTGTCGTTGGGAATTAATCAATCGGGACTTCTGAAGGTAACATGAATTTGAAGTTATGGGATTAACTGGGTATTATTAAAAATATATTGAAGATTTCTTTCTATACAAGGACGCGTGCGAAACAGTTACAGTGAAGTTCTCAATAATCCAAGAAAATCGATCTATGATGATACTTATATTATTATTGCAGAGATTTGTGCTGAGATTCAGTTATTTGTTGATGCAAAAGTGATTTATACTGCATATGGTTGAAATTTCATAAAAATGAATTATCTGGTACAAGATCTAGAGTTCATGGTATTTTTTCTATATATATTGAGCATTGGGAAGCAATATTCTTACGAGCCGGAAGTTTATATTAATTGTTGCGATTTGGAATATTTAATTATACAATGACAGTTGAATACATAGTACGGAGGACAGTTGGAACTCGTGATAGTTACAATTTGAAATTTTATATTAATCAGGTGAAGACAAAAGGGTTGTTGGCGCTCGAATTAGAGATCAGCGAGGGTTTGGTGTGCGCGTTGACTATTCAGAAAAGATTTGAGTCAAGATTCAAAATCTATTGGAAGCCAAAATTTATTCCATAAATTGGAGAAGGAATGATGACAATAAATTGAGGTCAATCAGCATTATTATAAAAGATGAATGAGAGTTGACTTAAAGATCGATTTAGGTTTCTGTTTTAGAAATTTGTGATACAATATTGAAAGGAAAGTAATTGAGCTCTACTCTATAGTAAAAAGTGTCAGAATCTCAAGATCAAGTATGTACTTCGAGTAAAGATAGCTCAAGGGAATGAGTTCAGAAGAAATATTGAGGCATATAATGGGATCTGAGTATATAATACGTTAATAATACTGGGCATGCGACATTGCTAATTCTATTTCATTGATATGATGACTTAATAATTAGTTACAGGGACACAAGTCTTCTGGAAGATTGAGATCTCAAGAAAGCTGCATTCAGATGGGAAATGTAAAGTATTCTTTGCGATGTGTGATATAAGGGCAGAAAAAAAATTGAGGGTTCATGAGGTTATGGTGATTGATATTATTGACAATCTGAGCTGAATGTTTATCGTATTAAATTTCATGACATGATTGTTAAAGTCAACAAGAATTAAGTATTGCCATATAAATGATTTGTGGATAGGTTGATCCAATCCGATTGTGATTATTGATTGGAACTGCAGACTTGTTTGGAGTTAAACGACCTATATCTGAATAGAATTACGCAATTATGTGGGTACTAGCACTTGTCATCCTAGAGGGAAGTAGTCAGTTATGAAGAGATTCTGGAATCTTGCAAACGCAATGAACATGGGACTGAACTTTTACGAGACGTCTTATCACTTACTGATATCTGGTGGGGGAAATGACGACTATGGAGTGAAAAATATTTCTTGAAGTTTTATTTTCAGAAAAAGGGTATAGTCTGACGAACCAAGTGAAATTGAAATTTAAGTACGCTTATTGAAAATATTGAGAAAAATGGGTACCGGTCGGTTGCGATTCAGATCACATCAGTGAGTATAATGTATTCTATAATCATATTATTGCATATGAATCAGCAGAGATTCGAGGAAAAATACTTGCAACTATTTGATTCGTAAGGTGAGAAAAGTTTGGGGACAAACTTCCTAAAAGGGAGGGAGAGATGTAATACCCGTACCCGAAAAATAGTGTTAATATTTATTTTGCATGCATTAATTTGTATAATTAATTGCATGTGATGATTTGGGTAAGATTCAGTTACCCCGACGTTATAAGTGCTTGATAAAGGGCACAGTTGAAAGTTCCACTAGAGGTGGGACAGATATGAAAGTGTGACCCAAGAGAGGTCTGGATAATATAAATTGCATAAATGTGCATTTATGTGATTAAATGGTAGACATGTAAATGTAAATGTGTACATTATGATATATGCTGATGTCATATGACTATTTAATTGATAAAATGTTCAGTACTTTAATATTCTATTATTGTTCATGTTTATTTATGAGACTAGTTTGGGTACCCTTATGAGGGCGTAATTGGATATATGGCATAATTGGTAGGCTAATTAGTGCCTTTATATAATATTTGGGACCACATTTGGGGCACATATGTGACATAAATATAGATGCACTTAGATGTTGGGATAGTAATATAATTAGTTGGAATGTTATAATAGAGTTTAGAAGTTGTGGGGGTGTAAATGAAAATAGAAATAAGTTGAGGAATATTCCAAAGAATATTCCCTTTTGTCTCAACAAAAAAAAAAAAGAAAAGAAAGAAAAGAAAAAAAAAAGAAGAATGAAAAACTGTGAGTGTGTGCATTTAGTTAGGCGGCGGTGGCGGCTTGTGTGATACGTATATTATATATACATATATATTAGTTATTAGTAAATCAAGAAAGGAAAGGATAGGGAAAAAAAAAACAGAAAGAAGGAACAGAGAGACAGAGACGCGAGAAAGAAAGAGAGGGAGCGAGGGTTCCAGCTTTTCTAACGCCACAGTTTCGTTGTTTGTTGTCCAAATCGTGATATGATGTCATATTTGACCTCGTAGGGGTAAGCCTAACCTTTTGGTATAATTTATTTTCAGTTCAATCGATAGATTTTTCGTGACTCAAATGGGTTGGTAATATTTAGTTTACCAAAATTGTATAGGATTATCATTGGAATCATTAGGAGCTAATTTTGCGAAGCAATTTGGGAATTCTTAGATTATTTTTGGACCTACTCGTGAGGTGAGTGTCCTAATCCCAAAATTGGATATTTAATGTTATTTATTTGTTTGTGAATGCTTAAATTGCTTCATTGTGATTAAGTAGAAAAGCATGTGATAAATTATTATTTAAAAACATGTCCGAAAATGTTAAATTACCATGTTGACATGTTGAGTTGCTTATGTGCTTATTTGGGTCAAAGGGTGTCAATTGATAATCACCATTATTTAGCCCGTATATAAGGGACGCCCATTCCTCAGAGAAAAGGGGGATGATGATGATGAAGTCCTCAGAGAAAAGGGGACGGTGGTGACGACCACCAGCGAATCGACTACGGTCAGGAGTGAATGAGAGTGATTTCGCTATATGAGACGGAAAAAGTGAGATTGGCCCGGAATCAAGGGTCCAGAACGATGGTTGATTACTTGACACGCCGGCGACCATTTATTGTTGTGATGATTAATTGGTGTTTTGATTCATTAAGTACTCCAATTGCATGATTAGCACCACGTACTCACTAAGCGAAAGCTTATTCGATTTTTGTGGCTAATGACCACGCAGGTTCAGATGAATATCACAGTGAGAAATGATCGAGACTACGGGGCTGGGTCTAGCTTGTTTATATGTTTGTATGTGAGAATTTAAATAGACTTGTTGTAGGCTTGAAGTTTACGATTTTAAATGTGTTAGAAATAAATGTTAGAATGAGTTTGTAATATTTATATATTTAGTTGGGCTTTTAGTATGTTTTAGAATATTTATTTAAATAAAATGTTGCAGGGGTTAAAATATTCATATTTTAGTTTATGAAAACAGGATGAATGGTGCTGTAATAGGGGAAACTTTGTCCAAGTACCATTTGACTGTTTTAAAACGTCATTTATTCCTTTTATTAACTTGTTTGATGAGAATATATTTTACCCCTGATATTTCAATCAAAATGTTCATCTTTAGAACGTTAAAAAAAAATGATTGTTTGGTCCTTGGCTTTGTTACACGTGTCCTAGTCCGCGGGGGCGGGTTGGGGTGTGACACTTTCATTATCTTAGAGGCTAAGATAAGGGTAGATAGTTCAATTAGGGATGATGGGAGCATGGTTTGCATGACCTAGGAGTAGTGAACATGTACAAAAAAATGGCATCGTTTGGTGCATTCATTTGATCAAATTGAAAACGATTTTTGGCTTAAAAATGCAAATCAGCCCAGGGCGGCACTCAATGAAGATGGAACGGCATTCTCTGAGTGCCGCAGCGGCATTCACTGATTGCCGTTCAGGCACTCTGAGTGCTGCTGCATAGCAATCCAGCACTATTCACAGCAATTCAGCACCTTAATTTCATTTCGTGCTGCAGCGGCATTCACTGATTGCCGTTCGAGCACTCTGAGTGCTGCTGTATAGCACTCCAGCACTATTCACAGCAATTCAACACCTTAATTTTATTCATGTTTTATGTATTTACTTAAGACATTAAATGTAATTAAGGAAATGCCCCCATTTGGATTCAATAAAAATATCTAAAAAATCAAAATCTTTAAGGAAAAAAAGTCAACTCTCCCTCCGAAGGCAAAATTTCCAATTTCCTGCACAATTCTTCTTGAAGACCTTTCGATTTCTCAATGTTCTTTTCATTTAAAAATTCTTAAAAATCATTTCTAGCATAAGGAAGACCCAATGAACAATTACCGGGACTTTTCATCTTGAAATTCAGAAATTTTACGATTGACCCCTTTTGACCCGTTGACTTTTCATTGGATCAACTGGTGACTTTTTTGGGGTTCATGCTGAATTTCACTCCTTTTAAAAATGGTTTTAAGATGCTCCGAGGACAATGCCGTGTTTCTGTACGTGTTCAAAACTCATGGTCTACAAGGTGACGGGTAGATGAGAATTTTGGTCTTTTAGGCTGAAAAGGGCGATTTTGAACCGAGATTCTCTTAGGAAGAGAGTCGGATTGCTTGTAAGAGTCTTGATTCTGACGAGACATATTCATCATTGATCTCCAGAGGTAAATCCCCCTAAGTTTAATAGTTCGGTCAAAATTGGGGTGTCTACAGTTGTAAAAATTTACTTTAATGTAATTGATGATTTCATGTTCAAAAATATGTAACAAAACTTTGTGTACTGTATTTCTCAAATAAAAATATTTATTTTCTCGTAAGTCATTTGTTAATTTGTAGTAGTAAAATATTCCTATTAAAATTTAGATTTAATATTTTAGTCTAGTAGTACTTGTAGTTGTCCCCTAAAATAGTTTGAAACCCCAAATTTTCAGTTTTTATAACAAACTTTCATTCACTGTAAGATACAATTTGCAAGTAAATGTCAGATTTCTTAGTCACTTAGTTGTTATAATCTCCTACTAAAGCCCCAAGCACACCATATCCATATCTCACTCCCAAATTATATTAGGATTTGGTTTGGCCTTGCTTGTGTTCTTGGAGTTCAACCACAATGACCCCACAAGAATTCAAAGTCAAAGGTTTAGTAATTTAGTTTTTGTTCAGTATTTCCATTTATTTAAATTTTATTAGCTTAGTTGTACTAAACTTTGTTATTTTACAGATTCCACAAATTCAATCTAGGGATGGTAATGGGGCAGATTTTTCGGGTTCCCCGCCTCGCCCCGCCGCGCCCCTAATAGGTAGGGTATGGGGGGAGGGGGGGCTTAATAGGGTTAGGGGCGAGTATGGGGGAGGTTTTCAAAACCCGAGTCGGGTTCGGGTCGGGGTCGGGGTAGGGTCAAAAAACCCGAACCCGCCCCGAATATACTTGTGTTTACATTTTTACTCCTCAATAGTTATGTGTATTACTATTTTAAAAAAAAACTGCATTATTGGGGAACTAATTGGGTAAGTTAAAAAAAAAACTGCACTATTGGGGAAAAAAATGCATTAAAAAAAACTACTTTTTCAATTTGTGTATCCAAAAAAAAAAAAAAAATCATAATCAAGGCGGGGCGGGGTCGGGACCCCGGATGCGGGGCAGGGGCAGGGTCGGGGAGAGGTACTATGCGGGGCGGGGGGAGGGTTTACTGAAACGGGGCGAGGCCCTGGGTCCCGTCCCATACCCGCCCCGTTGCCATCCCTAATTCAATCCCTACTCATGTTAAGTAAAGAAAAAAGTGTATTAATATTATATTTCACCCTTACCTTGGTTTTATAACTTTAATTTTAATTGAACAGTCACTGTGTACATCTATTTAATCTCTCTTTAAAAGGTTATTTGGAAGACAGTTTCAATTCCAAAATGGTAGGCTAATACTTTAATTGGGGATATGCAATAAAAACTTAGAAACCACAGCTTCTGTGCACTAATCTTAAATGGGCAAATTTATCTAGATATGTTGTTTTTCCATCTATAGCCAAAAATATCTATGTATCTATAGTTTATGACCATTCAATATGTTTATAAACTATGGCTATATTGGGCTCAAAAGATTATATATTTGAACTAAGAATCTAATTATGTGAATTATCAAACTATGCCTTTTGTCATACAAAAACACCTAGCATACTCAAACAATTCATTTGACAAAATTTATATTTCAAGTGTGTGTTTATATATATTTCTATCCATTAATGGACAGGCAATTGTGTAGTGGCAAAGTGGTGGGGACTTGGCGTCGAATAACCTACGTCCGCGGCGGGTCACGGTTCGAAACTAGCTGCTGCCCAATTGCCTCTTTATTTTTCTTTAAACCAAACGACGTCGTTTCCATATCAAACCTGATACACTTGATATGACCTCAACTAGTGTAAGTTTATTTTCAAATAAAGATTCACTCTGTTTAGAAATGCCAAATCATTTACAATTATGCAAAAGTTGAGTGATCTAGCGTTGGTTTGCATATTCCCAATTCCTTTAAATTATTTCTCCCATGTTAATTAATATTTCCTATTTTAAATAACTTAGATTAAATATTTGTATTATTTCTATCTTTCGCTATAATAAAATCCAAAGAGTTTATTTCATGTAAATCTAGCTTTTATTTCTTTTTCTTCCTTTTATTACTAGTATCTTAGTTAATTTATTTTGCGCTGTTAAAATTTATACCGTAAACTGTTACAAAAAAAATATCTTTTAATTAGTTTTATTGCAAAGATGTAAAAACTAGTAGTTTAGTAAAAACCCCAAAAATCCATCATCTTTTATTTCTTTTTAGGGAAAAATTAGTAACTGCCTATCTTTATAAACTTATTTTCCGTTCCCTGTGGGTTCAACCTGGTCTTCCAGAACTTTATTACTTGTACGATCACCTACACGTGGGTGTTGATAAGAAAACGCGTCAATAAGATGTCGTCAAGTTTTTGGCGTCATTGCCGAGAAACGGTTAAAAATTAATAATAATAAAGTTAGGTCTAAGACTATTTCTCCCACTCTATCTATATCTATATATACTTATTCTACCTTATAAATAATTTAATTTTCTTTTTAAGAAAACGATAACATAAAAAAAATAATAATAAAAACTATATATAATTTTTTTCCTTATGAAATATATATAAATATATATTTATAAGTATGTACTTGTGCATCTTCTAAAAAAACGGCATATATATATACATATATGAACCTATCTTCTCAAAAATATATATAAAAAAGTAAAAAATATAAATAAAAAAAAAAGAAAAAAATGGAGTTTTTTTTTACTTAGCTATAAATAATAATAATAATAATAATAATAATAATAATAATAATAATAATAATAATAATATTTTTATCACTTAGTTTTTCTTTTATTTCATATGTCCTTAGATACTACTGAAGCTTTATATCAAGTACCACATAATTCTAATATTTCTAGTGATTCATCTAGTATACAATTTTCTATAATAGTGGCAGTAATTGAAGACGTAGAAGGAATAGCTGATGATGCTCATAGTGAGTAGGGGGAAAATATACCACAACTTGTTTAACCAGAGCATGAACAACGGTCTTTACGTGATTTATTTACCCCAGAAAGAAATATCACTCCTTCTTGCATCACTCTACCTAGACATACAGGAAATTTTCACTTTAGACAAGGCATGATTCCACTCTTACTAACTTTGCATGGAATGGGGTAGAACGTGCTTATTTACATATTCGTGAATTTGAAGAAGTTTGTAGTACGTTCTCTAATCAAAGTTGTCCTATTGAAATAATTCGTCTTAAGCTTTTTCCTTTTTCTTTAAAAGATAAAGCATAAGCTTGGCTTTTATCTCTCCGTCCTAGATCTATAACTTCATGGCATGATACGAATGAAGTCTTTTTAAAATAAATTTATCCTAAAAATTTAACTAACAGCATGATCCGTCAAATTAAATTTTTTACTCAAAAAGAAAAAGAACCATTCCCTGAAGTTTGGGAACGTTTTAAAGATCTCCTGCTAGCTTGTCCACATCATGGATTTGAAAAATGGCATCTAATTAATTTATTTTATGAAGGATTAGAACCAAAATCAAAGAAATTAGTTAAAACTGTGTCAAGGAGAATTTTTGAGTAAAACTGCCGACGAGGCTGAATCATACTTTGATTGGCTTGGAGAAAATACTTCCCAATAGAAAACAGAAAAAATTGGTAGAACGAAAAAAGCTAAAAGTTTATACCAATTACAATCAGAAGATGAATTAATACTGAAAAATGAAGAATTAGCACGTAAAGTGTAAGCTATAACAGTAGAAAAAAATAATCCACCTAAGAAGAAAAGAGACCTTTGTGATGACTGTCATACTTTAGGACACTCCGCGAATGCGTGTCATAACAGTTCAAATTGTCAAGAAACAGCTTCAGCAGAGATAAATGTTGTGAATAATTATAGGGGTCCCCAAAATTCCTATGGTAATTCATACCAGTCTAACTGAAGAAATCCTCCAAATCATATGTATACCAAAGAGGGTATTCTACAATTTCAACCTCAACACCAACCTCCTCAAAATAATCAATATTTACCTCCTCCACCTCAATTTCAATAAACACAAAATATATATCCTAATACGTAGTAAAATTCTAATGTTTATGTGTCTTCGTACAAGAAAGTACAAGACGAACCTTTATAATCTATGATGCAACAATTAATAGAAATCATGGGAAAACTACAGACATCTATGGATAGGATTAATAATCAACACGATTCTAAAGGAAAAAAAGGTATTTTTCCTGCCCAACCGTAACCTAATCCAAGGGGACAACCATAAGGTGACCCCTCAACTTCTGGTAATAATCAACATGAACAAGTAAAAGCTATAATTATACTAAGAAGTGGTACGGCTGTTGGACAAGAAATTTTACCTTCTTTAGAAGAAATTGAGCATACAAGTAAGGATGATAATATGCTAGAAATTGAGGAAGAAATAGATGAAGGTAAAATTGCTAATGAAGTTGAAGTTGAAACCCTTGAAAAACAACAAATTTTTTAAGAAAATGAAACATCTAATTTACCAGTGGAAAAAGAAACAGAGGTAATCCCTGAATATTCTCCTCTAATTCCTTATCCACAACGTTTAAGAAAACACCAAGATACTAAGAATTAGGAATATTTAGAATTATTTAAACAAGGGCACATTAATATTCCTTTCATAGATGCAATTAATCAAGTATCTGCTTATGCAAAATTTTTAAAAGATTTATGTACTATCAAACGTAAGCAAAATGTAAAAAGGGATGCGTATTTTGCTGATTTCGTTGAAGAAATTAATTCCACTGTACATCATAATTTACCAACAAAATTTAAAGACCCAAGTACACCAACAATATCGTGTATTATTGGAAATCACAAAATCAATCACGCACTCCTTGACTTAGGAGCTAGTGTGAACTTGCTTCCTTATTCTATTGATCAAGAACTTGGATTAGGTGAGCTAAAGCCAACTCGCATGGTATTACAACTTGCTGCTAGATCTACAAAATATCCACGAGGAATTTTGGAAGATATTCTTGTCAAAGTTGACAAATTTATTTTTCCAGTAGATTTTGTCATCCTTGATACAAAACCAGTATTAGATACTAATGTGCAAATACCAGCTATTTTTGGAAGGCCCTTCTTGGCTACCATTGATGCCACTATTTGAATCTGTAGTGGTATGATAACTGTAGTATTTGAAAATATGACTTTGAATATTAAAGTTTTTTCTAATCCACAACATCAAGAAGAAGATGAAAATATTGAAGAAGTTCATGCTATGGAATCCCTGTCACGAGAATATTTTAACTTGACTTGTTATAATGATCCAGTAGAATCTGTTATTAATAATTCTATTCAAAAGCTAGACAGTAATCATCTACAAAAACATCTTATGAGTCAAGTATATTTTAATGAAGATTCAACTGAAGAAATAATTCAAGAAGAAATAATTCAAGAAGCAATGTGGACCACATATTTTGAACCTTTACCACTAAAGACTACATTAACACTTCCATCTAATTTATAAACTCCACAAATGGAATTAAAAGAACTCCCTAAAGAGCTTAAATATGCTTTCCTTGGTAATAATGACACCTATCCCGTAATAATATCGTCTCTTTTAGACTCCAACCAAGAAAATAAACTTATTATTATGGCGCAGAAACATAAAAGTGCCATTTGTTGGAGTATAGCAGATTTAAAAGGAATAAGTCCTTCAATATGCACTCACAATATATATCTTGAAGATAATGCTAAAACCTCAAGAGAAATGCAAAAAAGACTTAATCCTATTATGCAGGAAGTAGTCAAGAAGGAAGTTCTCGAGCTACTCAACATGGGCATTATATATTCAATATCCGATAGTAAATGGGTAAGTCCAACACAGGTTGTGCCGAAGAAAGCAGGAATTACAGTTGTTCCGAATACAAAAGGGAGAATTAATTCCCACTTGTCTCACTACTGGATGGCTTGTATGCATAGACTACAGAAAACTCAATGCTGTAACCCGTAAGGATCACTTTCCTTTACCTTTTATGGATCAAGTGTTAGAAAAAATAGCGGACCATAAGTATTACTGTTTCTAGATGGTTAGAGTGGTTACAATCAAATAGAGATTGCACCAGAAGATCAGGAAAAACTACTTTCACATGTCCATTTGGAACTTTCGCCTATCGCCGAATGCCCTTTAGTCTTCGTAATGTACCTGCGACCTTTCAAAGGTGTATGCTAAGTATTTTCAATGATATGGTAGAAAAGAATTTGGAAGTCTTTATGGATGATTTTTCAATTTTTGGCAAATCCTATGATGATTGCCTTAGCAATCTTCAAAAGGTTCTCCAAAGATGTGAAGAAAAAAGTTTAGTTTTAAATTGGAAAAAATGTCATTTTATGGTCACTAAAGGTATCGTCTTAGGACAATATTATTTCTGAAAATGGGATACAGGTAGACAAAGCCAAAATAGATCTTATAGCTAATTTACCTATTCCCAAGACTGTAAAAGACATCCGTTCATTCTTAGGACATGCAGGTTCTTATCACCGATTCATAAAAAATTTCAGTACTATTTCTAGGCCTTTATGTCAATTATTGGCCAAAGACACACCTTTTGAATGGACTAAATAACATCAAAACTCCTTTGAGCAATTAAAAGAGCATCTCACTACTGCACATATTATGCAATCTCCTGATTGGAGCTTAACATTTGAATGAATGTGTGATGCTAGTGACTTTGTCATTGGATCTGTCCTAGGGCAGAGAAAGGATAAAAAGGCATCAATTATATACTACGCCAGTAGAACTCTGGATAGTGCTCAAATGAACAACTCAACTACTGAAAAAGAATTTCTAGCTGTAGTATTCGCCCTTAATAAATATAGGCAATACTTGATTGGTTCCCCTATTGTCTGTTTTACAGACCATTCAACCCTGAAATATCTTCTTTCAAAGAAAGACAATAAGCCTAGGCTTATGTAATACCCTGTATTTCAGTAATTATTTATATACAGAGATTCTATATACTTTCCTTTGGTCATTATGAAATTTCACCTTCGATCGATCAAACCCCTTTCGAGCGATCGAGCATTTTCAAAGTTCAAGCGATCAAACCCTGTTCGAGCGATCGAAACCCTACCGACTTGAATTTAATACGTGGTCCCCATTTCAATCGACCAAACTATTTTTCAATCGATCTAACTTGGCCGAACTGATCTCGAGCGATCGAACTAGCTTCGATCGTTTGAACCTGTAATCATTTGAATTCCAGGTTTTCGTAGAAACGGCCACCTGCCCCACCCCAATCTCTGTATATATGTTCGGTATTCGTGTGTGTGAGGTTTGTTGGTGACGAAGCTTTGATAGAGAGTTGAGAGAGAGTATGTGCTTGTGTTAATATATATACATCCATACATATATATACACACTTATATATATATATTCTGTGAGAGAGAGAGAACTAGGAAAGAAGAGAAGCAGAAGAAGAAGAAAAGGAAAAGAGAAGGAGACGGAGAGAGATAGAAGAGATTGAGATAGAAAGGAGAGGAAGGAGATACCATTGGAGAAGCTCGGAGTCACAAAGCTTTGCCAAACACGCCCTTATAAACATTCGGTGAGTTCCAAACTCATTCAGTAACTTAGTGATAATGTTTTACGTATTCTGGATGTATTAAGTATGACCTAAACAACCCCTACCAAATTTTGTACGGTGACTACAGAACCTGGAGAAGATAGAGTTCGAGCAATACCATCCGGATAAAGCAAATGCTGTAGCAGATGCTTTGAGTCGTAAACCTCGACTAGTGATCGATGCACTACTAATTTGAGAATGGAGAGCATTAGAAGTGTTAGCTGATTTTGCTTTTCAGCCAGTGGAACCAATGGAAGAACAACATTTTGGATGACTTATGGTACAACCAACGTTGATCAGCCGTATCATAGAAGCCCATCAAACAACAGAAGATTTGAAGTTATGGTTCGCCAAGATGGCAGCAAAGGAACCAAAAGTCTGGAGTATTTGTACAGATAGAGCCTTACGATGTAAAGGTAGACTCTATGTACCTAACGAAGGAAATCTCCAGAAGGAAATATTGGATGAAGCACATAAGTCACGAATGACTATTCATCCTGGAGGTACAAAAATGTACAAGGATTTAAAGAGAAATTTTTTGGTGGGAAGGAATGAAGCGAGAGGTAGTTGAGTATGTTTCTCAATGTCTTACTTGTAAACAAGTAAAGGCAGAACATCAGAAACCACCTGGACTTCTACAGCTGTTACCGATTCCTCAATGGAAATGGGAACACATCACCATGGATTTTGTGGTAGGATTACCAAAGTCACAGCAGAACCATGATGCTATTTGGGTAATCGTGGATTGACTTACGAAGATGACACATTTTATCATCTATAGTATGATGTATCCAGTAGAACGATTAAGCCGGATGTATCTACAATACGTAGTACGGTTACACGGTGTACCTATTTCTATCGTGTCAGATCGAGATTTGCGCTTTACTGTATAATTTTGGAAGAGCCTCCAAACAGCAGTGGGAACAACATTGAACTTGAGTTCAGCTTTTCATCCACAGACTGATGCTCAGAATGAACGAGTGAATCAAGTGATGGAGGATAAGCTACGCACTTGTGTTATTGATTTTGAGAGTTCTTGGGAGACGCACTTACCTTTGATCGAGTTTGCCTATAACAACAACTATCATTCGAGTATAGGGATGTCGCCATTTGAAGCTTTGTACAGAAGACCTTGCCGATCGCTGTTGTGTTGGGCCGAAGTCGGAGGTACTCAAATTCTTGGGCCAGAAATAGTACGAGAAACAAGCAAGAAGATTCAAGTCATACATGAGAAGATGAAGACAACTCAGACCAGACATAAGAGTTATGCTAACAAGCGACGCAAAGACTTAGAGTTTGCCATTGGAGATTATGTGCTACTCAAGGTTTCACCTGTTCGAGGGATTATTCATTTTGGTCAGAAGAGAGGCAAGCTATCGCCGCAATTCATCGGACCATTCGAGATTCTAGAGCACGTTGGAAAAGTTGCTTATCGACTCGCATTGCCGCCGAAGATGTCAGGAGTTCATTGACAAGCGGGGGTATTTGTAAAATACAATCGCGCTAAAAGAAGAAAATGTATTGATTTAGTTTACAATTCCATTACTTATCTGCAATTTGAATTACAATGCTAGTTTATGCACATATTGATTAAACTATGATAAGTTGTGTGTTTTAGCTGTAATTTGTGTAGACTGCAGTTGCTGTGTGAAAAATTGAAAGATAATGATGAAAGGAAGTGGTTGGTTTCAAAGAAGACATATCAAAGCTGAAATATAGAGTTTGAGCGATTGAAAACCATTCGATCGATTGAGAAAAGTTCAATCGATCGAAGTCCTGGAAGTTCAATCGATTGAGAATTGTTCGATCGATCGAACATGCCTTTAATCAGATTTTTACGCGCACGCAGCAGAATGTATGTTTAACCCTAAGCATTAGGTTTTACTATATATATTCGTAATGTAAACGTCTAGAGGAACGCCCACTTTACTTTTATCAGTTTTACATAGAGAGAGAGAGTGTTTTACTTTGATTTCTTGTAGGTTTCGGTGATTGGATATTGAATTCAGTTGAAGTTTGAAGTTTATTAATAGCTTGTTCGTTCCAGGTTTTGTTATATTAGTTTTGTTTGCATTCTTTTAGCAGATTACATAGTTTAAATCTGAGTAGATCGTAGTTTTGCTTGTTGGTAGCGTTTAAACCATAGTTTTTCATTGATTGCATGTTTAAATCTCAACCAAACACAACTGTAATGAGTACTTACATTAAGAATAAATTTGTGACACTCCAGACCATGTCTGAGTAGTCCCCAGGTTGGGAGATCACGATGAAATTGTGATCTGAAGCCTCTGCCATGCAGCAAAGTAATCCCTGTGTTCGATCGATCGAAGTCGTTCGATCGATCGAACCAGAGACACAGTCGATCGATCGAATACAATTCGATCGATCGAGAGAAGAAGATATTCGATCGATCAAAAGCGCGTCGATCGATTGAACCCTCTGATTCTTGAGGACATTCTATGCAGTATTCCTAGACTTTCTGTTTTACTGGATTATTATCAAATTGTCCCAAAACGCTCAATTTGTCAAAACAGTCTGTGAACTTTAAGCCTTGAGGCATTTTACTTCAATAACTTTTGCAAACCACCCTCAATGCTAACACCATTGGAGGTGAGAGTCTTAACTATTATTTTAAACCGCTTTTGTATATTTCAAACTCCATTGTGATGATATAGTCCTGGTCATGAAAGGGCTATGGATTCTTTATCCTAAGAGAAATACGGAATACTGTAGAGGATGTACTCCATTGAGCTTCAATGCAACTGCATGGTAGATGGCTAGGTTGCGGTGGGTTCATGTAATCCCAACATTCCCTTTTATTAATAAAAACACGTTTTAAATCATCGCTTTAATTAATTAGTTAGTAATTAGTTTAATCTAGTTTTATTGCTTTATCTTTAGTAATTGATAAACTGTGGAACTTTGTGTTCTACACTCATTTAAAATTTTGATTTTTATTTTCTTGTTTGAGATTAATCTAGGTAATTAATTTAACACCTTCCCTGTGGGATCGACCTGGACTTAACCAGACTACTACTTGCAAGATTACCTACACTTGGGTATAGCACACAAGCGCACACAGAAAAGTTCTCGTGCCAAGTTTTTGGCGCCGTTGCCGGGGAAGGCGACAAGCTAACGCTTCGATTACCTCAAATCTTTCCTTATCTTCTTTCTGTTTTTCTTTTTCTTCTGTTCTTTAGATTAAAAACTACTTAGGGTCTTTCCCTTTATGTCCGATAATTCCATCGAAGGAATTTTCGGAAACCCACTCTATTCATCCAACTCATCTAGTTCTATTAACCCCATAGTTACACCGATCGATTCAATGGCCGACAATCAAAGTGAAAATGGTGATAATGTGGTTGTACCAATCGACGATTCACTTCGTCCTTTGTGCGATCTCATGACACCTGAGCATGTGCCTACACTTTCTTGTATTCTCATTCCACCCCATGCAGGCGAATTTCAATTTCGAAATGGAATGATTCAACTCCTTCCTACCGTTCATGGAATGGAGAGCGAGAAGGCATATCTACATGTCAAGGACTTTGAGGATGTTTGTAAAACTTTCTCACAGAATTGTCCTGTAGACATGACACGTTTAATGCTATTTCCTTTCACTCTGAAGGATAAAGCAAAAGCGTGGTTACTCACCTTGAAGCCAAACTCCATCTACACTTGGCATGCGATGAACACCGCTTTCTTAAAGAAATTTTTTCCACCTCGCATGACCACTGAGCTTAAACGACAAATAAACTCTTATAAACAAAAGAGCAATGAAACGTTCACCCAAACTTGGGAGCGTTTCAAGGATTTGCTACTCTCATGCCCACATCATGGGTATGAGAAATGGCGAACCATCAGCTACTTTTATGAAGGACTAAATGGTGAAACAAAAAAGTTGGTCGAGACCATGAGTTCAGGGCCATTTCTGCGTAAAAACACAGAAGAAGCTAAAGCTCATTTTGAGTGGCTAGCTGAACACGCCCATGAGTGGTCAAATTCAGATGATATCCCACGCTCACAGATATCCTGTGTGGATGAGAAAAGTCTATATCAATTAAAAAGTGAGGATCATTTGATGAACAAGTATGAAGAACTAGTAAAGAAAGTGGAAGAATTGGGGATGAAAGGAGAGAGTTCTAGGCAGTTCTTGCCTGAAAAACCATGTGGCACATGTAACATGCTGGGGCACACTACTCAATATTGTCCCAATGTGCCATATTTTCAAGAACAACCCTCCATGGAAATGAATGCCATGCAAGGGTATAGGGGGGCGGGGAATTCCTACAATAATTATAACTTGCAAAATAATAACAATAGATGGAATCACCCCGGATTCGATTGGAAAAACAATGCTGGGACCCAAAACCAATTTCAACAACAACAGCCCTATAACAATAATAATCAATATCAAGGGCAATACAACAGGCAGTCCCAGCCATTCTAGCAAAATAGAGCACATACCTACAACACCGCTCAACCCTCACATAATCAACACGTAAATGTCTATGTGCCACCTCACAAGAAGGTGCAAGAGGAAGATCCACTCTCTAACGCGAGTTTAACACAACAGTTAATTCAAATGATGAGCAAAATGTCCACGACATTAGAGAGAATGGATGCACGACAAGAGGGTTCAAGTGGCACATTTTCCACTCAACCACTTCCAAACCCAAAAGGGTACAACAATGGTCCCCCTAATCATGAACAAGCAAAAGTCATGACTACACTAAGAAGCGGCAAAGTCATAGGGCAAAACATGCCTCATTCTACTCCCGAGGAGTATGACGAGGAAGAAGTAGTGACCAGGAACAAACCACCCACTCAAGAAAAGGAGTCGTCTACTAATGATAAACCCAGTAGAATCAAGTGAAGACACTCCTAAAGAAGTAGAAGAAGTTGAGGGAAGGCCTGGAAAGGAGCCAGGCATTGACGAATTACCTAAGTGCCCTTTCCCTGTACCTTATCCTCAAAGGCTTAAGAAACCCCAAAACGAGGCAAAGAATCAAGAGTTCTTGGAGTTGTTCAAACAAGTTAAAATCAATCTCCCACTCCTTGATGCAATCAAACAAGTGCCAGCCTACGCTAAGTATTTGAAATACTTATGCACGGTCAAAAGAAGGCAAAGTGTAAAGAAACATGCCTATATCGCTTGCCAAGCAAGCGCAATAATTCAAAATGAGTTGCCTCCAAAGCTTAAAGACCCTGGCACCCCCAACTGTCTCGTGTACAATTGGGAATCAAAGGATAGATAATGCACTCCTTGATCTAGGAGCGAGCGTGAACTTGCTGCCATATTCAGTATATAAACAACTAGGGTTGGGTGAACTCAAACCCACCCGAGTTGCATTACAATTGGCAGACAGGTCAGTCAAATATCCTAGAGGAATACTGGAAGACGTTCTGGTACAGATAGACACTTTTGTCTTCCCGGTTGATTTCATGATATTAGACACTGAACCTGTGTCTAACCCATGTTCACAAATCCCGGTGATTTTTGGACGTCCATTCTTCAACACCATTGATGCCACAATCAAGATAAGAAGTGGAATCATGACCATCGTATTCGGGAACATGACTTTGAATGTCAAGATTTTCTCGAATCCCCGACCTGAAGAATTCGAGGATGAAGAAGAACTTAACTTCATCGAAACAATCATCAAAGACGAGGCCGATTTTGTTGACTATAAAGATCCTTTGGAGGTGGTAATGTCACAATTTGACGCTACTTATCAATCTAATGATTCTACTCCATTGGACGCAGCCCTAAATCATGCCTGCCTCATGATGGAAACTAAAGAAGAGGATAGAGCTGAATGCATGTGGGTCACCCCATATGAACCCTTGCCCCTGAAAACGAAGTTAACCATGCCTTCGAACTTTCAGTTCCCTGATTTGGAATTAAAGGAGCTTCTAAAAGAGCTCAAATACGCCTTTCTAGGGACTAAAAAGACTTACCCCGTTATAATCTCAGCCACGTTAAATTCAGAACAAGAGGATAAGTTGATCCAAATGCTCAAACTGCACAAGGGAGCATTAGGATGGACTATTGCCGACCTAAAAGGCATAAGCCCATCTATCTACACCCATAAGATATATCTGGAGGTAGACGCCAAACCTTCGCGATAAATGCAGAGGCGTCTGAATCCCAATATACAAGAAGTCGTGAAAAAGGAAGTCTTAAAACTCCTTGACATTGGGATAATATATCCTATCTCTGACAGCTCTTGAGTTAGTCCAACTCAGGTAGTGCCCAAAAAGGCTGGTATAACGATTATCCCAAACAAAGACGGCGAGCTAGTACCAACACGCGTCCCCACTGGATGTGTGGACATGCGGAATCGGACCACTTCTCTTGTTTGAGATTGTTTTGAAATTGATTTGAATCAAAGAAAGAAAAATAGGTCTGTTGAAAACAGATACAGAGTCGCCACTTGGTCTTTAAGGAACCAAGAAACCTAATTTTGACTCACCCAAGGGGATAAGGGCACCGGCCCTTCATAACCAAAGAACTTGGTTCGGGGTTTTGGTACGAGAGAGGAAGGAGCCTTTGTCGCGACTAAAACACCCTCAACTCGCCCCGTCTTTCGACGGGCCTCAATTAGCATCCAAATAATCATCTTATACTATGTTTTGGTTCGACAATTAATACTATTGTAGTATATTACATCACATAAGAAAACTTGAAATTGGAAGATCAAAAGATAAGATATCATTCATAAGATCTAAATCAAATATCATGCAATGTAAAGTGAAAGATCACACAAATAAACCTAGGAAAAATCGTCTAATCATATATCAATTAATCAAGTTTTCCTAATCTAAGGGGGACATGAATTGTTCTTGAAACAAATAAACAAAGAAATCAAAATATGCTTAACAAGCTAGTATGATGCATGTTATTCTTTGAGAAAAGAAGATCTCTCAATCCCCGGGACGGATGAGAAAGGATGATTAGATCAAAGGGGAAGCATGAATGTGTGATCAAGTTCATTCCTTATAATCTCCTTGGGTTAAGAGTTATAAAAAACCCCAAATCTTGCATGAATGCAATGTATGTATCTAAAATGTGCAAAGGTTGTAGTGTGTTTTGTGTACATGGATTTCTAGAATGACTTAGAAGTCTAAAATGTGTATGAATGAGTGAATGAAATTAACATGGGATGTGTACAAATGTAGTATGAACTACTTCCTAAGATATGAACTAATTTGGAATGCATATAAGCATCAAATCAAAGAATGAAAGTTAAAATGTACTTGCTGTGAATAGTGGACAGAACGGTAGCATGATCTTTTGGAATTTGAAAAGAGGGGTTAGGAATGTTTTCAATGCATGATTTTTTTATGGAGATGTTCCTTATTGTGTCTAGAACACAACCCAAAAGGCCAATCTTGAATAGCTATCACAGATTGAGAGAAATTATATAAACAATAGGGGTCACTCAGAAACAGAGTTCGTACTGTCGACTGAAATGTTAGAAAATCTTAGAAAATGAAAAAGAATGATCTAAAGGCCCATTTTATACAGAAAGTTTCCTAAGACATTGAATTTTAAGGGAAAAATAAGTTAGGACCACCCCTTTTGGAAAAGTTTTCTGTAAAAGAGGTCGTAAGTTGACCTAGCTGCTGTGACAGTAAAAACAGAATGTTTGGAAGGAATGTTGGGACCCAAATGGACCATTTCCAAGTACTTCCAAATCAAACCAAAAATCATGGGTGTTCTCCAATGAGTTAGGAAGACTTTCCAAGTAGCCTTGTATCCATATGTTGAGTATTGAGTTCTAGAAAAATCTTTGAACTCAACTCACTCACTGTTTTGACTCATTGTTTTGAAGATTTTGGAGAAAACAAAGTTTTGTTTCTTGAAACCAAATGAGAGGGATTGAGAGGGGTTTTGAAATAGATGTTTTGAAAACATGTTTTCAACACTCAATAAGGATCATAGCCACTTAGAATGCCTACATCAAACTCATCATTTAAGAACCTCCAAGATTGTTGGAGAGATTTATTTTATTTTTGGGCATAACTTCAATACATTCCAAGAATACCTTGGAAGTATTGAGGTTATGATCATCATCTATCAAACATGTTTTTGAGGTCAAGAGCTACTATCCATAAGGATTCACTCACCCCAAACTTCATGTCATCACTTAGATGATGATGAACTAGTAAGTAAATAAAGAAAAGAAAAAGAAATGAGGTAAGGAGAGATGAACATATATATAATCAAAGCAAGTAAATAGCAATCAATAGATGATAATCAATGTGATTTTGGACTTGTAGCTTGGTGTTTCACTCATAGATTTTGACATTTGGACATGGAAGTAGCTTCCTATCTCATGAATGCTCAAGAATGAGGGTTGGAGTGGACTTTGAATGTGAAGTATATAGAAGGATGATGGAAGAAAACAAGAATAAAACTCACTTTCTTATGGAAAATCAATGGGAGAAGCTCCCTTTCTCTCTTCTAAACCTATCTCTATCTCTCTTCTTCTCTACAACTTTTTAAGCTTTGCACTTGACCCCCCCAAAATGAAGAGCAATGGGGGGTTTAAATAGGCCAATTTGGGGTGGTTTTGGGGTTTTATAAGTACTCCCATTGGTCCCAAATAACTGTGAACATAAAACTATGTCGTTTTGGCTTTCAATTAATCAAATTGGACCCCCAAAAAAATTACAAAAATGGACTCTGCGAGGGATGAGTGCCGCGGCGGCACTGGGCCATTGAAAGTGGAGATGAGTACTCCCATTGGTCCCTAGGTGCCCTTTCGGGTTTTCAACCTAGCGAGCTTTTCTTTTTTTTTTTTTTTTTTGAAAGTGGAGATGAAACTCATTGAAATGTTTGGCTACCATCAAGGACCAAGTCTGCGCAGGTTCGCATGGCTATCAATTGGGTTGGGCCCAAGGCTTTGAAATGGTAGAAATGGTGGAAAGGGTGTTGGGCAAGCCCCAAGTCAGTTCCAAGCATGTCTTTTCAAGATTGAGGCAAGAGAATCTTTAAATTCTTAAAGTAAGGCTATTCAATTCTCGGTTCTTCATCAGTGTCAGCGCAAAATTGACTTTGACCTTTCAGGAATTTTTTGTTTGAGTAAAAAAAAAAATTTTTTTTTTTAGCACAGTAATATCCATGGTAATTTGAAAAGTGACACTTCAGTTCAGCGATTCATGCATCTATGACTAGGCACATTAGATTAGGCAAAATGAGACTTCATTCCATCACTAGAGAAGGTTACAGACTCATAACAACTTGATGACAGACGGACTCGACCACAAGACTAAACTTGAAATAGACAAAACACACAACAGACTCGACTGGACTTGACCCGGTCTCAAATGGAATGTCACAGTGACTCGAGTATTCTTTTTTTTTTTTTTTTTTTTTTTAAAAGAGCATCCTCATTTGTTTTGATAGCAAAAGTCCCAAACACCATCGCTTCACTGGCACAGGTTCAACGAAGGGGATCATTGAAATGGATAGGTCATGGGTTGGTCCAGACCGAGGTAGTGAATTGGATTGGGGTGTGGCGCGTCATCTAAGAGATCCTGAATTGAGTGACGGAGCCTCTTACAGTTGTCGGTCTCATGGCCTTGGTCTTGGTGGTAATCACAATACTTGGATTCATTGTACCCAGGAGGTGGGTGATTAGGAGGCTTACTGGGCTCCAAAGGTACAAGGTGGCCCTTTTGAACAAGCTGATTGAGAGCGGAGGATAAGCTCATGTCAAGTGGTGTGAAGACTCTTTGGTTTCCTTTCTTGTGCCTCTTACTGCAGTCATTTTGGCTTGATGATGGGCTTAAGGCATTGACATCTAGGCTCTCTTGATCTTCACCAAAGGTATGGGGTCTCTTCTCCTTTTTCAGTGACCCAGCTCCATTGATCTTGCCTTCACAGATAGCATCCTCGATTCTAGTCCCAACCTCAAACAACTCTTCAAATGTTGAGATGGATTGGTAGAATAGTTTTTCATGGTATACCGGTTGTAGGTTCTTGACCAGCATACGTACTTGCTCTTTCTCAGCAGGCCTGTGGATCATTTGGGCTACTTTATTCCTCCATCTGATCAAGAATGCAGCGAAGGACTCATTGAAATTCTGCCTGGTAGTTTCCAGATCTCGGATGGTGACATCAAGCTCTTGGTTGTAGGAGTAATGATCAATGAAAGTTCTAGCAACATCTTCCCAAACTCGGGTCTTGGAAGTTTCAAGGGTTAGGAACCAGGATAGTGCGGCTTTCTGGAGGGTTTGAGGGAACAGCATAGCTATGTGCTCATGGGTGCAGCCCATTGACTGGAAAATGCTTATACAAAACTTCACGTGGCTCTTCGGATTTCCAGTTCCATCAAAACGGTCGATTTCAGGCATCTTGAAGTTCTCGGGTAGCCTCACCTTGTTGGGCTCAAACAATCCTTCCAGATCTAACATGTAATCGTCGACTCCCTTACTCTTCCTTAGTATGTTCTCAAGCTTGTCGACCTTGTCCATTTTCTCTTGGAGTTTTTTCTCATATACAGGCGGCGGGACCTCTTGAAACCGTTCTTCTTCCCCATTGTTCTCGGGAGGCAGTCCAAATCTAGGCGGTGGTGGTGGCATGAACCCTTGTGGTGGTGGGAACCTAGGTGGGTACTGTGGTTGCTGTTGTCGGAACTCTTCCATAAATTTCAGGACTTGAGTCAGCCGATCTGACTGTTGATTTATTAATTCAGTGACCTTGGCTTCCAAAGTTTCCTGATTCATGTTGAATTTTCTCGGCGGACTGATTCTAACCAAATGACTGCTCGAACTTCTGACCCAGGATGGGGATCTCAGTGGCTGATTTTGGGAATCTACAATGACCTATAGATTCGAGAGGAGTGTATCAGATTCTGATAGTGATGACTAGAGAGACAATGACAGTGAGGTTAAGGAAGATGGACTGACTTATGTACAGACTGACTGAGATAGTGTGCGCAGACTGATGAGAATGGTGCATGCACATGAGACAAGCATGCAGATGCAAGCCCTAATCTATATGATGCCCCTACTTCTAACAGATAGAAGTTAAACAAATAAGGTCCTAGCCATACAGAGTGTGCTAACCTTACTTTCCAGTATGATCACCAAGGGATAACAGGGATTTCCGGGATACTTTGGGAATTTCGGATAGAGTTTCTGGGAGAAACATGGGTTTGGAAGATTCGGAGAAATTTCTAGAAGTCATTTGAGTTTCTAGGAGAAAAAAGGATTTCTGGTTGATTTGGACTGAGCTTCTAGGATAAACTGGTATTTTGGGTATTTCTGAGAAATATGGATAGAGTTTCCAGGGGAAACAAGTATATCTGGGCATTTCTGGGTGATTTGGGCAGAGCTTCTGGGAAAACAGGTACTTTGGATATTTCTAGGAAATTTGGATAGAGTTTCTAGGAGATAGGACAGAGTTTTTGGGAGAAACTGGTATATCTGGGAAATCAGGGAGATTTAGACAGAGTTTTTTTTGGGAAAAACTGGTTAATATGGTTATATCTGGGATATCTGGACAGAGTTTCTGGGAAAAATTGGTTAATATGGGTGTATCTGGGATATCTGGACAGAGTTTCTAGGAGAACTGGATAATATGGTTATATCTGGGATATCTGGACAGAGTTTCTGGGAGAAACAGGTTATGATGGTGATCATACTGTCTAGCTAGTTTTCATACTCCTATGTCCTAGGACCAACAAACAAGGCTCGCGGTGTATATCTTTGTGAACATGGAGCAGACTTCCTTACCATGGTGCCTAGGCAGGTCACTCAATGTGGTCACATGTAAGTGATTGCCTTGGGGATCATAAGAAAGAAGTTCTGCCTCATGCCACATAAGCGTCTACACCGCGCAGGTAATCCCGTCAGGGCATACAACAGTTATATCACATTGTCCTATCTGAAAAGATAAATGAACAGTCCTATGAAAGGTTCTACAGGAATCTATATGCAAAGGCTGGGTTTAGTCAAAGAGGGTCCATTGACGAGAGTTCCAATATACCGTCAGGGAGACAGTACGGAGGTTTTTACTTTTTTTGATATACCTTGGAAGGTACAGTATCAACGGTGACTTGTGCCCTGGCACAGCAAGACCTGAACAATGTCAGCGCCGCGTTTCAGACACAGTCGGAGGGGGGAAATGCAAGAGTGCAATGCGGTGAACCAAACACAGTAAAAAGATGATTTTAAGGATGCTTCTTATGAGTCAAACCTCTGTATTATTTTGTTTTAAAATAAAAATCCCCAGTGGAGTCGCCAGATTGTGGACACGCGGAATCGGACCACTTCTCTTGTTTGAGATTGTTTTGAAATTGATTTGAATCAAAGAAAGAAAAATAGGTCTGTTGAAAACAGATACAGAGTCGCCACTTGGTCTTTAAGGAACCAAGAAACCTAATTTTGACTCACCCAAGGGGATAAGGGCACCGGCCCTTCATAACCAAAGAACTTGGTTCGGGGTTTTGGTACGAGAGAGGAAGGAGCCTTTGTCGCGACTAAAACACCCTCAACTCGCCCCGTCTTTCGACGGGCCTCAATTAGCATCCAAATAATCATCTTATACTATGTTTTGGTTCGACAATTAATACTATTGTAGTATATTACATCACATAAGAAAACTTGAAATTGGAAGATCAAAAGATAAGATATCATTCATAAGATCTAAATCAAATATCATGCAATGTAAAGTGAAAGATCACACAAATAAACCTAGGAAAAATCGTCTAATCATATATCAATTAATCAAGTTTTCCTAATCTAAGGGGGACATGAATTGTTCTTGAAACAAATAAACAAAGAAATCAAAATATGCTTAACAAGCTAGTATGATGCATGTTATTCTTTGAGAAAAGAAGATCTCTCAATCCCCGGGACGGATGAGAAAGGATGATTAGATCAAAGGGGAAGCATGAATGTGTGATCAAGTTCATTCCTTATAATCTCCTTGGGTTAAGAGTTATAAAAAACCCCAAATCTTGCATGAATGCAATGTATGTATCTAAAATGTGCAAAGGTTGTAGTGTGTTTTGTGTACATGGATTTCTAGAATGACTTAGAAGTCTAAAATGTGTATGAATGAGTGAATGAAATTAACATGGGATGTGTACAAATGTAGTATGAACTACTTCCTAAGATATGAACTAATTTGGAATGCATATAAGCATCAAATCAAAGAATGAAAGTTAAAATGTACTTGCTGTGAATAGTGGACAGAACGGTAGCATGATCTTTTGGAATTTGAAAAGAGGGGTTAGGAATGTTTTCAATGCATGATTTTTTTATGGAGATGTTCCTTATTGTGTCTAGAACACAACCCAAAAGGCCAATCTTGAATAGCTATCACAGATTGAGAGAAATTATATAAACAATAGGGGTCACTCAGAAACAGAGTTCGTACTGTCGACTGAAATGTTAGAAAATCTTAGAAAATGAAAAAGAATGATCTAAAGGCCCATTTTATACAGAAAGTTTCCTAAGACATTGAATTTTAAGGGAAAAATAAGTTAGGACCACCCCTTTTGGAAAAGTTTTCTGTAAAAGAGGTCGTAAGTTGACCTAGCTGCTGTGACAGTAAAAACAGAATGTTTGGAAGGAATGTTGGGACCCAAATGGACCATTTCCAAGTACTTCCAAATCAAACCAAAAATCATGGGTGTTCTCCAATGAGTTAGGAAGACTTTCCAAGTAGCCTTGTATCCATATGTTGAGTATTGAGTTCTAGAAAAATCTTTGAACTCAACTCACTCACTGTTTTGACTCATTGTTTTGAAGATTTTGGAGAAAACAAAGTTTTGTTTCTTGAAACCAAATGAGAGGGATTGAGAGGGGTTTTGAAATAGATGTTTTGAAAACATGTTTTCAACACTCAATAAGGATCATAGCCACTTAGAATGCCTACATCAAACTCATCATTTAAGAACCTCCAAGATTGTTGGAGAGATTTATTTTATTTTTGGGCATAACTTCAATACATTCCAAGAATACCTTGGAAGTATTGAGGTTATGATCATCATCTATTAAACATGTTTTTGAGGTCAAGAGCTACTATCCATAAGGATTCACTCACCCCAAACTTCATGTCATCACTTAGATGATGATGAACTAGTAAGTAAATAAAGAAAAGAAAAAGAAATGAGGTAAGGAGAGATGAACATATATATAATCAAAGCAAGTAAATAGCAATCAATAGATGATAATCAATGTGATTTTGGACTTGTAGCTTGGTGTTTCACTCATAGATTTTGACATTTGGACATGGAAGTAGCTTCCTATCTCATGAATGCTCAAGAATGAGGGTTGGAGTGGACTTTGAATGTGAAGTATATAGAAGGATGATGGAAGAAAACAAGAATAAAACTCACTTTCTTATGGAAAATCAATGGGAGAAGCTCCCTTTCTCTCTTCTAAACCTATCTCTATCACTCTTCTTCTCTACAACTTTTTAAGCTTCGCACTTGGCCCCCCCAAAATGAAGAGCAATGGGGGGTTTAAATAGGCCAATTTGGGGTGGTTTTGGGGTTTTATAAGTACTCCCATTGGTCCCAAACAACTGTGAACATAAAACTATGTCGTTTTGGCTTTCAATTAATCAAATTGGACCCCCAAAAAAATTACAAAAATGGACTCTGCGAGGGATGAGTGCCGCGGCGGCACTGGGCCAGTGCCGCGGCGGCAGTGCTCCTCTGAAGCCCAGAAAATTACGTTTAGGCCCCCAGAGGTTCCGGTATTCGCGAAAAGGCCCTATTTCGTCCGAAATTCACAGAAAATGCATACGAACTCCAAATTGAGGTTGTGATATACCGTTGGAAAGGTAATGGAGTCTACTTTACATAAAAAATAGTTCGGGGATAGGTCACTTTGAAAAGTTTTACGGTATTCGCGATAAAAGCCGATTTGATCGCCTTTTTCGCCTTTGGAAATTCATAATAAACTCGTTTTAAATCCGAAAATTATGTGCGATATACCGTCGGAAAGCTGTTGACCTCTAGTATCCATGAAAAATATGTGAAAATTGTTTCGGTGCCCCGATTTCAAAGTCAAATCTTGGTCAAACTGGTCAAACCTGGGATTCCCGGGAAGTTCTGGGAACCTCCGGGAGCTCCCAGGAGCCGACGTTTTCGCTCGATTCTCTTTTAAAACTCATTTTAATACTTTTCTAATGATTCTGGTGAATTCGGAAGATTTCGGTCAAACTTGGTCAAATTTGGTCAAACCTGGTCAAACCTTGGTCAAACCTAGTCAAACCTTGGTCAAACCGGTCAACGGGGACTTTCGGGGAACTTTCGGGACTTCCGGGGGTCTCTGGGAGCTGACGATTTCATCCAGTTTTACTTAAAAACTCATTTTATCATTTTTCTTACGACATAGCATGTTTTCAGAACTTCGGGACCAAATCTGGGAGTCTTCGGGCTTTCAGGGGCATTTTGGTCAATCTGAGCATTCTGAAAGATAGAGCTGACTTCCAGGAGTTCTTTTGAGTCTTTTACGATCATTGTGAACCACCAAGCTATGGGTCTCCTAAATATGATAGCCGACAAAATGGGGTGTCTACAGGATGGCGGATGTGCATTGATTACCGAAAGTTAAATACTGTGACCCGGAAAGACCACTTTCCATTTCCATTCATGGATCAAATGCTAGAAAGAGTGGCGGGTCACAAATTTTATTGCTTTTTGGACGGATATAGTGGATATAACCAAATTGAAATAGCTCCTGAAGATCAGGAGAAAACAACTTTCACTTGTCCGTTTGGTACATTCACCTACCGCCGTATGCCTTTTGGCTTATGCAATGCACCTACTACCTTTCAGCGGTGCATGTTAAGCATATTCAGTGATATGGTTGAACAGACACTCGAGGTCTTTATGGATGACTTCTCAGTGTTTGGCCATAGTTTTGACAGCTGTCTAGAAAACCTAGAGAATGTGTTGGCGAGATGCGAGGACAAACAACTAGTACTAAACTGGGAAAAGTGTCACTTCATGGTGACCAAAGGAATTATCCTCGGCCACATCATCTCTGATAAGGGTATCCAAGTCGATAAAGCGAAAATCGATATGATTTTAAATCTACCTGTCCCTCGTACAGTTAGAGACATCCGATCTTTTCTGGGACATACTGGATTCTATCGACGCTTTATCCAGAATTTTAGTGCAATCTCTCGACCAGTATGCCAACTACTCGTCAAAGATGCACCTTTTGAATGGTCGGAAAACTGTCAAATATCTTTCGATGCACTAAAAGAACACCTTACCTCTGCACCGATAATACAGGCACCTGATTGGGGTTTGCCGTTTGAGTTAATGTGCGATGCTAGCGACTACGCTGTTGGCGTAGTTCTAGGACAGAGGAAGGATAACAAGACATATGTAATTTACTATGCCAGTCGAACACTAAACCAAGCTCAAATGAATTATACGACTACTGAGAAAGAGCTACTGGCAATAGTATTCGCGTTGGATAAATTCAGGTTTTATCTGATAAGGTCTCCAATTGTCTATTTTATAGACCATTCGGCCCTCAAGTACCTGTTATCTAAGCAAGACGCGAAACAGAGGCTTATCCGCTGGATACTCCTACTCCAGAAATTCGATATTACTATCAAGGATAAAAGGGAGTAGAGAACGTGGTTGCCGACCATTTATGTCGATTGACATTCACAGACAACACTAAGCCGGTACCTATAAAAGATGAATTCCCAGACGAGCAACTGATGGCTGTTTCCAACTTGCCTTGGTACACGGATATAATCAATTACCTCGTTACAGGAGAGACCCCGAGCCATTGGTCAAATCAGGACAAGAAAAGGTTCTTTTCATTCGCACGCCATTTCTTCTTCGATGACCCTTACTTATTCAAGTATTGGGCTGATCAGGTCATCAGGCGTTGCGTTCCGAACGAGGACATACTGTAATTTTGGCCTCATGTCATTCTGAAGCCTGCTGTGGCCATTTTGCTTCCCAAAAGACCGCACACAAAGTATTGCATAGTGGTTTTTATTGGCCCACTGTATTCAAAGATGCCTATGCTTTTTGTAAGTCATGCCAATGATGTAAAAAGCTTGGAACACTTTCAAAAAGGAATTCGATGCCTTTAACTCCCATCATCACATTTGAAATATTCGATTGTTGGGGCATCGACTTTATGGGCCCATTTCCTAAATCGAATAACTGTGAATATATACTCCTTGCTGTGGAATATATATCGAAATGGGTAGAAGCGATACCGACGAGTCGCAATGACCATAAAACGGTAATGTCCTTTCTTAAGGAAAATATCTTATCGCGTTTCGGGACCCCAAAAGCTCTAATAAGTGACCAAGGAAAACACTTTTGCAATAGGCCTTTGGAATCACTACTCAAGAAATATGGGGTTAATCACAAGATCGCTCTAGCCTACCACCCACAAATGAATGGGCAGGCAGAGTTGGCTAACTGTGAAATCAAGCACATATTAGAAAAGACGGTTAGTTTCAACAGAAAAGACTGGGCCTATCACTATGAATCCACCGTTTCCACCATTGTACCTTCCCCATCAACTCTTTCATGGATTTAGACCATAAATAAGGTCCCCGGAAACCCCGCCGCAAGAGGAACATCCGATGCGGGATTACACTCTGTTATCCTTGTCTCCATCCGGATCCCCTATTGTCAGTGGAATCAACTCCTTAGAGAGTTCGGACTTGCTCAATGATGTCCTTGATGATTTCCGCTTGTTCTGGAAAAGGGAATCATTAAGTTCAGACTCTACATTTGAAGTTCCGTCAGAGAAGGAAGTTGTGGAAGAAGGAATCTTTGTGCTTGAAAAATAGTGCTTGACTCCAATTGTTTTATGTCATTTCATATCTCTTTCATCAATTGGAGTGTATTCTTAGACGAAGTTTTATTGTTTTCAGTTTTATTTCAGTTTTTCTTTTTCAATAAGGTTTTAAAGACCAGGCTGGGGGTAATATTGTTGCAAATGGATGCTATTATAAGGATTTATTGTCATAAATTTGCAATTTTCTACTATGAGGATGATGTTTCTGGCTTACATGTTCAGTTAATGCACTATTTTATCACTATTCTGTATGTCCAGACCAGTGTTGGCTAGTTGGGGGTGTTTAATTTCTCAAATCAGGGATTACTGTAGAATTTCTTTGTTCTATCGATCGAACGTATCTCGATCGATCGAGAATATCCGAATCTCGAGCACTTGAGGAGGGCTCAATCGATCGAATGTTCGATCGATCGAAACATCTCGAGCGATCGAACCCTGTATTTAAATGAAGAGTCGCCGAAACACTTCGTCAGTTTTGCTCTCTCTCTCTCTCCCTTACTCGAGCGATTGAGCACAGAGGATATCTCGGCGGTTTTTGGGACCCCACTTCCAACCGCACCAATTGAGGAGCAACTGTTCCTCCTGATCATCATCCTCATCACTGTCATCCCCCTCTCAGTGCGTTTCTTGAGGTGAGACCCCGAGAAACCCCTCATTTTCTTTTTCCTTTCATTTTTGTATGGGGGTGCCCCCCATTGGTTAGTTAACTCCTTTTCGTATGTTTTCTTATTGTTTTTGTTGTTTTCGGGCTTTTCCCGTTTTCCATCGTCGATACTGCCACTTCACTGTGCTCGATCGATCGAACTGGTCTCGAGCGATCGAACCCAATATCAGTTCGATCGATCGAACATTCTCGAGCGATCGAAACTTGTAATATTCTCAATCGATCGAACAGGCTTCGATCGATCGAAGTGTGACAGTTTTTTTTTTCTTTTTCTGGTTTTCCTATTTTTTTAATATTTCTTTGTCTCTCTCTTATGTTTCAGGGTTACACAATGAACCCGATCACTGGCTACCACAAATCCAAGCCGTTCGACCTCGCTATACCCGACCCAGTTCCAGATCACGGGTTCAGAAACGAGGAAGACCATGTTTGGTTCACTCGTTACTTCCAGTCGCGAAAGGTCATGATCGAGCAACTCCTTGAGACTGCCTCCGTGGTATCTCGCCCGAATACGAGCCATGCCATAGTGGTATGCACTATTCTCCCAGCCGAAGCTCGTAAATCTATCTTGGATACGGGAGGCGTGTGCGACGATGATCCGGTTGCTCCATTTACTCTTCGATCATTTTTCTGTGGCCGGGAGATCATCTTCAGCCCGGCCACCGTCGCTGCTGCTCTTGGGGTACCGGAGGTGCCTGATTGTGTTTGTCCGCATCGCCCTGATACACCGCTGCTCTCCCCGATCATTATTATCAGAGAGATTACCGGGGGTGCTCTTCCGACATGGGATGGCGAGGCTCTCATTCTTGACCTCCACCTTACAGATAATTATTATATGCTCCACCTCGCCCTGAGCAATTGCCTACTAGTGACATCGTATCGAGAGAAGATTGCACCGTGGTATGCCCGGGTATTATATGCGATTGGGACACGGCAGCCTGTCTGTTTGCCCCTCCTCTACATCGATTTCATGAGACACCCTACACGCTATATTCAGCCCAAGAAGCACCTGAAGGGTGCTTGGGCTATTCATAGGGTGATCAAGCATGCGGGGTTACTTCCTTTGGCGGCCGATAGTACTGCCCAGTCTCGCAGCCATTTTGGCAAGACTGTTTTCTGCCGCTCCGATGCACAGAAGCGAAAGAGGAAAGGTAAGGGCAAGGCAAAAGTTGGAGAGAAGGGGAGGAGAGGAGGAGGGACAAATACTGAGGGAGCCGCTTCTGGGACGCCCACCGAGGCTGAGGAGCATGATTTTGAGGAAGAGATAGATACTATTGAGGAGGTGACGAGATTTGAGTTGAGAGAGAGGTCTCAGGCTCGTACCCAGGGAGAGTCTTCTTCTGCGCCTATCCCGACTATTCATGAGTTGTTATTGGAGGAGAGGGAGGCTAGGATTAGACTTGAGGGTAAGGTGGATGTGATGACTACTCTGCCGGAGGCGATCTTGATACAGATCGGTGTCGACCAGGCAGCTCATGCAGCTGCTGCACCATCACCCAGCGATCCACCTACTATTGCTCTTGCCGTTTCCACCATCCCACCGACTACATCTGCTGTTCCAGCATCCACCACCGGTCCATCCACTACAAATCCATCTTCCCCGCTTGATCCTGCTGCTTCTACATCATCTGCGTCACCGCTTGTTACGGAGATACCACTACCCCCTCCTCTTGTCGTGGCCGACACACCCTTATCTATTCCAGCTGCAACGACTACGAGTGCCCCAGCAGCACCGACTGTTGCTGAAGGTGGCGGTGGGGATGCTCTTGATATTTTTGTTGAGATATTATCGGATGTCGCCGATGATGTCTAGTCCTGGGGGATGGGTATTATTGATTGTTTGTGTATTTTGGTTCTTGTGGTTGGATTTGGAGGTGTTGTTTGGTTGATTGGATATATTTTTGGATATTCTGTATTATTGGTGGGTGGTGTATATATTTTGGATTTTAGTTTGTATGATGTATTTTATCACTGTCCTGTTCGTTCACTTTATTATATTTCTCGTGATTAGTTTCATTCCAAGCATGGATCTCATGTTCTATATTTTATATTCTTTTGATCTTTGCTGCTTGGAGTTTGTATGCTCTCTGTACAGGTTGTTACAGTTGCCATTCTTATGTTGATATATAACAGGTGATATCTCTCTAGTTATTTTTGAAAATCGTCTGCTGAGGACATTGCAATTTTCAGTTGGGGGTGGGATGTAGATAGATAATCACCTGTGCATATTAGTTACCTAACAATCTGGACCACTCTATCTATTGCTAATGTCATACAATCTCCATTCGAAGTTAGAATTAACTTAAAATTTCAATTTCCTAAATTTCAAGTTTTAGAAATTAAATGGGTAGAATAATTTTGAATATTCACTTCTGTTTAGCTGTTATCAAGCAATGACACAACCATTTTATTCTCATCTTTTTATGAATTAAGTTCACGCGTTTTTCTAGTTTCTATAGGATGAATGCATATGTTGATCATTTCTGTATCCAAATCTATTGCACGTATTAATAGCTATGCAAAAAACTTAACATAAGAGTTAATACGGCTATTATACTTTAAAGAATGAAGTAGTGACAACTAGTTACCCTTAGTGAGCTTTTGAATCCAATCTTCAATTCTGAGAGAATTATCACATTAAAACTCGAATTGTTTTTCTTGACTATGCCGATTAAATTCGTTGTCTAGTCTGTATTTCTTCATGTTGGCTGCTTAGTAGAGGAGAACGTTCAGGATTTACCAATTAAACTCAATGAACATTTAAGTGTTAAAAATTAAGAAGTTGAGAAAATGATTTAAGCCATCATTTTTGCTCCCTACCTTTTCCATTTACCTATACCGACATCTCTGAATATGTGTTGTTCTTAACCCCAAACCTAGTAAATACTGTCAAATCCATTATGAAATTCGAAATTCCTGACTTTATACCTTGACCTAAATATACCCCATTGCACACCCAATGTGATTAGATTGTTGAAGTATGAAGAGGGAATAGTGGTGAGAAGGGATGCATATATATATTTTGTCGAAAAAAAAATGAGAAAAGGAGAAGTAGTTTAAGAAGAAAAAAAATGAAATGAAGGATGATATGTATGAAGAGCATGGTTGGAATAACGTGAAGAAATTACTGAATACAGCCACATGCTGAAGATGTGCAATTTCTTACCCCTCTAATTTCTACCTTACTAAATAAAAACTGTCAATCCAAAGTCTTAACGATTTTCAATCACACACACACGGATACATGGATATGATGCTTATGTCATTTTTATCTTGGTGACATGAGGAACATGTGCATTTCTTTCATGGTTTGAATGAGGATGAGATGTGTGTAGAGCTAAATTAATAGTTGAATGAAAAAGGGAATGTTTAAAGGTTATTCTATATCTTTTTGAGCTTAAAATCAGAGAATTTTGTGGGTATATTCACTGCAAACCCTCACGAGACAACACTCGTCCACTAGGGGGAACCTAGGGGTTTAACGGCTTGTTGCATTCGCTAAATGCAACCGCGATTCCTGCGAAAGTTAGTTAGGTAGTTTTCTTTCTTGTCATTTTAATTTAGTTAATTTAGATCTAGTTATTCTAGTTTTTCTTTTATAGTGTAGTTTAGCTTATTTTCTTTTATTATTTGCTCTATTGCTAGGGACTAGCAAATCGCTAGTTGGGGGTTGTGACAAGCGGGGGTATTTGTAAAATACAACCGCGCTAAAAGAAGAAAATGTATTGATTTAGTTTACAATTCCATCACTTATCTGCAATTTGAATTACAATGCTAGTTTATGCACATATTGATTAAACTATGATAAGTTGTGTGTTTTAGCTGTAATTTGTGTCGACTGCAGTTGCTGTGTGAAGAATTGAAAGATAATGATGAAAGGAAGTGGTTGGTTTCAAAGAAGACATATCAAAGCTGAAATATAGAGTTCGAGCGATTGAAGACAATTCGATCGATCGAAGTTTCGATTGATCAAGAAAAGTTCAAGCGATCGAAGTCCTGGAAGTTCAATCGATCGAGAATTGTTCGATCGATCGAACATGCCTTTTATCAGATTTTTACGTGCACGCAGCAGAATGCATGTTTAACCCTAAGCATTAGGTTTTACTATATATATATTTGTAATGTAAACGTCCAGAGGAACGCCCACTTTACTTTTATCAGTTTTACATAGAGAGAGAGTGTTTTACTTTGATTTCTTGTAGGTTTCGGTGATTGGATATTGAATTCAATTGAAGTTTGAAGTTTATTAATAGCTTGTTCGTTCTAGGTTTTGTTATATCAGTTTTGTTTGCATTCTTTTAGTAGATTACATAGTTTAAATCTGAGTAGATCGTAGTTTTGCTTGTTGGTAGCGTTTAAAGCATAGTTTTTCATTGATTGCGTGTTTAAATCTCAACCAAATGCAACTTTAATGAGTACTTACATTAAGAATAAATCTGTGACACTCCAGACCATGTCTGAGTAGTCCCCGGGTTGGGAGATCACGATGAAATCGTGATCTGAAGCCTCTGCCATGCAGCAGAGTACTCCCTGTGTTCGATCGATCGAAGTCGTTCGATCGATTGGACCAGAGACACAGTCGATCGATCGAATACAGTTCGATCGATCGAGAGAAGAAGATATTCTATCGATCGAAAGCGCGTCGATCGATCGAACCCTCTGATTCTTGAGGACATTCTATGCAGTATTCCTAGACTTTCTGTTTTACTGGGTTGTTATCAAATTGTCCCAAAACGCTCAATTTGTCAAAACAGTCTGTGAACTTTAAGCCTTGAGGCATTTTTCTTCAATAACTTTTGCAAACCACCCTCAATGCTAACACCATTGGAGGTGAGAGTCTTAACTATTGTTTTAAACCGCTTTTGTATATTTCAAACTCCATTGTGATGATATAGTCCCAATCATGAAAGGGCTATGGATTCTTTATCCTAAGAGAAATACGGAATACTGTAGAGAATGTACTCCATTGAGCTTCAATGCAACTGCATGGTAGATGGCTAGGTTGCGGTGGATTCGTGTAATCCCAACATTCCTTTTTAATTAAGAAAAACACATTTTAAATTATCGCTTTAATTAATTAGTTGGTAATTAGTTTAATTTAGTTTAATTGTTTTAATCTTTTTAGTAGTTGATAAATTGTGGGACTTTGTGTTCTGCATTATTAAAATATTGATTTTTATTTTCTTGTTTGAGATTAATCTAAGTAATTAGTTTAACACCTTCCCTGTGGGATCGACCTGGACTTAACCCGACTACTACTTGCACGATTACCTACACTTGGGTATAGCACACAAGCGCACACAGAAAAATTCTCTTGCCATTCACAACATCTTCCATATCAGTATGGTGAGGAAGTGTGTTCACAATCTAGCGTACAAGATCAACTTTGAAGATATTGAAGTCAACGACAACGTTACATTTAACGAAGGACCTATCCGCATTCTGGATCAAGGGATCAAGAAGCTCAGAAACAAAGAGATTCCATTAGTCAAGGTTCAGTGGAAGCATCATGATGAAGGAGAAGCTTCGTGGGAGCTAGAGTCAGAGATGCGTGAGAAGTTTTCGTTTTTGTTTTAAGACCTTGTATGTTTTCGATTTTGAGGACGAAATCCTTAATGAGTGGTGGATGATTTAATACCCTGTATTTTAGTAATTATTTATATACAGAGATTCTATATACTTTTCTTTGGTCATTTATGAAATTTCACCTTCGATCGATCAAACCCCTTTCGAGCGATCGAGCATTTCCAAAGTTTAAGCGATCGAACCCTGTTCGAGCGATCGAATCCTACCAACCTAAATTTAATACGTGGTCCCCACTTCAATCGATCAAACTATTTTTCAATCGATCTAACTTGGCCGAACTGATCTCGAGCGATCGAACTAGCTTCGATCGATCGAACCTGTAATCATTCGAATTCCCAGGTTTTCGCAGAAACGGCCACCTGCCCACCCCAATCTTTCTATATATGTTTGGTATTCATGTGTGTGTGGTTTATTGGTGCCCAAGCTTTGATAGAGAGTTGAGAGAGAGTGTGTGCTTGTGTTAATATATATACATCCATACATATATATACACACACTTATATGTATAGTCTGTGAGAAAGAGAGAACCAGGGAAGAAGAGAAGTAGAAGAAGAAGAAAAAAAAGGAAAAGAGAAGGAGACAGAGAGAGATAGAAGAGACTGAGACAGAAAGGAGAGGAAGGAGACACCATTGGGTAAGCTCGGAGTCGCAAAGCTTTGCCAAACACGCCCTTATAAACATTCGGTGAGTTTCAAACTCATTCAGTAACTTAGTGATAATGTTTTACGTATTCTGGACGTATTAAGCATAACCCAAACAACCCCTACCAAATTCTGTACGTTCACTGTAGAACCTGGAGAAGACAGAGTTTGAGCGATCAAACTGAGTTCTATCGATCGAACATCCCTGAGTCTCAATCGATCGAAAGGACTTCAATCGATCGAGAATACTTCAATCGATCGAGAATACTTCAATCGATTGAACATTATTTTTCCTCAAGCGATCGAAAGGCTTTCAATCGATCAAACCTAGCCGAACATGGATGTGTTCCTTAAGTCTATAATTCATAATGTGTAGCTATTTAATTGATATCCTATGTTCCTATTATATGATATTATGGATTACGGAGGTATCGGGATACGATAATGAGATTAAGATAATGTAGTCGGGTTTAGAATGTTAGTGATAATAAGATGCGAGAATGAGATGAGGTCGGTGATGATAACACTGGGTAACATTGAGTAACTAGTGATTGAGTCAGTGGAATATTAGTATGTTTTGAGGTTGTGTGAGTCAAGCTGATGATTCGCTCAAGTTGAATCTGATAAGTGAGTCAAAAGGATTTGACCAGGATCGTGAGAGCTATGGGTGCACAGTACTCGCAAGCGTTCTTAAAAGCAGTGAATAGTAAGAGTTCTTAAAAGCGGTGAACAAGAGTAGTTATGGCATGCCCATAGTTATATTTACCAGATCTATGTATGTACAGTACTTGCAAGAGTTCTTAAAAACGGTGAGCAGTAAGAGTTCTTAAAAGCTGTGAACAAGAGTATGGGTACGTCCATAGACCAGTCATTATATGAGAGCGATGTATGGGTGCTCGCAAGAGTTCTTAAAAGTGGTATAGTGGTGAACAAGAGCACTGGTATGTTGTGATGATATAATCAGTTCGAGATAATCAGTTGGGAATTGATGCAGTCAGTCTTAGAGTTGAAAGTTAATGAGAATCAATTTACGATATGTCTGAATAAAAGAAGAAGTGATATATTTAGTATCACTATCATATGTCGTTCATAACTGTAATTACGTTATTTCTATGAGATTGTGTTAGTTAGTGCTCACTCAGCTTTCAATAAGCTGACGGCCTTTATTGTCTGGACATTCCCCGTCCAGACTACCCTGTCCTTAACCCTGCAGGTGATGGAACCTATGATGATGACTATTACCCTGAAGGGGAAGATGCAGAAGGTGTTCCCTCTGATGCCGGTTATGCTGGAGAAGGCTATTACTCTGGCGATTACCCTTATGCCAGTTAAAGATGAAGATGTTATGGCTAGTTGATATTTCTGTTGTTTCTGTTGAACTTTTAGTTAACGGGTACTTGGGTATGTGTTGTCTCCAGACCTGTTGTGATCCTGTGGACCACACTCTGATATTTGTAATAGATAGAATCGTTATATGTTCAGTTACTTACTGTTCATGTTGTTCTTGTGGACTAGTACTGTATGGTGTGGATAGTTTAGTGACTTTCACTTGTCATTCCCTATGAGCCCATAAAGAAAATTTATTTTTCTCTAGTTATGTTGTTCCGGGGCATGACAGCTTATTAGGTGGATACTCCTACTACATGAATTTAATTTAATAGTTAAAGACAAAAAAGGAGTAAAAAATGTGGTAGCCGATCATTTACCCGCCTCACCTTTGAGGACAATACCAGTGAACCCTTACTTATTCAAGACTATTTTCCTGATGAATAATTATTTTCTGTGACTTCTCTGCCATGGTATGCTGATCTTGTTAATTATTTAGTGATCGGGAGAGAACTAATCCTAATTATACGCTTTAACGCGCATTTGTTAGACCATTTTATCCTGTTTTTGTATATTCTTACTCTGTTTTCTAGTTTCTGACAGGTTTTGGAAGAAATCAACTAAACCAGGCTAAACAGGGTGAAAAAGCATCAAGAAAGAAGCTGAAAAATCCAAGTCGCGCGCGCGATCCGCGGGCGCGAGAATCCACAAGTCGCGCGCGCGATCCGCTCGCGCGAGACCCCCAATAACTTGCTCGCGCGAAGGACCAAAAGTCGCGCTCGCGCGACCCGCTCGCGCGATATGCCCAAAAACCAAAGTTGCGTATTTCAGTATACTGAAGACTCCTGTGCAAACGAGACTGCTAAACGACGTCCAGACTGTAAATTACATGCGTTTCAGTTCGTTTCGGGTTGGGAAGCCTTCCAAAGCTTGTACAAACTCTATATAAACTCCAAATTTACTCAATTATGGGGTTGGCAATTATTATACACACATTCTACAACCATCCTTCCAGCCATTGAAGAGAGGGAAGCAAGGAGAAGAAGAAGAAGACCAAGGGTTTCCATGGCCTCCTCCATCAACCTCTTGCTATCTACTACTTCCATGGACGGCTAGATCATTGATCTAGGGTTTCAATGAAGCCCTAGATGAGTAATAGGGTTTTATTTATGTTTTTATTTTAGTTTTATTATGTATGAATGACAGTCACATGTTTAGAGGATTTTCATAAATAAATCGTACTACTATTGATTAAATCATTGCTTTCAGAATTTATTCTTGTCTTAGATCTATTTTGACTGTGATGTGCTCAACGATCTATTCTTGCTGTGCTTGTTTAGGTTGTTTACATGTGATGGTGCTTTATTGATTCGTGCTATCAAGTATCCGAATAGTCCATGCCTAGGTTAGACGGATTAGATCACAACCCTAGTTTAGTGTGAGATAATTCGTGCTATCCGCAGATGGATTATGTTGGTGCTTGAACCATGATTATCTTCTTGTTGGATGAATATGGGGAATTGTAGCTACAAGCCCAATTCCTCCGACAAGAAGATAATCATGGTTCAAGCACCAACATAATCCATCTGCGGATAGCACGAATTATCTCACACTAAACTAGGGTTGTGATCTAATCCGTCTAACCTAGGCATGGACTATTCGGATACTTGATAGCACGAATCAATAAAGCACCATCACATGTAAACAACCTAAACAAGCACAGCAAGAATAGATCGTTGAGCACATCACAGTCAAAAATAGATCTAAGACAAGAATAAATTCTGAAAGCAATGATTTAATCAATAGTAGTACGATTTATTTATGAAAATCCTCTAAACATGTGACTGTCATCCATACATAATAAAACTAAAATAAAAACATAAATAAAACCCTATTACTCATCTAGGGCTTCATTGAAACCCTAGATCAATGATCTAGCCGTCCATGGAAGTAGTAGATAGCAAGAGGTTGATGGAGGAGGCCATGGAAACCCTTGGTCTTCTTCTTCTTCTCCTTGCTTCCCTCTCTTCAATGGCTGGAAGGATGGTTGTAGAATGTGTGTATAATAATTGCCAACCCCATAATTGAGTAAATTTGGAGTTTATATAGAGTTTGTACAAGCTTTGGAAGGCTTCCTAACCCGAAACGAACTGAAACGCATGTAATTTACAGTCTGGACGTCGTTTAGCAGTCTCGTTTGCACAGGAGTCTTCAGTATACTGAAATACGCAACTTTGGTTTTTGGGCATATCACGCGAGCGGGTCGCGCGAGCGCGACTTTTGGTCCTTCGCGCGAGCGAGTTATTGGGGGTCTCGCGCGAGCGGATCGCGCGCGCGACTTGTGGATTCTCGCGCCCGCGGATCGCGCGCGCGACTTGGATTTTTCAGCTTCTTTCTTGATGCTTTTTCACCCTGTTTAGCCTGGTTTAGTTGATTTCTTCCAAAACCTGTCAGAAACTAGAAAACAGAGTAAAAATATACAAAAACAGGATAAAATGATCTAACAAATGCGCGTTAAAGCGTATAATTAGGATTAGTTCTCTCCCGATCACACACCCAAACCTACATTTTGCTAGTCCTCGAGCAAAACTAAAATAAAAACTACTAATAAAAATCTATTCCATTTTCGTATGGATCACGATTGCATTTAGCGTATGCAACAATCCTTTTAAACCCCTAGGTGTCCCTAGTCGGACGAGTGAAGTCTCGTGAGGGTTCTCGTCAACAAGTTACCCACAACAATCTTTATTAACTTAAAATTTTAAAAACTTTTATTAAAAACGAAAAACATACTATTCAATACTCCTTATTATACAACAAAGATTTGAAATAGGATAACGAACATAAAGAAATAGAATCAAACGTCTACATACATCATGAAAAACAATCTCAAGCACATGCATCGTATAAATCAATAGAGTTTCTCATAAAATCGCACATGTGTGACGAGGTAGTCAAATGAACACGCGCTTGTCATGAACATGGACTATACTTCGGATAACCATTTAACTATGTCTCGACTACGAATCTCACACTGTTAATTACACTCTCAAATGAAACACTCAGAAACATGTGTAATTTCTCTAGTATATATGTGAGCTAAAGGAAATATATTTTCAAAACGATAAATGCTCACATATGACTCGAAAAAAATGCATGACACGAAAGAACAGTAGTCTCATGGATAGGATGCCAATCAATCAAGAAAAATTAATCATTACCATGTTTAATCCCCCTCCCATCGTCTTCATATCCAAACCATCTTTCCTAGGATCAAATAGGACTTTTTAAAGGTTGTAACATGGCTCAGGTAATGAAAAAGGATAAAATGGATATATGGGTAGATTTAGAATGGCATTGTAAGGCATGTTCGATCTCTTTCATTCTTCTCTTCTACCAACTTTTCATCTTTTCTTTATCTCCATTCCTTTTCATTCATTTTCTATCATTTTTTTTTTCAACCTTCTCCTTTTTATTTTGTTTTCTTTTTCCTTTTTCCTTTCTCGCTCCTCAAATGAATATTCATTGAATACCAAGCACCTACCCCAATGGCATCTTATTTTCTTCTTCTCAATCAACACATTGCCTTAATACTACTAAAAGTTGATCACTCTTCCAGTGGTATACTCCAAGTTGATCAAGTTGGAGCTTTTAAAGAGGGTAATGGTGATCAAAGAAAGAAATGGCATTTTAACGGCTCAAAGGGGCGAACTAAGGAAATTTTTTTCATTTATCGGTCGGTGGCAAATAAAGAGGGCCTACCATCATTTCCTATGGTTATATGGTTCTTCAATATTTACGACGGAAGATTATTTAGCATGGTAACAAATATTTTAACTTGACTATCAACCAAAACAAGAATAATGAGACTAAACAACAAGTAGATGCGCTAGTTCAATGAAATTCGACAAACACAATATGTATTTATAACCCTCAAAATAGAAAAGATAGGCTCAAAAGCTCACCGGGTCTAGTCTCCACCATGTGTTATCTAGAAATCCGAATCATATTATAGCTCACAACCAACATGTATTCAAACGACTACGTGCAGTGCATAAGTTTATGTGCAAATCTATGATATAAAACTACGATTCAAACAATACATAACCCAAAACATTTCAACATGACTTTATTAAATGTTTAATCACATATTTCCTTGTTTATCATTCTATAACAATTCAAAGTTATTGAACAAGAAGTATCAAATTGCTATTGCAAAAACGTCAGTAATATCGTTTATTTAAACACACTTATTGAAAAATTTTAAAGTTTTGCATAAAATAATGTGCATGTGTGTGCATACCCCCAAACCTAAACCTTTCATTGTCCCCAATGAAACAATAAAACGAAAGAAAGGAGAGTACATAAGAAAGGAACGATAATACCTCGATCTGGACAAGCATAGAACAGGTGAACACACAAGAATGTGACAATAAAGTTCAATGTTACCTGTTACTACTAGATAAACGAAAAGAAACTAACAAAAATATTAAAAGTAAATTAAACCAAACTATAACATATAAATCAAAAAAACAAGTTACACTAAACTAAACTAGCAAAAGGAAAAGAAATAAAACAAAAAAAATTTAAATGTAATAAAGAAAACAACGACTAACTTGAACTAAACTGAACCAAAAAAACAGAAACAGAAAAGAAACACAAAGAAAATAGGTAGGGGGAAAGATATAGAAAACAAAAGAGAAAAACAGGAAAAAGGGGAACTCGCGCGAGCGGGCCGCGCGAGCGGAGGTCGCGCGCGCGAAATCCCAGAATTTTTTTATTTTTTTTTTATTTTATTATTATTTTTTTTTATGAAGTCGCGCCAGCGAGGTACCTCGCGCCCGCGATATCAGGCGCGAGTAACTGCTGAGGCCTCATAATAAAGAAAAGCAAAGAAAAACACTAAGGGGCAATCTCGCGCCAGCGGGCTGCGCGAGCGACATCTCGCGCGAGCGGGCCGCGCGCGCGAGATTGGTTTTTTCCATTGTGTGGCTAAAATTATGTATATACTATTAAAATAAATTAATACCAACCCCCAAACCTATCCAGAATGTCTAAAACAGACACAAACAGACCCAAAAATGCCCAAAAATAAGACAAACGAATGAAATAAAGCTTGGGTTGCCTCCCAAGAAGCGCTAACTTTTACGTCTTTAGCTAGACCTTTCTAGCATAAGATTTTATGGAGGTCGTATATCGGACTGTGTACCCCTAAGGATGTCAGGTAGAGCTCGATGGTAAGCAGAAATTACGTCGCTTTGAATTAATTCAATCGACGGTTTGTCAGTATGTTCAAATCGATTTCTTACCTTTCGAGTAGATTCAGCATTAGGGTCCACGGGATTAGGATTCATCCACTCATCATCGTCCGCTATATTGTTTTCTTCGCTTATATTTATCACGTTCTTAGGCTCAATATTCCGTTTAACCTCACTACCCTCCACACCCAAGTCATCGTCGTCTTTAGGATGTTGATCAGCCGCATTAAAAACATTTAATTTTAAATTCATGTTCCCAAATGACACTTTCATTACCCACGTCTGACAGTTAACACGTGCATTGGCGGTTGCTAAGAATGGAAGGCCTAAGATGACAGGAGTATGTTTCCTAGCATCTAGCACGGGTTCGGTGTCAAGGACCATAAAATCGACAGGATAGAAGCATTTATCAACTTTAACCAAGACGTCCTCGACGATTCCTCTAGGTATTTTAATAGAACGATCCGCTAATTGTATTGTAGCGGCCGTAGGTTTCAGTTCACCTAGTCCTAATTGTTGATAGACGTGATAAGGTATGAGATTAACACTAGCTCCTAAGTCAAGGAGAGCCCTATGAATGACAGTGTCACCAATGACACATGAGATGGTAGGTGTACCGGGATCCTTATACTTCGGAGGAGCGTGTTGGAATATAGAGCTTACTTTTTCTGTGAGGAAGACCTTTTTAGGAGTATGACTCCGTATTTTGCGCTTTTGAGTACAAAGGTCTTTTAGACATTTAGCATACGCGGGAATTTGTTTTATAGCATCGAGGAAAGGAATATTTATTTTGACTTGTTTAAATACCTCGAGTATATCCTCAACCTTAGACTTTTTATTTGTAAGATTAGACGGTTCCTCAACATTAGGTGGATATGGCATTCTAGGAGTATAATTCGTTGGGACCGAGTCTTTTTCTGTCTTATTTTGGCTCATATCCTCACCCGTCTCTTTATTAGAGTTAATATTCATACCTTTCACATTCTCATTCGGAATTTCTATTACCTCCTCCTTTCGGGTAGTCAACCTAGTTGAGACGGCGTTCACTTGTTCATTCGACCCCTTAACCTCATATTGTCCCTTAGGATTTTGGATTGTTTGACTAGGCAACGTCCCCTCGTTTCTACGACTTACTACAGTAGCTAGTTGTCCCATTTGGGATTCAAGCTTCGCAATGGATTGCGTATGAGAGTGCACTATTTGTGCTTGTGCCTGTACTTGCGTTTCAATAGTCTTAAGGAATGCCAACACCTTTTCCTCAAAAATATTACCCCTTGAAGGATTCGAATTAGGAGGCGGTTGTTGGTATTGGTTAGGTTGGAACTGAGGTCGATACGCATTTGGAAAATTGGTCGTCTCATTAGGATTATTATTATTATTTTTCCACGAGAAGTTAGGATGGTTTCTCCATGGCGCATCCGGATTATTAGTAGTTGCATTATAATTATTTCGTGGGTATTGTTGAATAGAATTAATGTGTTGCTCCACGAATTTCGGGAATTGACTCGCCGATGGACATGCAAGTATCGAATGTGAAGGATCAGAACATAATGCACAAATTTCACGAGCGGGTGGGGCTGTCGTTTGGTTCATTGTTAAAAGTCGGTCAAGTTTGTTAGATAGTTCTTTTATTTCAATTGATTGACTTGACTCGAATTTTACATCCCTCTTAGGTTGATTAAGATATCCTTCCGAACGGACAGACACCGTTTGGTGCATTGAATTCTCGCTTAACGTTTCAAACATTTTCCAGGCCTCGTCGGCGCTTTTGTGTAGGAAGGTTCCCGCACAAACGGCATCGACGGTATTCCTAACAGAAGGAATAAGCCCCTCATAAAAGACCTGAACAAGTTGCCACTTAGGGACTTGATGATGTGGACACGAGCGTAATAATTCTTTAAATTTTTCCCACGTGTCGTAAAGTGATTCCCCATCTTGCATTACAAAGTTTGTTATAGATTTTCTTATCTGGTTCGTACGCATAATCGGGAAAAACTTTTGTAAAAATGCGGTATGTAAGTCTTCCCATGTTCTAATTGTGTTTGGCTCCAAAGATTGGAGCCAATATTTAGCTTTGTCCTTTAATGAGAATGGAAAGAGCCGCATTTTTAGTTCATCATCAGTAAGATTTTGGATTTTCAAAGTAGAGCATATGTCTTGAAAATCTCCTAAGTGTTTATATGGTCTTCATTTAAACGGCCATGGAAAGATGGAAGTAGCGAGATCGTAGACGACTTTATCTCAAAGTGAGATGCCGTCGCCTCCGGTAATTCAATACACGTTTGTGGCGTGTAAGTCGTCGGAATAAAATAATCTTTAAGTGGAGGAGGTGGAGGGATATTAGGATTATTCATATTAGCTCCGTTGTTATTTTGGTTATTTTCGTTATTGTTGCCAATGTCTGCCATTTTAATCGGTTCTATGTTATTAAAGCGTGTTTTCTTTAGTTTTTGAAGAGTACCGCGTATTTCGGTTTCAAATAAAGACGTTGGTTTTGGTGTCAAATCGTCGTCTATTACAAAAGTTCCAGAAGTTAAGTTTGAAGACTTGTTAAGTCTTAATGTACGTTCAAGTTCAGAGTCAAAAGGTTTTAATTCCGGTTTGTTTGAACGTGTACCTAACATAAACTAATAGAAAAGAAAAGAAATTAAAAACAAAGACTGACTCAACTAAAAAAAACAAATAGCAAGCAATCACGCAACTAGGTCAACAAGCACACAACTACTGTGATGCATGCAAATTATCCTGTAATGCAATGACCGCGTCAAGCCCAGCGCCCCGGGTTTCCTAGCTAATGCAGTGCAATTAACCTTAAACTAATGCAAATAGTGCGTCACAGCGCCCTGACTTACAGCGGTTTAAAGCGAATTCCAAAGGAAGCAATTTATTTAATTTTATTTATATTTTATTTGCGTAAGCTCCTTTGATGTAATTAGCTACTCCACTCGGAAACGTTGACTACAAAATAAAAGAAAACAAGTTAGTAACTAAAAACAAAAACAGAAAATAAGAAAAATAAACACTAATCTAATATTTACGAATTAACTAAACTATGATTATAAAACTAAGAGTAGTAATACAATCCCCGGCAACGGCGCCAAAAATTGATGTTGTCAGAATCAAGATATAAAAGTATTCTTTACTTTTCAAAGGATTTGTAGTGTGGAAGTAAAGGTCGAACCCACAGAGATTGATTACTACAGCGACTTAATTTTAAAACCTAAGTCTAATTAATTAGGAAAAACGGATTTGATTTTGAATTTAATTAAACTAATAACAATAAAAGTAAATCTAACTTATGAACGCAATTAAAAGTGTTTTTAAATAATATTTAAAGGGAACCTAGGATTGCAAATCCACCACTAGTTTCATAATAGGAATATCTATGAATTACTTTAGCTTATTACGTTGGATGAATATGGGGAATTGTAGCTACAAGCCCAATTCCTCCGACAAGAAGATAATCATGGTTCAAGCACCAACATAATCCATCTGCGGATAGCACGAATTATCTCACACTAAACTAGGGTTGTGATCTAATCCGTCTAACCTAGGCATGGACTATTCGGATACTTGATAGCACGAATCAATAAAGCACCATCACATGTAAACAATCTAAACAAGCACAGCAAGAATAGATCGTTGAGCACATCACAGTCAAAATAGATCTAAGACAAGAATAAATTCTGAAAGCGATGATTTAATCAATAGTAGTACGATTTATTTATAAAAATCCTCTAAACATGTGACTGTCATCCATACATAATAAAACTAAAATAAAAACATAAATAAAACCCTATTACTCATCTAGGGCTTCATTGAAACCCTAGATCGATGATCTAAGCTGCCATAGGAGTAGAGATCGGCAAGTAGTTGATGGAGGAGGCCATGGAAATCCTTGGTCTTCTTCTTCTTCTCCTTGCTTCTCCCTCTTCAAGGGCTGGAAGTGTGTGTATATGGCTGTATATGAATGTGTATAATAGTTGCCAACCCCCTAATTGAGTAAATTTGGAGTTTATATAGAGTTTGTACAAGCTTTGGAAGGCTTCCCAACCCGAAACGAACTGAAACGCATGTAATTTACAGTCTGGACGTCGTTTAGCAGTCTCGTTTGCACAGGAGTCTTCAGTATACTAAAATACGCAACTTTGGTTTTTGGGCATATCGCGCGAGCGGATCGCGCGAGCGCGACTTTTGGTCCTTCGCGCGCGCGGATCGCGCGAGCGAGTTATTGGGGGTCTCGCGCGAGCGGATCGCGTGCGCGACTTGTGGATTCTCGCGCCCGCGGATCGCGCGCGCGACTTGGATTTTTCAGATTCTTTCTTGATGCTTTTTCACCCTGTTTAGCCTGGTTTAGTTGATTTCTTCCAAAACCTGTCAGAAACTAGAAAACAGAGTAAAAATATACAAAAACAGGATAAAATGGTCTAACAAATGCGCGTTAAAGCGTATAATTAGGATTAGTTCTCTCCCGATCACACCCCCAAACCTACATTTTGCTAGTCCTCGAGCAAAACTAAAATAAAAACTACTAATAAAAATCTATTCCATTTTCGTATGGATCACGATTGCATTTAGCGTATGCAACAAGCCTTTTAAACCCCTAGGTGTCCCTAGTCGGACGAGTGAAGTCTCGTGAGGGTTCTCGTCAACAAGTTACCCACAACCATCTTTATTAACTTATTAATTTAAAAACTTTTATTAAAAACAAAGAACATAATATTCAATACTCCTTATTATACAACAAAGATTTGAAATAGAATAACGAACAAGAAGAAATAGAATCAAACGTCTACATACATCATGAAAAACAATCTCAAGCACATGCATCGTATAAATCAATAGAGTTTCTCATAAAATCGCACGTGTGTGACGAGGTAGTCAAATGAACACGCGCTTGTCATGAACATGGACTATACTTCGGATAACCATTTAACTATGTCTCGACTACGAATCTCACACTGTTAATTACACTCTCAAATGAAACACTCAGAAACATGTGTAATTTCTCTAGTATATATGTGAGCTAAAGGAAATATATTTTCAAAACGATAAATGCTCACATATGACTCGAAAAAAAACGCATGACACGAAAGAACAGTAGTCTCATGGATAGGATGCCAATCAATCAAGAAAAATTAATCATTACCATGTTTAATCCCCCTCCCATCGTCTTCATATCCAAACCATCTTTCTTAGGATCAATTAGGACTTTTCAAAGGTTGTAATGTGGCTCAGGCAATGAAAAACGATAGAAAGGATTAATTAGGTAGTTTTAGAATGGCATTGTAAGGCATGTTCGATCTCTTTCATTCTCCTTCTCTACCAACTTCATCTTTTCTTTCTCTTCATTCCTTTTCATTCTTTTTTTTCTTCTTTTCTTTCATCATTTTTTTTTTCAACCTTCTTCTTTTTATTTTGTTTTCTTTTCCTTTTTCTTTTCTTGCTTCTCAAATGATTATTCATTGAATACCAAGCAACTACCCCAATAGCATCTTATTTTCTTCCTCCTTTTCAACACATCACCTTAACACTACTAAAAGGTGACAAATCTCTCAGTTGTGAACTCCAAGTTTGTCAAGTCGGAGCAAAAACAAGGATAATGGTAATCAAAGAAAGAAATGGCATTTTAACGGCTCAAAGGGCGAACTAAGGAAATTTTCATTTATCGGTCAGCGGTAAACAAAGAGGGCCTAAAATCATTTCCTAGGGTGATACGGTTCTTCAATGTTTACGACGGAAGATTATTTAGCATGGTAACAAATATTTTAACTTGACTATCAACCAAAACAAGAATAATGAGACTAAACAAGTAGATGCGCTATTTCAATGAAATTCGACAAACACAAGATGTATTTATAACCCTCAAAATAGAAAAGATAGGCTCAAAAGCTCACAGGGTCTAGTCTCCACCATGTGTTATCTAGAAATCCGAATCATATTATAGTTCACATCAACATGTATTCAATTGACTACGTGCAGTGCATAGGTTTATGTGCAAATCTATGATATAAAACTACGATTCAAACAATACATAACTTAAAACATTTCAACATGACTTTAGTAAATATTTAACCACTTATTCTCATGTTTACCATTCTATAACAATTCAAAGTTATTGAACAAGAAGTATCAAATTGATATTGCAGAAATCATTAGTACTATCGTTTATTTAAACACACTTTTTGAAAAATTTTAAAATTTTAGCATATAATAATGTGCATGTGTGCATACCCCCAAACCTAAACCCTTCATTGTCCCTAATGAAACAATAAAATGAAAGAAAGGAGAGTACATACGGAAGGAACGATAGTACCTCGATGTCGACAATGGCAAACAGGCGAACACAAAGGAATATGACAATAGAGTTCAATGTTACCTGTTAATACTAGATAAACGAAAAAGAAACTAGCAAAAGAATATTAAAAGGAAATGAAATCAAAATACCAAATAAAAATCTAAAAACTAAGTTAAACTAAACTAAACTAGCAAAAGGAAAAGAAATAAAACGAAAAAGTATAAATATAATAAAGAAAACAATAACTAACTCGATCTAAAATGGCTTAATAAACAAAAAAACAAAAACAAAAACATTAGCCGAACAAGTATGGGGGAAAGATACAGAAAACAAAAGAAAAAAAAACAGATAATGGGGAACTTGCGCGAGCGGTCCGCGCGAGCTGCCGTCGCGCGCGCGAATTCCCAGAAAATTTTTTTTTTTTTTTTTTTTCCCGCGCGAGCGAGGTACCTCGCACCCGCGAGATCAGGCGCGAGTAACTACTGAGGCATCATATAAGAGAAAGAAAAGAAAAACGGCTAAGGCTCATTCTCGCGCCAGCGGGCCGCGCGAGCGACATCTCGCGCGAGCGGGCCGCGCGCGCGAGAATGGTTTCTTCCCCTTTTTTAATTAAAATTATGTATATAGTATTAAACTAAATTAATTCTAACCCCCAAACCTGTCCAGACTGTCCAAAACAGACACAAACAGACCCAAAAACAACCAAAAATAAGAAAAACGAATGAAATAAAGCTTGGGTTGCCTCCCAAGAAGCGCTAACTTTTACGTCTTTAGCTAGACCTTTCTAGCATAAGACTCATGGAGGCCGTAAATCGGACTGTGTACCCCTAAGGATGTCAGGTAGAGCTCGATGGTAAGCAGAAATTACATCACTTTGAATTAAATCGATTAACGGTTCGTCAGTATGTTCAAATCGATTTCTTACCTTTCGAGTAGATTCTGCATTAGGGTCCACGGGATTAGGATTCATCCACTCATCATCGTCCACTATATTGTTTTCCCCACTCACATTTATTTCTTTGGTAGGCTCAATATTTCGTGTTACCTCACCTTCCACCTCACTTAGGGAATCGTCGTTTTTAGGAGGTTGATCCATAGCGTTAAAAACGTTTAATTTTAAATTCATGTTCCCAAATGACACTTTCATTACCCCCGTCCGACAGTTAACACGTGCATTGGCGGTTGCTAAGAATGGACGACCTAAGATGACAGGAGTATGTTTCCTAGCATCTAGCACGGGTTCGGTGTCAAGGACCATAAAATCGACAGGATAGAAGCATTTATCAACTTTAACCAAGACGTCCTCGACGATTCCTCTAGGTATTTTAATAGAACGATCCGCTAATTGTATTGTAGCGGCCGTAGGTTTCAGTTCACCTAGTCCTAATTGTTGATAGACGTGATAAGGTATGAGATTAACACTAGCTCCTAAGTCAAGGAGAGCCCTATGAATGACAGTGTCACCAATGACACATGAGATGGTAGGTGTACCGGGATCCTTATACTTCGGAGGAGCGTGTTGGAATATAGAGCTACAAGCCTAATTCCTCCGACAAGAAGATAATCATGGTTCAAGCACCAACATAATCCATCTGCGGATAGCACGAATTATCTCACACTAAACTAGGGTTGTGATCTAATCCGTCTAACCTAGGCATGGACTATTCGGATACTTGATAGCACGAATCAATAAAGCACCATCACATGTAAACAACCTAAACAAGCACAGCAAGAATAGATCGTTGAGCACATCACAGTCAAAATAGATCTAAGACAAGAATAAATTCTGAAAGCAATGATTTAATCAATAGTAGTACGATTTATTTATGAAAATCCTCTAAACATGTGACTGTCATCCATACATAATAAAACTAAAATAAAAATATAAATAAAACCCTATTACTCATCTAGGGCTTCATTGAAACCCTAGATCAATGATCTAGCCGTCCATGGAAGTAGTAGATAGCAAGAGGTTGATGGAGAAGGCCATGGAAACCCTTGGTCTTCTTCTTCTTCTCCTTGCTTCCCTCTCTTCAATGGCTGGAAGGATGGTTGTAGAATGTGTGTATAATAATTGCCAACCCCATAATTGAGTAAATTTGGAGTTTATATAGAGTTTGTACAAGCTTTGGAAGGCTTCCCAACCCGAAACGAACTGAAACGCATGTAATTTACAGTCTGGACGTCGTTTAGCAGTCTCGTTTGCACAGGAGTCTTCAATATACTAAAATACGCAACTTTGGTTTTTGGGCATATCGCGCGAGCGGGTCGCACAAGCGCGACTTTTGGTCCTTCGCGCGCGCAGATCATGCGAGCGAGTTATTGGGGGTCTCGCGCGAGCGGATCGCGCGAGCGATTATCTGGTTTTCGCGCCCGCGGACCGCGCGCGCGACTTGGATTTTTCAGCTTCTTTCTTGATGCTTTTTCACCCTGTTTAGCCTGGTTTAGTTGATTTCTTTCAAAACCTGTCAGAAACTAGAAAACAGAGTAAAAATATACAAAAACAGGATAAAATGGTCTAACAAATGCACGTTAAAGCGTATAATTAGGATTAGTTCTCTCCCGATCACACCCCCAAACCTACATTTTGCTAGTCCTCGAGCAAAACTAAAATAAAAACTACTAATAACAATCTATTCCATTTTCGTATGGATCACGATTGCATTTAGCGTATGCAACAAGCCTTTTAAACCCCTAGGTGTCCCTAGTCGAACGAGTGAAGTCTCGTGAGGGTTCTGGTCAACAAGTTACCCACAACCATCTTTATTAACTTAAAATTTTAAAAACTTTTATTAAAAACGAAAAACATACTATTCAATACTCCTTATTATACAACAAAGATTTGAAATAGGATAACGAACATAAAGAAATAGAATCAAACGTCTACATACATCATGAAAAACAATCTCAAGCACATGCATCGTATAAATCAATAGAGTTTCTCATAAAATCGCACGTGTGTGATGAGGTAGTCAAATGAACACGCGCATGTCACGAACTTGGAATATAACTCGGAAAACCATCAAACTATGCTTCGACTACGAATCTCACAATGTCAATTACACTCTCAAATAAAACACTCAGAAACAAGTGTAATTTTTCTAAAATATGTGAGCAAAGGAATTATGTTTTCAAGACGAATAACGCTCACATACGACATGAAAAAGACGCATGACACGAAAGAACAGTAGTCTCATAGATAAGATGCCAATAATCAAAAGAAATTAATCATTACCATGCTTTAATCCCCCTCCCATCGTCTTCATATCCAAACCATCTTTCCTAGGATCAAATAGGACTTTTTAAAGGTTGTAACATGGCTCAGGTAATGAAAAAGGATAAAATGGATATATGGGTAGATTTAGAATGGCATTGTAAGGCATGTTCGATCTCTTTCATTCTTCTCTTCTACCAACTTTTCATCTTTTCTTTATCTCCATTCCTTTTCATTCATTTTCTTTCAATTTTTTTTTCAACCTTCTCCTTTTTATTTTGTTTTCTTTTTCCTTTTTCCTTTCTCGCTCCTCAAATGAATATTCATTGAATACCAAGCACCTACCCCAATGGCATCTTATTTTCTTCTTCTCAATCAACACATTGCCTTAATACTACTAAAAGTTGATCACTCTTCCAGTGGTATACTCCAAGTTGATCAAGTTGGAGCTTTTAAAGAGGGTAATGGTGATCAAAGAAAGAAATGGCATTTTAACGGCTCAAAGGGGCGAACTAAGGAAATTTTTTTCATTTATCGGTCGGTGGCAAATAAAGAGGGCCTACCATCATTTCCTATGGTTATATGGTTCTTCAATATTTACGACGGAAGATTATTTAGCATGGTAACAAATATTTTAACTTGACTATCAACCAAAACAAGAATAATGAGACTAAACAACAAGTAGATGCGCTAGTTCAATGAAATTCGACAAACACAATATGTATTTATAACCCTCAAAATAGAAAAGATAGGCTCAAAAGCTCACCGGGTCTAGTCTCCACCATGTGTTATCTAGAAATCCGAATCATATTATAGCTCACAACCAACATGTATTCAAACGACTACGTGCAGTGCATAAGTTTATGTGCAAATCTATGATATAAAACTACGATTCAAACAATACATAACCCAAAACATTTCAACATGACTTTATTAAATGTTTAATCACATATTTCCTTGTTTATCATTCTATAACAATTCAAAGTTATTGAACAAGAAGTATCAAATTGCTATTGCAAAAACGTCAGTAATATCGTTTATTTAAACACACTTATTGAAAAATTTAAAATTTTAGTGCATAATGGCGTGGCGTGCATGTGTGTGTGCATACCCCCAAACCTAAACCTTTCATTGTCCCCAATGAAACAATAAATCAAAAGAAAGGGAAGTACGTAAGAAAGGAACGATAGTACCTCGATCATGACAAGCATAGAACAGGTGAACACAAAGGAATATGGCAATAAAATTCAATGTTACCTGTTACTTCTAGATAAACGAAAAGAAACTAACAAAAATATTAAAAGTAAATGAAATCTAAATACAAAATATAAATCTAAAAACTAAGTTAAACTAAACTACACTAGCAAAAGGAAAAGAAATAAAATGAAAAAGTTTAAATGAAATAAGGAAAACAACGACTACTTGAACTAAACTGGCTTAATAAACAAAAACAAAAACAAAAACATAATCAGAACAAGTATGGGGGAAGGATACAGAAAATAAAAGAGAAAAAACAGAAATTGGGGAAATCGCGCGAGCGGTCCGCGCGAGCGGCCGTCGCGCGCGCGAATTCCCAGCGAAATTTTTTTTTTTTTTTTTTTTTTTTTTTTTTTTTTTTAGAAAAACTTTCTCGCGCGAGCGAGGTACCTCGCGCCCGCGAGATCAGGCGCGAGGAACTACTGAGGGCTCATGAAAAGACAACGAGAGGAAAAACACTAAGGGGCAATCTCGCGCCAGCGGGCTGCGCGAGCGACATCTCGCGCGAGCGGGCCGCGCGCGCGAGATTGGTTTTTTCCATTGTGTGGCTAAAATTATGTATATACTATTAAAATAAATTAATACCAACCCCCAAACCTATCCAGAATGTCTAAAACAGACACAAACAGATCCAAAAATGTCCAAAAATAAGAAAAACGAATGAAATAAAGCTTGGGTTGCCTCCCAAGAAGCGCTAACTTTTACGTCTTTAGCTAGACCTTTCTAGCATAAGACTTTATGGAGGCCGTATATCGGACTGTGTACCCCTAAGGATGTCAGGTAAAGCTCGGTGGTACGCAGAAATAACATCGCTTTGAATTAAATCGATTAACGGTTTGTCATTATGTTCGAATCGATTTCTTACCTTTCGAGTAGATTCCGCATTAGGGTCCACGGGATTAGGATTCATCCACTCTTCATCGTCCGCTATATTGTTTTCCCCACTCACATTTATTTCTTTGGTAGGCTCAATATTCCGTGTTACCTCACCTTCCACCTCACATAGGGAATCGTCGTTTTTAGGAGGTTGATTCTGCACATAGGGATTCTGCTTACCATCGAGCTCTACCTGACATCCTTAGGGGTACACAGTCCGATTTACGGCCTCCATGAGTCTTATGCTAGAAAGGTCTAGCTAAAGACGTAAAAGTTAGCGCTTCTTGGGAGGCAACCCAAGCTTTATTTCATTCGTTTTTCTTATTTTTGGTTGTTTTTGGGTCTGTTTGTGTCTGTTTTGGACAGTCTAGACAGGTTTGGGGGTTAGAATTAATTTAGTTTAATACTATATACATAATTTTAATTAAAAAAGGGGAAGAAACCATTCTCGCGCGCGCGGCCCGCTCGCGCGAGATGTCGCTCGCGCGGCCCGCTGGCGCGAGAATGAGCCTTAGCCGTTTTTCTTTTCTTTCTCTTATATGATGCCTCAGTAGTTACTCGCGCCTGATCTCGCGGGTGCGAGGTACCTCGCTCGCGCGAAAAAAAAAAAAAAAAAAAAAAAAAATTCTGGGAATTCGCGCGCGCGACGGCCGCTCGCGCGAGTTTCCCATTATCTGTTTTTTTTTTCTTTTGTTTTCTGTATCTTTCCCCCATACTTGTTCGGCTAATGTTTTTGTTTCTGTTTTTTTGTTTATTAAGCCATTTTAGATCGAGTTAGTTATTGTTTTCTTTATTATATTTATACTTTTTCGTTTTATTTCTTTTCCTTTTGCTAGTTTAGTTTAGTTTAACTTAGTTTTTAGATTTTTATTTGGTATTTTGATTTCATTTCCTTTTAATATTCTTTTGCTAGTTTCTTTTTCGTTTATCTAGTATTAACAGGTAACATTGAACTCTATTGTCATATTCCTTTGTGTTCGCCTGTTTGCCATTGTCGACATCGAGGTACTATCGTTCCTTCCGTATGTACTCTCCTTTCTTTCATTTTATTGTTTCATTAGGGACAATGAAGGGTTTAGGTTTGGGGGTATGCACACATGCACATTATTATATGCTAAAATTTTAAAATTTTTCAAAAAGTGTGTTTAAATAAACGATAGTACTAATGATTTCTGCAATATCAATTTGATATTTCTTGTTCAATAACTTTGAATTGTTATAGAATGGTAAACATGAGAATATGTGGTTAAATATTTACTAAAGTCATGTTGAAATGTTTTAAGTTATGTATTGTTTGAATCGTAGTTTTATATCATAGATTTGCACATAAACCTATGCACTGCAAGTAGTCAATTGAATACATGTTGATGTGAACTATAATATGATTCAGATTTCTAGATAACACATGGTGGAGACTAGACCCTGTGAGCTTTTGAGCCTATCTTTTCTATTTTGAGGGTTATAAATACATCTTGTGTTTGTCGAATTTCATTGAAATAGCGCATCTACTTGTTGTTTAGTCTCATTATTCTTGTTTTGGTTGATAGTCAAGTTAAAATATTTGTTACCATGCTAAATAATCTTCCGTCGTAAACATTGAAGAACCGTATCACCCTAGGAAATGATTTTAGGCCCTCTTTGTTTACCGCTGACCGATAAATGAAAATTTCCTTAGTTCGCCCTTTGAGCCGTTAAAATGCCATTTCTTTCTTTGATTACCATTATCCTTGTTTTTGCTCCGACTTGACAAACTTGGAGTTCACAACTGAGAGATTTGTCACCTTTTAGTAGTGTTAAGGTGATGTGTTGAAAAGGAGGAAGAAAATAAGATGCTATTGGGGTAGTTGCTTGGTATTCAATGAATAATCATTTGAGAAGCAAGAAAAGAAAAAGGAAAAGAAAACAAAATAAAAAGAAGAAGGTTGAAAAAAAAATGATGAAAGAAAAGAAGAAAAAAAAGAATGAAAAGGAATGAAGAGAAAGAAAAGATGAAGTTGGTAGAGAAGGAGAATGAAAGAGATCGAACATGCCTTACAATGCCATTCTAAAACTACCTAATTAATCCTTTCTATCGTTTTTCATTGCCTGAGCCACATTACAACCTTTGAAAAGTCCTAATTGATCCTAGGAAAGATGGTTTGGATATGAAGACGATGGGAGGGGGATTAAACATGGTAATGATTAATTTTTCTTGATTGATTGGCATCCTATCCATGAGACTACTGTTCTTTCGTGTCATGCGTTTTTTTCGAGTCATATGTGAGCATTTATCGTTTTGAAAATATATTTCCTTTAGCTCACATATATACTAGAGAAATTACACATGTTTCTGAGTGTTTCATTTGAGAGTGTAATTAACAGTGTGAGATTCGTAGTCGAGACATAGTTAAATGGTTATCCGAAGTATAGTCCATGTTCATGACAAGCGCGTGTTCATTTGACTACCTCGTCACACACGTGCGATTTTATGAGAAACTCTATTGATTTATACGATGCATGTGCTTGAGATTGTTTTTCATGATGTATGTAGACGTTTGATTCTATTTCTTCTTGTTCGTTATTCTATTTCAAATCTTTGTTGTATAATAAGGAGTATTGAATATTATGTTCTTTGTTTTTAATAAAAGTTTTTAAATTAATAAGTTAATAAAGATGGTTGTGGGTAACTTGTTGACGAGAACCCTCACGAGACTTCACTCGTCCGACTAGGGACACCTAGGGGTTTAAAAGGCTTGTTGCATACGCTAAATGCAATCGTGATCCATACGAAAATGGAATAGATTTTATTAGTAGTTTTTATTTTAGTTTTGCTCGAGGACTAGCAAAATGTAGGTTTGGGGGTGTGATCGGGAGAGAACTAATCCTAATTATACGCTTTAACGCGCATTTGTTAGACCATTTTATCCTGCTTTTGTATATTTTTACTCTATTTTCTAGTTTCTGACAGGTTTTGGAAGAAATCAACTAAACCAGGCTAAACAGGGTGAAAAAGCATCAAGAAAGAAGCTGAAAAATCCAAGTCGCGCGCGCGATCCACGGGCGCGAGAATCCACAAGTCGCGCGCGCGATCCGCTCGCGCGAGACCCCCAATAACTCGCTCGCGCGATCCGCGCGCGCAAAGGACCAAAAGTCGCGCTCGCGCGATCCGCTCGCGCGATATGCCCAAAAACCAAAGTTGCGTATTTCAGTATACTGAAGACTCCTGTGCAAACGAGACTGCTAAACGACGTCCAGACTGTAAATTACATGCGTTTCAGTTCGTTTCGGGTTGGGAAGCCTTCCAAAGCTTGTACAAACTCTATATAAACTCCAAATTTACTCAATTAGGGGGTTGGCAACTATTATACACATTCATATACAGCCATATACACACACTTCCAGCCCTTGAAGAGGGAGAAGCAAGGAGAAGAAGAAGAAGACCAAGGATTTCCATGGCCTCCTCCATCAACTACTTGCCGATCTCTACTCCTATGGCAGCTTAGATCATCGATCTAGGGTTTCAATGAAGCCCTAGATGAGTAATAGGGTTTTATTTATGTTTTTATTTTAGTTTTATTATGTATGGATGACAGTCACATGTTTAGAGGATTTTTATAAATAAATCGTACTACTATTGATTAAATCATCGCTTTCAGAATTTATTCTTGTCTTAGATCTATTTTGACTGTGATGTGCTCAACGATCTATTCTTGCTGTGCTTGTTTAGATTGTTTACATGTGATGGTGCTTTATTGATTCGTGCTATCAAGTATCCGAATAGTCCATGCCTAGGTTAGACGGATTAGATCATAACCCTAGTTTAGTGTGAGATAATTCGTGCTATCCGCAGATGGATTATGTTGGTGCTTGAACCATGATTATCTTCTTGTCGGAGGAATTGGGCTTGTAGCTACAATTCCCCATATTCATCCAATGTAATAAGCTAAAGTAATTCATAGATATTCCTATTATGAAACTAGTGGTGGATTTGCAATCCTAGGTTCCCTTTAAATATTATTTAAAAACACTTTTAATTGCTTTCATATGTTAGATTTACTTTTATTGTTAGTAGTTTAATTAAATCCAAATCAAAATCCGTTTTTCCTAATTAACTAGACTTAGGTTTTAAAATTAAGACGCTCTAGTAATCAATCTCTGTGGGTTCGACCTTTACTTTCACACTACAAATCTTTAGAAAAGTAAAGTATACTTTTATATCTTGATTCTGACAAGATCAATTTTTATTTAGTAACTGGAAAAATACCAAGTAATTGGTTGTCATCTGATAAAAAGAGATTCTTAGCTATTGCTAGGCATTTTTGCTTTGATAAACCATATCTGTTTAAATATTGTGCTGATTAGGTACTTAGGAAATGTGTTCTAAATGAGGAAATAAAAAATGTACTCTTCATGTGTCATTCATCTTTTTGTGGAGGACATTTTTCATCTCGAGTAACTAACATGAAAATTTTACAAAGTGGTTTATATTGACCCACTCTATTTAAAGATTCATATTTATATTGTAAGGCTTGTAACCACTGCCAAATGTTGGGCAGTATTACGAAAAGAAATCAAATGCCAATGGACCTCTATAATTACAATTGAAAATTTTGATTGTTGGAGCATTGATTTTATGGGACCTTTTCCTCCATCCTGCTAATATGAATATAATTTATTAGCAGTCGAATATGTTTCAAATTGGGTAGAAGCTATTCCTACAAGAAAGAATGATCACCGTACAGTTATTGAATTTTTAAAAGATAATAAACTTTTTCAATTTGGAACTCCAAAGCAATAATAAGTGATCAAGGAACTCATTTCTGTAACAAGCCATTTGAAAAATTAATTAAAATATAGAGTGACACATAAGTTGTCAACTACATACCATCCACAAACAAATGGACAAGCTGAATCAACTAATAGGCAAATTAAGCATTTTCTCAAAAAAATTGTGGATTCTAGTCGTAAAGATTGGTCTTCAAAATTAACAGATGCTTTATAGGCATATAGAACTGCTTATAAGACACATTTGGGGATGTCTCCATATAGGCTTGTCTATGGAAAAGCTTGTCACCTACCAGTAGAATTAGAACATAAGGCATATTAGGCTACTAGGACTTTAAATTGTAATATTGAAGATGGAGGAATTTTAAAAAAATTACAATTGAGTGAGCTTGAAGAAATTCATAAGGATGCATATGATAACGCCCGAATTCATCAAGTAAGAACTAAAATGTATCATAATAAGAATCTTTTGCGCAAAAGATTTACCCCCGCGCAAAAAGTTCTATTACATGACTCACAACTACATCTTTTTAGAGGAAAAATGAAATCTCGATGGACTGGTCCATATATAGTTAAAAATATTTATCCTTATGGAACTGTCGAGATTAAGGACCCTAAAGATGGAAATACATTTAAAGTTAATGGACATAGATTAAAGCCATTTTTAGAAGGATTTGAACCTGAATTGGAGTTCATTCCTTTGGAGGACCCCAATTATGATACTCCTTAATACTTAAATCATAATTAGTATAGGACCTAGCGTATCATAATATTTATAATCCTATACTCTTATTTTGATAACTTATTATATATATATGAATTAATTTTGTCATCGTTATTTTATCTTTTCTTTGTGTATTTTCTTTTTATTATAGGTGTTATCCTTGGCTTTTTTTTTTTCTCATCTCACTCATTGAGGACAATGTCAGACTTAGTTGGGAGGTCGGTTTCACGATTAACACCTGTTTGTTTGTTTTATCTTTATTTCTTAAAAAAATAAAAATAAAAATCTTTTTAGGGAGAACTATACTGAAAATGAGAAAATTGCTATATATAGGGCCTTAAACCCTAAAAACTTTTTCTATCTCTCTTTTTTCCTTTCTTTTCCTTCTTCCTCTCTTCTCGCTGATCTCTCTCTCTTCTCTGCAACTCTCTCACTCTCGCTCCGATCTCCCTCCCTCATTTATTTTTCACTTTTTTTTTATTTTTCTTCGATCCAAAATCAAGATCCACTCTATCGATCACTAAAGGTAAGATCTATAATCTAGAGAAAAGTTTGATTTTGATTTTATTTAGTTTTTTTTTTCTTTCTTTCCGATTTCTGCTTAAGTTTATATTTTTGATTTCTATTTTCTCTCTTTTCCATTATATAACAAAAAAAATGAAATCCACAAGTTGTACGTACCCACTCACCAGAGAAGCTTGGAAATACCACTCGATCCACGACCCTATTAGGTTCTTAGATTTTCAAGAGACACGTGATATTTTTTTATTTCTTTAAAAAAAAATGGACGACGCGCTAGTTATTGGTCTTATGTATTTTGAATTTTACCTTGTCATTTTCCTAATTGTTGTTATGATTATACTGCGTTGCCCTTGTTATATATATATTAAAAAAAAAAGAGAGAGAGAAAAATATAATTATCTTTTCCTAATTTTCTGTTAAAAAAAATGAAAGACACACAAAATTCTTCTTCTTATTATTGTTGTAATGATGCATTGTCTTAAACTTTGCTAATTAAGAAAAAAAATGTAGTTTTTCTTTTCTAGTTTTCTATTCTAAAAAAAAAGAAGAAGAAGAGAATTTTAATTTTTTTAGTTCATGAATATATATATATATATTTCTTAAGATTTTTAGTTTCTAAATAAAATTCCCACCCACCCCCTCTAAGCTCTCTTTAATTAGATCTTAGTTGATAGTTGAAAGGAGTGGAAGGGTTGAGTCTAGCCTCTCTTATTGGCTGAGAGTATAAAAAATGGTTCCGACAGTCGATGACCAGACGTTAATGGGTCGCTCATTTGTTTCTGAGCAGAAGAATCCCTTTTATGGCACTAGCATTTATGCCATCAAAAGGAAAGCTAAAAGGTTAGGATGGTATTTGAATTGTTATAGAGAAAAATATCCTGGTTTAATTGCTCATAATGACACAACTTTTAAAATTTACTACTGCTACAAAAGATAATTCAAATCAAAACAAAAGAAAATTTTGGTTGAGAAAGAGGACTGGATCCTTTGATACCTAAAGAAATTTTGTTTTCCCATCCCTCATTTCTTTTTATTTTTATTGTTTGTTTTTAAAAATTTTTCAGTACATTCAATAATTTTCAGTTAGGTCAGATTTTAAAATGATCCTACATGTACATCTGGCTTTCATTAGCTGGTTCGATAGGAGTAATTTGTATGATCCCAACATCACCAGATATGTCCAGTGCGGTGAATGACTCTAGAGGTAGCAAAAAACTAGGTAAAGCCAGAGCTATCTCCCAGCCTCTTACTGATGTTTTAGATTGCTAGTGATTTTAGACCCATCTCTTTTACTAGAGGTGGATGGGCTATTATGACAACTTGGACGCTCCAAATTGCATAGCCTCTTTTGTATAGGTGCAGATGATACTAGTCGCACCATATATGTATCCAACCTAGTGGATACACTTAGGATTTTTTCAGAAGTTTTTCTTTTACTCTACATAAGATAAATTTAACACGATAATGTTATTTTGGGTATGTTAATAGTATACAACACATTGTCATATGTTTTACTATCTTCAAATGCTAAAAACTTTTTAAACTTTAAATATTTTGAAGCAGTGTGAAAATATTTACTGAATCTAAATGGATGAGTAAGCATAAACTATGCAGTCTAAAGACAAGTAGTGGAAACTAATTAACCCATGTGAGCTTTTGTGCCAATCTTCCTTCATGAGGGTTACTGTTCTTTTCAGTCTCATTCTTTTTATCATATCACTCGTTGAAAGTCTTATTATTTTTCTTTTTCTTTGACTAATCATTAGAAGAGAACATTCAGGATTTACCATTAGAACTTCTAAAGTACTTAAATGAACAAAGTCAATCTATTTTGAAAATGATTTAGGTCATGTTTTCTTTCAAATGCACCCACCCCTCTTCACCTAATATTGCCTTATTCTCAGTTCTCTCCAAATCATGCCTTGCTCCACCTGGGAGTACAAACCTCACTTCTATATCCAGGTATGTGATTGGACTGTAATAATATTGCAAGAAGTGGGAAAGAAAGAAATGAGTTGATTTCCAAAATTAAAAATAAAAATGAGAGACTAAAAATAAAAATAAATAAATAAATTGTACAAATGATAAAAATGAGAAGAAAAAAAAGAGGTTGGAATGAATTGTGCAAACACTCCAATCACATGCTTAGAACAAATACACCCCCACGGTAGATCGCTCTTCTAATGCTAAGTATTCTTTCATGAGACTTATTATACTCTAAATGCCAATATACTGAGTCATCAAAATGGAAGCAATTTCTCTATCTTTGCTTCCCTATCAAGTGAGATGTTCTCTACACCGATTTCTGAGAGTTTCTCCTTAAAAGAGTTAAATCCCAATGAGATTTGAGTTAAAATTACAAGTTTTATGACTGTTAATAGTTATGTAAACTTTGAAGTTAAGATCAGTTGCTTGACTTTTCAAATGCACACTGTAAGTTTAAAGAGTATAAAAAAATGCTACCATTGACAAACTATGAGTATATGTGTTGCATTGTTAACTTGGAAATTTCATTTTATTGTCAAATTTAATCTTATCTGTTGTAAAAGGAGAAAATCTACTTTTAATTTTATTTTACTTTATTTTTACTTAAAAAAATGTATGAATTTTGTGGGTATATTCATCGCAAACCCTCATGAGACAACACTCGTCCACTAGGAGTAACCTAGGGATTTAATGACTTGTTGCATATGCTAAATGCAATCGCGATTCCTGCGATAGTAAGTTAGGTTTTATTTTCCTTAGTTTATTCCGACTTTTTCATAAAGCTTTTAGAACAATTTCTCTTTTGACTTCATTGCTAGGGACTAGCAATAAGTTAGTTGAGGGGTGTGACAAACACTGAATATTGCACATTCATGTGCCAATATAGTAGGTATAGTGTTCATTTAATCCCCTAAATCCCTAATTTTACATGCATATTTGAATTAATATAATTTAAGGTGATGTCACTCAAATGCGTGTAATTATGTGTTTTTACATATTTTATATATTTAGGTGAAAATGAAGTAAAATAAAGGGAAAGAAAGAAGTGACAACCACACCAAAGTATTTCTCATACATAGTGTTAGTCAAAATTGTTAATAGTGAATATCATAAAGTTTCAACAAACCAAGACAAAGAAAAAAAACACTATGGAAATGTATATGCATCAAATGTACAAAGAAAAAAAACACTATGGAAATGTATATGCATCAAATGTACAAAGAAAAAAAAAACTATGGAAATGTATATGCATCAAATGTCCTGACAACGACATTGATGCATATACACCTAATTATGTATCAAGTTTTTGGAATCTTTCTCTTTTTCTTCTTCTTCTTCTTCTCTCTCTCTCTCTCTCTCTCTCTCTCTCTCTCTCTCTCTCTCTCTCTCGCTCTCTCTCCTTTTCTGCAGGGTTAATTTCAACTAATGTCAGAACTCTTTGAAAAATGGGACGATCGCGCGAAGAAAATTGCCAATCTCATGCTCAAAGTGACGTACGAAGTGACGAATTTTGTCAAAACTTCGTTTATAAAAAGAGGCAACAAGCAGCAGGTTCAAAACACCAACATTCACAACAACAAACAACAGCTTCACGTACAATCAACTAGAGAGAATAGTTTAGGGAGTTTATCATGTGAGCACTGCATAGTGTCCCTAGAAGTAGGAAACTTTAATTTTCTTTGCTTTTTCTAGTTCTAGTAGTTGTGAAAATTTACTTTTATGTAATTGATGATTTCATGTTCAAAAATATGTAACAAAACTTTGTGTACTGTATTTCTCAAATTAAAATATTTGTTTTCTCGTAGATCCTTTGTTAATTTGTAGTAGTAAAATATTCCTATTAAAATTTAGATTTAATATTTTTAGTCTAGTAGTACTTGTAGTTGTCCCCTTAAATAGGTTGAAACCCCAAACTTTCAGTTTTTGTAACAAACTTTCATTCACTGTAAGATACAATTTGCAAGCAAATGCCAGATTTCTTAGCCACGTAGTTGTTATAATCACCTACTAAAGCCCCAAGCACACCATATCCATATCCCACTCCCAAATTAGATTAGGATTTGGTTTGCCTTACTTGTGTTCTTGGAGTTCAACCACTGTGACGCCACTACAATTCAAAGTCAAAGGATTAGTATTTTATTTTTGGTTTAGTATTTTCATTTATTTATATTTTATTAGCTTAGTTGTACTAAATTTTGTTATTTTGCATATTCCACAAATTCAATTCCAGCTCATGTTAAGTAAAGAAAAAAGTATGTTAATATTATATTTCATCCTTACTTTGGTTTTATAACTTTAATTTCAATTGGACAGTCACTGTGTACATCTATTTAATCTTTCTTTAAAAGGTTATTTGGAAGACAGTTTCAATTCCAAAATGGTAGGCTAATACTTTAATTGGGGATATGCAATAAAAACTTAGAAACCACGGCTTCTCTGCACTAATCTTGAATGTGTAAATTTATCTAGATGGGTTATTTTTCCATCTATGGCAAAAAATATCTATGTATCTATAGTTTATGACCATTTAATATGTTTATAGACTATGGCTATATTGAGCTCAAAAGATTACATATTTGAAATAAAAAACTAATTATGTGAATTGTCAAACTATGTCTTTTGTCATAAAAAAAACACCTAGCATACTCAAACAATTCATTTGACAAAATTTATATTTCAAGTATGTGTTTATATATATTTCTATCCATTAATAGACAGACAATTGCGTAATGACAGAGTGTTGGGGACTGGGCGTCGAATAACCCACGTCCGCGGTGGGTCAAGGTTCGAACCTGGCCACTGCACAATTGCCTCTTTATTTTTCTTTAAATCAAACGACGTCGTTTCATATCAAACCCGACGCACTTGATATGACCTCAACTAGTGTAAGTTTATTTTCAAATAAAAGTTGTGTGATCTAGTTTTGATATGTATATTCCCAATTCCTTTAAATTATTTCTCGCAAGTTAATAAATATTTCCTGTTTTAGATAACTTAGATTAAATATTTGTATTATTTCTATCTTTCGCTATAATAAAATCTAAAAATTTTATTTCATGTAAATCTAGCTTTTATTTCTTTTTCTTCCTTTTATTACTAGTATCTTAGTTAATTTATTTTGCACTGTTAAAATCTTTACTGTAAACTGTTACAAAAAAAATATAGCTTTTAATTAGTTTTATTGCAAAAATATAAAAACTAGTAGTTTAGTAAAAACCCCAAAAATCCATTATCTTTTATTTTCTTTTTAGGGAAAAAATAGTTACTGCCTATCTTTATAAACTTATTTTCCATTCCCTGTGGGTTCGACCTGGTCTTCCAGAACTTTATTACTTGTACGATCACCTACACTTGGGTGTTGATAAGAAAACGCGTCAATAGGATGTCGTCAGTGGGATAAGCATCATTTTTCAACCCTGCAGCGAATCTAACAATCCCCTCAAACAACTGACTCAGATGGCTAACCATCATATGTCTGAGTTGAGGGTTCAGCCCTTGATGAAATCTCTTCACCTTCTTCTGTGGAGTGTCTATCATATGCTGAGCAAATTGGGACAAACGCTCAAATTGTGTAGTATATTCCCGTACCGTCCATCCTCCTTGGACCAGATAGAGAAAGTCCCTCCCTATTGATCCCTCTCATCTTCTGGGAAGTACTTCTCCAAAAAATCTCCCTTTGAACATCTCCCAAAACATCACCCTTGCAGCATTTATCCAAATAGTAGCTCGTTCAGCCTCCCACCAATTTGCAGTGACATAGGTGAGCTGGAACGTAGCAAGACGACGCTTCTCTTGTTCACTACACTCTAATACCTTAGAGATCAACTCCATTTCTTTTATCCACTGCTCAGCCTTCCATGGTTCTGTTAGTCAATCGAACTTCTTGGGACGTAACCCATGAAAGTTTGCTAGTAGTTTGTCTCCAGTTTGTCTTTGTTGAAATGGTGTAGCTGGGGGTTGAATAGGTCGTTGATTTGTAGCATGATTGTAGGTGTCACCTACATGTTCCATCCTTTGCATAAATGCTTCAAAAACTCCGGATGGGTCCATTCCCTCTGGAATAGGTGCTCTAATTCGCGCTTGATGATTTCTCAAGGGTCTTACCATAGTGTGTTAGGAAAGTGCACCTACAAAAGTCCTATCGATAAGCTGAATGTCTTCTCGGAGAGACGAAATCAAGATAGAGCGAGAAGTAACAAGAACTAACAATTCTACAAATCAGCAGATAACAAACTCAAACATACACTCAATATCCAAAAGTACTGCTCGTATGTATATATATATATATATCAAAAGATGTACCATAGAGTACACAGTAACTGCACTATGTACCACGTGGGACATAAGCAAAAATAGTGCTAAGGTCAGCTAGTTACAATACTGCTACTACTAATAATATCTACACAGAGCTATGGTCAAATAGCTATCTCTCAAGCTCCCAAAAATCTGGTGGACAATATGTCTTGATAAAACTAATAATAACTAAACCCTGTAGATCTTGACTAAAAAATCGTCAGCATCTGATCCTGCTAGTGCTGCCTCATCTTCTGAATTGATATCCATCTTTTCGACTGGATCATCCTCAACAGATGCAACAAGATCTCTAACTACCACTCCTATATCCCAATCCTCCATTATCTCTGCATCAACGTCCTCCATCGCGTCTGCTATCGCGGCGAATCCTTCAGCTATGTTAAGAGCTCCTGCTATGGCAGCTTCTCCCATAACAAATCCAACTGGCTGAGCGACCATCTCAGCTATCCATCCTACTGCCATATCAGTTATGACTGCCATATGTACTATCGGTCAAACTGGTAACTGAAGCATAATGGGTACCTCCGGTACAACTATCTCCTCGTCAGGAACCTCCTCCTCTGCTACCTCCATAATCATGTCTCCCTCCACTACTACATTTGTCTCAACGACCTCAGGGTCCTCTGGCTCCTGCTCTGGCTCTAACTCTCCATCAGGAACATACTCCGGCTCGTCATCGTCGTCTGCAGGCTCCTCCTCTGCTGGGTCCTCATCATCCATAGGCTCCTCATCTCCATCCCTGTCGATATCCTCATCAGGATGATCAACCTCTGGCTCTGGGTCCTCATCTCTTTGAATCGACTTAGGCTGCCTCAATGGGTCCTGACACGGGTACAACGGGTATCGATGATGATGGTGTTGGGTTTGTGCCCTCAAACCATTACTTTATGTATGAGACATTAGCATTATAATATATGGATATCAGCTTTACATTTCATTGTGTATGTTTCTTTCATGAGATGATTGTTTTGTCCTTAAGTATCATAGTAAGCAATTCGTGTGTGTATGAGATACACACAAGTGAGATACGAATTACTATTCTTTGATACTTAGAATATGTCACAGTGGATGATGAGACTGGATACCTCATCAGGTCTACACTGTAGCATAATTAACTACCATTGGATGGAGTGATTAATCTCAATCACTAGAGTGTAGCTCTTAGTTGATATGCTAGTGCTTATAGTGCATTGACGGACCTGAGCTTTCCTATTGACGCTTAAGGCTGTCAATAGTCAATAGGAACTCATAACTTGTATAAGGTACGTGTTCTCAATCTTGAGATGATTATGAACACAGACTATGGATATGACTGCTTTGACTTACCAATCAGTGAGGTCTATAGAAGATCAACACCTGGGTATCTTGGGTATGTCATGTCCATAGGGTTGTGAACATATATTGTCAAGATAGAATCTATCCTCTGATTCAGAGTAAGCATTCCCTTGAGAATGTCACCAAGTTGATTACTGAGTACTGCAGTCTTGTTGATAAGAGTTATCAACATGTTTGGTAATCATGAGGAGTGAATGGGACTCAAGGAATACAAGAAGTAATCATGATTCAGGTTGACAGTAACAGTTATCCGACTACCTGAATATGATTACGAATGCTGACGGTAGAGGGACATTAGTACACCATACAAGTCTAGTTATCGCTTCGGATATGTTCTTTTGCGTTGGAGTTCAGTTATCGTTTTATAGTGGAATAAACGTTAACTGGCCAGTTAGTTACTTTGCTGATCAAAGAGTTTGGTCATGGTAATTAACAAACTGGTCTGAGCCAACAATAAAGAGCCTAGGAGGTCCCACTCTTAGCTCCGCTAGGATGCTTGGAAAGACACTTGAGGAAGCTGTTAAGACAAGTTCGATCGATCGAAGTATGTTCGATCGATTGAAGTCAACAGGTTCGATCGATCGAGAATGGTTCGATCGATCGAAGGTTCGATCGATCGAAGTCACTTCGATCGATCGAAGTCTAGGTCGGTTCTGGGAATCTATAAATAGGGCAGCTGCGTTCTGGAAAAGGTTGTTCGTCGTTTTGAACGTCAGAAACTGCAGAAACTATTTTGGAGCCCCAAAACCTTCTCTATCCTCTCTATTAGGGTTCCCACCAACCCTAGTCTTTCCGGCAGGCATCCGCAGGAGTCATAAGGGTGAAGATCATCTAGTGGAGGTTGCTGGAAGTTGAAGTTCAGAATTGGGTTCAAGACACTAAGGTATAAATCTTGCACCCCCTTGTACGCATCTATGGAATTGACGAGTAGTAGATCCTGGGCTACCAAAAGTTTTATAACTTAACCTATTTCCGCTGCGCGTTTAAACTCTCACTTTAAACCACTTTTTCCTTCAGATGGTGCTACTGGTGCTAGTGCTGCCTCAATGGGTCCTGACACGAGAATTTTTCTATATGCGCTTATGTGCTATACCCAAGTGTAGGTAATCGTGCAAGTAGTAATCTGGTTAAGTCCAGGTCGATCCCACAGGGAAGGTGTTAAACTAATTACCTAGATTAATCTCAAACAAGAAAATAAAATTCAAAATTTTAAATGAGTGTAGAACACAGAGTTTCACAGTTTATCAATTACTAAAGATAAAGCAATAAAACTAGATTAAACTAATTATGAACTAATTAATTAAAGCGATGATTTAAAACGTGTTTTTATTAATAAAAGGGAATGTTGGGATTACATGAATCCACCGCGACCTAGCCATCTACCATGCAGTTACGTTGAAGCTTAATGGAGTACATCTTCTATAGTATTCCGTATTTCTCTTAGGATAAAGAATCCATAGTCCTTTCATGACCGGAACTATATCATCACAATTAAGTTTGAAATACACAAAAGCGGTTTAAAACAATAGTTAAGACTTGCACCGACAATGGTGTTAGCATTGAGGGTGGTTTGCAAAGTTTATTGAAGAAAAATGCCTCAAGGCTTTAAGTTTACAGACTGTTTTGACAAACTGAGCTTTTGGGGACAATTTGATAACAAATCAATAAAGCAGAAAGTCTAGGAATACTGCATAGAATGTCCTCAAGAATCAGAAGGTTTGATCAATCGACGCACTTTCGATCGATCGAACATCTTCATCTCTCGATCGATCGAACTGACTTCGATCGCTCGACAATGTCTCTGGTCTGATCGATCGAACTTTCTCGATCGATCGAACACAGGAATTATTCTGCTGTATGGCAGAGACTTGAGATCACGGTTTCATCGTGATCTCCCAACCTGTGGACTACTCAGACATAGTCTGAAGTGTCACAGATGCGTTTTTAACGTAAAAGTTCATTAAGGTCTTGTTTGTTTGTGTTTTAATCATGAAAACTAAGAAAACTAATGGTGCGAACTTGTCTAGCATACAAAACTATGAAGTTACCAGATTATTCTACTATAAACTACGTGCAGAATTTAAATAAACAATAAAGAAGTAACCTGGAATGAAAAACTTTGATTAAACCAAGAGTAATCAAGCTACAAAACCATGAATCAATGGAAAACCTACAAAAACATCAAAGAAAAACTCTCTTCTCTCGCTAAAACTGATGAAAACTAATGTGGGCGTCCTTATGGAAGTATACAATACGAATATTTATACTAAAAACCTAATGCTTAGGGTTCAAAATCCATTTTGCTGCTTCCGCGTATAATCTGATAAAGCCATGTTCGATCGATTGAACTTTTGGGATCTTCGAGCGCTTGAGCTTCTCTCGATCGATCGAACCTTCGATCGATCGAATGTTCTTCAATTGATCGAGGTCGACTTTTCATCTTTTAGTTGCCTTCATTACAATTCAGCACTTCCTTTTTATCTTTTGCATCCAATTCTTTACACAGCAACAATAACCTGCACGAATAACCACTAAAACAACACCACTTATCATAGTTTAATCAAATTGTGCACAAACTGGCGTTGTAATTCAAACTGTAGATAAATAAAGCAATTGTGAAATAATTTAGTACATTTTCTTCTTTTAGCGCGGTTGTATTTTACAAATACCCCTGCTTGTCATAACCCCCAACTAGCGATTTGCTAGTCCCTAGCAATAAAGCGAAAATAAAAACATGCTAAACTAATACTATACTGACTAAAATAGACTAGACCCAGATTAACTAAACTAAAATAAGAAGAAAGAAACTACCTAACTCACTTTCGCAGGAATCACGGTTGCATTTAGCAAATGCAACAAGCCGTTAAACCCCTAGGTTCCCCCTAGTGGACGAGTGTTGTCTCGTGAGGGTTTGCAATGAATGTACACACAAAGTTCTTCCAATTTTTAGCTCAAAAAGATATAGAAAATTTTTTAAACATTCCCTTCTATTCAACTATTAGTTTAGCTCTACATAACATATTATCCTCATTCAAACCATGAAAGAAATACACATGCTCCTCATGTCACCAAGATAAAAATAACATATGCATCACATTCATGTATCCGTGTGTGTGTGAAGTTAACAGCTATACATCGAACTTTATTTAGAGTTGTTTAGACTATCATACTCTCATAACTTGTAGTTTCAACTCAAGTCTCACATAGTTATTACACTAAAAAATAAACATCTCACAGAAACTTGGTTAATAATGATCGCACAAGATATGAAAGCTTTGATAGGAGTGATTTTTTGGATACTAACGCTTCCATACTCGACTCTATAAAAGACGAACATTTTAGAATGTATAGTCTCACGAAAGGAATACTACTTACCAGAGGAGCGAAATACCGTGGATAACTTAAATTACACGTTCGTGTTTCAACTAAGTTGTTAAGAATTATTAAGACTTTGACTTGACGGTTTTTATTTAGTAGGGTAGAAATGAAAGGGGTAATAAATTGCACATCTTCATGTGATTTAGTTTTTGTAATTTCTTCTTCACTTCATTCCCACAATCCTCTCCATACATATATATACATCACTTTTTTTTTAACCTGGACTTCCTCCTTCCTTTTCTTTTCTTTTATGCAGCCCTTCCCACTACTACTCCCTCCTCATACTTCAACAATTTAATCACTTTGGGTGTGCAATGGGGTATATTGAGGTCAAAGTATAAAATTAGGGATTTAGAATTTCACAATAGATTTGGAATTATTTACTAGGTGTGGGGTTAAGAACAACATATATTCTTAGAGTGTTGATACAGGTAAATGGAAAGGTAAGGAGCAAATAACGATGGCTTAAATCATTATCTCAACTTCTTAATTTTTAACACTTAAATGTTCATTGAGTTTAGTTGGTAAATCCTGAACGTTCTCCTCTACTAAGAAGCCAAAATGAAGAATCAGAGACTATTCAACGAATTTAATACGCTTATTCAATAAGAACAATTCGAGTTTGATGTGATGATTCCCTCAAGATTGAAGATTGGGGTCAAAAGCTCACTAAGGGTACTGGTTTCCACTACTTTGTTCCTTAAAGTACGAACGTCGTATTAACTCTTATTTTAAGTTTTCTGCATAGCTATTAACACGTGCAAATAATTTGGATACAAGAATGGTCAACATATGCATTCATCCTAGAGAAACTAGAAAAATGCGTGAACTTAATTCATAAAAGGATGAGAATAAAATGGTTGTGTCATTGCTCGACAACAGGTAAATAGAAGTGAATATTCAAAATTATTCTACCAATTTAATTCAAACCTTACTTAATCCTTTGAAATTTTTGAAATTTTGTTGAATTTGAAATTTTGTAATTTAATTTAATTAACAAACTTTGAATGGAGATTGTATGACATATGCAATAGATAGAGTGGTCCAGATTGCTAAGTAAAAACATGAACAGGTGATTATCTATCTACATCCCACCCCCAACTGAAAATTGCAATGTCTCCAGCAGGCAATTTTCAAAAATTGATAGAGAGATATCACCTGATATATAATAAGAATCGCAAGTGTAACAACCCGTACAGAAAGCATACAAACTCCAAGCAGCAAAGATAAAAAAGATATGAAATATAGAGCATGGGATCCATACTTAGAATAGAACTAGTCTCTGGAAATATAATAAAGGGAAAGAACAAATCAGTGATACTATACTCCCTACAAACTAAAATGCAAAATAACCAAACCAATCAACATTAAACAAAATAACCCAACAGTATCCAAAAATAACCAACAACATCCAAATCCAACCACTATGTCCAAAATATCAAAACAACCAAATAACGAAAAAAAACAACATTGATCCAGCAGAAACTAGACATCATCGGCGACATCTGATAATATCTCAATAAACACATCGTCCCCACCGCCACCCTCAGCAACAGTCGTAGCCGTCGCCGGGTCACTCGCCATCGTGGCAGCTACAATAGATAATGATGTGTCGGCCACGACAGGAGGAGGTGGAAGTGGTATCTCCGCAACAGGTGGTGCCTCCGATGTGGATGGATCAGCAGGATCAACCTGAGAAGATGTGGCTGGAGATGATGGGCCAGTGGTGGGTGGTGGAATAGCAGAAGTGGTAGGTGGGACGGTGGAGGTGGCGGGGGTAGCTGTAGGTGGATCGCTGGGGGGTGGTGCATAAGCTGCGTGAACTGCCTTGTCGACTCCAATCTGGATCAAGATTGCCTCCAGCAGAGTCGTCATCTGATCAACCTTGCCCTCAAGTCTAATCTGGGCCTCTCTCTCCTCCAATAGTAATTAATGAACAGTCAGGAGAGGCGCAGAAGAAGACTCTCCCTGGGCACGAGCCTGAGACCTCTGTCTCAGCTCAAATCTTGCAACCTCATCAATAGGATCCATCTTCTCCTCAGACTCATGCTCCTCAGCCTCTATAGGCATCCCAGAAGCAGCACACTCCGTATCAGTGCCTCCTCCTCTCCTCCTCTTCTCACCAACCTTCGCCTTGCCTTTACCTCGCCTCTTTCTCTTTTGCGCATCAGACCAGCGAGAAGCAATCTCGCCAAAACGACTGCGAGACTGGGCAGTCACATCACCCGCCAACGAAAGTAGAGCTGCCTGCTCAATAACCCGGTGAATGGCCCAAGCACCCTTCAAGTGCTTCTTGGCCTGAATGTATCGTGTGGGGTGCCTCATGAAATCAATGTAAAGGCGAGGCAAACAGACCGGCTGCTGTATCCCGATCGCATATAACACACATGCGTACCGTGCTGCAATCTTCTCCCGATAAGATGTCACTAAGAGGCAATTGCTGAGGGCGAGGTGCAGCATATGATAATTATCTGTGAGGTAGCAGTCAGGAATAAGGGCCTCGCCATCCCAACCCGGAAGAGCACCCCCAGTGATCTCTCTGATAATAATAGTCGGGGAGAGCAACGGTGTGTCAGCACGGTGTAGACAAACACAGTCAGGTACCTCAGGTACCCCTAAAGCAGCGGAGACTGTGGCCGGACTAAAGATGATCTCCCGACCATGAAAAAATGAGCATAGTGTGAACAGAGCAGTCGGGTCCCTGACCATCATCGCACATGCCTCCCTAATCCAGGATAGATTAACGTGCTTAGGCTGGGAAGGAGTGTGTACCACTGAGGCATAGCGCGTATCCGGGCAAGATACCAAGGAGTGGCAAGCTATGCTGTCTCGAGGGATCTCTCGAGCATAACCTTCCGAGACTGGAAGTATCTAGTGAACCACACCCGGTCTTCCTCATTCGTGGGTATAGGGTCGGGTATGGTTAGGTCAAATGGCTTGGACTTGTGATACCCAGTGATAGGGTTCATTGTAAAACCCTAAAATAGAAGAAACAAACATAGAAACATTAAAAACAGGAAACCAGAAAAGAAAAAGGAACCTGTTGCACTTTGATCGATCGAAGGATATTCGATCGATCAAAAAGATCGCCGCTTCGATCGCTTGAGCCATGTTCGATCGATCGAGAAAAGGGCTGGTTTCGATCGCTCGAACCTCTCTCGATCGATTGAACTGTGTTTGAGCTCGATCGCTCAAACCTGTCTCGATCGATCGAGCACAGCGAAGGTGCAGCAACAACCAACGATTACGGGAAATGCCCGCAAACACAAAATTAAGCAAACAAGAAACAAAATAACGAATTAATAACCATTGGGGGCACCCCCAATTCAATTCATATGAAAAGAAAGACACGGGGGGGGGGGGGGGTTGAAACCGAGACCTCACCTCAAGATACGTACGACTAAGGGGAGGAGGAGGTTGAAGTTGATGATCCGAATGGTCCAGTTATCTTCAAGTAATGTAGTTGTGCACGGGGGTCCAAAAATGCGAGCTTCTCCTCTGTCTCTGATCGCTCAAACGTGACAGAGAGAGAGAGAGAGTGAGAAACTGAGAAAGTGTAATGACGACGCCTCGTTTAAATACAGGTCTCAATCGATCGAGAAAGTTTGATCGATCGAGGTGAGTTCGATCGATCGAACCTTGAAATTTTATAATATTGCTGAATTAAAGGATTACACACCCCCAACTGACCAATATTGTTCTGGACATACAGGAAGGTGATAAAAACAGTTCAGTGACAGGACGTGTAAGCCAAAAAGTCATCATCAACATAGAGAATTGCAAATATTTTATAGATAGAACAGTATTTTAGCATCCATTTGCAACATTATTGCCCCCGCATGGTATTTATAACCTTATTGAAATAGAAAAATTAAAAGAAACTGAAACTACTAAAAACATTGTCTAGGAATACACTTCAATTGATGAAAGAAAGATGAAAATGACGGAATACAATTGAAGTGTAGCACTATTCTTCAAGCATGAAGATATCGTCTTCCACAATGTCTGTCTCTGCTAAAGCTCCGAATGTGGGGTCCAAATTTGCTGATTCCCTTTTCCAGAATAGCCGGAAGGCATCTAGGGCATCATTAAGCAAGTCTGAACTATCCAAAGAATTGATTGCATGTGTTGTTGGAAAAACCGGTTTAAGTTCTAAGTTTAAACGCGCAGCGGAAAAATCAAGTTATAAAACTTAATTGGCATGCCCGGATCTACTACCCATCAACTCTATAGATGCGCATAAGAGGGGACAAGAATTATACCTTACTGTCTTGAACCCAGTTCTGAAATCTATGACTTCCAGCAGCCTCCACTAGATGGTCTTCACTCTTATGACTTCTATGGATGCTCGCAGGAAGGGCTAGGGTTGGTGGGAACCCTAATGGAGAGGATACAGAAGGTTTTGGGGCTCCAAAACAGTTTCTGCAGCTTCTGACGTTCAAAAACGACGAACAACCTTTCCAGAACGCAGCTGCCCTATTCATAGATTCCCAGAACCGACCTAGCTCTCGAGCGATCGAAGTGGTTTCGATCGATCGAACATTCGATCGATCGAAACCACTTCGATCGATCGAATCATTTTCAATCGATCGAACCTGTCTAGACTTCAATCGATCGAGACAACTTCGATCAATCGAACCTGTCTTGACATCATCCTCATTTGCCTTTCCAAGCATCCTAGCAGAGCTAAGAGTGGGACCTCCTAGGCTCTTTATTGTTGGCTCAGATCAGTTGATTAACTCCCATGACCAAACTCTTTGATCAGCAAATTAATCGACTGATCAGTTAACGTTTACTCCACTATAAAACGATAACTGAACTCCAACGCAAAAGAACATATCCGAAGCGATAACTAGACTTGTATGTTGTACTAATGTCCCTCTACCGTCAGCATTCGCAATCATATTCAGGTAGTCAGATAAACAGTTACTGTCAACCTGAATCATGATTACTTCTTATAATCCTTGAGTCCCATTCACCTCTCATGATTACCAAACATGTTGATAACTCTTATCAACAAGACTACAGTACTCAGTAATTGACTTGGTGACATTCTCAAGGGAATGCTTACTCTGAAACAGAGGGTAGATTCTGTCTTGACAATATATGTTCACAACCCTATGAATATGACATACCCAAGATACCCAGGTGTTGATCTTCTATAGACCTCACTGATTGGTAAGTCAAAGCAGTCATATCCACAGTCTGTGTTCATAATCATCTCAAGATTGAAAACACGTGCCTTACACAAGTTATGAGTTCCTATCGACTGATTGACAGCCTTGAGCGTCAATAGGAAACTCAGGTCTGTCAATGCACTATAAGCACTAGCATACTAACCAAGAGTCACACTCTAGTGATTGAGATTTATCACTCCATCCAATGGTAGTTAATGATGCTATAGTGTATATCTGATGAGATATCCAGTCTCATCATCCACTGTGACAAGCTTTAAGTATCAAAGAATAGTAATTCGTATCTCATTGTATGTATCTCATACACACACGAAATACTTACTATGATACTTATGGATTAAACAATCATCTCATGAAAGAAACATACATCATAAAATGTAAAGCTGATATCCATATATTAAAATGTCAATGTCTCCTATATAAAGTAATGGTTTGAGAGCACAAACCCAACACGTGTAGGAGGTGATCCAGATGGAGAAAGCAATAACGGCGTGTGATTTCGCATCGGACTTTCCTCTTGTGGCGGAGTACCCGGGGACCGTATGTATGGTCCGATTCCGTGGAACAACTGATGTGGAAGGAACAGTGGTGGTAACATATGAATCATAGTGACATTCCTGACAAAGTAAAATAACAAGGAAAACAAGAAATAAATAAACTAGAACAAGGGAAAGAACTAACAGAAAGAAATAAACAAAGCGAAAAGAAAAAGAAAGGAATGTGACCAAAAATTAACCTCACTATTGGTATGATAGACCCATGTGCACTAGCAGGTAGAGGGCAGTGAAGCCGGAACAACACGTAGCTCAAGTGCACATAAATGTAGGGAACCACTTGGATGACAAGGAAATCGTCAAGATATGTGAATACGGCATTATGGCGTTCAGGCACCACATCCTGTAAGTCCTCTTCTTCCCATGGTTCCCACATTGAGTCATTCTCCCACTGTTCCAACAGAGCGTCATCGACTTCCCAAACAGCATATCCCTCTGGTTCACCTTCCTCTTCAGTGAGTTCCATGTGGTCAAAAGGGTTGATCTGGAGGAGAGCAGGATCGTAAGGGATGTACCTATAGGTCAGGTCCACTACATCATCCGCCCCTGGTCCTTGATAGGGAGTAAAGCAGAATGCTATCTCGTCGGTAGTCCAAGGGGGGTTAGGATATTCCGAATCAGCCCATGACCCTATGGAATGAACATCATCGTCCCTCATTTTTAATATCCTGCAAGGGAGAGAAAACAAGGAATAGCAGATTAAGAATTGAACTCACATTCAAAAAGACAGAAAAGAACAAAACAAAAATTAAATGTAGTAAAAGAAAGGGTACAACAACAAAGTGAAAACGCACTCGAGCGTTTTAGGTTGAGGCATAGTCGGGCTCATCCAATTGGATGTGCTCGACCTCGGGTTGGAAATCCTCTAAGAACGGTTTTACCCTTTGACCATTGACCTTGAAACTTACGTCGTTCTTAGAATTAAATAACTCAATGGCCCCATGTGCAAAGACATATTTGACTATGAAGGGTCTTGTCCACCGAGATCGGAGTTTTCCTGGGAAAAGATGAAGGCGTGAATCGTATAATAAAACTTTCTGTCCCGGCTCGAAAGATTTTTGAAAAATTGTTCTATCATGGCGAGCCTTCAACCTTTACTTATGAAGTTTAGCATTGTCATATGCATCTCGACGGATTTCTTCCAGTTCCGCCAACTGGAGTTTTCGGAGATGACCTCCCTCTTTAATGTCGAAGTTTAATGAGCGTGTCGCCCAATTTTGTGCTCAATTTCAACGGGGAGGTGATATGCCTTACCATACACTAGCCTATATGGGGACATTCCCAGATTTTTCTTGTAGGCAGTACGGTATGCACAAAGAGCATCAGTCAGTTTATAAGCCCTGTCTTTTCTGTTGAAACTAACCATTTTTTCTAATATATGCTTGATTTCACGGTTAGCCAACTCTGCCTGCTCGTTCGTTTGTGGGTGGTAGGCTAGAGCGATCTTGTGATTCACCCCGTATTTCTTGAGTAGTGATTCCAAAGGCCTATTGCAAAAGTGTTTGCCTTGGTCACTTATTAGTGCTTTTGGGGTCCCGAAACGCGATAAGATGTTTTCCTTAAGAAAGGACATTACCGTTTTGTGGTCATTGCGTCTCGTAGGTATTGCTTCTATCCATTTTGATATATATTCCACAGCCAGGAGTATATATTCACAGTTATTAGATTTAGGAAACGGGCCCATAAAGTCTATGCCCCAACAATCGAATATTTCAATTGTAATGATGGGAGTTAAGGGCATCGAATTCCTTTTCAAAATTGTACCAAGCTTTTGACATCTTTGGCACGATTTACAAAAAGCATAGTCATCTTTGAACACGGTGGGCCAATAGAAGCCATTGTACAATACTTTGTGTGCGGTCTTTTGGGAGGCGAAATGGCCACTGCAGGCTTCAGAATGACAGGAGGCTAAAATTACAGTTATGTCCTCATTTGGGACGCAATGCCTGATGACCTGATCAGCACAATACTTAAATAAGTAAGGGTCATCGAAAAAGAAATGACGTGCGACCTAAAGGAACCTTTTCTTGTCCTGATTTGACCCATGACTTGGGGTTTCTCCTGTAACAAGGTAATTTATTATATCTGCATACCAAGGCAAACTAGAGACAGCCATCAGTTGCTCGTCTGGGAATTCATCTTTTATTGGTAGGGCTCAGTGTTGTCAGTAAATGTCAACCGAGATAAATGATCGGCGACCACATTCTCTACTCCTTTTTTATCCTTTATAGTGATATCAAATTCCTGGAGTCGGAGTATCCAGCGGATAAGCCTTTGTTTCGCATCTTTCTTAGATAACAGGTACTTAAGGGCCGAGTGGTCTGTAAAACAGACGATTGGTGACCCTATCAAATAAGACCTGAATTTGTCCAGAGCGAAGACTATTGCCAGTAGCTCTTTCTCAGTAGTCGTATAATTCATTTGAGCTTCATTAAGTGTTCGACTAGCATAGTAGATTACATAAGGCTTGTTATCCTTCCTCTGTCCTAGAACTGCGCCAATGGCATAGTCGCTAGCATCGCACATTAACTCGAATGGCAAACTCCAGTCGGGTGCCTGTATTATCGGTGCAGAGGTAAGGTGTTCTTTTAGTGTGTCAAAAGATGTTTGACGGTTTTTTGACCATTCGAATGGCATGTCTTTAACCAACAATTGACACAGTGGTCGGGAGATTGCACTAAAATTTTTGATAAAGCGACGATAGAATCCCGCATGTCCCAAAAAAGATCGGATGTCTCAGACTGTACGAGGGATAGGTAGATTTGAGATTATATCGATTTTTGCTTTATCAACTTGGATACCCTTATCAGAAATAATGTGGCCGAAGACAATTCCCTTGGTCACCATGAAGTGACACTTTTCCCAGTTTAGTACTAAGTGTTTGTCCTCGCATCTTGCTAATACATTTTTAAGGTTTTCTAGGCAGTTATCAAAACTATGGCCAAACACTGAGAAGTCGTCCATAAAAACCTCGAGTGTCTGTTCGACCATATCACTGAATATGCTTAACATGCACCGTTGAAAGGTGGCAGGTGCATTACATAAACCAAAAGGCATACGACGGTAAGCGAATGTACCGAACGGACAAGTGAAAGTTGTCTTCTCCTGATCTTCAGGAGCAATTTCGATTTGATTATACCCACTATATCCGTCCAAGAAGCAATAAAATTTATGACCTGCCACTCTTTCTAGCATTTGATCCATGAATGGCAATGGAAAGTGGTCTTTTCAAGTCACAGTATTTAACTTTCGATAATCAATACACATCCGCCATCCAGTGGGGATGCGTGTTGGTACTAACTCGCCGTCTTTGTTTGGAATAAATGTTATACCAGCCTTTTTGGGCACCACTTGGGTTGGACTAACCCAAGAGCTGTCAGAGATAGGATATATAATCCCAATGTCAAGAAGTTTTAAGACTTCTTTTTTCACGACTTCTTGCATATTAGGGTTCAGACACCTTTGCATTTGTCGCGAAGGTTTAACGTCTTCCTCCAGATATATCTTATGGGTGCAAATAGATGGGCTTATGCCTTTTAGGTCGGCAATAGTCCATCCCAATGCTCCCTTATGCAGTTTGAGTATTTGAATTAACTGATCCTCTTGTACAGAATTCAACGTGGCTGAGATTATAACCGGTTTAGTCTTTTCAGTCCCTAGAAAAGCATATTTGAGCTCTTTTGGAAGCTCCTTTAGTTCTAAATCAGGGAACTGAAAGTTTCAAGGCATGGTTAACTTCATTTTCGGAGGTAAGGGTTCATATGGTGTGACCCACATGCATTCAGCTCTATCCTCCTCTTTAGTTTCCATCATGAGGCAGTCATGATTTAGAGCAGCGTCCAATGGGGTAGAATCGTTAGGTTGATAAGTAGCGTCGAATTGTGACACTACCACCTCCAAAGGATCTTTATAGTCAACAAGGTCAGCCTCGTCTTCGATGATCGTTTCGATGAAGTTAACTTCTTCATCGTCCTCGTATTCTTCAGGTCGGGGATTTGAAAAAATCTTGACATTTAAAGTCATGTTCCCAAATACGATGGTCATGATACCACTCCTTATTTTGATTGTGGCATCAATGGTATTGAGGAATGGACGTCCAAAAATCACTGGCATTTGTGAACATGGATTAGGCAGAGGTTCAGTGTCCAAAATCACAAAATCGACCGAGAAGACAAATGTGTCTATCTGCACCAGAACATCCTCTAGTATTCCTCTAGGGTATTTGATTGACCTATCTGCCAGTTGTAACGCAACTCAGGTAGGTTTGAGTTCACCCAACCCTAGTTGTTTATAGACTGAGTATGGCAACAGGTTTACGCTTGCTCCTAGGTCACGGAGTGCATTGTCTATCCTTTGATTCCCAATTCGACACGAGACAATTGGGGTACCAGGGTCTTTGAGCTTCGGAGGCAATTCATTTTGGATGATTGCGCTTGCTTGGAAAGCAACATAGGCATGTTTCTTTACACTTTGCCTCCTTTTGACGGTGCATAAGTCTTTTAGATACTTAGTGTAGGCTGGCACTTGTTTGATTGCATCAAGGAGTGGGAGATTGATTTTGACCTGTTTGAACAACTCCAAGAACTCCTGATTCTTTGCCTCGTTTTGGGGTTTCTTAAGCCTTTGAGGGTAAGGTGCGGGGAAAGGACACTTAGGCAATTCATCAATGACAGGCTCCTTTCCAGGCCTTCTCTCAACTTCTTCTACTTCTTTAGGAGTGTCCTCGTTTGATTCTAATGCTTTGTTATTAGTAGACAGCTTCTCCTTTTGAGCAGATGATTTACTTTTATCCACCACTTCATCCTCTTCATACTCTTCAGGGGTAGAGAGAGGCGTGTTTTTCCCTATGACCTTGCCGCTTCTCAAAGTTGTCACGGCTTTCGCATGTTCGTGGTTATTGGGACCATTATTGAATCCCTTAGGGTTTGGAAGTGGTTGAGCAGGAAACGTACCACTCGAACCCGATCTTGTCGTGCATCCATTCTCTATAATATCGCGGACATTTTACTCATAATTTGAAATAACTATTGTGTTAAATTCGCGTTAGAGAGTGGATCTTCCTCTTGCACCTTTTTGTGAGGTGGCACGTAAACATTTGCTTGCTGATTGTTAGAGGGTTGAGCTTGGTTGTAGTTATTTGCTCTATTTTGATGGAATGGCTGGGATTGCCTGTTGTATTGCCCTTGGTATTGATTATTGCTATTATAGGGCTGTTGTTGTTGATATTGGTTTTGGGTCCCAGCATTGTTTTTCCAATCAAACCTGGGGTGATTCCATCGATTGTTATTATTTTGTGGATTATAATTGTTGTAGGAATTCCCCGGCCCCCTATACCCTTGCATGACATTCATTTCCATTGGGGGTTGTTCTTGAAAATATGGCACATTAGGACAGTATTGATTAGTGTGTCCCAACATGTTGCATGTACCACATGGTTCTTCAGGCAAAAACTGCCTAGAACTCTCTCCTTTCATTCCCAACTCTTCACTTTCTTCACTAGTTCTTCATGCTTGTTCATCAGATGATCCTCACTTTTTAGTTGGTATAAACTTTTCTCTTCCACACAGGATATCTGTGAGCGTGGGACATCGTCTGCATTTGACCACTCATGGACGTGTTCAGCTAACCACTCGAAATGAGCTTTAGCCTCTTCCGTGTTTTTGCGAAGAAATGGCCCTGAACTCATGGTCTCGACCAATTTTTTTGTTTCACCATTTAACCCTTCATAAAAGTAGCTGATGGTTCGCCATTTCTCATACCCATGATGTGGGCATGATAGAAGCAAATCCTTGAAATGCTCTCAAGTTTGGGTGAAAGTTTCATTGCTCTTTTGTTTGTAAGAGTTTGTTTGTCGTTTAAGCTCAATGGTCATGCGGGGTGGAAAGAATTTTTTTAGAAAAGCAGTGTTCATCGCATGCCAGGTGTAGATTGAATTTGGCTTTAAGGTGAGTAACCACGCTTTTGCTTTATCCTTCAGGGTGAAAGGAAATAGCGTTAGACGTGTCACGTCTACAGGACAATTCTGTGACAAAGTTTTACAAACATCCTTAAAGTTCTTGACATGTAGATACGCCTTCTCACTCTCCATTCCATGAAAGGTAGGAAGGAGTTGAATCATTCCATTGCAAAATTGAAATTCGCCTGCATGGGGTGGAATGAGAATACAAGAAGGCACGTGTTCAGGTATCATGAGATCGCACAAAGGACGAAGTGAATCGTCGATTGGTACAACCACATTATCACCGTTTTCACTTTGATTATCAGCCATTGAATCAATAGGTGTAACTATAGGGTTAATAGAACTAGATGAATTGGATGAATAGAATGGGTTTCCGTAAATTCCTTCGATGGAATTATCAGACATAAAGGGAAAGACCCTAAGTAGTTTTTTTTCTTTCTAAAGAATAAAAGAAAAAGAAAAACAGAAAGAGATAAGGATAGATTGAGGTAAACTAAGCGTTAGCTTGTCACCCTCCCCGGCAACGGCGCCAAAAACTTGACACGAGAATTTTCTGTGTGCGCTTGTGTGCTATACCCAAGTGTAGGTAATCGTGCAAGTAGTAATCTGGTTAAGTCCAGGTCGATCCCACAGGGAAGGTGTTAAACTAATTACCTAGATTAATCTCAAACAAGAAAATAAAAATCAAAATTTTAAATGAGTGTAGAACACAAAGTTCCACAGTTTATCAATTACTAAAGATAAAGCAATAAAACTAGATTAAACTAATTACTAACTAATTAATTAAAGCGATGATTTAAAACGTGTTTTTATTAATAAAAGGGAATGTTGGGATTACATGAACCCACCGCGACCTAGCCATCTACCATGCAGTTACGTTGAAGCTCAATGGAGTACATCTTCTACAGTATTCCGTATTTCTCTTAGGATAAAGAATCCATAGTCCTTTCATGATCGGGACTATATCATCACAATTAAGTTTGAAATACATAAAAGCGGTTTAAAACAATAGTTAAGACTTGCACCTGCAATGGTGTTAGCATTGAGGGTGGTTTGTAAAGTTTATTGAAGAAAAATGCCTCAAGGCTTTAAGTTTACAGACTGTTTTGACAAACTGAGCTTTTGGGAACAATTTGATAACAAATCAATAAAGCAGAAAGTCTAGGAATACTGCATAGAATGTCCTCAAGAATAAGAAGGTTCGATCGATCGACGCGCTTTCGATCGATCGAACACCTTCATCTCTCGATCGATCGAACTGACTTCGATCGCTCGACAATGTCTCTGGTCCGATCGATCGAACTTTCTCGATCGATCAAACACAGGAATTATTCTGCTATATGGCAGAGGCTTGAGATCATGGTTTCATCGTGATCTCCCAACCCGGGGACTACTCAGACATAGTCTGAAGTGTCACAGATGCGTTTTTAACGTAAAAGTTCATTAAGGTCTTGTTTGTTTGTGTTTTAATCATGAAAACTAAGAAAACTAATGGTGTGAACTTGTCTAGCATGCAAAACTATGAAGTTACCAGATTATATATTCTACTATAAACTACGTGCAGAATTTAAATAAACAATAAAGAAGTAACCTGGAATGAAAAACTTTGATTAAACCAAGAGTAATCAAGCTACAAAACCATGAATCAATGGAAAACCTACAAAAACATCAAAGAAAAACTCTCTTGTCTCTCTAAAACTGATGAAAACTAATGTGGGCGTCCTTATGGACGTATACAATACGGATATTTATACTAAAAACCTAATGTTTAGGGTTCAAAATCCAGTCTGTTGCGTGCGCGTATAATCTGATAAAAGCCATGTTCGATCGATCGAACATCGTTCGATCGATTGAACTTCTGGGATCTTCGAGCGCTTGAGCTTCTCTCGATCGCTTCGATCGATCGAATGTTCTTCAATCGATCGAGGCCCACTTTTCATCTTTTAGTTGCCTTCATTACAATTCAGCACTTCCTTTTATCTTTCGCATCCAATTCTTTACACAGCAACAATAACCTGCACGAATAACCACTAAAACAACACCACTTATCATAGTTTAATCAAATTGTGCACAAACTGGCGTTGTAATTCAAACTGTAGATAAATAAAGGAATTGTGAAATAATTTAGTACATTTTCTTCTTTTAGCGCGGTTGTATTTTACAAATACCCCCGCTTGTCAGGTCCTCCAAGAATGGCGAAGCTCTATAGTGTCCATCTTCAGCTTACACTGAACCAACCGTAAAATCTCCTGAAAAATATCTCTGCCAATCCTCGCTGAATGGTAAGCATCCATGCACATCTTCATAGGGTGGGTCTTCTCGGTCACATAGAGAGCCTTCCACATGTCCTCCTCTAGATACTAGCTAGCTGTCTAGCATATGCGCTCATGATAGAACTCCGAGTCAGCTGGCTCTACGGTATCTCCATGATTCACGTGTCCTCCATAGGCATCAGTTACAAATATATGGAACTCTGGTTCCATGCTAACCTGCAAAGGAAACTATCTATCGTCAGGAAGACGAACTTATCTTAATTTCATATCTCATCTCAGGAAATCTTAAAATACTAGGACCAGATAGTGTGGGATCGTTAGTGAACGAAAGTATCATAACCTAAAGCTCTGATACCAAGAAAACCTGTCACGCCCCGGAGCAGCAAAAATAGAGAAAAAATAAATTTCCTTTTTGGGTCTATAGGGAGTGACGGGTAAATGTCACTAATCATCCACACCACCAGTGCTAGTCCAAAAGATAAACAGAAATAGTAAACAACTGAATATATATAATAAAATACTAACCATTACAAATATCAGAGTGGTCCACAGTATCACTACAGGTCTGAATACAACATATGCCCAAGTACCTGTTAACTAACAAAGTTTGACAGAACAATAGAAACATAAACTAGATACAACTATCTTCAGGTCTTCAGCTGGTGTATGGGTAATCATCAGCATAATGATCTCCTTCGGCATAATCGTCATTAGTAGGGCCAACCCCTACATAATCCATCCCTGGATAGTAGCCATCGTTATAAGCTTCGCTACCTACAACAATAGGGATAGGATAGTTTGGACGGGGAATGTCCAAGCATAAACGCCGTCAGCTTACTTCAGCTGAGTGAATAGCAACTCCCACAGTATTATAGGTACAAAGATATTAATAGTTATGCACAATATAAAGTAGTAATACTAATGGTATATTTGCCTCTTTTAATTAGACTGTTATTATCTAATCTATATTGTCTTCCAGCTCTAAGACTGACTATATCAATCCCGACTGACTTTATCGAACAGATTATATCATCACAACATACTAGTGTTCTTGTTCACCGCTTTCAAGAACTCTTACTGTTCACTACTTTTAAGAACTCTTGCGAATACTATACATTGTTCTCATATAACGACTAGTCTATGGACGCACCAATACTCTTTGTTCACCACTTTTAAAAACTCTTACTGTTCACCACTTTTAAGAACTCTTGCGAGTATCATCCGTATTTGGCTTGGTTTGAGCTTCAAGCTTCAATGGTGGCCTCCTCTTTTCTCTCCCTCTGCTCTTCTCTTCGTCTTTGTCTGTCTCTCTGATCTTCTCCTTCTTCTCTGTCCATCTGTCTCTCTGTCCTATGACTAATTATATATAGATATATGTGTATATATAGATGTATGAAAGTATATATATATATATAACCACAAATACACAAACTCTTTCTAACTCTCTTATGTTCAGCAAACACACACCTCATACGAGCACAAGGTATATATAGAGAGGATGGGGGTACAGATGGCAAGGTTTGCGGAAAATCTAAGAATTCTGATGATTACAAGTTCGATCGCTCGAGAGCAGTTTAGTCAGGTTTGATCGATTGAAGTGGGGACCACATCATAAATTCAGATCGGTAGGGTTTCGATCGATTGAACAAGGTTCGATCGCTTGAACTCTGAAATGCTCGATCGCTTTAAAAGACTTCGATCGATTGAAAGTGAAACTTTAGGTATGATCAAGGGAAGTATATAGAATCTCTGTATATTAATAATTATTGAAAATATAGGGTATTATACACGGTCTAGATCTACCAAACACTCATATACATACACAGCACAGAACTACGTATGACCTTATTCTGGTGTCGAGATACGTATGTAACCCTTACTTGGGTGCGGTCATAACTATTCCCTTTCAAACTATCTTGTATCGAGATACGTAAATTGGCAACAGCGTGTCACATATGCTCGCGTTTAATTTCTTGTATATATATTCTACTATTTCTTACTTACGCCCCGTTACTATGATTACCACTAAAATCGGCAACCGTGTGTCACGGATGCTCGAGGGTGCCTAACACCTTCCCTCGGCATAATCAAGTCCCCGAACCCACTTCAAGAACTCTGGTTTTGCATGACTATCAGGAGTCACACTTTTAAAGGGCCTTACTTTTTCAAAACATTTTTTTTAAAAAGTCAAAGATAATCGCGTTGATTGTCTCTACAGGGATCCTAACTCCCGAAATATGTTAGGTGGCGACTCTGAACTCTTACTTGGCCCTACTCCCACTTTCACACATTTTCACACCATCTTTCACATACCTCTCGACGTAAAATAGCCGTGATCCTCGAAGGGACCGCCCCCTACTTTTGGGGTGGGCGTGACATAAATAACTCTCTCTCTCTAACTCTCTCAATTGCCAACCCCCAACATGCATACAAACCACACATATATATAGGGAAATAGGGTGGATAGGTGGCAGAACACGTAAACTAAAAATTTTAAGTTCAATCGATCAAAGTGAGTTTAATCAATTGAGAATAGGTTGGTCAGGGTTCGATCGATTGAAACGTGTTCAATCGCTTGAGAATGGGAACACGTCATCAATTCAGGTCGGCAGAGTTTCGATTGCTTGAAGGACGTTCGATCGATTGAAGATATTAAAATTCGATCGCTTGAGAGAAATTCGATCGATTGAAATTGACATTACATAAAAGGTAAGGACAAGTGTACTGAATCTCATTTATATTAAAAAGGGTATAAAAATACAATGAAAATATACGGTATTACATGAAATCAGGAGAGGGTTCTAATACCTGCAAACTTACTCCCTCAAAAGTAACGCTTTGAAACTGTTTCAGGGTTTCTTGGTCCCGTGATGCAAGATCAGTAGCCATCTCCTCTGTGCTGGGGAATGAAGTGGATTCAGGTTGGATTTCAGCCATGAAAGCTAGTGTTTAAAGAGTTTGAAGACGCAGGAAAGAAGTGAGGGCTTGGAGAATGGTGACAAGAGTTGTGATGCCAAAAGGGTTTTGGAGTTGGAATTTGATTCAAATTGGATTCTTCCTAAACTAGCATTGGTTTCAAAGTGGAATTCCCAGAGAATGGGGATGGAAGTGAGACAACAGTGCAAATTAACATTAATAAGGGTCAACTCAGTGTTTTTCAAGAAGAGTATCTTTACTCTTGAGCTGCCACCTCCCCGATTTCAAAAATGGCGGTTACGAAAAGATAAAGGGAGGATGACTTCCTTAAATGGAGTTATTTTCGTTGGATTTGGTGGGCCAATGTCCCATTTGGAAGTATCTCTTTAAGTATTGGTTTCTTAAACTTTTACTTGAAAGGGATGTTGGGGGACATTGTTTGCACCATAAAATAAAAATAAAATAAAATGGGCCCACCAAATCAAGTTGGGTTTTACACGCGGAAAGTATGTGAAAGCAGATTGATGGGAAAGACAGACTGACGCGATATAACGAATGCAATAATCTTGTGCGTCTGCTACGTGAATGATTGAACAGTTATTGGCGGTTGATTAACCCATCATCTTAACCCAACATTCCAAAAAACAAAACCAACAATGCTACGGCCACAAATATTTATAAACACTCTCTATATATCTGATCTGTCCTGTAGCACCGTGGGTACAAAAAAATGGAAAACACTACTGTGCAATTTGCATAGTACATAGTATTTGCACAGTATTAAAAAAAAAAAATAATAATAAAGAATCAGTTTTGAAAAAAACAGGGTGCAAAGCACAGTTTCTCTCTTCTTAAGATTTTTTTTTTGGGAAGATTTCCCCCTCTCTCTCTCTTCCCAGATTTCCCTCACAAAACCCTCCATTGCCCTCAAAATCTTGATCTCATTTCGATCTGCTCTGCTAATTTCCTCGCTCCACCCCATTTCGTCAATCTGCTCTAACTATTGCAGACGACGGCTTTAGCGGCGGTGCCTGAGAAGACGACGTTGGCGGAGGTCTCTCATCCTCCCCCTCAAGATCTCTCATCCACTCTCAGGTATGCTTCAATTAGTTTTTGCAAGTAGGGGTTATCAATTAGGGCAAAATTGAGGTGCCCCGTGCCCTGTTCTCATCAACTGGTTTTGTAAAATGTAGAGTAGAATGGCCACCAGACGAAGATGATTTACCTCTCATTTTCCATGTATTATCACTCATCATCAAATCCTTATGTAGATCAAACAGAGTAGTACTATGCTTCTCAAATCCTTTATCATGTCACAGGATTTTTTTCCTTTACTTATTGTAATTTGACATTTATATGTGGATAATCACTGTCAAGTTGTCTGCGTTTGGAAAATATTTAGAGTACATAGCATTAGTCATCCCATAAAAAGAATAAAATAATGAATGTGGAAGAAATCAACATGGCACAAGCCATATATATAGATTTAAATCCGACTCTATAGAAAGAGAAAAAAAAAGATGATACTTTTACAGACTGAGGAGAAAAAAAAATCTCATGCAGAGAGAGAGAGAGAGAGAGAGAGAGAGGGAGGGAAATGTGGGAAGAGAGAATAGAGAGAGATAAAAGATCTTGAGAAGAGAGAAGAGAGCACACAGAGAGTGAGAAGAGAGAGACGGGTTAGGAGGGGGGATGGGTTTGACCGGTTGTTTTTTTGGGGGGATGTTGGGTTAGGATGATGGGTTAGTTAGTTGGGTTAAATTGTGGGTCCCACCCTTGCCACATTAGGTTGTGTGAGTGAAGTTGTATTAGTGGGTGTGTCAAAAGTTTTACTCTTAACCTAAAAAAGTCTAAACCGGACGTGCCCGTTGAGAAAGTGGTGTTTTCTCCACCGTTGGATTAAAGAAAATCCAATTGCTATTAGAAAACCCTAGTTGTAGAGTTGAGAGAGAGAGAATCTGAAGCACTACTTAAGCGAGTAGGAGGCTCACATTTCTCTCCCTCTTCGTTTTGCTCTCTACGGCCGGCTTCAAGAGGATCGATTTCACTTCTCTGCTTTAGGTAATATATATATGTCTATAATTTGTACATATGCATCGATATATGTATATATGTGTGTGCGTGTGTGTGTGTGTGTGTGTGTTTCTAGATGTGGATATAGTTGTAGTATTTATGGTAAAGCTGATCTGCGTTGATATGTATCCATGTTTGATTATGTTTTCAGTAAGGTTTTTGAGTATAGTCAGTGTTTGGTATTCTTTTGAGATTTGTTTCGGTATGTTCGAGTTGATGTTTCTTAGTATGTAGATCTTAGTTGATTAGTGTTTTTAGATTTTATTTCTTCAAGTTCCGATTCTTTTTTTTTTCTTTTCTTTTTTTCATCTACGACTTTTCATATAACTGTATGCATGTCTTCTTGATATGCAAATGTGATGGAAATTATTTTACTGGATTTGTTGTCGCTATTTCTATTTCGATAGTTGTCAGTCATATCAATCGAATTAAAATTTTAGTGTTAATGTATTCCTAAATTCAACTTATATAAAAAGTAGTGTTAATTTTTTGTTGCATTGTCTTTGTTCTTTGGATCATAGGTTCATTTTTAAATGTTTATGCTTATTTTTTTCTAGAAGATGGATGTTGTGAATTGAAGTTAAAATGATGTTTAGTCTTTGTTGCTATCGTTTTTGTTCTCTATATCATTGGGTCATTGTTAAATGTTTATGCTGATTTTGTCTAGACGATGGTTGTTGGGTCCATTGTTGTCAAATCGGCATTCGTATTGTGAATTGAAATGATACAAGTGAATCTACTTACCTTACCCCAATAAACCTCTTTGAAAAAACCGTAGAATAGTTGGGGAAGAGGAGAATGGAGGAAAAAATTTTAGGTCTACAATAAACGCTAATCTATATATAGATAGATGTACGCACACATATATCTAACCAATAGGGTTGGGACCACCTATTGTTTAAATAAAAAGCCAAAAGGGTCAAAATGTGGGTTTGGCTTCGGCCAGCGGTTGAAAAATGGATTTCAAAGCAATGGGTTCATAGAACTTCGAACAGAAAGTGAATTGATTGTATCGTACAAATTGAACGTCTGAATCGCACGATTCTTGCGATTCCCATGCAATTATTGATTCTATGATATTCAGGAAACGTAATCGTATCGTACGATTCTGATAACAGATGTTGGGTCTATTTGCTTGATTATGTAAGAGCATCTCCAATGGTGTAGGTGGTAGGGTAAGTTAAGTTAGTTTTTGGGGAAAAACAGCCTCAATGGTGTAGTTATTGGGTAACTGAACTTAGCTGTATGGTAGTGGAACCTAAGTTTACAATTCAGCTAAATTTCTTACCTTACAGAGTAGCGGGCCAATGCTCAACCGGCTAAAAGTGTGCCGGCTAGGAATTTTTTTATTTTTATTTATATATATATATATATTTTTTTTTTTGGGTTTAGGCAAAGAATGATTAATAAAATAAAAAAATTTGGGTCAAACGACATTGTTTCACCCGGCCCCCTCTAGCCGACATTCACTTTGCCGGTAGCTTATTACACTATCGTGTGAATTCGTTGTTTGGTATGGTAACTTAACTTAGTTTTACCTTACAAGCTCATGCACCATTGAAGATGCTTTAAGTAGGTGCTCAAAAGGTAAGTATTTTTTGTTCAAAAATGCTACACTCACATCTAAATCCACACCCAACAATCTTGGGCCTTGTTTCTTGTGGGTCCTATGTGGGACCCACATGGGGCCCACTAGAATCAAGGCCAAGATGTGTTGGGTGTGGATTTAGATGTGGGTGTAGAATTTTTGAACAAAAAATACTTACTTTTTGAGCACCTAGTTACATAATCAAGCACATTGACCCAACATCTGTTATCAGAATTGTACGACACGATTACGTTACCTGAATATCATAGAATTAATAATTGCATGGGAATCGCAAGAGTGCGGTTCCGACTTGCAATTTGTATGATACAATCAATTCACTTTCTATTCAAAGTTCTATGAACCCATTGTTTTGAAACCCATTTTTCAACTGCTGGCCGAAGCAAAACCCACATTTTGACCCTTTTTGGCTTTTTATTTAAACAATAGGTGGTTCCAACCCCTATTAGTTAGATATTTGTGTGGTTATATCTATCTATATATATTAGTGTTTCCGAAGCATTACAAAAACACCACATCAATAATAAACATTACAATTTCTGTCAATAAGCAAACAAAAAACTCGACATTTAAAAGTAAATATCACAAATGAAGCTTCATGGAGTTTTCGAAGCATTGCTATCATCCTTTGAACTTGAACTTGAACACGGAGTTGCATCTTCATTGACTTGAGAAGCTCTACACAATAAAAAAAAAACTCGTCATTTAAAGATTGATATCTAAAAAAATAAAATTAGAAAGCATTAATTAAATATCCATATTGATTTATAAGCATTGGACAATTTCTTTTGTCATGTGATTGTCCAACTTGGCCACAACCATTACAATGTCTAGCTTTAGAGTTCTTTGCCTTCCGTAGTGCCTTCTCTTTCCCTCCTCTAAGCCATTTCCCACACCCCTTTGCCCTCACTTGTTTGGGTTTATTGTAAGTACGGTCATTTTTATAACTCATTTTCTCGGTGGCACATTGTGAACTTGGACCACTAGTAACAACATGTATCATTCTTTCGCTTGCAGTAGCCAAAGGCTCTTTATAAATATTAATGCATTCTTGACTTGTGAGGGCCTTGTCAACCACATCCAAAGAACATTGAATTAACTCACTCCGCATTAGTAGATATGATTTATCATCATTTATCACCATGCCATTGTCATTATCAATCACCACCCCGGTCTTTGCTGTTTTAGTCCACCTTTTAAAGATGTATCGTTTTGACAGTTCTTCAAAATTATTCATTTTGTGCAAGTAGCCTAACACATGTATACATGGAATCCCCGAACTCTCAAACAGTTTGCAACTACATGAAGCAAAACACAACCCCTTGTCATAAAGAACTTCTCGTACTCTTTGAAATGCATTTCTTTGAACTTTATATACTCGGTGCTTCTCATCCTCCTTTATGGGCTCATATCTATAGTTCAAGGACTCCCAAAGCTCATCCTGGAGTTCATAAAACTTTTCCCACGTATAAATATCAACCATTTGTAACAAATAGTCATGAAGCATCTTGACCTTAGGCCTCTCGGCCAATCTTTGTGGTTGGACAACTCTTCATTCAGTTGCCGTACTAGCCCCTTACCAAATTGAATCATGAATTCAACTAATGAATTCTCCTTCTTGACAAATCTCTTGAAAAATGAGTGAGGGCTTTTTGCTCTTTGGCTGCTTGTCATATCGGCCGAGAAAATATGATTACAATAAACAGGCACCCATTTTGAACGAATTTCATAAATTGACTTTAGTCAATAATTGTCGTCTAACCCACTCCTCTTAACAAGATCTATCCATATCTCGTCGAACTCTTCCTTAGACTTCGAATTCCAAATGCAATTGGAGAACTCTTTATAGTGCTTACTATATTTGACCGAGTCTAGCTTTTCAAAAAACTTCATCAAAATGTGCCAACTCTTTATGGGCTCATATCTATAGTTCAAGGACTCCCAAAGCTCATCCTGGAGTTCATAAAACTTTTCTCACGTATAAATATCAACCATTTGTAACAAATAGTCATGAAGCATCTTGACCTTAGGCCTCTCGGCCAATCTTTGTGGTTGGACAACTCTTCATTCAGTTGCCGTACTAGCCCCTTACCAAATTGAATCATGAATTCAACTAATGAATTCTCCTTCTTGACAAATCTCTTGAAAAATGAGTGAGGGCTTTTTGCTCTTTGGCTGCTTGTCATATCGGCCGAGAAAATATGATTACAATAAACAGGCACCCATTTTGAACGAATTTCATAAATTGACTTTAGTCAATAATTGTCGTCTAACCCACTCCTCTTAACAAGATCTATCCATATCTCGTCGAACTCTTCCTTAGACTTCGAATTCCAAATGCAATTGGAGAACTCTTTATAGTGCTTACTATATTTGACCGAGTCTAGCTTTTCAAAAAACTTCATCAAAATGTGCCAACTACAATATCTATGGAATGTATCTGGAAGAGTTTGGGAAATTGCTTTAGTCATTGCCGGATCTTGATCAGTAACGATCATCTAAGAGGCATCACTTGGCATAGCCTCCAAAAATTGGTTGAATAGCCAAATAAATGAATCGAGGTGTTGTCACTTAAAAATGCACAAGCAAAAATAATCGTTTGTCCATGATTGTTAACCCCCATTAGTGGTGCGAAGATCATACCATAGTACTTGGTGTTGTATGTCGTATCGAAGACGACCACTTCACCATAAAATTTATAAGCTTACCTAGATGTCCCATCGCCCAAAAGCATTGTTTAATCCTCTGTTCATGATCTGCCTCAATTTTGTATGTGAATGATGGATTCTTTTGCTTTTCCAATTTTAATTACTCACTCAACATTTCTCCATCATGCCCCTTATTCTTATTATGCATATCCCTTTGGTGATTATACAAATTGTTAGCCTTAAGGTTTATTAAGGCATATTTAATTATGTTTTGATGATGTCAAATATGCTATGATAATTACATGATTCATATTAATTCATTCTTTGTTATTATCATAGTCATTTTCATGCTCATATATAATCTCATGTATCAATATTGTATAAATGTTTTAACATCTTTGTGTGCATGAGATTTAATTAATGTAGATCAAGTTTACAAGGAGCTCAACAAGGATCAAGCTTGAAGACTTGAAGATATTTCATCCTTGGTTGAAGTCTAGGACCATCATTGTAAGGCATCTTGATCTCACACTCTTAGGGGCTCAAACAAATGCTAAAAGTTAAAGTTTTGGAAACAAATTTTAAATGGATCATCTTTAAAGCAATGCCCCAACCAATTGGAAATTAATTAAATGTTGAATCTTATATGGTTGGAAAGGTATTTGAATCTAGTTTCCAAAACATCAAACGGATTGAAAATCCGAGTTTTGTAGAGGGAGTTTTGGCCGTTTTAGTAAAGATGTGTCAGGCTGTCAAACTGGAAGGGACAGTCGACTGAAGGCCCGATGCAGTCGACTGAACTAAGCAGAATGCTATCAGGACCCTCTGTAAACACGTTCCAGTCGACTGCTTTAAGGACCAGTCGACTGCTTCAAGGTCCAGTCGACTGAATCGACCTGAAAAGCAATAACGGCTAGTTTTTTAAGAGGCTTTTATTTACCAAATGTGCCACCAACGGCTATAATCTTCCAAGGCCTATAAATACATGTTTTCCCAAGCTATTTGGGGTTGAGATTTTGATTGGAAAACATAGTATTGATCACTCATCTCTTTGATTTTTAAACATTATTATTTGAGCCCTAGTTTGAGTGAAAAATCAATTTGCTCTAGATTTCAATTGTAATTCTTGAGAGAGCAAATTGTAGTGAGATTTTATTTGTATTATCTACTCACTAAGGAGTTATTGTGTGAGCTTCAAATTGTATTATCCACTCTAGAGAGAGAGAGTTTCAATTTGTATTCAAATCAATTGTAAAGAGTGAGGGTTAGTAACCCTTGTGTGCAAAGAAGAGGTGTTCTTCTTTGGGAGAGATTGAAGGCTCTTGTAACGGTTTGGTGCACACCCGTAAGTGCTCCGGGATTAAAGGAATCCTCAAGAGGTGTTCTTGAGGGGTGGACGTAGGCCGCGGGGTGCGATTGCCGAACCACTTGAAAAATCGGTTTGCAAGTTTCTCTTCCCTTATCTCTTTACATTATTGTTTGTGTTTGTGCTTAATTTGTTATTAAGTTTTCAAAAGGTTAATTTCCGCTAAAACCTTATTCACCCCCCCTCTAAGGTTTCCACATTTGGGCCAACACAAATCTTTTTGTGTACACCCAATGTTTTCAAACCCTCCAGCTTGGACTCCAAGAAAATTGAATTGCTAATTTGATGGTATGTTCACAACACCAAGCTGTTGAGTCAGACTCTTTTGGGCACCTGAAACCTTTTGATGAGAGTTCAAAAGATGCTACTTGGACGGGGTTGCCAATGGGTGACAATGACCCTCCATACATTGAGTGACTACATATCCCCAGACTTCGATCTCTAAACAGCTATCTTTGCTTTACAACCCTCTTTTACCAATCCCCGACGCCTTAGACTTTCAACATCCGCAACCACTAATCCCTTTCCTTGTTTAAAACAAACTCACTCCTTTTCATCATATCACTTCCTTCCATCTTCTTAGAAGTCCAATTTCGAATACTAAAACCACATTGTTTCGCATATGCATTGTAGTAATTGTAGACATCATCTATCGTTTGAAATTGTTGACCAACATTTGGTTTTAGATCATTGGCCACTTCAGGATTTTTGGGGATATCATGACAATTGGACGTGTCCCTCCAATCATCACTTTCAGAATCTTGTGTCAATTCAACAGTCGCTTCTTCTTCTCCCATGTTCTCATACTCCACATCCATATGAAAGCCTAGTAAAGCAGATTTTGATCAAATTCATTGAATCAACTATTGAATCTGAAATGCTTAACCAAGTAAACAGTCTGTAGGTATTAGCAACTAATGAATCTAATTTGATATGCAACAACTTGTAGGTTCTGATATTAGCAACTAATTTCATATGAATCAGCATCTAATTTGATAGGCAACAGATTGTAGGTTCTGATATTAGCAACTACTTTCATATGAATAATGTGAAATTTGATATGAATCAGCAACTAATTTGATATGCAACAGCTTGTATGTTCTGATATTAGCAACTAATTTCATATACATAATGTCAAATTAGATATGAATCAACCACTAATTTGCAGAGAGAGAGAGAAAGAGAGGGGATTCGAACTGTAAATATGAATAGACAAATGAGAATGAACAATTTGACCTCTTGTGATCAGCTATCGGACTGTGAGGGCTCGGCTTTCGAAGAGAGAGGGATAAGGTGAGCTTTTGAAGAGAGACTGAGAGGGACGAAGAGAGGGGTTTGGGTCCAAGAGAGAGGGGTTTGGGTCGAAGAGAGAGGGGATTGGGTGAGGGCCGCCAGCTTTGGACTGCAAGGTTGAGAGAGTGAGAGACACAGAGAGAGGGAGAGGTTTGGGGTTAAAAACGTGAGAGAGGGAGTGGGTAATTGGGGGTAATATCAGTGTGCCCTTATTTTAAAATCAGTTATGACCCGTTTGTGACCCATGGATATTACCCAGTGTGTCGCCCAGTGCGCACTGGAGCCGGACTGATATATATATATATATATATTTATATGTGCACAGAACAAGATATATATTACTGTTTTGTGAAGGTGGGTGTAAAGAGTAATTCTTTTGGTCCATTTTATATCTATTGTCCATAGAGTTATATTTGTGGCACTAACAATATCCACTAACACTTACTAACACACTCTATATCTCTCCTAGTGGTACTGCGGGATCCACTGCGGATATCCCCTAACATTACTCATTGTCCATATATATCATTTTATAGATGTGTAGAAGTGTAATAAAAAGATTCTTTAAAAAGTGTGTGCAAAGAGTAAAGGTGGGTGGGGATAAAATTTCCCATTTTTTTTATTATAACGCCCGTCAATGTCGATGCTTTCACATCCAAAGTAAAATGCCCATATTTACCTTCATGAATAGTCGGAATGACAATATACCTCTTTTTTACACACATTTACGAGTATGCCATTCCTCTCTATAGAACCAGTTCTTTCATATGCCGCTCGGGCTGCTCAACTCAGATCCACCATTTCATGAAAAAAATAAATCACAAATTTACTTACAACTCACTTCCAGAGGTATTTTTTTATTTTTTTTTTCATTTTCTTTGATTAGAGTACCAGCAGACACTTGATCTGTTTTTTTTTTTTTTTTTCCCTAGAAAAAGGGTTATATGTATGAATGTTATGAGGTTTTTGAGGCTGCTGTGTATGATTCAACTCTTCTACATCTGCTTGCACTGATAATCTTGTTTATTATTCACTCACAGATTCTTGATTTAGTGGTTTATTTTATTTTATTTTTTTATTTTATAAGTTGGAAGGCATCCCTTGAAAATGAATAATTAAACTAAAGTACGGAATTTATGCGTCCCTATTTCTTCTTCCAACTAAGATGACCCAAGTACGGGTATAAAATGGCCATTGTCTAAGGTCCACCCAAGTGTAGGGTGTTTAGGGGCAAGACAGGTTATAATCGAATCGTCATACATGTGGGTATTCAATTTGCATCATCTGTACAAGTGTAGTCTTCTAAAAGTTGCATTCATGTAGCCAAACTTCTAGATTAACTTAAATCGCTGGGTAGTATGAAATTCTTCACCCAATGATGTTGATTAAATGGCGTCATAATCTTCATAGGTGTGATTGTGTCTGTATATGCATGTGTGACTGTGTTTTTATATATCTCTCTACGAATTCGCAATCTTTGTTAGAAACTTTTGTTCAACCAATTTGAGGCATTGGGTTCATGCCACAAATTTATGTATGTTTTTTTGGGTTTAGTTGAAATGGTAGCACTTGTTGATATTCGTGACTTGTAATTTATTTGCATAAGGTTATACGTATTCATTTCTTCAGTAGTAACATCCACGTTTTGTTATATCCGCCTATATGCAAACTCTTGATTGCAGCTTTATGTATGCACTTTTTTATTATTATTTTTTTATTTTTGCTAAAAGCTTTACGTATGCACATGATCATTAAACCATCCAACTTTCCCATTTTGATTTATCCACTTATGTCGCATGTTGATTGCATTTCTTATTATTTTTATGATGTATTTGCTATTCTCATAGGGTGTTGGGAGTACTGAAGCAGCTTGTGAACTATATGTAAAAGCCAAAGGTGGTGAAGGCTCAAAACTTCCCCTTGTGAGAAAGGTATCATGTTGCAGACATTGTGGTGTCGCTCTCTAAAACTATTGAAGACGTTTGACACATGAAATTACTTGGTAATGACAAAAGTTGGAGTGGTAAAACAAGTTGGTAATACATATTCTCCTATATGCCATGTATCCCATCTTCTTCTTCTTTTTTCACTTCCTTAACCTTGTAGTAGGAAACAAAAGAGCTATAATTGGTTTTCTACTGTCTGAAAATATTTCTATAATGCTAATGGGTCCTTATCAATTTTTTTTTTACCTCCTGCTCAAATCCTTTTTAATCTGATGTCTATGTAATGGATAAATTTTCCTTCTCTTACTACCGGATGCAATATAACAATGATAAGAAACTTGAAAACCAAAATAGGATTTACATATAATGATGTTAGCCAAATCATTCGACCAACTGTCTTTCTCAACTTCAAGACCGAACAGTCGAGCAATGATTACATTAGCTCTTTGTGCAAGCAAAAACTTTTCAAAGAAGCTCTTAAAGCATTTGAAATCTTGCAAAGAACTACAAATTTTCACGTAAAGCCAAGCACCTATGCCCATCTAGTCTCAGCTTGCTCTTCTCTGAGATCTTTACAACATGGGAAAAAAATCCATGACCATATTGTGACATCAAACTGCCACCAAGATATGATTCTCCAGAATCATATACTCAATATGTACGGAAAGTGTGGGTCATTAACAGATGCTCGAAAAGTTTTTGATGAAATGCCCGAGCGAAATGTGGTTTCGTGGACTTCTCTAATCGCTGGGTACTCACAGAATGCTCAAGAGACTAACGCGATTAAATTGTACTATCATATGCTGCAGTCAGGCCTTGCGCCAGATCAGTTCACCTTTGGAAGTATAATAAGGGCTTCCTCAAGTCTGAGTGATATTGAGTTGGGAAGACAGCTGCATACCCATGTTATAAAATCCGAATTTGGGACCCACCCTATTGCGCAAAATGCTCTGATTGCAATGTACACAAAGTATGGTCAAATAGCTGATGCATCGTATATATTTGCTCATATTAAAACAAAGGATTTAATTTCATGGAGTTCAATTATTGCTGGACTTTCACGACTCGGGTACGAGTTAGAAGCATTGGTTCATTTCAAGGAAATGCTCTGTCACGGTGTTTACTGGCCTAATGAATTTATTTTTGGTAGTGCTTTTAGTGCTTGTGGGAGTCTCATACAACCCGATTATGGAAGGCAGATACACGGGATGAGTTTGAAATTTGGGTTGGACAGAGATGCCTTTTCTGGTTGTTCCCTCAGTGACATGTATGCAAAATGTGGTCTCCTCCATTCCGCAAAAACGATTTTCTATCAGATAGAAAGGCCTGATTTGGTGTCCTGGAATGCGATTATTGCAGGTTTTGCTTATGGAGGTGATGCTAATGAAGCCATATCTTTTTTTTCACAGATGAGGTATTTTGAGTTGAACCCAGATGATATCACTGTTCGATCTTTACTTTGTGCGTGTGCAAGTCCATCTACTCTCGATCAAGGTAAGCAGATTCACACCTACATTGTTAGGATGGGTTTTGATACGGATGTTCCAGTGTGCAACACTTTACTTACCATGTATGCAAAATGTTTAGATACCAATGATGCATTTAAAATATTCAATGAGCTAAGAAGCAGTGCAGATTTGGTTTCTTGGAATGCAATTTTTACTGTATGCGTGCAGCACAACTTGGCCGAAGAGGTTTTTGGTTTCTTTACATTGATGCGTAGTTCTCACAATAAGCCAGACCACATTACTCTAGCTACTATACTTGGGGCTTGTGGAGAAATTGCTTCTTTGGAGATGGGGAATCAGGTTCGTTGCTATGGCATGAAAACTGGGCTCGAGCTCGATAGCTCGGTCACGAATGCTTTGATTGACATGTATATGAAGTGCGGGTCCCTAGGAATTGCTCGGAAGCTCTTTGATTCCATGGAAAATCCTGATGTTGTCTCGTGGAGTAGTTTGATTGTCGGGTATGCTCAGTCTGGGTATGGAGAGGAAGCTCTTGCACTCTTTGGGAAGATGAGAAACATAGGTGTTAAACCAAATCAAGTAACATTTATTGGGGTACTTACAGCTTGTAGCCATGTTGGACTAGTAGAGGAAGGGTGGAAATTGTACAAAACAATGGAAATTGAGCACGGGATTGTGCCCACAAGAGAGCATTGTTCGTGTGTGGTTGATTTGCTTGCTCGTGCTGGACGCATAACCGAAGCAGAGGATTTTATCAATCAAATGGCTCATGATCCAGATCTTGTGGTGTGGAAGACTCTTCTAGCTGCTTGTAGGACCCGTGGGAATCTTGAGATTGGAAAACGTGCTGCGGAGAGTATTCTGAAGATTGATCCTTCCAATTCGACTGCTCATGTGTTGCTTAGCAACATTTATGCTTCCAATGGAAATTGGGAACATGTTGCGAGATTGAGGAGCTTGATGAGACAAAAGGGTGTTAAGAAGGTTCCAGGTCAGAGTTGTATTGAAATTATGGACAGGATTCATACTTTCTTGGCTGAAGATAGTTTACATCCAGAAAGGGACAACATATACACAATGCTGCAAGACTTGTGGTTGCAAATGTTGGATGCGGGTTATGTACCAATCAAGAAATAAGGTTTTCCTCTCTCTCTCTCTCTCTCTATATATATATATATATATTATTTCCTGATAAGTAAATCCAATATTAAATCGCTAACTTATCATTTATATAATCACGCATGAAAAAAGAACATAAAAAGCCCGTTATCATGAGTATATGTACTGTTACACAAATAATCCAGTGAACTCTCTACGTTAAATATAAAACTTTATGTAGCTTTTCTGTTTTTAAATACAGGCAAACTTATTGTAACTTTACATGGTAGTTTTTTCCCTTACAATGGTACTTTCTTTTGCCTTGCTGAGAGTGTCATCTAGTGAATGTTTTTTCACTTGCGTTTCGTAAGTGTCCATATTATGTATCAGTTGGCTTGATTTGTCCGGTTTTAATCTTCCCATTGCATTGTAAAAACACTTGAATGCTTTATCGCTTTTTTTTTTTATTTTCGCCCTCTTTATTTCAAAAGGCATAAACAGTTGTGGCATTTTATAGTTTATCCGAAACAATTACTACAGTTTATCTTATACTTGCGCTATATGTTTTGTTTTATTATTATTATTTTTTTTCAAAAAGAATTACAGATAAAGCAAAACGAATATCCTGTACTCTCTCTGTACTCTCTTTAAATTTAGAAGCAACAATTAATGAGCTTTTAATAGGACCTTTTTTTTAGGTTGCTCAAAACTAATTAATGAGAAGCTAATAATGGTTTTACTCCCTGGCTTTTGAGTATGTATGATAGACACAAACGGAAAGACCAGGTTTCTGAATTTCAATTGTAAAAGTGGAAGGACCAGCATTCTAAAAACACAGTGGATTACCATTAACATACTCCAACTTGATTTCTTGTATTTTGCAGGGTTGAGTACCTTGTCCTCGATCAATCTGATTAGTTATTTGAGCTTGGCTTGGTGGATCAGGTTGATTCGGTGGTTAAAGCATGCACAAATCCTTCAATAATCCACTCATTATTCAGTGCTACTTTACCTGATTCAGTTGAAGAACTTGCACGCACAATAATGCACGATGCTGTTCGGATTATTATTGGGAGGAAGTAAGTAGTAGATTGGTTATTACAAAAGTATCGAGTAAATATGTAAATCTCATTATGTGAAAAAGAAATATATATATATATATATATATTTTTCGTTCTGTACATCTAGTTGAACCTTGGTGTAGTCACTGTGGTGTCTCCTGGTTTTGTGAATGTAAAGAACATGGTTGTTAGGATTGGTCAATTCAGGAGTTGATTCGAGATACAATTCACAATTCCTGATTTTGAACTTCGAAGGGTTTTTTTTTTCCCCCCAGGAAGTATGAACTTCGAAGTTTTCAGTAGAAAACTCGAGGCTTATATTGAATGAAACTAGTGTTAAATTGTTAGTTAATTTGTTATTTTGATCACGATTCACTTTGTGATGTGACAAAAATGGTAGAGAATACGATGCCTATTCCTTATTCGGTCTTGTTCAAATAGTTATATTTGGAGTTTTTAACAGGAATTCGGCTTGTGAATCAATAAAGCAAAAACTGGTTTTTGTTGGAAGTGAAGAAGGGAAGCTTCTAGCTCTTTGTCAAAGCTTTGCAGAGGTATACACATGTTGGACAGCTTGTCTGTCCCACAATTTCCATTGCTGTATCATTTATAGAAGTTATTTAACTGTATACATTCTTATAAATAAATAAGTACAAAGCTGTTCATTCCTGACCATTGGGTATCTAGCTTGAGTATACATGCTGTCACCTCATATAGGGGTCAGCTGTGAATAGGTGTGTGTGTATGTGCGACGTGCGTATCAGAAAGAAATGGTGACTTCTGGACTATATAAAAGGAATGAACTAAGATCTTTCCTGCTATTAGTTAATGTGGAAAACTTCATTTCTTCGCCAAGCATTTTTATTCCTTGTATTCTTCTGCAGAGTCTGAATCCCCCAGTTCTAGTTTTTGTTCAAAACAAGGAGCGGGCAAAGGATCTCTACAAGGAGTTGACGTCTGATGACATACGAGCTAATGTTATACATTCTGATCTGTCCCAAATACAGGTAATCTCTGAATCATTCTTGTAGATTAACCAGTTAGATCCATATTGATACTTGAATATCTTTTGATCAAGTTAAAATGTAGCCAAATGAAATAATGAATATGAATTTCTATTTGAAAGGAACTTAATTTGTTGGTCACAGGAAGAAGAGTGGGTTTTGCAATTAAAATTCTTCCACAAGGTCTCTTATTCTGATGAATTTGGAGCATCTGTTTATGGTCACTTCAAACCTGTTAGAAGTCCTGAGCTGGTCTTTTTGCACCAACCCTGTCTCTCTCAAGATTTTAAAAAGCCTTTTCAGCATTCGAATTTTTATAATACTTTTCATGTGAACCTTTCAGTGTTTATAGTTTGATCCCCTTTGGATTTAAAATTTAAATAAATCTCATATTCCCCAACATATCTTACATATAAGCCATTTATTTGCCTTAGTTTGTTCCATCATATTAGAGGATTTTCACCACTTTTCCAATCTAAATATATTTTATATATTTAACTTGGGGCGCCCCACTTCCGACCCCCAATTGAGGAAGGGGACCAGGATCGACCTTCTGACCAAGGTCCATTACAACTAACCGAATATGATGAAGATTTAGCTTATTCATGACATTAGCTTTTGTAACACATGATTTTGAATTGCATGATTGTCCTATGTTTCTTTTCCATCTCTTTGTTACCATTATTTTTTATTCCTGTTATTTGTTAGTTGTACAACTGTATCTAGATTTATGCTTATATATCTTAAATTCTTAATTATAGACTGACTTGGGAATATGTGGTGCAACAAGATATGAATATATATAATTTAAATGAGCATATAGCTCTTGATCGTGCAGAATGGAGAAAAAGGATTCATACAGCCGACCCCAATTGATTGGGACACAAGGCTTGGTTTGGTTTGGTTTGGTTTGGTATCTTAAATTCTTAATTATATGCAGTGAGAAAATGCTGTTGATGATTGCAGTGCTGGCAAACATGGGTTTTAATTGCCACTGATGTTATTGCCTGGGGTATGGATTTCAAAGGTGTCAATTGTGTGATTAATTACGACTTTCCAGATTCTGCTGCAGCATACATCCACAGGATTGGTACATTAATCAACCTTTCCCAACTCCACCAACTCATCACCCACTAAGGCTTCATTTGGTTGCAGATTTAGAAAAGGAAAAGGAAAAGGAAAAAAAAAAAAAAATTCTAAATTCTAATTTATTTCTCACTGTTTTTTCTTTTACTTCCTAATTCCCCTATTAGCCAAACAAAAAATGTGTGTTTTCCGTGATGGTTTCCTTTCCTTTCCATGATTCCATCACTGAATACATGAACCTAACAGAGCTTGAAGTGACTTTTTGAATTTTACTCTTGTTTTTTTAGTCGCTGAAACCAGGTTTTCATCTTTCAAACAGGTCGGTCTGGCAGAGCAGGGAGGAGTAGAGAAGCTATTACGCTATATGCAGAAGTGGATGTTCCATTCTTGCGTAACATAGCCAATGTGATGGCGGCTTCTGTCGTGGATCATGTCCTTGCAGAAGAAAAGGTGGAAGAAGCACAGGCCACGTAGAGATGCTGTGTCAACCAAACCAAATGATCAGATTGAATAAGGAAGTGTTTGAGGCTATTTTTCTTCTCGGATCAACATTTTCGTAAGTACTCTTGTTTTCGACTGTTTTCCAATTTTACTGATTCAATGTTTGCATTTTCAGTGTTATGTTGTCTAAAATGAACTGTTGTCACTCAATCTTAGTTTCTATGGGGAAATGATACTTAGAAGCCGTACGGGATAGCTTTTTGGGGCCAACTGTTATTTATAAGCGAGTGTCATAAAGTTGTGACAGTTTGGATTAGATTAGTAAAAAATCGGTTCCTTTTTAAACTAAAGAACAGATTCTTTATAAAGCTCCAAGTTGTAGCTTTTTAGAAAATCTCTTATTCCCAAAAGGTGATTATTTTAAAACCAACCCAAACAGGCTCTTTATTTTCTGTTTTTTTTTTTTTTAAATTTTTTTTTTATTATTGATTAGTTGGGTATCTGGCACTTCAATTACAGCTTGCTGGTCTAATATGAATGCTTCATCAAGTGCAAATATAGTCGTATGAACTCAACTATAAGAGCTCCGGATGGTTGATTATCAAGGAACAGACTTTTTCTGTCTCTGCTAGATCAGAACTCAGTCACTCATGGACGGCAATAGATAGGTTTGTGGGATGTTAGTTATGTAGGCATTATTCAATATTTTAACACTCAGATCCTTTGAGGGGAAATTTTGATGAATTTTTTTTATTCTTGAAGTTATGATATCTTTTTTTATTTTTTATTTATTATTATTATTATTATTTTTAATTTTATAAAGAAAATCACTTTTTGACATTTTTTAGTGGGTAAGAGAGACGTGTCTGACGGGGGAAAGTTTGCAAACCCTTCATCATCATATACTTTTGTTGGAAAGATTAGGTTAAGTCAAAATAAAAAGCAACCTTATGTGCACACTTTTTGGGGAAAAAGAAATTATTTCAAGGAAAGCGTTAGTTTTTTTTTTGGGTTAATTGCAAAAACACCCCCTCAACTATGACCCTTTTTTGAGTACACCCCCTGATTTAAAAAAGTGAACAACTTCACCCCCTCAACTATCAAAAATTATTTAGTCTCAAACGCCGTTAACGGAAGTAATAAAATGACGCATATACCCTTGTTCTGAATTGCAAAAACACCCCCTCAACTATGACCCATTTTCGAGTACACCCCCTGATCTAAAAAAAGTTAACAACTTCACCCCATTCCCCCCCCCTCTCTCTCCTCTCTCTCTCTCTCTCTCTCTCTGCAACTTCTCTCTCTAAATTATAAGGTCCCAATTTAAAAAAAAATAAAAAAACTGTGTAATATGTTGGTCCAAAAGACCAACCCCACAATTTAGAAAAAAATAATTACATATAAAACATTGATCCAACTGTAATCCAACACACCCTAAACATTTGTCTCAACTCATTTTCATCTCATCTCTTAGTTTAGTCTACACAAATTGTTTTACCATCATGCCAAACTTTACAAATTTCAATCAACTATCAACCCTTATTACTGTTAGGCTGTATTTGGTTCATAGATTTAGTGAGGGAGAGAAAAGAAGAAAGGAAATCGAAAAAGAAAATTAATTCTCAGGTATTTTCCCTTCTATTTCATCCATGATTAATAATATCGAAAACTAATAATATTTAAAATATGAGTAATGCTATGCTTATCAAATTTTGTATCCTAAGTGGTTCTCAAACACGTGGTAGTAGGCCCAAGTGATTTTGATTGGAGGATGCTGAAGTCGTCCCACCATTATTGAAGGTGGTCCTGCCGTTACATGTATCTGAGAATCATTTGAGATACAAAATTTGGGAAGCATAGCATGACTCTTTCCTTGTAATTAAGCCAATGTATTACATATAATAAGGTTTTTTTGGTCTATTTGTAATTAAGCCAATATATTACATATGATAAGTTTTTTTTTTTTTTTTTTTTCAAATTTTGGGAGAATGAAGTATAATTAGACCAACATCTTACATGTAAAATCATTTTCTTTTAGCCTAACTGATATTTTTTGGGTGGCTATATAACAAGTTTACTTATTTTGCGGGGACTAAGCTTAATAAAATTTAAAAATTTCCGACATCTGCCACTAGTCGTGGTGGTGTGGGGCAAGGGAATGAGAGAGAGAGGGAGAGGGGATAGTGAGAAATTAGGGTAGACTGTAGAGAGAGAGATCAAACTCATTTTGGGCACAAAGGGTAAAAGTGTCCATTTTTGCTCTCACGTGATGGGCACATGCCCATTTTCTTTTGCAAACTAACGGAGGGGGTCAACTTGTCGAATAAAACAAACGGAGGGGGTCAATTTGTCGAAAAAAAAAGTTCAGGGGAGCGAGTTGGAAACGGGTTATAGTTGAGGGGGTGTTTTTGAAATTAACCCTTTTTTTTTTGGAGAGGGAGGAAAGCATTAATTGGCCAAGGCAACTGTTAGAAAACCTTAGTTTGGTATGGAGCTAATGAAGTAGTAACTTTTTTTTAGCAAAACATGTAAAAAAAATTACGTACGTTAAATATAGAACGAAAAAAAAGATGAAATAATAGTTGAGATGAAGATGGGAACATGATAGAGAGAATTATTTGGTTAAAGGTGAAAGAGTATAGGGTTCCATCAACCCCTAACCCACATCCCTATGTCGAGACATTTCCTCCAAACTTATTAAGGAGAAGCAAGTAAGACTTATTTTTTTGAAGAAAACAAAAACTGTGTTAGAATGCATTTTGTGATAACTTAAAAATGAAGATGATAATGTAATGATAATTCAGAAGAATTCATTCAGCAAATGTCATTCCAAACGAACCAAGGTTACAGTGAAAACAACCAGAAGAAACACATGAGAACAAGAGAAATATTACAAGGGAGGGGCTAAGTTTGGAAAAAGACCAAAGCTAAACATAGAATGTTGGTATCTTGGATCAATTTGATGATATGATGTTGATATAAAGGAGATTCTCACTAAGAAAACAAAAGAAAGCATGAACAGATTACGCAACACCGTCTCTGGATTCTCACTGATCATCCTTATTTTTCTCAAGTAATGTTTGCCGCAAAACCAAAGACAGAAAAAAGATGAAAAAAGGAAATAGTTTCAATGTAATTGAGAATGGAACAAATGAAATTCATTTTCTCATTCAGTTTCAAAATCAAATGCCTATTCTTGGAGGCGTATCCAAGTTCAAACAGATGATGATTAGTACTATCTGCTTTAACCCAACAATATTATACAACAGTTCATCAGCTTCAGGCCTTCAACAAAGAGCAGATAAAAAAAAATGGACTTTGCCTTTTCTCATCCAAATCCTTGTAGGACTAATTGCTCCACTTTTGTCACCTTTTAGTTCCTATTAAACACCCTCTTGACTTTGTCAGATATTCCATTCGTCTCAATTTGACAGTCAGATAAAGATGCAAGCGTGCATTCCCATAGGAAACTTCAACTAACCTGTAGTCTGTACATATATACACACATAATATGCCAGACACAACTCATTTGGTTGGGACTACTTGGCAATAGGATGTTCTGCAATTCCAGACTAACTATTAGCTTGTTCTTATTGTGCTCAGACGTGACTCGTGAGCTTCAGCCTAGACACCAATCACCACGAGGCCACTATATACAGATAAACATCAGAAACTAAGCTCTTATCAACTTGCTTCATGTGCATTCTATATTTCTTGATTGCTTTTCATGTCAACGATATATAAAATTGGCCTCACAGAAGATCTATAAATCACCTTTAAATTTTCTGAAGAGCATGATATAACTCCATTCCGTTTCTACCCTTGTTATGATACAGTGGAAGCTTATTTCTTGAATGGTACATAACTCACATCTAACATTTGCAACCACAAGTGTTGCAGCATTGTGTATATGTTGTCCCTTTTTGGATGTAAAATATCTTCAGCTAAGAAAGTATGAATCCTGTCCATAATTTCAAAACAACTCTGACCTGGAACCTTCTTAACACCCTTTTGTCTCATCAAGCTCCTCAATCTCGCAACATCTTCCCAATTTCCATTGAAAGAATAAATGTTGTTGAGCAACACATGACTAGCTGAATTGGAAGGATCAATCTTCAGAATATTCTCTGCAGCACTTTTTCCAATCTCGAGATTCCCACAGGTCCTACAAGCAGCTAGAAGAGTCTTCCACACCACAAGATCTGGATCACGAGCCATTTGATTGATGAAATCCTCTGATTTGGTTATGTGTCCAGCACGAGCAAGCAAATCAACCACACACGAACAATGCTCTCTCGTGGGCACAATCTCGTGCTCAATTTCCACCCTTCCTCTACTAGTCCCACATGGCTACAAGTTGTAAGTACCCCAATAATGTTATTTGATTTGGTTTAACACCTATGTTTCTCATCTTCCCGAAGAGTGCAAGACTTCCTCTCTATACCCAGATTGAGCATACCCGACAATCAAACTACTCCAGGAGACAACATCAGGATTTTCCATGGAATTAAAGAGCTTCCGAACAATTACTGCAGATTTGGTTCTTGGAATGCAATTTTTACTGTATGCGTGCAGCACAACTTGGCTGAAGAGGTTTTTGGATTCTTTACATTGATACGTAGTTCTCACAACAAGCCAGACCACATTACTCTATCTACTATACTTGGGGCTTGTGGAGAAATAGCTTTTTTAGAGATGGGGAATCAGGTTTGTTGCTATGGCATGAAAACTGGGCTCGAGCTCGATACCTCGGTCATGAATGCATTGATTGACATGTATATGAAGTTTGAGCCCCTAGGAATTGTTCAGGTCTTTGATTCCATGGAAAATCCTGATGTTGTCTCGTGGAGTAGTTTAATTGTCGGGTTTGCTCAGTCTAGTTATGGAGAGAAAGCTCTTACACTCTTCGAGAAGATGAGAAACATAGGTGTTAAACCAAATCAAGTAACATTTATTAGGGTACTTATAGCTTGTAGCCATGTAGGCCTAGTAGAGGAAGGGTGGAAATTGTACAAAACATTGGAAACTGAGCATGAGATTGTGCCCAAGAGAGAGCATTCTCCACAAAATTAGATATAACTTTTTCATCTTTGTTGTTAAAATAAATAGGGACGCATAAATTCCATACACGAATATAAAATGGCCATTGTCTAAGTCCTCTCAGTGTAGGGTGTTTAGGGGCGAGCAGGTTCATAATTGAGTTGTCATACATGTGGGTATCCAAACTTCTAGATCAAGTTAAAAATTGCTGGGTAATATGAAATTCTTCACACAATGATGATGTTAATTAAACGACTACGTAATCTTCATACGTGTGATTGTGTCTGTATATGGATGTACGACTGTTTGTTTGTGTATATATCTCTACGAATTCGAGATCTTTGTTAGAAACTTTTGTTCAACCAATTTGAGGCATTGGGTTCATGCCACAAATTTATGTATTTTTTTTTGGGTTTTGTTGAAATGGTAGCACTTGTTGATATTCGTCACTTGTAATTTATTTGCATAAGGTTATACGTATTCAAATCTTCAGTAGAAACATCCACGTTTTGTCATATCCACCTATATGCAAACTCTTGATAGCAGCTTTACGTATGCACATTTTTATTTCTGTTTTTGTTAAAAGCTTTACGTATGCACATGATCATTAAACCATCCAACTTTCTCATTTTGATTTTTCCACTTATGTCGCGTGTTGATTGCATTTTTTATTATTTTATGATGTAATTGCTATTCTCATAGGGTGCCGGGAGTACCGAAGTAGCTTGTGAACTATATGTAAAAGCTGAAGGTGGTGAAGGATCAAAGCTTCCCTTTGTGAGAAAGGTATCTTGTTGCAGACATTGTGGTGTTGCTCTCTAGAGCTATTTAAGGCATTTGACACATGAAATTACTTGGTAATACATATTCTCTTATATGCCATATATCACATCTTCTCCTTCTTCTTTTTTCACTTCTTTGACCTTGTAGTAGGAAACAAAAGAGCTATAGTTAGTTTTCTATTGTCTGAAATATTTCTATAATGCAAAATGGGACCTTATCAATTTTTTTACCTCCTCCATAGAAGCTCAAATCCTTTTAATTTGATGTCTATGTAATGGACAAATCTTCCTTCTCTTACTACCTGATGCCATATATCAATGATAAGAAACATGAAAACTAAAATATGATTTACATATAATGATGTTAGCCGAATCATTCGACCAACTGTCTTTCTCAACTTCAAGACCGAACAGTCGAGCAATGATTACATTTGCTCCTTGTGCATGCAAAAACTTTTAAAAGAAGCTCTTAAAGCATTTGGAATCTTGCAAAGTACTACAAATTTTTACGTAAAGCCAAGCACCTATGCCCATCTAGTCTCAACTTGCTATTCTCTAAGATCTTTACAACATGGGAAAAAAAATCCATGAACTTATCACGACATCAAACTGCCACCAAGATATGATTCTCCATAATCATACACTCAATATGTACTGAAAGTGTGGGTCATTAGCAGATGCTCGAATTTTTTTTGATGAAATGTGTAACACCCTGTATTTTCTTTTTCATTAATAAATGAATTTTTTTAATTTTAATTGCTATTTATAATTTTTGTTTGGGGTCAAACTGTAATTTTCATAAATATAGAAAATATTTTCTATGGTTTCAAAATCAATATCTATATTTTTGTATAAACCGGGAATTTAATTCCTACATTAATATGATTTCTGTATTTTTTTTATTTCAACCAGTTAATACCAGTTTTGATTTTTATCTGCGTTTATATCGCGTTTTGGGTGTGGGAGCATGTGAGGTCAACCACACCGTGCACTTTCCACTTGTTGCTTGGAGGCCACAACTATTACAGTATATATATATCACTCAAACTCTCAGATTTTCTCACAGTATCTCAATTCTCTCTACGTCTCTCTCTATACCTCCCAATTTCTCTCAATTCTCTCAATCACTCTTTCTCTCCCTCTCTCAAGAACAACACACACACACACACATATTATATATGATATACTTATATATATATTCAGTCACATACATATACATAGATACATACATATATAGTTTAAGAGAAATCGGAGGAGAAATTTTATCGACGGCGGAAAACTCTCGGTCTCAAATTCTCTGTACAATTGCCCTCTGTGAGTATTATAAACTCACTCGTCATGTTTATATACGTGTATTTCAGTATATATAGGTGTGTATATGTGTATATATATGTATTTCACCATTGAAGCTTAAAATTGGAGTTTTGTAAATCTTAATCAAAATGAAATTTATGAATTGGGAATGAAAGATCTTAGTCCCAATAAGCTACGGTTCGAATCCTACGGAGAAATTCATTCATACAGTGACGTATCATCGATTTAAAGTTTTGTCACTCTAACTTTAATCGCGAAAATCAAGCGATACAATCCGTATTAGTTAAAATTGATTGCATATTCGTAATCTACGCGGAAAACCGAAGAGATCCATATATGGCATGACATAATTGAAATAGAAAACAGAAATGGGTATAATTTCAGTTTAAAACCAGAAATAGGGGAAAACGAGGAAGATGATGAAACTGCAAGAACTCGCGCGCGCAACCCGCTCGCGCGAACCATTTCCCCTCTTCGCGCGCGCGACCCACACGCGCGACACCCGCTGCCCAATCGCGCCCGCGACCCGCTCGCGCGACCACCCTCTCCTTCGCTCGCGAGATCCGCTCGCGCGACCTGGGGCAGTTTGAACTGTTTTTGTATTTTTGTATAAGGGACTGTTTGAAAAAGGTTTTGAAAGTTTTTAAAGAACTGTTTGGCAAATATATTGTTTTAAAGGCTCATTGTTAGGAATTGAACTTATAAGAATGTTTAAGACCGAGATTTATGTTGAACGAGTATCCCGCTTGAGATTAATAACTGTTACTGCAAACTGTGAACATTGACATACATATTAGGGTCAAGGTTGTGTCAACATGCATGTGTGTGAGAAAGCGTGAAAAGAGTAAAGAGTGGCGGTCTGGTGTACGACCTCAATATCGATCGGATATTATTCCTGGTATTGGAGGCGATAGTGTTGTGTACGGCTTAGATATCGATCGGATATTATTCCTGTTTTCTAGGGCGCTCATTTCGGATATCGATCAAATATTATTCCTGGTATCCGAAGCGATGGTATTGAGTTACGACTTAGATATCAATCGGATATTATTCCTGGTATATAGGCCGCTCGTTTCAGATATCGATCGGATATTATTCCTGGTATCCGAAGCGATGGTATTGAGTTACGACTTAGATATCGATCGGATATTATTCCTGGTATCTAAGGCGCTCGTTTCGGATATCGATCGGATATTATTCCTGGTATCCGAAGCGATGGTATTGAGTGCGGTTTGGATATCGATCGGATATTATTCCTGGTATCTGAGGTAATGGTTTTGTTGAATCGAGTTTTGTTGAGAGAAAAGAGTCAGAATGATGAGATATCACATTGTTCATGCACGGTCGCATATTTACGGCTTACTTTATTTCCCCCGTTACTTATGTTGGAATTGGAACCTTGAATCTATTGCTTTTAAAGTTAAATTGCACCGCTGTTTATTTGCTTATATATACATTGCGAACACTTGTTTATTTTGCTCACCAGCTTGCATAAGCTGACGGCGTTGATGCGTCCGGGACTGTATGTCCAGATTTTCAGGGTCAGGAGCAGCCAGGGTACTTCGACTATGCTAGTTAGAAGCAGGAGACTTTCCAGAAGGCTGCTTTATATTTCTTATGTCTTTTATTTTGGGTTGTAATAAACTAGTTTTAGACTTTTGAATAAGGCGTCTTGTGCCTAAGCTTATGACTGCTGTAATAGTTAGTAAGTTTTAATTTTGGAGCTTATGTTTTGTTAGTATTCCTTTGCTCTAGAAATGTTGTTAAGTTATTTGCTGCAGGGACAATTGGTCATACTCACTTGTCACGACCTACGAGTCTATAAAGGAAATTAAATGCTTTCCTGAATTATGCTACGTCGGGGCGTGACAGGCTTTTTGGTATCAGAGCCAGGTTATGGCTCAACCAATTATCCAAGACGCCTAGGATCTCCCGTTAAGATAGTTCGACTTCTTTCCGTGTTTAGTCGCTTTCTATCGTTGAGAATTTTCTTTCTTCCTGAGAATTTGACCGAATTCTTGTTGATCAATGGATAGGTACCGTTCTCTCGATCTTATGGCTGGAAGAAATCTCAGGAATCGTCCCGCTATTGAAGATGCACCCCGGTAGTAGATCCAACAGGAATGTTTGAGGCTTTTGTAATAAGATTGGAGAGGGTTAGTGATCAGAATGCAAGGAACAATAATCATAATGGGAATCATAACGGGAATGGAAGGCAAGCCCACCAGACTGGAGACAATCTTCTCAAGGAGTTTCGCGCTCTGCGACCTGAGTATTTTGCGGGGACTGATGAACCCTGACAAGCGGTATAGTGGCTACGCCAGATGGAGCGTATCTTTGAGACCATAGAGTGCACTGATCAGGAGAAGAAGCATCTGGCTATCTTCCAGCTGTCTTATGCAGCGGCTGATTGGTGGGATGCTGAAAAGGCGACTATTGGGGAAGAAGCTGCAAGGAGAATGCCGTGGGTGGTGTTAAAGGAAAGATTTCTCGAGAAGTATTTTCCTGAAGAAGAGAAGGACAAGAAAGAGAAAGAGTTTATGGAATTGACTCAAGGAAATATGACTGTCCGAGAGTACACTACTCGGTTTGAGCGTCTGTCTCGCTTTGCTCCACACATGGTGGACACACCCCAGAGGAAAATCAAGAAGTATCACCGGGGTCTCAACTTGTCTCTCCGACATCTGACTATGGGGCATTTGGGCCAGTCATTTGAAGCCCTGGTGAGATTGGCTACGGGGTTGGAGAATGATGGATGTCAGAATTTGAAGCCATTGGGAAATCGACCTCCGCAAAAGGGTTATTCCGGACAGACACCAGGGTACCCTCAGGGACAGAAAAGGACCTGGGATGGAGGGAAGAAACCTCAACAGACACAAGCAGTACAACAATATCCGCCTCGAGCAACAGGAGGGAACAACAACAATAACTGCTTCAATTGTGGTAATCCCGGTCACCGAGCTAAAGATTGCAGACTGACTAGGCGTGCTGATCGTTCGGGAGTGGTGTACTATAATTGTGGCATGCCAGGTCACATAAGTCCGGAATGCAAGGCTCCTAGGAGAGGCAATTACGGTCAGCAAGGACAGGCCCGCCTGAATGCTGTTATTCCCGAGGATGCTGGTTATGAAGAAACAGGGTATGAAGAAGGTGCTTATGACTTGGGACTGCCCGAGCAACAAACAGTGGAAGGTACTCTAACCTTGTTTAACTCTCATGTTAAAGTTTTATTTGACACGGGCGCTACACATTCCTTTTTATCTGTTAAGATTGTTCAGAAGTTGGGAATAGTACTGCAACGTTTGGATGAAGCTTTGAGTGCTGCCTCATCCTTAGGAACCACCGTCAAGTTATTACATGTATGTAAGGATTGTCCTCTACGGTTAGGAGACCGTGAACGTTTGGCAAGATTGGTAGTTCTGTCGATGAAGGAGTTCGATATAATCTTGGGAATGGATTGACTCGAGAAGAATGATGCGAAGTTGGATTGTGCAAGGAAGAAGATCACATTTGCGGACAATGGGAATCGACTCTTTGATTTCTGATCGGTAGAGAACTAATCCTAATTATACGCCTTAATTCACATTTGTTAGTTCCTTTTTATCCTGTTTTTGTATATTTTTACTTCGTTTTCTATTTTCTGACAGGTTTTGGAAGAAATCAAGTATATCAGGCTAAACAGGGTGAAAAAGCAGAAGAAAAGAAGCTGAAAAAGCCAGTTCGCGCGCTCGACCCGCGGGCGCGGAAATCCAGATATCGCTCGAGCGATCCGCGCGGGCGAAGTCGTAAATGTCGCGCTCACGCGACCCGCTCGCGCGATATGTGTAAAAAGCAAAGTTGCGTATTTTAGTGTACTGAAGACTCCTGTGCAAACGAAACTGCTGAACGACGTCTAGACTGTAAATTACATCAGTTTCAGTTCGTTTCGGGTTAGGAAGGCTTCCAAAACTTGTTGTAAATCTATATATACCCTATTTTATTACAATTAAAGGGTTAGACATTATTAGCAATTATTATACACACATACTTCCAGCCATTGAAGGGAGGGAAGCAAGGAGAAGAAGAAGAAGACCAAGGGTTTCCATGGCCTCCTCCATCAACTACTTGCCATCCATCACTTCTATGGACGGCTAGATCATAGATCTAGGGTTTCAATGAAGCCCTAGACGAGTAATAGGTTTTATTTATGTTTTTATTTTAGTTTTATTATGTATGGATGATAGTTACATGTTTAGAGGATTTTTATAAATAAATCGTACTTCTATTGATTAAATCATTACTTTCAAAGTTTATTCTTGTCTTAGATCTATTTTGACTGTGATGTGCTCAATAATCTATATTTGCTGTGCTTGTATAGATTGTTTACATGTAATGGTGCTTAAATTGATTTGTGCTATCAAGTATCCGAATAGTCCATGCCTAGGTTAGACGGATTAGATCACAACCCTAGTTTAGTGTGGGATAATTCGTGCTAACCGAAGATGGATTATGTTGGTGCTTGAACCATGAATATCTTCTTGTCGGAGGAATTGGGCTTGTAGCTACAATTCCCCATAATCATCCAACTTAGTAAGCTAAAGTAATTCATAAATATTCCTTATTATGAAGCTAGTGGTGGAGTTGCAATCCTAGGTTCACTTAACATTATTTAAAACACTTTTAATTGCTTTCATAGTTTAAATTTAGTTTTATTGTTATTAGTTTAATTAAAATCAAATCAAAATCCGTTTTCATAATTAACTAAAGTTAGGTTTTAAAATTAAGTCGCTGTAGTTAATCAATCTCTGTGGGTTCGACCTTTACTTCCACACTGCAAATCTTTTGAAAAGTAAAGAACACTTTTTATATCTTGATTATGACAAGATCAAATTTTGGCGCCGTTGCCGGGGATTGCAATTCACTACCTTTAGTTTTATAATCTTAGTTTAGTTAATTTGTAAATATTAGGTTAGTTTTTTTTTTTTTTTTTTTTTTTTTTTTTCGTTTTGTTTTTAGTTACTAACTTGTTCTTTTATTTCCTAGTCAACGTTTCCGAGTGGAGCAGCTAATTACATCAAAGGAGCTTACGCGAAAAAATAAAATAAAATAAAATAAATTGCTTCTTGTGAAACTCGCTTTAAACCACTGTAAGTCAGGGCGCTGTGACGCACTATTTGCATTAGTTTAGGGTCAATTGCACTGCATTAGCTAGGAAACCCGGGGCGCTGGGCTTGACGCGGTCATTGCATTACAGGATAATATTCATGCATCACAATAGTTGAGTGCTTGTTATCTTAGTTGCGTGATTGCTATTTGTTTTTTTAGTTGAGTCAGTTTTTGTTTTTAGTTTACTTTCTTTTAGTTTATGTTAGGTACACGTTCAAATAAACCGGAATTAAAACCTTTTGACTCTGAACTTGAACGTACATTAAGACTTAACAAGTCTTCCAACTTAACTTCTAGAACACGGTTTTTAATAGACGACGATTTGACACCAAAACCAACGTCTTTATTTGAATCTGAAATACGCAGTACCCTTACAAGATTAAAGAAACCACGCTTTCATAACATAGAACCGATTAAAATGGCAGAAATTGGAAATAATAACGATAACAACCAAAATAACAACGGAAATAATTTGAATAATCCTAATATACCACCACCTCCTCCACTTAAAGATTATTTTATTCCGACGACTTACACGCCACAAACTTGTATCGACTTACCGGAGGCGACGGCATCTCACTTTGAGATAAAGTCGTCTACCATCTCGCTACTTCCATCTTTCCATGGCCGTTTAAATGAAGATCCATATAAACACTTAGGAGATTTTCAAGATATATGTTCTACTTTAAAAATCCAAAACTTAACTGATGATGAATTAAAATTGCGGCTCTTTCCATTCTCTTTAAAAGATAAAGCTAAATATTGGCTTCAATCTTTGGAGCCAAATACAATTAGAACATGGGAAGACTTACACACCGCATTTTTACAAAAGTTTTTTCCGATTATGCGTACGAATCAGATAAGAAAATCTATAACAAACTTTGTTATGCAAGATGGGGAATCACTTTATGATACGTGGGAAAAATTTAAAGAATTATTACGTTCGTGCCCACATCATCAGGTCCCTAAGTGGCAGTTGGTCCAGGTCTTTTACGAGGGACTTATTCCTTCGGTCCGTAACACCGTCGATGCTGTTTGTGCGGGTACCTTCCTACACAAAAGTGCCGATGAGGCCTGGAAATTTTTTGAAACGTTAAGCGAGAATTCGATGCACCAAGCGGTGTCTGTCCGTTCTGAGGGATACCCACAACCTAAGAGGGAGGTAAAGTTCGAGTCAAGTCAATCAATTGAAATAAAAGAACTATCTAACAAACTTGACCGACTTTTAACAATGAACCAAACGACAGCCCCACCCGCTCGTGAAATTTGTGCATTATGTTCTGATCCTTCACATTCGATACTTGCATGTCCATCGGCGAGTCAATTTTCGGAATTCGTGGAGCAACACATTAACTCTATTCAACAATACCCACGAAATAATTATAATTCGACTACTACTAATAATCCGGTTGCGCCATGGAGAAACCATCCTAACTTCTCGTGGAAAAATAATAATAATAATCCTAATGAGGCGACTAATTTTCCTAATGCGTATCGACCTCAGTTTCAACCTAATCAATACCAACAACCGCATCCTAATCCGAACCCTCCAAGGGGTAACATTTTTGAGTAAAAGGTGTTGGCATCCCTTAATAAAATTGAAACGCAAGTACAGCCACAAGCACAAATAGTGCACTCTCATACACAATCCATTGCGAAGCTTGAATCCCAAATGGGACAACTAGCTACTGTAGTGAGTCGTAGAAACGAGGGGACGTTGCCTAGTCAAACAATTCAAAACCCTAAGGGACAATATGAGGTTAAGGGGTCGAATGAATTAGTAAACGCCGTCTCAACTAGGATGACTACACGAGAGGAGGTGATAGAAACCCCTAATAAGAATGAGAATGTGATAGATGTGAACATCAACTCTAATAAAGAGAGGGGTGAGGACGTGAATCAAAGTAGAAAATAAAATGAACCGGTCTCAACGAATTATATTCCGAGAATGCCATATCCACCAAACGTTGAGAGACCGTCACATTTGCCCAAGAAAGGGTCAAAAATGGAAGATATACTCGAGGTGTTTAAACAAGTTAAAATTAATATTCCTTTCCTCGATGCTATTAAACAAATTCCCGCTTACGCTAAATGTCTTAAAGACCTATGCACACAAAAGCGCAAAATACGCAGTCATACTCCTAAAAAGGTCTTCCTCACGGAAAAAGTAAGTTCAGTTTTTCAACACGCTCCTCCGAAGTACAAGGATCCAGGTACGCCTACTATTTCATGTGTCATAGGTGGCACTATCATTCATAGGGCTCTCATTGACTTAGGAGCTAGTGTTAACCTCTTACCTTATCATGTCTACAAACAAATAGGATTAGGTGAACTTAAACCTACGGCCGCTACTATTCAATTAGTGGATCGTTCCATCAAAGTACCTAGAGGAATCGTCGAAGACGTCTTAGTAAAAGTTGATCAATGTTTCTATCCTGTTGATTTTATGGTCCTTGACACCGAACCGGTGCTAGATGCTAGAAAATACACTCCTGTTATTCTTGGTCGTCCATTCTTAGCCACGGCCAACGCACGGGTCAACTGCCGGACGGGGGTAATGAAAGTGTCGTTTGGGAACATGAACTTAAAATTAAACGTTTTTAACGCTATTGATCAACCTCCTAAAGATGACGATTACCTATGTGAGGCGGAAGGTGAGGTAAGACGGAATATTGAGCCTAACAAAGCAATAAATTTGAGTAACGACAAAGATATAGCGGATGATGAGTGGATGAACCCTCATACCTCGGACCCTAATGCTGAATCTACTCGAAAGGTAAGAAATCGATTTGAACATACTGAAAAACCGTCGATTGAATTAATTCGAAACGATGTAATTTCTGCTTACCATCGAGCTCTACCTGATATTCTTAGGGGTACGAAGTCTGATTTTCAACCTCCGTAAGTCTTGAGCTAGAACGGTCTAGCTGAAGACGTAAAAGTTAGCGCTTCTTGGGAAGCAACCCAAGCTTTTTTTCGTTCAATTTTTTTTTTTAATTTTTGGTCGTTTTTGAGTCTGTTTGAGTCTGTTTTGGACATTCTGGACAGGTTTGGGGGTTGGAATTAATTTATTTTAATATTATATACATAATTTTAGCTAAAAAATGGAAAACACCCAAATCGCGCGCGCGATCCGCTCGCGCGAGTTTGTGACTTAGTGGTTTTTCCTTGTTTTTTCTTATATGATGCCTCTGCTTCTTCTCGCGCCTGGTTTCGCGGGCGCGAGGGGGTCCCGCTGGTGCGATTTCAAAAAAAAAAAAAAAACCTTAGGATTCGTGCGCGCGACGGCCGCTCGCGCGGACCGCTTGCGCGACCCCCCATTTATGCATTTTCTTCTTTTGTTTTCTTATATCTTCCTCCCACACCTGTCACACAGTTTTTCCATTTTTGTTTTTGTTTCGTAGGTCCTTTTCTATCAGGTTTTTGTTTGTTGTCATAATTCTGGTTATGTTTTATTTTCTTTTATCGTATGCTTTATTTTCTTTTTTTTAGTTTATGTTTATTTTGTTTTCTTTGTTTTGTTATATCGTATAGATTAGGTTAATTTCTTTATATTTCTTTTAGTTGTTTTTCATATTTTCTTTGTTTAGTTTCTTTTCTCTAGAAGTAACAGGTAACATTGAACTTTATAGCCATATTCCTTTGTGTTCACCTGTTCTATGCTTGCCGAGATCGAGGTACTATCGTTCCTTTCTTACCTACTCTCCTTTCTTTCATTTTATTGTTTCATTGGGGACAATGAAAGGTTTAGGTTTGGGGGTATGCACACACACATGCACATTATTTTATGCAAAATTTTTAAAATTTTTCAATAAGTGTGTTTAAATAAACGATGTTACCGACGTTTTTACAATCTTAATTTGATACTTCTTGTTAAATAACTTTGAATTGTTATAGAATGGTAAACAAGGGAAGATGTGATTAAACATTTGCTGAAGTTATGATGTAACGTTTTAAGTTATGTATTGTTTGAATCGTAGTTTTATATCATAGATTTGCACATAAACTTATGCACTGCACGTAGTCATTTGAATACATGTTTGATGTGAACTATAATATGATTCGGATTTCTAGATAACACATGGTGGAGACTAAGCCCAGTAAGCTTTTGAGCCTATCTTTTCTTTTTAGAGGGTTATAAATACATCTTGTGTTTGTCGAATTTCATTGAAATAGCGCATCTACTTGTTGTTTAGTCACATTATTCTTGTTTTGGTTGATAGTCAAGTTAAAATATTTGTTACCATGCTAAATAATCTTCCATTGCAAACATTGAAGAACCGTATAACCCTAGGAAATGATCTTAGGCCCTTCTTTGTTTACTGCCGACCGATAAATTATAAAATTTCCTTAGTTCGCCCTTTGAGCCGTTACAATGCCTCTTTTTCTTGGTTCACCATTATCCTCTGTAAAAGCTCCAACTTGATCAACTTGGCGTATACCACTGGAAGAGTGATCAACTTTTAGTAGTATTAAGGCGATGTGTTGATTGAGAAGAAGAAAATAAGATGCTATTGGGGTAGTTGTTTGGTATTCAATGCATAGTCATTTGAGAAGCGAGAAAAGAAAAAGAAAAAGAAAAAGAAACAAAATAAAAAGAAGAAGGTTGAAAAAAATTGAATGAGAAAAGAGAATGAAAGAAGCTGAAGTTGGTAGAGAAGAAGAATGAAAGAAATCAAACATGCCTTATAATGCCGTTCTAAACCTACCCAATTAATCCTTTCTATCCTTTTCCATTGTCTGAGCCACAATACAACCTTTGAAAAGTCCTATTTGATCTTAGGAAACATGGTTCGGATATGAAAAAGATGGGAGGGGGATTAAAACATGGTAATGATTAATTTTTCTTGATTATTGGCATCCTATCCATGAGACTACTGTTCTTTCGTGTCATGCGTCTTTTTCGAGTCATATGTGAGCATTTCTCGTTTTGAAAATATATTTCCTTTACTCACATATTCTAGAAAAAATTACACCTGTTTCTGAGTATTTCATTTGAGAGTGTAATTAACATTGTAAGATTCGTAGTCGAGACATAGTTGGATGGTTATCCGAGTTATATTCCATGTTCATGACATGCGCGTGTTTATTTGACTACCACATCACACACGTGCAATTGTATGAGGAACTCTATTGATTTATATGATGCATGTGCTTGAGATTGTTTTTCATGATATAGGTGAACGTTTGATTCTGTTTCTTCTTGTTCATTATTCTATTTCGAATCATTGTTTTATAATAAGGAGTATTGAATGTTATGTTCTTTAGTTTTTAATAAAACTTTTTTAAGTTTTTAAGTTAATAAAGATGGTTGTGGGTAACTTGTTGACGAGAACCCTCACGAGACTTCACTCGTCCGACTAGGGACACCTAGAGGTTTAAAAGGCTTGTTGCATATGCTAAATGCAATCGTAATCCATGCGAAAATGGAATAGATTTTTTTTTAGTAGTAGTTTTTATTTTAGTTTTGCTCGAGGACTAGCAAAATGTAGGTTTGGGGGTGTGATCGGTAGAGAACTAATCCTAATTATACGCCTTAATTCACATTTGTTAGTTCCTTTTTATCCTATTTTTGTATATTTTTACTTCGTTTTCTATTTTCTGACAGGTTTTGGAAGAAATCAAGTATATCAGGCTAAACAGGGTGAAAAATAAGAAGAAAAGAAGCTGAAAAAGCCAGTTCGCGCGCGCGAAAATCCAGATATCGCTCGAGCAATCCGCGCGCGCGAAGTCCTAAATGTCGCGCTCGCGCGACCCGCTCGCACGATATGTGTAAAAAGCAAAGTTGCGTATTTCAGTGTACTGAAGACTCCTGTGCAAATGAAACTGCTGAACGACGTCTAGACTGTAAATTACATCAGTTTCAGTTCGTTTCGGGTTAGGAAGGCTTCCAAAACTTGTTGTAAATCTATATATACCCTATTTTATTACAATTAAAGGGTTAGACATTATTAGCAATTATTATACACACATACTTTCAGCCATTGAAGGGAGGGAAGCAAGGAGAAGAAGAAGAAGACCAAGGGTTTCCATGGCCTCCTCCATCAACTACTTGCCATCCATCACTTCTATGGACGGCTAGATCATAGATCTAGGGTTTCAATGAAGCCCTAGACGAGTAATAGGTTTTATTTATGTTTTTATTTTAGTTTTATTATGTATGGATGACAGTTACATGTTTAGAGGATTTTTATAAATAAATCGTACTTCTATTGATTAAATCATTACTTTCAAAGTTTATTCTTGTCTTAGATCTATTTTGACTGTGATGTGCTCAATGATCTATATTTGCTGTGCTTGTATAGATTGTTTACATGTAATGGTGCTTAAATTGATTTGTGCTATCAAGTATCCGAATAGTCCATGCCTAGGTTAGACGGATTAGATCACAACCCTAGTTTAGTGTGGGATAATTCGTGCTAACCGAAGATGGATTATGTTGGTGCTTGAACCATGAATATCTTCTTGTCGGAGGAATTGGGCTTGTAGCTACAATTCCCCATAATCATCCAACTTAGTAAGCTAAAGTAATTCATAAATATTCCTTATTATGAAGCTAGTGGTGGAGTTGCAATCCTAGGTTCACTTAACATTATTTAAAACACTTTTAATTGCTTTCATAGTTTAGATTTAGTTTTATTGTTATTAGTTTAATTAAAATCAAATCAAAATCCGTTTTCATAATTAACTAAAGTTAGGTTTTAAAATTAAGTCGCTGTAGTTAATCAATCTCTGTGGGTTCGACCTTTACTTCCACACTGCAAATCTTTTGAAAAGTAAAGAACACTTTTTATATCTTGATTCTGACAAGATCAATTTCCAATGTAATCCTTCAGGTGATATGTTCCTCACCAGATGCCTAGCAAACATTGAGGTTGTCAGTGCAGAGGTGACAGTGTCATCAATACCGGTGATCAAGGAATTTGAGGAAGTATTCTGAGATATTTCAGGATTACTGCCGGAAAGGGGCATAGAGTTCTGTGTGGAATTGGTACCAGGTACTCGACCTATAACCAAGGTTCCCTACAGGATGGCCCCTACAGAGTTATTGGAGTTGAAGGAACAAGCTCAAGAACTTGAGAAGTTGGGTTTTGTTCGTCCAAGTACTTCACCCTGGGGAGCACCAGTGTTATTTGTGAAGAAGAAGGATGGGACAATGCGGTTGTGTATTGACTACCGGGAATTGAATAAGGCTCGGATAGACGATCTGTTTGATCAGTTTCATGGAGCCACGACCTTTTCTAAAATTGATCTACGGTCAGGGTATCACCAGTTGAGGGTGCGGAAGGAAGACATACCTAAAACTGCTTTCAGGACGAGGTACGGACACTATGAGTTCTTAGTGATGCCGTTTGGGATGACGAATGCTCCAGCTGTGTTTATGGACTTGATGAACAGAGTATTCAACCCATACTTAGATCAGTTTGTCATTGTCTTTATTGATGATATTTTGATCTATTCCAATTCAGAGGAAGAGCATGAACAACATCTAAGGATCGCGTTGCAGACTCTCAAGGATCACCGCCTGTATGCTGAATTCAGCAACTGTGAATTCTGGCTTCAGGAAGTTAAATTCCTCGGGCATGTGATCTCACAACAAGGAATCGCGATTGACTCATCAAAGACTGATGCAGTGGCGAATTGGACTCGGCTGACTAATGTTACAGAAGTCAGAAGTTTTCAGGGACTCGCTGGTTACTATCGGAGATTTGCAGAGGGTTTCTCCAAGATAGCAGCCCCGTTAACTGGTTTGACTAAGAAAGATTTGAAGTTTGAGTGGACTGATAAGCATGAACGCGCTTTTCTGGAATTGAAAGAGAGATTGACAACAGCGCCAGTGCTTGCAATACCAAAGGATGGTGAGAAGTTCACTATTTTTAGTGACGCCTTGTATCAAGGATTGGGTTGTGTCCTTATGCAAGACGGAAAGGTTATTGCATATGGTTCACGACAGTTGAAGCCGAATGAATTAAACTACCCAACTCATGATTTGGAGCTAGCAGCAGTCGTATTCGCACTTAAGATCTGGAGACACTACCTCTACGGGGAGAAGTTTGATTTATTCTCAGACTACAAGAGCCTCAAGTATTTGTTTACTCAGAAAGAGCTGAATATGAGGCAACGCCGGTGGATGAAGCTGATTAAGGACTATGACTTTACATTAGAGTACCACCCTGGTAAGGCTAATGTAGTTGCTGACGCCCTAAGTCAGAAACCTCAAGGAATGATTGCTTCATTGATGTTGAGGGAATGGAAAGCTTTGGAGATAATCGCAGAATTTGATATGCAGAGTTCTGAGGGAAGTGTCGGGCAACACTTTGGATGCCTCGTAGTACAACCAACACTTATGAGTCGAATTATTGAGGCCCAAAAGAAAGACGAGAAATTTCAAGCATGGTTCGCCAAGATGTCAGAAAAGGACCCTACAGAATGGAAGGTTGGGATCGATGGAGGATACCGATGTCGAGACAGATTGTGTGTGCCAAATTCTGGAGATTTGAGAAAAGATATTCTCGAAGAAGCACATAAATCGAGACTGACAGTACACCTAGGAGGAACAAAGATGTATAAAGATTTGAAGAGAAACTTCTGGTGGGAAGGGATGAAACGAGAAGTAGCCGAGTTTGTGTCTAAATGTTTGACTTGTCAACAAGTGAAGGCCGAACATCAGAGACCCTCAGGATTGTTACAACCCCTACCTGTTCCAGGATGGAAGTGGGAACACATAACTATGGATTTCGTGGTTGGACTACCCCGGTCACCACAGAACTATGATGCAATTTGGGTAATCGTGGATCGTCTGACAAAGTCCGCACACTTTATCGCGTACAATATAACTTACCCAGTAGAAAGGATGAGTCGAATGTATCTACATCAAGTGGTGCGACTGCACGGTGCGCCTGTGTCGATTGTATCAGACCGCGATGCCCGTTTTACCTCAGGATTTTGGGAAAGTTTACAGAAGGCTATGGGAACTTCGCTCAAGATGAGTACTGCATTCCATCCTCAGACCGATGGACAGACCGAGCGTGTTAATCAGATTATGGAAGATATGCTGAGAGCTTGTGCAATCGATTTTGAAAAGTGTTGGGAGACGCACTTACCGTTGGTCGAATTTGCATATAACAACAGTTATCACTTGAGTATTGGGATGGCACCGTTTGAAGCCTTATACGGGTGGCCATGTCGATCTCCGTTGTGTTGGGCAGAAGTGGGAGACACAGAATTGTTGGGACCAGAGTTGGTAAGAGAGACTAATGAGAAGATTTCACTGGTCAGGGAAAGGATGAAAACTGCACAGAGTAGACACAAGAGTTATGCGGATCGACGTCGAAAGGACTTGGAGTTCAGTATCGGTGACCACGTCCTCCTTAAAGTTTCACCTATCCGGGGAGTAGTACGTTTTGGTCAGAAAAGAGGAAAGTTGGCACCTCGTTTCATCGGACCATTCGAGGTTTTGGAGCGTATTGGGAAAGTGGCTTATCGACTCGCGTTGCCACCGAAGATGTCTGGTGTTCATAGTGTGTTCCATGTTAGTATGTTAAGGAAATACATACGAGATCTTTCACATGTGGTTAATTTTGATGATATTGAGACGAGTCAGAATGTTGTCTACAAGGATAGACCTATGAGGATTCTTGACCAGAGTATCAAGAGGCTGAGAAGAAGAGACGTTCCTTTGGTTAAGGTTCAGTGAAGGCATCATGACGAGGGAGCAGCATCGTGGGAGTTAGAGTCAGACATGAGGACTAGATACCTCGAGTTGTTTCAGGATTAGTCAGCTCAGATTTCGGGACGAAATCTCTGTTAAGGTGGGTAGAGTGTAACACCCTGTAATTTCTTTTTCATTAATAAATGAATTTTTTTAATTTTAATTGCTATTTATAATTTTTGTTTGGGGTCAAACTGTAATTTCCATAAATATAGAAAATATTTTCTATGGTTTCAAAATCAATATCTATATTTTTGTATAAACCGGGAATTTAATTCCTACATTAATATGATTTCTGTATTTTTTTATTTCAACCAGTTAATACCAATTTTGATTTTTATCTGCGTTTATATCGCGTTTTGGGTGTGGGAGCATGTGAGGTCAACCACACCGTGCACTTTCCACTTGTTGCTTGGAGGCCACAACTATTACAGTATATATATATCACTCAAACTCTCAGATTTTCTCACAGTATCTCAATTCTCTCTACGTCTCTTTCTATACCTCCCAATTTCTCTCAATCACTCTTTTTCTCCCTCTCTCAAGAACAACACACACACACACACATATTATATATGATATACTTATAAATATATTCAGTCACACACATATACATAGATACATACATATATAGTTCAAGAGAAATCGGAGGAGAAATTTTATCGACGGCGGAAAACTCTCGGTCTCAAATTCTCTGTACAATTGCCCTCTGTGAGTATTATAAACTCACTCGCCATGTTTATATACGTGTATTTCAGTATATATAGGTGTTTATATGTGTATATATATATGTATTTTACCATTGAATCTTGAAATTGGAGTTTTGTAAATCTTAATCAAAATGAAATTTATGAATTGGGAATGAAAGATCTTAGTCCCAATAAGCTACGGTTCGAATCCTACGGAGAAATTCATTCATTTAGTGACGTATCGTCGATTTAAAGTTTTGTCACTCTAACTTTAATCTCGAAAATCAAGCGATACAATCCGTATTAGTTAAAATTGATTGCATATTCGTAATCTACGCGAAAAACCGAAGAGATCCATATATGGCATGACATAATTGAAACAGAAAACAGATATGGGTATAATTTCAGTTTAAAACCAGAAACAGGGGAAAATGAGGAAGATGATGAAACTGCAAGAACTCGCGCGCGCGACTTGCTCGTGCGAGGCTCGCTCGTGCGAACCATTTCCCCCCTTCGCGAACGCGACCCGCTCGGACGACACCCGCTGCCCATTCGCGCGCGCGACCTGCTAGCGCGACCACCCTCTCCTTCGCTCGCGCGATCTGGGGCAGTTTGAACTGTTTTTGTATTTTTGTATAAGGGACTGTTTGGAAAAGGTTTTGAAAGTTTTTAAAGAACTGTTTGGCAAATATATTATTTTAAAGGCTCATTGTTAGGAATTGAACTTATAAGAATGTTTAAGACCGAGATTTATGTTGAACGAGTATCCCGCTTGAGATTAATAACTGTTACTGCAAACTGTGAACATTGACATACATATTAGGGTCGAGGTTGTGTCAACATGCATGTGTGTGAGAAAGCGTGAAAAGAGTAAAGAGTGGCGGTCTGGTGTACGACCTCAATATCGATCGGATATTATTCCTGGTATTGGAGGCGATAGTGTTGTGTACGGCTTAGATATCGATCGGATATTATTCCTGGTATCTAGGGCGCTCGTTTCGGATATCGATCGGATATTATTCCTGGTATCCGAAGCGATGGTATTGAGTTACGGCTTAGATATCGATCAGATATTATTCCTGGTATCTAAGGCGCTCATTTCGGATATCGATCGGATATTATTCCTGGTATCCGAAGCGATGGTATTGAGTGCGGTTTGGATCAATTGAGTTTTGTTGAGAAAAAAGAGTCAGAAAGATGAGATATCACATTGTTCATGCACGGTCGCATATTTACGGCTTACTTTATTTCCCCCGTTACTTATGTTGGAATTGGAACCGTGAATCTATTGCTTTTAAAGTTAAATTGTACCGCTGTTTATTTGCTTATATATACATTGCGAGCACTTGTTTATTTTGCTCACCAGCTTGCATAAGCTGACGACGTTGATGCGTCCTGGACTGTATGTCCAGATTTTCAGGGTCAGGAGCAGCCATGGTACTTCGACTATGCTAGTTAGAAGCAGGAGACTTTCCAGAAGGCTGCTTTATATTTCTTATGTATTTTATTTTGGGTTGTAATAAACTAGTTTTAGACTTTTGAATAAGGCGTCTTGTGCCTAAGCTTATGACTGCTGTAATAGTTAGTAAGTTTTAATTTTGGAGCTTATGTTTTGTTAGTATTCCTTTGCTCTAGAAATGTTGTTAAGTTATTTGCTGCAGGGACAATTGGTCATACTCACTTGTCACGACCTACGAGTCCATAAAGGAAATTAAATGCTTTCCGGAATTATGCTACGTCAGGGCGTGACAAAATGCCCGAGCGAAATGTGGTTTCATGGACTTCTTTAATCACTGGGTACTCACAGAATGGTCAAGAGACTAACACGATAAATTTTTACTATCAAATGCTGAAGTCAGGCCTTGTGCCAGATCAGTTCTCCTTTGGAAGTATAATTGATGTTGTCAAAATCAAGATAAATTACCCTAATCAAAAAATGAGTATAGTGAAAAGCAGGGTTCTATTCCTCAGGGACTGTGCTATGAATTTAATAGTAATTCAAACTATCTACCTAAAAGTTAGATTGATTGATTTATTGTGTGTGACAAGCGGGGATATTTGTAAAATCAACCGCGCTAAAATAAAGAAATACACTGATTTAGTCTACAACTCCCTTGTAATTTGGATTACAATGCCAGTTTTTATATAATATGACTAATCTTTGATAAGTTGTGCTGCTTTGAGCTGTTATCTGTGCAGATTACTGTTTTACTGGGTGCAGCGATCAATAACAGGATAAAAGGAAAGCTTGATTATAAGAAAGGCAATTCAAAGATGAAAAGTGCAGTTCAATCGATCGAAGGTTGTTCAAGCGCTTGAAGATTCCAAAAGTTCAATCGATCGAGTGATGTTCGATCGATCGAACATGACTTTTATCAGAACTTACGCGCACGCAGCAGAGACGAAGTTTTTAAACCTAGCTCTAGGTTTTAGTATATATATTCGTTTTGTTTACGTCCATATGGATGCCTACTTTACTTTTTATCAGTTTATAGAGAGAGTTAGAGAGTTTGACATTGATTTTGTAGGTTTCAAGTTTGATATTGCTTGTTTCTTGGATTTTCTGCAAAGTTTGATCTTAATATAACGTTCCAGGTTCTGTTATATTGTGTTATTTACACTCTTTCAGTAGTTTCATTAGTTATAATCTGTTAGAATCATAGTTTTGCTTGCATGTAGTGATAAAACCATAATTTCATAGTTTTTCCATGTTTAAATCACAACTAAACAAAGCCATAATGAATATTTACGTTAAAATGAATCTGAGACACTCCAGACCATGTCTGAGTAGTCCTAGGGTTAGGAGATCTTGGTGAAACAGTGATCTCCAGCCTCTGCCATGCAGCAATTTGAGACCTGTGTTCGATCGATCGAAGTTAGTTCGATCGATCGTACCAGGATACAGTCAAGCGATCGAATACAGTTCGATCGATTGAGAGGTGATGAGGTTCGAAAGCGCGTTCATCGATCGAACTCTCTGATTCTTGAGAATATCCTATGCAGTATTCCTAGACTTTCTGCTTTAGAGATTTGTTATCAAACTGTCCCCGAATGCTCATTTTGTCAAAACAGTCTCTGAACTTAAGGCCTTAAAGCATTTTTCTTCAATATCTTTTGCAAACCACCTTCAATGCTAACACCATTGTAGGTGTGAGTCTTAACTATTGTTCTAAACTGCTTTCACGTGTTTCAAATTAACTATGATGATATAGTCCCGGCCATGAAAGGGCTATGGATTCTTTATTTTTAGAGAAATACGGGATACTGTAGAAGATGTACTCCATTGAACTTTAATGCAATTGCATGGTAGATGGCTGGGTCGCTATGGATTCGTGTGATCCCAACACTTTCTTTTTTATTAAGTAAAAACACAGTTTTAAAATATCGCTTTAGTTAATTAGTTAATCATTAGTTTAAGTTAATTTAGTTGTTTTATTTTTAGTAGTTAATCGTGGAACTTCTTGTTCTACACTTTCCTTAAATATTGATTTTTATTTTCTTTTTAGAGTCTAATCTAGGTACTTAGTTTCCAACCTTCCCTGTGGGATCGACCTGGTCTTAACCAGATTACTACTTGCACGTCTACCAACACTTGGGTATAGCACACAAGCGCACATAAATTATTCTCGTGTCAAGTTTTTGGCGCCGTTGCCGGGGAAGGCAACTAGCTAACGCTTAGATTACCTCGATTTATCTTTACCTCTTTCTATTTTCCTTTTTCTCTTTCATATTTAGTTTAAAACCTTTTAAGATTTCTTCCCTTTCATGTCTGATAATTCCATTGAAGGAATTCACGGAAATCTATTCTACTCATCTGATTCCTCTAGTTTTATTAAACATGTAGCTACACCTACAGATTCCATGGCTGATAATCAAAGTGAAAATGGTGAGAATGCAGTTGTGCTTGACGAGTCGTTACGTCCTTTGGGCGATCTTGTGCACCCCGACCACGCACCTACACCTTCTTGTATTCTCATTCCACCCCATGCGGGCAAATTCCAATATCGTAACGGAATGATTCAACTCCTTCCAACCTTCCATAGAATGGAGAGCGAAAAGGCGTATCTACATGTCAAAGATTTTGAGGATGTTTGCAAAACATTTTGGCAGAATTGTCCTATAGATGTGACACGCCTAATGCTATTTCCCTTCACCTTAAAGGACAAAGCAAAAGCGTGGCTACTCACCCTCAAGCCAAATTCGATTTTCACCTGGTATGCGATGAACATTGCATTTTTAAAGAAATTTTTTCCACCTCGCATGACCACTGAACTTAAACATCAAATTAATTCCTACAAACAAAAGAGCAATGAAACCTTCACTCAAACTTGGGAACGTTTCAAGGATTTGCTTCTCTCATGCCCACATCACGGGTACGAGAAATGGCGAACCATCAGTTTCTTTTACGAAGGACTTAATGGTGAAACAAAAAAAACTAGTTGAAACCATGAGCTCAGGCCCATTTCTTCGTAAAAACACCGAAGAGGTAGAAGCCCATTTCGAGTGGTTAGCCGAACATGCTCATGAATGGTCTAGTTCTGAAGACGTCTCCTGCGCTCAGATATCAGGTGTAGAGGAGAAAAGTATATATCAGCTAACTAGCGAAGGTCGCCTAATGACCAAATATGAAGAACTAGCAAAGAAAGTGGAGGAGTTAGGAATGAAAGGAGAGAGTTCTAGGCAGGTTTTGCCTGAAGAACCATGCGGCACATGCAACATGGTGGGACATACTACTCAATATTGTCCCAATGTGCCGTACTTTCAAGAGCAAGCCCCCATGGAAATGAATGCCATGCAAGGGTATAGGGGGGCGGGTAATTCCTATAACAACAATAACTTTCAAAATAATAACAATCGATGGAATCAATCCGATTTTGATTGGAAAAATGACGCTGGGACCCAAAATCAATATCAACAACAACAGCCCTACAACAACAATAATCAATATCAAGGGCAATACAATAGACAGTCCCAACCATTCAATCAAAATAGATCAAACAATTACAACCAAGCTCAACCCTCTAATAATCAACAGTCAAACGTGTACGTGCCAACACACAAAAAGGTGCAAGAAGAAGATCCACTCTCTAACGCGAATTTGACAGAACAATTAATTCAAATGATGAAAAAAATGTCTGCAATGTTAGAGAATGGATGCACGACAAGAGGGGTCGAGTGGAACGTTTCCTGCCCAACCACTTCAAAACCCTAAGGGATACAATAACGGTCCCAATAATCAACACGCAAAAGCCATGACTACTCTGAGAAGCGGCAAGATTATAGGGCAAAACATGCCCCTCTCTACTCCTGAAGAGTACGAGGAGGATGAAGTGGTAAATAAAAACGAACCTTTAATTTAGGAAGAGGAGCCATCCACTAATAATGAACCATTAGAAATAAATGATGAAGCTCCTAAAGAAGTGGAAGAAGTTGAGAGAAGGCCCAGAAAGGAGTCCGTTAACAACGAATTATCGAAATGCCCTTTCCCCGCACCTTATCCTCAAAGGTTAAAGAAGCCCAAAAAATGAGGCAAAGAATCAGGAGTTCTTGGAATTGTTTAAACAAGTCAAAATAAACCTTCCACTCCTTGATGCTATTAAACAAGTACCGGCCTACGCTAGGTATCTCAAAGACTTATATATGGTCAAAAGGAGGCAAAGTGTGAAGAAACATGCTTATGTCGCTTGCCAAGCAAGCGCAATCATTCAAAATGAGTTGCCTCCAAAACTTAAAGACCCCGGTACTCCCATTATTTCATGTCGAATTGGAAATCAAAGAATAGACAATGCACTCCACGATTTAGGAGCAAGCGTAAACCTACTGCCATATTTAGGTTACAAACAACTAGGCTTAGGTGAACTCAAACCTACCCGAGTTGCACTACAACTGGCAGATAGGTCAGTCATGTACCCTAAAGGAATACTGGAGGACGTCCTCATTCAAATAGACTGATTTGTCTTCCCGATTGATTTCGTGATCTTAGACACTGAACCTGTGTCTAATCCATGTGCACAAATCCCGGTGATATTTGGACGCCCATTCCTCAACACAATTCATGCAACAATAAAAATAAGAAGTGGCATAATGACCATCGTATTCGGTAACATGACTTTAAATGTCAAAATCTTTTCAAATCCCCGACCTGAAGAATACGAGGATGAGGAGGAAGTTAACTACATCGAAATGGTCATTGAAGATGAGGCCGATTTGGTCGATTATAAAGATCCTTTGGAGGTAGTAGTGGCACAATTTGATGCCGTCTACCAACCTAAAAACTCTACCCCATTGGACGGCGACCTAAATCTAACTTGCCTGATGATGGAAATGAAAGAGGAGGATAAAGCTGAATGCATGTGGATAGCACCATACGAACCACTGCCTCCCAAAACAAAAATAGTCATGCCCTCCAAATTTTAGTTTCCCGATTTGGAATTAAAGGAGCTCCCAAAAGAGCTCAAATACGCTTTCCTAGGGATTGAAAAGACTTATCCTGTTATAGTCTCATCTACGTTAAATTCTGAACAAGAGGATAAGTTAGTCCAAATGTTGAAACAACATAAGGGAGCATTAAGATGGACTATTGCCGACCTCAAAGGCATAAGTCTGTCTGTTTGCACCTATAAAATATCTCTGGAGGAAGACGCTAAACTTTCGCGACAAATGCAAAGGTGTCTGAATCCCAACATGCAAGAAGTTCTAAAACTACTGGATGTTGGGATCATATATCCTATTTCTGATAGCCCTTGGGTCAGTCTAACCCAAGTGGTGCCCCAAAAAGACAGGCATAATGGTTATTCCTAATAAAGATGGCGAATTGGTACCAACACGCGTCCCCACCGGATGGCGAATGTGTATTGATTACCGATAATTGAATACCGTGACCCGAAAAGACCACTTTCCATTACCATTCATGGATCAAATGCTAAAATAAGTGGCAGGTCATAAATACTATTGTTTCTTGGACGGATACAGTGGGTATAACCAAATTGAAATTGCTCCTGAAGATCAGGAGAAAACAACTTTCACATGTCCGTTCGGTACTTTACCGTCGTATGCCTTTCGATTTATGCAATGCACCTGCTACAGCGGTGCATATTAAGTATTTTTAGCGATATGGTCGAACAGATACTCGAAGTCTTCATGGACGACTTTTTTGTGTTCGGCTATAGTTTCGAAAACTGTCTGGAAAACCTTGAACGAGTATTAGCTAGATGCGAGGACAAACACTTGGTAATAAACTGAGAAAAGTGTCACTTCATGGTGACCAAGGGAATTGTCCTCGGCCACATTATTTCTGATAAAGGTATCTAAGTTGATAAAAAAAAATGAACGGATGGAAGTGGTTAGATATTTATATATATATATATATTATTAGACTCCATCACATGCTAAAGATGTGCAATTCTTTCTTCTCTCATCTCTATCCTACTATATTAAAATTGAAAAGTCAAAGTCTTAACGATTCTTAATAGATTAGTTTGAACATGAACGTGTAATTTGAGTTATCCACGGTATTTCACTCTTCTAGTTAGCAGTATGCCATTCGCGAGAATATACACTCTAAATGTTCGTCCTTTATAGAGTCTGATATGAAAGCATTAGCATCCAGAAAAATCACTCCTATCAAAGCTTTCATACCATGTGCGATCATTTTTAACTAAGTTTCAGAGAGACATTCAATTTTGAGTGTAAATCCATGTGAGAATTGAGTTGAAACTACAAGTTCTGAGGGTATGATAATCTAAACAACTCTAAATAAAGTTTGATGCATAGCTGTTAACTTCACATACACACAGATACATGATTATGATACATATATTTTATTCATCTTGGTGACATGAGGGGCATGTGATTTTCTTTCATGGATTAAATGAGGGTGATATGTGTTGTAGAGCTAAGTTGACAGTTGAATGGGAGGGAGTGTTTACAAGTTATTCTATATCTTTTTGACCTTAAAATTGAGAATTTTGTGGGTATATTCACTACAAACCCTCACGAGACAATACTCGTCCACTAGGGGGAACCTAGGGGTTTAACGGCTTGTTGCATTTGCTAAATGTAACCGCGATTCCTGCGAAAGTGAGTGAGGCAGTATCTCTTTCTACTTAGATTAGTTCAGTTTATTTTGTTTTATTTTTTAGTCGTTGTAGTAGTAGTATAACTTGTTTTATTTTCTGCTCTATTGCTAGGGACTAGCTATTCGCTAGTTGGGGGTTGTGACAAGCGGAGATATTTGTAAAATACAACCGCGCTAAAATAAAGAAATACACTGATTTAGTCTATAACTCCCTTGTAAATCTGCAATTTGGATTACAATGCCAGTTTTTATACAATATGACTAATCTTTGATAAGTTGTGCTATTTTGAGCTGTTATCTGTGCAGATTACTGTTTTGCTGGGTGCAGGAATCAATAGCAAGATAAAAGGAAAGCTAGATTATAAGAAAGGCAATTCAAAGATGAAAAGTGCAATTCGATCAATCGAAGGTTGTTCAAGCGCTTGAAGATTCCAAAAGTTCAATCGATTGAGTGATGTTCGATCGATCGAACATGGCTTTTATCAGAACTTACGCACACGCAGCAGAGACGGAGTTTTTAACCCTAGCTCTAGGTTTTAGTATATCTATTCATTTTGTTTACGTCATAAGGATGCCCACTTTACTTTTTATCAGTTTATAGAGAGAGTTAGAGAGTTTTACATTGGTTTTGTAGGCTTCAAGTTTGATATTGCTTGTTTCTTGGATTTTCTGCAAGTTTGATCTTAATATAACGTTCCAGGTTCTGTTATATTGTGTTATTTACACTCTTTCAGTAGTTTCATTAGTTATAATCATAGTTTTGCTTGCACGTAGTGATAAAACCATAATTTCATAGTTTTTCCATGTTTAAATCACAACCAAACAAAGCCTTAATGAATATTTACGTGAAAAACGAATCTGAGACACTCCAGACCATGTCTCAGTAGTCCTAGGGTTGGGAAATCACGATGAAACAGTGATCTCCAGCCTCTGCCATGCAGCAGTTTAAGACCTGTGTTCGATCGATCAAAGTTAGTTCGATCGATCGTACCAGGATACAGTCAAGCAATCGAATACAGTTCGATCGATTGAGAGGTGATGAGGTTCGATCGATGGAAAGTGCGTCGATCGATTGAACTCTTTGATTATTGAGAATATCCTATGCAGTATTCCTAGACTTTCTGCTTTAGAGATTTGTTATCAAACTGTCCCCGAATGCTCAGTTTGTCAAAACAGTCTCTGAACTTAAGGCCTTAAAGCATTTTTCTTCAATATCTTTTGCAAACCACCTTCAATGCTAACACCATTGTAGGTGCGAGTCTTAACTATTGTTTTAAACCACTTTTATGTGTTTCAAATTATCTGTGATGACATAGTCCCGGTCATGAAAGGGCTATGGATTCTTTATTTTTAGAGAAATACGGGATACTGTAGAAGATGTACTCCATTGAACTTTAATGCAACTGCATGGTTGATGGCTAGGTCGCTGTGGATTCGTGTGATCCCAACACTTCCCTTTTTATTAAGTAAAAACACAATTTTAAAATATCACTTTAGTTAATTAGTTAATCATTAGTTTAAGTTAATTTAGTTGCTTTATTTTTAGTAGTTGATAATCGTGGAACTCCGTGTTCTACACTTTCCTTAAACATTGATTTTTATTTTCTTTTTAGAGTCTAATCTAGGTACTTAGTTTTCAACCTTCCCTATGGGATCGACCTAGTCTTAACTAGATTACTACTTGCACGTCTACCTACACTTGGGTATAGCACACAAGCGCACACAAATTATTCTCGTGTCAGTGTGTTTAAAATTAATGAAAAGAGATTTCAATTAAAGAGTTGGAAAATAAATAATTCACTACTAACTGATTAACCAAATAAAGCAATTAATAAAATTGACAAAAAAATATGGAAGAAAGAGCTCTAGGATTGCAAATCCACTACTAGTGTGGACACGCGGAATCCGTCGTCCACTCCCGATTTTTCCTGTTTGTTTTCGGGGTTTCGGAATTGATTTTCCTTTGTTTTGAAATTGATTTGAAAGAAAACAAGAGGTTGATTTCGAAGAAAAGAAGGTCTTTCGAAAACAGATACAGAGTCGCCACTTGGTCTTTAAGGAACCGAGAAACCTAATTTTGACTCACCGAAAAGGATAAAGGGCACCGGCCCTTCATAACCAAAGAACTTGGCTCGGGGTTTTGGTACGAGAGAGGAAGGAGCCTTTGTCACGACTAAAACACCCTCAACTCGCCCCATCTCTCGATGGGCCTCAATTAGCATCCAAATAATCATCTTATACTATGTATGGTTCGACAATTAATACTATGATAGTATATTACATCACATAAGAAACTTGAAATGGAAGATCTAAAGATAAAATATCATTCATAAGATCTAAGTCAAATATCATACAATGTAAAGTGAAAATCACACAAATAAACCTAGGAAAAATCGTCTAATCATATATTTAGTCAAGTTTTCCTAATCTAAAGGGGACATGAATTGTTCTTGAAACAAATAAACAAAGAAATCAAAATATGCTTAACAAGCTAGTATGATGCATGTTATTCTTTGAGAAAAGAAGATCTCTCAATCCCTGGGACGGATGAGAAAGGATGATTAGATCGAGGGGAAGCATGAACGCGTGATCATGATCGTTCCTTATAATCTTCTTAGATTAAGAGTTACAAAAACCCCAAATCTTGCATGAATGCAATGCATGTATCTAAAATGTGCAAAGGTTGTAGTGTGTTTTGTGTACATGGATTTCTATAATGGCTTAGAAGTCTAAAATGTGTATGAATGAGTGAATGAAATCATCATGGAATATGTACAAATGTAGTATGAACTACTTCCTAAGATATGAACTAATTTGGAATGGATATAAGCATCAAATCAAGGAATGAAAGTTAAAATGTGCTTGCTGTGAATAGTGGACAGAACAGTAACTAGATCTTTGGAAAATTGAAAAGAGGGGTTAGGAATGTTTTCAATGCATGATTTTTTATGGAGATGTTCCTTATTGTGCCTAGAACACAATTCAAAAATCTAATCTTTAATAACTACTACAGATTGAGAGAAATCACATAAACAACAAAGGTCACTCAGAAACAGAGTCCGTACTGTCGACTGAAATGTTAGAAAATCTTAGAAAATGAAAACAAATGATCTAGAGGCCCATTTTATACAGAAAGTTTCCTAAGACATTGAGGTTTAAGGGAAAAATAAGGTAGAACCACCCCTTTTGGAAAAGTGTTCTGAAAAAGAGGTTGGAAGTGGACCTAGCTGCTGTGACAGCAAAAACAGAATGTCTAGAAGGAATGTTTGGATCCAAATGGACCATTTCCAAGTACTTCCAAGTCAAACCAAAAATCATGGGTGTTCTCCAATGGGTTAGGAAGAATTTCCAAGTGGCCTTGCATCCATATGTTGAGTATTGAGTTCTAGGAAAATCTTTGAACTCATATTATTCACTGTTTTGATTCACTGTTTTGAAGGTTTTGGAAAAAACTAGAGTTTTCTTTCTTGAGATTAAAATGAGGGGTTTTAAGAGGGGTTTTGAAGTAGATGTTTTGAAAGCATATTTTCAATACTCAATGAAGATTATAGCCACTTGAAATTTCAACATCAAACTCATCATCAAGAACCTCCAAGATTGTTGAAAAGATTAATTTTTATTAGAACATAACTTCAATACACTTCAAGAATACTTTGGAGGTATTGAAGTTATGATCATCATCTATCAAACATGTTTTTGAGGTCAAGAGCTACTATCCATAAGGATTCACTCACCCCAAACTTCATGTCATCATTTAGATGATGAAGAACTAGTAAGTAAATAAAGAAAATAAAAAAGAAATGAGGTAAGAAGAGATGAACATAATATGAACAAGTAAGTAAATAACAATCAATAGATGATAATCAATGTGATTTTGGACTTGTAGCTTGGTGTTTCACTCATAGATTTTGACATTTAGACATGGAAGTAGCTTCCTAACTCAAGAATGCTCAAGAATGGTGATTGTGGGTGTTTGGGATGTGAAGTATAAGAGAGGTAATGGAAGAACACAAGATTAGAACTCACTTTCTATAGCAAAATAGTAGGAGGAAGCTCCTTTTCTCTCTTCTAAACCTATCTCTATCTCTCTTCTTCTCTACAACTTTTCAAGCTTTTGCACTTGGCCCCCTCAAAATGAAGAGCAATGGGGGGTTTATATAGGCCAATTTGGGGTGGTTTTGGGATTTTAGAAGTGTTCCCATTGGTCCCAAACATCTGTGAACATAAAACTACGTCGTTTTGGTTTCTAATATATCAAATTGGACCCCCAAGAAAAATTACAAAAATACACTATTCTGGAGGGGAGTGCCACGGCGGCACTGCTCCTCCTTCGTCCAGATAATGCTGTTTAGGCCCCCAGAGGTTCCGGTATTCGCGAAAAGGCCCTATTTCGTCCGAAATTCACAAAAAATGCGTACGAACTCCAAATTGAGGTTGTGATATACCGTTGGAAAGGTAATGAAGTCTACTTTACATAAAAAATAGTTTGAGGATAGGTCACTTTGAAAAGTTTTGCGGTATTTACGATAAAGGCCGATTTGATCGCCTTTTTCATCTTTCGAAATTCATAATAAACTCGTTTTAAACCCGAAAATTGCGCGCGACATACCGTTGGAAAGCTATCGACCTCTAGTATCCATGAAAAATATTTGAAAATTGTTTCGGTGCCCCGGTTTTAAAGTCAAATTCTGGTCAAACTGGTCAAACCTGGGATTCCCGGGAAGTTCTGGAAACTTCTGGGAGTTCCGAGGAGCTGACGTTTTCGCTCGATTTTCTTTTAAAACTCATTTTAATACTTTTCTCATGATCTAGGATGATTCCGGTGAATTCGGACGATTTCGATCAAACTTGGTCCAACTTTGATCAAACCTGGTCAAACCTTGGTCAAACCGATCAACGGGGACTTTCTGAGAACTTCCGGGACTTCCGGGGAGTCTTTGGGAGCTGACGATTTCATCTGGTTTTTCTTAAAAACTCATTTTCTTACTTTTCTTACGACATAGCATGTTTTCAGAACTTTTGGTCCAAATCTGGGAGTTTTTGGGCTTTCAGGGGCGTTTTGGTCATTCTAAGCATTTTGAGAAATAGAACTGTGACACCCGCTCCCGCGGTTTATATTTATTATTGCTTTAGCATGCATAATCATGAGTTAATGATAATTATAGTGTTATGTGACACATATTGGAAGTGAGTTTAACCCACTAGGTTGTTTATGGGTGTCTAGTTAGGAACCCAGTTGTGGCATTATGGCAATCCCAAGTTGGAATATATGTTGATGGGTCCCACTTGAGATGGGACAGTAATATGTGAAACACCCTATGTGCCTATATGTTTATTAAGGCTTAAATGATTTATTATTTTATTGCTAGTAATATCATGTTGTTAGATGATGACCACTTTTGGGGTCAATTAGGGGTACCTTTGTGAGCACGAATTGAACACGTTATATAATTAGTAGGCTAATTAGAAACTTCATTTAATTATATGGGACCACTTATGGGACCCATGCGAGACATAGACAAATACTTATTTAGGTTTGGGATAGTTTTAATACAGTTTCATAATTAGTAGGGGCGTAATTGCAAAACTAGCAAACTAATGGGGGTTTCATAATAAAAATGAGAAAGTTATAATATTAAGCCAACTAAGAAGAATGACTCTTCATCCTAATTAGTTCTAGTCTAAATTAGTATAGGCATGTTAGTTAGGAAGTAAGATACGTACAGAGAGGTTACGAGACGTGACGGAAAATTTGACGGTGATGTTCTCGTCGACGGTAGTCGGGCCGAACGACGTTGGTTTTTAATTCTGATCACATATTCGGACTCCTGGGGGTGAGTCTAATCTATTGGTACTAATTTTATTGAGTTCTGTGATAGTTTTTCTGCGACCCATTTTAGGGTTTAAGCTCATAACTTGTAATTTATGTATAGGATTTGTACTTGGTTCATAGTAGGGCTATAATTTCACAATTAGGAGCGAAACACAAGAGGTGAGTGATGTTAATTTTGATATTTGGATGATTTTCATGTTAGGTTCAATTGTGATGCCAAAGCATGCCTAATTAGCGTAATTTAATTTATTTAGATTATTATTGGGCAAAATTCATGTGGTTAAATTAGGCCCAATTTATTTGTGAAAGCATGGTGTAATGATTAAATGAGCATGTTGAGTTGCCTATTTGGGTCAATGGAAATTTCTAGTTCTATTCCACCATGAGGTAATCTTTGTGGTGACGACCACGGCCGCCAGAGGCCTATGGGACCGCACGTGTGAGGGCGTGGGTCATGACTAGTCACGTGGACTTGGGGAGTGGAACCGCGGGCTAGCCGGTAGTGGTGGGAGTGAACTAGTAATTGCCAGAGACTATAGTTATTTGTAATATGTTGAATTGAGCATGTTTATTATCCATAATCATGATTAGCATTACTCACTAAGCATATAGCTTATATATTGTAATGGTTATTGAATAACCATCGTAGGTGATCGTGGCGAGGAATCGGGGAAGTGAGCTGGGAAGTGGCTTGGCTAGGGATGGGAAGTTGTTGTAATTTTGTTAATAGTTACCTGCTTTGTAATTTAAAGCTTGCAATATAGTTGTAATTAATGGGTTTTAATCTGAATGGTAGTACGAGTCATACTTTGGTTGGTTCAAGACCTATGTAATATTCTAGTTAAGCTTTAAATTTTAGTGGGATTGTAACTTAACTCCTGTAATATAAGGTTGGACTGTGTTAGTTGGGATTATTTGACCATAGTGTTACTATGACTAATGTTATTAAATTGGGACGTTTGAACTTGGAGATTTATTTATTGGGTTGGTTGTAAATTGTTATATTTACTATTTCTCTTAAAGTATTTAAAAACTCTTGGTTGTACTTGGAAGCTCATGCTCGTGACTTGATTTTATTCTAAATGGTTTAAAGCATCAATGTTGATTTCAACTTCTGATTTGGTAATATTATTTGGGAATTTATTACTTGTTAAAACAGGGTTTTTGGCTAATTGCAAAGACAGGATTTTGTTTTTTATTTTATTTTATTTTATTATTATTGTTGAGCTTCTTTGGTTTAAGTTTATTTTAAATTTATTTCTGGAACTTTAATCACTTGTGTAAGACCTTGGTGGCGTGTCACGTGTCCTATGATCATCTGGGTGGTTCCGGGGCGTGACAAGAACTAACTTCCAGGAGTCCTTTTTGAGTGTTTTTTGATCATTGTGAACCACCAAGCTATGGGTCTCTTAAATCTGATAGCCGACAAAATTGGGTGTCTACAACTAGATATATAAAAGATCCATTCACGTAACCTTTTAGATTACTGTATTTGGATGATTATGGGGAATCGTGGCTACCGGCTAGATTCCTCCGTCAAGAAAATAATCGAGATCTAATTACTAACATACCCCATCTGCGGTGAGCATGAAGTGTCTTGCACTAAACTAGGGTTGCAACACAGTCCATCTTACCTAAGCATGGCATATTCAATAATTACAACCTTAGTTCCATAAGCACTATTGCTTGCACACACCTCATATAATCACTAAAAATATAAGCTGTGGGGCACATTGGATTCAAAATAGATCTAAGACAAGAGTAAACTTTGAAAGTAATGATTTAAACAATAAAGTAGGATTTTATAGAAAAATCCTCATGCATGGAATCATCATCCTTGGAATACAAGTAAAACTAAAAGGCTACATAAAAGGAAAACTTTTACATATCTAGGGTTTCATTGAAACCCTAGAATAGGTCATTAGTTGGCCATGGAGGGAGTTGAATGCATGGAGTTGATGTAGGAGTCCATGGAGAACCTTGAACTTCTTCTTCTTCTTCTTACCTTCTTCTTTCTTTAGGTTGTGTAATATGAGCAAAAGTCGTTTATGATGAATATATAACTCATATATATATATATATATGTTTCCAAGTTTAGGAAGTTTCCCAAACCCTAAAAACACTAGGAATAGCCTCCTTTTACGTTCTTTAACGTTTCTGCATGTAATTTCCGTAATCAGCATAACCACCTGGGCGGTTCACTCGGGCGGCGCTCGCTTGGGCGGTCCGCTCGGGCGGAAAACTTGAGTGGCTCCAATTTCTCTTTACATCTTTAGAATTAGTCCCAAGTTGATTGTACACTTGAATAACCTGAAATGAAACAAAACAAGCATAATATCTTTTAAATAAAATAAACTCGGGACTAATAAAGGCGAGTTAGGTTTAGTGATCAGGTATTCATCCTGTAATACCTGTAATTTTCTTTTCATTAAATAATATCAGTTTTTTTTTTCGAATTTCTGTATTGGACCGACGATATTATTATTATTATATTATTTTAATTGCGTGACGGTTTTGACGTGTTGTAGTATTATTAATTAGACTGTAATAACCGTATCGACTAGACAGTAATAAAACTCAGCTTAGTCACGTACCCGGACCCGGACATTAGAAATAATAACAGTTTGCATGTAAATTGAGATCGACACGTATATCGAGAAACTTATGCACGTAAATCGAGAAAGTAGCACACAATATGAGGTGGGCCCCACATGGCCAGCCACATGGCAGCCCATGTCACCTCTTGTGACACTTGTCCAAATGTTGGACATGTGTCCTAGCATGCAAGCATGCGTGGAGACACACGTCTTTCCACCATTTCTATATAAACACATCCACATGCAAGCATTTTACTCTCTTGGTCTCCATAATCAGAATATATAGAGTTAGAGAGAGTTAGGAGATAAATTTCATAGAGAGAGAGAATAAATATAAGAAGAAGAAGAAGAAGCATCCACCATAGAAGCTTAAGTTCAAATCCTACATTCAAACCAAATTTCAAGTATTGGTGAGTTTACTAACTTACTTTAGAACATATATAGTATCTAGTGATGTTTAGTAAGAGCTTTATGTTACTATTTTGAGGATTTCATGCCATGCAAGACAAATCCTTAAATCTGAGAAACTGAAACTTTCAGCAGAACATAGTTTAGTAAAATGAACGTTTGGAGTAGCTCAAAAATTTGAATTAGGCTAAGTTTTTTTGTGGAGAAAGCTAACGCATTTATCTACAAATAACTCCTAGAAATCACTCCTTCATAGGTGAAATGCATGTACAATGCAATGTTATAAATCTAGGAAACAAAAACTTTCAGCAGAACATAGTTTAGTAAAATGAATGTTTGGAGTAGCTCAAAAATCTGAATTAGGCTAGGTTTTTTGTGTGGAGAAAGCTAACTCATTTATCTACAAATAACTCTTCTATAGATCAGTTTAGAAATCACTCCTTCGTAGGTAATGCATGTACAACGCAGTGTTATAAATCTGGGAAACAGAAACTTTCAGCAGAACATAGTTTAGTAAAATGAACGTTTGGAGTAGCTCAAAAATCTAAAGTAGGCTAGGTGTTTTTGTGGAAAAAGCTAACTCATTTATCTACAAATAATTCTTCTATAGTCTGGTCTAAAAATGACTCATTCATACATGAAAGTCATGTACAATGCAGTACTATAAATCTGGGACAGAGCAGTCCAAAAATATAGAAATGTCTAAGTAAAATAAATATTTTGAGCAGCTCAAAAATGTAATTGAAGCTAGATTTTTCTTTACATGAAGATGATCAAAATACCTATAATGTTCTAGTTTTGAGTTTGATCTACAAAGCAATTTATCATGCCCAAATAAATCATGTTGTTTCAGTCAACACAGTGAAAATGTATCCTGGCAGATTGTGTAGCTCTTTGTATGATGTTTTGTTATGCATGGTGTTGATTGTTGATGCTAGTTTTTCGGTACCTGTGTTGTTATGAAAATCTTATGCTATGGTAGTGCTATTGCGTAGATGAGCATATTAAGGGTTCATCTATATGTTTATTGGTATTAAATCCATGTTATAAATCCATGAGCTATGTGCTATGTTTTCCATTGTTATGAATATAGTTTAATGACCGTTGAAAGTTCATACCCAAGCTTTAAGTATGCTGTACAGCACGATTATTTCGTTGATAGTGATTGGGTAAGTTCTCATCATAAGTATATTATGATATAAAACAGAATGACGGATGTATACACGTAACTTCGAAAGTATAAATGAATGTTATTATTGGACTAAACTACGAAACGTACGAACACGTAAAATAACGATAAAACCTTCAATAATAGATTTTATGCAAATAAGGGACGTTGAGCTTCATTTCTTGTCGTGTGACTTCCGGTTAAAGTTGATTCGTAAACTTTCATGTAATGTTCGGATATTTCTTACAGAGTTAGTCCTTCGGTAATTTCATGGAGTCGATTGGGGAGTTGTGAAATGTTTTGTACCTTGGTCTGAGGATGGGCATGATGTGTTCGGTCAAGTGCGGATGACCTGAGGATCGTCATGACGTGTTCGATCAAGTGATTGACTATATTCCGCACCCTTGGTCTAAGGATCGGCATGATGTGTTTGGTTAAGTGCGAGTGACCTGAAGATCGTCATGACGTGTTCGATCAAGTGACTGTTAATATCCCGCATTCTTGATCTGAGGATCGTCATGATGTGTTCAGTCTTACGGGTGACCTGAGGATCGTCAGTGACGTGTTCGATCAAGCAATTCATTGTCAAGTGTTGTTATTTCTTGACCCGTAAATGCATTTGGAGTTGAGTCTTCTTTCAGTCAATGTCGTTGGTCAGTTCAGTTCTGGGCTAAGCTTCGAAGGGTATGGTTGGGTTTGAACGAGACATGGTTATGAGAATAAGAGATGATGAATAACTTACCTTAGTGGTGGTAAACTTAAGGGTACCCTTACTTAGTTTAACCGCTAACAGCGTTTCATGCTGCTCGACCATCCAATTCCAGCCTTTGCAGGTCCTGACAGAGCCGGCTACTGTCAAGATGCTGATTTTACTACTCAAGACTATGCTGGTGAAGATTACTACGAGGAAGGCTACGATTTCGCCAGCTGAAGATCTTAGAGCTTTTCTTTTGATATAGTTCTGTTGCTAATATGATTAATGATGTAATAGCTTAGTTGAACATGTAATATGTATCTTTTGGATATCCTTGGGTCTGTAATATATTAATCATGTAAGGCTTGAATGTTTTAGATTCTTGCTTCCGCTGAACTTAGTCACTTTTCCGTGTTATATCATTATTTTAAGCATGTTTGGACAATCAGGTGACATTCACAACCAGTCATGTGTCTACGAACCCATAAAGGAAATTTATTTTTTCCTATATTTGGTACTTTGGGGCGTGACACATCCCTTATCACATTCCCAAACCAACACTTTTCTAGTCCTCGAGCAAAGAAATAGAATAAAATAAATTACAAATATAACTCACTTTCGCAGGAATCACGATTAACTACTCTTTTCTCTCCTCTCTCTCTTTTTTTTTTTTTTTTTTTTTTTTTTTTTTGGATTTTTAACTTTTGAAAATAAAAACACACTCTATACTATAACGACTCAAAACTTGACTCAAGAAAACCTCCTCATCAATACTATAGATTAAATCATAATAATATACCGCGAAAACAATATCATAACCCATACTCATTAATGAAGCACAAGTCTAAGTAAGAATGTAACTGAAATACATGGACAAATATTAAACTGCACGTGTGTGAAGTGGTAGTCAATAGAACACGCGTTTGTCATGAATTATGGAATATAATTGGGATGACTTCTGACTATGCCTTGACTACAAATCTCACAAGGTCAATTACACTCAAAACGAATCTCTCTAAAACAGGTGTAATATCTCAAGTATATGTGAGTAGAATAAAATTTTCAAACAACAGATCTCACATATGACACATGAAAAAATGTGAAACATATAGAAGAACAGTCTCAAGGAAAGGGTGATGTTGTCAATATCAAGATATAAAAAGTATACTTTACTTTTCTAAAGATTTGTAGTGTGGAAGTAAAGGCCGAACCCATAGAGATTGAAATACTAAAACACCTTAATTTTAAAACCTAAATTTAATTAATTAAGAAAACGGAATTGGATTTGAATTTTAATTAAACTAATAACAATGAAAATAAATATAAATTACGAAAGCAATTTGAAATTGTTTTTATGAATATGTTTAAGGAACCTAGGATTGCAACTCCACCACTAGCTTCATAATAAGGGTATTTATGAATTACTTTAGCTTATTAAGTTGGATGATAATTTGTAGCTACAAGCCCAATTCCTCCGTCAAGAAAATAACTATGGTTCAAGCACCAACATAATCCATCTTCGGTTAGCACTAATTATCCCACACTAAACTAGGGTTGTGGTATAATCCGTCTAATCTAGGCATGGACTATTCGGTTACTTGATAGCACAATTCAATTTAAGCACCATTACATGTAAATAATCTAAACAAGCACAGCAAGCATAGATCATTGAGCACACTACCATCAAAATAGATCTAAGACAAGAGTAAACTTTGAAAGTAACGATTTAATCAATAAAAGCACGATTTATTTATAAAAATCCTCAGAACATGTAACTGTCATCCATACATAATAAAACTAAAATAAAAACATAAAATACACCCTATTACTTGGCTAGGGTTTCATTGAAACCCTAGATCTAGGTTTAGTTGTCCATAGAAGTGGTAGATGGCAAGTAGTTGATGGAGGAGGCCATGGAAATCCTTGGTCTTCTTCTTCTTCTCCTTGCTCCCCCCCCTTCAATGGCTGAAAGTGTGGTTATATATTGTGTGTATAACAATTGTCAACCCCTAAATTGAAGTAAAATAGGGTATATATAGATTTTAGGCAAGTTTTGGAAGCTTTCCTAACCCGAAACGTACTAAAATTGCTATATTTTACAATCTGGACGCAATTAGGCAGTTTCATTTGCGTAGGAATTATTAGTATACTGAAATACGCAAGTTCCATTTTTACACAGGTCGTGCGCGCGGGTCGCGCGAGCGCGATATGGGGACCTCGCGCGAGCAGATCGCGCGAGCGATTTCTGGGATTTCGCGCGAGCGGGTCTTGCGCGCGATGTGATTTTTTCAGCTTATTTTTGCTTGCTTTTTCACCTTGTTTAGCCTGATTTACTTGATTTCTTCCAAATCCTGTCAGAAAATAGAAAACGAAGTAAAAATATACAAAAACAGGATAAAAAGGTACTAACAAACGTGAATTAAGGCGTATAAATAGGATCTGTTCTCTCTTGATCACACCCCCAAACCTACATTTTACTAGTCCTCGAGCAAAACTAAAAATAAAAACTAAAATACTAATAACATACTACTCCATTTTCACATGGATTGCGATTGCATTTAGCATATGCAACAAGCCTTTTAAACCCCTAGGTGTCCCTAGTCGGACGAGTGAAGTCTCGTGAGGGTTCTCATCAGCAAGTCACCCATAACCATCTTTATTAACTTATAAATTTAAAAAGTTTTATTCAAACGAAAAACAAAACAATCAATACTCCTTATCATATAACAAAGATTTGAAATAGAATAACGAACATAAAGAAACATAATGAAACATCCACCTAAATCATGAAAAACAATCTCAAGCACATGCATCGTATAAATCAATAGAATTCCTCATACAATTGCACGTGTGTGATATGGTAGTCAAATAAACACGCGCATGTCATGAACTTGGAATATACTTCGGATAACCAATTAACTATGTCTCGACTACGAATCTCACAATGTTAATTACACTCTCAAATGAAACACTCAGAAACAGGTGTAATTTTTCTAATGTATGTGAGCAAAGGAAATATGTTTTCAAAGCAAGAAATGCTCACATATGACTCGAAAAAGACGTATGACACGAAAGAACAGTAGTCTCATGGATAGGATGCCAACAATCAAGAAAAATAAATCATTACCATGTTTTAATTCCCCTCCCATCGTTTTCATATCCAAACCATGTTTCCTAGGATCAAATAGGACTTTTCAAAGGTTGTAATGTGGCTCAGGTAATGAAAAAGGACAGAAATGATTCATTAGGTAGTTTTAGAATCGCATTGTAAGGCATGTTCGATTTCTTTCATTCATCTGTACTACTAACTTTCATCTTCTCATTCACCTCCTTTTCATATTTCTTTTTTTTTTTTTAATTTCTTTCCTCTTCTTTTCTTTTTCCTTCTTTTTTTCAATCTCTTTTCTTTTTCCTTCGTTGCTTTTCAATCTCTTTTCTTTTTCCTTCGTTGCTTTTGAAACGACTATTCAATAAATAACAAAGCAACCACCCCAAACATCATATTGTTATCTTCTTCTTCTCAAATAACACATCGCCTTATCACCACTGAAAGTTGATCAATCTTTCAGGGGTGAACTTCAAGTTGGCCAAATTGGAGCAAAAACAGGATAATGGTGATTAAAGAAAAAGGGCATTTTACGGCTCAAGCCTCAAAGGGGTGAACTAAGGAAATTTTTTTTCATTTATCTATATAGTAAACAAAGAAGGCCTGCCATCATTTCCTAGGGTGATATGGTTCTTCAATGTTTACGACGGAAGATTATTTAGCATGGTAACAAAATTTTAACTTGACTATCAACCAAAACAAGAATAATGAGACTAAACAACAAGTAGATGCGCTATTCCAAATGAAATTCGATAAACACAAAATGTATTTATAGCCCTCTAAAAAGAAAAGATAGGCTCAAAACCTCACCGGGTCTAGTCTCCACCTTGTATTATCTAGAAATCCGAATCATATTATAGTTCACATTAAACATGTATTCAAGCTACTACGTGCAGTGCATAGGTTTGTGTGCAAATCTATGATATAAAATTACGATTCAAACGATACATAACTTAAACGTCGCATCATGACTTTAGCAAATATTTAATCACATCTTCTCATGTTTACCATTCTATAACAATCATAGTTATTTAATAAGATGTATTAAATTTATATTGCAAAAACGTCAGTAATCATCGTTTATTTAAGCACAAGTATCGAAATTTTTTTTTTGAAAAATTTAATGCATAATAATGTGCATGTGTTTGCATACCCCCAAACCTAAACCTTTCATTGTCCCCAATGAAACAATAAAACGAAAGAACGGAGAGTAGGTAAGAAAGGAACGATGTTACCTCGATCTCGGCACTCACAAACAGGTGAACACAAAGGAATATGTCAATAAAATTCAATGTTACCTGTTACTTCTTGATAAAAGAAAACAAACAAACAAAATAATAAAAGCATCTAAAAGAATTATAACTAAGCTAAACGAAACGAAATAAACTATAAGACCGAACAAAATTATGAAAATAAAAAGATAATAACTATAAAAGGAAAGAAAAGATAACCAGAATTATGAAAATAACAAATGACTCGATCTAAAAGGACCTAAGAAACAAAAAGAGAAAAGGTCAAAACTATGTAACAGGTGTGGGGGAAGAACACAAAAATTAAAAGAAAATTTCAGAAAAATGGGAAATCGCGCGAGCGGCCGTCGCGCACGCGAAGTCCAATTTTTTTTTTCTTTTTGAAAAATCGTGCCAGCGAGATGCCTGGCGCCCGCGAGATCAGACGCGAGGAGAAGCTGAGGCCTCATATAAAGACAAAACAAAGAAAAACGCCTAAGGGGCAAACTCGCACCAGCGGACCGCGCGAGCGACACCTTGCGCGCGCGGGCCGCGCGAGCGAGATACCAATTTCTCGTTTTTTCTTTCTTGCAATGTATATAAAATTAAAATAAATAAAAACCAACCCCCAAACCTATCCTGAAAACTCAAAAACTGACCAAAACAACCCAAAAACATGCAAAAATAAGATAAACAGACGAAATAAAGCTTGGGTTGCCTCCCAAGAAGTGCTATCTTTTACGTCTTCAGCTAGACCTTTCTAGCACAAGACTCATGGAGGCCGTAAATCGGAGTTTATACCCCTTAAGATATTAGGAGGAGCCCGGTGGTAAGCCGAAAGAATGTCGCTTTGAATTAATTCATTCGACGGTTCATCTTGATTACGTTCAAGTCGATTTTTCACCTTCCGAGTACATTCCTCATTAGGGTCTGGGTTATTCAAATCCATCCGCTCATTATTCACTATATTATTCCCCTCACTCATATTTATTTCTTTATTAAGTCCAACAGTTCTTCTAACCTCACTACCTTCCATATATTGGTAATCATCGTCTTTGGGAGGTTGATCAACAACGTTAAAAATGTTTAATTTTAAGTTCAAATTCCCGAATGACACTTTCAACACCCCCGTTCGACAATTGACATGCGCATTAGCAGTGGATAAGAATGGATGACCAAGAATAACAGGGGTGTACTTCCTAGCATCTAGGACAGGTTCGGTATCAAGGACCATAAAATCAACGGGATATAAGCATTGATCAACTTTAACTAAGACGTCTTCGACGATTCCTCTAGGTACTTTGACGGAACGATCCACTAATTGTATAGTAGCGGCCGTAGGCTTAAGTTCACCTAGTCCTAATTGTTTGTAGACGTGGTAAGGTAAGAGATTAACACTAGCTCCTAAGTCAAGGAGAGCCCTATGAATGACAGTGTCATAACACATGATATCGTAGGCGTACCTGGATCTTTATACTTTGGAGGTGAGTTTTGAAAAATAGAACTTACTTTTTCAGTGAGGAAGGCCTTTTTAGGAGTATGACTACGCAATTTACGCTTTTGAGTACAATGGTCTTTTAAACATTTCGCGTAAGAGGGTATTTGTTTTATAGCATCGAGGAATGGAATATTAATTTTTACTTGTTTAAATACTTCGAGTATGTCTTCAATTTTCGACGTTTTCTTTGAAAAATTTGACAGTTCGTCGACATTTGGTGGAAAAGGTAGTTTTAGAATATACGTCGTTGGGGTTGTTACATTTTCTTTCCTATTTCTACTCGTTTCTCCACCCTTTTCTTTATTAGAGTTAATGTGTACCTCTTTTTCTCTTGTATTAAGAATTTCAACAATTTCCTCCCCACGAATAGTCATCCTAGTCGACACGGCATTAACTTGCTCACTTGTACCCCCACCCTCATACTGTCCCTTAGGGTTTTGTATAGTTTGACTAGGCAGCTTACCCTCGTTTCTACAACTCATTGTATTAGCTATTTGTCCCATTTGGGATTCAAGCTTCGCAATGGATTGTGTGTGAGAGTGCACTATTTGTGCTTGTGCCTGTACTTGTGCCTCAATAGTCTTAAGGGATTTCAACACTGTCTCCTCAAAAGCATTCACCCTTGGAGGGTTAGGATTAGGAGGAGGGTGTTGGTATTGATTTTGTGGAAATTGGGGTCGATAAGTGTTAGAAAAATTATTCGACATAGGATTATAATTATTTCGTGGTTATTGTTGAATAGAGTTTATGTGTTGCTCCACGAATTCAGGAAATTGAGAAGCGGAAGGACATGCAAAGATATTATGAGAAGGTTCAGAACATAATGTACATACTTCGTACGAGGGTGCGTTCAACATTTGGTTCATTGTCATAAGTCAGTCAAGTTTCCTATTCAATTCTTGTATGTCAATTGACTGACTCAACTCGAAACGCTCCTTATGCTTAAGTTTAGGTAGAAGACACCCCTCAGGCCGTATCGACACAGTTTGGTGCATCGAATTCTCACTTAACGTTTCAAATATCTTCCATGCCTCATTGGCGCTTTTGTGTAGGAAGGTACCCGCACAAACGGCATCGATGGTGTTACGTATTGAGGGAATAAGTCCCTCGTAGAAGACCTAAACTAATTGCCACTTGGGAACCTGATGATGTGGACATGAGCGTAACAATTCTTTAAACTGTTCCCAAGTGTCATAAAGTGTTTCCCCATCTTGCATCACAAAGTTCGTTATTGATTTCCTTATCTGATTAGTTCTTGTGATTGGGAAAAACTTTTGTAAAAATGCAGTATGTAATGCTTCCCATGTTTTTATAGTGTTTGGCTCAAGTGATTGAAGCCAATACTTCGCTTTATCCTTTAAAGAGAATGGAAAGAGCCGCAATTTTAACTCATCATCAGTTAGGTTTTGTATTTTAAAAGTAGAGCATATATCTTGAAAATCACCTAAGTGCTGATAAGGGTCTTCTTTAATACGGCCATGGAAAGATGGTAATAGTGCGATGGTAGATGACTTTATCTCAAAGTGAGATGCCGTCACCTCCGGTAACTCTATGCTTGCCTAGGGTGTATATGCCGTAGGAATGAAATAGTCTTTAAGCGGAGGAGGTGGAGGTATATTAAGGTTATTTCCATTATTTCCGTTGTTTCCAATGTCAGCCATTGGAATAGGTTCAATTTTAAAAATTTGAGTTTTCCTTAACCTTCTAAGGGTACTTTGAATTTTGGCCTGAAATAGAGACGATGGTTCTGGAGTCGATTCGTCGTCTATTTTCCACTGAGCTCTTGGAGCTTGGGTTGAAGACTTACTAATTCTAAGGGTACGCTCAAGTTCAGGATCAAAAGTTTGTAATTTAGGTTTACTAGAACGTGTACCAAACATAAACTAAAAAGAAAATAAACTAAAAACAAAACAAATAGCAATTACGCAACTAAGATAACAAGCACTCAACTACTGTGATGCATGAATATTATCCTGTAATGCAATGATCGCGTCAAGCCCAGCGCTCCGGGTTTTCTAGCTAATGCAGTGCAATTAACCCTAAACTAATGCAAATATTGTGTCACAGCGCCCTGACTTACAGTGGTTTAAAGCGAGTTACTTACAGTGGTTTAAAGCGAGTTTCACAAGAAGCAATTTATTTTATTTTATTTGTATTTTTCCGCGTAAGCTCCTTTGATGAGATTAGCTAATCCACTCGAAAACATTAGAATTTTGACGACTCGAGAAACTACAAAATAAAAAGAAAAGTTAGTGACTAAAAAAAAAACGAAAAATAAGAAAAAGTAAACCTAATCTAATATTTACGAATTAACTAAACTAAGATTCTAAAACTAAAGGTAGTAATTTGCAATCCCCGGCAACGGCGCCAAAAATTGATGTTGTCAATATCAAGATATAAAAAGTATACTTTACTTTTCTAAAGATTTGTAGTGTGGAAGTAAAGGTCGAACCCACAGAGATTGAAATACTAAAACACCTTAATTTTAAAACCTAAATTTAATTAATTAAGAAAACGGAATTGGATTTGAATTTTAATTAAACTAATAACAATGAAAATAAATATAAATTACGAAAGTGTTTTGAAATTGTTTTTATGAATATGTTTAAGGAACCTAGGATTGCAACTCCACCACTAGCTTCATAATAAGGGTATTTATGAATTACTTTAGCTTATTAAGTTGGATGATAATGGAAAATTGTAGCTACAAGTCCAATTCCCCTGTCAAGAAAATAACTATGGTTCAAGCACCAACATAATCCATCTTCGGTTAGCACTAATTATCCCACACTAAACTAGGGTTGTGGTATAATCCGTCTAATCTAGGCATGGACTATTCGAATACTTGATAGCACAATTCAATTTAAGCACCATTACATGTAAATAATCTAAACAAGCACAGCAAGCATAGATCATTGAGCACACTACCATCAAAATAGATCTAAGACAAGAGTAAACTTTGAAAGTAACGATTTAATCAATAAAAGCACGATTTATTTATAAAAATCCTCGGAACATGTAACTGTCATCCATACATAATAAAACTAAAATAAAAATATAAAATACACCCTATTACTTGGCTAGGGTTTCATTGAAACCCTAGATCTAGGTTTAGTTGTCCATAGAAGTGGTAGATGACAAGTAGTTGATGGAAGAGACCATGGAAATCCTTGGTCTTCTTCTTCTTCTCCTTGCTTCCCCCTTCAATGGCTGAAAGTGTGGTTGTATATTGTGTGTATAACAATTGCCAACCCCTAAATTGAAGTAAAATAGGGTATATATAGATTTTAGGCAAGTTTTGGAAGCTTTCCTAACCCGAAACGTACTAAAACTGCTATATTTTACAATCTGGACGTAATTAGGCAGTTTCGTTTGTGTAGGAATCATTAGTATACTGAAATACGCAAGTTCCATTTTTACACAGGTCACGCGCGCGGGTCGCCCGAGCGCGATATGGGGACCTCGCGCGAGCAGATCGCGCGAGCGATTTCTGGGATTTCGCGCGAGCGGGTCGCCCGCGCGATGTGGTTTTTTCCGCTTCTTTTTGCTTGCTTTTTACCCTATTTAGCCTGGTTTACTTGATTTCTTCCAAATCCTGTCAAAAAATAGAAAATGAAGTAAAAATATACAAAAACATGATAAAAAGGTACTAACAAACGTGAATTAAGGCGTATAAATAGGATCTGTTCTCTCCCGATCAAAGGGTACTAATAGCTTAGAATTATTCCACAGGTTATCATACGTACCATGCTAGTCCTCTTTATATATATTTTTTACATACATGAATAGAGTTATTTCACCATACCATCCTAGAATCAAGTAGGACTTTATTACAAGGACGAAATGTAGGTCAGGGTTCATAGCTCAGTAAGGAAGAAAAGAGGATAACAAAAAGTCAGAATGATGTTAAATGGATTTCAGAAACTCTACGGCTTTTATTCATCTCTTTTGACTTTTTCTTTCTATGTATATTTTTCCATCTCCCTTTTCTTTTTTTCTTTTTTCACTACTCTTTTATTTCTTTTTTTTTTAATTAATATATTTTTATTCAGGCTCCCTACCTTATGGATAAATCTTTCAATTATCGGAGCATATATTTACCATCATTCTACTAGCCCTTTCTATTTATCTTTGAATCCCCATTTTCAATATACTCTCAACTTATGGTAGCTTTTGAAACAAATTTGAAAATTTCTTCTTGGCGAACTCCAATTTGGAGTGGGTAAGGAAAATTGGTGAACAAAGAAACGGTCTTAATTATAAAGGCTCAAGGAGCTAACTAGGGATATAAAACTTGTGTATTGTTCAAAGGGGTATGTAAAAAGGTCAAAAAGGGTTGAATAACAAGAAGGGCCTACTATCATTTCCTCAGAGGGTATAATTTCTTCATCTATATACATATTTTATTCACTAAAAATGTATTATTTTTCTAGGACTCTTTATTTTTTAACATGGTAAATATTTATTCCTTTGGAACTTTCCTCAACTATTAGCCAAATAACAAGGAAAAATGAGACTAAACAACAATATGATACGTACTTCAAAGAAATTTGACAAAAAATTGACACTTGTAAGTTGTAATCCTCAAAAAGGAAGATAGGCACAAAAGCTCGCAAGGATTTAGTCTCCACACTTCATCATCTAGTAATCCAATTTATATTCCAAATTCAATCTACAACATTTATTCGCATGACTACGTGCAGTGCTTAAACGGGTGCTATTTAAAACACGACCATCATTACAACTACATCTTACTAGAATGGTGAGTCAAAGAATGAATACACGAGTAATATAGTTTCAACCATATTATTTAATTCTTTCCATAGGTCTGATAAGGAGAGTTTTGATAGCAAAAAGAAATAAGAACAATTCCTAAACCAAAAAGAAAGAAAAACAAACAAATTCACTGTCATGATTACAAATCCCAGAATACTACTAAAAGTAAATCAAATGTACGAAAATAACCAAGACAAATACCCACTAGAACTAGCCAAAATCATCTACCAATACTTACCTCAGCCATCTACATATCATTATGCAGATGGCCAATGGGTCACAACTGGGATATCGTCGAAAGAAATTGTCACCACTACTGTGACACCTCTAAAACGGTCTGATGTGGGCGGGGACCCTGCTCTGAGCAATGTAAATGAATCAACTAGCTCCCAATCCGGATGCTGAGATGGGTCGAAAGTGGAGCATTCTATATCCTCCTCCTCGGGCTCCTAACTCAGCAACAAGATAATATTGTCCTCCTCTGGAGTCTCGACTGGTGCAAAAATATTGATTATGTCTTGATGTGACTAGTCGGGGTATCCACGTCGCTGACGGACTATCTTTGGTACATAATCTGGAAGATCGCGATAAGGATAGGTGACCTGCTCATCATCCTCATCCACCACACTCTTTGTAGCAAATTGAATCAGCACCAATGTCTCTTCATCACTCTCCTCATCATCAGAATCATTTAAGGAGGGTGATTCAGAGAATGACTCCTCAGAACTAGGCAGTGCACCATACACCCCATCCCTACCAGTAGGAACGTCCCCATAAAGTCTGTCATCATTTGAAGAGTAGGCAAAGTTGCATGACTCGAAAGATGAATAATATGAACTACTCGGGACTAAGATGATCCTAGGGGGTTGTGGATATTGCAATTTTCTTTCTTTTACCCACAGCTTTCTTTTAAAATTCTTTTAAATTTCAAAACAAATGAGTCGCCACTTAATTTTTAAAAAGAAAAATTAAGAAACCATTTCAAAAGGAAACTGATCTTTTGCGAAACCAAAGATTAATTAGGTCCGGGGATTATGGAATGAGAAGGGAAGGAGTCCATCGGACTAAAACACCCCTTCTCATCCTATCTTGCGATAGGCCTCTACTTAACATCCTTTTAATCGAATTATTAATTTAAATGTGCCCTCAATTAACACATATGTATAAATATACATTACAAAAGCATGTCTAAAGGGTGTAAGATTGCAAGTGATAAAAATATCATTCAAAAATCACATATTTCAAGTAGCAAGCAATATGATATGCAATAGGGAATAAGAGAACTTACCCGGGATCCAGCCGCGATATTAAATGTGCAATGCATACAAGCAAAAGAAAATCCTAAAAAGAGTCTCTAATCACATGTATTCACATAAGGCAAGTCCCAATTCTAAGGTGTCGCGCATGAGATCGAAAAAATCGACAAAATCAAGAAATTAACATAAACTAAAGAGGAATTCAAAAAGTCATACCTTAATAGCTGTCATACCCGTCCCAGGAATTCATAATTTTATCATGCCTATTTGTAATTTGGGAGTTTATCAATGTTAGTTGATAATGGTGATGAGGTTGACTGTGAGTCAACGGTAAGGTGTCAGTGAGGACACGGGAACATGGTAGTTCATATGGCATGAGCATGAGTAAATGGCATTTATATGATTTAAATGTTATTTGACTTATATGGTATTTTGTGAATAGTGAATTATACCCGTGTAGTATAATTTCTGGTATTTTTGGTATTGTTTGTTAAAATTTTGAGAACTGTGGTGAGAACGTGAGTGATACGTTAATTAAAAAGGTAGGTTGTGTGGAATTTCCACAGAATATAGTTTTTCGGACATTATTTTTGGACCCAAACGAAACCTAGTCGAAAACTTTTGAAATTTATAGTTTTCACTCGTAAAGTTGTAAAATGGACGTGTGCGAAGTTTCGTGAGTTAATTAGAAGTTTGAGGAACTCGTGGGGAGGTAAACGCAATTCCCGAAGAGTTTTTCTATAAATAGGTGGGGGTGAGATTTCATTCTCATCCAAACTCACAAATATCTAGAGAGAGGAGAGAGAAAGGAGATTTGGCTGCCACGAGCTTGCCGGTGACATACGACGACCTTTCGTCCGTCAGTTTTTCTCCAGATTTTATATTCGAACTCGTGGAGGTAAGATCTACGTTTAGATCCTACTTAGGCCGTGTTTGGCCAATTTTTGTAAAAATCTTAATTCTAGACTTTTGGGAATAACAGGTATAAACTTGTAGGAATTTTCTCAAATTCGAAATCCGACAATTATTTAGCCTCCTAGTCGATCCTTCAAAGTTTGGGGGAAATCGCACGAGGTATGAAGTTCTAACTTATGAAATATAGAGAAATACATGTTTTATATTTCGACGACGAAATTGAGATCCGGGTAAAATCCATGTGTTAAATGTAGGCCCGTTAATTATGCACGCGCTAAATTGTGAAAAGCATGTCTAAATTTACGTGAGCACGTTGAGTTGTCTATGTGGGTCAAAGGGGAGTCTTATACAAATTCATGCCGGAGTAAGCTTCTCGATGGTTGAGAATTTGAGTAGCGACGGCTACTATGCATGGCTGTAGGCTTGGACTTGCCATGGCACTTATGGGGATGTAATGGTTGTAGGCTTGGACTTGCCATTGACATCGCGATTTAAGGCTTGGACTTGCCGCTACCGGATGAATGCGTATTTTTCTCCCTAGAGACTATTGATATGATTTATGAGATTAAAGCATGTTTTGTCATATATTGCACATGTTAGACTTGTACGCTCAGCATATAGCTGAGCAGTGGAGATGTACTCCATTGCAGGTAAGAAGAAAGACAAGAAGAAGCGCGATGAGTGAGGCCGATGAACGGCGGGGGAATCACACTTGTACATGTTTTTGTTTTAGTTCTAAAACTTGTGTAAGGATTGGGAATTGGTAACATGTTGTAATAGAACCATAGATTAGTTTCGCAGTATTGTAATCTTGTAATTGAACGTCTGTAGTTATGTTTTACATGTTGTAATTAGCGTTGGTTGTGATGGTTTGTGGATATTAAGAAGCATGTGTTAGTATTTTTTTCATTACAGGGCTGCCCAGCAGGGGAGCAGTCGACTGGACCCTATGTCAGTCGACTGGATCCCGTGTGATTGAGACACCGAAAGTGAATAGTAAGAGAAGCAGTCGACTGGACCCTGCATCAGTCGACTGAGACACTGTTGATTTTGGCTACTGCTTCTTTTGATGGTAAAACCAGTCGACTGGATCCCCAGATCAGTCGACTGTACCCTTTTTTTTGAAATGTTGCATTTTGGTTCTGCTTAGTACAATCGAATGAGAACCTTGATCAGTCGACTGAGCAGTCGACTGGGTTCCCTGATAAGTCGACTGGACCTCTGTTGAGAACTTTAGGTTTTGGTTTCTGCTCAGTACAGTCGACTGGACCCTAGGAGCAATCGACTGAACCCCTGTTTTCAAAATTTGTTCTTTTGGACGTGTTTTCGTTTGGCCAAAAACTTTTTACAACTCTGATTTTAATGGATTTTAATAATGTTTTCCGCTGCTTTTGACTTTAATGGAACTGGATAAGCCTTGATGGCGTGCCACGTATCCTATTTCCACACGTAGTGGGATGGGTCGTGACAATAGCGTTACAAAAAAAAGGGTTAGTCCACATGGTATACAAGATATGAAGTTAGAAATAACAATCCTAAATTTCTAGCTTAAATCTATCAAATGTAATTAAATCTAAAGCAAATAAGTCCTAATTACAAGTATCAAGCCATATGGATGAATATGTACATAAACAAGAATAAATTATGAAATACTCAGTGATTTAGATAACTTAAACTTTGAATTCAAGCTTAACTAATCATTATTGAAACATGGTTTGAACCTTAACTCATGAAAATATCATCTAAGCCATTATTCATAAGATTGATTAAAACTATTACAGAATTCTGGAAATTGCTGAGAGTAGATCATAACTTTAAAGAAATAAAAAGCATGGTTACCGTGGTTTGATCTTGATGAATTTTGAACACTAGATGCCTCTGTGTGTCTAGTTTTTAACCCAAAAAAGAAATCAAAGTTTCAACGGTTGGATCTCTGGGAATTGGACAAAAACCAGACATCACTCAGCATTCTACAACCTTCTGTCCAGAGTTCTTGCACGATTTTCTAAAAATAGCAAAAAAACTCAGAAACGCTTTGTTCTTTTTAGGGTGACTTCCTAACACATTAATCTACTTAGAAAAAATTATTTTGGGTCACAAATACTTTATTAAGGTTCTAATTTACTTATTTTCAAAGAGTGTTACTATTCTGAAACTCTGGACAGATTGTAGTGACTTCACAAAACGCATGACCAAACCACTTTAAACATGAAATCTCCTTAAAACAAAAATTAGAGTGGTAGAACTTTAAGTTATAGATACTTTCCCATTGGTTTCACTTAATTCCAACGGTTAGATTATCAACTAAAAATCCTTGATCGAAAACAAATTGTGAACTCACTGCTCATTGAGTTAATTCACTTTATTCTTATTAACTTTAGACAAACAAGCCATGGGATTAGGCTTGTCTAAAGCTAATTCTCCTACCTTTTGATGGTCATTGGAGACTAAATATGCTCATGTTTGTAAATTTCAAAGAAGTATGGAAGAACTTCATGAAACTTATCCATAACAAACTTCAAACCATGTAGATAGGTTTAAGTTCATCATGCTAATTATCCTACTATCAACCTTAATCCCCCTATGAATAACAAGATTACAAGAAGATTAAGGGATTTCAAACCAAGAGATTCAAGTAAGACATTGAAGGTCGTATGAACCTAAGGAATGAATATAAAGAAAATAAGGAAAGAAAACTAAAGAAACTCAATGCATGCTACATTTAAATTTGAACAAGGGATAATTATGCTAGAGTTACCTCCAAAGTATCCTCAACTTGGTAATTTTGGAGGACTTCCAAAGACTAATCAAGCTCTTATATACTAATTCACACAACTTTTTCTTTAAACTATTCTAAACTCACTCCTAATTATGAAGATTAAGGCAAGAAGAGCACTTATACAACTTATAAATTCAAAAAAAATCCTTTCCCTTGCAAGTAAATATTCATCCTCTATTTATAGGCAATCTTAAAGGGGTATGTCAGTCATTTTAGGACTGAAAACCCTAATTCAGTCGTCCTTTTTATAGTACAAAACGTGCTGTATACCAGCTGTCATTTGCAAAAATGCGACATTCACCGAAGATGGAAGCAGCACTCAGTAAATGGCATTCACTGACTGCCGGAACGACATTCACTGAATGTCGCGGACAACTCCAGGAACTGCCTTTTTTTTAGTAAAATATCACTTTCGCGGCACTTGTTTGAAATTCGCGGCATTCACAGAATGCTGTCCGGCAGTCCAGAGACTGCCGCAACGGCAGCCCGTGACTGCCGTGGAAAGGCTTGAGTGCCGTTCTGCTTATTCTCTTCCTACTCCTTCTTTTTTTCTTTTTGTTTTGGGTTGGTGAGTCTTTCGAAGAGCTTGAATCATCTTTGGAAGTCCTAGCTAATTTCAGACATGGTCATCATCGGATATGGAGGTAACACTCTCCTTAATTCGACGTTTGGTCAAAATCGGGGTGTCTACAGATTACCTCTCTTCGATGGAGCTTGTGGGGCAACGCGAACCACAAGCTAACGTCGAAGCCTGTGTGAAGACAAGCCTTTGACCAAACTGTCGGATTTAAGGAAAAAACAAAATGCTTTGCAAAAGGAAGCGAGCGCAGCGAAATTCTAATTGGTCGTGCTCCATGATGAGCTGCCTACGTATCCCATTAGGAATCAGACCAAAACGTAGTTCGAGCACGGGGTCAAACACACACAAATGTAAGTAGTCACACGGATGGATGCACCTATCCTATCGTGATGCGCATGCTATGTAATGTTATTTTCTGAATAGACCTGGTTATACAAGCGTCATGCTTATCATGTCTTCTCTATGTATGACGCACGTTACATGACGTGTTAGTCAAGGAAGATTGCCGTATTCTTGACTGATGTAGAATCTGTTATGGGGGTCAAGAAGATACTTTTGATTTGATTTTGAGGGTTAACACAAATCTATTGCGAGAACCGAGAATGTAAATCCGTTACACTCCTAACCAAAGGATCGATGTAAATCTGTTACGCGGATCGAGAATATAAATCTGTTATATTCTCAAAACGAGGGTAAATGCAAGTCTGTTGCGAGAACCGAGAATGTAAATCCGTTACAGTCTCAACCAAAGGATCGACGTAAATCTGTTACGTGGATCGAGAATATAAATCTGTTATATTCTCAAAATGAGAGTAAACATAAATCTATTGCGAGAACCAAGAATGTAAATCCGTTACACTCTCAAGACAAAGGATCAACGTAAATTTGTTACGCGGATCGAGAATATAAATCTGTTATATTCTCAAAACAAGGGTAACCGTATTAAGATGAATTTGGACTAATTTTCACAATTGGGAGCTCACGGGTTTTGATCTTTTCCAAGTTTCAAGAATTGGGAGCCCACAAGCTCAAGTCTATTTTAAATTTCAAGAATTGGGAGTCCACAGGCTCAAATTCAATTTCAATCTTTCAAAATTGGGAGCCTACAGGCTCAAATCTATTTCAAATTTCAAGAATTAGGGCCCGCGGGCTCAAATTCAATTTCAATCTTTCAAAATTGGGAGCCCACAGGCTCAAATCTATTTCAAGAATTGGGGCCCGCGGGCTCAAATTCAATTTTAATCTTTCAAAATAGGGAGCCCACAGGCTCAAATCTATTTCAAATTTCAAGAATTAGGGCCCGCGGGCTCAAATTCAATTTCAATCTTTCAAAGTTGGGAGCCCACGGGCTCACGTTCATTTCTCTTTTCTTTTTTTTTTTTTAAAATTTGGGGGCCCATGGACTCAAAATTATTTCAATTTCCAAGTTTGAGGACCAATTTGATCCTGCAAACCAACCTAGGGGGTTAAAGGTACAATAAGGGTAAAATTTAGGGGTTAGATCCAAATTTGGGGGGGCCCAATTTTGAATTTTAGGGGAAAACAAAATATCTCTTAACCGACTTAAACGCGACATACACTTCAAAATCGCGGCAGTCAGTGACTGCCGTACGGCACTCACGGAGTGCCGTTGCGGCATTCAGAGAGTGCCGCACGGCAGTTCATCAACTGCCGCGCACGTAAACCGAGTGCCGTGTTTGAGCGGCAGAAGTTAAAACCGAGAGTTTCATTTCATTTTCATTTCATTATCTCGCCTCTTCTCTCATGGATTTCTCTGGAGAAAATTTTCCCCCTCTCCTCTTCTTGCTTAAATCGATCCACTTGGGCTATCAGGTTAGTTTCTCATGATCCAAACTTAATTAATCTCTTTTGTTTGGTTGTTTTTTTTGAATTTTTCATGAATCTAACACGCGAATCTTCCTTTTTCTTGACAGATTATGGCGAACGATTCCGGTAGCCGAAAGAGGGCCAAATATCGGGCCACCCATCATCCAAACCCCACACTCTTGCTCCTAGATCCAGAGGAGCATTTATCTGCCCGCGCGTTCAAGAGCGAGGTAAACGCCTTTTTCTCTTTTTCTCTTTTAATTTCTTTCTTGAGATCTCTCTGAGTACTTTGAATGCTAAACTTTATATAAATGCAAACGAGTGCCACATTTGTGAAATTTTCTACGAGTAATCCCGTATTTTCTCTTTCTCTCTCTTATTATTTATTTTTATGTCGCTTTTCTCCCATTTTCTTATTACCACCTATTTATTTTTATTGCTTTCTTCTTTATCCAATTACTAATATTAAACCTTGTGATTCTTTCTTGCAGCTACAGCCCAAGGTGCTGAAGGGGCACGGCAGCCTCGCCCATGGTTATGAGTGGTATACGGAGCTGAGCGAGCCGATAAGGGGCTTCATTACTACAGTCGGTTTTGGAGACTTTGTCAAACTTTTGACGAAGAGCTCCAACGATTTGAGATAGATCCATGCCCTTGTCGAGCGGTGGTGGAATACTACCAGCATATTCCATTTCCCGTTTGGCGAGATGACGATGACGCCGTTGGACTTTTCCATGATCACCGGGATCCCTTTTGGGGGAGAGAGCCTTCGCTATCTAGACGCGACGAAGGAGTGGGATCGGATTAAGCTGCTGGGAGCCGTCCTGGAGGAGCCCTTGGTCATGGCCAAGTGGTTTATGGATACTTTCCGAGGCCGGCAGGGCTTTACTGATGAGCAGATGGCTCGAGGGTTTCTGATGTATATGCTGGGGTGCTCTCTGCTGAGCACCAAGGGAGACCGGATCTCCGTGACGCTGCTGGGGTCTTTAGAGCATATGGGGCAGATATACTAGTGTGACTTGGCTGGTGCAAGGTTAGCCATCCTGTACCAGCACTTGGGAGAGATATCCCGGGATCACCTAGCCTCTACCGCCGGTTTCTGGAGGGCTTGGGAGGTATACTTTTCTCCTTTTATTAATTCTGATTTAAGCTTTGCATTCTTATTCCAGATTTCTGTATTTATGCTTTCCCAAAACTTATGTTCTTCTTTTCTTCCGTGCAGATTTGGTCCCATGAGTATTTGCACATGATGTCGCCTGATACGCGACCAGCGGACGCCCTCATCATGCCCCAGGGGCTGAAGTGGGTGAAGGATCGGGTCAGGTGGAAGACCGGAGCTCACGATTTTATTTCGTTCAGGAATTTCTTGACGAACCTACGAGAGCAGCACGTCCGATGGCAGCCCTGGCTAGACGTTCTTCCAGAGACTTCCTAGGGGATGCGGGAGTCGGCGGGGTATGACCCATAGAGGATCCTACTGGACGGACCAGAGGCTCGGGCCTGGTACCTAGGAGAGAGGGTGACTAGACAGTCCTTGGCGGCCGAGTCCTTCTTCGTTCCATACCCCCAGCTGGAGTCTATGAGAGCTACAGATACCCTCCAGGGTTCCACGCTTACAGTTGCCCTAGCCGGTCTGTCTCTTCAGGGTTTCGTGGATCCTCCATCGGGGTACGCAGCTTTCTATGCTGCGAAGCTGATGAGGAACTTCCCTTTGATGGAGGTGACCCAGGTGAGTTTCTTTCAGCCTTTCTTTTTATTCCTTTTGAACATTCGCGCTTTATCTTCTTATTGGATTCATTCCTCCTTGCAGCCTGTCCCTGCTGCTGCTCGGGCTCCCGATCTACCGCCCTGGGATTGGAGTCTTAGGACAGTGATGTCAAAATCAAGATATAAAAAGTATACTTTACTTTTCTAAAGATTTGTAGTAGTGAAAGTAAAGGTCGAACCCACAGAGATTGAATTACTACGACTCTTAATTTTAAAACCTAAATCTAATTAATTATAAAAACGAGATTTTGATTTTGAATTTTAATTAAATTAATGAAACTAATGAAATTAAATCTAAATTATGAAAGCGATTTAAAAGTGTTTTTATAAATTTATTTAAAGAAACCTAGGATTGCAAATCCACCACTAGCCTCATAATAGGAATATTTATGAATTACTTTAGCTTATTAAGTTGGATGATAATGGGGAAGTGTAGCTACAAGCCCAATTCCTCCGACAAGAAAATAACTATGGTTCAAGCACCAACATAATCCATCTTCGGTTAGCACAAATTATTCCACACTAAACTAGGGTTATGGTATAATCCGTCTAATCTAGGCATGGACTATTCGGATACTTGATAGCACAATTCAATTTAAGCACCATTACATGTAAATAATCTAAACAAGCACAGCAAGCATAGATCATTGAGCACACTACAGTCAAAATAGATCTAAGACAAGAATAAACTTTGAAAGTAATGATTTTAATCAATAGAAGCACGAATTATTTATAAAAATCCTCGGAACATGTAACTGTCATCCAAACATAATAAAACTAAAATAAAAACATAACTAAAACCCTATTACTTGGCTAGGGTTTCATTAAAACCCTAGATCTAGGTTTAGTTGGCCATAGAATTGATAGATGGCAAGTAGTTGATGGAGGAGGCCATGGAAATCCTTGGTCTTCTGAGGCTATGTTTATAATGCTGAGGCTATGTTATCCGCGGGAGCACCTTTTGTTTTACAGGTTTGGCTCATGGAACGCCTTGATCTCTTCATACACTCCTCACATCTTCGTGGGCCACTTCCCTATGACTGTATGGAGGTTCATTGGCTATTCCATTCTACCGATGCTTGGCTTGGTTGGTTTAGAGGCCTTTCTTCTGGTGATATTTGCTGGACTTGCCCGCAGTGGGTTTACTGCTCTGTCGCCGTACGCCTTCCTGGGCAGCCCGGCATCTGGTTGCCTGGCTTGCGTGCTACTACTTTCTATATTCCTGGTGGGGTGGTTCGCCAGTTCGGACTCTTGCAGGACATGAATGAGACTGTTACCGCTGATTTTACTAGGGGGTCCACTTTGCGCCCTTCTATTGTGAAGGCTTTCATTGAGGCTTGGCATGACAGGGTTTCAGCTCCTTTTCGGAGAATCCCGGCTTCGATCGTGCCTACCGCTGAGTACCTTTTTCAGATTCAAACACTGATCTAGATACAAGCTTCACAGATATTTATTGATGAAAGTAAGACAAACAGGACAAAGCTCTATTTTACAAAAATTTCAGACAAGTCCTGCCTATCCTTTTACGCTTTTGAATGTGATTTTTTTTATTTTTTTTCTTTTCAAAAAATGCTTTCATCTTTTAGGAAAAGTTCTATCATGTTTAATCAAAATGTTCACTCCTCCGATTAATCTTTTATGAAGAATTCTCCTTTTAATGTCTCTTCTTGGCTCTTTACTTTGCTTTGTGTTTCGCTTAAAGCTTTACTCTTTCTATACCGTGAATTATCATTTGTTTCTTTATAGTACTCTTTTTGATAGCCAGGAGATCCAGAGATGTGTTTTAGGTAAATAGCTGGGTTCTTCGGATAACAAACAAAGTTCGCCCCTGGTTTTGGGGCTTCAAAGTGGTTCTGGGCAAATGCCAGTTTGCCCCTAGTTTAGCATAGGGCTTTTCTTTTTAGGTTTTCATGGGCCGAAGGCTTTTGAGAACCCGCCTACTTATCCCCGAATGGGTGTCAGGCCTGCAGTAGTTCGGTTTAAGGCTTGAAGGAAGATGCCGCTCGGGTGGTTTTATTTTTAATGATCGAACCAAGTAGGTTGCCTACGTATCCCCTAGCGGGAAGCAGGTCAAGTGTAGTTCATTGAGGTAGGAGGTTTTGAAAGAAATGGTTTCAAGCAAAGTATTTCTTGAGGCAATCGAGGTTAATTGGTTGCTTAAATTCAACCCCGTCCAGGTCCATGAGATAGGCCGCCCCTCCAGAGAGGAGAGTTTTTATGATGTACGGCCCGACCCAGTTGGGTTTGAACTTTCCTCTGGGGTCATAAACGAGCACTTTCAGTTCTTTGAGGACCAGGACACCCTTAGCAAGCTTCCTTGGGCGGACCCTTTTATTGAAAGCACGAGCTATCCTCTTCTGATATCCCCGAGTATGGTTTAGAATGGCCAACCTCTTCTCATCGAGCAACATTAACTCCTCATACCTTCCTCGTATCCATTCCGATTTGGTAACCTCACATTCTGCCAAAACCCTAAGAGAGGGTATCTCTACTTCGACTGGGAGAACGACCTCCATACCGTAAATCACCGAATAAGGTGTAGCTCCCGTAGAAGTTCTTACAGAGGTTCGGTACCCCTATAGTACAAACGGTAGCTTCTCGTGCCAATCTTTATATGTATCCGTTGTTTTCCCCAAGATTGCTTTAACATTTTTATTAGCTGCTTCTACTGCTCCGTTCGTTTGAGGCCTGTATAGAGAGGACTGATGGCGGGTGATCTTGTACTTGTCTAAAAGTGGGATAACTTCTCCCTGGAAATGGCTACCATGATCAGAGATAAACTCGTTGGGGACCCCATACCTGCAGATTATGTTCTTTTCGATGAAGCTCACAACATCCTTAGCTTTTAATGTGGCATACGACGCGGCCTCCACCCACTTAGTGAAGTAGTCTATTGCCATAATTATATATCGATGCTCATTGGAAGCCTTCGGAACAATTTCACCGATGATATCAATGCCCCAAACAGAGAAAGGCCAAGGCATGGTCATGCTATAGAGCTGGGAAGGCGGGGTATGCACTAGATTGGTGTGGATTTGGCATTTGTGGCATCTCCTGACATACTCGCAACAATCCTTGTCCAAAGTCGTCCAATAATATCCTTGCCGAATGATCTTCTTTGCCAGCATATGCCTATTCATGTGGGGCCCGCAGACTCCTTCATGTATTTCCTCCATAATTCTTTTGGCCTCTTTTCCATATAGACATTCTAAATTGCACCCTGTGTATGACCTTTTCCACATCTTATCTGCATAGATTGCAAATTGGGCTGAGAACCTTTGGATTGCTTTTATGTCCTTTTCTGAGGCTCCTTCGGGGTATTCTCCTTCTTTAATGAACTTCCACACATCCACATACCACGGTATTTCCCCCTCGTCTTCTATGACCGCGATTGTCTCAAATGAGGGTTGATTTCTGATCTCTATGGATAATGGGACCATCGTGACCCCTGAGGGGATCTGTATCATTGATGCCAGGGTTGCAAGGGAATCAGCCAATTGGTTTTCCTCTCGGGGAAGGTAGTAGAATGACATCTTCATGAATTGTTCTTTTAAACTCTCCAAATAGTCATGGTATGGCCTCAGCTTCTCGTGTTTCACCCTCCAATCTCCCCTCACTTGGGATATGATCAAATTGGAATCTCCGAACACATCAACTTTTTCAACTTTTAAGGCCAGCGCCGCTTCCATTCCCATTATGCACGCTTCGTACTCTGCTGTGTTGTTAGTTGAGTTGTATTTAAGCTTGACGGCCAGTGGGGTAGGGGTTCCATCAGGTACTACCAGGATGACCCCGACTCCGTAGCCTAGTTGATTGGCAGCCCCATCGAAATACATCCTCCATAAATCCTACCTTACCTCCATCATTCCTTTGTTAGGAAACCTGAATTCTCCTTTCTCCCCAGATTCTATGGCAAGGTCAGCTAGGTACTCGGCGATGGCTCTCCCTTTGACAGATTTTGAGGGGACATATCTGATAACAAACTCGGCTAGCATCATGGTCCATCGGGAAATCCTACTGGTCAGGGCGGGTTTTTTAAATAGGTATTTGAGCGGATCCATTCGGGAGATTAAGATCACGGGGAAGGCTAACATATAATGCCTAAGGCGACGGGTACACCAGACTAAAGCCCAACATACTTTCTCTAAGGGTGAGTACTTCAACTCGTATCCGGTCATCCTTTTGCTCAAATAATAAATGGCCTTTTCTACGTGTCCTTCTTCTCCTTCTTGGGCCAACATGCATTCCATTGAATCCTCGATCACAGAAAGGTACAGCAGCAGAGGCTTCCTGGGTGAGGGTGGTGACAGGTTTGGTGGGTTTTGGTGGTAGGTTTTGATTTTATCGAAGGCTTCCTGACACAAGGTATCCCACTCGAACTTCTCTCCTTTTCTGAGTAGCTTACACAGGGGATCGCAGGTCATGGTGAGTTTTGAGATAAAACGGCTTATGAACTGTATTCTACCCAAGAACCCCCTCAGCTCTTTTTCATTCTTGGGTGGCTGTATTTCGACTATGGCTTTTATCTTAGTTGGGTCTACTTTGATTCCCCTCTGAGTAATAAGGAACCCTAACAATTTTCCAGTGGTGACCCCGAAGGTACATTTCTGTGGGTTTAGTCTCATCCTGAACTCCCTTAACCTCCCAAAAAACTTTCTCAGAGCCTCCAAGTGTCCTCCCCTCTCCTTAGATTTCACAAGCATATCGTCCACATACACTTCTACCTCTTTATGGATCATGTCGTGCAATAATGTGGTAGTGGCTCGCTGATATGCTGCCCCTGCATTCTTGAGCCCAAATGGCATCACCCTATAGTAGTATGTTCCCCATGGCGTGATGAAAGTGGTCTTCTCTCTATCCTCTGGTGCCATGAGGATCTGGTTATAGCCGGAGAATCCATCCATGAAGGACAGAAGCTCATGCCCGGCGGTGTTATCAACGAGGACGTCGATATGTGGTAAAGGGAAATCATCTTTAGGGTTTGCTTTGTTTAGGTCTCAAAAATCAACGCAAACCCTAACACGACCATCCTTTTTGGGGACGGGCACTATGTTGGTGATCCATTCTAGATACTCGGTGACCATTAAGAATCCGGCTCTTAACTACTTTTCAACTTCCTCTTTGACTTTGAGTGCCCATTCAGGCCTCATTCGCCTCAATTTTTGTTTTACTGGTTTTGAATTTGGGAAAACGGGGATGTGGTGTTGGACTATCTCTGGATCAATGCTTGGCATATCATTATAAGACCATGCAAAAACATCTTTGAATTCACTTAATAGTTTGATTAATTCTTCGCTTTCTTCTTTACCAAGTGTAGAGCCGATAAAGACATTTTGAGGATTATTTTCACTTCCTCGATTAATTATTAGAGTGTCCTCAATGATTTTACATGTAGATTCTTTTTCTTTTTCAATTAATTTTTGCAATTCAATGGGTATTTCATGATCATCACATTCATCACATTCATTAAGCGCGTTCGAGTAGGCAGAATCAGTCATGCTTTCATTGATTTTCTTTGGAGTGATTACAACAGACATAGAAATTGAAAGACGCCTCATTTGGGCCATTACAGACTCTGGGTGTGGGGGATACCTATCACTAGGTTCAAAAATCCACTCTTTCTTGTTCTCTCTTCCCAGATCAGTGATGAAGCATTCTTCCAGTTCCCCGGTCTTGGTAATTTCCTCCATCTCTTCTCTCTTGGTCTTTCCTTTGTCGGTCTCCCTCTGATCTTCCTCATCTTCCTCACTCTCGGTTGCCTCCTCCACCAGACCTTCAACGTATTCACCCTTGGCCCTTCCATGATCTGCTTTCATAACTTCTGTGCTCCCTTCGCCCAATAGATCTTTCATGACAGAGTCGTCTAGCGCCAATCCAATCCTTGGCAGTAGTTGACTTGACAGGTAGTTGCATGTATGGATCTTCATATACAGAAAACTCGTGGGGAAAGAAGATCTCAATCCCTGGCTTCAAACATTTATCTTTCTGGTCCACCCATGGCTCTGGGAAGCCGCAAAAGGGGAAATCTTCTCCTTCCTTCATGAAATATCCATTGAGCGTTTTTAGGTAAGGGTCCAATGGTGCATCGATGGCCTTCTTCTTCTCTTTTCCCCCTTTGTTGGATGGTTAGTACCCCAGACCATGAGTGTGAGTCTGAGTAGGGATTTTTGGAAACTCCGACAGGCCTTGGTGGTTCTTTCCCAACCCCAATCCTGGAAAGAAACCCATTCTCTTCATGATCCCTGCGACCAACGGGCTTTATTGATCGAAGTAAAGTGGCAGGAATTCTTTTGGCTTATCCTCTTCAATCATGCCGACGAACTCGAACCTTCCCATGTTTGCTTCTTCTTCTTGTAGCTGTAATTCTAGAACCGGTGCGCTTGATGATGCTTCGGACGAACGAACCCAACTGTCCCCGAGAATGTCACAGACTTTGTTCTTCCAAACACATTTTACCTTTTGATGAATGGTGGACGGTATGACACCCAAGCTATCCAACCATGGCCTCCCAAGCAATAAATTAAAAGAGGCGGGGATATCAATGATTTGAAATTCGGATTCTTTATCCACTGGTTCAATGATGAGGTTAAGAAAGATGATACCCATGACTGCTCTCTGAGTGTTGTCATACGCCCTGACCTTTTGTTGGGATGGCACGAAGGAAGATTCATCTAAACCCATCCGTTTGGCTGTTCGGAAGGGACATACATTCAGAGCAGACCCATTGTCAACGAGACAAGCGGGCACGGTGTTCCCCAAACATTCAACAGTGACATACAATGGCTTGTTGAGCATGGGTCCTCCGGGGGGTACTGTGGATATCGCATTTTTTCTTACCCACAGCGTTTCTTTTAAAGTTCTTTTAAATTTCAAATTCAAAACAAATGAGTCGCCACTTAATTTTTAAAAGGAAAATTAAGAAACCATTTTAAAGCAACTGATCTTTTGCGAAACCAAAGATTAACTAGGTCCTGGGATTATGGAATGAGAAGGGAAGGAGCCCATCGGACTAAAACACCCCTTCTCATCCTATCTCGCGATAGGCCTCTACTTAACATCCTTTTAATTGAATTACTAATCTAAGCATGCCCTCAACTAATACATAGATATACGTATATATTACACAAACATGTCAAAATGGTGTAAAATTACCAATTTACAAAATATCATTCAAAAGCCACGTAATTCAGCTAGCAAGCAATATGATATGCAAATAGGGAACTAGAGAACTTACCCAGGATCCGGCCGTGAATATTTAAACGTGAAAATGCATGCAAATAGATAAAGCCTAGGAAAAGAGTCTCTAATCCATATATACAAGTAAAGCAAAACCTAATTCTAAGTGTCGCGCAATAAGTTGAAAAATCGATAAAATAAAAATAAACTGAAGAGGAGTTCAAGAAATCACACCTTAATAGCGCTACAAAACAAAGGGTTAGTCCACATGATATACAATATATAAAGTTGGATCTTAAATAACAATCCTAGACTTCTAGCTTAAATCTATCAAATGTAATTAAATCTAAAGCAAACAAGTCCTAATTACAAGCATCAAGCCACATGGATGAATATGTTCATGAACAAGAATAAATTATGAAATAATCAGTGATTTAGATCACTTAAACTTTGAATTCAAGCTTAACTAATCATTATTAAAACCTGGTTTGAGCCCTAGGTCATAGAAAAGTCATTTGGACCATTATTTACAAAGTTGGTCAAATCTGTCATAAAATTCTAAAAATTGCAGAGAGCAGACCAGAACTTTAACAAAATAACAAGTATGCTTCCCACGGTTTGATCTTGATGAATTTTGGACACAAGATGCCTCTATCAGTCTAGTTTCCAAATCAAAAATAAAATCAAAGTTTCAACGGTTAGATCTCTTGGAAAAGGACAAACACCAGACATCACTCAGAGATGTACAACTCTCTGTACAGAGATTTTGTTTGATTTTTTTAAAATAGCAAAAAGATCAGAAATGCTTTGTTCTTTTTAGGGTGACTTCCTAACACATTAATCTACTTAGAAAAAATTAGTTTGGGTCACAAATACTTTATTAAGATTCTGATTTACTTATTTCAAAAGAGTGTTACTGTTCTGAAACTCTGGACAGACTGTAGTGACTTTACAAAATTCATGACCAAACCACTTTAAACATGAAATCTCTTTAAAAGAAAAATTGTAGTGGTAAAACATTGTGTTATTGACACTTTCCCGTTGGTTTTACTTGATTCCAACGGTTAGATTTCAAACCAAAAATCTTTGATCAAAACCGGTTTATGAATCCACTGTTTCATTGTCAAGTTCAACTTTTATTTGTTAACTCCAACTATTAAACCATGAAGTTGGACTTAAACTAAACCATTTTCTCCTACCATTTTATGGTCATTGGAGGCTAAAGATCTTTATATTTGTAGATTCAAATGAATTATGAATAGACTTCATGAAATCTCAAGATAATGAATCTAAACCATGGAGATGGGCTTAGACTCAAACTACTTTCTCCTACCACTTGATGGTCATTGGAGATGAAGACATGACTAATACTCATGAGCCTTCAAGAATCTCAAGAGAGAAGTACAAACAAACATGGCTAATACTCATAGGTTTTCAAGGAATATGGAAGGGGATTCCATGAAACCTTAGTTAAAGAATCCTAAACCATGGTAGGGGTTTAGATTCATTCACTTGCTCTTATATAAAGGATGATCAACCTTGACTCTCATGGGGAGCACAAGCTCACATGGAATCAAAGGATCCAACTCATGAGATTCAAGTGAAGTATGGAAGACAGATCGGGAGAGAACTAATCCTAATTATACGCCTTAATTCACATTTGTTAGTACTTTTTATCCTGTTTTTGTATATTTTTACTTCATTTTCTATTTTCTGACAGGATTTGGAAGAAATCACCTAAACCAGGCTAAACAGGATGAAAAAGCTCAAAGAAAGAAGCTGAAAAAGCCAAGTCGCGCGCGCGAAAAACCGAGAATCGCTCGCGCGAGCCGCTCGAGCGAGAATCCCAGAATCGCTCGCGCGATCCGCGCGCGCGAGGTACCAAATGTCGCGCTCGCGCGACCTGCTCGCGCGATATGTGTAAAAATCAAAGTTGCGCATTCCAGTACACTGAAGACTCCTGTGCAAACGAAACTGCTGAACGACGTCTAGACTGTAAATTACATCAGTTTCAGTTCGTTTCGGGTTAGGAAGGCTTCCAAAACTTGTTGTAAATCTATATATACCCTATTTTATTACAATTAAAGGGTTAGACATTGTTGGAAATTATTATACACACATACTTCCAGCCATTGAAGGGAGGGAAGCAAGGAGAAGAAGAAGAAGACCAAGGGTTTCCATGGCCTCCTCCATCAATTACTTGCCATCCATCACTTCCATGGACGGCTAGATCATAGATCTAGGGTTTCAATGAAGCCCTAGACGAGTAATAGGGTTTTATTTATGTTTTTATTTTAGTTTTATTATGTATGGATGACAGTCACATGTTTAGAGGATTTTTATAAATAAATCGTACTTCTAGTGATTAAATCATTACTTTCAGAATTTATTCTTGTCTTAGATCTATTTTGACTGTGATGTGCTCAACGATCTATGCTTGCTGTGCTTGTTTAGATTGTTTACATGTGATGGTGCTTTATTGATTTGTGCTATCAAGTATCCGAATAGTCCATGCCTAGGTTAGACGGATTAGATCACAACCCTAGTTTAGTGTGGGATAATTCGTGCTAACCGAAGATGGATTATGTTGGTGCTTGAACCATGAATATCTTATTGTCGGAGGAATTGGGCTTGTAGCTACAATTCCCCATTATCATCCAACTTAGTAAGCTAAAGTAATTCATAAATATTTCTTATTATGAAGCTAGTGGTGGAGTTGCAATCCTAGGTTCCCTTAAACATTATTTAAAACAACTTTAATTGCTTTCATAGTTTAGATTTATTTTTATTGTTATTAGTTTAATTAAATTCAAATCAAAATCCGTTTTTATAATTAATTAGATTTAGGTTTTAAGATTAAAACACGGTAGTTAATCAATCTCTGTGGGTTCGACCTTTACTTCCACACTGCAAATCTTTTGAAAAGTAAAGAACACTTTTTATATCTTGATTCTGACAAGATCAATTTTTGGCGCCGTTGCCGGGGATTGCATTACTACCTTTAGTTTTTTAATCTTAGTTTAGTTAATTTGTAAATATTAGGTTAGTTTTTATTATTTTTCTTATTTTCTGTTTTGTTTTTAGTTACTAACTTGTTCTTTTATTTCCTAGTCAACATTTCCGAGTGGAGCAGCTAATTACATCAAAGGAGCTTACGCAAATAAAAATATAAATAAAATAAAATAAATTGCTTCTTGTGAAACTCGCTTTAAACCACTGTAAGTCAGGGCGCTGTGACGCACTATTTGCATTAGTTTAGGGTTAATTGCACTGCATTAGCTAGGAAACCCGGGGTGCTGGGCTTGACGCGGTCATTGCATTACAGGATAATATTCATGCATCACAGTAATTGAGTGCTTGTTATCTTAGTTGCGTGATTGCTATTTGTTTTTTTTTTAGTTGAGTCAGTTTTTGTTTTTAGTTTACTTTATTTTAGCTTATGTTAGGTACACGTTCAAATAAACCGGAATTAAAACCTTTTGACTCTGAACTTGAACGTACATTAAGACTTAACAAGTCTTCAAACTTAACTTCTAGAACACAGTTTTTAATAGACGACGATTTGACACCGAAACCAACGTCTTTATTTGAATCTGAAATACGTAGTACCCTTACAAGATTAAAGAAACCACGCTTTCATAACATAGAACCGATTAAAATGGTAGACATTGGAAATAATAACAATAACAACCAAAATAACAACGGAAATAATTTGAATAATCCTAATATACTACCACCTCCTCCACTTAAAGATTATTTTATTCCGACGACTTATACGCCACAAACTTGTATCGACTTACCGGAGGCGACGGCATCTCACTTTGAGATAAAGTCATCTACCATCTCGCTACTTCCATCTTTCCATGGCCGTTTAAATGAAGATCCATATAAACACTTAGGAGATTTTCAAGATATATGTTCTACTTTGAAAATCCAAAACTTAACTGATGATGAATTAAAATTGCGGCTCTTTCCATTCTCTTTAAAAGATAAAGCTAAATATTGGCTTCAATCTTTGGAGCCAAACACAATTAGAACATGGGAAGACTTACACACCGCATTTTTACAAAAGTTTTTCCCTATTATGCGTACGAATCAGATAAGGAAATCCATAACAAACTTTGTTATGCAAGATGGGGAATCACTTTATGATACGTGGGAAAAATTTAAAGAATTATTACGTTCGTGTCCACATCATCAGGTCCCTAAGTGGCAGTTGGTCCAGGTCTTTTACGAGGGACTTATTCCTTCGGTCCGTAACACCGTCGATGCTGTTTGTGCGGGTACCTTCCTACACAAAAGTGCCGATGAGGCCTGGAAAATTTTTAAAATGTTAAGCGAGAATTCGATGCACCAAGCGGTGTCTGTCCGTTCTGAGGGATACCCACAACCTAAGAGGGAGGTAAAGTTCGAGTCAAGTCAATCAATTGAAATAAAAGAACTATCTAACAAACTTGACCGACTTTTAACAATGAACCAAACGACAGCCCCACCCGCTCGTGAAATTTGTGCATTATGTTCTGATCCTTCACATTCGATACTTGCATGTCCATCGGCGAGTCAATTTCTGGAATTCATGGAGCAACACATTAACTCTATTCAACAATACCCACGAAATAATTATAATTCGACTACTAATAATCCGGATGCGCCATGGAGAAACCATCCTAACTTCTCGTGGAAAAATAATAATAATAATCCTAATGAGGCGACTAATTTTCCTAATGCGTATCGACCTCAGTTTCAACCTAATCAATACCAACAACCGCATCCTAATCCGAACCCTCCAAGGGGTAACATTTTTGAGGAAAAGGTGTTGGCATCCCTTAATAAAATTGAAACGCAAGTACAGGCACAAGCACAAATAGTGCACTCTCATACACAATCCATTGCGAAGCTTGAATCCCAAATGGGACAACTAGCTACTGTAGTGAGTCGTAGAAACGAGGGGACGTTGCCTAGTCAAACAATTCAAAACCCTAAGGGACAATATGAGGTTAAGGGGTCGAATGAACAAGTAAACGCTGTCTCAACTAGGATGACTACACGAGAGGAGGTGATAGAAACCCCTAATAAGAATGAGAATGTGATAGATGTGAACATCAACTCTAATAAAGAGAGGGGTGAGGACGTGAATCAAAGTAGAAAAGAAAATGAACCGGTCTCAACGAATTATATTCCGAGAATGCCATATCCACCAAACGTTGAGGGACCGTCACATTTGCCCAAGAAAGGGTCTAAGGTTGAGGATATACTTGAGGTGTTTAAACAAGTTAAAATAAATATTCCATTCCTCGATGCTATTAAACAAATTCCCGCTTATGCTAAATGTTTAAAAGACCTTTGTACACAAAAGCGCAAAATACGTAGTCATACTCCTAAAAAGGTCTTCCTCACGGAAAAGGTAAGTTCTATTTTTCAACACTCACCTCCAAAGTATAAGGATCCTGGTACGCCTACTATTTCATGTGTCATAGGTGGCACTATCATTCATAGGGCTCTCCTTGACTTAGGAGCTAGTGTTAACCTCTTACCTTATCATGTCTACAAACAACTAGGATTAGGTGAACTTAAACCTACGGCTGCTATTATTCAATTAGCGGATCGTTCCGTCAAAGTACCTAGAGGAATCGTCGAAGACGTCTTAGTAAAAGTTGATCAATGTTTCTATCCTGTTGATTTTATGGTCCTTGACACCGAACCGGTGCTAGATGCTAGAAAATACACTCATGTTATTCTTGGTCGTCCATTCTTAGCCACGGCCAACGCACGTGTTAACTGTCGGACGGGGGTAATGAAAGTGTCGTTTGGGAACATGAACTTAAAATTAAACGTTTTTAACGCAATTGATCAACCTCCTAAAGACGACGATTACCTATGTGAGGTGGAAGGTGAGGTAAGACGGAATATTGAGCCTAACAAAGCAATAAATTTGAGTAACGACAAAGATATAGCGGATGATGAGTGGATCAACCCTCATACCTCGGACCCTAATGCTGAATCTACTCGAAAGGTAAGAAATCGATTTGAACATACTGACAAATCGTCGATTGAATTAATTCGAAGCGACGTAATTTCTGCTTACCATCGAGCTCTACCTGATATTCTTAGGGGTACAAAGTCTGATTTTCAACCTCCATGATTCTTGAGCTAGAATGGTCTAGCTGAAGACGTAAAAGTTAGCGCTTCTTGGGAGGCAACCCAAGCTTTATTTTGTTCGTTTTTCTTATTTTTGGTCATTTTTGAGTCTGTTTGAGTCTGTTTTGGACATTCTGGACAGGTTTGGGGGTTGGAATTAATTTATTTTAATATTATATACATAATTTTAGCTAAAAAATGGAAAACACCCAAATCGCGCACGCGATCCGCTCGCGCGATGCCTCGCTCGCGCGGTCCGCTGGCGCGAGTTTGTGACTTAGTGGTTTTTCCTTGTTTTTTCTTATATGATGCCTCTGCTTCTTCTCGCGCCTGGTTTCGCGGGTGCGAGGGGGTCCCGCTGGCGCGATAGTAAAAAAAAAAAAAAAACTTAGGATTCGCGCGCGCGACGGCCGCTCGCGCGGACCACTCGCGCGACCCCCATTTATGCATTTTCTTCTTTTGTTTTCTTATATCTTCATCCCACACCTGTCACACAGTTTTTACTTTTCTGTTTTTGTTTCTTAGGTACTTTTAGATCGAGTCTTTGATTGTTTTCATAATTCTGGTTATGTTTTATTTCCTTTTATAGCTTATTTTCGTGTTGTCTTCATAGTTTTGTTTCTTCTTATAGTTTATTTAGTTTCGTTTAGCTTAGTTATAATTCTTTTAGCTGTTTTTATTATTTTGTTGGTTTAATTTTTTTTTGTTAAGAAGTAACAGGTAACATTGAACTTTATAGCCATATTCCTTTGTGTTCACCTGTTCTATGATTGTCAAGATCGAGGTACTATCGTTCCTTCCTTACCTACTCTCTTTTCTTTCATTTTATTGTTTCATTGGGGACAATGAAAGGTTTAGGTTTGGGGGTATGCACACACATACACATTATTATGCACTAATTTTAAAAAAAAATTCAATTCTTGTGCTTAAATAGACGATGTTACCGACGTTTTTACAATCTTAATTTGATACTTCTTGTTAAATAACTTTGAATTGTTATAGAATGGTAAACAAGGGAAGATGTGATTAAACATTTGCTGAAGTTATGATGTAACGTTTTAAGTTATGTATTGTTTGAATCGTAGTTTTATATCATAGATTTGCACATAAACCTATGCACTGCATGTAGTTACGTGAATACATGTCTGATGTGAACTATAATATGTGTGGATATCGCAATTTCTCTTACCCACAGCTTTTCTTTTCGAAATTCCAAATATAAAACAAATGAGTCACCACTTAATTTTTTAAAAGGAAAATTAAGAAACCATTTTGAAAGGAAACTGATCGTTTGCGAAATCAAAGATTAACTAGGTCCGGGGATCATGGAATGAGAGAGGAAGGAGCCCGTCGGACTAAAACACCCTCTCTCATCCTATCTTGCGATAGACCTCTACTCAACATCCTTTTAATCAAATTTATTAATCTAAGTATGTCCTCAACTAATACATATATACATATACATCACAAAAGCATGTCCAAAGGGTGTAAAATTGCAATTGACAAAATATCATTCAAAAGCCACGTAATTCAGGTAACAAGCGATATGATATGCAATAGAGAACAAGTGAACTTACCTGAGATCCAGCAGCGATAATAAACGTGCAATGCATGCGAATAAAAGAAAATCCTAAAAAGAGTCTCTGATCATATATACACATAAGGCAAAACCTAATTCTAAGGTGTCGCGCATTAAGTCGAAAAATCAATAAAAACAAGAAATTAAGATAAACTAAAGAGGAGTTCTAGAAATCGTACCTTAATAGCGCTACAAAACAAAGGGTTAGTCCACATGATATGCAAAACACAATGTTTAAAAATGACAATCCTAAATTTCTAGCTTACATCTATCTAATGTAATTAAATCCAAAGCAAATAAGTCTTAATTACAAATGTCGAATCATATAGATGAATATGTACATGGACAAGGATAAACTATGAAATACTCTTAAACTTTGAATTCAAGCTCAACTAATCATTATTAAAGCATGGTTTAAGCCCTAGATCATAGAAAAGTCATTTAGACCCTTATTTACAAAGTAAGTCAAATGTGTCATAAAACTCTGAAAATTGCAGAGAGCAGACTAGAACTTAAAAGAAATAAAAAGCATATCTCCCATGGTTTGATCTTGATGATTTTTGGACTCAATATGCCTCTGTGAGTCTAGTTTTCAAATCAAAAAGAAAATCAAAGTTCCAACGGTCGGATCTCCGGGAATATGAAAAATACTAGACATCACTCAGCACTTTACAACCTTCTGTCCAGAATTCTTGCACGATTTATTACAAATAGCAAAAAAATCCGAATTGCTTTGTCCTTTTTAGGGTGACTTCCTAACACATTAATCTTCATAGAAAAAATTATTTGGGGTCACAAATACTTTATTAGAACTCTGATTTAATTGTTTCAAAAGAGTGTCACTATTCTGAAACTATTCTGAAATTCTGGACAAATTGTATTTGTGTCACAAAACTCATGATCAAGCCATGCTAAACGTGAAACCACCTTAAAACAAAAATTACAACGGTAGAATATTGTGTTATTGACACTTTCCCGTTGGTTTCACTTGATTTCAACGGTTAGATTTCGAACTAAAAAACTTTGATCAAAAACAGTTTGTGGATTCACTGTTTTTACTTTGCTAGTTCAATTTTATTTGGTAACTCCAACTATTAAACCATGAAGTTGAGTTGAACCAAACCACTTCTCTTACCATTTGATGGCCATTAGAGACTATAAACCTTTATTCTTCATAGATTTCAAATGAAATATGGATAGACTTCATGAAATCTACAAGATAAGGAATCTAAACCATGGAGGTGGGTTTAGACTCAAAACTACCTTCTCCTACCATTTAATGGTCATTGGAGAAGGAGACATGACCATGACCCATGAGTCCTAAAGGAATATAGAAGGGATTCCTCAAGACATCAAGTTTAGAAGATCCAAGTCATGAGTATGGACTTGGATCCTCTTATGGAGTGGTGATCAAACTTTGACTCCTATGTGAAGCACAAGCCTACATGGGATTCAAAAGATCATGCTCAAGAGATCAAAAGTGATATTGAAGATCTCCAAGACCTTCAAGAGAAAAAAATAAACAAAGAAAGTGAAAGAAAGTAATATGGAAACAAAAGAAACTCCTAAGTTTTACTTGATAAACAAAGAAGATAGTGAAAGATTTTTAGGATTAGAGATTTTAAAAGAAGAAAGAATAAGCCAATAATCTATGGTTAGAGGATCACCTCCAAATTATCCTCAAAGTTTTCTTTTCTTTGAAGATCTTCCAAGCTCTTCTCTCTAATTCTCTAAGCACTCTCTTTTCTCTCTAAAAAAATGTTGGTGTAATGGAAGTATTTTTTTTGTATATGACCTCTCTCCCAATGTGTTTCTTGGTGTTCTTCTTGGTCCCCCCTCTTTTAGGAAGATCCCTTCTCTTTTATAAGCAAAATTATCAGGTATTTTTGGTGAATTTCGGGGCAAAAAACAGGTATAATTCTCTCATTAGTTGGTACAATGTGTACTTTCTGAAATTATGCAGACTGCTGTCCAGCGCGGCAGTCTAGATACTGACGCGGCAGTCCGTGACTGCCGCTGCAGCATTCATCAAATGCCGTTGCGGCACTTCATGACTGCCGCGCGGCATTCACCAAATGCCGCGGAAATTAATGGATTGCCGCATTTTTGTCAGTCTTACTTTATCAGTTTTTTGTTCTTATTCGCGTGCGCATACGTATTGCTCTGCAAAATACAGACTTTAAAAACAAACGGCAGTCAGAAACCTGTGGCGGCACTTGGTGAGTGCCGGCACGGCACTCTGTGACTGCCGTGCGGCAGTCACTGAGTGCCGCGGAAGCCCGCCGTGTGCCGGTTTTGGCTAAAATTCCCCTTTTAGGTCTTTTCTCTTTTTGAAACAAATTATTTTTGAATATCTTTTCCAAAAGTTGTGTTTTATATCTGAATTCTCCTAAATACATGGTATTTCCCTCTTTTTGTGAAATTTTATCGCGTTTTGGAGAATTTTCTGGAGAGCTTGGAATACTTCAAATTTTTCGATCATTGTCATCATTGGACGTGGAGGTGACGCTCTCCTAAATTCGACGGCCGGTCAAAATTGGGGTGTCTATAGTTTGCCCCTCTTTGACAGAGCTTGTGGAGCAACGCGTCCCATAAGTGAATGTCAAAGCCTGTGTGAAGACAAGCCTTTGACCTGACTGTCGAATTTAGGCAAAAACAAAATGCGTTGCAAAACGGGCGTGCAGCGGAACCCTAATTGGTCGTGCTCCATGACGAGCTGCCTACGTATCCCTGTCAGGAATCAGACCAAAGCGTAGTTCAGGCATGGGTTGAACATTCACAGACGCAAATAGTCACACGGATGGATGCACCTATCCTGTCGTGATGCACGTGCTATGCAACGGTGTTGTCTGAATTAACCTGGTTATGTAAATGTCATGGTTATCACATTTTCCCTATGTATGATGCGCATTTCGTGGCGTGTTTGGTCAGGGAAGATTATCTACGCGAGAATCTGTCACAGGAGTCATGAGAGCGCTTTTGATTTGATCACGAAGGTCAACACAAGTCCGTTTGCGAAAATCGGGAATATAAGTCCGTTATATTCTCAAAAACGAGGGTTGACGCAAGTCCGTTGCGGAAATCGGGAATATAATTCCGTTATATTCTCAAAACGAGGGTTGACGCAAGTCTGTTGCAAAAATCGGGAATATAAGTCTGTTATATTCTCAAAAACGAAGGTCAACGCAAGTCCGTTGCGGAAACCGGGAATATAAGTCTGTTATATTCTCAAAAACGAGGGTTGGCGCAAGTCCGTTGCGAAAATCGGGAATATAAGTCTGTTATATTCTCAAAAACGAAGGTCAACGCAAGTCCGTTGTGGAAACCGGGAATATAAGTCTGTTATATTCTCAAAAACGAGGGTTGACGCAAGTCCGTTTGCGAAAACCGGGAATATAAGTCCGTTATATTCTCAAAAACGAGGGTTGACGCAAGTCCGTTGCGAAAATCGGGAATATAAGTCTGTTATATTCTCAAAAACGAAGGTCAACGCAAGTCCGTTGCGGAAACCGGGAATATAAGTCTGTTATATTCTCAAAAACGAGGGTTGGCGCAAGTCCGTTGCGGAAACCGGGAATATAAGTCTGTTATATTCTCAAAAACGAGGGTTGGCGCAAGTCCGTTGCGAAAACCGGGAATATAAGTCCGTTATATTCTCAAAAACGAGGGTTGACGCAAGTCCGTTGCGGAAACCGAGAATATAAGTCCGTTATATTCTCAAAACGAGGGTTGACGCAAGTCCGTTGCGAAAATCGGGAATATAAGTCCGTTATATTCTCAAAAATGAGGGTTAATCGATGCAAATCTGTCACGCGGATAGGGGATATAAATCTGTTATATCCTCCAGATTTCAAATTTTCGAGCTTTGGGAGCCCACGGGCTCAAAATCTACTGTACATTTTCAAAAACCGGGAATATAAGTCCGTTATATTCTCAAAAACGAGGGTTGACGCAAGTCTGTTGCGAAAACCGGGAATATAAGTCTGGGCCCACGGGCTCAAATATTTTCAATTTTCAAGAGTCGGGGCCCGCGGGCTCAAGTACTGCGATTTTCAAAATTGGGAACCCAACGGGCCCAAATATTCTAATTTTCATAAATTGGGAGCCCACGGGCTCAAACATCTCCAATTTTCAAAAATGGGGGCCCACGGGCTCGAATATTTTTGAATTCCAAAATTTGTAGTCAAAGTGTACCTAAGAAACGACCCTGAGGGCCAAAAGCGCAATGAGGGCAATTTTTGGGGCCTCAAATTCAATTTTCGGGACTTGATTTGAATTTTTGGGGGGAATGTAAATATCTTTGAACCGCCTTAATCGCGGCACACGCGGTTTTTCGCGGCAGTCCGTGACTGCCGCGCGGCACTCACGGAGTGCCGTTGCGGCACTCGGCGAGTGCCCCGCGGCAGTTGACTGACTGTCGCGCACGGAAAAATGAGTGCCGCGTTTGAGGGGCAGTGGCTTAAACCGCCGGGGTTCTCTTCCCTTTCTCTCATTCTCTCACTCTCTTCATCTCGAGATCTCTCTGGAGAAATATTTCCTTTTTCTTTCCTAGCTTGGATTGATCTACCAGGGGCTTATCAGGTTCGTTCTACTCGATCAAAACTTGATTAATCTCGTTTATTTCCTTGTTTTTCTAAAATTTTCATGAATCTAACGCTCGAATTCTCTCTTTTCTTTTGACAGATTATGGAGAGTGGTTCAGGACGCAAGAAGAAGGCCAGATATACTGCCACTCATCACCCAGACGCCACGCTTCTACTGAGGGATCCTGATGAGCATTTATCGGCCCGCGAGTTTAAGCGCGAGGTAAACGCTTCTCTTTTCTTATTTCTCGTATTTCTTTCTCGTATATCCTCCTCCTTGTGAATGTAACGTAGAATTGTCACCACTCTTAGATACCCTATTCTGCATGACATGCTCATGGCGCCCTTGTGCGTCTCTGATGCTTTATTTGTAAAGAAGTTTATTTATTTTGTTATTACAAACTTCATTCTTGACGAATCAAAACTTATTATTCTCCCTTGTTCATTGGATTTTCGGGTGTCCCAACTGTATTGGTTCTTTTATTTCCTTTTCAACTTTAAAAGATTTTTGGTTTTTCTCAATTCTTTTCTGTTCCTCTTAGGGTTTACGAATGCGATGCCATTTGAATGAGATCCTGAACATTCCCCTTTTACTTATTATACTTGTGAATTTTCTCGGGTGTGCTAAGCGCCCTTTTATTGTTCAAACTTGGCTCTTGAATGCTTGTGATCATGTATTACTTCCCTTGGATTCATATATGCATGTATTTTCAGAAATGCGGACAAACTACCCTCCTTTTCTTTTCTTTTCGAAACCTTGCTAGAATATTGAATGTTTTTTTTTTCTTTTATTCATTTCTTCTTGAACGCAAATAAGTGCCTTGCTTGTGAAATCCCTTGTGAATACTTTTGGGTTTTCTATTCCTTTATTTATTATTTATTTACTGTTATTGCTCTCTTCTTTATCCATTCCCTAACAACAAACCTTTTATTCTTTTCTTGCAGCTGCAGCCGAAGGTGCTGAAGGGGCATGGCAGCCTCGCCCACGGCCACGAGTGGTACACAGAGCTGAGCCCGACCGTGAGGGCTTTGGTGGATGCCGCAGGGTTTGGAGACTTCGTCAAGCTTTTGACGAAGAGCTCCAACGACCTTCAGCAGATACATGCGCTGTCGGAGCGGTGGTGGGATACTACGAGTACCTTCCACTTCGATTTTGGGGAGATGACGATGACCCCCCTAGACTTCAGCATGATTACGGGGATCCCATTCGGAGGAGAGCCCCTGCGGCACCTTACAGACCAGGAGTGGGATCAGATGGAGCCCTTGCTAGGGGTGGTCCCAGAGGAGGCCTTGGTCACAGCTCGATGGTTTATGGATACTTTTCTGGGGAAACCCGGCTTTACGGACGAGCAGATGGCCCGAGGTTTCTTGATGTATGTGCTGGGGTGCTCCTTGTTAAGCATCAAGGGGGACCGGATTTCCGCTTCCTTGGTAGCGTCGTTGGAGCGCCTGGACCAGGTTGCTGAGTACGACTGGGTTGGTACAGGGTTGGCTATTCTGTACAGGCATATGAGTGTCATTTCCCGGGACAGGTCGGCTGCTACTGGCGGGTATTGGAGAGCGTGGGAGGTATACTTTTTCCTATATTGCTCATTATCATATTTCTTTCTTCTTTTTTTTTTTAAATGTGAGACTAATCTTCTTTCTTCTCTCTTTGTATCATAGATTTGGTCCCACGAGTATCTTCGCATGATGTCTCCTCAAACGCGTGATGCCGACGCCCTTATCATGCCCCAGGGGCTGAAATGGGCGAAGGATAGGGTTGGGAGGAAGACCGGGGCTCATGATTTTGTTTCGTTCAGGAATTTCCTGACGAACCTGAGGGAGGGGCACGTGCACTGGCAGCCGTGGCTCAGGGTGTTGCCCGAGGCTAGTGTGGGGATTCGAGAGTCGGCCGGGTATGACCCGACGAGGCGACTTCTTGATGGTGGGTCAGAGGGTATGGCGTGGTATTTGGGAGAGAAAGTGACCCGGCAGTCGATAGCGGCCCCCGGGTTCTTTGTGCCGTTCCTTCCTCCCGACTCAATGAGGGCCACAGACACGCTTCAGGGCGGCGATTACACGGCTGCTCGAGCCGGCTTCGGTATCCACGGCTTTTTGGACGACCCGTCAGGATATGCGGCTTTCCGTGCCACCAAGCTGATGCCGAACTTCCCTTTGATGGAGGTGACTCGGGTGAGTAAACGATTCCTTTATTATTTCTGTGAATTTTTTTTTTTTTTTTTTTTTCTTTTTTTTTTATTCTTTACCCATGCTTTATTTCTTTTGCTTGCAGCTTGTTCCTGCCGCGGTTCGAGCTCCTGCCTTGCCCGAGTGGGACTGGACTATGTCGACCGTCTCATTCGGAGAGCCCCACTCGACGACGATTCCTCGACTTTCACATGGTGCTCCCACCATACCTTTACATTATGACGTCGTCCCGCGTGCTTATGCGGAGGAGGGCCTAGCGTATGCCCATAGCGTGCGACAGTGGGTTCTCGGGCGGGAGTGGATGGTAAGAAATTTATCCCCACTCCTACTTTTGACCGGGATTGTATCTCTTTTTACTGATCTTTATTCCTGGCTCTTGTTTTCAGGCTGAGGGAGCTCGGGCGACTGTTGCGGTTCAGTTGAGGGCCCAGGTATGATCTTCTACCCTTTCCATATTCTTAAAATGTCTTTTCAACACTTTTCTGGACTCATCCCCTCTCTTCCAGATGGAGGAGAACAGAGTCCTGTCTCAGCAGGTGGGACAGCTCCAGCATCGGCTTCAGCAGTTCGGCATCTCTCTCAGCGATGTCCCCGGAGGTAGCGGTGCTGGGCGTGGTGGAGGCGTCAGCGAGGGCACTAGCGGTGGCAGAGGCCGAGGCAGCGGGCGTGGAGAGAGTGGTGGAGGCAGCGGGACTGAGTCAGAGGAGGAGCCTCTTAGGCGCACGACTCGTCAGGCTCGCGGCCGGGGTCGGAGCTGATCCTGCTTATATATTTTTTGTTTTCTTTTGAGAGGGATTTTTTTTATTTTTTTATTTTTATTTTGGTGGATGACTATATATATACACACATATGCTTTATTTTGATGGTTACTTCCTTATACTTGGTAGGATAGATGCTTTGCACATTTATGTTTTCTTTGCTTACTCACCGTATGTGTGACCATAGCTTGGTCCAACTCTTGCCGTATGTGGGACCATGGCTTGGTCCCGACTTTATTTTGAATGCTCTTGCTTCTTTTATCTTTTGAAAATAAATGAAATGAATGAATGAATGAATGAATGTATTTGTACGTACTGCATGATGCGCACGTTTTTTTATTGCTTCTCAATTAGTTTTCTGTTTGCAGGTGGGCTGATCGTGTTACAAACAGATTCTGGCCAATGAAAAACTCAGAACGGCACTCGGTTAAGCCTCCGCGGCACTCAGTGAGAGCCGCTACGGCAGTCTGTAAATGCCGCAACGGCATTCGCTGATTGCCGCACGGCACTTCATCGAGTGCCGCTGCACTTTATCGAGTGTCGTGGGTAGGTAGACAGCCTTATTCTTCTATTTATATCCCTTCATTCTCAAAGTTCCGCAAAACACCTCTCATTTCTCCTCATTTCCCCTTCAAATGGCCCCCATTAGTTCTCAAATCCTCTTCCCATGGATGGATACTCTCTCCGACATTGATAAGCTCAATTTTGAGTGCTTCAGACTAAACGATCTCTTCTCTTTCCAACAGATGAATCTAAATGAGGGTCTACTTCGCGCCGCCGTCCAATGTTGGGATCCTGCTCTCAATGTCTTTCATTTCGGCTTTCAGGAGATTTGTCCCCTATTTGAGGAGTTTAGCGCCATTCTCCACACGGATCCTTCTGCTGAATTGATGGTTCCTCAGATTCAGGCCGGGTATGTTCGGGACTTAGCCAGCCTTCTCCACACGTCTCGGAATGCGGCGGGCTCTTTTGTTCATGATAGGCAAATCGACTTTGAGCGCCTTTCTTCTGTTTACGCTCCCATAGGGGACCCTTATAATGGTGAGTATCAGATCATTCGACGTAGTGCCTTGTCGATTGCTATGCTCTCTTACTTCCTCTTTCGGTCATCTTCGGACACTCTCATACCCATCGCCTGCGGTTTGCGGGAGATGAAGAGCGCTGTTATGCTAGTCCTTGGTGAAACTCTGATTGGATTGGGCCATGCTCATGCCACTGGGGTCATGTTATCTGCTGGAGCACCTTTTATCTTGCAGGTTTGGCTCATGGAGCGTTTGGACCTCTTCATTCATGCTTCCCATCTCCGTGGGTCACTTCCTTATGATCGCATGGAGATTCACAGCTTGTTTCAGTCCGCCGACGCGTGGCTTGATTGGCTTCAGGGTCTTTCTCCTAGTGACATCTGCTGGGTTTGTCCGTCGTGGATCCATCGCTCTGTTGCTGTACGCCTCCCAGGGCGGCCTGGCATCTGGCTGCCGGGTTTGCACGTTACGACTTTCTACATTCCTGACCGAGTCGTCCGTCAGTTCGGACTTTTGCAAGATGTCACTGAATCTGTGACCGCTGATTTCACCAGGGGATTCCCTTTGCGTCCTTCTATCGTGAAGGCTTTCATGGAGGCTTGGCCCAATAGAATGGCTGCTCCGTTCCCGAGGATTCCTGCTCTGACTGTGCGTACTACTGAGTATCTTCTAGAGATCCAAACCTTGGCTGCGAGGTGAGCTTGACAGACACATGCATAATAAAGTAGACGAAAACAGGGAAAATGCCTGACATTTTACGAAACTCTTCTGACAGACCCTGCCTACCCTCTGTTTGCGCTTTGGAATGTGATTTTTCTTATTTTTCCTTTTCAAGAAGTGTTGCATTGCTAAATCTAAAGTGTCCACCCTTTCGATTAATCTTTTATGAAGAATTATCCTTTTATTGTCTTAACTTGGCTCTTTACTTTGCTTCTTTGCTTTAAACTTTAATCCTTCTACGAATTATCATTTGCTTTTTTTATAGTACTTATCTCGACAGCCAGATGATCCAAGGGAGGGTTTTGTATCTGGGTTCTTCGGCTTAGCAAACGAAGTTTGCCCCTGGTTTAAGACTTTGAAGCGGCTCTGGGCAAACGCTAGTTTGCCCCTAGTTTAGCACCGTTTTTTTTTTTTTTTTTTTTTTTTTTTTTATCTCTCTTTGAAATGACCGAACCAAGTTGGTTGCCTACGTATCCCCTAGCGGGAATCAGGTCAAGCGTAGTTCATCAAGGTAGGAGGCTTCGGAAGAAATGGTTTCAAGCAAAGTATTTCTTGAGGCGATCGAGGTTAATTGGCTGTTTGAATTCAACCCCGTCCAGGTCCATGAGATAGGCCGCCCCTCCCGAAAGGAGGGTCTTAATGATGTACGGCCCGACCCAGTTGGGTTTGAACTTTCCTCTGGGGTCATAAACAGGCACCTTCAGTTCTTTGAGGACCAGGTCACCCTCAGCAAGCTTCCTTGGGCGGACCTTTTTGTTGAAAGCACAAGCTATTCTCTTCTAGTACCCCCGAGTATGGTTTATCGCGGTCAGCCTCCTTTCATCGAGCAGCATCAATTCCTCATACCTTCCCTGTATCCATTCTGATTCTGCCACTTCACATTCTGTTAAGACTCTGAGAGAGGGTATTTCCACCTCGACTGGAAGGACTGCTTCCATTCCGTAGACCAGCGAGTATGGCGTAGCACCCGTTGAAGTCCTTACTGACGTCTGATACCCCCATAAAGCAAATGGCAGCTTCTCATGCCAATCCTTATACGTATCTGTCGTCTTCCCCAAGATTGCTTTAACATTCTTATTCGCTGCCTCTACTGCTCCATTCGTCTGGGGCCTATACGGGGATGACTGATGGCGAGTGATCTTATACTTTTCTAAGAGCGGGATGACTTCCCCCTGGAAATGACTGCCATGATTGGAGATAAACTCGTTCGGGACTCCATATCTGCAGATTATGTTCTTCTCGATGAAACTCACCACATCTTTGGCTTTCAAAGTCGCATATGAGGCCGCTTCTACCCATTTTGTAAAATAATCGATTGCCACGATTATATACCGGTGCCCATTGGAAGCCTTTGGAACTATCTCACCGATGATATCAATCCCCCATACAAAAAATGGCCAAGGGGTGGTCATGCTATAGAGCTGCGACGGTGGGGTGTGCATCAGATTTGCATGAATCTGACACTTGTGACACCTTCTAACATATTCACAACAGTCTTTGTCCAAGGTCGTCCAATAGTACCCTTATCGGATGATCTTCTTCGCCAGCATGTGCCCGTTCATGTGGGGCCCGCATACTCCCTCATGTGTTTCCTCCATCATTCTCTTAGCTTCCCTTCCATATAAACACTCCAAATTATACCCGGTGTAGGACTTCTTCCATAGTTTATCCGCGTAGATCACAAATTGAGCAGCAAATCGTCGTATCGCCTTCTTGTCCTTTTCTGAGGCTCCTTCGGGGTATTCTCCTTCTTTAATGAACTTCCACACGTCCACATACCAAGGCGCTTCATCTTCTCTCTCTATGGCTGCGATCATTTCGAATGACGGTTGGTTCCTTACTTCTATGGACAGCGGGATCATGGCAATCTTGGAAGGGATTTGGATCATCGAGGCTAAGGTAGCCAAAGAGTCGGCTAGTTGGTTTTCTTCACGAGGGAGATAGTAAAAGGAAATCTTTCGGAATTGCGCTTTCAGGCTTTCTAGATAGTCGTGGTAAGGTCTCAATTTCTCATGCTTTACCCTCCAATCTCCTCGGACCTGGGATATGATCAAGTTGGAATCTCCGAAGACATTAATCCGTCCGACTTTCAAAGCCAAAGCCGCTTCCATCCCAATTATGCAGGCTTCGTACTCCGCGGTATTGTTGGTTGAGTCGTATTTGAGTTTAACAGCTAATGGGGTAGGGACTCCGTCTGGTGCTACGAGAATGATTCCGACCCCGTAACCTAACTGGTTGGCTGCTCCATCAAAGTACATTCTCCACAACTCCTCCTTGACTTCCATTATTCCTTCATCTGGGAACTTGAAGTCTCCCTTGTCCTCAGATTCTACAGCGAGGTCAGCTAAAAACTCGGCGACAGCCCTTCCTTTTACGGACTTGGCGGTAACATATCTGATGTCGAACTCAGCTAGCATCATGGTCCAACGGGAAATCCTACTGGTCAAGACGGGTTTTTCGAACAGGTATTTTAATGGGTCCATTCGGGATATCAGGATTACAGGGAAGGCTAGCATATAGTGGCGGAGGCGACGGGTACACCAAACCAAGGCCCAACAGGCCTTCTCCAAGGGCGAATACTTTAACTCATATCCTATCATTCTCTTGCTTAAGTAGTAAATGGCCTTCTCCACGCGCCCCTCTTCTCCTTCTTGGGCCAGCATACATCCCATCGAATCTTCGGATACAGAGAGATAAAGTAACAAAGGTCTCCCGGGTGAAGGTGGTGACAAGACAGGTGGGTTCTGGAGGTAGGTTTTGATTTTGTCGAAGGCTTGTTGACACGGGGTGTCCCAATTGAATCTCTCTCCCTTTCTGAGTAGCTTGAACAGCGGGTCGCAGGTCATGGTGAGCTTTGAGATGAAACGACTTATAAATTGTATTCTACCCAGGAACCCTCTCAGTTCTTTCTCATTTCTTGGTGGGTTCATCTCAGTTAAGGCCTTTATTTTGGTAGGGTCCACTTCTATTCCCCTTTGGGTAATGAGAAATCCTAGCAGCTTGCCAGTAGTGACTCCGAACGTGCATTTTTGCGGGTTCAGCCTCATCTTGAACTCCCTCAATCTCCCAAAGAACTTTCTCAAAGCCTCTAGGTGCCCTCTCCTCTCCTTGGATTTCACGATCATATCGTCCACATACACCTCTACCTCTTTGTGGATCATGTCGTGCAGTAAAGTGGTGGCAGCCCTTTGATAGGTTGCGCCTGCATTCTTGAGCCCGAATGGCATGACCCTATAGCAATATGTCCCCCACGGAGTGATGAACGTGGTTTTCTCTCTATCCTCAGGAGCCATGAGGATTTGATTGTACCCGGAGAACCCATCCATGAAAGATAGAAGTTCATGTCCCGTAGTGTTATCAACCAACACGTCGATGTGGGGTAATGGGAAATCGTCCTAAGGGCTTGCTTTGTTCAAATCCCGAAAATCCACGCAAACCCTAACACGACCATCCTTCTTTGGGATAGGCACAATGTTGGCAATCCACTCGGGATACTCGGTGACCATCAAGAATCCAGCTCTTAATTGCTTTTCAACCTCCTCTTTTACCCTGAGTGCCCATTCTGGCCTCATTCGCCTCAATTTTTGTTTTATGGGTTTTGAATTGGAAAAGAGGGGGATGTGGTGTTGGACTATTTTTGGATCGATACCTGGCATATCATTGTAAGACCATGCAAAAACATCTTTGAATTCATTTAATAGACTGATGAGTTCTGTACTTTCTTTATTGCTAAGCGTAGAGCCGATGAAGACATTTTCAGGATTGTTCTCATTTCCAAGATTAATTGTCAGGGTGTCCTCAATGATTTTACATGCAGATTCTTTTTCTTTTTCAATTAGTTTTTGCAGTTCAATAGGTATTTCATGATCATCACATTCATCACATTCATTAAGCGCGTTCGAGTAGGCAGAATCAGTCATACTTTTATTGATTTTCTTTGGAGTGATTACAACAGACATAGAAATCGAAAGACGCCTCATTTGGGCCATTACAGACTCTGGGTGTGGGGGGAACCTATCACTAGACTCAAAAACCCACTCCTTCTTGTGCTCTCCTCCCAGGCCAGTAATAAAGCATTCTTCCGGACCTCCTGTCTTGGTGATTTTCTCCATCTCTTCTTCCTCAGCCTTCCCTTCCTCACTTTCTTCACTCTCGGCAGCTTCCTCCATTATGCCCTCGACGTATTCACCTTTGGTCTTTCCGGGATCTTCCTTCATGACCTCTGTGTTCCCTTCGCCTAGAAGATCTTTCATGGCAGAACCGTCTAGCGTACCAATCCAGTCCTTGGCAGCAACAGACTTTTCAGGCATTTGCAAAAATGGGTCTTTGTACCCAGAAAATTCGTGGGAGAAGAAGATCTCGAACCCCGGCTTCATGCATTTGTCTTTTTGGTCCATCCATGGTTCTGGGAAACCACAGAAGGGGAAATCCTCTCCTTCCTTCACGAAGTATCCATTGAGCGTCTTCAAGTAAGGGTCTAGTGGTGCATCGAAAGCCTTCTTCTTTACCCTTAGTTCCTTCTTTGTTGGCTGATACCCCAAGCCGTGAGTGTGAGTCTGAGTAGGGATTTTTGGAAGCTCCGGCAGGCCCTGAAGGTTCTTTCCCAGTCCTAATCCTGGAAAGAAACCCATTTTCTTCATGATTCCTGCGACCACTGGACTAGCATACTGATCGAAATGGGGTGGTAGGGACTCTCCCGACTTTCCTTCTTCTATCACGCTGATGAACTCGAATCCTCCCATTTTCGCTTCTTCTTCTTGTAGCTGTAATTCTAGGACCGGTGCACTTGACGACGCTTTGGACAAACGAACCCAACTGTCTCCGAGGATATCACAGACTTTGTTTTCCCAGACATACTTAACTTTTTGATGGATCGTCGATGGTATAGCGCCCAAACTGTCCAACCAAGGCCTTCCCAGCAGCAGATTGAAAGAAGCAGGGATATCGATGACTTGGAACTCAGCTTCTTTGTCCATCGACCTGATAGCGAGATTAAGAAAGATAATGCCCATGACTGCTCTTTGGGTGTTGTCATATGCCCTGACTTTCTGTTGAGACGGCACAAAGGAAGATTCATCTAGGCCCATTCGCTTGGCTGTGCGGAAGGGACATACATTAAGAGCAGACCCGTTGTCAATGAGACAAGCGGGCACGGTGTTCCCCAAACATTCAACGGTGATATACAGTGGCTTGTTGAGCGTGGGTCCTCCCGGAGGTAAGTCATTTGATGAAAAGGTGATAGCCGAAGTCGGAATCCTGCCGATCAATCCTATGAGGTCTTCCGGGGTGGTGTCGATAGACACATCAGCCTGATTCAGAGCGTCTAGGACCGCCCGTCTATGGCGTTTGGAGGCAATCAACAACCCCCAGACAGTGATGTTAGCCTGAGTCTTCTTCATTTGCTTTAGGACCCGATCCTCTTCTTCTTCCTCGTTCATTTTTCCTTTTCCTTTCTCCAGCTCTCTCCCCGGGTGATCTTCCTCTAATTCATGCGGCTTGAAGTGCCTACCAGATCGAGTCAAATGGTCGATCTCTTCTTTTTCCCAAATGTTGTCGGTTTCTGAAACGGTCTTTGAGCCTTCTTTTGCCTCTTCGTCGCTTTGATACCATAGATCATCCTCCCCTACCTGGCCTATGTTCCGATCATTGCTTTCTTGGACCCACCAATCTGACGGCCTTGTCACTTCATTTTCCCATATCCCTGGCTGGCTTCCAAGCATGCAGATCCCCGAATTTTCTGGCAACTGATAGAACTTCTTCGGTTCTCCGACCTTTGTGATTAGCTTGGATGGATCGAATGCCGCTTCTTCTACCCCTAAGAAATAAAGACCCCGCGACGGTGGTACAGCACGATGGTTTGGCAGAGGAATCTTGGTGACATTGGGGGCTTTGACAGGTGGTTCGGATATCACTTTGTTGTCAATGAGGTCCTGGATTTCGTGCCTTAATCTCATGCACCGATCCGTCGAGTGGCCCTTTTGTTGATGATACTTGCAGTAGAGATCTCCCTTGAAGTGTGGTGGGAGTGGACTCGGCGGGGGTCGAGGTTCTAGCTGACGGAGATGCCCTTTTGCTAACAGCCTGTCGAGGGCGGTTGATAATGATACTCCCAAGTCTGAAAACTTCCTCAGTGGCTTATCCTCCCCTCCTCTTGGATGGTTTCTGGTGATATCGAACTTTTTCTCCGGCTCGCTAAGTGCATTGACATCGGTGGGGCCAGAGTGACCCCCCGAGTGCCCTCCATTTGATCCATAACTGGGCCTTCGATATTGGTTCTGTGGCTCCTCCTTCTTGATTGTTCCTTCTTGAATTGCATCTTCGATTCTCGTCCCTACATCGAATACCTCAGCAAAGGTGTTGATTGACTGAAATCTCATCTTTTCTTGATAAACTGGTTGCAGATTTTTCATTAGCATTCGGATCTGGTCTTTCTCAGGCGGCCTTTGTACCATTTTAGCTGCCTTTCCCCTCCATCGACTCAAATATTCGGCGAATGATTCTTTGTTCCCCTGCCTGGTCGTTTCCAAATCTCGGACAGTAACATCCAAATACTGATTGTACTCGTATTGTGCCACAAACGCCTTAATCACTTCTTCCCATACTCTGGTTTTGCTTGGCTCAAGTGTAAGGTACCACGACAGAGTAGCTCTTGTTAAGGTTTGTTGAAATAGAACAGCCATCATGGTAGTGCTCAGTCCACTAGGCTGAAAAGCTCCTATGCACATTCGGACATGACTGCGAGGATTGCCTGTGCCATCAAACTTATCGAAAACTGGCATTTTGAAACCAACTGGCAGCGTTTCGTGGACTCCGTCATACAATCCTTCCAGTTCCATCAGATAGGTATCCACTCCCTGAGCCTTGCGCATTACCCTTTCCAACTTTTCTATCTTCTCGGTCAACAGTTTCTCCTTCTCATCTTTCTCTCTGTCCCTATTGGCTCTTAGTGCATCGTTCCAATGTGCCTCTTGATCGTCAAACCAATCTCCGTCTCCTCCTCCCAAAGGCGGGTCTATAATGGGTGGAATTACATGCGGCGGCGGTCGGCGATTCAGCTCCTCTATCATTCCCATCATGCGGTTCATGTTCTCGGCCTGTCTCCTCATTTGTTCTGCTTGCTGTTCGACTAGTACCCTTAATCCGGTCATCTCTTCGTTGTTCCTTTCTTCGGCCATGTTAGCGTATCCTCTCCTTACAACTCTTGCCGTAGGATCCCTGAACCACGCTTGATTGGCTATCTTTGCTCCTACAGCAGATTTTAAGTTTTATTATTATTTTTTAGAATACCTTTTTACCTTTATTTTAGCAAAACTTTTATTTTGTATGTCATGCGGATGGAATGCATGTGTGTGTGTGTGCCTACTCTATATGCCAAAGAAAACGAAAAATCTAACCCTAACACATAAACACATAAGCACATAAAACCCTTACCCATGTCAAGTATGATGATTTCTCCATTCATTGTGGCCCTCTTTTCCCATCCTTCGAAGTTTTGAAAAATTTTGGGGATTCTTGAAATCCATTTTTGGGAAGCAACTTTAGAAAAGCAGTTTTCAAGAATTTTGGATCATAAGGTGATTGGGTCAAAAATTTCCGTTTTTGAAAGGCATGAATTTTTCGAAGTCTTGATTTTGAAATTCCCCAAGTCCTTTGAAAGAGCGGTTTTGAATAAAGGCCGCGGAAATCTTATTCTTCGAAGGCTGATTTTAAAAATTCTCAGGGTAGAAGGGTCATGTGATAAGATCATCATCGTACTTTTCATGGGTTTGGATACATACAAGGTCAATGATGCTTAGCTAACGTGATATAAGAAGTGTAATCTTATAATCAAGGTTCGGCATGTTCTCCAAATGTCGTGGAACATGAGGAGAAATTGCTAAAAGGTGATTACAAGATTATACATCTTTTATCAAGCAAGTATCGTCATCATCTCAAGTAATCCCCTTCGGGCATACAAAACTTCCTAGCACATAAACCTAATCAAGAACTGATTTCCTAAATTTGAAAGGTTCTATAGAAACTATTATGCACAGGCTGGGTTTTGGTCAAATAAGGGACCCTTGACACACATCCGATAGTACGCTTCATATACCAAATCATGGTACGAGATCAAGGGTGATCACACAGTCCCATGATAACTTGACCGACCGAGTTGCCCCGAGCCTCCAAGGTCATAGTTCCGTGCAATCGATTGGCTGGACATGCAAGTGAAATGCAACAGGCACACAAAGATTGATTAATTCGATTAAAAGGATGTTTTCAAGTCTAATCCTCAAGTGAACCCAAAATCAGAATTCTGGTCTGCGAAACCAGAGATTCTGGGTTCAATCCCCAGCAGAGTTGCCAGATTGTGGATATCGCAATTTCTCTTACCCACAGCTTTTCTTTTCGAAATTCCAAATTCAAAACAAATGAGTCGCCACTTAATTTTTTAAAAGGAAAATTAAGAAACCATTTTGAAAGGAAACTGATCGTTTGCGAAACCAAAGATTAACTAGGTCCGGGGATCATGGAATGAGAGAGGAAGGAGCCCGTCGGACTAAAACACCCTCTCTCATCCTATCTTGCGATAGGCCTCTACTCAACATCCTTTTAATCAAATTTATTAATCTAAGTATGCCCTCAACTAATACATATATACATATACATCACAAAAGCATGTCCAAAGGGTGTAAAATTGCAATGGACAAAATATCATTCAAAAGCCACGTAATTCAGGTAACAAGCGATATGATATGCAATAGAGAACAAGTGAACTTACCCGAGATCCAGCAGCGATAATAAACGTGCAATGCATGCGAATAAAAGAAAATCCTAAAAAGAGTCTCTGATCATATATACACATAAGGCAAAACCTAATTCTAAGGTGTCGCGCATTAAGTCGAAAAATCAATAAAAACAAGAAATTAAGATAAACTAAAGAGGAGTTCTAGAAATCGTACCTTAATAGCGCTACAAAACAAAGGGTTAGTCCACATGATATGCAAAACACAATGTTTAAAAAATGACAATCCTAAATTTCTAGCTTACATCTATCTAATGTAATTAAATCCAAAGCAAATAAGTCTTAATTACAAATGTCGAATCATATAGATGAATATGTACATGGACAAGGATAAACTATGAAATACTCTTAAACTTTGAATTCAAGCTCAACTAATCATTATTAAAGCATGGTTTAAGCCCTAGATCATAGAAAAGTCATTTAGACCCTTATTTACAAAGTAACTCAAATGTGTCATAAAACTCTGAAAATTGCAGAGAGCAGACTAGAACTTAAAAGAAATAAAAAAGCATATCTCCCATGGTTTGATCTTGATGATTTTTGGACTCAATATGCCTCTGTGAGTCTAGTTTTCAAATCAAAAAGAAAATCAAAGTTCCAACGGTCGGATCTCCGGGAATATGAAAAATACTAGACATCACTCAGCACTTTACAACCTTCTGTCCAGAATTCTTGCACGATTTATTAAAAATAGCAAAAAAATCCGAATTGCTTTGTTCTTTTTAGGGTGACTTCCTAACACATTAATCTTCATAGAAAAAATTATTTGGGGTCACAAACACTTTATTAGAACTCTGATTTAATTGTTTCAAAAGAGTGTCACTATTCTGAAACTATTCTGAAATTCTGGACAGATTGTATTTGTGTCACAAAACTCATGATCAAGCCATGCTAAACGTGAAACCACCTTAAAACAAAAATTATAGCGGTAGAATATTGTGTTATTGACACTTTCCCGTTGGTTTCACTTGATTTCAACGATTAGATTTCGAACTAAAAAACTTTGATCAAAAACAGTTTGTGGATTCACTGTTTTTACTTTGCTAGTTCAATTTTATTTGGTAACTCCAACTATTAAACCATGAAGTTGAGTTGAACCAAACCACTTCTCTTACCATTTGATGGCCATTAGAGACTATAAACCTTTATTCTTCATAGATTTCAAATGAAATATGGATAGACTTCATGAAATCTACAAGATAAGGAATCTAAACCATGGAGGTGGGTTTAGACTCAAAACTACCTTCTTCTACCATTTAATGGTCATTGGAGAAGGAGACATGACCATGACCCATGAGTCCTAAAGGAATATAGAAGGGATTCCTCAAGACATCAAGTTTAGAAGATCCAAGTCATGAGTATGGACTTGGATCCTCTTATGGAGTGGTGATCAAACTTTGACTCCTATGTGAAGCACAAGCCTACATGGGATTCAAAAGATCATGCTCAAGAGATCAAAAGAGATATTGAAGATCTCCAAGACCTTCAAGAGAAAAAAATAAACAAAGAAAGTGGAAGAAAGTAATATGGAAACAAAAGAAACTCCTAAGTTTTACTTGATAAACAAAGAAGATAGTGAAAGATTTTTAGGATTAGAGATTTTAAAAGAAGAAAGAATAAGCCAATAATCTATGGTTAGAGGATCACCTCCAAATTATCCTCAAAGTTTTCTTTTCTTTGAAGATCTTCCAAGCTCTTCTCTCTAATTCTCTAAACACTCTCCTTTCTCTCTAAAAAAATGTTGGTGTAATGGAAGTATTTTTTTTTGTATATGACCTCTCTCCCAATGTGTTTCTTGGTGTTCTCCTTGGTCCCCCCTCTTTTAGGAAGATCCCTTCTCTTTTATAAGCAAAATTACCAGGTATTTTTGGTGAATTTCGGGGCAAAAAACAGGTGTAATTCCCTCATTAGTTGGTACAATGTGTACTTTCTGAAATTATGCAGACTGCTGTCCAGCGCGGCAGTCCAGATACTGACGCGGCAGTCCGTGACTGCCGCTGCGGCATTCATCAAATGTCGTTGCGGCACTTCATGACTGCCGCGCGGCATTCACCAAATGCCGCAGAAATTAATGGATTGCCGCATTTTTGTCAGTCTTACTTTATAAGTTTTTTGTTCTTATTCGCGTGCGCATACGTATTGCTCTGCAAAATACAGACTTTAAAAGCAAACGGCAGTCAGAAACCTGTGGCGGCACTTGGTGAGTGCCGGCACGGCACTCTGTGACTGCCGTGCGGCAGTCACTGAGTGCCGCGGAAGCCCGCCGTGTGCCGGTTTTGGCTAAAATTCCCCTTTTAGGTCTTTTCTCTTTTTGAAACAAATTATTTTTGAATATCTTTTCCAAAAGTTGTGTTTTATATCTGAATTCTCCTAAATACCTGGTATTTCCCTCTTTCTGTGAAATTTTATCGCGTTTTGGAGAATTTTCTGGAGAGCTTGGAATACTTCGAATTTTTCGGTCATTGTCATCATTGGACGTGGAGGTGACGCTCTCCTAAATTCGACGGCCGGTCAAAATTGGGGTGTCTACAATATGATTCGGATTTCTAGATAACACAAGGTGGAGACTAAACTCGGTGAGCTTTTGAGTCTATCTTTTCTTTTTAGAGGGTTATAAATACATTGTATTTGTCGAATTTCAGTGAATTAGCGCATCTACTTGTTGTTAGTCTCATTATTCTTGTTTTGGTTGATAGTCAAGTTAAAATATTTGTTACCATGCTAAATAATCTTCCGTCGTAAATATTGAAGAACCGTATTACCCTAGGACATGATTTTAGGCCCTCTTTGTTTATTGCCGACCGATAAAAGATAAAATTTCCTTAGTTCGCCCGTTGAGCCGTTACAATGCCTCTTTTTCTTTGTTCACCATTATCCTCTGTAAAAGCTCCAACTTGATCAACTTGGAGTATACCACTGGAAGAGTGATCAACTTTTAGTAGTATTAAGGCGATGTGTTGATTGAGAAGAAGAAAATAAGATGCTATTGGGGTAGTTGCTTGGTATTCAATGAATAATCATTTGAGAAGCAAGAAAAGAAAAAGGAAAAGAAAACAAAATTAAAAAGAGGAAGGTTGAAAAAAATGAAAGAAAAGAAGAAAAATGAATGAAAAGGAATGAAGAGAAAGAAAAGATGAAAGTTTGTAGAAGAAGAATGAAAGAGATCGAACATGCCTTACAATGCCATTCTAAACCTACCCAATTAATCCGTTCTATCATTTTTCATTACCTGAGCCACAATACAACCTTTGAAAAGTCCTATTTGATCTTAGGAAACATGGTTCGGATATGAAAACGATGGGAGGGGGATTGAAACATGATAATGATTAATTTTTCTTGATTATTGGCATCCTATTCATGAGACTACTGTTCTTTCGTGTCATGCTTCTTTTTCGAGTCATATGTGAGCATTTTTCGTTTTGAAAATATATTTCTTTGCTCCCATATACTAGAAAAATTACACATGTTTCTGAGTGTTTCATTTGAGAGTGTAATTAATTGTGAGATTCGTAGTCGAAGCATAGTTGGATGGTTATCCGAGTTATATTCCATGTTGATGACATGCGCGTGTTCATTTGACTACCACATCACACACGTGCAATCTTATGAGGAACTCTATTGATTCGTACATTGCATGCACTTGATTGTTTCTCATGATATAGGTGAACGTTTGATTCTGTTTCTTCTTGTTCGTTATTCTATTTCAAATCATTGTTTTGTAATAAGGAGTATTGTTTATTTGTTTTAGTTTTTAATAAAACTTTTTAAATTTCTAAGTTAATAAAGATGGTTGTGGGAGACTTGTTGATGAGAACCCTCACGAGACTTCACTCGTCCGACTAGGGACACCTAGAGGTTTAAAAGGCTTGTTGCATATGCTAAATGCAATCGTGATCCATGCGAAAATGGAGTAGTATTTTTTTAGTAGTTAGTTTTTATTTTAGTTTTGCTCGAGGACTAGCAAAATGTAGGTTTGGGGGTGTGATCGGGAGAGAACTAATCCTAATTATACGCCTTAATTCACATTTGTTAGTACTTTTTATCCTGTTTTTGTATATTTTTACTTCGTTTTCTATTTTTTGACAGGATTTGGAAGAAATCACCTAAACCAGGCTAAACAGGATGAAAAAGCACAAAGAAAGAAGCTGAAAAAGCCAAGTCGCGCGCGCGAAAAACCAAGAATCGCTCGCGCGAGAATCCCAGAATCGCTCGCGCGATCTGCGCGCGCGAGGTACCAAATGTCGCGCTCGCGCGATATGTGTAAAAATCAAAGTTGCGTATTTCAGTACACTGAAGACTCCTGTGCAAACGAAACTGTTGAACGACGTCTAGACTGTAAATTACATCAGTTTCAGTTCGTTTCGGGTTAGGAAGGCTTCCAAAACTTGCTGTAAATCTATATATACCCTATTTTATTACAATTAAAGGGTTAGACATTGTTGGAAATTATTATACACACATATTTGGGAGGGAATCAAGGAGAAGAAGAAGAAGACCAAGGGTTTCCATGGCCTCCTCCATCAACTACTTGCCATCCATCACTTCCATGGACGGCTAGATCATAGATCTAGGGTTTCAATGAAGCCCTAGACGAGTAATAGGATTTTATTTATGTTTTTATTTTAGTTTTATTATGTATGGATGACAGTCACATGTTTAGAGGATTTTTATAAATAAATCGTACTTCTAGTGATTAAATCATTACTTTCAGAATTTATTCTTGTCTTAGATCTATTTTGACTGTGATGTGCTCAACGATCTATGCTTGCTGTGCTTGTTTAGATTGTTTACATGTGATGGTGCTTTATTGATTTGTGCTATCAAGTATCCGAATAGTCCATGCCTAGGTTAGACGGATTAGATCATAACCCTAGTTTAGTGTGGGATAATTCGTGCTAACCGAAGATGGATTATGTTGGTGCTTGAACCATGAATATCTTATTGTCGGAGGAATTGGGCTTGTAGCTACAATTTCCCATTATCATCCAACTTAGTAAGCTAAAGTAATTCATAAATATTTCTTATTATGAAGCTAGTGGTGGAGTTGCAATCCTAGGTTCCCTTAAACATTATTTAAAACAACTTTAATTGCTTTCATAGTTTAGATTTATTTTTATTGTTATTAATTTAATTAAATTCAAATCAAAATCCATTTTTATAATTAATTAGATTTAGGTTTTAAGATTAAAACACGGTAGTTAATCAATCTCTGTGGGTTCGACCTTTACTTTCACACTGCAAATCTTTTGAAAAGTAAAGAACACTTTTTATATCTTGATTCTGACAAGATCAAAGACTTCCAAGAATCCCAAGAGAGAAGTATAAACAAAGAGGAAGAAAAGAAGGAATTAAAAGAAAAGGGCAATTAAAGTTTGCAAGTTCCCTAATAAAACTTATAAAAAGGTTAATCAAAAGACCAAGTAGTGTTAAGATTAGAAGTTCAAAAGAATGAAGAAAAACAACTTGTGGTTAGAGGATCACCTCCAAACTATCCTCAAAGCTTCTCTCCTTTGAAGATCTTCCAAGCTCTTCTCTCTAGTTTATTTTAAAACTCTCTCTTTTCTCTCTCAAGTATGTGTGAGTGTAGTGGTAGCTACTTCTTGTGTTTTTGTTATGGTCTCCCAAGGAAGATCCTCCTTCTTTTATAGACAAAAATACCAAGTTTTCTCAGTGAATTCGGAGTAAAAGACAGGTGTAAATATCTCATTTAGTGGTACAATATGTACTTCCTGAAAATAGACAGAAGGCGGCAGTCAAAAATTCTTTGCGACAGTCAGTGGATGCCGCTGCGGCACTCCATGACTGCCGTGCGACTCTCAGTAAGTGCCGCGCCAAATTATTGATTGCCGCGTTTTTGTCAACCTTACTTTATCAGTTTTTTGTTTTTATCCGCATACATATACGTATTGTACCACAAAATACGGACTGTTAAAGTAAACGACAGTTAGAAATTGTCGGCGGCACTCAGTAAATGCCGGTCCGGCATTCTGTGACTGTCGTTCGGCAGTCACTGAGTGCCACAACAACTGCCGTGTGCCAGTTTCTGTTGAACTTCCCCTTTTTAGGTCTTTTTCTTTTCTTCTTTTTCTTAAAAAAAACTTATTTTCGAAGATCTTTTCCAAAAGTGATGTTTTATACCTGAATTCTCCTAAACACCTAGTATTTCATTCTGTGGAAATTTTATCGCATTTGGAGAATTTTCTGAAGAGCTTGTAACACTTCGAATCTTTCGGTCCTTGTCATCATCGGATATGGAGGTGACACTCTCCTTAATTCGACGTTTGGTCAAAATCGGGGTGTCTACAGGTACGTCATCTGAAGAAAAGGTGATGGCTAAGGTCGGGATTCTGCCAATCATTCCCACAATATCTTCCGGTGCTGTGTCGATGGGAACATCAGATTGATTAAGGGCATCCAACACTGCCTGTCTGTGGTGTTTTGATGCTATCAGTAACCCCCAAATGGTGATATTGGCCTGAGTTTTCTTTATCTACTTTAGAACCCTATCCTCTTCCTCTTCTTCGTTCATTTTCCCTTTTCCTTTGTCCAATTCTCTCCCTGGATGATCTTCCTCTAGCTCATGTGGTTTAAAGTGTATGTCCGACCGAGTCAGGTGAGTGACTTCTTCTCTTGCCCACAGATCATCAACTCCTGAATCAACTTTCAAAGTACCCTCCATCATCTCCATTTCCTTGTCGCTCTTGTACCAAAGATCGTCTTCTACCTGGCTCACGTCTCTACTGTCATTCCCTTGAACCCACCAGTCTGACTGTTCTATTTCTCTTTTCCCCGGCTGATCCTCCAAAGTACAGATTGTTGAATCCTTCGGCAGCAGATATGGTTTTCTTGGTGTCCCGGCCTTAGTGATTAGCCTAGACGGATCGATGGTTGCTTCTTCTACCCCCAAGAAATAAAGACCCTGTGGTGGTGGCACAGCTTGATGATTCAGAAGCGGATTTTTAGTAACATTTGGAGCTTTGGCAGGTGGTTCCGAAATTACTTTGTTATCGATGAGGTCCTGGATTTCGTGCCTTAATCTCATACATCGATCCGTTGAGTGACCCTTCTGTTGATGAAATTTGCAAAAGAGGTCCCCTTGGAAATTTGGCAGAAGCGGACTTGGTAGAGGTCGAGGTTCCAACTGACGGAGGGAGATGCCCCTTTGCTAACAGCCTATCGAGGGCAGTCGATAGTGATACTCCCAAATCTGAGAATTTTCTTGGTGCTTTATCTCCTCCTCTCTTCGGCATTATGTCAAACTTCCTCTCTGGACCGTTTAGTGCATTGACGTCGGTGGGGCCGGAGTGACCCCCTGTTTGTCCTCCGTTGGACCCGTAGTTTGGTCTCCTATACCGGTTTGGTTGCTCCTCTCTCTTAATTACCCCTTCTTGGATTGCATCCTCTAGCCTTGTTCCGACATCGAAAACCTCGGCGAAGGTGTTGATTGACTGAAACCTCATCTTTTCTTGATACACTGGCTGTAAATTCTTCATCAGCATTCGGATGTGGTCCTTCTCAGACAGCCTTTGTACCATTTTAGCTGCTTTTTCCCTCCATCTGCTCAGATATTCGGCGAACGATTCTTTGTTCTCTTGCCTGGTAGTCTCCAAATCTCAGACAGTGACATCTAAATCTTGATTGTACTCATACTGTGCCACAAATGCCTTGATCACCTCTTCCCACACCCTGGTTTTGTACGTTTGAGAGTAAGATACCAGGATAAAGCGGCTCCGGTTAGAGTTTGTTGGAATAGGATAGCCATCATGGTTGTGCTCAGCCCACTTGGTTGAAAAGCTTCAATACACATTCTCACATGGCTGCGAGGATTCCTGGTCCCATCAAACTTGTCAAAAATTGGCATCTTAAACCCGACAGGCAGTGTCTCACGTACTCCATCATACAACCCTTCCAGCTCCATCAGATAGGTATCAACTCCCTGAGCCTTGCGCATCACCCTTTCTAACTTCTCTATTTTCTCTGTCAGTAACTTTTCTTTCTCATCTTTCTCCCTTTCCCTGTTGGCCTGTAGCGCGTCAGCCCATTGCGCCCCCTGATCATCAAACCAGTCTCCTTCTCCTCCATGAGACTGGTCCACAGCTGGCAGAACTATAGGTGGTGGTCGGCGATTCAGTTCTTCTATCATTCCCATCATGCGGTTCATATTTTTGGCTTGCCTCCTCATTTGCTCCGCTTGTTGTTCTACCAGAGCTCTTAACTCGGCTATTTTCTCGTTGTTTCTTTCTTCAGCCATGTCAGCGTATTCTCTTCTTACCAGCCTCACCGTGGGATCCCTAAACCAGGCTTGATTTGATGTTGATGCTATTTTTGCCCCTACAACAAATTTTGAAATTTTCCTTTTAAAAACTTTTTTTATCTGCTTCCTTTTGTCATATAAAGACATTTTTTGTTTTTAAATGACATTTGGTAAAAACACTTTCTTTTATATGTCACACGGATGCAATGCATGTGTGTGTGTGTGTGCCTATTCTATATGCCAAAGAAAAGAAAACCCTAATCCTATCACATAAGCACATAAGACCCTCGCCCATGTCAAGTGTGCCAACTTCTCCTTCCATTGTGATCTCACTACCCTCTCAAAGGTTGGATATTTCAAAATTCATTTGAAAAGCATTTCTTTAAATGATTCCCAAGGATTTTGAACCTTTTACTTTTAAAAAATGAGGAAGATGATTGGATTTAAAATTAATTTGAAGAGCACACATTTTCTAGAATTTTGAATTTTTCCTTAGAAAACGGTTATGTGAAAATGTACCTTAACAAAGGTTAGTTTGGGAATTTTGATCGAAAGGTGAACTCAAAAGATTTTTTGAAAGGGTGATCGAAAACTTTGGGGAAAAGATGGTAAAATTTGTTTGCTTTCAAAGACGGACTATCACATGATTGGATTATCACCATACTTTCCATGAATTCGGATACATACAAGGTCAATGATGCTTAGCTAAACATGATATAAGAAGTATAATCTTATAATCAAAATTCGGCATGTTCTCTAAATATCATGGAATATGAGGAGAAATTGCTAAAAGATGATTAAAAGATTATACATCTTTCATCAAGCAAGTATGGTCATCATCTTAGGTAATCCCTTCCGGGCATACAAAACTTCCTAGCACATAGCCCTAATCAAGAATTGATTTTCTAACTTTGAAAGGTTCTATGGAAACTACTATGCAAAAGCTGGGTTTTGGTCGAATAAGGGACCCTTGATACACACCCAATAGGATGCTTCATATACCAACACATGGTACGAGATCAAGGGTGATCACACAGTCCCATGATAACTTGACCGACCGGGTTGCCCCGAGCCTCCAAGGTCATAGTTTTGTGCAATCGACTGGCGAGACAGGCAAGTGAAATGCAACAGACACACAAAAATTAATTAATTCGATTAAAAGGATGCTTTCAAGTCTAATCCTCGAGTGAACCCAAAATCAGAATTCTAGTCTACGAAACCAGAGAATCTGGGTTCGATCCCCAGCAGAGTCACCAGATTGTGGATATCGCAATTTTCTTTCTTTTATCCACAACTTTCTTTTAAAATTCTTTTAAATTTCAAAACAAATGAGTCGCCACTTAATTTTTAAAAGGAAAAATTAAGAAACCATTTCAAAAGGAAACTGATCTTTTGCGAAACCAAAGATTAATTAGGTCCGGGGATTATGGAATGAGAAGGGAATGAGTCCATCGGACTAAAACACCCCTTCTCATCCTATCTCGTGATAGGCCTCTACTTAACATCCTTTTAATCGAATTATTAATTTAAATGTGCCCTCAATTAATACATATGTATAAATATACATTACAAAAGCATGTCTAAAGGGTGTAAGATTGCAAGTGATAAAAATATTATTCAAAAATCACATATTTCAAGTAGCAAGCAATATGATATGCAATAGGGAATAAGAGAACTTACCCGGGATCCAGTCGCGATATTAAACGTGCAATGCATACAAGCAAAAGAAAATCATAAAAAGAGTCTCTAATCACATGTATTCACATAAGGCAAGTCCTAATTCTAAGGTGTCGCGATGAGATCGAAAAATCGACAAAATCAAGAAATTAAAATAAACTGAAGAGGAATTCAAGAAGTCATACCTTAATAGCGCTACAAAACAAAGGATTAGTCCACATGGTATACAAGATATGAAGTTAGAAATAACAATCCTAAATTTCTAGCTTAAATCTATCAAATGTAATTAAATCTAAAGCAAATAAGTCCTAATTACAAGTATCAAGCCATATGGATGAATATGTACTTGAACAAGAATAAATTATGAAATACTCAGTGATTTAGATCACTTAAACTTTGAATTCAAGCTTAACTAATCATTATTGAAACATGGTTTGAACTTTAACTCATGAAAATATCATCTAAGCCATTATTCATAAGATTGATTAAAACTATTGCAGAATTCTGGAAATTACTGAGAGCAGATCATAACTTTAAAGAAATAAAAAGCATGGTCCCGTGGATTGATCTTGATGAATTTTGGACACAAGATGCCTCTGTGTCTCTAGTTTTTAACCCAAAAAAGAAATCAAAGTTTCAACAGTTGGATCTCCGAGAATCGGACAAAAACCAGACATCACTCAGCATTCTACAACCTTCTGTGAGTTCTTGCACGATTTTCTAAAAATAGCAAAAAAATCAGAAATGCTTTGTTCTTTTTAGGGTGACTTCCTAACACATTAATCTACTTAGAAAAAATTATTTTGGGTCACAAATACTTTATTAAGGTTCTAATTTACTTATTTTAAAAGAGTGTTACTATTCTGAAACTCTGGACAGATTGTAGTGACTTCACAAAACTCATGACCAAACCACTTTAAACACGAAACCTCCTTAAAACAAAAATTATAGTGGTAGAACTTTAAGTTATAGATACTTTCCCATTAGTTTCACTTAATTCCAACGGTTAGATTATCAACTAAAAATCCTTGATCGAAAACAGATTGTGAACTCACTGCTTTATTCTTATTAACTTTAGACAAACAAGCCATGGGATTAGGCTTGTCTAAAGCTAATTCTCCTACCTTTTGATGGTCATTGGAGACTAAATATGCTCATGTTTGTAAATTTCAAAGAAGTATGGAAGAACTTCATGAAACTTAACCATAACAAACTTCAAACCATGTAGATAGGTTTAAGTTCATCATGCTAATTATCCTACTATCAACCTTAGTCCCCCTATGAATCACAAGATTACAAGGAGATTAAGGGATTTCAAACCAAGAGATTCAAGTAAGATATTGAAGGCCTTATGAACCTAAGGAATGAATATAAAGAACATAAGGAAAGAAAACTAAAGAAACTCAATGCATGCTACATTTAAATTTGAATAAAGGATAATTATGCTAGAGTTTACCTCCAAAGTATCCTCAACTATGTAATTTTGGAGGACTTCCAAAGACTAATCAAGCTCTTATACACTAATTCACACAACTTTTTCTTTAAACTATTCTAGAAGAGCACTTATACAACTTATAAATTCAAAGAAAATCCTCTCCCTTGCAAGTGAATATTCATCCTCTATTTATAGGCAATCTTAAAGGGGTTGACACGACTAAAAAGTTGTGCGCTCTTGTGCAACACCCAAGTGTAGGTGATCGTGCAAGTAATATAGTACTGGAAGTCCAGGTCGATCCCACAGGGAAGGAATAGGAAGAATATCTACTAAGTTACAACCTAAAGAAAAAGAAAATAAGAATGAAGGATTGGAGGTGTACTAACAAATCCTAATTAATCAAATTAAACTAAATAATAAACTTAACATAAAGAAACATAAGAATTAAACAACTAAATTAAAGGTGTTGGAAACACGTGAATCCACATTGATCCTAACCATCTACCATGCATATTCATTAACGCTCTATGGAGTACATTCCTCTTCAGCATTCCGTATTTTTCTAAAGATAAAGAATCAATAGCCCTTTCATGACCGGGACTACATCATCACAGTTGATTTAAAATACTTGGAAGACGGTTTAAAACAATGGTTATTACTTGCACTCTAAATGGTGTTAGCATTCAAAGTGGTTTTCAAAAGTCATTGAAGAAAAGGCCTTAAGGCTTTAAGTTCTAAAAACTGTTGTGACAAACTGAGCTTATTGGGATAATTTGATGACAGATTTCTAAAACAAAAAGTCATGGAATACTTAAAAGAATCATCTCAGGAATTAACATGTTCGATCGATCGAAGCGCTCTCGATCGATCGGACAGCATCATCCTTCAATCGATCGAAGTGCTTTCGATCGCTTGACTATGGCCCTGGTTCGATCGATCGAAATACCTTCGATCGATCGAGCCCAAGGTTTTCTAAAGATTGCATGGAAGAGGTTGGAAATCAATGTTTCATCACATATTCCCAACGTGTAAACTACGGAAACATGATTAAACTAATACAGAGATAGTAAAACAAGGCAATCATAACATATAAACTAATAAACAATGAAATAAAGATAAAGGAAAGGAAAAACCTGAATATAATCTGATTATAACTTGAAATAAACTTGAAATCTTCAATAATCTTCAGTAATACAATAGAAAAGAGGAAGAAAAACATCAATCTAACCTAATCTACTCCTAATCTAACCCTAAAACTACCCTAAAACTGCTATTTTTCGCGTTCTGGAGCGTCCCCCCTTCGTCTGGCGTCAAAACGACGTATATATAGGGTTCCCACAGAGTTTACGCAACTTTTGGGTGAATATAAAGTTCGATCGATCGAGCTTAGTTCGATCGATCGAAGGTTCGATCGATTGAACTCTTCTTCAATCGCTTGAACTCTCTGATTTTGACAGCTCTGCGCACCGATGGGAGAATGGCCATAACTTTTCACTCGGACCTCGGATTGACCTCCCGTTTGCTGTCACGCGACCGTAACTCAAAGATCTACATTTTATATCTCTGGGAAAATCTTCCAAATCTGAAGTCTTCATTGTCAAAATTGGCGTTTTCTCAGCTGCTTCTGTTGTTCTATCCACCAGAATCACTTTTCTTTAGCTCCACTTCATTGATTTGCATCCTAATACCTATAAAACAATGCAAAAACATATGTTTTAACATTAACACAATAAAAAGAACATTGTTATTAGAATACACCTAAATATAGGGACTTTGGGGATAAAACTATGCATAAAATACCAAGTAATACACTAGAAATATGCACTTTTCACCACGAATCACACCCCCCAACTAGCTCGTTGCTAGTCCCTAGCAATGAAGCGAACTACAGCAATGTTTATTTAACTCTAAAAATGAAAACAAAATAAATTAAAATCCTAACTCACTTTCGCAGGAATCGCGATTGCATTTAGCATATGCAACAAGCCTTTAAACCTCTAGGTTACCCCTAGTGGACGAGTGTTGTCTCGTGAGGGTTTGCAGTGAATCTACCCACAAAATTCATGTTTAAGGCAATGGTTCTCATTTAAATGTTTTCAAGGAATTTTCCTCTCATTAACAATATAGTTAAGCTCAACAATCTCATGAAACTCTCTAGTATGCCATAGCCATGCAACACACACATTACAATTAATCTACTATCAAAGTCATTAGAATGTTCCATACCTATTAATCTTCAAGTGTGTGTGTGAATGGACAACCAAAATACAAAACTTTAATTTCAAAGCTTGCATAGCCTAAGACACTATCAAGACGTTCATTTTGACTCAACTCTCACCGGGATTACACTCTTAAGATGAAATCACTCTGAATTAGGTGTAATAATTATCACTCATGATATGGAAGCTGTAAAGAGTAATTGTAAATGGAATCTAATGCTTCTCATATCTAAATAGAAAAACGGACATTTTAGTGCATAAAGTCTCATGAAAGGATACCTTTCACTAGAAGAGCGAGATACCGCGGAGAACTCTCTCATTACCTTAACTTCAAATCCAATTTACCTAGCATCATTAGGACTTTGAAAAAGAGGTATTCGATTAAGAAGAAAGAGATTCGTGATATTAAATTGGGTCAAAGGATGTGATTGGAATGTCTACTACATTTTTTTTGAAACTTCCCCCACATCTCCAATCTCTCTCTTTTCTTCTTCTCTTCTTTTTTTTCTTTTCTTTCACACTCTTCTTTTTATTATTTTTTTTCTTTTGTAACAACCATTGGCACTTTTTTTTCTTTTCATGCTTTTTTTTTTCATTTTTTTCATCATTTTTTCTTTGCCAACTTTCTATTATTCACACAACCAAACTTCTTGTCAATGCAACACATCCCAATCACACCTAAATAAAGAACTGAGGCTTGAACTCCTAATTTGGAGTTAGGTATAGACTTTAGGATTGTGAGGACAAGGAAAATATGATAAGCTCAAGAGGTGAAGTAAAGGAATATCATGGAGGTAGGCCAAGGCTATATTATCCATATATGGTCAAAAGATGGCCTAAATCATCTTCTAAGTTAATAGGATTATTCATTTCAGTAAATTCAAGAGCTCTAAAGTTGGTAAATCCTGAACGTTCTCTTCTAGTGATCAGTCAAAATGAAGAAGAAAATTGAGACTTTCAACGAGTGAATACGCTTTTCAAAAAGTAAGAGTAGGTTTATAAAACCCTCAAAAACAAAAGAATGGCTCAAAAGCTCACTTAGGTTATTAGTCTCCACTACAATCTCTCAAGACACTTAAACTATGCTTACTAATCCATTTTAGCTAAGTACAAGGTTGTCACAATGTGCTCATAGTTGTTTGAAGATTAACAGGCATAAAATATACTATAACTAAGATAGTAAAGAAACTGTCATTGTGTATCACATACAAGTAACATACAGAAAATAACACTAATGCATCATAACTAACTACATTAACTAAGAGAGAAATACAAGAACCATTTTATTATCTTTAAAAATAAAATTTCAAATTTCAAATTTTTTTTGACAATTTTAATTTACTGAGTCATGTTGCTAAGCAGGTATATTGACATTAAAGCACCACAAAAAGATATGAGGCATGCAATGGATCACTCCCCTCAACTAAAACTAAACATTGTCCCCAATGTTCTAAACTAAGCACATGGACATGTAAAGTAAAGCGAGAGAAGGAAGGATGTTACCTCGAGGCATTAATATCCAATTTTTTTTTTCTTTAATTTCTTTGTTAAGTTACCTGCAAAATCATTAGTAGCAACAAGGAAAAATACAAAATATGATACAAATACTCAGTAAATAAATTCGGTTAATCAAGATTTTTATCATACAGTAATAACCGAAATTTTTGAGGATCCTCCCAATGAAATAATTTAGCAGTGAGAAGAGTGCGAGGATCCACATAAAAATGCAACTCCCCCCAACTAATGTCAGGCTCAAGGTCAGAGGAGATGATGCAAAACCTATGGCTTCCAAAGTTATTGGAGACAGTTATAAGAGGAATACCACACTTTTTACGAATTATATGCAATAAAAGATCTTTGGTGTTAGCATTTCCTATAACAGCCTCTATTTTAATACTAGGAGGTGGCCATGGTTCAATAAAAGGGGCAGAGTCTAGGTGATGTTCTAATAAAGTTTCATTACCCTCCTCTTGTCTTAGAACATAATCTATGGTGATATGATCATATGAATGGGATTTCTGTTCTATGTAAATAGTTTTGGACTGGACTTGGATAAAACTATTTATTTGGGCCTCAATATCATTATTACTCAAGAAGGTCAAGCAATCTAGCAGATTACTAGCTTCTTGTTGAAGTTTAAGATCATCTAAAGTGGGCCTAATATTTTCCAAATCCTCTCTCACAGAATTTTGAAATTTAAAATTTGGTGAAGTACATGTGCTCGAATCCTTATCATCCTCTTCTACAATACATTCTTTTTGTTCAAGAGTGGGGTACACATGATTTTCAAGCTCGGGATGAGAGCTTTGATTAATAGAGAGGATAGGTGATGGGCAACTTGGTGACACCACCTCTTCGGCCGAAAGAGGTGAGGGTTCATGAATATCACATATATCTAAACATGATTTAGATTTTTCAATTACGTCCTCCCTAGGGTCACTATCAAAGTTAGGGAGAGAGTCAACAAGGGACTCTTCCTTCCCTAGTTGCGTGCAATCCTCTAAACTCTCATTATCTCTAAAAACCTCATTCTCATCCGTGTAACTCTCCTCACTATATATGTCATCTATTGAGGTGCTCTGGACAAAGGAATTGTGCAACGTTATCAAAGCAGTGAAGGAGTTGATGTCTGGGGTTGCATATTGAGGAGAAGATGGTTCTACAACTTCATGCTCAACAGTTTGGTTTTCGAGTTCTTGTTGGGTTATCACTTTCTCGAATGAGTTGTTAACCTCACTCGGTATGAACCCATCATTGTCCTCTAATTCCATTCCATTGTTAGTGTCTTGAAATTCAGGTTGTAGCGTTGAAGGGCTGGTATAGTCTTCTAAAGTTTGGCTATCAAATGCTTGTTGATATCTAGCTCCTAATTTATCAATTGCACTCTCTAGCCTTTTCATTTCACTAAGCAGCAATTCTAACATACCATTATCCTCAACTTGGTTATTCTCCTCATTATAACTATATGAAGTTTCACCCCATTGTTGTTGGTAATAGTCCCCTTCCCATTGTGTTTGTGTGCAAGACTCCCCAGAAGGAAAGTCTTGGTGCATTTGGTAATCGTGGGAACTACTACTATATCCTACACTATCATTTTGGTTATATCCCCATTGCGATTGATAGAACTCTCCAGGTGGAGGTTCTTGATACGTTTGATAACATGGGGGACTAACACGATGGTTTTCCCATTGTGGTGATTGGTAGCACTCAGGTTGATAATGTGCATCATATGTGGGTGCTTGCCAACTCGGGCTATAGTTCTCATTACCTAATGTGTACCCATTCGTGGTATTGGTGTTGTATGGAGGGTAATATGAATAAGACATGTTTACCCAAAATATTTAAACAAAAGAAATTTTTTATTTTTTTTTCTTTTTCTTGTGAGAGAAAAAGTCCAATGATTTTTTTTTTTTTTTAAGTAAAAGAAGAAAAATGGAAAAACTTAGTAAAATCCTAACCTAGTTGCCTTCCCCGGCAACGGCGCCAAAAACTTGACACGACTAAAAAGTTGTGCGCTCTTGTGCAACACCCAAGTGTAGGTGATCGTGCAAGTAATATAGTACTGGATAAGTCCAGGTCGATCCCACAGGGAAGGAATAGGAAGAATATCTACTAAGTTACAACCTAAAGAAAAAGAAAATAAGAATGAAGGATTGGAGGTGTACTAACAAATCCTAATTAGTCAAATTAAACTAAATAATAAACTTAACATAAAGAAACATAAGAATTAAACAACTAAATTAAAGGTGTTGGAAACACGTGAATCCACATTGATCCTAACCATCTACCATGCATATTCATTAACGCTCTATGGAGTACATTCCTCTTCAGCATTCCGTATTTTTCTAAAGATAAAGAATCAATAGCCCTTTCATGACCGGGACTACATCATCACAGTTGATTTAAAATACTTGGAAGACTGTTTAAAACAATGGTTATTACTTGAACTCTAAATGGTGTTAGCATTCAAAGTGGTTTTCAAAAGTCATTGAAGAAAAGGCCTTAAGGCTTTAAGTTCTAAAAACTGTTGTGACAAACTGAGCTTGTTGGGACAATTTGATGACAGATTTCTAAAACAAAAAGTCATGGAATACTTAAAAGAATCATCTCAGGAATTAACATGTTCGATCGATCGAAGCGCTCTCGATCGATCGGACAGCATCATCCTTCAATCGATCGAAGTGCTTTCGATCGCTTGGCTATGGCCCTGGTTCGATCGATCGAAATACCTTCGATCGATCGAGCCCAAGGTTTTCTAAAGATTGCATGGAAGAGGTTGGAAATCAATGTTTCATCACATATTCCCAACGTGTAAACTACGGAAACATGATTAAACTAATACAGAGATAGTAAAACAAGGCAATCATAACATATAAACTAATAAACAATGAAATAAAGATAAAGGAAAGGAAAAACCTGAATATAATCTGATTATAACTTGAAATAAACTTGAAATCTTCAATAATCTTCAGTAATACAATAGAAAAGAGGAAGAAAAACATCAATCTAACCTAATCTACTCCTAATCTAACCCTAAAACTACCCTAAAACTGCTATTTTTCGCGTTCTGGAGCGTCCCCCCTTCGTCTGGCGTCAAAACGACGTATATATAGGGTTCCCACAGAGTTTACGCAACTTTTGGGTGAATATAAAGTTCGATCGATCGAGCTTAGTTCGATCGATCGAAGGTTCGATCGATTGAACTCTTCTTCAATCGCTTGAACTCTCTGATTTTGACAGCTCTGCGCACCGATGGGAGAATGGCCATAACTTTTCACTCGGACCTCGGATTGACCTCCCGTTTGCTGTCACGCGACCGTAACTCAAAGATCTACATTTTATATCTCTGGGAAAATCTTCCAAATCTGAAGTCTTCATTGTCAAAATTGGCGTTTTCTCAGCTGCTTCTGTTGTTCTATCCACCAGAATCACTTTTCTTTAGCTCCACTTCATTGATTTGCATCCTAATACCTATAAAACAATGCAAAAACATATGTTTTAACATTAACACAATAAAAAGAACATTGTTATTAGAATACACCTAAATATAGGGACTTTGGGGATAAAAGTATGCATAAAATACCAAGTAATACACTAGAAATATGCACTTTTCACCACGAATCAGGGGTATTTCAGTCATTTCAGGACTGAAAACCCTAATTCAGTCGTCCTTTTTATAGTACAAAATGTGCTGTATACCAGTTGTCATTTGCAAAAATGCGGCATTAATCGGAGATGGAAGTGGCACTCAGTAAATGCCGCATCGGCATTCAGTGAATGCCGGCGCAGCATTCACTGACTGCCGGAACGGCATTCACTGAATGTCGCGGACAACTCCAGGGACTGCCGTTTTTTTAGTAAAATTTCACTTTTTGCGGCAGTTGTTTGAAATTCGCGGCATTCACAGAATGCCATCCGGCAGTCCAGAGACTGCCACAACGGCAACCCGTGACTACCGCGGAAAGGCTTGAGTGTCGTTCTGCTTATTCTCTTCCTACTCCTTTTTTTCTTTTTGTTTTGGGTTGGTGAGTCTTTCGAAGAGCTTGAATCATCTTTGGAAGTCCTAGATAAGTTCGGACATGGTCATCATCGGATGTGGAGATAACACTCTCCTTAATTCGACGTTTGGTCAAAATCGGGGTGTCTACAGGGGTCGGTAGCGAAGGAATGGAGCACTACCCCTGAGGAGTAACTGGTCGTGAAGATGCCTAGTAGCTTGCTCAGCTATGTCGGATTGCGTACTAGGAGCCAACTCTGAATCTGAATGGGCTTCTATCTGGTGAGAAAGGTGGGGAAACTGGGTGTTTCATCTGTACTAATAGGTATATCAAAAATAATCATGTACAAAAGATTGTTATTACATTAGTTAGCAATAGAAATAACGAGTTATAATAATGACAGTGAAAGAATAGTTTACTAGATAGAAACTAACTAAAGTGATGGTTATCTGATTATTCCGTTTATTATAACCACATTTCATTACTTTTTAAAGTTCAAAATTTTTCAAAACTGCATAAAATAAAATGGATTATAAAATTTTATATAATTTGGTTGCTTGTCGCGAATTGATTACCCTTAATTAACTAGCTGGTCGTATCACCCCCAAACCTAAACCTTTCATTATCCCCAATGAACTAGTCAGGATAGAGTGGTACATAAGCATAAACAATATAGAGCATAAAAATGAGAAGCCAATGAAAAACAAATCTAAATCATCTAACCATCCCAGGCATGTACGAAATAATCAAGATAAAACTATCCTAACAAGAAGGTCCACCAACCTAAAATAATAAGAGTCCAAAGTCAATGGTCTGGTGGACCGGTAGATGTTTAAGTAAAAAGAAAAGTAATTAAATAACATCTGCCAAGAAAATAAACTACTCCGATCAAAGCCGGAGGACAAAAATAATCCTAAAGACAAAAGTAAATAAACAAAAGTACAAGACTCGATCTATAACAAAAAGAATAACCTACAAAAGACTGATACCAAAGTAGAATAAATAAAAAGACATGACAGTAAAAATTTGGATTGGAACAGGGTGTCATGGGGTCGAACATCCACATATCGACCCCCCAAATCAACCAACACTACAACCAACCAAACCAAACCAACTGAACAAACTAATCCTCAAAAAGGGCATCAACATCAAAAGTTTTGTCACCACCATCATCACCATCATCACCCGCGTTACCATCATCATTACCTTCATCATCGTTAGCCTCTTCTGCCTCTGTCTCTGTCTCTGCCTCTGCCTCCTCAGCTACATCATCATCACCCTCTCCAAAACCCAGGCCTGGAGGACGCAGAAATGCTCCCTGATAGGCAATCTCTCTCTGCGCTAAAATCTCCGGCACCCTGTCCGGAACAAAAGCAAAGAAGAGTGATTGAACATATGACTAGGTACGGAATAACTTGCAGAGCAGGCGATGATAATCAGTGTAGGCCCAATGGAAAGGGGCCTGCTCGGGAAGAGCAATAGGGGGCTGGCATGGCTGGCGGGCCTGGGTAGGGGGAGCGCGGGCTTCCTCGGGATCGAGAGCTAAAAGGCTCAGTCACCACTCAGCTGCACCAAACACCGAAATGGTCATATCAACCTCCTCATATTCTGGCATTGGGAAGGATAGATGATGAAGGATAGCAATGATAGTACGTGGAAAAGGCAGAAGTTAAGTATTACCAGGGTTATGGACAATGAGATTTTTGGTCAGATGCATATATGCCACGATGGCTCGACCGACATGGAACCACTCACCAAGCCATAAGGAAAAGAGGGCCTTGTGGATGGATGTGGTATGCTCTAGCGGTGCCCCAACGGGTAGACATTCCTGTGGATATCGTAAGCTAGCCACGCTTTTTAAAAGTTTTTTAAATTCAAAAATTGAGTCGCTACTTAATTTTTAAAGGAAAATTAAGAAACCATTTTAAAAGCAAACTGATCTGTTGGAAACCAGAGATTTCTAGGTCCGGGGATTATGGAATGAGAAGGGAAGGAGCCCGGTGAACTAAAACACCCCCTCTCATCCTATTTCGTGATAGGCCTCTACTTAACATCCTTTTAATTGAATTATTAATCTAAGCATGCCCTCAACTAATACATATATATACATTACAAAAGCATGTCGAAAGTGGTGCACTATTGCTAACGATAAAACGGCATACAAAACCATATAGTTCAAATTGCAAGCAAAATGATATGCATATAGGGAACAAGGAAACTTACCTGGGATCCAGCTGTGATATAGAAACGTGCAACGTATACACAAAATATCAAGCCTAAGAAAAAGTTTCTAATCACATATATGCAAATAAAGCAAGACCTACTCTGAGGTGTCGCACATGAGGCCGAAAATCAATAAGATCAAGAAATAAAATAAATCAGAGAGAAGTCAAGAAATTGTACCTCCATGCACTACAAAACAAAAGGGTTAGTCCTCATGCTTTAACAAAATACAATATTAAATCCTAAATATCAAAAACCTAAATTTCTAGCGTAAATCTATCAAGGATGGAAAGATTTGACACAATCATGAATTCCTTCTAACTAGTTGGAATCATAACACCCCTATAGATATACAAGTCTCAACTAGGAGCCAATGTAATGTCCATATAGAGATGATATAATCCCAACATGATCAAAAGGAACCCATAGTTATGTTCAACTAATTAAGGCTTAACACAACTCAAGATGATATTCTAATTGCTAGAATCTATACATGTGTGATGGACGCATGAACATGAACAAAAGTAAGCTATAAATCATTTATTGATTTGGATCATTTATTCTCTGGATTTAAACTCAATTAGATATAATTAAAACATGGTTTAGGCCTCGGGTTATAGAAAAGTCATTTAGATCATGGTTGGTAAGTTTTATTAAAACTGTAATAGAGTTTTAGAATTTACAGAGAAGAAACCTGAGAATGAAAAATAGGAAAAGCATAGATCCTATGTTTCGATCTTAATAATTTTTGGACATATGATGCCTCTGTGTGTCTAGTTTCTAACCCAAAAAGAAAATCAAAGATCAAACGGTCCAATCTCTGAGAATTGGACCAATACTAGACATCACTCAGAATCTAATAACTCTCTGTATAGAGATTTTGTATGAATTTTTAAAAATAGTAAATAAATCTGAATGACTCCAATCTTTTTAGGGGATCATTTTAACACATTTAACTATATAGAAACAATTATTTGAGGTAAAAAATATTTGGTTAAAGCTCTGATCTACTCAAACCAAAACTACCTTACCATTCTATAATTTTGGGCAGAGAATAACTAGTTCATGAATCCTAAGACCAAACCATGTTAACAACGAAATTTCACCAAAACAAAAATTATGGTAGTAGATCTATGTGTTATGAATACATTCCAATTGGTCTCATTCAATTCCAATGGATCATGATTTAATTAAAAATCTTGGATCACAGTTGGTTAGTGAATTCACTGAACCAATATTAATATCCAAGCCATGAAAATTGACAAGTTTAATTCCCCTCTTAAGTTGGTGATCGTTGAGGAATGTAGACTTATTTTATTCTATGCTCCTCCCAAATTAATGATCCTTGGAGACTAAACATGACCAAATCCATATATACCCCAATGGAATATGGAGAGAATTCCATGGGATTTCAAATTAGAGGTTCCAAATCATGAACTAAGACTTAGATCCACTAAATAGGTGTGGATGCAACTATGATCAACCTTGATTTTCATATAAATCATAGGATCATAGAGAATTAAAGGATCAAATTCAAGGGAATCCAATGAGATATTGAAGATCTCATGGACCCCAAGGGAAGAATTTAAACAAAAGAAAATGAAATCAAAGTTTATTTGCTGATTCAAGTTAAAATTCTTTTTAGAAACTTGTTTTGTCTTAAACCCAAAGCTTACTTAGATCCAAGTCAATGAAAACTAATGAAAATTCAATCACAATTCTAGCGGTGTGTGATGAAATGAGGTAGGAAGAGACTTTTTAAAATTGTGTAAAAATCCTAGTTCAATCTATGAATTGTGATTGAATTATGTATAATAAGTATAGGAATAAGGATTTAACCTCTAGATCTTCTCAGGATTTGATTGATTTGGGGAGATTCAACCCTTACAAGCCTTCCTCTTCTTCTTCTTCCTTGCCTTCAAGGTCCTTCAACGAAGATTTGATGATTAGGTGGATTGGGTAGAGTTTTATGGGATTTTGGTATTTCTCTCTCTATAATTCTATAAGAACTCCACTCAATTTCAAAATTTAGCTCATCTCTCTAAGATTCAAGTCTCTAACCCAAAATTCAAGTCTCTAACCTTATAAAGTGAGAGAAAATGAGATTTTTATAGACTTTTATTTTCTTAGGGGCTAAGATAAGGGTAGATAGGTCAATTAGGGATGGTGGGAGCATGGTTTGCATGACCTAAGAGTAGTAAACATGTACACAAAAAAGGGCATTGTTTGGTGCATTCATTTGATCAAAGATTGAAAAAGATCTTGGCCTAAAAATGCAAAATAGTCCAAGCCGGCACTCAATGAAGATGAGGCGGCACTCAGTGAGTGCTGCAGCAACATTCACGGACTGCCGTTCGGGTACTCTGACTGCCGCTGCAAAGCAATTCAACACTATTCACAGCAATTCAGCACCTTAATTTCATTTTATGTCATTTAAGTAAATGTCGTTTAATTTATGTATTTATTTAAGACATTAAATTTAATTAAGGAAATACCCCCCATTTGGATTCAATAAAATATCAAAAAATCAAAATCCTTAAGGGAAAAAAAGTCGACTCTCCCTCTGAAGGCAAAAGTTTCAATTTCCTGCACAATTCTTCGTAAAGACCTTTCGATTTCTCAATGTTTCCTTTCATTTAAAAATTCTTAAAAATCATTTCTAGCATAAGGGAGACCTAATGAACATTTGCCGGGACTTATTATCTTGAAATTCGAAAAATTTAAGATTGAACCCCTTTTGACCAGTTGACTTTTCACTGGGTCAATTTTTGACTTTTGATGACTTTTTAAGAGTTCATGTTGAATTTTCTCCTTTTGAAAATGGTTTTAAGATACTCCGAGAACAATGTCGTGTTTCTATACGTGTTCAAAACTCATGGTCTACAAGGTGACGGGTAAGTGATAATTTTGGTCTTTTTGGCTGAAAAGGGCGATTTTGGGCCGAGATTCTTCTTGAAAGAGAATCAGATTGCTTGTACGAGTCTTGATTCTGATGAGACATATTCATCATTGATCTCTAGAGGTATATCCCTATAAGTTTAATAGTTCAGTCAAAATTGGGGTGTCTACAGTTCGCCCCTCTTCGACAGAGCTTATAAAGCAACGCGTATCACAAGTGAATGTCGAAGCCTGTGTGAAGATAGGCCTTTGACAGGGCTATTGAACTTAGGTAAAAAAAAAAACAAACTGCATTGCAAAAAAATATTTGCAGAGATGGTCGGTGTTGGTCGTGCTCAACGGTGAGCTGCTTATGTATCCTTGGAGGAATTAGACCAGGACGTAGTTCAGGTGAGGGGCAAAACCTAAACATAAACAATCACACGGATGAATACACCTATCCTATCGTGATGCACATGCTCATGGTAACGTCTATCAATGTAATTTCTTGCTTCATGCTATATAGATGCGAAGATCCAAGATCATGCTCTTTCTGGTGATATGAATGCATTCTATACCTTACACCGGATTTGCCTTAATCTAGAGGACTTCAACGGATTTGCCTTAATCTAGAGGACTTCATCAACAGGGATTTGCCTCAATCTAGAGGACTTCAATGAATTTGCCTCAATCTAGAGGACTTCAGCGGATTTTCCTCAATCTAGAGGACTTCAATAGGGATTTGCCTCAATCTAGAAGACTTCAACAAAGATTTCCATTGAGGACTAATATCGACCAAAAGATGCTACCATCAAGGACTAATGCAAGTTCAAAAAGATTTCCATTGAGGACTAACACAAAGATGCTACCATTGAAGACTAATGTAAGGTGTCCACTGAGGACTAATACTAATGATGTTGCCATTATTGAGGACTAACATAGATTTCCTTTGAGAACTTAACAAATTGCCACTAAGGACTTAACAAGTTGCCATAGAGGCCTGACAGAGATTACCTTTGAGGACTAACGAGGATTGCCATAGAGGACTAATAGATTGCCGTAGAGGACTAACGAGGGTTACCTCAATCTGGAGGACTTCAATAACATAATTCATTGTGACTTATTCCAATAGTCATGATGTTTGCTCTGAGGTGACTTATTCCAACTGCCAAGGATGTTTGCTTTCTCAAAATGCAATTGACTGGACTACGCTTCGTGCCTTACGCCAGGGTGCCAACGCAGTTTTGCTCTAATTTTAAAAAGTGGGAGTCAATTAGATTCACAAAAATTTCTAATTTCAAAGTCGGGAGTCGATCAGACTAGACTCAATTCAAACTTCCAAAATCGGAAGTCGATCAGACTCAATTCAATTCAATTTTTGAGATTGGGAGTCAATTAGACTTAATTTAATTCAAAATTTTGAATTCGGGAGTCGATCAGGCTCAATTCAGTTTTAATTTCTAAAATCGGGAGTCAATCAGACTCAATTCAATTCAAACCACAATGCTCGGAGTAAATCATGCTCAAAAGAATACAAATTTCTAAAAATTCAGAGTCAATCAGACTCCAAGAATTTCAAATTTCCAAAATTAGGAGTCGAATCAGACTCAATTCAATTTTCTATTTCACAAAATCGGGAGTCAATCAGACTCAAAGAATTCTAATTTCCATAATTTGGAGTCAAATCAAACTCAATTCAATTTTCTATTTCACAAAATTGGGGGTCAAATCAGACTCAAAAGAATTTCAGTTTCACAAAGTCAGGAACCAATCAAACTCAAAAATTTTAAATTTCCAAAATTGGGAGTCGAATTGACTCGAACTAATTCAAATTTTCAAAGACCAGAGTCAATTCGACTCAAAAGAATTCATATTTTAGAATTAGAGTCAATTTGACTCAAAAGTTTTTGTTTTTGTTTGTTGTTTTGTTTTCAATTTTTGAAACCGGAGTCAATTTGACTCGAAGAATTCAAATTTCAAAGAGAATTTCAAATTTTCACAAATCTGAGTTAATTCGACTAACAAAGAATTTAGAATTTCAAAATTGATGTCAATTCAAATCATAAAGAATTCATATTTCAAAATCAAAGTCAATTCGACTAAGAAGAATTTTCAAATTTCAAAATTAGAGTCAATTCGACTTGAAAGGATTTTATATTTCAAAACCAGAGTCAATTTGACTTATAAAGAATTTAAATTTCAAAATCAGAGTCAATTCGACAAGAAATTTCAAATTTCCAAAACCAAAGTCAATTCAACAAGAAATTTAAGAATCTCAAATTTCAAAATTAAAGTCAATTCGACTCCACAAAAATTTTAATTTACAACATCAGAGTCAAGTCAACTCAAAAGAATTTCAATTTTCAAAATCGGGAGTTTGAATGAGACTCAAAGAACACTGAGGACTAACGCGAATGCGAGGTTGCCATTGAGGACTAATATAGATACCATAGAGGACTAATACAAATGATGCTGCCATTGAGGACTAATGCAGATTGAAGGGAAGCTGGCATTGAGGACTAACGCTTATGTAAAGAAGCTGCCATTGAGGACTAATGCCTTTGTAGAGAAGCTACCATTGAGGACTAACAAAGATTGCTATTGAGGGCTAACAAGGATTGCCATTGAGGCCTAAAAGAGATCGCTATCAAGGACTAACACAAATGATACTGCCATTGAGGACTAACGGGGATTGCCATTGAGGACTAATAGGGATTGCCTTTGAGGACTAACGCATATGATTCTGCTATTGAGGACTAATGCAAGGTTACCATTGAGGACTAACACCAATGATGCCGCCATTGAGGACTAATGTAAGGTTGCCATTGAGGACTAACACAAATGATGCTGCCATTGAGGACTAATGTAGATGCCATTGAGGAATAACACAAATGATGCTGCCATTGAGGACTAATGTAAGGTTGCCATTGAGGACTAACACCGATGATGCCTCCATTGAGGACAAATGCAAGGTTGCCATTGAGGACTGATACCGATGATGCTGCCATTGAGGACTAACACTTATGAAGAGAAGCTGGCATTGAGGACTGATACCGATGATGCTGCCATTGAGGACTAACACTTATGAAGAGAAGCTGGCATTGAGGACTAACACTTAGGAAGGAAAGCTTCCATTGAGGATTAATGCTTATAAAGAAAAGCTGCCATTGAGGACTAACACTTAGGAAGGGAAGCTGCCATTGAGGACTAATGCTTATGAAGAAAAGTTGCCATTGAGGACTAACACTTAGAGAAGTTTTCAGTGAGGACTAACGCATGTTCGGGAGTCTCCTCGTGTTCAAAGCACCAAATTTCAATATTCGGAGTCACTTCGGACTTAAAGAATTGATTTCACAAAAGTTCAGGTGTCTGTGGACTCAGAGAGTTGATTTTTCAAAATTTGGGGAGTTTTTAGACTCAAAGAATTTGAACGGATGTGATAGAAAGAATGATTTTCTGCAATTGCAGACTTTGGAAGAAACACATCGATTCTGTCAAAAAAGGGAAGTCACCTTTGCCCCTGGTCTTGGACTCTTCTTATATTGCCAATTTAGCATTGTGTTGTGATAGTGTCTGAAACCTCTGCTCGTATTGCTCTTGGGATGCTCATGGAGACTTTTCAAATCTATATTCATCATCTTAAACCCACACATTTGAGACCATTATTGACTCATCAAAGGAGGACAGACTTAACAAAGCAATTACACAAGACGACTGACTCAAATTTTGTATTACCATGAATTAGTGTGCTTTCATCCTGAATGATGTATCATCTCACCTTTCATTTATTCATCATCTTACAAATGGTAGTGCTTTGCTGATAAATCTAAACATTATAAACTTTTCCTTTTTGATTTAGCAAATTCTTTGCCCATCTAGAATGTGCTTCAAATTAGTGCTTTAGCTTATAGAATGAAAGGCACTCTATTTCAATCCTTTCAAAACAAACTCAATTACTAGAGAACTTTGCCTCTAGCATAGAGGGCTTTTGGCAAACAAAGTTTGCCCTTAGTTGAAAAGAGACTTGGGGGCTTGCTTCTATGATAAAAGGCGTTTTGTTCGTTTGCCCTTAGTTTGGAATAAGGGATCTACAGGTGCAAACGATATTGCTAGTGTTTACGGACCGAGAACCAGTTGAGGCTCGCCTACTTATCCTTGAATGGGAATCAGGTCCAAAGTAGTTTAGCCAAGGCCTGAATGAAAGATGCCATGAGATGGAGAGGGTGATGATGTAGCTTCTAGGCAAACACAAGTTTGCCCCTAGTTTATGGGACAAGTCATTGCTTGGTTTTTTGGATCGAAAGCCATGAGAGGCCCGCCAAATTATCCCCAAATGGGCATCTGGTCCTATAGTAGTTCGACTGAGGCTTGAAAGAGAAATATTATGTGGTGCAACGATGTTTGTGACCGAACCGCACAGGCTGCCTACTATCCCCAAGTGGGAATCAGGTCAAAATGTAGTTCATCGACTCTGGAGGTCTTGAAAGAATAAGACTTTAAGAATTTGTGGGCTTTTCGAGCCATGTTTCCATATGGGTCCAATGAGTGCTCTTTCTTGGGAAGATTTTCTAAAACGGACCCCTTGTGGTAGCTTTTGAACAAGATGATGAAAACATGAACTACTTTTCCCTTTTTTTTCCTTTCTTTTTTTTTTCTTTCTTCTTCTTTTTTTTTTTTTTTGGTTTGTGGCGGTTGATTCTTTTCACCCTTTCACTAGCTAGTCAATCTTTACAACTCTCATAATGCATCATGTTTTGTTTATACTTTATCATACTCACAAAGCAATATCAGTCCTTCAAATCTCTATTTGTTTTTCTCAAAGATATCTTTGTATTGTTTTAGGCCCACTTAGCAATTGAGACTGATTGATACTTTCAAATCTCTCTTTTTATTTTTTTATTTTATTTTCTTTGTTTAGAATAACTCAAAGCCTTGAGATAATTCATGTGCCAATGATGTACTTTGAAGCACCCAAGAATTCTCAATCTTATTTATTCTCTGCCTTTTCTTTTTCTCTTTCCTTTCTTTTCTTTATCTCACTATCTCTTACTCTCTCTATGATTTTGACTGGCTAGGATTCAGGTTTTGAAGTCAACACATATCTTATACTTGCTACAACTTTTGCCTAGGAGCCCTTTCGGGTTTTCATCCTAGCGAGCTCTTTTTTTTTATTTTTTTTTTGTGCTCTAACTTTTGCCTAGGCGCCCTTTCGTGTTTTTATCCTAGCGAGCTTCTTTTTCTTTTTCTATTTTTTTTTCTTTTGAAGAAGAAGTTCATTTAAAATATCTGGCTACCATCAAGGACCATGTTTATGGATTTAGATTGTGGGCTCATCGTTTAGGCTTGGTATTTGGGAGAAGGGGATGGTGAGCAAGCCTCAAGTCCACATGCAGAATTGATTTTCAGGAGATTCAAACAGTACGGATTTTTGAAGGGCAGTGATCTTGATTGGAAAGATGATATTGTGAATTTGTATTCTACATGCATGCAATGATATTGATTGGTATGATAAGAGTGCAAAAATGTACATGCTTTGATGATTTGATGTGGCTAAATGCATGCACCACACACATGGCACACGGATGAAATGCAAGTGTGTGTGTGTGTGTGTGTACCTATTCTATATGCAACAGAAAGAAAAATTCTAATCCTAACACAAACACATAAGCACATAAAATCCTCATCCATGTCAAGTGCGCTAATTTCTCCTTTCATTGTGATCCTTATTACCCCTTCAAGGATTGTGCATTTTAAAATTTTTTGACAATCATTTGGAAAGTATTTCTTGGATGATGGGATCTTTTAAATTCTCATGAAGTTTGGATTTTTCCTTTGAAGGCAAAAACATTTCTCAACAAAAGATGATTGGGTTGAAACTTTGCTTTGAGATTCTTTGAAAAGCATTTCTTTAGATGAGGAGATCTCTCAAAAACAATTCTCAAAATTTTGGATTTTTCCTTTGAAGGTAAAAATATTTCTCAACCAAAAGGCGATTGGGTTGAAATTTTGCTTTGAAATTCATTTGAAATGAATTTCTTTAGATGATGAGATTTCTTAAAAACAATTCTCAAGAATTATTGATTTTTTCTTTTAAGAAGATCATGTGAAAATATATCTCGACAAGAATTGACTTAGAATTTTAATCAAAAAGTGAACTTCAAAGATTTTTGAAAGTGCGATTGAAAACTTTGGAATAAAGATGGCAAAAATCAATTTGCTTTCAAAGATGAATTTAAAAATTCTTTGGGTAAAAGGATCACATGATCGGATTATCACCGTACTTTTCATGAATTCGGTTACATATAAGGTCAATGATGCTTATCTAACAAGATACAAGAAGTATAACCTTATAATTAAAAATATGGCATATTCCCAAATGTCATGGGTCATGGGTCATGAGAAGGAATTGCTAAAAGGTGATTAAAGGGTAATATATCCTACATCAAGCAAGCATCGTTATCATCTCAAGTAATCCCTTCTAGGCATACAAAACTTCCTAGCACTTAATCCTAATTAAGAATTAATTTCCTAATATTGAAAGGTTCTATAGAAGCTATCATGCAAAGGCCGGGTTTTGGTGAAATAAGGGACCCTTGACACACATCCGATAGGATGCTTTATATACTAACACATGGTACGAGATCAAGGGTGATCACACAGTCCCATGATAGCTTGACCAACCGGGTTGCCCTGAGCCTCCATGGTCAGAGTTCCGTGCAATCGACTGGCTAGACATGCAAGTGCAATGCAACGGGCACACAAAAATTAATTAATTCGATTAAAAGAATGCTCTCAAGTCTAATCCTCGAGTGAACCCAAATTAGAGAATCTGGTCTGCGAAACCAGAGATTCTGGGTTCTATCCCCAGCAGAGTCGCCAGATTGTGGATATCGCAGGCTAGCCACGCTTTCTAAAACTTTTCAAATTCAAAATTCGAGTCGCCACTTAATTTTTCAAGCAAAATTAAGAAACCATTTTAAAAGCAAACTGATCTATTGGAAACCAGAGATTTTTAGGTCCAGGGATTATGGAATGAGAGGGGAGGGAGCCCGGTGGACTAAAACACCCCCTCTCATCCTATCTCGTGATAGGCCTCTACTCAACATCCTTTTAATTAAATTATTAATCTAAGCATGCCCTCAACTAATACATATATATATATATACATTACAAAAGTATGTCGAAAGGGGTGTAAGATTGCTAACGATAAAACAGCATAGAAAATTACATAGTTCAAATAGCAAGCAAAATGATATGAAAATAGGGAACGGGGAAACTTACCCTGGATCCAGCTAGAAATTTAGGTTTTTGATATTTAGGATTTAATATTGTATTTTGTTAAAGCATGAGGACTAATCCTTTTTGTTTTGTAGCGCATGGAGGTACAATTTCTTGACTTCTCTCTAATTTATTTTATTTCATGATCTTATTATACCTCCATGCACTACAAAATGATATGAAAATAGGGAACAAGCAAAATGATATGAAAATATGAAAAGTTTCTAATCACATATATACACTTAAAGCAAGACCTACTCTAAGGTGTCGCACATAAGGTCGAAAATCAATAAAATCAAGAAATAAAATAAATTAGAGAGAAGTCAAGAAATTGTACCTCCATGGGCTACAAAACAAAAGGGTTAGTCCTCATGCTTTAACAAAATACAATATTAAATCCTAAATATCAAAAACCTAAATTTCTAGCTTAAATCTATCAAGGATGGAAAGAGTTGACACAATCATGAAATCCTTCTAAGTAGTTGGAATCATAACACCCCTATAGATACACAAGTCTCAACTAGGAGCCAATGTAATGTCCATATAGAGATGATATAATCCCAACATGATCATAAGGAACCCATAGTTATGTTCAACTAATTAAGGCTTAACATTACTCAAGATGATATTCTAATTGCTAGAATCTATACATATATGATGGACACATGAACATGAACAAAAGTAAGATATAAATCATTCATTGATTTGGATCATTTATTCTCTGGATTTAACTCAATTAGTTATAATTAAAACATGGTTTAGGCCTCAGGTTATAGAAAATTCATTTGGATCATGGTTGGTAAGTTTTATTACGACTGTAATAGAGTTTCAGAATTTATAGAGAAGAAACCTGAGATTGAAAAATAGAAAAAGCATAGATTACATGGTTTTATCTTAATCATTTTTGGACATAAGATGCCTCTGTGTGTCTAGTTTCTAACCCAAAAAGAAAATCAAAGATCAAACAATACAATCTCTGGGAATTGAACCAATACTAGACATTACTCAGAATCTAATGACTCTCTGTCCAGAGATTTTGTATGAATTTTTAAAAATAGTAAATGAATCTGAATGACTCCAATATTTATAGGGGATCTTTTTAACACATTTAACTTTATAGAAACAATTATTTGAGGTAAAAAATATTTGGTTAATGTTCTGATCTACTCAAACCAAAACTACCTTACTGTTCTGAAATTTTGGGCAGAAAATAACTAGTTCATGCCTCCTTCAACCTGCTATTAGGTAGACCATGGCTAGATAGTCTCGGTGCCATACCATCAACAATTCATCAGAAAGTCAGGTGTGTTTGGAAAAGTAAGGTTTGCAATATTCTCGGAGATAGTTGGGTCCGTTTGTTTGAAGCTTCGTCAAGCACACCGGTTCAAGAGGTACAGTTGCAAGAGGAGGAAACTGGTTTGGGAGGGTTTGAGTTCATTAATATGCTAGAGGGGTAAAGCCAAGGGAGGTCCTTCCACTATACTTCGATCACATTCACGAGCATTCGTCCATTCACAAAAAATAAATAAATCTCTGACCACATTAATGAGCATTTGTTCATTCATAGAACATAAAAATGCATGGCTAAGCCATAAAATGCATCATTCGCAAGCAAAAAAGCATGACCAAGCTATGATCGCATCCACGACAAACGTATGCAGAGAATAAAAGATGATCATGTCAGTAACCATAGAGTAATGCAGGTGCCTATCCTATCCCGGCTATCCAAGAGCCATCATAAAAAATAAGTACATATATATACAGTCATCCAAATAAGTGTGTATCCTCCCAAAAACACTCAAAAAAAAAAAGATAAAAGAAAGAGAGAGAAGGGGTCAACCTCGCCCTCGCCCTCGCCCTCGCCCCTGGGTCTGGCGAGTGACGTGTCGAAGGGGCTCCTGCTCTGACTCCGTATCACTCCTGGCACCAAGGCCTCTGCCTCTGCCTCAATCGGCTCCCTCATGAGCTCCGCTAGGGCCTACTCTGAGCTGCTGCTCAAGCTCTCTCACTCACAGGGTCAAGGTCCTGTTCTCTTCTTCCTAAATAGAGAGAGATTGAATAACTGAGTTGATTTAGCAATTAAAAATTTGAAATAGAAAAAATAAAAAAAGGAAATAATAAGAGTTTACCTTAGCTCTCAGCTGAGCCTCTGCGGCTACTCGAGCTCCGTCAGCCTGAATCAGAAAACCAGAAAAAGATTAAAAAATCAGGGGAAAATACAAGTTGAAGTCGAATTTTAGAAAATTACCCTCCAGTCTCGCTCGTGGATCCACTCCCTCACACTATGAGCGTATAGTAGACCCTCCTCAGTAGTCCCTAGGAACATGATCATACTGGAGCGGGATGGTAGGAGCACCGGTGTGATATCGAGGGACCATGGTTGTGCCCTGCTCGCCCTGAAAGACTGTCCGAAGGCTCCAATCCCATGGTGGTAGAGTAGGAGCTCGGGCTGCGGCATGAACGGTTGTGAAGAAAGAAAAAAGAATTTAATAAAAAATGGAAAGAACTAAAAGAGAGAATGTGAAGTTAAAAGAAATTTACTCGAGTCACTTCCATTAGAGGGAAGTTCTTCATCAACTTGGCAGCATGGAAAGCTGTGTATCCCTTGGGGGGGCTCCAGAAAGTCCTGAATAGTGAGACCATTCAAGGCAGCCGTGAATGCGCTGCCATGAAGAGTCTCTACGACCCTCATAGAGCTGGGGAAAGATGTGGCACATGAAAGATGGGAGCCATCAGAGACTGTCGGGTCACTCTCTCCCCCAAATACCACTCCCGAGCGTCCGGACCATCCAATAATAACCTCAGTGGGTCGTAACCCACCAATCTCTGTATAGCTATAGAGAGGGTAGCAAGCACGACAACCCAGGGGTGCCACTTGATGTACTGCTCTCTCAGGTTTGTCACAAAATTTCTAAATGCAATAAAATCATGGGCCCCAGTCTTTCACCTAACGGGGTCCTTCTGCCGCTTCCATCCCTGGGGCATGACGAGGGCATCAGCTGGTTGCGTTAAAGGTGACATCATATACAAGTACTTATGAGACCAAATTTGAAAAGAAGAGAAAGAAGAGGAACATGAGATTCAAGATTCATAAATAGGAAATTAAAAAGAAAAAAGGGAAGGAAGTGGTCCATGGAAGCTGAACGGTCTCGAGAAATCTCTCCCATATGTCTATATAGAATGGCCAGCCAGGATCAACCCAATCGTACTTGTAGATACGGTCCACATGCTTCAGGAACCCCACCAGTACCACAAAGATTTGATCGCCCTTAGTGCTCAGCAGAGAGCACCCCAGCATATACATAATGAACCCCCGAGCCATTTGCTCATCTATAAAGCCCTCCTAGCATCTGAACGTATCGAGAAACCACTTGGATATGACCTCTGGGGCTACTCCTAATAGCACAAGTACTTGATCCCACTCCATGATCATATCCAGGTACCGTAGACACTCCCCCCCAAAAGGAATCCCAGTGATCATGTTGAAGTCGAGCGGGGTCATCGTCATCTCCCCAAACTCGATGTGGAACGTGTTTGTGGTGTCCCACCATCGTTCTGAGAGGGCGTGTTTCTGACGAAGGTCATTCGAGCTCTATGTCAAGAGCTTGACGAAATCCCCAAAGTCGGCAGCAACAATAAAACCCTATACGGTCTGGCTCAAAGTCTAGTACCACTTGTAGCCATGGGCTAGGCTGCTATGACCTTCAGCGTATCGGGTTGAAGCTGCAAAAGTTATGAGAGTTTAATATCAGTAAATAAATGGAGAAAAGAAAAGAATTAAATAAAAAAAAGTAGTAATAAAAATAATAATGAAATTGAATATGAATAAATAAAAAGGAGCGATTGGAACTCTCAGAAAATTTTACAAAAATATCGTTTGCATTCATAAAGACATTTGATAAAAGAGGGCGTTCAAAGTTTTATCGTCATACATTGCATTCATGAAGTTTTATGAGGTTGATAAGAAGAAAATTGAAAGAGGGGAAACGAAGATGTGTGTATACCTCTCGTCGAAAAGCCCTGGCGGATAGGTGCTTGTTCGGGTCTCAGAGTAGGAAGGTGGGGTCAGGATGAGGAGTGGCTTTGTACCTCGTCCTCTTCCTGCTCGAGCTACCCAAGCTGCTAGCCATGACAAATAACCTGTCGAGAGAAGAGTTCAATTAAAAGTTAAACTCTTGAAAGAAATCAAGAATAACAACAACAGGAGAGAAAAATAAGGTTGTGATCAAGTGGAACTAACCTATCGACCTTTTAGATCACTGCGAGGAAAAAGAAAAAAATCACCAAAGAAATCCGAGCGTAGGAGAGACTAAAGAATGAGAGAAATTAAGAAGAAAACTAACAAATAAGCAGTCTGCCCGCCCCGAACGGTACTCGGGAATTGTGCACGGCAATCTCTGAGTGCCGTGCGGCACTTGCTGAGTGCCGTAGCGACATTTTGTGAGTGCTGCACAGCTTTTACGGACTGTTGTATTTATAAGTGTGTGCCACAAATGAGACAGTTAAAAGGGCATTGGTTTTTCCCCCAAAATTCAAAATGGGTTTCAAAATTTAAATTAAAACCCCGAAGTTTGCCCGCCTTTACGCTTTTGTCCTTGAAAAAGGATTTCCCAAGTCCACATGACCCTGAATTTTCAAAGATGAGTTTTAAGCCTGATCGACTTTTTGGTTTTGGAAATCAAGCGGATTTTGACTCCGGATTTAAAAAGTTGACTTGAATTGAATCGGATTAATTCTAATTTTGAAATTTTAAATTGAGTCTGAATTTTGGAAATTTGAATTCCTTGAGAAATAAGAAGTTCTTTGAGTTTGATTGACTCCCGGGTTTTGAAACAAGTTGAATCGAGTCTGATGGACTCCCGATTTCGAAATTAAAGTTGATTTGAGTTCGTTTGATTCCGGATTTTCAAAAGTTTCAATTGAATTGAGTGCAAATGACTCCCAAATTTGTAAAATAGAAATTTTTTGACTCCCAATTTTGTAAAATAGAAATTCTTTGACTCCTAATTTGGTAAAATAAAAATCCTTTCGAACTTAAAATTCTTTGAGTCCGATTGACTCCTAGTTTTGTCTAAACTTGTGAAATAGGATTTAAATCAAGTATGATTAACTCTTGATTTGGAATTTGAATATGAATTTGAGTCTGATCGACTCTGGATTTTGAAATTGGAAATAAATTTGAGTCTGATCGACTCCGGATTTTGAAATTGGAAATAAATTTGAGTCTGACTGATTCCCATTTTTGAAAAATGAAATGAGCAAACATATCCGACGGGGTCGAAGGGCTGCGAATATTCAAAACAAACATATCCGACGGGGCCGAAAGGCTATGAATTTTCATGACCAAATAGATTTGACGGGGCCAAAGGGCTGTGGATTTTCATATGCAAACGGATTCGACGGGGTCGAAGGGCTACGGATTTTCAGAGCAAACAAATCCGATGGGGCCAAAGGGTTGCGGATTTTCAGAGCAAACAGATCCGACTGGGCCGAAGGGCTGCAAATATTCAAAACAAACCCGCATTGACATCGGGGCCTAAGTCGCGAAGCGTCGCCTAGTCAATTGCTTTCAGCATTCACCTGATTGGCTGAAATGGCTACGATTCCTGAAGAAGACCAACTTATTAACCAGATAAGCTCCGAGTTTTGAAGATAACTCATCTTTAAGTAAAGCACCACAAATATTGAGTAAGCATAGGACATGGATTGCATCAAGAATACATCAAGATAGCACAATCTTAAATCATAGCATTTATAGAGTGTGTAAATGGCATTGGCCGCCATCATTGCATGAGCATGTGCATCATGATAGGATAGGTGCATTCATCCATATGATTATTTGTGCTTGTGTGCGTGTTTGTCCCTTATCCGAACTACGTCCTGGTCTGATTCCTATAGGGATACGTAGGCAGCTCGCTGATGAGCACGACCGGCATGGACCATCTTGTGTAGCCGTTTTTGCAATGCATTTTTGTTTTTACCTGAATTTGATAGTCTGGTCAAAGGTTTGTCGACACATAGGCTTCGACATTCACTTGTGACACACGTTGCTCCACAAGCTCTGTCGAAGAGGGGCAAACTGTAGACAACCCGATTTTTGACCAACCGTCAAATTTAGTGGAGTATTACCTCCAAGTTCGATGATGACAATGTCCGATTAATCTGGGGTTTCCAAAGGTGATTCAAGCTCTTTGAAAGGCTCTTTCAATTTGGAATGAAACAAAAATGAAAGAAAGAAAAGGAGAATAGAAGAAAAGCAGCACATGGTGTTTTTGCGGCTGTCACATGTCATCGTAGCGCCACTCTCTAACTACTGTGATGGCATTCAGTGAATTTTGCAATGGCAGTCATCGAATGTCGTAAAAACACACCAATTGCCATGAAAATCAAAAATCCAGAAAAGACGGCAGTCTGTGGAGTTGTCTGCGGCATTCATTGAGTGTCGTGTCGGTGTCACTACAACAAAAATGTGCTTTGGCGACAAACAGATTTCGTCGCTAAAGGTCCATTTTTCGTCGCTAAAGGCTTTAGCGACGAAAAAATTTCGTCACCTTTGCCTTATCGCCAAAGGCCTCTGGCGACGAAATTTATCTTTTGTCGCCATAAACAAAAATGGCGTATTGATCACAATTTTCGTCGCCATTGATGCGCATTTCGTCGCCAAATGAGTTGTTTTTTTTGTAGTAATTTTGCATTAGCGACGAAATATTTTCGTTGCCAATTCATCATATGCAATGGCGACGAATTATTTTCGTCGCCAATTCATTTTCAACATATGCAATGCCGACGAAATAATTTTGTCGCCAAATATATAAAATGGTTGCTTGTATTAGCGACGAAAATATTTCGTCGCCAATTCATCATATGCAATAGCGACGAATTATTTTCGTCGCCAATTCATTTTCAGCATATGCAATGGCGACGAAATAATTTTGTCGCCAAATATATAAAATGTTTGCTTGTATTAGCGACGAAAACCCTTTTATATATTTGGCGACAATTATTTTGTCGCCAATTCATCATATGCAATAGCGATGAATTATTTTTGTCGCCAATTCATTTTCAGCATATGTAATGGCGACGAAATAACTTTGTCGCCAAATATATAAAATGGTTGCTTGTATTAGTGACGAAATAATTTCGTCGCTAAAATTTTATATTTTAGTAAATAGAATAATTTGAATATGCTATAATCATGTTCGTTCCTGTTTATCACAATAATTTCAAAACCAAAAAAGATAATCATATTAAACATAAAAAGTCTCAACGTTTCTGAGTAAATTCAATAAGCAACAAGATTTAATATCATTAATTGTTCACGTACCCATAAAAAAAAACTAAAGATTAACAAAAGTACATTGTTCACTACATAACAAATTGTTTGACTACATAACAAAAGTAACAAGATGTGGCCGACTATCTACCGATTCACCATATCCGCACCCAATCTGCATGAAAACAATGGAAAGCATTAGTATCTTTTAAGTTAATGAACAAATATAAAATAGTTTCCACCACTTCATGTAGTACAACTAACAAAGCACTTGAGATCCAAATTATAGCTTTTTGCTTCATAATCATAATTCACATTCAAGAGCTTATCAAAGCTTGGCTACATTGGCAAGTAAAACACATTGTAGCAAGCAAACATTGACCAAAAAGTTGAAGACCCTAATGACCAAACATTCCATCTAAGCAAAATTGGTGATACAAAAACAGGTTTGTAGGAGCTGACATTAATGACAACTTAAAGCAAAAGGCTCAGCGTAACCTTTTATAAAACATGACTAGGGGAACACCACGTGCCTTACACGTGGTTATTTTGTTCATTTTGTTTCTAGGTGCATAACATGCACTTTTTTTTAAGAGTATGGTGCGAGTATAAAATAAAGGTTTGGATTTAATAGATAAAATAGAAACCACTATCACTCAAGCTGCCCTCTCACATACAACGAGTTAAAGCTATCACATACAATGAGTTAAAACTACCTCAAGGCATTAATAGACAAGCTAACAAATTATAACAAAGTAGGTGAGTAGCTCATTTAACAAGGGATCAATAGTTTCGCTCGGTTCTCACATTCAGAAAAAAAAAAATAAAACTTGAAAACTTATAGGAACAAGTATATTAATTCTATTTTAAGATACAACTACAAATCAAAAAATTTATTAAATTGCACGGGTTTGAAGGCACCACATACATACATAGCAGACGACTTTAATTGATTAGAATCATTCTGTTTAAGGAGAGTAATAATAGCATTGAGAGTAGAAGAATATATAACCAATAAAATAGTGTACACACACAACTAATATTAGCTTAGTCATCAAGTATTTAGTGTACTTAGTGTAGCTATCAGAAGGTGTTACTAGGTGTTACTCAGCTAAAGCTTAACTAGATAGAAATATAGACGTGTGGGAGGTACAAGTTAAGTTTTGTGGAAATATTATTTTGTTGCCATAGACATCACATTAGAACTCACTTTTGGCGACGAATTCATATTTCGTCGCCATAGGCATCACTTTTGGCGACGAAGGCATCACTTTTGGCGACGAAATAATAATTCGTCGCCAAAGACATCACATTAGAACTCACTTTTGGCGATGAATTAATATTTCGTCGCCATAGGCATCACTTTTGGCGACGTTATGGCGACGAAATAATATTTTGTCGTCATAGACATCACATTAGAACTCACTTTTGGCGACGAATTAATATTTCGTTGCCATAGGCATCACTTTTGGCGACGAAATAATATTTCGTCGCCATAGACATCACATTAGAACTCACTTTAGGCGACGAATCAATATTTCGTCACCAAAGGCATCTTTTTTAGCGACGAAATAATATTTCGTCGCCATAGACATCACATTAGAACTCACTTTTGGCGACGAAACAATATTTCATCGCCATATGTAACACTTTTGGCGACGAAATAATATTTCGTCGCCATAGGCTTCACTTTTAGCGACGAAATAATATTTCTATTTTGTCGCCATAGGCATCACATTACAACTGACTTTAGGCGACGAAATAATATTTCATCGCCATAGGCATCACTTTTGGCGATGAAATAATATTTCGTCGCCATAGACATCACATTACAAATCATTTTAGGCCCCTATAGGCTCATTTTTGGCGATGAAATTGAAATTTCTTTGCCATAGGTATCGCGTTTGGCGACGAAATAATATTTCGTCGCCATAGGCATCACTTTTGGCGACGAAATAATATTTCATCGCCATAGGCATCACTTTTGGCGAAGAAATAATATTTCGTCGCCATAGGCATCGCTTTTGGCGACGAAATAATATTTCGTCGCCAAAACTTTTTCAAAAGATAGCGAGGTCAACCACCTAGGCTGAGAGACCACCAGCTGAGAGGCCACCTGATTACAGTCCTGCCAAACAATAAGACCTGCAGAAAGGAGCGTAAGACGGGCGTGAGCAGAGGATAAAGGGTATGAGTCTTCTGGTATGAGTCTTCCTGGGTATGTGTTGAATAGTTGTCCTAGATTAAGGATTTTGTTTTGATTAAGCCTTTTAAGATGGATAGACTGTTTAGATCAAACTCTACAATAAGTTCTAGCTCTAGAACCCAATTTCCCACACTACCAGAAATAGTTAATGAAGAAGAACATAGGTATGAAGGAGTCAACCAAGATTACAGTAATTGGACAATCCCTAAGATCTCCACTAGAGAAATTTACAAGTCAAGTTGGATTAGTTTTAAAACTGATTACAATATTAAAACAGTAGAGAAAACTTACAGTATTAATAAAGAACATGAAAAATGTCAACTTCTTACTAGTGAGTCAATTAAAAAACATAGATCTGATGGTTTCAACTTCATTCACCTAGGGTTAATACAAGTTGCAGTTAAACCCCTCAATCTCAAAGGAATAAATGCTTCAGTTTTATTATGTCTTAGAGATGCTAGATTTTTAGATTTTACTACTAGTATAATAGGAATTATGGAAGCCAGTCTTCATGATGGACCAGTTCATTTTAATTGTTTCCCTGATTTTCCTTTAAGTCTTAGTGATCCTCATTTGCTAAAAGCTTTAACATTAAATATCAAAACTGCTGGTCAAATCACTAATATGCATAATGGTTCACAATGTCTTGCTTTAATTTACAGAATTTATTATAAATGTATTAGAAGTAATCTTAATGTTCATGCTTTAATTAAAAGTCCAAAAAATCAAACATTACTTATGGTAGGAAGTTCTGAACATGCTAATATTCAAATTCCTAAAACTATCCTATGGAAAGATGTAGAGTTACCAGAATGTTGGATTTTAGAAAATGAAAATCATTCAAGCAATTTTTCAAATAACAATGTAGTCAACCTAGAAAGAATTCAACAATTTAATGATGGAAAAGTTAGAATTAGTTTTGATGAACAACATACTAGGTTACCCTCTTTAAAAATTAGAGATTTTGATTCAAAGTCAAGTACATCATGTATTTTTGATAAATCTGACAAATCTAAGAAAGTTAGAAAAGATAAAGATCTTCTCAATGAAATTGATATCAAGTTAAAAGGAATCAAAACTACAGCACAAGTTAATAGTCCTTGTTACCAAGTCCCAAGTGAAGATAGTTGTCCTACGTCCCCTACTCAGTCAGACTTTCAAGGTCCAAATAAAAAATTATTTACTATAAGTAAAGAGTTTAAAATTGATATGAAAATGTTAGAAGAAGAATTTAAAAGTAACAATAAAATATTTGGTTATGTTAGAGACTGGAGTTTAGAAGATAGAAAGACCCACAAAAAGTATTGGATAAGGTACATGAATTTAGTTAAAAGAAATATATATCTTTTTGATTATTTAGAAAATTATCAAGATGAATTCTATGATATGGAAAAGAAAATGAAAAAAGCATTAAAAGATGTTAGTAATCCACCAACTAATAAATTACAAACTACTAATAAAGAAAAAGAAAGTAAACACAATGATTCTAAGCCTAGTAAGTCTAAAAAAGATTGTGACTCATCCCGTAGTAAATCTCACAAATCTGCAGAAATAAAAAAAGATAGTCATCATGACAAGAAAGAATCTACCAATAAGTCAACATTGGAACAGTCTAAAGTTAATGTAATCACCAAAACCACATGGACAAAAAAGGAAGACAATAGCAAAATAACAACAGTTAACCCTCCTTTAGAATCCATAATTATCAATCACAAAGGTACAGATATAGTTGCCTCACCCTTTAAAATATCTACTGATACTGAAATTAAAAAAGTTGTAGAACAAAATAATTACACTAATCAATGTTTAAGTGTTCTAGGAAAACAGTTAAAAAATATAGAAACAAAAATAGGGAATCCTAAAACTGTTAAAATAGAGGAACCCTTAATCAAATTACCAGAAGTAAAACCCATTGCTACATCTCTTAAATCAGAAACAAGTAAAACTGTTGAAAAAATAGAAAAAATGCTAAAGGATATCGAAAAATCCTTAGGTAAAAGACCTGAAGTTACAGAAGTTGTTGAAGATAGTTTATCCCAAAATATCAGTACCATCAGTAAAGCTAATATTCCCATAAAAGAAGATTTTAGTGATGATAATATAAGTTTAATAGAAGAACAATTTGCTGAATTAGAATTAAAAAGGTTAAACAAACCCTATGGGTCACAAGTCACACCTACTACTCTTACCAAAAATTGGTATTCAAGACCTACACCTCCTGATCTCCAATTTGAAGAAAGATATTTTCACAATCAATTTTCAGTTTCTGCTGATAAGTTATATGAATGGAATATTGATGGATTATCTGAACAGGAAATCCTCAACAAGTTAACTCACATGACTATGGTAGCCAATAGTTACATAACTAATCATAATTTAAGTCAAATTGAAATAGTTGATCTATTTGTCACAGGGTTTAGTGGTACGCTTAAATCCTGGTGGGAAAAACACCTTACTGAAGAATCCAAAGAAAAAATTAGAAATGCTATTCAACAAGATGATGAGGGAATTCCCATCTTTGATGAAAAAATTAATTGTGGTATTCCTGATGGAGTTAATACATTATTATACACTATAGTCAAACATTTTGTTGGAACCCCTAGTAACATAACTGCTAGAATTCATGATCAGTTAAGTAATTTAACATGTCCCACCTTAAGTGATTTCAGATGGTATAAAGAAGTTTTTATATCCAGAGTTATGCTTAGAGATGATAGTAATGAACCATTTTGGAAAGAAAAATTCATTAATGGCTTACCAAGTCCTTTTGCTCATAAAATTCGTGAGGTCCTCAGTAATGATAAAGGAATTATAGATTATAATAATTTGACATATGGTGAAATAGTTAGCACAATCCAAAGAGAAGGATTAAGAATGTGTATAGATATGAAAATCAGTAATCAAGCTAAAAATGATAAACAAAAAGCCAAATATGAGTTAGGTAATTTTTGTGAACAGCATGGCTTACCACCTATTGCCCTATCTAGGCAAAATATGATTAACCATAGAAAACACATAAAAAGAAAAGATTCAAAAGATCCATTTTATTCCAAGCCAAGTAATACTAGTAATAATAATAACAATAAAACCAAAGATCCTAAGAGTAAAGGACAAACTAATAATAACAAAAGTAATATCAAATGTTACAAATGTGGTAAATTTGGTCATTATGCTACAGAATGTAAAGTCAAAACTCAAGTTAAATCCTTAGGATTATCTGAAGAAGTCACAGAAAATATTTACAAAATTCTAGAGTTAAGAAATACTGATTCTGAACAATCAGATAATGAATTTAGTTCATCACCTTATGAGTCTAATAAGGAACAGTCAGATTCTCCCAATATAATCATAGGATGCCAAGATGAATGCTGTAGAAATAAGACAGTTAATGTATTAGCCAAAAGTAATTCATTAGAAGATCTGATGATAGAAATTTGGCATATAGTTACCCTTCCTTATATTAGGGATTTTTACCAAGTTAGACCTGCTATTAAACCCATTCCCATTAATCCCAAATTCTACCAAGTAATCATTCATTTGGTCATTGTCTTTATCCCTTTTTGCAAATTTTCAAAAAGTTATGATGATTATGTCCTCAAAACAAATTCTTACAATTTGTTATTTTCACAACTTTGTAGTCCAGTCAAGAGTTTCATTCCTATTCCTTTTCCTCAATATACTAACATCATTTTTGATGTTTCAGCAATGTCCAAGGGAAAAGAAAAAATTGTTGCTACGGATGAACATCCAAGGCAAGATTTTACCTTTGCCCCTATTCATGGGCAGTCTGATGGTCAGTCATCCCTAGTCATTTTACAGTCAATTCTAATCCCCATAAATAGATATCCAGGTATGACATGTGATTTATCTGAAAAATCCGTTGTCATCCTTGATAATTTATATTCAGCATTCAAAAGAAGTAATGAGAGAATATTTATTAACACAATGAGAGCAGTAGAGTTTCAGTTAAGGGCTCTTGAAGCTCAAAGGGGAATTAATCCCAGTAAAACCCAAAGAAAGGTTTCCTTGCTGGTCATGGAATGCTTTGCTTTCCCTGGGGGGGAGGAATCATCACCTCCCAATACATTTTCAAAACTACAAATTCATTTTGCCAGTCAAAACAAGTTATGGCTTGAAGCAATAGTCCAGCAGGATTATGATTTTAATCTCCAAGCCATATCTCTTTCTAATAAAGTCAGATCCCTCTTAAGATACAAATTTGATCAGTTATTTTCTCACAATACTGATTTAATGAGTCAATTTGATCCCTTTCTGTCCAAAGATTACAAGTCATGGTTAGATTTTTACCAATTGCACCACCAGTCAACTTTTTCACAAGTTTCCAATATCCCAAATGGATTTATCTGCACTGAAAAATTCAGTTGTGGAGAAATCTACAGAGCTGTTCGTCTTGAATCTCAAGATCCCCAAGTCATTTCTGAAATTTTTGAAAAAGGGTTTTAAAAATTTTAGTAGTTACCTCTTTTAGACAACTCCAGTTACTTCCAAAAGTCATCTATAAAACAGTCAAAGAATATATCAAACAAGTTGATAACAGAAGATTTGGATATTTAGCAATTCTTGGATTCACCTCAGCCAATCCTGAATGGATCCAACCCTTCTATGATTTGTATCCATCAGTCCACCTAGTAAGAATATTTGGTGCTAATGCTTGGAATTGCACCTTTATCAACGTCCCTGATCTTGAAACAAATTTTAGTCATGCAATTCACGCCAGTAATTCATTTCTTGATCATAGTAAAAGAAGAGCCAAGGCTATCAACACTATTAGAATGAAACTTTATGATAGAAATTGGTTTACTTGGAACAAGACCAAGAGAATAATAGTTCAAGTTTGCAATCCAAGGAAAGATCCATGGATTTCAAAAATCGACAATGGTCACTTTTCACATGATAATATTGGTAAAGAAATTACTCAGAAGAATCCCAATTCTGGTATCCAAAGTTTGAAGAACCAAGAGATGTTATTTACAATGAATTCCATATGCTCCGGAGTCACAATGGTGAATGGTTACCTAATTATGACAGTGATCCTAATGATGATTATCCATTTGATGATGAATCAGAAGCCAACATCTTCAATGCAATGGAAGATTGAAGGCATCCAATACATACAGTAAAATCATTATTTACCATAGTTAAAATGCAAAAGTTTCCCGGTGAAACTCCCATTAACACCTGGTAAATTCTGAGGATAAAAGGACATCAGTCAAATCAGCCTTTCGGCCACAGTAACAGACAGCTTTTCAGATTCCGCATGATCAAACAGTTACAAGACAGTCCACTGCTCATCCACAGTCATCCCATGTGACACTCCAGCTTTTCAGAAGTCCTTTACAGCTCATTGCCCATTCACGAGCACTACAGGACCTTTTGGAAGCTATAAGTAAACCCCTCATTTCTCAGTTAAAGGCAGGCTTCTTTGGAGAGTTTTATTTGAGTGACGTGAGATTCTCTTTGAGAATAATTCATATACTTCTCTCATAAAGATTTCTGTAATTAATTCTTGATGTATACACTGAGCAATTCAGTGATTCAATTCCAGTAATCCAATCTGTAAGTTCCAGTTATTTCTTGCTCTTACTATCCTCATTATTTATCTGTGTCTATCTTCTTCTTTCTTTGTGCTACTCTAATTTAATGGTATCTGCTTCCCCTCTTGGTATCAGAGCCAAGACCCCGTTGGAGTGTTTGTATCTTCATTAGTCATTATATCTTCCTGTGTTTTTGATTTTCAAAAAACTTTTTCAAAAGATAGCGAGGTCAACCACCTAGGCTGAGAGACCACCAGCTGAGAGACCACCTGATTAGAGTCCTGATCAAACTCTACAATAAGTTCTAGCTCTAGAACCCAATTTCCCACACTACCAGAAATAGTTAATGAAGAAGAACATAGGTATGAAGGAGTCAACCAAGATTACAGTAATTGGACAATCCCTAAGATCTCCACTAGAGAAATTTACAAGTCAAGTTGGATTAGTTTTAAAACTGATTACAATATTAAAACAGTAGAGAAAACTTACAGTATTAATAAAGAACATGAGAAATGTCAACTTCTTACTAGTGAGTCAATTAAAAAACATAGATCTGATGGTTTCAACTTCATTCACCTAGGGTTAATACAAGTTGCAGTTAAACCCCTCAATCTCAAAGGAATAAATGCTTCAGTTTTATTATGTCTTAGAGATGCTAGATTTTTAGATTTTACTACTAGTATAATAGGAATTATGGAAGCCAGTCTTCATGATGGACCAATTCATTTTAATTGTTTCCCTGATTTTCCTTTAAGTCTTAGTGATCCTCATTTGCTAAAAGCTTTAACATTAAATATCAAAACTGCTGGTCAAATCACTAATATGGATAATGGTTCACAATGTCTTGCTTTAATTTACAGAATTTATTATAAATGTATTAGAAGTAATCTTAATGTTCATGCTTTAATTAAAAGTCCAAAAAATCAAACATTACTTATGGTAGGAAGTTCTGAACATGCTAATATTCAAATTCCTAAAACTATCCTATGGAAAGATGTAGAGTTACCAGAATGTTGGATTTTAGAAAATGAAAATCATTCAAGTAATTTTTCAAATAACAATGTAGTCAACCTAGAAAGAATTCAACAATTTAATGATGGAAAAGTTAGAATTAGTTTTGATGAACAACATACTAGGTTACGCTCTTTAAAAATTAGAGATTTTGATTCAAAGTCAAGTACATCATGTATTTCTGATAAATCTGACAAATCTAAAAAAGTTAGAAAAGATAAAGATCTTCTCAATGAAATTGATATTAAGTTAAAAGGAATCAAAACTACAGCACAAGTTAATAGTCCTTGTTACCAAGTCCCAAGTGAAGATAGTTGTCCTACGTCCCCTACTCAGTCAGACTTTCAAGGTCCAAATAAAGAATTATTTACTATAAGTAAAGAGTTTAAAATTGATATGAAAATGTTAGACGAAGAATTTAAACATAACAATAAAATATTTGGTTATGTTAGGGACTGGAGTTTAGAAGATAGAAAAACCCATAAAAAGTATTGGATAAGATACATGAATTTAGTTAAAAGAAATATATATCTTTTTTATTATTTAGAAAATTATCAAGATGAATTCTATGAAATGGAAAAGAAAATGAAGAAAGCATTAAAAGATGCTAGTAATCAACTAACTATTAAATTAAAAGTTACTAAAGAAAGTAAACACAATAATTCTAAGGCTATAAAGTCTAAGCCTATAAAGTCTACAGAATCCAAACCTAAAAAAGAAAATAGTAAATCCAAAAAAGATTGTGATTCATCCCGTAGTAAATCTCACAAAGAAATAAAGAAAGATACCTCTACAAGTGTAGAAGAATCTGCCAATAAGTCAACATTAGAACAGTCCAAAGTTAATGTAATTACCAAAACCACATGGATAAAAAAGGAAGATAATAGCAAGATAACAACAGTTAACCCTCCTTTAGAATCCATAATTATCAATCACAAAGGTACAGATATAGTTGCCTCACCCTTTAAAATATCCACTGATACTGAAATTAAAAAAGTTGTAGAACAAAATAATTACACTAATCAATGCTTAAGTGTTCTAGGAAAATAGTTAAAAAAATATAGAAACAAAAATAGGGAATCCTAAAACTGTTAAAATAGAAGAACCCTTAATCAAATTACCAGAAATTAAACCCATTGGTACATCTCTTAAATCAGAAACTAGTAAAACTGTTGAAAAAATAGAAAAAATGCTAAAGGATATCGAAAAATCCTTAGGTAAAAGACCTGAAGTTACAGAGGTTGTTGAAGATAGTTTATCCCAAAATATCAGTACCATCAGTAAAGCTAATATTCCCATAAAAGAAGATTTTAGTGATGATAATATAAGTTTAATAGAAGAACAATTTGCTGAATTAGAATTAAAAAGGTTAAACAAGCCCTATGGGTCACAAGTTACACCTACTACTTTTACCAAAAATTGGTATTCAAGACCTACACCTCCTGATCTCCAATTTGAAGAAAGATATTTTCACACTCAATTTTCAGTTTCTGCTGATAAGTTATATGAATGGAATATTGATGGATTATCTGAACAGGAAATCCTCAACAAGTTAACTCACATGACTATGGTAGCCAATAGTTACATAACTAATCACAATTTAAGTCAAATCGAAATAGTTGATCTATTTGTCACAGGGTTTAGTGGTACGCTTAAATCCTGGTGGGAAAAACACCTTACTGAAGAATCCAAAGAGAAAATTAGAAATGCTATTCAACAAGATGATGAGGGAATTCCCATCTTTGATGAAAAAATTAATTGTGGTATTCCTGATGGAGTTAATACATTATTATACACTATAGTCAAACATTTTGTTGGAATCCCTAGTAACATAACTGCTAGAATTCATGATCAGTTAAGTAATTTAACCTGTCCCACCTTAAGTGATTTTAGATGGTATAAAGAAGTTTTTATATCCAGAGTTATGCTTAGAGATGATAGTAATGAACCATTTTGGAAAGAAAAATTCATTAATGGCTTACCAAGTCTTTTTGCTCATAAAATTCGTGAAGTCCTCAGTAATGATAAAGGAATTATAGATTATAATAATTTGACATATGGTGAAATAGTTAGCACAATCCAAAGAGAAGGATTAAGAATGTGTATAGATATGTAAATCAGTAATCAAGCTAAAAATGATAAACAAAAAGCCAAATATGAGTTAGGTAATTTTTGTGAACAGCATGGTTTACCACCTATTGCCCCATCTAGGCAAAATATGATTAACCATAGAAAACACATAAAAAGAAAAGATTCAAAAGATCCCTTTTATTCTAGGCCAAGTAATACTAGTAATAATAATAACAATAAAACCAAAGATCCTAAGAGTAAAGGACAAACTAATAATAACAAAAGTAATATCAAATGTTACAAATGTGGTAAATTTGGTCATTATGCTACAGAATGTAAAGTCAAAACTCAAGTTAAATCCTTAGGATTATCTGAAGAAGTCACAGAAAATATTTACAAAATTCTAGAGTTAAGAAATACTGATTCTGAACAATCAGTTAATGAATTTAGTTCATCACCTTATGAGTCTAATAAGGAACAGTCAGATTCTCCCAATATAATCATAGGATGCCAAGATGAATGTTGTAGAAATAAGACAGTTAATGTATTAGCCAACAGTAATTCATTAGAAGATCTGATGATAGAAATTTGGCATATAGTTACCCTTCCTTATATTAGGGATTTTTACCAAGTTAGACCTGCTATTAAACCCATTCCCATTAATCCCAAATTCTACCAAGTAATCATTCATTTGGTCATTGTCTTTATCCCTTTTTGCAAAATTTCGAAAAGTTATGATGATTATGTCCTCAAAACAAATTCTTACAATTTGTTATTTTCACAACTTTGTAGTCCAGTCAAGAGTTTCATTCCTATTCCTTTTCCTCAATATACTAACATCATTTTTGATGTTTCAGCAATGTCCAAGGGAAAAGAAAAAATTGTTGCTACGGATGAACATCCAAGGCAAGATTTTACCTTTGCCCCTATTCATGGGCAGTCTGATGGTCAGTCATCCCCAGTCATTTTACAGTCAATTCTAATCCCCATGAATAGATATCCAGGTATGACATATGATTTATCTGAAAAATCCGTTGTCATCCTTGATAATTTATATTCAGCATTCAAAAGAAGTAATGAGAGAATATTTATTAACACAATGAGAGCAGTAGAGTTTCAGTTAAGGGCTCTTGAAGCTCAAAGGGGAATTAATCCCAGTAAAACCCAAAGAAAGGATTCCTTGCTGGTCATGGAATGCTTTGCTTTCCTTGGGGGGGAGGAATCATCACCTCCCAATACATTTTCAAAACTACAAATTCATTTTGCCAGTCAAAACAAGTTATGGCTTGAAGCAATAGTCCAGCAGGATTATGATTTTAATCTCCAAGCCATATCTCTTTCTAATAAAGTCAGATCCCTCTTAAGATACAAATTTGATCAGTTATTTTCTCACAATACTGATTTAATGAGTCAATTTGATCCCTTTCTGTCCAAAGATTACAAGTCATGGTTAGATTTTTACCAATTGCTCCACCAGTCAACTTTTCCACAAGTTTCCAATATCCCAAATGGATTTATCTGCACTGAAAAATTCAGTTGTGGAAAAATCTACAGAGCTGTTCGTCTTGAATCTCAAGATCCCCAAGTCATTTCTGAAATTTTTGAAAAAGGGTTTTTAAAAATTTTAGTAGTTACCTTTTTTAGACAACTCCAGTTACTTCCAAAAGTCATCTATAAAACAGTCAAAGAATATATCAAACAAGTTGATAACAGAAGATTTGGATATTTAGCAATTCTTGGATTCACCTCAGCCAATCCTGAATGGATCCAACCCTTCTATGATTTGTATCCATCAGTCCACCTAGTAAGAATATTTGGTGCTAATGCTTGGAATTGCACCTTTATCAACGTCCCTGATCTTGAAACAAATTTTAGTCATGCAATTCACGCCAGTAATTCATTTCTTGATCATAGTAAAAGAAGAGCCAAGGCTATCAACACTATTAGAATGAAACTTTACGATAGAAATTGGTTTACTTGGAACAAGACCAAGAGAATAATAGTTCAAGTTTGCAATCCAAGGAAAGATCCATGGATTTCAAAAATCGACAATGGTCACTTTTCACATGATAATATTGGTAAAGAAATTACTGATATTAATGTCTAGTCAGAGTAGCACAAAGAAAGAAGAAGAAAGACACAGGTAAATAATGAAGATAGTAAACACAAGAAATAACTTGAACTTACAGATTGCATTACTGGAAATGAATCACTGAATTGCTCAGTGTATACATCAAGAATTAATTACAGAAATCTTTATGAGAGAAGTATATGAATTATTCTCAAAGAGAATCTCACGTCACTCAAATAAAACTCTCCAAAGAAGCCTGCCTCTAACTGAGAAATGAGGGGTTTACTTATAGCCTCCAAAAGGTCCTGTAGTGCTCGTGAATGGGCAATGAGCTGTAAAGGACTTCTGAAAAGCTGGAGTGTCACATGGGATGACTGTGGATGAGCAGTGGACTGTCTTGTAACTGTTTGATCACGCGGAATCTGAAAAGCTGTCTGTTACTGTGGCCGAAAGGCTGATTTGACTGATGCCCTTTTATCCTCAGAATTTACCAGGTGTTAATGGGAGTTTCACCGAGAAACTTTTTCATTAACCATGGTTAATTCCAAGGCATTGGATGCCTTCAATCTTCCATCATATTGGAGAGGTTGGCTTCTGATTCATTATCAAATGGGTAATCATCATTAGGATCACTGTCATAATGGAGTAACCATTCACCATTGTGACTCTTGAGCATATGGAATTCATTGTAGATAACATCTCTTGGTTCTTCAAACTTTGGATACCAGAATTGAGATTCTTCTGACTGGACATTGATATCAGTAATTTCTTTACCAATATCATCATAAGAGAAGTGACCATTGTTAATTTTTGAAATCCATGGATCTTTCCTTGGATTGCAGACTTGAACTATTATTCTCTTAGTCTTGTTCCAAGTAAACCAATTTCTATCAGAAAGTTTCATTCTAATAGTGTTGATAGCCTTGGCTCTTCTTTTACTATGATCAAGAAATGAAATACTGGCATGAACTGCATGACTAAAATTTGTTTCAAGATCAGGGACGTTGATAAAGGTGCAATTCCAAGCATTATCACCAAATATTCTTACTAGGTGGACTGATGGATACAAATCATAGAAGGGACGGATCCATTCAGGATTGGCTGAAGTGAAACCAAGAATTGCCAAATAACCAAATCTTCTGTTATCAACTTGTTTGATATATTCTTTGACTGTTTTATAGATGACTTTTGGAAGTAACTGGAGTTGTCTAAAAAAGGTAACTACTAAAATTTTTAAAAACCCTTTTTCAAAAATTTCAGAAATGACTTGGGGATCTTGAGATTCAAGACGAACAGCTCTGTAGATTTTTCCACAACTGAATTTTTCAGTGCAGATAAATCCATTTGGGATATTGGAAACTTGTGGAAAAGTTGACTGGTGGAGCAATTGGTAAAAATCTAACCATGACTTGTAATCTTTGGACAGAAAGGGATCAAATTGACTCATTAAATCAGTATTGTGAGAAAATAACTGATCAAATTTGTATCTTAAGAGGGATCTGACTTTATTAGAAAGAGATATGGCTTGGAGATTAAAATCATAATCCTGCTGGACTATTGCTTCAAGCCATAACTTGTTTTGACTGGCAAAATGAATTTGTAGTTTTGAAAATGTATTGGGAGGTGATGATTCCTCCCCCCCAAGGAAAGCAAAGCATTCCATGACCAGCAAGGAATCCTTTCTTTGGGTTTTACTGGGATTAATTCCCCTTTGAGCTTCAAGAGCCCTTAACTGAAACTCTACTGCTCTCATTGTGTTAATAAATATTCTCTCATTACTTCTTTTGAATGCTGAATATAAATTATCAAGGATGACAACGGATTTTTCAGATAAATCATATGTCATACCTGGATATCTATTCATGGGGATTAGAATTGACTGTAAAATGACTGGGGATGACTGACCATCAGACTGCCCATGAATAGGGGCAAAGGTAAAATCGCCTTGGATGTTCATCCGTAGCAACAATTTTTTCTTTTCCCTTGGACATTGCTGAAACATCAAAAATGATGTTAGTATATTGAGGAAAAGGAATAGGAATGAAACTCTTGACTGGACTACAAAGTTGTGAAAATAACAAATTGTAAGAATTTGTTTTGAGGACATAATCATCATAACTTTTCAAAAATTTGCAAAAAGGGATAAAGACAATGACCAAATGAATGATTACTTGGTAGAATTTGGGATTAATGGGAATGGGTTTAATAGCAGGTCTAACTTGGTAAAAATCCCTAATATAAGGAAGGGTAACTATATGCCAAATTTCTATCATCAGATCTTCTAATGAATTACTTTTGGCTAATACATTAACTGTCTTATTTCTACAGCATTCATCTTGGCATCCTATGATTATATTGGGAGAATCTGACTGTTCCTTATTAGACACATAAGGTGATGAACTAAATTCATTATCTGATTGTTCAGAATCAGTATTTCTTAACTCTAGAATTTTGTAAATATTTTCTGTGACTTCTTCAGATAATCCTAAGGATTTAACTTGAGTTTTGACTTTACATTCTGTAGCATAATGACCAAATTTACCACATTTGTAACATTTGATATTACTTTTGTTATTATTAGTTTGTCCTTTACTCTTAGGATCTTTGGTTTTATTGTTATTATTATTACTAGTATTACTTGGCCTAGAATAAAAGGGATCTTTTGAATCTTTTCTTTTTATGTGTTTTCTATGGTTAATCATATTTTGCCTAGATGGGGCAATAGGTGGTAAACCATGCTGTTCACAAAAATTACCTAACTCATATTTGGCTTTTTGTTTATCATTTTTAGCTTGATTACTGATTTTCATATCTATACACATTCTTAATCATTCTCTTTGGATTGTGCTAACTATTTCACCATATGTCAAATTATTATAATCTATAATTCCTTTATCATTACTGAGGACTTCACGAATTTTATGAGCAAAAAGACTTGGTAAGCCATTAATGAATTTTTCTTTCCAAAATGGTTCATTACTATCATCTCTAAGCATAACTCTGGATATAAAAACTTCTTTATACCATCTAAAATCACTTAAGGAGGGACAGGTTAAATTACTTAACTGATCATGAATTCTAGAAGTTATGTTACTAGGGATTCCAACAAAATGTTTGACTATAGTGTATAATAATGTATTAACTCCATCAGGAATACCACAATTAATTTTTTCATCAAAGATGGGAATTCCCTCATCATCTTGTTGAATAGCATTTCTAATTTTCTCTTTGGATTCTTCAGTAAGGTGTTTTTCCCACCAGGATTTATAGATCAACTATTTCAATTTGACTTAAATTGTGATTAGTTATGTAACTATTGGCTACCATAGTCATGTGAGTTAACTTGTTGAGGATTTCCTATTCAGATAATCCATCAATATTCCATTCATATAACTTATCAGCAGAAACTGAAAATTGAGTGTGAAAATATCTTTCTTCAAATTGGAGATCAGGAGGTGTAGGTCTTGAATACCAATTTTTGGTAAAAGTAGTAGGTGTAACTTGTGACCCATAGGGCTTGTTTAACCTTTTTGATTCTAATTCAGCAAATTGTTCTTCTATTAAACTTATATTATCATCACTAAAATCTTCTTTTATGGCAATATTAGCTTTACTGATGGTACTGATATTTTGGGATAAACTATCTTCAACAACCTCTGTAACTTCAGGTCTTTTACCTAAGGATTTTTCGATATCCTTTAGCATTTTTTCTATTTTTTCAACAGTTTTACTAGTTTCTGATTTAAGAGATGTACCAATGGGTTTAACTTCTGGTAATTTGATTAAGGGTTCTTCTATTTTAACAGTTTTATGATTCCCTATTTTTGTTTCTATATTTTTTAACTATTTTCCTAGAACACTTAAGCATTGATTAGTGTAATTATTTTGTTCTACAACTTTTTTAATTTCAGTATCAGTGGATATTTTAAAGGGTGAGGCAACTATATCTGTACCTTTGTGATTGATAATTATGGATTCTAAAGGAGGGTTAATTGTTGTTATCTTGCTATTATCTTCCTTTTTTATCCATGTGGTTTTGGTAATTACATTAACTTTAGACTGTTCCAATGTTGACTTATTGGTAGATTCTTTCTTGTCATGATGACTATCTTTTTTTATTTCTTCAGATTTGTGAGATTTACTATGGGATGAGTCACAATCTTTTTTAGACTTACTAGGCTTAGACTTTATAGGCTTAGAATCATTGTGTTTACTTTCTTTTTCTTTATTAGTAGTTTGTAATTTATTAGTTGGTGGATTACTAACATCTTTTAATGCTTTTTTCATTTTCTTTTCCATATCATAGAATTCATCTTGATAATTTTCTAAATAATCAAAAAGATATATATTTCTTTTAACTAAATTCATGTACCTTATCCAATACTTTTTGTGGGTCTTTCTATCTTCTAAACTCCAGTCTCTAACATAACCAAATATTTTATTGTTACTTTTAAATTCTTCTTCTAACATTTTCATATCAATTTTAAACTCTTTACTTATAGTAAATAATTCTTTATTTGGACCTTGAAAGTCTGACTGAGTAGGGGACGTAGGACAACTATCTTCACTTGGGACTTGGTAACAAGGACTATTAACTTGTGCTGTAGTTTTGATTCCTTTTAACTTGATATCAATTTCATTGAGAAGATCTTTATCTTTTCTAACTTTCTTAGATTTGTCAGATTTATCAGAAATACATGATGTACTTGACTTTGAATCAAAATCTCTAATTTTTAAAGAGGGTAACCTAGTATGTTGTTCATCAAAACTAATTCTAACTTTTCCATCATTAAATTGTTGAATTCTTTCTAGGTTGACTACATTGTTATTTGAAAAATTACTTGAATGATTTTCATTTTCTAAAATCCAACATTCTGGTAACTCTACATCTTTCCATAGGATAGTTTTAGGAATTTGAATATTAGCATGTTCAGAACTTCCTACCATAAGTAATGTTTGATTTTTTGGACTTTTAATTAAAGCATGAACATTAAGATTACTTCTAATACATTTATAATAAATTCTGTAAATTAAAGCAAGACATTGTGAACCATTATGCATATTAGTGATTTGACCAGCAGTTTTGATATTTAATGTTAAAGCTTTTAGCAAATGAGGATCACTAAGACTTAAAGGAAAATCAGGGAAACAATTAAAATGAACTGGTCCATCATGAAGACTGGCTTCCATAATTCCTATTATACTAGTAGTAAAATCTAAAAATCAAGCATCTCTAAGACATAATAAAACTGAAGCATTTATTCCTTTGAGATTGAGGGGTTTAACTGCAACTTGTATTAACCCTAGGTGAATGAAGTTGAAACCATCAGATCTATGTTTTTTAATTGACTCACTAGTAAGAAGTTGACATTTTTCATGTTCTTTATTAATACTGTAAGTTTTCTCTACTGTTTTAATATTGTAATCAGTTTTAAAACTAATCCAACTTGACTTGTAAATTTCTCTAGTGGAGATCTTAGGGATTGTCCAATTACTGTAATCTTGGTTGACTCCTTCATACCTATGTTCTTCTTCATTAACTATTTCTGGTAGTGTGGGAAATTGGGTTCTAGAGCTAGAACTTATTGTAGAGTTTGATCTAAACAGTCTATCCATCTTAAAAGGCTTAATCAAAACAAAATCCTTAATCTAGGACAACTATTCAACACATACCCAGGAAGACTCATACCAGAAGACTCATACCCTTTATCCTCCGCTCACGCCCGTCTTACGCTCCTTTCTGCAGGTCTTATTGTTTGGCAGGACTGTAATCAGGTGGCCTCTCAGCTGGTGGTCTCTCAGCCTAGGTGATTGACCTCGCTATCTTTTGAAAAAAAATTTTGAAAACCAAAAACACAGGAAGATAGAATGACTAATGAAGATACAAACACTCCAACGGGGTCTTGGCTCTGATACCAAGAGGGGAAGCAGATACCATTAAATCAGAGTATCACAAAGAAAGAAGAAGATAGACACAGATAAATAATGAGGATAGTAAACACAAGAAATAACTGGAACTTACAGATTGGATTTCTGGAATTGAATCACTGAATTGCTCAGTGTATACATCAAAAATTAATTACAGAAATCTTTATGAGAGAAGTATATGAATTATTCTCAAAGAGAATCTCACGTCACTCAAATAAAACTCTCCAAAGAAGCCTGCCTGTAACTGAGAAATGAAGGGTTTACTTATAGCCTTCAAAAGATCCTGTAGAGCTCATGAATGGACATTGATCTGTTAAGCACTTTTGGAAAGCTGGCTCTTCACATGGGGTAACTGTGGATGAGCAGTGGACTGTCTTGTAACTTTTGACTGTTTGATCACGCGGAATCTCAAAAAGGCTGTCTGTTACTGTGGCCGAAAGGCTGATTTGACTGGTAACCTTTTACTGTAGAATTTACCATAGGTAATGGGAGTTTTACCGGGAAACTTTTGCATTACCCATGGTTAATCCTGTGTACCTATTCCTGGCTTTCTTCGTATGGATCTTGAGCATCCTGGAATGGTGAACTGGAATAAGGATCAAAAGGCTGTGCAACTGAGCATGATCCTTCAGAACTATTGCTGTCATCATCTTGATCATTTTGGCTGACTTGGGCAATAATCTGCTGAGCCAAGGCCATTAACTGTGCGTTAGATTGCTTGAGGCTTGATTTGGCTTTGGATTTTGACTTGTCTTTGGGACCGGTAATTGTACATTTAGCCATGGGGCCTGTGATTGGAATTGGAGGGCTGATAATTGGTGGGAATTCAAGATTTACTTGATTAATAATCCTTTGGTGACCAAACTTATCCCACCATTTAACTGAATATTGTCTCTGAACAGTATTACTCTGAATCTGATACTGCCACTTCATAATCCATGGAACCTTGTATTTACTTGTAAATATGAGAAAAATAGGGAACTGGGTGTTATGTTCACTTATTGTATACTTGGTGGAGAAGTATTTGACCATATCTTGGAGATCTTGAGGGAGAAGATCTGGCATGGGGCCATGCCGGGACCACCATTGAAGGAACCAAGTGGGTAATTGACTTTTGAATTTGGTATCAAAATTGACGTACCAAGAATGGGTAAATGTTTCATTTTGGTAAAGGAAAGTGTAGAACCAAGCATCAATATAATCAAAATAATTATATTTGGTTTGGTTGGGGAGTGACTTAAGAATGCATGGATGGGAACCCCATTCTTTGCTAGAGATGATTTTACTGATGTATAACTTATGGTATAGAATTTTCTTTTCTTCTTCTGGAATTGACTTGTTCTCCGCATTTTCTTTGATTGTTTTGAAGACAACAGACTCAGTGGAGTTCAATATGTCTCTGTAGTAACTAAGGGATTTTTCTGGGCTTTTGGGGATGAAATGCCATCCAGAGGGAAAGGTGAGTTTGACCAAATCAAATGGATTTTTAAGGTGACTTTGGTGTGGTTCAATCCAGAATAAATGGACTGGGTTGGGTTTTACTATGTAATCTGTTCTGGGGGTTTGGACTGGTCTGTTAACTATTGTTTGAATGGGCTGAACAGCAAATGGGTCATTGACTAAGTATTGACTGGAGGAAGGCTTTGCCAATACTGACTGGTAACTGGGCCTGTGTATGGATCCAAGAACTTGGTATCTGTTAACTAATCCAATTGGGGAAGTGACTGTTGGAGGGATAACTGATAACTTGTTATCCTTCTTCTTGTCCTCCATTTTTACACTGTAAAAATTCACGAGTAAGAAAATCAGGAATTGAATTATCACTTCCTTTGATATACTCAATATCAAAATCAAAAATAGATAAAATAGATTTCCATCTGGCAAATATCTGTTTTGAAGCTAAATTTTTTACATCTTTTTTTAAAATGAATTTAGCACTTTTGCAGTCAATTCTGACCAAAATTTTTGATTTAAAATATCATCTTGAAATTTACTTATACATAATACTAAAGAAAGAATTTCTTTCTTTATGGTACTGTAATTATTTTGTGCATTGTTCCAAATTCCAGAATGGAATCGAACAATTTGCTCTTTGGATGAACTATTGATCCTTTGAAGGAGGATCCCTCCATAACCATTCTCAGAAGCATCTGTCTGGATAATCTTGAATGAATTTTCTGAAGGAATGCCAAGACATGGCAAGGACTTGACATATTTTTTGATTTCTTGAACAATGGAAGTATGAACAGGTGACCAAGGGGGAGGATTGGATTTTAATCTATCAAATAGAGGTTTACACTTTGAACGAAGACTGGGATAAAAATCAGAAATGTAATTTAAGGAACCTAAAAATCTTTGTAACTGGGTTTTGTCCAGAATTTCGTCTGGGAATTTATCAGCAAATTGAATAGCTCTATCAACAGGAGTTATTTTCCCATGATGAATATTGTGACCAAGAAATCTGACTTTGGACTAGAATAGACTGATTTTTGAAGCTGAGACAACAAGACCATTGACTTTGATGGTATTGAAAAATGAATTCAAATGTTTCCAATGTTCATCAATTGACTTTGAAAAAATAAGTACATCATCAATGTAGACAATTGAAAAATGGCTAAATGGGTTAAATATTTCATTCATAATATTTTGAAATTCACTAGGGGCATTCTTAAGACCAAATGGCATTACATTCCATTCATAATGTCCAAATGGGGTGGTAAAGGCAGTCTTATACCTATCCCTTTCATGAATTTGGATTTGCCAAAATCCACTCTTTATATCAAATTTACTGAAAACAACGGCTTTGTCTAACCTGTTGACTAAGTCTCTTTTATTAGGGATAGGGTACCTAATCCATTCTAAGACTTTGTTGAGAGGTTTGTAATTGATAACTAACCTTGGTGTTCCTCTTTCTAACTCAGCATTCTTTCTAACATAAAAAGCAGGGCAAGACCATGGTGACTTACTTTTGCGAATTATTTTTTTATTTAACAACTCACCAATTTCTTGTTTACATAATTCCATGTCTTCTTTACTCATTTGAATTGGCCTAGCTTTGGTAGGGATATTGGTTTCATTAAAATCTTTAATATAAGGAAGGGTGATTATGTGTCTTTTTCTATGCCAAAAGGCATTAGGTAAATCAGAACATAAATTACTGATAATTCTAGATTCAAAATCCTTTATTTTGGTTTGGAGTAATTTACTGGTTAATTGATTTTCAATTTTTATGTACCTAACTTCATCTTGTAAAGATTTTAAGTGTAAAGTTTTACAGTAAAGAATATGTTTGTTATTAAAAACTGATTGACTCTTTAATTGTTTCAAATCTCTAAGTAAAGGTTTATTAAGGAATTTAAATTGAATTTTTTGTCCACATGCATAAGTGGATATTCCATCATTATTAACTGTAATTGGGTAAAGTAAAACTAAAAATGGTATTCCTAAGATAACTCTGTCAGTCATATTCTTAACTAAAATAAATGGAGTTTTAAAACAGACTTTGTCTTGACAGACATGAGCACTTGGTAATTTATATTCAATCTGCATTTGACTACCATTAGCAGAACTAAGACGTTCACTAGTTTTTTCATAATACTTAGTTGGGATTAGTCCTTCTTGAATACAATTAAGATCAGCACCTGAGTCAATAAGCGCCATAGTTCTATTTCTAATTCTTTGCTTATGACTATTTTTACTTTACAATGCCATTTTTGTAAATGTATTTTACTTAAGGCTTGGATTGAACTAGGTTGTTCTAATTCTTCATTCTGGGATTCTTTGTCAGTGTCTCCATCACTGGGATCATTATTAAGGGGAATATCATGACTGGGAGTATTTTGACCTTCGTTTATTTTAGTAACTTGTTCTTGTAAGTCTTTAATATCAGTTTTGACTTTCAAAAAACCCCGTTGGAGTAATTTGTATCTTCATTAGTCATTCTATCTTAAGGACAGAATCATCATAACTTTTTGAAAATTTGCAAAAAGGGATAAAGACAATGACCAAATGAATAATTATTTGGTAGAATTTGGAATTAATGGGAATAGGTTTAATAACAGGTCTAACTTGGTAAAAATCCCTAATATAAGGAAGGGTAACTATATGCCAAATTTCTATCATCAGTTCTTCTAATGAATTACTTTTGGCTAATACATTAACTGTCTTCTTTCTACAGCATTCATCTTGGCATCCTATGATTATATTGGGAGAATCTGACTGTTCCTTATTAGACTCATAAGGTGATGAACTAAATTCATTATCTGATTGTTCAGAATCAGTATTTCTTAACTCTAGAATTTTGTAAATATTTTCTGTGATTTCTTCAGATAATCCTAAGGATTTAACTTGAGTTTTGACTTTACATTCTGTAGCATAATGACCAAATTTACCACATTTGTAACATTTGATATTACTTTTGTTATTATTAGTTTGTCCTTTACTCTTAGGATCTTTGGTTTTATTGTTATTATTATTACTAGTATTACTTGGCCTAGAATAAAATGGATCTTTTGAATCTTTTCTTTTTATGTGTTTTCTATGGTTAATCATATTTTGCCTAGATGGGGCAATAGGTGGTAAACCATGCTGTTCACAAAAATTACCTAACTCATATTTGGCTTTTTGTTTATCATTTTTAACTTGATTACTGATTTTCATATCTATACACATTCTTAATCCTTCTCTTTGGATTGTGCTAACTATTTCACCATATGTCAAATTATTATAATCTATAATTCCTTTATCATTACTGATGACTTCACAAATTTTATGAGCAAAAAGACTTGGTAAGCCATTAATGAATTTTTCTTTCCAAAATGGTTCATTACTATCATCTCTAAGCATAACTCTGGATATAAAAACTTCTTTATACCATCTGAAATCACTTAAGGTGGGACATGTTAAATTACTTAACTGATCATGAATTCTAGCAGTTATGTTACTAGGGGTTCCAACAAAATGTTTGACTATAGTGTATAATAATGTATTAACTCCATCAGGAATACCACAATTAATTTTTTCATCAAAGATGGGAATTCCCTCATCATCTTGTTGAATAGCATTTCTAATTTTTTCTTTGGATTCTTCAGTAAGGTGTTTTTCCCACCAGGATTTAAGCGTACCACTAAACCCTGTGACAAATAGATCAACTATTTCAATTTGACTTAAATTATGATTAGTTATGTAACTATTGGCTACCATAGTCATGTGACTTAACTTGTTGAGGATTTCCTGTTCAGATAATCCATCAATATTCCATTCATATAACTTATCAGCAGAAACTGAAAATTGATTGTGAAAATATCTTTCTTCAAATTGGAGATCAGGAGGTGTAGGTCTTGAATACCAATTTTTGGTAAGAGTAGTAGGTGTGACTTGTGACCCATAGGGCTTGTTTAACCTTTTTAATTCTAATTCAGCAAATTGTTCTTCTATTAAACTTATATTATCATCACTAAAATCTTCTTTTATGGGAATATTAGCTTTACTGATGGTACTGATATTTTGGGATAAACTATCTTCAACAACTTCTGTAACTTCAGGTCTTTTGCCTAAGGATTTTTCGATGTCCTTTAGCATTTTTTTCTATTTTTTCAACAGTTTTACTAGTTTCTGTTTTAAGAGATGTACCAATGGGTTTAACTTCTGGTAATTTGATTAAGGGTTCCTCTATTTTAACAGTTTTAGGATTCCCTATTTTTGTTTCTATATTTTTTAACTGTTTTCCTAGAACACTTAAACATTGATTAGTGTAATTATTTTGTTCTACAACTTTTTTAATTTCAGTATCAGTAGATATTTTAAAGGGTGAGGCAACTATATCTGTACCCTTGTGATTGATAATTATGGATTCTAAAGGAGGGTTAACTGTTGTTATTTTGCTATTATCTTCCTTTTTTATCCATGTGGTTTTGGTAATTACATTAACTTTAGACTGTTCTAATGTTGACTTATTGGCAGATTCTTCTACACTTGTAGGGGTATCTTTTATTTCTTTGTGAGATTTACTACGGGATGAATCACAATCTTTTTTGGATTTACTATTTTCTTTTGTTTGTTTGGATTCTTTAGACTTTATAGGCTTAGACTTTATAGCCTTAGAATTATTGTGTTTACTTTCTTTTAATTTAATAGTTGGTGGATTACTAACATCTTTTAATGCTTTCTTCATTTTCTTTTCCATATCATAGAATTCATCTTGATAATTTTCTAAATAATCAAAATGATATATATTTCTTTTGACTAAATTCATGCATCTTATCCAATACTTTTTATGGGTCTTTCTATCTTCTAAACTCCAGTCTCTAACATAACCAAATATTTTATTGTTACTTTTAAATTCTTCTTCTAACATTTTCATATCAATTTTAAACTCTTTACTTATAGTAAATAATTCTTTATTTGGACCTTGAAAGTTTGACTGAGTAGGGGACGTAGGACAACTATCTTCACTTGGGACTTGGTAACAATGACTATTAACTTGTGCTGTAGTTTTGATTCCTTTTAACTTGATATCAATTTCATTGAGAAGATCTTTATCTTTTCTAACTTTCTTAGATTTGTCAGATTTATCAGAAATACATGATGTACTTGACTTTGAATCAAAATCTCTAATTTTTAAAGAGGGTAACCTAGTATGTTGTTCATCAAAACTAATTCTAACTTTTCCATCATTAAATTGTTGAATTCTTTCTAGGTTGACTACATTGTTATTTGAAAAATTACTTGAATGATTTTCATTTTCTAAAATCCAACATTCTGGTAACTCTACATCTTTCCATAGGATAGTTTTAGGAATTTGAATATTAGCATGTTCAGAACTTCCTACCATAAGTAATGTTTGATTTTTTGGACTTTTAATTAAAGCATGAACATTAAGATTACTTCTAATACATTTATAATAAATTCTGTAAATTAAAGAAAGACATTGTGAACCATTATGCATATTAGTGATTTGACCAGCAGTTTTGATATTTAATGTTAAAGCTTTTAGCAAATGAGGATCACTAAGACTTAAAGGAAAATCAGGGAAACAATTAAAATGAACTGGTCCATCATGAAGACTGGCTTCCATAATTCCTATTATACTAGTAGTAAAATCTAAAAATCTAGCATCTCTAAGACATAATAAAACTGAAGCATTTATTCCTTTGAGATTGAGGGGTTTAACTGCAACTTGTATTAACCCTAGGTGAATGAAGTTGAAACCATCAGATCTATGTTTTTTAATTGACTCACTAGTAAGAAGTTGACATTTTTCATGTTCTTTATTAATACTGTAAGTTTTCTCTACTGTTTTAATATTGTAATTAGTTTTAAAACTAATCCAACTTGACTTGTAAATTTCTCTAGTGGAGATCTTAGGGATTGTCCAATTACTGTAATCTTGGTTGACTCCTTCATACCTATGTTCTTCTTCATTAACTATTTCTGGTAGTGTGGGAAATTGGGTTCTAGAGCTAGAACTTATTGTAGAGTTTGATCTAAACAGTCTATCCATCTTAAAAGGCTTAATCAAAACAAAATCCTTAATCTAGGACAACTATTCAACACATACCCAGGAAGACTCATACCAGAAGACTCATACCCTTTATCCTCCGCTCACGCCCGTCTTACGCTCCTTTCTGCAGGTCTTATTGTTTGGCAGGACTGTAATCAGGTGGCCTCTCAGCTGGTGGTCTCTCAGCCTAGGTGGTTAACCTCGCTATCTTTTGAAAAAGTTTTTTGAAAATCAAAAACACAAGAAGATAGAATGACTAATGAAGATACAAACACTCCAACGGGGTCTTGGCTCTGATACCAAGAGGGGAAGCAGATACCATTAAATCAGAGTAGCACAAAGATAGAAGAAGATAGACACAGATAAATAATGAGGATAGTAAACACAAGAAATAACTGGAACTTACAGATTGGATTACTGGAATTGAATCACTGAATTGCTCAGTGTATACATCAAGAATTAATTACAGAAATCTTTATGAGAGAAGTATATGAATTATTCTCAAAGAGAATCTCACGTCACTCAAATAAAACTCTCCAAAGAAGCCTGCCTCTAACTGAGAAATGAGGGGTTTACTTATAGCCTCCAAAAGGTCCTGTAGTGCTCGTGAATGGGCAATGAGCTGTAAAGGACTTCTGAAAAGCTGGAGTGTCACATGGGATGACTGTGGATGAGCAGTGGACTGTCTTGTAACTGTTTGATCACGCAGAATCTGAAAAGCTGTCTGTTACTGTGGCCGAAAGGCTGATTTGACTGATGTCCTTTTATCCTCAGAATTTACCAGGTGTTAATGGGAGTTTCACCGGGAAACTTTTGCATTTGAACCATGGTAAATAATGATTTTACTGTATGTATTGGATGCCTTCAATCTTCCATTGCATTGAAGATGTTGGCTTCTGATTCATCATCAAATGGATAATCATCATTAGAATCACTGTCATAATTAGGTAACCATTCACCATTGTGACTCCGGAGCATATGGAATTCATTGTAAATAACATCTCTTGGTTCTTCAAACTTTGGATACCAGAATTGGGATTCTTCTGAGTAATTTCTTTACCAATATTATCATGTGAAAAGTGACCATTGTCGATTTTTGAAATCCATGGATCTTTCCTTGGATTGCAAACTTGAACTATTATTCTCTTGGTCTTGTTCCAAGTAAACCAATTTCTATCATAAAGTTTCATTCTAATAGTGTTGATAGCCTTGGCTCTTCTTTTACTATGATCAAGAAATGAATTACTGGCGTGAATTGCATGACTAAAATTTGTTTCAAGATCAGGGACGTTGATAAAGGTGCAATTCCAAGCATTAACACCAAATATTCTTACTAGGTGGACTGATGGATACAAATCATAGAAGGGTTGGATCCATTCAGGATTGGCTGAGGTGAATCCAAGAATTGCTAAATATCCAAATCTTCTGTTATCAACTTGTTTGATATATTCTTTGACTGTTTTATAGATGACTTTTGGAAGTAACTGGAGTTGTCTAAAAGAGGTAACTACTAAAATTTTTAAAAACCCTTTTTCAAAAATTTCAAAAATGACTTGGGGATCTTGAGATTCAAGACGAACAACTCTGTAGATTTCTCCACAACTGAATTTTTCAGTGCAGATAAATCCATTTGGGATATTGGAAACTTGTGGAAAAGTTGACTGGTGGAGCAATTGGTAAAAATCTAACCATGACTTGTAATCTTTGGACAGAAAGGGATCAAATTGACTCATTAAATCAGTATTGTGAGAAAATAACTGATCAAATTTGTATCTTAAGAGGGATCTGACTTTATTAGAAAGAGATATGGCTTGGAGATTAAAATCATAATCCTGCTGGACTATTGCTTCAAGCCATAACTTGTTTTGACTGGCAAAATGAATTTGTAGTTTTGAAAATGTATTGGGAGGTGATGATTCCTCCCCCCCAAGGAAAGCAAAGCATTCCATGACCAGCAAGGAATCCTTTCTTTGGGTTTTACTGGGATTAATTCCCCTTTGAGCTTCAAGAGCCCTTAACTGAAACTCTACTGCTCTCATTAGAGCCAAGACCCCGTTGGAGTGTTTGTATCTTCATTAGTCATTCTATCTTCTTGTGTTTTTGATTTTTAAAAAACTTTTTCAAAAGATAGCGAGGTCAACTACCTAGGCTGAGAGACCACCAGCTGAGAGGCCACCTGATTACAGTCCTGCCAAACAATAAGACCTGCAGAAAGGAGCGTAAGACGGGCGTGAGCGGAGGATAAAGGGTATGAGTCTTCTGGTATGAGTCTTCCTGGGTATGTGTTGAATAGTTGTCCTAGATTAAGGATTTTGTTTTGATTAAGCCTTTTAAGATGGATAGACTGTTTAGATCAAACTCTACAATAAGTTCTAGCTCTAGAACCCAATTTCCCACATTACCAGAAATAGTTAATGAAGAAGAACATAGGTATGAAGGAGTCAACCAAGATTACAGTAATTGGACAATCCCTAAGATCTCCACTAGAGAAATTTACAAGTCAAGTTGGATTAGTTTTAAAACTGATTACAATATTAAAACAGTAGAGAAAACTTACAGTATTAATAAAGAACATGAAAAATGTCAACTTCTTACTAGTGAGTCAATTAAAAAACATAGATCTGATGGTTTCAACTTCATTCACCTAGGGTTAATACAAGTTGCAGTTAAACCCCTCAATCTCAAAGGAATAAATGCTTCAGTTTTATTATGTCTTAGAGATGCTAGATTTTTAGATTTTACTACTAGTATAATAGGAATTATGGAAGCCAGTCTTCATGATGGACCAGTTCATTTTAATTGTTTCCCTGATTTTCCTTTAAGTCTTAGTGATCCTCATTTGCTAAAAGCTTTAACATTAAATATCAAAACTGCTGGTCAAATCACTAATATGCATAATGGTTCACAATGTCTTGCTTTAATTTACAGAATTTATTATAAATGTATTAGAAGTAATCTTAATGTTCATGCTTTAATTAAAAGTCCAAAAAATCAAACATTACTTATGGTAGGAAGTTCTGAACATGCTAATATTCAAATTCCTAAAACTATCCTATGGAAAGATGTAGAGTTACCAGAATGTTGGATTTTAGAAAATAAAAATCATTCAAGTAATTTTTCAAATAACAATGTAGTCAACCTAGAAAGAATTCAACAATTTAATGATGGAAAAGTTAGAATTAGTTTTGATGAACAACATACTAGGTTACCCTCTTTAAAAATTAGAGATTTTGATTCAAAGTCAAGTACATCATGTATTTCTGATAAATCTGACAAATCTAAGAAAGTTAGAAAAGATAAAGATCTTCTCAATGAAATTGATATCAAGTTAAAAGGAATCAAAACTACAGCACAAGTTAATAGTCCTTGTTACCAAGTCCCAAGTGAAGATAGTTGTCCTACGTCCCCTACTCTGTCAGACTTTCAAGGTCCAAATAAAGAATTATTTACTATAAGTAAAGAGTTTAAAATTGATATGAAAATGTTAGAAGAAGAATTTAAAAGTAACAATAAAATATTTGGTTATGTTAGAGACTGGAGTTTAGAAGATAGAAAGACCCACAAAAAGTATTGGATAAGGTACATGAATTTAGTTAAAAGAAATATATATCTTTTTGATTATTTAGAAAATTATCAAGATGAATTCTATGATATGGAAAAGAAAATGAAAAAAGCATTAAAAGATGTTAGTAATCCACCAACTAATAAATTACAAACTACTAATAAAGAAAAAGAAAGTAAACACAATGATTCTAAGCCTATAAAGTCTAAGCCTAGTAAGTCTAAAAAAGATTGTGACTCATCCCGTAGTAAATCTCACAAATCTGAAGAAATAAAAAAAGATTGTCATCATGACAAGAAAGAATCTACCAATAAGTCAACATTGGAACAGTCTAAAGTTAATGTAATCACCAAAACCACATGGACAAAAAAGGAAGACAATAGCAAAATAACAACAGTTAACCCTCCTTTAGAATCCATAATTATCAATCACAAAGGTACAGATATAGTTGCCTCACCCTTTAAAATATCTACTGATACTGAAATTAAAAAAGTTGTAGAACAAAATAATTACACTAATCAATGTTTAAGTGTTCTAGGAAAACAGTTAAAAAATATAGAAACAAAAATAGGGAATCCTAAAACTGTTAAAATAGAGGAACCCTTAATCAAATTACCAGAAGTAAAACCCATTGGTACATCTCTTAAATCAGAAACTAGTAAAACTGTTGAAAAAATAGAAAAAATGCTAAAGGATATCGAAAAATCCTTAGGTAAAAGACCTGAAGTTACAGAAGTTGTTGAAGATAGTTTATCCCAAAATATCAGTACCATCAGTAAAGCTAATATTCCCATAAAAGAAGATTTTAGTGATGATAATATAAGTTTAATAGAAGAACAATTTGCTGAATTAGAATTAAAAAGGTTAAACAAGCCCTATGGGTCACAAGTTACACCTACTACTTTTACCAAAAATTGGTATTCAAGACCTACACCTCCTAATCTCCAATTTGAAGAAAGATATTTTCACACTCAATTTTCAGTTTCTGCTGATAAGTTATATGAATGGAATATTGATGGATTATCTGAACAGGAAATCCTCAACAAGTTAACTCACATGACTATGGTAGCCAATAGTTACATAACTAATCACAATTTAAGTCAAATTGAAATAGTTGATCAATTTGTCACAGGGTTTAGTGGTACGCTTAAATCCTGGTGGGAAAAACACCTTACTGAAGAATCCAAAGAGAAAATTAGAAATGCTATTCAACAAGATGATGAGGGAATTCCCATCTTTGATGAAAAAATTAATTGTGGTATTCCTGATGGAGTTAATACATTATTATACACTATAGTCAAACATTTTGTTGGAACCCCTAGTAACATAACTGCTAGAATTCATGATCAGTTAAGTAATTTAACCTGTCCCACCTTAAGTGATTTTAGATGGTATAAAGAAGTTTTTATATCCAGAGTTATGCTTAGAGATGATAGTAATGAACCATTTTGGAAAGAAAAATTCATTAATGGCTTACCAAGTCTTTTTGCTCATAAAATTCGTGAAGTCCTCAGTAATGATAAAGGAATTATAGATTATAATAATTTGACATATGGTGAAATAGTTAGCACAATCCAAAGAGAAGGATTAAGAATGTGTATAGATATGAAAATCAGTAATCAAGCTAAAAATGATAAACAAAAAGCCAAATATGAGTTAGGTAATTTTTGTGAACAGCATGGTTTACCACCTATTGCCCCATCTAGGCAAAATATGATTAACCATAGAAAACACATAAAAAGAAAAGATTCAAAAGATCCCTTTTATTCTAGGCCAAGTAATACTAGTAATAATAATAAAACCAAAGATCCTAAGAGTAAAGGACAAACTAATAAAAGTAATATCAAATGTTACAAATGTGGTAAATTTGGTCATTATGCTACAGAATGTAAAGTCAAAACTCAAGTTAAATCCTTAGGATTATCTGAAGAAGTCACAGAAAATATTTACAAAATTCTAGAGTTAAGAAATACTGATTCTGAACAATCAGATAATGAATTTAGTTCATCACCTTATGAGTCTAATAAGGAACAGTCAGATTCTCCCAATATAATCATAGGATGCCAAGATGAATGCTGTAGAAATAAGACAGTTAATGTATTAGCCAAAAGTAATTCATTAGAAGATCTGATGATAGAAATTTGGCATATAGTTACCCTTCCTTATATTAGGGATTTTTACCAAGTTAGACCTGCTATTAAACCCATTCCCATTAATCCCAAATTCTACCAAGTAATCATTCATTTGGTCATTGTCTTTATCCCTTTTTGCAAATTTTCGAAAAGTTATGATGATTATGTCCTCAAAACAAATTCTTACAATTTGTTATTTTCACAACTTTGTAGTCCAGTCAAGAGTTTCATTCCTATTCCTTTTCCTCAATATACTAACATCATTTTTGATGTTTCAGCAATGTCCAAGGGAAAAGAAAAAATTGTTGCTACGGATGAACATCCAAGGCAAGATTTTACCTTTGCCCCTATTCATGGGCAGTCTAATGGTCAGTCATCCCCAGTCATTTTACAGCCAATTCTAATCCCCATGAATAGATACCCAGGTATGACATGTGATTTATCTGAAAAATCCGTTGTCATCCTTGATAATTTATATTCAGCATTCAAAAGAAGTAATGAGAGAATATTTATTAACACAATGAGAGCAGTAGAGTTTCAGTTAAGGGCTCTTGAAGCTCAAAGGGGAATTAATCCCAGTAAAACCCAAAGAAAGGATTCCTTGCTGGTCATGGAATGCTTTGCTTTCCTTGGGGGGGAGGAATCATCACCTCCCAATACATTTTCAAAACTACAAATTCATTTTGCCAGTCAAAACAAGTTATGGCTTGAAGCAATAGTCCAGCAGGATTATGATTTTAATCTCCAAGCCATATCTCTTTCTAATAAAGTCAGATCCCTCTTAAGATACAAATTTGATCAGTTATTTTCTCACAATACTGATTTAATGAGTCAATTTGATCCCTTTCTGTCCAAAGATTACAAGTCATGGTTAGATTTTTACCAATTGCTCCACCAGTCAACTTTTCCACAAGTTTCCAATATCCCAAATGGATTTATCTGCACTGAAAAATTCAGTTGTGGAGAAATCTACAGAGTTGTTCGTCTTGAATCTCAAGATCCCCAAGTCATTTTTGAAATTTTTGAAAAAGGGTTTTTAAAAATTTTAGTAGTTACCTCTTTTAGACAACTCCAGTTACTTCCAAAAGTCATCTATAAAACAGTCAAAGAATATATCAAACAAGTTGATAACAGAAGATTTGGATATTTAGCAATTCTTGGATTCACCTCAGCCAATCCTGAATGGATCCAACCCTTCTATGATTTGTATCCATCAGTCCACCTAGTAAGAATATTTGGTGCTAATGCTTGGAATTGCACCTTTATCAACGTCCCTGATCTTGAAACAAATTTTAGTCATGCAATTCACGCCAGTAATTCATTTCTTGATCATAGTAAAAGAAGAGCCAAGGCTATCAACACTATTAGAATGAAACTTTATGATAAAAATTGGTTTACTTGGAACAAGACCAAGAGAATAATAATTCAAGTTTGCAATCCAAGGAAAGATCCATGGATTTCAAAAAACGACAATGGTCACTTTTCACATGATAATATTGGTAAAGAAATTACTGATATTAATGTCCAGTCAGAAGAATCCCAATTCTGGTATCCAAAGTTTGAAGAACCAAGAGATGTTATTTACAATGAATTCCATATGCTCCGGAGTCACAATGGTGAATGGTTACCTAATTATGACAGTGATCCTAATGATGATTATCCTTTTGATGATGAATCAGAAGCCAACATCTTCAATGCAATGGAAGATTGAAGGCATCCAATACATACAATAAAATCATTATTTACCATGGTTAAAATGCAAAAGTTTCCCGGTGAAACTCCCATCAACACCTGGTAAATTCTGAGGATAAAAGGACTTCAGTCAAATCAGCCTTTCGGCCACAGTAACAGACAGCTTTTCAGATTCCGCGTGATCAAACAGTTACAAGACAGTCCACTGCTCATCCACAGTCATCCCATGTGACACTCCAGCTTTTCAGAAGTCCTTTACAGCTCATTGCCCATTCACGAGCACTACAGGACCTTTTGGAGGCTATAAGTAAACCCCTCATTTCTCAGTTAGAGGCAGGCTTCTTTGGAGAGTTTTATTTGAGTGACGTGAGATTCTCTTTGAGAAAAATTCATATACTTCTCTCATAAAGATTTCTGTAATTAATTCTTGATGTATACACTGAGCAATTCAGTGATTCAATTCCAGTAATCCAATCTGTAAGTTCCAGTTATTTCTTGTGTTTACTATCCTCATTATTTATCTGTGTCTATCTTCTTCTATCTTTGTGCTACTCTGATTTAATGGTATCTGCTTCCCCTCTTGATAACTTGTTATCCTTCTTCTTGTCCTCCATTTTTACACTGTAAAAATTCACGAGTAAGAAAATCAGGAATTGAATTATCACTTCCTTTGATATACTCAATATCAAAATCAAAAATAGATAAAATAGATTGCCATCTGGCTTTGGCGACGAAATATTATTTCGTCGCTAAAAGTGATGCCTATGGCGACGAAATATTATTTCGTCGCCAAAAAGTCGCTATAGGCATCACTTTTGGCGACAAAATATTATTTCGTCGCTAAAACTATACTTTTGGCAACGAAATTGAAATTTCGTCGCCATGCTTTGTCGCTAAAGCCCATTTTTGTTGTAGTGATAAGTGAATGCTGCGCTGGCTATCAATAAGTGCCGGCACTTACTGAGTGCCGTAGACAACTCCATTAACTGTCGCATTTTTTCAACAGTCTGTTTTAATATAGTACGCTTTATACCTTCAAAAGTACATTTGGGATTAGGGTTTTACCCCTGAAATTACCAAAATAACCCTTTAAAATTTGCCTATACATAGGGAGTGAATATCCCATTACAAGGGGATCTCAATCTTAAGGTTTTGAATCTAAAACATCTTGATATCCTTAAAGAAAATTAGGAGAATCTTAGAGAAAATTAGGAGAATTAAGGAGCAAGAGCTAGAAGAAGAGCTTGAATAGCCTTTGGAATACCCTCAAATCACAAAGAAGTTGAGGATAATTGGAGGTAAACTCTAGACTGATTAGCCTTTAGCTTAAGTTCAATCACAATTCATAGAATTACTTAGGATCTTTTACACATTTTCAAAAAGTCTCTCCCTACCTCATTTCATCACACACTGCTAGAATTGTGATTGAACTCCCATTTGTTCCTTTCATTGGATTTGGATCAAAGTTGCCTTGGATTCAAGGTAAAATAATCCATAAAGTAAAATTACCTTGGATTTCACTTGAACCTTGATTTCCTTTTCCTTTGCCATGTTCATTTCTTAGGAATTTATGAGGTGCTCAATATCTCACTTGATCCCCCTTGAGTTGGTCTTTTAAATTCCCTATGAACTTGTGATTCAAATGAAAATAATCATATCCATGCATAATTAGTAGGTCTAAGTCTTGATTCATGACTTGGGTCTTCTAATTTGAAGTCTTATGGAATCCTTTCCATAATTCATTAAGGCTCACATGGACTAGTCATATTTAATCTCCAATGACCATCAATGGGAAGGAGAATTAGTTTTAGGATGAGTCAACTTCTATGGTTTGGTTGATAGATTCAACCAAAAAGGATAAACTCGATAAATGGTGTAGTGAATTCATAAACCAATTTTGATCAAGGATTTTTAATTAAATCATGATCTGTTGGAATTGAATGAGACCAATTGGAGAGCATTAATAACACAAAGATCTAATACTATAATTTTTGTTTTGATGTGATTTCATGTTTAGGATGGTTTTATCATGAGTTCTGTGAAACAATCATAATTTGTCCGGAATTTCAGAACAGTAATTCCTTCTTGAAATGAGTAAATCAGAGCCTTAATCAAGCATTCTTGACTTAAGACAAATTTTTCTATGAAGTTTAATGTGTTAATAAGATCTCCTAAAGAGATTAGAGTCATTCAGATTTATTTACTATTTTTAGAAAATCACAAAAATTCTCTGGATAGAGAGTTGTTAAATTCTGAGTGATGTCTGATTATGACCCAATTCCCAGAGATTGAACCGTTGGATCTTTGATTTTCTTTTTGAGTTAGAAACTTGACTCCCAGAGACACAACATATCCAAAAATCACTAAAATCAAACTGTGGGATCTATGCTTTTCCTATTTTTTAAAGTCTAACCCACTCTCTGTAAATCCTGAAATTCTGTCACAGTTTTAATAAATCTTGTCAAGACTAATCTAAATGGTCTCCTAGTGCCTTAGGACTTAAACCATGTTCTAATAATGATTAATTGGACTTAAATCCAAAGGCTAAATGATCCAAATCAATGAATAATTCATAGCTCATTCTTGTTCATGTCCATGCATTCATTCATGTATGTTAGTAATTGTAATTAGGACTTATTCTTGGTTTAAGTTGCATCTAATTGAACCTAGTTGTGAGTTCCTTGTGATCATGTTGGGATTAAATCATCTCTATATGGACATTACATTGGCTCCTAGTTGAAACTTTTATATTTTTGTTTGAATACCTCGATGATATCTTCTATTTTTGTTTTCTTTGAGAATGGTGATGTGGAATCTAGACACTACGAAAAAGGAGCCCTAGGCTCGTATGGTTTTTTGGCAGACGTGCTAGATTTCTCAACATAGGTCTCATTTAAATCTTTATCGATCACTTTTACCTTATTTTTACCTTTTTTATTTACTTTGGACCCCCTTTGGTACTTCTATAGATTTATCTGGATCTTCCCTAATTTTTTCATTTCTGGCAGTCGCCCTCGTGGACACAGCCTGAACCTGTTCACTACCAGTTCCAACTTCGTATTGCCCCTTAGGATTACTCACAGTCTGACTAGGTAGTTTCTTTCATCCCTATAGTTCAATGACTTAGCTAACTGTCCCATTTAAGACTAGCTTAGCAATAGATTGAGTGTGGGAATGATCTAGTTGTGACTATGATTGTGCTTGAGACTCTAATTTTTGAAGTGACGCCAACCCTCTCTTCAAAAGATTCCCTAGGTGGTTTCTGATTAGAAGGTTGAGGTTGTTGTTGCAACTAATTTTGATTGTTAGGTTGAAAATTTGGCTTTCGATAATTAGGCTAAAAATTTGGCCTCGGGGGTGGAGTAGATGGATTTTCAACATTTTGGTTCTTGTATGACAAAAACGGGCTTTTCCATGCCTGGCTATAACTCTATGAATTTTGGTTATTATTATTATTATTATAGCTTTGTTGAGGATATTGTTGCACCGCATTCACTTGTCCTGAACTGAAATCTAGAAATTGAGAGGCTAGAGGACAGGAGAATATATTGTGAGTAGGGCCGGAACATAATGCACATTCTTCCGCATACGACTGAGCGGGAGTTTGGTTCATCATCATCAATTGGTCCAACTTCCTAGATAATTCATCAACTTTTTCTAATACATCCATCGAATGATTGGCTTCTAAGGCTGTTCCTCTTTTAATTTCCACCAGATGGAGTGGTATCTTTCATAGCTGAAACAACATGATGTATGGAGTTTTCACGTAGAGTTTCAAAAATTGCCCAAGCATTATTGGCACTTTTCTGCAAAAATGTGTTTGCACAAATAGCATCGACTGTATTTCTCAATTGAGGTGTAAGGCCTTCATAAAAGGTTTGTGCTAGTTGTCACTTAAGTATTTGGTGGTGTGGGCACAATCGGAGTAGATCCGTAAACCTTTCCCAGTTATCTTAGAAGTTTTCACATTTCTTGGCTTCAAAATCTCTTATAGTTTTCCTTATTTGATTAGTTTTAGTGATAGGAAAGTATTTGTGTAAGAATGCTTTTTGCAAGCCATCCCATGTCATGATAGAGTTGGCTTCCAAAGAGTGGAACCAATGTTTAGCTTTATCCTTGAGGGAAAATAGGAAGAGTCGGAGTTTCAGGTGTTCCTCCGTAAAGTTTTGCAACCTAAGAGTTGTGCAAATTACTTGAAACTCGTCCAAATGTTGATAAGGATCTTCATTCAGACGACCCTTAAATATTGGGTAACAGGGAGATTGTGGATGGTTTAATTTCAAATTGTGTCATGCCCCGACGTAGCATAATATAGGAAAGCATTTAATTTCCTTTATTGACTTGTAGGTCGTGAAAAGTGAGTATGACCAATTGTCCCTGCAACAAATAACTTAAACAACATTTCTAAAGAAAGGTTACTAATAAACATAAGTTCCGAAATTAAAACTTACTAAAACTATTACATAAGTCCAGGTCTTAGGCACAAACGCCCTTATTCAAATGTTTTAAAACTAGTTTATTACAACCCGAAATTAAAAAGACATAGGAAATATAAAGCAGCCTCCTGGAAAGTCCCTTGCCTCTAACTAGCATAGTCGGAATACCCTGGCTGCTCCTGACCCTGAAAATCTGGACATACAGTCCAGGACGCATCAACACCATCAGCTTATACAAGCTGGTAAGCAAAATAAACAAGTGCTCGCAATGTATATATAAGCAAGTAAACAACGGTGCAATTTAACTTTAAAAGCAATAGATTCAAAGTTCCAAATCCAACATAAGTCACGGGGGAATAAAGTAATCAATAAATATGCGACCGTGCATGAACAATGTAACATCTCATCTTTCTGACTCTTTTCTCTCAACAAAACTCGACTCAACCAAACTACTACCTCAGATACCAGGAATAATATCCTATTGATATCTAAGTCGTACTCAATACCATCGCTTCGGATACCAGGAATAATATCCTATCGATATCCGAAACGAGCACCTTAGATACCAGGAATAATATCCGATCGATATCTAAGCCGTACTCAATACCATCGCTTCGGATACCAGGAATAATATCCGATCGATATCCGAAACGAGAGCCTTAGATACCACGAATAATATCCGATCGATATCTAAGCCGTACTCAATACCATCGCTTCGGATACCAGGAATAATATCCGATCGATATCCGAAATGAGCGCCTTAGATACCAGGAATAATATCTGATCGATATCTAAGCCGTACACAACACTGTCGCCTCCAATACCAGGAATAATATCCGATCGACATTGAGGTCGCACACCAGACCGCCACTCTTTACTCTTTTCACGCTTTCTCACACACATGTATGTTGACACAACCTCGACCCTAATATGTATGTCAATGTTCATAGTTTGTAGTAACAGTTATTAATCTCAAAGCTGGATATTCGTTCAACATAAATCTCAGTCTGAAACATTCTTATAAGTTCAATTCCTAATAGTGAGCCTTTAAAATAGTATATTTGTCAAATAGTTCTTTAAAAACTTTCAAAACCTTTTCCAAACAGTCCCTTATACAAAAATACAAAAACTGCTTAAAATACCCAGGTCGCGCGAGCGGACCACGCGAGCGAGGGAGAGGGTGGTCTCGCGAGCGGGTCGCGCGCGCGAAGGGGGGGATGGATCGCTCGAGCGAGTCGCGCACGCGAATGGGGAATGGGTTGCGCGAGTGGGTCGCGCGCGCGAATGGTGAATGGGTCGCGCGCGCGAGTTGTTGCGGAACTTCATCTTCTTCGTTTTTTTCCCTATTTTTGATTTCAAACTGTATTTTTACCCATTTCCGTTTTCTGTTTCAATTATGTCATGCCATATATGGATTTCTTCGTCTTTCTGCATAGATTAAGAATATGTGATCGGTTTAAGCTAATTTCAATCGTAGCTCTCGGATTTCACGTAAAACCGAGAGGTGACAAAACTTTAAATCAATGATACGTCGCGATACGGATGAATTAAGCCGTAGTATTCGAACCGCAGCTTATTGGGACTAAGATCTTTCATTCCCAATTCACGGAATTGATTTTGGTTAACTTTTACAAAATTCTATTTTTCAAGCTTTAATGGTGTATGAATATATATACACATATACGCACATATATATATACTAAAATATACATATATATATACATATATATACATTGAGAGTGAGTTTATAATACTCACTGAGGTGATTATACAGAGAATTTTGAGACCGATAATTTCCGTCGTTGATTCCGTTGTTTGAGAATTTCTCCGTTTCTTCTCTGGATTGAAATATATATATATATATATATATCTATATAGCTATGTATGTGTGTAAGTGCATATTATATATAATCTGTGGATGTGTGTGATATATAATCTGAGTGTGTGTTCTTGAGAGAGTTGAGAGAATTGAGAGATGTAGTGAGTGAATGAGAGAGAGTTATACATATACATATACTGCCCAAGATTTGGGCTCCAAGCAATTCCCAGAAATTGCACGGTGTGGTTGAGCTCCCACACCCAAGACGCGATATAAACGCAGATTTAAATCAAAACTGGTACTTTACGGTTGGTATAAAAAAAATACAGAAAATTATATTAACGTAGAAAATAAATTCCGGTTTATACAAAAATATAGATATTGTTCTCAAAATCATAGAAAGTATCTTCTATATTTATGGAAATTACAGTTTGATCCCAGATAAATATTATAAGTAGGAAATTAAAATGAAATATCCATTTATTACTGAAAAAGAAATAACAGGGTGTTACAAATTGTGTAGCTGTCACTGCCGATAACTCAATACATGAGGGGGAGGCGTAAGTAGTGGGAGTAAAATACTCCATAAGTGGTGGAGGTTGTTGTTGGGCCATTTGTTCGACTGGAATAAATGGCACAGCTCGAAGTAAACGTAAAATAGGTTCAATTTTTGGATAATAAGGGACTAGCTCTAAATTGTTAGACTGGATTCCAAACATAAACCAAAAAAGGACTAACTCTGAAGGACTTCACAAGATCTAATTGACGTGACTAAAAAGAAAAAAAAAACTACTATGATGCATGCAATTATCCTGTAATGTAGAATGACCGCATCAAAGCCCAGCGGCATGGGATTCCTAATCTAATGCACGTGAAATTTGCATCACAAAGCCCTGGGACCCTAGACTAATGCAAGTAATGCAACACAGCGCCTTGACTTACAGTGATTATATGCAGAGTTTTTGCAAAGCACTTTTTCTTTTGATTTTTATTGTTATTTTTATTTTTGTTCTTATGTGTATGCTCCTTCCACGTACTTCTTGTATGCTAGATTCAATTCGCAGCAAGTTTTTACATTACCTAGATAGATCAACTGCAAAATAGAATAATAACTCAGTACTACGAAAAATTAAGTAAAATAAAATTGACCTCTAAAATTAACGAAAAATAATTATACTTAGAATAATTTTTTTTCGAAACTAATAAATTCCTTTGACAATCCCCGACAACGGTGCCAAAAATTGATGTTGTCAAAATCAAGATAAATTACCCAACTAAAAATATGAGTATAGTAAAAAGTAGGGGTTGATTCCTCAAGGACTGTGCTATGAATTTAACTAGATTCTAAAATAGTAATTCTAACTATCTACCTAAATGTAAGATTGATTGATTTATTGTGTGTTTAAAATTAATGAAAAGAGATTTCAATTAACGAGTTGGAAAATAAATAATTCACTACGAACTGATTAACCAAATAAAGTAATAAATACAACTAACAAAAAGATATGGAAGAAAGAGATCTAGGATTGCAAATCCACCACTAGCTATATAAAAGATCCATTCACGTAACCTTTTAGATTATTGTATTTGGATGATTATGGGGAATTGTGGCTACCAGTCAAATTCCTCAGTCAAGAAAATAACCGAGATCTAATTACTAACATACCTTATCTGCGGTTAGCATGGAGTGTCTTGCACTAAACTAGGAATACTCCATCTTACCTAAGCATGGCATATTCAATAATTACAACCTTATTTCCATAAGCACTATTGCATTCGCACACCTCATACAATCACTAAAAATATAAGTTGTGGAGCACATTAGATTCAAAATAGATCTAAGACAAGAGTAAATTTTGAAAGCAATGATTTAAACATTAAAGTATGATTTTATGGAAAAATCCTCAAGCATACAATCATCATCCTTAGGATACAAGTAAAACTAAAAGGCTAAATAAAAGGAAAACTTTTACATATCTAGGATTTCATAGAAACCCTAGAATAGTTGATTAGTTGGCCATGAAGGAAGTTGAATGCATGGAGTTAATGTAGGAGTCCATGGAGAAACTTCAACTTCTTCTTCTTCTTCAACTTCTTCTTCTTCTTCTTCTTCTTCTTCTTGCCTTCTTCTCTCTCTAGGTTGTGTAATATGAGAAAAACTCGTTTATAATGAATAAATATCTCATAGATATATGTTTCCCAAGTCGAGGAAGTTTCCCAAACCCTAAAAAAACTAGGAATAGCCTCCTTTTACGTTATTTCACATTTTTGCATGTAATTCCCGTAATCAACATAACCGCTCGGGCAGTGCCCGCCTGGGCGGTCTTGGGCCAAAAACCTGAGTGGCTCCAATTTCTCTTTAAATCTTTAGAATTACTCCCAAGTTGATTGTACACTTGAAAAACCTGAAATAAAACAAAACAAGCATAATATCTTTTAAGTAAAATAAACTCGGGACTAATAAAGGCTAGTTAGGTTTAGTGATCAGGTATTATTCATGCCCTATCAATAATAAGGGCATCCTCAAGTTTGAGTGATATTGAGTAGGAAAAACAACTACATACCCATGTTATAAAATCCGAATTTGGGACCCACCCTATTGCGCAAAATGCTCTGATTGTAATGTACGCAAAGTATGGTCACATAGCTGATGCATCGTATACATTTGCTCGTATTAAAGCAAAGGATTTAATTTCATGGAGTTCAATTATTGCTAGACTTTCACGGCTCGGGTACGAGTTAGAAGCATTGGTTCATTTAAAGGAAATGCTCTGTCACGGTGTTTACCGGCCTAATGAATTTATTTTTGATAGTGCTTTCAGTGCTTGTGGGAGTTTCATACAACAAGAATATGGAATGCTGATACATGGGATGAGTTTGAAATAAGGGTTGGATAGAGATGCCTTTTCTGGTTGTTTCCTTAGTGACATGTATGCAAAATGTGGTCTCTTCCATTTTGCAAAAAATGGTTTTCTATCAGATAGAAAGGCCTGATTTGGTGTCTTGGAATGTAATTATTGCAGGTTTTGCTTATGGATGTGATGCTAATGAAGCCATATCTTTTTTTTCACAGGTGAGTTATAGCTGACCCAGAAGATATCACTGTTCGATCTTTACTTTGTGCGTGTACAAGTCCATCTACTCTCGATCAAGGTAAGCAGATTCACGCCTACATTGTTAGGATGGTTTTTGATATGGATGTTCTAGTGTGCAAAAATTTACTTACCATGTATGATGAATGTTTAGATACCAATGATACATTTAAAATATTCAATGAGCTAAGAAGTAGAGCAGATTTGGTTTCTTGGAATGCAATTTTTATTAAATGCGTGCAACACAACTTGGTCGAAGAGGTTTTTGGATTCTTTACATTGATGCGTAGTTCTCACAATAAGACAGACAACATTACTTTAGCTACTATACTTAGGGCTTGTGGAGAAATAGCTTCTTTAGAGATGGGGAATCAGGTTTGTCGCTATGGCATGAAAACTGGGCTCGAGCTCGATAGCTCGATCACGAATGCATTGATTGACATGTATATGAAATGCAAGTCCTTAGGAATTGCTCGGAAGCTCTTTGATTCCATGGAAAATCTTGATGTTGTCACGTGGAGTAGTGTGATTGTCAGGTATGCTCAGTCTGGGTATGGAGAGGAAGCTCTTGCACTCTTCGGGAAGATGAGAAACATAGGTGTTAAACCAAATCAAGAAACATTTATTGGGGTACTTACAACTTATAGCCATGTTGAACTAGTAGAGGAAGGGTAAAAATTATACAAAATAAGGGAAATTGAGCACGGAATTGTGCCCACGAGAAAGCATTGTTTGTGTGTGGGTGATTTACTTGCTCGTGCTAGACACCTAACCAAAGTAGAGGATTTTATCAATCAAATGTCTCATGATCCAAATCTTGTGGTGTGGAAGACTCTTTTAGCTGCTTGTAGGCCCGTGGGAATCTCGAGATTGGAAAACAAGTTGTGGAGAGTATTCTGAAGATTGATCCTTCCAATTCAGCTACTCATGTGTTGCTCAGCAACATTTATGCTTCCAATAGAAATTGGGAAGTGTTGTGAGATTGAGGAGCTTGATGAGACAAAAGGGTGTGAACAAAGTTCCTGGTCATAGTTGTATTGAAATTTTGGACAGGATTCATACTTTCTTAGCTAAAGATAGTTTATATCCATAAAGGGACAACACATACACAATGCTGCAAGACTTGTGTTTGCAAATGTTGGATGCGGGTTATGTACCATTCAAGAAATAAACTTTTAGTGTATCATAACAAGGGTAGAAACAGAATGGAGTTATATCAAGTTCTTCAGAAATTTTAAAGGTGATTTATGGATCTTCTGTGAGGCCAATTTTAACATATCATTGACATGAAAAGCAATCAAGATATATAGAATGTACATGAAGCAAAGTCGATAAGACCTTAGTTTCTGATGTTTATCTATATATAGTGGCCTTGTGGTGATTGGTGTCTAGGCTGAAGCTCACGAGTCACCTCTGACCACAAGAAGAACAAGCTAATACTAAGTGTGAGATTGCAGAACATCCTATTGCCAAGTAGTCCCAACCAAATGTGTTGTGTCTGGCATATTATATGTGCATATAGGTACACACTATAGGTTAGTTGAAGTTTCCTATGGGAATGCATGCTTGCATCTTTATTTGACTGTCGAATTGTGAAGTTTGGAATCTCTGACGATGTCAAGAGGGTGTTTGATAGGAACTGAAAGGTGACAAAGTGGAGCAATTAGTCTTAGAAGGGTTTAGAAGAGAAAAGGCAAAGTCTATTTTTTGATCTGCTCTTTGTTGAAGACATGAAGCTGATGAACTGTTGTATAATATTGTTGGCCGATTAAAGCAGATAGTACTAATCATTAGTTGTTTGAACTTGGATACGCCTACAAGAAAAGGCATTTGATTTTTGAAACTGAATGAGAAAATAAATTTCATTTGATCCATTCTCAATTACATTGAAACTATTTTTGTTTTTTTTTCTTCTTTTTTTTCATCTTTTTCTGTCTTTGGTTTTGCTACAAACATTACTTGAGAAAAATGAGGATGATCAGTGAGAATTCAGAGACGGTGTTGCTTTATCTGTTCATTCTTTCTTTTGTTTTCATAGTGAGAATCTCCTTTATATCTAGCATCATGTTATCAAATTGATCCAAGATACCAACATTCTATGTTTAGCTTTGGTATTTATCCAAACTTAGCCCCTCCCTTGTAATATTTCTCTTGTTCTCATGTGTTTCTTCTGGTTGTTTTCACTGTAACCTTGGTCCGTTTGGAATGACATTTGCTGAATGAATTCTTCTTTATTATCATTACATTATCATATTCATTTTCAACTTATCACAAAATGTATTCTAATACAGTTTTTGTTTTCATAAAAAAAAAAAACTAAGTCTTACTTGCTTCTCCTTTTAAGTTTGGAGGAGGTGTCTTAACATAGAGATGTGGGTTGGGGGTTGATGGAACCCCATATTCCTTCACCTATAACCAAATAATTCTCTCTATCATGTTCCCATCGTCATCTCAACCATTATTTCATCTTTTTTCTCATTCTATATCTAACACACATTTTTTTTTACATGTGCTATTAAATCCATTAGTTCCATACCAAATTGAGGTTTTCCAACAATTGCCTTGGCCAACTAATGCTCTCCTCCCTCTCCAAAAAAAAACTAACGCTTTCCTTGAAATAATTTCTTTTTTCCCCAAAAAATTGTGAATATTAGATTGCTTTTTATTTTGATTTAACCTAGTCTTTCTAATAGAAGCATCTGATGATGAAGGGTTTGCAAACTTTCCCTCGTCAGACACGTCTCTCTTAGCCACTAAAAAAATGTCAAAAAATGAATTTCTAGAGAAAAAAAATCCTTAAAATCGTAATTTCAATAATACAAATTTTCCATCAAAATTACCCCCAAAAGGATCTGAGTGTTAAAATGTTGAATAATGCCTACATAACTAGCATCCCACAAAACTTGCAAAAGCTTGTCAAGTAAATTTTACAACTTCCATTATCACATGTTTGAACAATTAAATACAAAATATATTCCTGTTTGATTGATTTGATCATAGCAGTCAAACCTATCTATTGCCGTCCATGAGTTACTGTGTTCTAGTCTAGCAGAGGCAGAAAAAGTCTGTTCCTTGATAATCAGCCGTTCGAAGCTCTTATAGTTGAGTTCATACGACGATATTTGCACACTATGAAGCATTCATATTAGACCAGCAAGCTATAATTGAAGTGCAAGATATCCACATATCAGTAAAAAAAAAAAAAATAAATAAAGACCCTGTTTGCGTTGGTTGTAAAATAATCACCTTTTGGAATAAGAGATTTTCCATTATCAGATTGCTTTACCATAGCACAATCTAATTCATGGTAAAGCAATCTGATTGTGCAAGGATAGTGTCTACAAACAAAAAGCCAATCATTAAATCAACTGGAATTTCTATTTGATGCAAAGAATCATAGATACAACATGAAAATATTTGAAGTTAAGAGTGTGTATATACATATACAGTCTGGCTCCAGTGCGCACTGGGTATCGTGGGTCAAAAATGGGTCATGACACATTTTAAATTAGGGCTATGATATTACCCCCAATTACCCACTCCCTCTTTCTGCGATATTGATCCCAAACATCTCCATCGCTCTGCGTCTCTCACTCTCTTAACCTTACAGTCCGGCACTGGCACCAAAACTCGTCCCTCGTCCAAACCCCTCTCTCTCTGCCTCACCCAAACCTCGAATCTCTCTTCGACCTTCTTTGTCTCTCACAAACCCCTCTCTCTCTCTCTCTCTCTCTCTCTCTCTCTCTTCGACCACTCTCTCTGCCTTACCCAAACCCGTCTCTCTCTTCGACCTTCTTCGTCCCCCTCAAACCCCTCTCTCTCTCTCCTTCTCTCTCCCTTCGACCCTCTCAGTCTCTCTTCGTCCCTCTTAGTCTCTCTTCTTTGACCCTCTCAGTCTCTCTCAATCGTCCCTCTCTCAGACTCTCTTCGAAAGCTCACCTCGACCCCCTCTCTCTCCGACGGTTAGTATCTCTCACTGATATACAATCCGAAAGCCGATCACAAGAGGTCAGATTATTCATTCTCAGTTGACATTATACATATGAAATTAGTTGACTATTCTTGCCTATTCATATCAAATTAGTTGTTGTTTGACATTATGCATATGAAATTAGTTGCCTATTCTTGCCTATTCATATCAAATTAGTTGCTAATTGAGATTATGCATATGAAATTAGTTGCTAATATCAAAACCTACATCTGTTGCATATCAAATTAGTTGCATATTCTTTCCTATTCATATCAAATTTCACTTTATTCATATGAAATTAGTTGCTAATATTAGAACCTACAAGCTGTTGCATATCAAATTTCACATTATTCATATGAAATTTGTTGCTAATATCAGAACCTACAAGCTGGTGCATGTCAAATTAGATATGAATCAACAACTAAGTAGAACGTACAAGTTATTTGACATTTTAATACATACAAACTGAAGTAAAACCTACAAGCTGTTTACTTGGTTAAGCATTTCATATTCATTAGTTGATACGGATGTGATGAATGAGATCATAGTAGAGGAAGAAGAAGCGATTGTTGAATTGAGCCAAGATTCAGAAGGTGACAAATGGGTGGACACGTCTAATGTTCATGATATCCCCAAATATCCTGAAGTGGCCAATGATCTAAAACCTAATGTTGGTCAACAATTTCAAACAATAGATGATGTGTACAATTACTACAATGCATATGCAAAATAGTGTGGTTTTAGAATTCGAAGTTGGACTTCTAAGAAGATGGAAGGAAGTGATGTGGTGAAAATGAAGGAGTTTGTTTATTTTAAACAAGGAAAGGGAAAAGTGGTTGCGGATGTTGAAAGTCAAAAGTGTCAGGGATCGGTAAAAGGGGGTTGTAACGCAAAGATAGTTGTTTTGAGAACCAATTCTAGGGCATATGTAGTCACTAAATTTATTGAGGGTCATTGTCACCCATTGGCAACCTCGTCCAAGAAGCATCTTTTGAACTCTCATCGAAAGATTTCGAGTGTGCAAAAGAGTTTGACTCAATAACTTAGAGTTGTGAACATACCATCAAATCAACAAATTTATTTTCTTGGAGTCCAAGTTGGAGGGTTTGAAAACATTGGGTGTACACAAAAAGATTTATATTATCATCAAAGGGATATGCATAATGAGAATAAGGGGCATGATGGAGAAATGTTGAGTGAGTATTTGCAATTGGAAAAGCAAAAGAATCCATCATTCATATACAAAATTGAGTCAGATCATTAGCAGAGGATTAAACATTGCTTTTGGGACAATGGGACATCTACACGAGCTTATAAATTTTATGGTGATGTGGTCATCTTCGATACTACTTACAATACCAATCACTACGGTATGATTTTCGTACCACTAATGGGGGTTAACAATTATGGTCAGACTATTATTTTTGTTTGTGCATTTTTAAGTGACGAGACCTCAGATTCATTTATTTGGCTATTCAACCAATTTTTGGAGGCTATGCCAGGTGATTCCCCTAAGATGATCATTACTGATCAAGATCCGACAATGACTAAAGCAATTTCCCAAACTCTTCCGGATACATTCCATAGATATTGTAGTTGGCACATTTTGATGAAGTTTTCTAAAAGCTAGACTCGAATGAATATAGTAAGCACTATAAAGAGTTTTCCAATTGTATTTAGGATTTGGAGTCTAAGGAAGAGTTCGACGAGATATGGATAGATCTTGATAAAAGGAGTGGGTTAGACGCCAATAATTGGCTAAAGTCAATTTATGAATTTCATTCGAAATGGGTGCCTGTTTATTGTAATCGCATTTTCTAGGTTGATATGACAAGTAAGCTAAAGAGCAGAAAGCTCTCACTCATTTTTTAAGAGATTTGTCAAGAAGGAGAATTCATTAGTTGATTTCATGAATCAATTTGGTAGGAGGCTATATGCCAACGGAATGAAGAGTTGTTGTCCGATCACAAAGATCAGAACGAGAGACCTAAGGTGAAGATACTTCATGACTAATTGTTACAAGTGGCTAATATTTATAGATATGATCTTATAAAGGAGGATGAGAAGCACCGGGTATATAAGTTCAAAGAAAGGCATTTCAAAGAGTACGAGAAGTTTATGACAAGGAGTTGTGTTTTTGCTTCATGTAGTTGCAAACTGTTTGAGAGCTCGAGGATACCATATAGACATGTGTTAGGCTACCTGAACAAAATGAATAATTTTGAAGAATTTCTTGAACGATACATCTTAAAATGTGGACTAAAATAGCAAAGACCGAGGTGGTGATTGATAATGACAATGGCATGGTGATAATGACAATGTTCTTTGGATGTGATTGACAAGGCCCTCGTAAGTCAAGAATGCATTAATATTTATAAAGAGGCTTTGGCTAGTACAAGCGAAAGAGTGATGCATGTTATTTCTAGTGGTGGTCCATGTTCACAGTGTGCCGTCGAGAAAATGAGTTGTAATAATGACCGTACTTATAATGAACCCAAACAAGTGAGGGAAAAAGGGTGTGGGAAAAGGCTAGGAGGAGGGAAAGAAACGGCACTACGGAAGGCAAAGAACTCTAAAGCTAGACGTTGTAATGGTTGTGGCCAAGTTGGACAATCACATGACAAAAGAAATTGTCCAATGCTTATAAATCAGTATGGATATTTAATTAATGCTTTCTAATTTATTTTTTTTTACATATCAATCTTTAAAGGATGATTTTTTTTGTTTTATTTTGTGTAGAGCTTCTCAAATCAATGAATATGAAACTCCGTGTTCAAGTTCAAGTTCAAGTCAATGAATATGCAACTCCTTGATCAAGCTTCATTTTTTTTTAGACAATCAAAGCTGCATTTCTGATGTTTACTATTAAAGGACGAGTTATTTTTTGCCTTTTGACTGAAAGTGTAATGTTTATTGTTGATGTAGTCTTTTCATGTTGCAGTTTGTTACTAAGTTCAAGTCAATGCAGTTTGTTGAATGAGAGTGTAATGTTTGCTATTTGTCTTCTTTTTCTGGTTCAATATAAATTAGAAGATTGTTTCCTATTCATTTACTAGGGTGGGTCAACAATGAAAGATAGTGTTGGCTGGATTGTTTCCTATTCATTTTCTTGGTTTGTTATTATTGTTTTGATTGGGAAACATAGTGTTGGCTGGATGACATGCCCATATCATTTGGAATGTGACAGAGCCATCTATAGTGTGAGAAATGTTTTCAAATATGTGCTCTCTCTCTCTCTCTCTCTCTCTCTCTCTCTCTCTCTCGCTCTTTATGGGGGACAAGTTGTGAAAAACCAATTGTTGATGTTTAGTATTTGAACAAAATTCTGCAATATCTCTATTGGGTTGTCTTCTTTTCAATCATGTTTTTCATGAATGTGTATGTAAGTGATATATTTGTTTGTATGTCTATGATTATATTCAGACTAGATTTCAATTTATTTATTTTGGTTCTTTTGTGTTATTTTCTACATTTTAATCAATTAATTTAGTGTTTATTAGGTGTGTTATAGGACAATCTATAAACCCATTGTTTCTTTTTACCATTTAAACCAATTCATCAACATCTCAATTGGGTATTCTCTTTTTTAGTTATGTTCTTATCATGTCTATGTATGTATGTATTTTAATTGTTTGTATATGTATGTTTATGAACTAGATTTTTATCATGTCTAGATTTTGAAAGCTCTTTCGTATAAACAGAAACAATATGTAGTTAACAAGAATATCGGTGGAATCCCATTTCTAAAACCAGTCATTGTGCCAAAACTTGTAAGATTTTCCTCTCTAGTTTTCATGGATTGAAGTCTATTACTTTTTAAATAAAAAAAAAAGTCTACTACTTTCTTTGCATTTTGGGTGCCTTGTGTTCATAGTTTTAATGCACTCTAAGAAAATTGGATTTATGTGGATTTATCAGCATCTAATAGTTGGTATAGATTTAAATAGGGAAGTAAAGAGGGATTAGAACATGTCCCTGATATTTGATAATAGAAAGGTGCACTGCAGCCCTAGACTGTGCATTGTTGCCTCACAATGTCATCTGGTTTTACAACTCTACTTTTTATCATTGCTTCAATTGCTTGGATCAAAATTGTAGAAATCTCACAACCCAACAAGCTGCATTTCATTGTGGAAATATCATCAAGTTGGCTTTGACTTTGATCTATTGAAATCACTAAGTTTTCTGGGGCCAAAAAACCTGCACTTGAGTGGGTCGAAGAAGAGAGAGAGTGGGTTGAAGAGAGAGAGAGAGAGGACCTAGTTCAAAAAGAGGGTCGATGAGAGAGAGGGATGGATGAAGAAGACATCAGAGAGGGGTTTGGATGGCTATCGGACTGGTTCAGTCAAAGAGAGAGGTTGGAGATGGAGGGAGAGATTTGGTTTGGGGGATGATTTGGAAGGAAGTGAGACAAAATGTGTCACACCCCGGAGTAGCAGAAATAGAGAAAAATAAATTTCCTTTTTGGGTCCATAGGGAATGACGGGTGAATGTAACTAATTGTCCACACCACACAGTACTAGTCAACTAGAAGCAACAAGAACAGTAACAATATCAAATTGAATATATTATAAAGTCCTAACTATTACAATAACATCAGAGTCGTCCACAGGAACATAACAGGTCTGGAAGCAATATATGCCCAAGTACCCATTTAACTAATAAAGTTCAACAATAAAATAAACTAACAACTATCAAGTTCTTCAGCTAGTGTAAATGTCATGATCAGCGTTGCAGCCTTCTCTAGCATAACTCGCATTAGTGGGGCAACCCTTCGCATATTCCCCTTTGGAGTAGTAGCCGTCATCGATTGGGAAAAGTACAATCGATTGGTAGTTCGTCTTCTCCAGCAGAAATGTAAAACAGAATATATAAACGTCTTAAGGACGTATTTAATACATCTCATTCATATCAAAGCTTGTAAAAACATCATACAGTGAGACCAAATATGTTTAGAACTCACCTAAATATGTGTGGGGTATGTTTAGTTATAGAGGCCTTGAGCTCTCTCTCTCTCTCCTCCTCCTCCTCCTCCTCTTTCTCTTCTTTGTCTCTCTATATCGTTTTGCCACCTTCTTTTTCCTTCTTCTTCTTCTTTCTTCTGCCTTCTTTCTTTTCCTCCTCTCTGTGTCCTTGAGTGTGTATGTGTAAGCTTATGTATATATATGTATATATGTATGTTTGAGTGTATATATAACTCACTCTCTCTCAATCTCAAATTGTCCAAGAGGTTCAAATGGACAAAATGGGGCTATATATAGAGAAATGAGTGCCACGTGTCAAACCACAAAGCAAAGTTGAAAACTTATCTCTGTAGGTGGCAGTCGATTGGTACTGATGGCAATTGATTAGCATCAGATATTTTAAGGCAATCGATTGGGAATAATGGAAATTGATTGGGATAGTACCACGTAATAAATTTAGGTCGACAACATGGCAATCGATTGGTATAAAAAAGATGGCAATCGATTGGGACACTAAGGTAATCGATTGGGATGGGTATTAGTGTAAAGTCTTATTTATTAATATAGGGTATTACTTCATCCACCACTCTTTAAGGATTTTGTCCTCGAAATCGAAAACAAACAAGGTCTAAAACAAAAATAGAAACTTCTCACGCATCTCCGACTCTAGCTCCCATAAAGTTGTCCTTCGTTATGATGCTTCCACTAAATCTTCACTAACGGGATCTCCTTATTCCTAAGTTTCTTGATTCTTCGATCTAGAATTTGGACTAGTCCTTTGTTGAACATCACGTTGTCATTAACTTCAATATCTTTGAAGTTGATCTCGTGCGTTGGGTTGTAGGCACCCTTCCTTAGTATACTGATGTAGAATACATTATGCACCCCTGACATCTTTGGTGGCAACGCAAGTTGATAACCAACCTTTCCAACACATTCTAGAATCTCAAACGGTTTGATGAATCGAGGTAATAGCATGCCTCTCTTTTGCCCAAAACGAACAATCCCCCACACAGGTGAAACCTCAAGCAGCACATGATCTCCAATTGCAAACTCCAAGTCTTTGAGTCATTTGTCAGCAAAGCTCTTATGTCGGGTCTGAGCTACCTTCATCTTCTCTCGTACGATCAGGATCTTCTCGCTAGTTTCTTGTACCATTTCTGGTCCAAAAAGTTGAGTATCTCTGACTTCAGCCCAATATAGTGGTGATCGGCAAGGTCTTCTATATAAAGCTTCAAACGGCGCCATCCCTGCTCGTATGGTAGCTATTATTGTAGGCTAATTTGATCATTGGTAGGTGCGTCTCCCAAGAATTGTCAAAATCTATAACACAAGCATGTAGCATATCTCCCATCACTTGATTAACTCGTTCAATCTGTTCGTCGGTCTACAGATGAAAGGTTGAACTCAAGTTCAGTGTTGTTCCCATCGCTATTTGAAGACTCTTCCAAAATTCTATAGTAAAGTGTGAATCTCGATCCGACACGATAGAAATAGGGACGCCGTGTAACCATACAACTTGCTGTAGATACATCTGGCTCAAACATTCCATAGATACATTATGTTGTAGGCGATAAAATGTGTAGTCTTCGTAAGTTGATCCATGATTACCCAAATGGCGTTGTGGTTCTGCTGTGACTTTAGCAAATTTACCATGAAATCTATGGTCATAAGTTCCTATTTCTATTAGAGAATTGGTAATGGCTGCAGATGTCCAGGTGGTTTATGATGTTCTGCCTTTACTTGTTTACAAGTAAGACACTGAGATACATACTCAGCTACTTCTCGCTTCATTCCTTCTAACCAAAAATTCCTCTTCAAGTCCTTGTACATCTCCGTACCTCCAGGATGTATCATCATTCCTGATTATGGGCTTCATCCAATATTTCTTTTTGGAGATTTTCTTCATCAGGTACACGGAGTCTACCTATGCATCGTAAGGCTCCATCTGTACCAATACTCCAGACTTCTGGTTCCTTTACTGACATCTTGGCGAACCATAACTCAAATCCTCCGTCGTCTGTTGAGCTTTTATGATACGACTAATTAAAATTGGTTGTACCATAAGATATCCAAGATGTTATCCATCGATCAACACCACTAGTTATAGGTTGAACTCAGCTAGAACTTCTAATGCTCTCCATTCTCATATTAGTAATGCAGCGATTACCAGTTGAGGTCGACGATCTGCTACAACATTCGCTTTACCTGGATGGTACTGTAATGAAAAATCATAGTCTTTAAGAAACTCCATCCATCTTCATTGTCGCATGTTCAACTCCTTCTGAGAGAACAGATACTTTAAGCTTTTATGATCGACAAACAGATCAAACTTTCCTCTATAGAGATAATGTCTCCAAATCTTTAATACAAACACTATTGCTGCCAATTCCAGATCATACGTAGGATAGTTCTTCTCATGTACCTTCAACTGTCTGGATCCATATGCAATGACATTCCCGTCCTACATAAGCACACAACCAAGTCCTTGGTGCGATGCATCACTATAGATCACATACCTTTCTCCACTCTTAGGCATCGCGAGTACTGGTGCAGAAGTCAATCTTTCCTTTAACTCCTGAAATGTACCCTCATGCTTATCTGTCCATTCATACTTTATCTCCTTTCTCGTCAAATTCGTCAAAGGTCCTGCAATCTTGGAGAATCCTTTGATAAATCTTTGATAATTTCCTGCCAGGTTGAGGAAACTTCTGACCTTATAGCACTGGTCGGTATGCTCCAACTTAAGACTGCATCAATCTTAGATGAGTCTACAGACATACCATCCTGAGATATAACATGTCCTAAGAATTTGACCTCTTGTAGCCAAAATTTGCACTTGCTAAACTTTGTATATTGCTATCTCGAAGAGTCTGTAAAGCAATCTATAAGTGCTCCTTGTGATCTTTCTCCGTCTTTGAGTAGATTAAGATGTCATCGATAAACATTATAATTAATTGATCCAGATATGGTCTAAATACTCTCTTCATCAAGTCCATGACTACTGTTGGCGCATTCATCAATCCAAAAGGCATAACTAGAAACTCATAATGTCCATATCTCATCCTGAATGCAGTCTTCGTCACATCCTCTGGTCGAACTAACAGTTGGTGATATCCTGAACGCAAATCGATCTTTGAAAAGATCATTGATCCTTGTAACTGGTCGAATAGATCATCCTTGTCTGATCTGGGGTTCCTTGTATCCGCTGAACTGGTGCCCCATAGCATCCCCCGCATGGTGCACGCCAATCCCTGCTCAAGTGCCCTGGCCTGTTGTAGTTTCGGCAATTAACATCCATCTAGTGGTTAACCTTAGAGGTTGTACAGAACTTGGTGATATGCCCTGGCTTTCCGCAATTAAAACATCCTCCGTTGTTGGTTGGCAGGGCTATTAGTAGCGCTTGAGGCTATGGTCCCTGCTGGCGATTTTGCTGGGGTCAAGGATAACCTTGCTGAGGCTTCCTGGTTCCCTCCCAGGTGCGCTTGTTCTTACCCTGAAGTCTCCAACTCTGGTATTTCTTGGTGGTTGGTTCTGAAAACTCCGCTATTGAAAATCTCTTGACGACTGGGGTCGATTTATCCGTGGTCACTGTGCTAGATAAGCGTCCTTTTCCAACCCTGCATCAAATATGATAATCCCCTCTAACGACTGATTCATATGACCAACCATCATATGTTTGAGGTGGGGATTCAATCCTTGGTGAAATCTCTTCACCTTCTTCTGTGGTGTATCGATCATGTGTAGAGCGAATCGAGACAATTGCTCAAGTGTGTAGTATATTCTCATACAGTCCATCCTCCTTGGACCAAGCTCATGAAATTTCTCTCATGTTGATCTCTCTCATCTTCTGGGAAATACTTTTCTAGAAATCTTTCCTGGAATATCCCCCAAGGCATTCTTTGTGCAACTTCAGCTCCTATTGTAGCTCTTTCGAGTTCCCACCAATCTGCAGCAGCGTAGGTGAGCTAATAGGTGGCAAGACGACGCTTATCTTGCTCAGTACATTCCAAAACTTCAAAAATCAATTCCATTTCCTATATCCACTAATCTGTCTTTCATGACTCCGTTAATCCGTCAAATTTCTTCGAGCATAACCCACGGAAACGTATGAGTAACTTATCACCAGTCTATCTCAATGGCGATTGTGTAACAGGTCTTTGGTAAGTAGAGTGGTTATAAGTATCTCCCACACATTCCATCCTTTGCATGAAGGCCTCAAAAATGCCCGTTGGATCCATGCCTTCTAGATTAGGGGTTCCTAATCGTGCTTGATTTCTTAATCTAACCATAGTTGTAATGTGTGTCATGTACCTACAAAAGACCTATTAGCCCAAAATTGAAACCTTAGAGGGCGGGTAAATACGGTTTTAGCAGGAAATAAACATTTTTAAAACTTAATTACAACTTAAACACAATCACAAACAAAAATGTAAAGAGAGAAGGGAAGAGACACTTGCAAACTGAGTTTTGAAGTGGTTAGGCAATCCGCACACCGCAGCCTACGTCCACCCCTCAAGAATACCTCAATAGGATTCCTTTAATTGATCTACTTCATGGGTGTAGACCAAACCATTACAAGAGCCTTCAATCTCTTCCAAAAAAGAACACCCCTTCTTTGCACACAAGGGTTACTAACCCTCATTCTTTACAAATGATGATTTGAATACAAATTGAACTCTCTCTCTCTCTCTCTCTCTCTCTCTCTCTCTCTCTCTCTCTCTCTCTCTCTCTAGAGTGGATGGATACAATTATAGCTCACACAACAACTCCTTAGAGAGTGGATAATACAAATGAAAGCTCACTATAATTTACTCTCTCAAGAATTACAATTGAAATCTAGAGCAAATTGATTTTTCACTCAAGCTAGGGCTCAAATAGAACTAATGATTAACCAAGTTGTTTGAATGATTTGGTTAATGTTCCTTGTTGTGTATAACCCTTAAAAACATCCCTATACATAGCTTTTAAAATACTATAGCCGTTGGGAGTGGTTGGGGGGTGTAAAAATACTTTTTGGAGAGTTTAGAAAAGGGTGATGCTATTGCCACTCCATCATTGAACTAGTACACTCCATAGTACCACTCTTAAAACATGTGGTACCATATATGTCATGCATTATATACATGATACCACATGCTCTGAGAGTGGTACCATGGAGTGCATTTGTTCAATGATGGAGTGGCAACAACAATTCCCTTAGAAAACTAGTCGTTAATCTGTAATGCGCAATTCAGTCGACTGAATAAGCAATACGGTTGACTGGATGAGTGTACCAGTAGCTGCCAATAAAACCACAAATTAGTTGACTGATTTTTTATCCAGTCGACTAAACTTTTAACCCTTCAATCGACTGTATAAATAGTCCAGTTGAATGTGTCGACTATTTTGGTAGACTAATAGCTCTTTACTAAAACGACTATAACTCCCTCTATAAACCTCATTTTTGCGATCCGCTTAAAGATTCGGAAACTAGATTCAAATACATTTCCAACCAAATAAAATAAACATCTAGTTATTTACCAATTATATCAGGCTTGCCTTTAAACATAACCCATCTATAAAGGGTACTTGATATTGACTTAGCCACTTAAAAACTTTTGTGAAATGAATTTAATTGAGTGGTCTAAGTACGTTTAGGTCATTGAAAGTATTTTAAAGTATAGGAGCAAGGATCCTAAAGTCCAACTAAAATTACTTGAGCCCCAATGAGTGATTGATCAAAATGCTTACAAGTAAATCCTAAACTCAAACAAAGGATGAAAATATCTTCAAGTCTTCAAGCTTGATCCTTGTTGAGCTCCATTACTCTTGGACTTCATCATATACAATCTCATGATCTCAAACAAAGTTAGAACATTTAAATGCATAAATCAAGAGATTAGCATAATGAAAATGACTTGATAATTGATTCGAATAGAACCATTAAGAGCATGCAATTATCACTAGTTTTGTCATCATCAAAACAAACATAAATAATGCCTTAAAGAAATTAAAGGCTAACTATTTCCCCCTTTTTGATTATGTCAAAAACTTGCAATAGAGATATGGCAATTAAAGCATAATAACTGTCATTCTATCATTCAAAGTAGCAAGATATGCAAAGTATGAATCCATGAATGATAACTATCTAACAATCTCTATTATCATTTTTCCATTTTTAAAGATCTCTGTCATATCATTATCCCAATTTTTAAAAATCTCTATCAATTTCCCCCTTTTTGACAACAACAAAAAGATTGGGGGTTTGAACTAAAAGTTTCCCTCAAGATAAGCAAACATGTCAATTTAGGCAACAAGATACCAAATCAACTAACATAAACATAATAGTATGTTCCCCCTCAACATATGCATATATGAATAAATACCAATTATAAGATCAAAATCCTTAGGAGGATGGATAAAAAAAAATAACGTGCCATTCTAAATGCAAGCATGATTTCCCAATCAAAACAAATTAATGTGATAAACCAAACATGATTAGCATGTTATCAAAATCAAGAGACGTATCAAAACAAATTAATCTATCCTACTCCTACTAGGCTTAAGGTAAGAGATTTAACCATTGTCCAAGCATCTCTTAGATGCTTCATTTGTCAAGGTGGTAGGAGAGGATCCCTTCACAACCCAAACCATGTTAATTTTCTTACGAAATAAGCATTTGTAATTAACATGCCCCTTTTTCATGCAATAATGGCAAGTTATATGAGGAAGGGTCTCATTTGAGATTGATGCCTTAAAAAAGAAATTCTTGTGAGAATTTTGAGAGATTGAAGGTTTCTCAAAGAAATTTTTATACCTCATTTCTTTGTTTGTGGGATTGAATCCCAACCTTGCCTTATCAAAAACATATTTTTGCTTTCCCAAAAGCATGTTTAAATTTTGTTCACCTTGGGTGAATTTGGCCAAAGTTTTTGTCAAATCATCAACCTCCTTTTTCTATTCAACCTTTTCTTTTTCAATAAATTCACTTGAAGGTTGATTGGTTGAGAATAGTTTTTCTTGTCTCAAAATATCATTTTTAGTTTTTAAATCTTCAAATATGTTTCTCAACTCCAAATTTTCTTTTTCAAGCTCATTTGAAGATTGTGCTCTTGAAACATGTTTTTTATTTTTTATCTTCAAAGATTCATTTTGGGATTTCAAAATATTTAACTCATTTGAAAGCATTAAAAAGTTCCTTTTAAGAGATATATATTTGATTCCCAAATTCTCCAACTCCTTGTGTAACTCCTCAAATGCACATTGAAATTCATTATAGTTAGGAGATTCAACAATAGAGGTAGGATTAGAGTTTACCAAATTCTCTTGTACACCTTCTTGGTTATATGAGTCATCATCGGATGAGTCATTATCATCCCAAGTGGTCCCTTTTGCCATTTTTCATTCTCATCATCTTTATTTGCAAATAGGCACACTCTTTCCTCTTCACAAATTTGGTTAGTAGTAATATGAATTTTTTTTAAACATAACAAAATTTCATTTGCATTAGAGCATGAACGAATTCTATTATATACAGAATTTTCATAGCTCTAAGATTCAATAGAAAGTTATTTTAATCACTTTCACTCCATTCAATCTTTGGTTTAGGAGAAAAACTATTTTTGACAATGTTCCAAAGATTTTTGATATAAAATAAATTTCTATTCTCCTCTTCCAATGATCATACTTATGATCTTTCAACGATGGAGGAGTGGTAATGCGATAACCTTCTTGAACTTTTGTTTCCATAGAACTTGACTCAACATTTTGAAATTCAATAAAATCATTAGAATCATTGAAAGAGCAAGAAGTAGAGGTTACCCCATTTTCTATTGCCATGAGACAAATGTTGACGATCTCATCTTCATTTGAGTCGTTGCCCGAAGATTCACTCTCGGAGCTACTTTGAGTGGCCTTCATTGCCTTCATCTTACATTTTTCATTTTTAGGAGGCTTCTTTCCTGATTTCCCTTTCCTTAGACACTTGGCAAATTTTTGGGTGATCAAAGCCATATCTTCATCCTCATCACTTTCATGATCTTTGCCCTTTTTCTTTGAGCTTGAGGACTTCAAGGCCATGTCTCCTCTTTGATCTCTTTCACTTCCTTTTTCTTGTCTTCTTCGACAAGTATGACCAACTCCATTTCATGGGTAATGAGTGATCCCATGAGTTGTTCAATTGACAACTTGGTCAAATCCTTTGCTTCCCGGATAGCCGTGACCTTCGGTTGCAATTACTTTGGTAAAGCCCTAAGAATTTTCTCAATAATTTCTTCATTAGCATAAACTTTACCAAGATTTTCCAAGCTATTGATGATTATTGTGAACCGGGTAGACATATCACCACTAGGCTCAAATGGCATCATTTTGAACATTTCATAAGATTGAATAAGCAAATTAATTTTTGACTTTTTGACTTGGCTTGTTCCCTCATGAGTCACTTCAAGTTTATCCTAAATTTCTTTTGCAGATTTGCCGGATGAAATTCTATTGTATTCATTTGGGTCTAAACTGCAATATAATAATTTCATTGCCATAACATTCATTTTAATGAGTTTCTTATCGGCATCATTATACTCATCTTCCATTTTTGGAATAGAAATACCATTTACAATTTTTGTAGGAAGATGAGGCCTTTCGACCACCATTTGTCATAAATCAAAATCTTGAGAAATCATATAGATTCTCATTCTATTTTTCCAATAAGCATAATTTGATCCATTAAAACAAGGTAGTCTATGTGCCGATTTACCGTCACTATAAGAGATGCAAGAAGTGTTGGTTTCCATTTGGATCTTAACTCAAATATTTCAAAAACTTTTGAAAATAGAAGAGCCGAAGCTTTGATACCAATTGTTGACCCAAAATGGAAACCTTAGAGGGGGGATGAATAAGGTTTTAGCGGAAAATTAACCTTTTTAAAACTTAATTACAAATTAAACACAATCACAAACAAAAATGTAAAAAGAGAAGGGAAGAGACACTTGTAAACCGAGTTTTCAAGTGGTTCAGCAATCCGCATACCACGACCTACGTCCACCTCTCAAGAACACCTCTTGAGAATTCCTTTAATCGATCTACTTTACGGGTGTAGACCAAACCGTTACAAGAGCCTTCACTCTCTTCCAAAGAAGAACATCTCTTCTTTGCACACAAGGGTTACTAACAGACAAGAAGGGGTATTTGTAAAATACAACCGCGCTAAAATAAGGAAATATACTGATATAGTTTACAATTCCCTATTATATCTACAATTTGTGCTACAATGCCAGTTTATAGACAATGTGACGAATCTATGATAAGTTGTGTTGTTTTAGCTGCTGTTTTGTGCAAATATGCTACTGTGTTGTGTGTAGAAATGAATAACAGGATAAAAGGAAACCTTGATTACAAGCAAGGCAATTCAAAGATAAAAAGTGGAGCTCGAGCAATTGAAGAAGGTTCAAGCGATCGAGTATTCGATCGATCGAATCCAGTTCAACCGCTCGAGTAATTCAAGGTTTAAGCGATCGAGTGAAGTTTAATCGATCGGACATGCCTTTATCAGAAACTAATGCGCACGCAGCAGACAATTTTTAATCAACCCTTGCCTTAGGTTTTAGTATAAATATTTGTTATGAACATGTCCTAAAGGATGCCCACATATTGTTTCACAGTTTATAGAGAGAGATAGAGAGTTCTTGTGTTGGTTTTGTAGGTTTCAAAGTTTAATATTAGTTTTCGTGGATTCTCAATAAGTTTAATCAAAGTTTGACGTTCTAGGTTCTTTTATCTTAGTTAATTTATATTCTGCTTGTTTAATCTTGTGGTCTAATCAGTTATAATTGTAGGTTTTCATAAGAGTATTAGTCAATCACTAGTTTTCATAGTTTGCAAGTTTAAAACACAAACAAACACAGCCTTAATGAACTTTTACATTAAAAACAAATCTGTCACACTCCAGACCATGTATGAGTAGTCCCAGAGTTGGGAGATCACGATGAAACAGTAGAGGAGGATAGAGCCGAATGCATGTGGGTTGCCCCATATGAATTGTTGCCTCCAAAAATGAAATTAGAGTTTCCAGTTCCTAGATTTGGAATTGAAGGAGCTTCCTAAGGAGCTCAAATATGCTTTCCTAGGAACGAAGAAAACATACCCAGTTATCATATCATTTGCCTTAAACTCTGAACAAGAGGGTAAACTAGTTCGAATGCTGAAACAACATAAGGGAGCATTGGGATGGACAATTGCCGACCTCAAAGGCATAAGTCCGTCCATTTGCGCCCACAAAATTTATCTAGAAGAAAATGCTTAACCTTCTCGACAAATGAAAAGGCGTCTAAATCCCAACATGTAAGAAGTAGTAAAAAGAGAAGTTTTAAAATTACTTGACACTAGGATAATTTATCCAATCTCTGACAGTCCGTGGGTCAGTCCGACCCAAGTAGTCCCTAAAAAAGCGAGTATAATGGTTATTCCCAATAAAGATGGAGAGTTGGTACCGACGCGCGTTCCCACTAGATGGAGGATGTGTATCGATTACAGAAAGTTAAACATTGTGACCCGGAAAGACCACTTTCCTTTACCATTCATGGACCAGATGCTAGAACGAGTGGCGGGTCACAAATACTACTGTTTTTTGGATGGATAGAGTGGGTACAATGAGATCAAAATCGCTCCTTAAGATCAGGAGAAAATAACTTTTTACGTGTCCTTCGATACTTCCGCCTACCGTCGTATGCCCTTCGGCTTATGCAATGCACCTGCTACTTTTTAGCGGTGCATGTTAAGTATCTTCAATGACATGGTCGAACAAATACTCGAAGTCTTCATGGACGATTTCTCTGTGTTCGGCCATAGTTTTGGCAATTGCTTAGAAAACCTTGAATAAGTGTTAGCACGATGTGAGGACAAACACCTGGTATTAAACTGGGAGAAGTGTTACTTCATGGTGACCAAAGGAATAGTCCTCAGCCATATAATCTCCAATAAAGGTATCTAAGTGGATAAGTGACACGGAAATTATTTTGTGTACAATACCCAAGTGTAGGTAGACGTGCAAGTAGTAATCTGGTTAAGACCAGGTCAATTCCATAGGGAAAGTTGGAAACTAGAAACTTAGATTAAACTCTAAAAGAAAAAGAAAATTCAAGATTTAAGCAAGGTGTAGAACACGAAGTTCCACAATTTAACAACTGCTAAAGGAAATAACTAAATTAACTAACGATTAACTAATTAACTAAAGTGATATTTAAAAACTGTGTTTCTTAATAGAGAGGAATGTTGGGATCACATGAATCCACGGCGACCAAGCCATCTACCATGCAGTTACATTGAAGTTCAATGGAGTACATCTTCTACAGTATTCCGTATTTCTCTTAAAATAAAGAATCCATAGCCCTTTCATGACCGGGACTATATCATCATAGTTGATTCGAAATACGTAAAAGCGGTTTAAAACAATAGTTAAGACTCGCACTCTGAATGGTGTTAGCATTCAAAGTGGTTTGCAAAAGTTATTGAAGAAAAATGCCTTAAAGGCTTAAAGTTCTAAAGCTCTTTTGACAAACTGAGCATTTGGGGACAGTTTGATAACGAATCTCTAAAGCAGAAAATCTAGGAATACTGTAAAGGACATTCTCAAGAATCAGAGAGTTCGATCGATCGACTCGCTTTCGATCGATCTAACATCGTCATCTCACAATCGATCAAAATGTCTTCGGGCGCTTGACTGTATTGCTGGTCTGATCGATCGAACTACCTTCGATCGATCGAACACATGTATTATTCTGCTGCATGGTAGAGGCTGGAGATCACTGTTTCATCGTGATCTCCCAACCCTAGGACTACTCAGACATGGTCTGGAATGTCTTAGATCTATTTTTAACGTAATAGTTCATTAAAGTCTCGTTTGATTGTGTTTTAAACATGCAAAATATGAAAAACAAGGATTTAATCACTATGAGCAAGAGAAACTATGATCTATTCGGATTAAAACTACTGAAAAACTAGCAAAAAGTAAATAAGACTAATATATCAGAATCTGGAATGAACCGAACTAATAATAAACTTTAAACTTTAATCCAATGCATTATCCAAGCAATGTAAACCTACAAAAATCCAAGTAGAACTCTCTCTCTCTCTCTCTCTCTCTCTCTCTCTCTCTATATAAAACTGATGAAAATGATGTGGGCGTCCCTATGGACGTCTTATATACTAATATATATAGACAACCTAAGGGCTAGGGTTCCAGCGAATGTTTCTGCTGCGTACGTGTAAATTCTGATAAAAGGCATGTTCGATCGATCGAACATCAGTCGATCGATCTAGCTTTTGGATTTCTCAAGCGCTTGAACTTTACTCAATTGATCGAAACCTCGATCGCTTGGACCTCTTCGATCGCTTGAACTTCATACTTCAGCTTTAAATTCTCTTGTTTATAATCCAGCATTCCCTTTATCTTGTCATCCACTACTTCATGCAGCAAAATAGTAATCTGCACAAATAATAGCTAAAATAATACAACTTATCATAGATTAATCATATTGTGCATAAACTAGCATTATAATACGGATTGCAGATACAGCAAGGAATTGTAAACTAAATCACCGTATTTCTTTATTTTAGCACAGTTGTATTTTACAAATACCCCCGCTTGTCACAACCCCCAACTAGCTTATTGCTAGTCCCTAGCAATAAGGCGAAAATAAAAACAAGCTAAACTACTACTACAACGACTAAAAGAAAACAGAATAAATTAAAACAAACTAAACTAAATAGAAAGAGATACAACCTAACTCACTTTCGCAGGAATCACGGTTGCATTTAGCAAATGCAATAAGCCGTTAAACCCCTAGGTTCCCCCTAGTGGATGAGTGTTGTCTCGTGAGGGTTTATAGAGAACGTACCCATAAAATTCTCAATTTTAAGTTAAAAAAGGTATAGAAAACTTTTAAACACTCCCTCCCATTCAACTGTTATTTTAGCTCTACAAAGACCTATTAACCTCAAACAAACCATGAAAGAAATCCACATGCTCCTCATGTCACCAAAATAAATATAACATATGTATCACATTCATGTATCCGTGTGTGTGTGTGTGTGTGAAGTTAACAGCTATGTACCAAACCTTATTCAGAGTTATTTAGACTATCATACTTCTAGAACTCGTAGTTTTGACTCAACTCTCACATGGGTTTACACTCATAAATGAATGTCTCACAGAAACTGGCTTAATAATGTTCGCACATGATATGAAAGCTTTGATAAGAGTGAAATTCTGGATACTAATGCTTTCATACTCGACTCCACAAAAAATAGACATTTAGGGTGTATAGTCTCATGACTAGAATACTACTTACTAGAGGAGCGAACTACCATGGGTAACTCAAGTCACACATTCATGTTCAAACTAAGTTATTAAGAATCATTAAGACTTTAGATTTTTGGGCTTTTATGTAGTGGATAAAGATGATGAGAAAGAAAGATTGCGCGTCTTAGCATATGATGAAGCTTATCATTTCATTTTATTCTTTTTACATCTCCAGCCAACTTTCATCCTTTCACCATATGAAGGGTCGGATGCGATTGTTCTCATCGACATATCTCATGGATACATCCCTTACCCACCAGCTCTCCTCAACATCAATCCTTTTGAAAATATGGATTTTCCTGAAGAAGAAGGAAAAGAGGAGGGTTACTTTATTGGTGATGTTGATGATGAACTCCTATAGCAGTGGAAGAATGATTCGATGTGGGAACCTTGGGACGAGAATGACTTACAAGATGTTGTGCCTGAATGCCACAACTTTGTTTTCACATTTGTCGATGACTTCCTCATTCTTGAGATGGTCCCATACCTCTACGTGCACGTGAGCTACTTGCTATTCAGGCTCTAATGTCCTTTACCAACTAGTGCATGCTGGGAATTCATGCCAATAGTGAGGTTAGGACAATGTCATATTCTCCTTTGTTTTATTTCTCTTTCTTTCATTTGTTTTATTTGTTTCTATTTCTTATGTTCCTTGTCTTATTTTCCTTTTGTTTTCTTCTTTTTTTCCTTATCTAGGATTATCACTATGAACCACAACATTCTACCAGTGTTCCTTCTACACTTACTATTTCATGGACCCCCCATAGGGTCTCCTGGTACTTCGCTGCAAGAGAAAGAACAGCTGAGGAGTTACATTTCTTTTTCTATAACGTCGTCAGGCTCACCAAGATCACCTTTTGCTTGCACTTTCAATTCTTTAGAGGTTTTAAACGCATTTGATGATACTCTTGACGCATTCAGATCCTTCTGGAATCGTGAATTGTCAAGTTTGGACTCCATTTTCGATGATTTGGCGGAGTATGAAGCAATTGTGGAAGATGGAGTTTTCGTGTTCAAAGAGTAGTGGTTCACTTCAGTTGCATTGTTTCATTTGTCCATCCTTTAGCAATTGAAGTGTAATCCTAGACAAAACTTTGTTATTTTTAGTTTTTATTTTAGTTTTTCATTATAATAAGGTCTTAAGTACCAAGTTTGGGGGAAATAATTTTGCAAAAGGATGCTATTAAAATTTATATTTATAAAATTTGCAACTTTATATTACTATGATGATCAATTCTGGCTTACATGTTCTGGGTTTGTACTACTGTAGACACCCCGATTTTGACCAAACGTCAAATCTAGGGATTGGTTACCTCTCAAAGACCGATGATGACGATGACCGGTGACATTCGAAGATCTTCCAGAAAATTCAAAATGATTCTTCAAGTTAAATTTCAAAATTGAAAATAAAAAAAAGAGAGAGAGAATTTGGGTATTCGGGGGAAACTCGAACGTTGAAGAACATGTGAAGAAATCAGCCCGAGAATCCGCTAAATATATATATATATATATAAATAAGATATGAAAGAAAGTCTTGAAAAGAAAATAAAAAAATAATAAAAAGGAATTTTGAAACAAAGACGATTTTTGAAAAAAAGATAAAAGAGAAAGAGAGGGGAAATAATACATTTAGAATGCATGTTTTGGATGTATTCTTAATGGAATATATTACAAATACAAGTATTTTAACATAATTCGTCAATAATTAAGCTTATGTTAATGTATATGTTGAAAATTAAAAAGTAGGGCAAAATTCAGTTAGCCCCGGCACGCGATAAAGCCGTCGGCACTCACTGAGTGCCTCCCGGCATTCAGCGAATGCCGCCTGGCATTCAGCGAGTGCCGCCCGGCACTCAGCGAGTGCCGCCGGATTCCATCCTTTGCCGCGCACTGTAACAGACTGCTTTTCTCACATGTTCTAGAAGAAAACTTTGCACATGGGTTTCCACCCGAATTTACCTATTTAACCTTGAATTGGTGGTCTATATAAACAAACTTTCATCTTCATTTTGAGAGATACTTGAATGAACACACACACATATACTTGAATCTAGAGAGAGAGATAAGAATCATTGAGAGAATTGTGAAGAAGAGAAGAATTTCTTGAAGAATTTGAAGAACTTTGAGAAGATCTTGAAGAAATTTTGGAAGAACTTCTTAAAGATTGAAGAAATCCTTGAGGTCATAGAGGTAACCTCTCAATCACTTGGTAGAATTAGGCAATTCAATCACAAGTTCATAGTTCTAGGAACTTTACACATTTTCAAAACCTCTCTTCTTACCCCATTTCATCACACACCACTTAGAACTTGTGATTAAATCTCATAATATTTCATTGATTTGGATCTAATTGATGCCTTGGGTTTAAGATAAATTCAATTTTGAAAAGTTTGTGTTCCTAGTGTCTCCAAATAAACTTTGATTTCTTATTTCTATTATTTCTCATAAGGCTCATGAGATTTTACATATCTTAGCGAGCCACTTTGAGTTTTGATTCCTTAGTTTCCTATGATCTTATGATCCATATGGAGATTAAAATGAATCATAGTCCTAATCTACACATAATTGGTGAGATTCAAGTCTTAACCCATGACTTGGACCTCCTCATTAAGAATCTTATGGAATTCTTACTACATTCCAATGAGATTTGAGTAGATTTAAACTTCATTTAGTCTCCAATTGATCGGGAGAGAACTAATCCTAATTATATGCCTTTAACGCGCATTTGTTAGTACATTTTATCCTGTTTTTATATATTTTTACTCTGTTTTCTAGTTTCTGACAGGTTTTGGAAGAAATCAACTAAACCTGGCTAAACAGGGTGAAAAAGCAGAGCTAAAGAAGCTGAAAAATCCAAGTCGCGCGCGCGGCCCGCGCCCGCGAAAATCAGAGAATCGCTCGCGCGATCCGCTCGCGCGAGACCCCCAATAGCTCGCTCGCGCGATCCGCGCGCGCGAGGTACCAAAAGTCGCGCTCGCGCGACCCGCTCGCGCGATATGTGGAAAAATCATAGTTGCGTATTTCAGTGTACTGAAGACTCCTGTGCAAACGAAACTGCAGAATGACGTCCAGATTGTAAATTACATCAGTTTCAGTCCGTTTCGAGTTGTAAAGGCTTCCAAAACTTGTTGTAAATCTATATATACTCTATTTTACTTCAATTAGAGGGTTGGCAATTATTATACACACATTCTACAACCATACTTCCAGCCATTGAAGGGAGGGAAGCAAGAAGAAGAAGAAGAAGACCAAGGGTTTCCATGGCCTCCTCCATCAACCTCTTGCTATCTACTACTTCCATGGACAGCTAGATCCTTGATCTAGAGTTTCAATGAAGCCCTAGATGAGTAATAGGGTTTTATTTATGCTTGTATTTTAGTTTTATTATGTATGGATGACAGTCGCATGTTTAGAGGATTTTTATAAATAAATCGTACTACTATTGATTAAATCATTGCTTTCAGAATTTATTCTTGTCTTAGATCTATTTTGACTGTGATGTGCTCAACGATCTATTCTTGCTGTGCTTGTTTAGATTGTTTACATGTGATGGTGCTTTATTGATTCGTGCTATCAAGTATCCGAATAGTCCATGCCTAGGTTAGACGGATTAGATCACAACCCTAGTTTAGTGTGAGATAATTCGTGCTACCCGAAGATGGATTATGTTGGTGCTTGAACCATGATTATCTTCTTGTCGGAGGAATTGGGCTTGTAGCTACAATTCCCCATATTCATCCAACGTAATAAGCTAAAGTAACTCATAGATATTCCTATTATGAAACTAGTGGTGGATTTGCAATCCTAGGTTCCTTTAAATATTATTTAAAACAACTTTAATTGCTTTCCTAGTTTAGATTTACTTTTATTGTTCTTAGTTTAATAAAATCCAATTCAAATCCGTTTTTCCTAGTTAATTAGACTTAGGTTTTAAAATTAAGAGCTGTAGTAATCAATCTCTGTGGGTTCGACCTTTACTTTCACACTACAAATCTTTAGAAAAGTAAAGCATACTTTTTACATCTTGATTCTGACAAGATCAATTTTTTGGCGCCGTTGCCGGGGATTGCATTACTACCTTGAGTTTTATTATCTTAGTTTAGTTAATTCGTAAATATTAGGTTAGTTTTTACTTTTCTTATTTTCCGTTTTGTTTTTAGTTACTAACTTTTTCTTTTATTTTGTAGTCAACGTTTCCGAGTGGAGCAGCTAATTACATCAAAGGAGCTTACGCAAATAAAAATATAAAAAAAATAAAATAAATTGCTTCTTGTGAAACTCGCTTTAAACCACTGTAAGTCAGGGCGCTGTGACGCACTATTTGCATTAGTTTAGGGTTAATTGCACTGCATTAGCTAGGAAACCCAGGGCACTGGGCTTGACGCGGTCATTGCATTACAGGATAATATTCATGCATCACAGTAGTTGAGTGCTTGTTATCTTAGTTGCGTGATTGCTCTTTGTTTTTTTTGTTTAGTCAGTTTTTGTTTTTAGTTTACTTTCTTTTAGTTTATGTTAGGTACACGTTCAAACAAACCGGAATTAAAACCTTTTGACTCTGAACTTGAACGTACATTAAGACTTAACAAGTCTTCTAACGTAACTTCTGGAACTAGGTTTTTAATAGACAACGATTTGACACCAAAACCAACGTCTTTATTTGAATCTGAAATACGTACTACTCTTACAAGATTAAAGAAACCACGCTTTCGTAACATAGAACTGATTAAAATGGCAGACATTGGAAATAATAACGACAACAACCAAAATAACAACGGAGCTAATATGAATAATCCTAATATACCACCACCACCTCCGCTTAAAGACTACTTTATTCCTACGACTTACACGCCACAAACTTGTATCGATTTACCAGAGGCGACGGCATCTCACTTTGAGATAAAGTCGTCTACCATCTCGCTACTTCCATCTTTCCATGGCCGTCTAAATGAAGATCCATATAAACACTTAGGAGATTTTCAGGACATATGCTCCACTTTGAAAATTCAAAATTTTACTGATGATGAATTAAAAATGCGGCTCTTTCCATTCTCATTAAAAGATAAAGCTAAATATTGGCTTCAATCACTGGAGCCAAATACAATTAGAACATGGGAAGACTTACACACCGCATTTTTACAAAAGTTTTTCCCGATTATGCGTACGAATCAGATAAGAAAATCTATAACAAACTTTGTGATGCAAGATGGGGAATCACTTTATGACACGTGGGAAAAATTTAAAGAATTATTACGTTCGTGTCCACATCATCAAGTTCCTAAGTGGCAACTTGTTCAGGTCTTCTACGAGGGACTTATTCCCTCGGTCCGTAATACCGTTGATGCCGTTTGTGCGGGAACTTTCCTACACAAAAGCGCCGATGAGGCCTGGAAAATATTTGAAACGTTAAGCGAGAACTCGATGCATCAGGCTGTGTCGGTACGTTCGGAAGGATATCTTCCTCCAACCAAACGAGAGGTGAAGTTTGAGTCGAGTCATTCTATCGAGTTTCAAGAATTATCTAAAAAACTTGACCGACTTATGACAATGAACCAAACGACAGCCCCACCCGCTCGTGAAATTTGTGCATTATGTTCTGATTCTTCACATTCGATACTTGCATGCCCATCGGCGAGTCAATTTCCGGAATTCGTGGAGCAACACATTAATTCTATTCAACAATACCCACGAAATACTTATAATGCAACTACTAATAATCCGGATACGCCATGGAGAAACCATCCTAACTTCTCGTGGAAAAATAATAATAATAATCCTAATGAGGCGACTAATTTTCCAAATGCGTATCGACCTCAGTTTCAACCTAATCAATACCAACAACCGCATCCTAATTCGAATCCTTCAAAGGGTAATGCTTTTGAGGAAAAGGTGTTGGCGTCCCTTAAGACTATTGAAACGCAAGTCCAGGCACAAGCACAAATAGTGCACTCACACACACAATCCATTGCGAAGCTTGAATCCCAAATGGGACAACTAGCTACTGTAGTAAGTCGTAGAAACGAGGGGACGTTGCCTAGTCAAACAATTCAAAACCCTAAGGGACAATATGAGGTTAAGGGGTCGAACGAACAAGTAAACGCCGTCTTAACTAGGTTGACTACACGAGAGGAAGAGGTGATAGAAATTCCGAATAAGAATGTGAAAGATATGAATACTAACTCGAATAAGATGGGTGAGGACATGGATAAAAATAAAAAGAAAACGAATCGGTCCCAACGAATTATATTCCGAGAATGCCATATCCACCTAATGTTGGGGAGCCGTCTAATCTTACAAATAATAAGTCTAAGGTTGAGGATATACTCGAGGTGTTTAAACAAGTCAAAATAAATATTCCTTTCCTCGATGCTATAAAAAAAATTCCTGCTTATGCTAAATGTCTAAAAGACCTTTGTACACAAAAACGCAAAATACGGAGTCATACTCCTAAAAAGGTCTTTCTTACGGAAAAAGTAAGCTCTATATTCCAACACGCTCCTCCAAAATATAAAGATCCAGGTACGCCTACGATTTCATGTGTCATAGGTGATACTATCATTCATCGGGCTCTCCTTGACTTAGGAGCGAGTGTTAACCTTTTACCCTATCATGTCTATAAACAACTAGGTCTAGGTGAACTTAAGCCCACGGCCGCTACCATTCAATTAGCGGATCGTTCTGTTAAAATACCTAGAGGAATCGTCGAAGACGTACTAGTAAAAGTTGATCAATGTTTCTATCCCGTTGATTTTATGGTCCTTGACACCGAACCGGTGCTAGATGCTAGGAAACACACTCCTGTCATTCTTGGTCGTCCATTCTTAGCCACGGCTAACGCACGTGTTAACTGTAGAACAGGGGTGATGAAAGTGTCGTTCGGGAATATAAAATTAAAATTAAATGTTTTTAATGCTGTTGATCAACCTTCCAAAGACGATGATTATCTAGGTGTGGAGGGTAGTGAGGTTACACGGAATATTGAGCCTAAGAACGTAATAAATATAAGTGCAGGAAATAATGTAGAGGATGATGAGTGGATGAATCCTAATACTTCGGACCCTAATGTTGAATCTACTCGAAAGGTAAGAAATCGATTTGAAAATACTGATAAACCGTCGATTGAATTAATTCAAAGCGACGTAATTTCTGCTTACCATCGAGCTCTGCCTGACATTCTTAGGGGTACGAAGTCTGATTTACAACCGCCGTAAGTCTTGAGCTAGAACGGTCTAGCTGAAGACGTAAAAGTTAGCGCTTCTTGGGAGGCAACCCAAGCTTTATTTCATTCGTTTTTCTTATTTTTGGATGTTTTTGAGTTTGTTTGAGTCTGTTTTGGACATCCTGGATAGGTTTGGGGGTTGGAATTAATTTATTTTAATATTATATACATAACTTTAGTCAAAAAAATGAAAAATACCAAACTCGCGCGCGCGGCCCGCTCGCGCGAGACGTCGCTCGCGCGGCCCGCTAGCGCGAGTTTGCCCCTTAGTGTTTTTCCTTTCGTTGTCTTTTTATGATGCCTCAGGTTCTCCTCGCGCCTGATCTCGCGGGCGCGATTTCTAGTGAAAAAAAAAAAAAAAATTCTGGGAATTCGCGCGCGCGACAGCGTCTCGCGCGGACCGCTCGCGCGATTCTCCCATTTTCCTGTTTTTCCCTTTTGTTTCCTATATCTTTCCCCCTACCTATTTTCTTTGTGTTTCTTTTCTGTTTCTGTTTATTTGTTTCAGTTTAGTTCAAGATAGTCGTTGTTTTCCTTATTACATTTATACTTTTTCGTTTTATTTCTTTTCCTTTTGCTAGTATAGTTTAGTTTATCTTAGTTTTTAGATTTATATGTTATATTTTGGTTTAATTTACTTTTCATATTCTTTTATTAGTTTCTTTTCGTTTATCTAGATGTAACAGGTCACATTGAACTTTATAACCATATTCCTTTGTTCACCTGTTCTATGCTTGTCAAGACCGAGGTACTATCGTTCCTTCCTTCTGTACTCTCCTTTCTTTCGATTTATTGTTTCATTGGGGACAATGAAAGGTTTAGGTTTGGGGGTATGCAATCACACATGCACATTATTATGCATAAAATTTTAAAATTCTTCAACAAGTGTGTTTAAATAAACGATAGTACTAACGTTTTTGCAATATCAATTTGATACTTCTTGTTCAATAACTTTGAATTGTTATAGAATGGTAAACATGAGAATATGTGGTTAAATATTTGCTAAAGTCATGATGAAATGTTTTAAGTTATGTATTGTTTGAATCGTAGTTTTATATCATAGATTTGCACATAAATTTATGCACTGCACGTAGTCATTGGGATACATGTTGGTTGTGAACTATAATATGATTCGGATTTCTATATAACATAAGGTGGAGACTAAGCCCGGTGAGCTTTTGAGCCTATCTTTTCTTTTTAGAGGGTTATAAATACATTTTGTGTTTGTCGAATTTCATTGAAATAGCGCATTAACTCGTTGTTTAGTCTCATTATTCTTGTTTTGGTTAATAGTCAAGTTAAAATATTTGTTACCATGCTAAATAATCTTCCGTCGTAAACATTGAAGAACCATATAACCCTAGGAAATGATTTTAGGCCCTCTTTGTTTATTACCGACCGATAAATGATGAAAATTTCCTTAGTTCGCCCTTTGAGCCATTAAAATGCCATTTCTTTCTTAAATTACCATTATCCTTGTTTTTGCTCCAATTTGGCCAACTTGGAGTTCACTTCTGAAAGATTGATCACCTTTTAGTGGTGTTAAGGCGATGTGTGATTGAGAAGAAGAAGAAAATAAGATGATGTTTGGGGGGGTTGCCTTGTTATTTATTAAATATTCGTTTCAAAAGCAACGAGGAGGAAAAGAATAAAGAAAAAAAATAAAGAAGAGGAAGGTTGAAAAAAAATTGAAAGAAAAGAAGAAAAATGAATGAGAAAAAGTATGAAAAGATGAATGTGGTAGAAGAGACGAATGAAAAAATTGAACATGCCTTACAATGCTGTTCTAAACCTACCCAATTAATCCGTTCTATCATTTTTCATTATCTGAGCCACATTACAACCTTTAAAAAGTCCTATTTGATCCTAGAAAAACATGGTTTTGATATGTAAATGATGGGAGGGGATTAAAACATGGTAATGATTAATTTCTCTTGATTATTGGCATCTTATCCATGAGACTATTGTTCTTTCGTGTCATGCGTCTTTTTCATGTCATATGTGAGCATTTATCGTTTTGAAAATATATTTCCTTTGCTCACGAATACTAGAGAAATTACACATGTTTCTGAGTGTGTCATTTTAGAGTGTAATTGACATTGTGAGATTCGTAGTCAAGACATAGTTAGATGGTCATCCGAGTTATATTCCAAGTTTATGACAAGCGCGTGTTCACTTGACTACCTCATCACACACGTGCGATTTTATGAGAAACTCTATTGATTTATACGATGCATGTGATTGAGATTGTTCTTCATGATGTATGTAGACGTTTGATTCTATTTCTTTATGTTCGTTATCCTATTTCAAATCTTTGTTGTATAATAAGGAGTATTGAATAGTATGTTTTTCGTTTTTAATAAAACTTTTTAAATTTTAAGTTAATAAAGATGGTTGTGGGTAACTTGTTGACGAGAACCCTCACGAGACTTCACTCGTCCGACTAGGGACACCTAGGGGTTTAAAAGGCTTGTTGCATAAGCTAAATGCAATCGTAATCCATGCGAAAATGGAATAGATTTTTATTAGTAGTTTTTATTTTAGTTTTGCTCGAGGACTAGCAAAATGTAGGTTTGGGGGTGTGATCGGGAGAGAACTAATCCTAATTATATGCCTTTAACGCGCATTTGTTAGTACATTTTATCCTGTTTTTATATATTTTTACTCTGTTTTCTAGTTTCTGACAGGTTTTGGAAGAAATCAACTAAACCAGGCTAAACAGGGTGAAAAAGCAGAGCTAAAGAAGCTGAAAAATCCAAGTCGCGCGCGCGGCCCGCGCCCGCGAAAATCAGAGAATCGCTCGCGCGATCCGCTCGCGCGAGACCCCCAATAGCTCGCTCGCGCGATCCGCGCGCGCGAGGTACCAAAAGTCGCGCTCGCGCGATATGTGGAAAAAATCATAGTTGCGTATTTCAGTGTACTGAAGACTCCTGTGCAAACGAAACTGCAGAATGACGTCCAGATTGTAAATTACATCAGTTTCAGTCCGTTTCGAGTTGTAAAGGCTTCCAAAACTTGTTGTAAATCTATATATACTCTATTTTACTTCAATTAGAGGGTTGGCAATTATTATACACACATTCTACAACCATACTTCCAGCCATTGAAGGGAGGGAAGCAAGAAGAAGAAGAAGAAGACCAAGGGTTTCCATGGCCTCCTCCATCAACCTCTTGCTATCTACTACTTCCATGGACGGCTAGATCATTGATCTAGGGTTTCAATGAAGCCCTAGATGAGTAATAGGGTTTTATTTATGCTTGTATTTTAGTTTTATTATGTATGGATGACAGTCGCATGTTTAGAGGATTTTTATAAATAAATCGTACTACTATTGATTAAATCATTGCTTTCAGAATTTATTCTTGTCTTAGATCTATTTTGACTGTGATGTGCTCAACGATCTATTCTTGCTGTGCTTATTTAGATTGTTTACATGTGATGGTGCTTTATTGATTCGTGCTATCAAGTATCCGAATAGTCCATGCCTAGGTTAGACGGATTAGATCACAACCCTAGTTTAGTGTGAGATAATTCGTGCTACCCGAAGATGGATTATGTTGGTGCTTGAACCATGATTATCTTCTTGTCGGAGGAATTGGGCTTGTAGCTACAATTCCCCATATTCATCCAACGTAATAAGCTAAAGTAACTCATAGATATTCCTATTATGAAACTAGTGGTGGATTTGCAATCCTAGGTTCCTTTAAATATTATTTAAAACAACTTTAATTGCTTTCCTAGTTTAGATTTACTTTTATTGTTCTTAGTTTAATTAAATCCAATTCAAATCCGTTTTTCCTAGTTAATTAGACTTAGGTTTTAAAATTAAGAGCTGTAGTAATCAATCTCTGTGGGTTCGACCTTTACTTTCACACTACAAATCTTTAGAAAAGTAAAGTATACTTTTTACATCTTGATTCTGACAAGATCACCAATGACCATCAAATGGTAGGAGAAATACTTTAGTTTGAGTCTATCTCTATGGCTTAGACTAATCTCTTCCTTGGTTTTTTTTGAGAAGTTCTTCATACTTCATCCAAAACTTACATATATGTGTGTCTTTAGCCTCCCATGACCATCAAGTGGTAGGAGTGATGATTTGAACTCAAGTTTTGATTCATGAGTTTGAGTTCATTGTTTGGGATTTTGTGAGATTCATTTCATACTTCATCAAAAGTCCATAAGTCTAAAGATGCCCTTAGTCTTCAATGACCATTAAATGGTAGAAGAAGTGATTTGGTTTAAGCCCAACATTATGATTTAATAGTTGAGGTCAACCAACAAAGTTGAACTAGCAAAATGAAAACAGTGGGTTCACAAACTATTTTCGATCAAAGATTTTTAGTTTGAAATCTAACCGTTGAAATCAAGTGAAACCAATGGGAAAGTGTTAATAACACAATGTTCTACCGCTGTAATTTTTGTTTTAAGGTAGTCTCATGTTTAAAATGGTTTAGTCATGAGTTTTGTGAAGTAACAACAATCTGCCCAGAATTTCAGCACAGCAACACTCTTTTAGAATAAATAAATCGGGATTTTAATAAAGTTTTCATGACCTTTAATAATTTTTTTTTGAGAGCCTTAATGTGTTCGGAAGGTTCCCTAAAAAGAATGAAGCAATTCAGATTTGTTTGCTATTTTTAAAAAATCATACAAGATCTCTGGACAGAGAGTTGTAAAATCCTGAGTGAGGTCTAGTGTTTTCCGTATTCCCGGAGATCTAACCGTGGAAACCTCGATTTTCTTTTTGGGTTAGAAACTAGACTCACAGAGGCATACCATATCCAAAAATAATTAAGATCCAACCGTTGGAATTATTTTATTGCTATTTTTTAAGATCTGGTCTGCTCTCTGTAATTCATAAAAACTGCCACTGTTTTTGTCTAATCTTATTTATTTCAACTCAAATGGTTCCCTAATGTCTTGGGACCCAAATCATGTTTTGAACAATGATAATTTAGCTTAAATCCAGAGGCTAAGTGATCCAAATTAGTGAATAAATCCATGTTTTATTCTTATTCACATTCATTCATTCATGTACATCAATGCTTATGATTAGAAATAGCTATTGAATAAAGTTAGATTTCATGCTTAATAGATCTAAGCTAGAGAATTGGGATTGATTTTTTTTTTTATATCATATTATTATGTGATGCATGTGGACTAATCTTGGTTTTGTAGCGCATTTGAGGTACAATTTCTCATCTCTTCTCCGGTTTATTTACTTCATTGATTTTAACTGATTTTCGACTCCATGTGTGACACCTTAGCTTAGGGTTTGCCTTATGTGAATATGTGAATTAGAGACCTTTTCTTAGGCTTTGTATTTTGTGTATGTATTGCACGTTTCCATTTCGCGGCCGGATCCCGGGTATGTTTTCTAGTTCTCTATTGCATATCATATTGCTTGCTACTTGAATTATGTGACTTGTGAATGATATTTTACCGTTAGCAATTTTACACCATTTCCAACATGCTTGTGTTATGTATACCTATATATGTATTAATTGAAGGCATGCTTAGATTAATAACTTGATTAAAGAGGATGTTGAGTAGAGGCCTATCGTGAGATAGGATGAAAGGGGGTGTTTTAGTCCGCCGGGCTCCTTCCCCTTTCATTCCATAATCCCCGGACCCAGTTTATCTTTGGTTTCGCAAAAGATCAGTTTGCTTTAAAATGGTTTCTTAATTTTTCCTTTTAAAAATTAAGTGGCAACTCTTTGAATTTGAAAATTATTTGAAAAGTGGACCCAAATGCCGGCATATCCACAACTACTTTTAGACTTTTCTGTTTATCCAGATCAGTTTTTGTTAGTTGGGGGTACACAGGTTCACTGATTCAAAGAGTCGTGGGAATTTTGTGTTCAATCGATCGAACAACTCAATCATTTGGTCCCTCGATCGATCGAACATTCTTGATCGATCGAATCTTCAATTTAAACGAGGCATCTAGTGTACTCTTCTTCAGAATCTTTCCCTCCCTCAGTCTTAAGTGATTATACACAGAGAAAGAAACTCGGGCGATTTTGTTCTCCCCTCTTCACACACATCAATTGAAGGGTCGGGTTGCCCCCAAAATCAACATCATCATAACCTCTCTCTCTCTCTCCACTGCGTGTGATCAAGGTAAGGTCTACATGACCCCCTTTATTTCATTTTTATGTTAAAACTGTAAGGGGGTGCCCCCCTTGGTCCTATGACCAATTTATCTTAGTCTTGTTGTTTTTTTCTTGTTTTCTTTTCATTTTTGTTTCGTTTTCTGTCTCTGCGTATTCTTCTGTGCTCGATCGATCGAGCTGGGCTCAAGCGATCAAGCCTGGCCTTGTTCAATCAATCGGATAATCCTCAATCGATCGAACCTATGTAGAGGCAGAATGCTTCGTTTATTCTATTTTTCATGTTTTAACTTGTCTTGTCTTCTCGTTTTTCCATTTCAGGTTCGTCGTCATGAATCCCATAACCGGCTACCACCGAGAAAAGCCTTTTGATCTAACCATTCTTGATCCGGTGCCTGATCATGGATTCCAGAATCCGCTCGACCAATTGTGGTATACGCGGTTCTTCAGCCACTGCAAGATCATGCTAGAGAGACCCCTCGAGACGGTCTGGCTTTTGGTTCCATGGTTCCTGGCTCAGATTCGTGACATGCCACAGTGGTTTTCGATGTTGACCCATGCCAAAAGGGTCAATATTTCGTGGGTACAAGAGGCGTACGCCACCATGATCAAGGACCGAGCCGCCCCATTTACATATCGCTCATCCATCCGGGGGTAGGAGATCATATTTAGTCCTGCTACATTAGCTGCAGCTCTAGGAGTCCCAGAGGAGCCTGAGTGTGATTGTCCACAGAGACTAGGCGTTCTTAAGACCCCATATACCACCATTGTGCAGGAGATTATAGGCGGGGTTGTCCAGTTCTAGAACGACATCTTGCTTATCGAGGATCGCTACCTGACAGACGACTACCACATACTCCACTTGGTGCTGTCAACTGCATCTTCTCGATGTCTTGTCACGAGAAGCTAGCACTGCGGTACGTTCGGGCATTCTATGATGTGGGAACAGAAAAGAGGGTCTGCCTCCCACAACTTTATATTGAGTTCTTAGTGCAGCCCATGTGCTACATTTCTGTAAAGAAACACCTGAAAGGCGCGTGGGCCATTCATAGCATTGTGGCCCAGTTTAGTCTGCTCCCATTCCCTGCCGACGTGTTCCAGGCTTCTTCTAGCAGATTTGGTGAGACGGCTGCCCACCGCTCAGATGCCCAGAAGAGAAAAAGAAAAGGAAAAGGCAAAGAGAAAGTTGGGGCGAAGAAGAAGAGGGGAGGACGGACAGATACCGAGGGAGTTTCTTCTGGGATGCCTACTTAGGCTGAGAAGTAGGATACTGATAAGGAGGAGGATCCCATCGCTGCTACGCAGCAGTTCGAGCTGAGGCAGAGATCTCAGGCTCTGACCCAGGGAGAGCCGTCATCTGTGTCTCTTCAGACTCTCCATACATTGCTCTTGGGAGAGAGGGAGGCCCGGATGCGACTTGAGGGCAAGATTGACCACTGACCACGCAGCTCGACACACTTTTAGTATAGTTGTGGGTGGCCCAGCCTTTTCATACATCTTCCCAAACACCAGTTGTACTATCTACATTTGACCCTTCATCATCTGCTCCACCACCTCCGGTTGCGGCTGACCCTTCATCATCTACACCAGCTGCCCCAACTGAGAAGTGTAAGCATATATAGTTTAATCTGTGCTAGAGATTTGGACAAGAACAAAGTCACAAGATTATAAGTTTCATTTTTTTACATGAGTTTTTTGTTTAGTTTATGTTGAGAGACCCAAGGATGTAAAAAATATTGTTAATATTTAATGTAGATTTGGGCACGATGAAAGTCACATGGTTTGTTAGTTTTGGTTTGGACTTAGAAACAGTTTGTATTTAAGGATAATTATGCCTATTTTGGATTATATTTTTTGTATTTAATATAGATTGAGCTTGTATTTATTATAGTTTGGATTTGAGCTTATTATATATGTTTATAGTAAATGTGATGTGGCTGTGATGGAAATTAGGTGCAAATAAAATTGGTAAGCATATTTTAGTATTTATGTTTTTCATATTTAAAATAATTACTAACGGATAATTTCCGTTAGTATTCTTACACATGTGTTAGAAAACAAACCGTTAGTAATAAAATTACTAACAGTTTATATCCGTTAGTAATTGTCTCGAAAGTGTTAGAAGCTATCATATAACATACCGTTAGTGATGAAATTACTAACGGTAATTTACCGTTAGTATTTTTGTATATAAAAGTGTTAGAATATAAACCGTTAGAATAAATATTACTAACGGAATTTTTCTGTTAGGAATAATAAATTACTAACGGAAAATATCCATTAGTAAACATATTACTAACGGTAATTTACCGTTAGTAAAAATACTTTTTCTAACGGAAAATTACCGTTAGAATTATTAGCCACACTTTATTCCTAACGGTAAATTACCGTTATGAATAATTTTACTAACGGTAAATTACCGTTAGAAATGCGCTCTTTTGGTGTAGTGGCTGCTCCTACTGTTGCTGAGGGTGGAGGTGCCGATGATCCTGCTGCGCCCATCAAGATTCTATCTGATGTTGCCGATGATTAGTAGATTATGATGGTTGAGAGTTTGGCAATTTTTGTTGTATTTATTTATTTTTGTTTTCTCTCTCCGCTCTCTTTGTACTCTTTTTGGGATAGTTGGACATTGTGATCACTGTTTTGTATTATTATTGTTTTATATTCCAGTGATTGGTGATGTTGCTTTCATGGATCATATTTTGTATTGATATATCTATTGATCTTAGTTGTTTGGAGATTGTATGGTTCATTTACAGGTTGCTATGCTTGCTGTGATTGGTTTGCTTTGCTCAGGTGACACCCATCTTTTTTTTTTATTATTGAAAATCAACGTCTGACGACATCGTTGTTTTCAGTTAGGGGTAGGGGATAGATAAGTATTCACCTGCATTTTCCACACTTAGCACCTCGAAACTGTGAGAAACTTCATTAACATACAATCTAAATTAAATTTTTGAAAATTTGGAACTTAATTGATAGAATAACTATGAACTTTCACTCATGATTAGTTGTTATTAAGCAATGACGCATTCATTTTAGTCTCATCCTCTTATGAATTATGTTCACGTGTTTTTCTAGGATCACTAGTATGATTGCATGTGTAAACCTTTCATGTATCCAACATCCATATGCACTAGTTGATAGCTATGCAGAAAATTTTAAAATGAGTTAATAAGACTACTGTGCTAAAAGAATAAGTAGGGGAAATGAATTACCCTTAGTGAACTTTTGATCCAATCTTCATTTCTGAGGGAGTTGTCACATAAACTCGAGCTGTTTTTTCTTGATTACACTCATAAAAGTTCATTGAAATAATCTCAATTAATTCTTCATTTTGGCTGCTTATTAGCGGAGAACGTTTAGGATCTACCAACTAAACTCAATGAACACTGAAATGCTAAAACTAAGGAATTAAGAAAATGATTTAAGTCATCGCTACCCATTCCCTAATCTATATATATCCCTTCCCCTTCATCCAAGGAATCGTTTTGTTTCTAACCCCACATTGATTCAATGTTTCCAAGTCTATTACGAGATTACAAACTCCTAATCTTATACCTTGACCCCAATATAGGATCTACCAACTAAACTCAATGAACACTGAAATGCTAAAACTAAGGAATTAAGAAAATGATTTAAGTCATCGCTACCCATTCCCTAATCTATACATATCCCTTCACCTTCATCCAAGGAACCATTTTGTTTCTAACCCCTCATTGATTCAATATTTCCAAGTCTATTACGAGATTACAAACTCCTAATCTTATACCTTGACCCCAATAGACCCCTAATATGAATAAATTGTCAAAGTATGTGGTTAGAGAAGAGTAGTTGTGGGAAGTGCTGAAAAAGAAAGAAAGAAATAATAATAATAAAATAAAGAAGAAAAGAAATGCTCGAATGTGAAAAGGGAGTGTGTGTGTGTGTGTGTGTGTATAAAAAAAAGAAAAAAAGAAAAGAAGAGTATACAAAGAAGGGAAGTTGGTTAGAGATGTGAAAAGAACAAAATGAGAAGATAGACTTCATTGTATACTTAGATACACGTTCTCTCTCATCATCTTCAACTACCATATAAAAAACCAAAAATTCAAAGTTTTAATGATTCTTAACGAATTAGTCTGAACATGAATGTGTAAATTTAGTTATCCACGGTAGTTAGCTCCTCTAGTAAGTAGTATTCTATTCATGAGACTATACACTCTAAATGTTCGTTTTTTATAGAGTCAAGTATGAAAGCATTAATATCCAAAATTCACTCTTATCAAAGATTTCATACCATGTGCGATCATTATTAAGCAAGTTTCTATGAGATGTTCCTTTTTGAGTGTGAACCAATGTGAGATTTGAGTTGAAACTACAAGTTCTAAAAGTACGATAGTCCAAATAACTCTAAACAAGGTTTGATGCATAGCTGTTAATTGCACACACACACACGAATGCATGGATGTGATACGTATGTTATATCTATTTTGGTGACATGAGGAGCATGTGGATTTCTTTCATGGTTGGTTAGAGATTAATATGTCTTTGTAGAGCTGATTTAGCAACTGAATGGGAGGGAGTGTTAGAAGTTTTTCTATATCTTTTTTAACTTAAAATGGAGAATTTTGTGGGTATATTAACTATAAACCCTTACGAGACAACACTCGTCCACTAGGGGGAACCTAAGGGTTTAACGGCTTGTTGCGTTCGCTAAATGCAACCGCGATTCCTGCGAAAGTGAGTTAGGGATTATCTCTTTCTACTTAGGTTAGTTTGTTTAGTTTATTTTAATTTCTTTTAGTCGTTGTAGTATTAGTTTCGCGTGTTTTATTATCGCTTTATCGCTAGGGACTAGCAATAAGCTAGTTGGGGGTTGTGACAAGCGGGGGTATTTGTAAAATATAACCGCACTAAAATAAGGAAATATACTGATATAGTTTACAATTCCCTGTTATATCTGCAATTTGTGCTACAATGCCAGTTTATAGACAATGTGACGAATCTATGATAAGTTGTGTTATTTTAGCTGTTGTTTTGTGCAGATATACTGCTGTGTTGTGTGCAGAAATGAATAATAGGATAAAAGGAAAGCTTGATTACAAGCAAGGCAATTCAAAGATGAAAAATGGAGCTCAAGCGATCAAAGGAGGTTCAAGCGATCGAGCGTTCAATAGATCTAATCCAGTTCAAGCGATCGAGTGAAGTTCGATCGATCGAACATGCCTTTATCAGAAACTTACACGCACGCAGCTGACGTTTTGTAATCAACCCTAGCCTTAGGTTTTAGTATAAATATTTGTTATGAACACGTCCTAAAGGACACCCACATATTGTTTCACAGTTTATAGAGAGAGATAGAGAGTTCTTGTATTGGTTTTGTAGGTTTCAAAGTTTAATATTGGTTTTCGTGGATTCTCAGTAAGTTTAATCAAAGTTCGACGTTCTGGGTTCTTTTATCTTAGTTAATTTATATTCTGCTTGTTTAATCTTGTGGTTTAATCTGTTATAATCGTAGGTTTCATAAGAGTAGTAGTCAATCACTAGTTTTCACAGTTTGCATGTTTAAAACACAAACAAACACAGCCTTAATAAACTTTTACATTAAAAATGAATCTGTCACACTCCAGACCATGTCTGAGTAGTCCCAGAGTTGGGAGATCATGATGAAATAGTAATCTCCAGCCTCTGCCATGCAGCAGACTAAAACATGTGTTCTATCAATCGAAGTTAGCTCGATCGATCGAACCAGAGATATAGTCAAGTGATCGAAGACATTTCGATCGGTTGAGAGATGATGATGTTCGATCAATCGAAAGCGCGTCAATCGATCGAACCTTCAGATTGTTAGGTTAATCCTTTGCAGTATTCCTAGACTTCCTGTTTTTGAGATTTGTTATCAAACTGTCCCCATATGCTCAGTTTGTCATAACAGTTTCTTAACTTTAAGCCTTAAGGCATTTTTCTTCAATAACTTTTGCAAACCACTTTGAATGCTAACACCATTCAGAGTGTGAGTCTTGACTATTATCTTAAACTGCCTTCATGTACTTTTAAATCAACTGTGATGATATAGTTCCGGTCATGAAAGGACTATTGAATCTTTTATCTTTAGAAAATACGGAATACTGTAGATAGACGTACTACATAGAGCTTTAATGTAACTGCATGGTAGATGGTTAGGTCACTGTGGATTTGTGTAATCCCAACGCTTCCCTTTTATAAAGTTAAAAACCGTTTTTAATTATCGCTTTAGTTAATTAGTTAATCATTATTTTCATCTAGTTGCGTTATTTTAGTAGTTGTTAATTGTGGAACTTTATGTTCCACCTTCTATTCAAAAGCCGAATTTATATTTTCTTTTAGAGTTTAATCTAAGTAACTAGTTTAAAACCTTCTTTGTGGGATCGACCTGGTCTTATCCAGTACTACTTGCACATCTACCTACACTTGGGTATTGCACACAAGCGCATACAAAATATTTTCGTGTCACTAACCCTCACTCTTTATAAATGATGATTTGAATACAAATTGAACTCTCTCTCTCTCTCTCTCTAGAGTGGATGGATACAATTATAGCTCACACAATAACTCTTTAACGAGTCGATAATACAAATGAAAGCTCACTACAATTTTCTCTCTCAAGAATTACAATTGAAATCTAGAGCAAATTGATTTTTCACTCAAACTAGGACTCAAATAGAAATGATGATTAACCAAGTTGTTTAAATGATTTTGTTAATGTTCCTTGTTGTGTATAATCCTTAAAAACATCCCTATATATAGCTTTTGAAAGATTATAGCCGTTCGGAGTGATTGGGGGGTGTAAAAACAATTTTTGGAGAGTTTAGAAAACTAGCCGTTATGCTGTAATGCGCGATTTAGTCGACTGAATAAGCGATCCGGTCGACTGGATGAGAGTACCAGTAGCTACCAATAAAAACACAAATTAGTTGACTGATTTTTGGTCCAATTGATTGAACTTTGAACTCTTCAGTCAACTGTATAAACAGTCCAGTCGACTGTGTCGACTAATTTGGTAGACTGGCAGCTTTTTACTAAAACGGCCATAACTCCTTCTACAAAACTCATTTTTGCGATCCGTTTAAAGATTCAAAAACTAGATTCAAATACATTTCCAACCATATAAAACTCAGCATATAGTTCCTTACCAATTAGACCAACTTTTCCTTTAAAGATGATCCATTTGCAAAGGGTACTTGATTTTGACTTAGCCACTTGAAAACTTTCGTGAAATGAATTTAATTGAGTGGTCTAAGTACGTTTAGGTCCCTGAAAGTATTTTAAAGTATAGGAGCAAGGATCCTAAAGTCCAACTAAAGTTACTTGAGCCCCTATGAATGATTGATCAAAATACTTACAAGTAAATCCTAGACTCAAACAAAGGATGAAAATATCTTCAAGTCTTCAAGCTTGATCATTGTTGAGCTCCATCACTCTTGGACTTCACCGTATGCTATCTCATGATCTCAAACAAAGTTAGAACATTTAAATGCATAAATCAAGAGATTAGCACAATGAAAATGACTTGATAATTGATTCGAATAGAACCATTAAGAGCATGCAATAATCACTAGATTTGTCATCAAAACAAACATAAATAATGCCTTAAAGAAATTCAAGGCTAATAATTTTCCCCTTTTTGATGATGTCAAAAACATGCAATAGAGATATGGAAATTAAAGCACAATAAGTGTCATTTTTATTTTATCATTCAAAGTAGCAAGATATGCAAAGTATGAATCCAAAAATGATAACTTTCTAACAATCTCTATTACTATATCATTTTTCCCATTTTTAAAGATCTCTATCATATCATTATCCCAAATTTTAAATATCTCAATCAATTTTTCCCTTTTTGACAACAAAAAAAAGATTGGGAGTTTGAACTAAAAGTTCCCCCTCAAGATAAACAAACATGTCAATTTAGGCAACAAGATACCAAATCAACTAACATAAACATTGACACAGAATTAAATTGTGTGCTTCTTGTGCAATACTCAAGTGTAAGTGGACGTGCAAGTAGTATTCTGGTAAGACCAGGTCGATCCCACAGAGAAGGCTTAAGTTACCTCCTTAGACTAAACTCAAAAATAAAAATAAAAAAATAAAAATTCAATATTTGAATAAAGTGTAGAACACGAAGTTCCACAATTAACAACTACTAAAGTAAAGCAATTAAACTAGTAATTAACTAAAGCGATAATTAAAACGATTTTAAACTTTATAAAAGGAAAACGTTGGGATCACACGAATCCATAGTGACCTAACCATCTACCATACAGTGTCATTAATGCTCTATGGAGTACATCCATCTACAGTATTCCGTTTTATAAAGATAAAGATTCAATAGTCCTTTCATGACTGGGACTATATCATCATAATTGATATAAAATACATGAAGGCGGTTTAAAACAATAATTAAGACTCGCACTATGAATGGTGTTAGCATTCAAAGTGGTTTGCAAAAGTTATTGAGGAAAAATGCTTTAAGGCTTAGAGTTTGTTTTGACAAATTGAGCATATGGGAACAATTTGATAACAAATCTCGAGAACAGAAAGTCTAGGAATATTGCAAAGGATCATCTCAAGAATCTGAAGATTCAATCGATCGGCACGCTCTCGATTGATCGAGCATCATCATCTCTCGAGCGATCAAAATGTCTTCGATCGCTTGACTATATCTCTGGTTCGATCGATCGAACTAACTTCGATTGATCGAACACAGGTTTTATGTTGGTGCATGGCAGAGGCTGGAGATCATTGTTTCATCGTGATCTCCTAACTCTGGAACTACTTAGACATAGGCTGGAGTACTGCAGATTGATTTTTAACGTGAGAAAGCATTAAGGGTCTGTTTGGTTGTGTTTTAATCATAAAAATCCTAAAAACTATGGTTTAACAAGAAACTAACATGCAAAACTATGATTACCACTACTTATACTACGAAAAATCACTAACAGAATATAAAAAGCTAATAATACAAAACCTGGAACGTAGTCTTAAGATTAAACTTGCTGAAAAATCCGACGAAAACCAATATCAAACTTTTAAACCTACAAAAACCAAACTCAAACTCTCTATCTCTCTCTATAAACTATGAAACAAAAGGTGGGCGACCTAAGGACGTGTTTACAACTAATATATATAGAAAAACCTAGGCTAAGGTTACAATAATGCATCTCTGCTGCGTGGCCGCGTTATTTTGAAAAGGCATGTTCGATCGATCGAACATCATTCAATCGCTTGAATGGTGGAATCCTCGAGCGCTTGAGCATCCTTCGATCGATCGAAAGTTCGATCGCTCGAACTTCATATTTCAGCTTTGAATTGTCTTGCTTGTAATTAAGCTCGCTCGAACTTCATATTTCAGCTTTGAATTGTCTTGCTTGTAATTAAGCTTAACCCTTTTTCTGTTATTCATTCCTGCACACAGCAATCTGCACAAAATAGCAGCTAAAACAATCCAACTCATCATAGATTTGTCATATTGTATATAAACTGGCATTGTAACACAAATTACAGATATAATAGGGAATTGTAAACTAAATCAGTATATTTTCTTATTCTAGTGCAGTTGTATTTTATAAATACCCCCGCTTGTCAAACATAATAGTATGTTCCCCTTCAACATATGTATATATGAATAAATACCAATTATAAGATCAAAATCCTTAGGAGGATGGATAAAAAATAACGTGCCATTCTAAATGCAAGCATGATTTCATAATCAAAACAAATTAGTGTGATAAACCAAACATGATTAGCATGCTACCAAAATCATAAGATGTATCAAAACAAATTATCTATCCTACTCCTACTAGGCTTAAGGTAAGAGATTTAACCATTGTCCAAGCATCTCTTAGATGTTTCATTTGCCAAGTTGGTAGGAAAGGATCCCTTCACAACCCAAACTATGTTAATTTTCTTACGAAATAAGTATTTGTAATTAACATGCCCCTTTTTCATGCAATAATGACAAGTTATATGATGAAGGGTCAGCTATTTACAATGATACTACTAATACTGATAATATTTATACAAAAGTTGTGGTCGAATAGCTATATCTCAAGCTCTAAAAATCACATGGACAACATGTCCAGATATAAAATTAGCAAAAGCTAAACTCTGTAGATTCTGACTCAAAAGTCGTCAGCTTCTGATCCTGCTGGTGGTGCCTCATCCTCTGAAATGATATCCATCTCCTCAAGGGGAGCATCCTCAATCGGTGCGGCAAGATCTCCGACTACCACTCTGATATCCCAATCCTCAACTATATCTACATCTGTGTCCTCTACCATGTCTGCCATCATCGCCTGATTAGCGACGTCGACGACTACAACAACAAATCCATCAGCTATGTCCAACGCCCCTACTAATGCAGCCTCTCCCATAACAAATCCAACTAGTTGACCGACCATCTCAGCTATCCATCCTACTACCATATCGGTCATGGCTGCCATATGCCTTATAGGTCCGGCTGGTAACTTTGGCATAATGGGTACCTCCGGCACAACTACATCCTCGTTAGGAACATCCTCCTCTACTATCTCCATGATCACATCTCCCTCTACCACTGTGTCATCCTCTCCAATCACGATATCTGCCTCAATGGCCTCGAGGTCCTTTGGCTCAAGCTCTTGCTATGGCTCCTTGTCAGAAGCATACTCTGGCTCCTCTGGGTCATCTTCCGGCTCATCATCATCGTCATCGTCTGCAGGCTCCTCCTCTACTGGGTGCTCAACGTCCCCATCCTCTAACTCTGGGTCCTTCTCACCCTGAATTGGCTCAGGCTTTGGAATTTATACATCGGGCACTAGTGATGGTGGGGCTGTCGGTGCTGGTGCAGCTACAGGCTATGGTGGAACAGGCTTAGCTAAAATAGCTCACAACTCAGTCTTGTCTACCTCCAGCTTACTCTGAATCAATCTAGCCATCTCCTGGTATATAGCTACTCGGGTCATAGCATAGTGATACACATTCATGGGTATCTCTGTCGGGTGTGTCGTGCCCATAACAAAGAGAGAAGTTCACATCCTCTCCTCCAAATAACGACTAGCTATCTGGCGAATGTGGCTTTGGTATATCTCTAGTATGGCTGGCTCCACTGTGTCGCTATAAATAATATGTTCGCCAAAAGAATAATCCACAAATAGGTGAAAATCCGGATCCATGCTAACCTACAAAGGAACTATCTATCATCAGGAAGACGAACTTATCTTAAACTCATATCTCATCTCAGGGATCTTAAAATACTAAGACCAGATGGTGTGGAATTGTTAGTGAACGAAAGTATCATAACCTAGAGCTCTGTTACCAAAAATCTTGTCACGCTCCGGAGTAGCAAAAATAGAGAAAAATAAATTTCCTTTTGGGTCCATAGGGACTGACGATTGAATGTCACTAATTGTCCACACCACATAGTACTAGTCAACTAGAAGCAACAAGAACAATAATAATATCAAATTGAATATTATACAAAGGTCCTAACTATTACAATAACATCAGAGTCATCCACAGGAACATAACAAATTTGAAAGCAACATATGCCCAAGTACCTGATGTTGTCAATATCAATACATAAAAGTATACTTTACTTTTCTAAAGATTTGCAGTGTGGAAGTAAAGGTCGAACCCACAGAGATTGAAATACTACAACTCTTAATTTTAAAACCTAAATCTAATTAATTATGAAAACGAGATTTTAATTTTGAATTTAATTAAACTAAGAACAATAAAATAAATCTAAATTATGAAAGCAATTTAAAAGTGTTTTTATAAATATTTTTAAAGGAACCTAGGATTGCAAATCCACCACTAGCTTCATAATAAGGGTATTTATGAATTATTTTAGCTTATTAAGTTGGATGATAATGGGGAATTGTAGCTACAAGCCCAATTTCTCCGTCAAGAAAATAACTATGGTTCAAGCACCAACATAATCCATCTTCTTATCCCACACTAAACTAGGGTTGTGGTATAATCCGTCTAATCTAGGCATGGACTATTTGGATACTTGATAGCACAATTCAATAAAGCACCATTACATGTAAACAATCCATACAAGCACAGCAAATATAGATCATTGAGCACATCACAGTCAAAATAGATCTAAGACAAGAATAACCTTTGAAAGTTATGATTTAATCAATAAAAGTACGATTTATTTATAAAAATCCTCTAAACATGTAATCATCATCCATACATAATAAATCTAAAATAAAAACATAAATAAAACCCTATTACTTGGCTAGGATTTCATTGAAACCCTAGATTTAGGTTTAGTTGGCCATAGAATTGATGAACAACAAGAGGTTGATGGAGGAGGCCATGGGAATCCTTGGTCTTCTTCTTCTTCTCCTTACTTTCCTCCCTTCAATGGCTGAAATTTTAGTTGTATATGGTTGTATCTAATGTTGTGTAATGATTTGTATATATAAATTTGATTTAGAATAGGATTTGTATAGAGTTTGGAAGGATTTAGGAAGCTTTCCTAAGTCAAATCGCGCTAAAACTGCTGTTTTTACGTTTCTGGACGTATTTAACCAATTCGGATCGCACAGGGCTCTTCAGGGCTTCAAAATACACAACTTTGACTTTTTCAAAGGGTTGCTCGCGCGGGTCGCGCGCGCGGGTCGCTCCAGCGACCTGGGCTTTTTCCAGAATTTTTTCAGATTTTTCGTTGCTCTGCACCACTTTCGTAGAATTGCGATAACTTTTGACTCGGACCTTGGATTGACTCACTGTTTGCGGCCACGCGTCCGTAACTCGAAGATCTACATTTTATATCTCTGGAGAAATTTCTCAAATCGGAAGTATTACTTGTCAAAAATGCAATTTTCCGAGGCTGTTACTGCGTTCTTCCTTCACCGGAACCATCTTTTGAGCCCAGAATGACTTCCAAAGCCACTAATCATTGGATTTTCGTGCATTTTCATATTAAAGCTCCAAAATCTACAAAATATATAATACCTATTAAAAATCACTTAATAATTACATGAAATGGGCTAACAAAGCGTATTTTTAGGACTATAAACGGCAACTATTCGTCGTCGATCACACCCCCAAACCTACTCTTTGCTAGTCCTCGAGCAAAGAACAGAAAAATAAAACTACTACAAATACTACTCCATTTTCGTATGGATCACGATCGCATTTAGCATATGCAACAAGCCTTTTAAACCCCTAGGTGTCCCTAGTAGGACGAGTGAAGTCTCGTGAGGGTTCTCGTCAACAAGTCACCCACAACCATCTTTATTAACTTATAAATTTAAAAAGTTTTATTCAAACGAAAAATAAAACAATCAATACTCCTTATTATAAAACAATGATTCGAAATAGAATAATGAACAAGAAGAAACGGAATCAAACGTTCACCTACGTCCTAAAAAACAATCCCAAGTACATGAATCGTATAAAGTAATAGAATTTCTCATAAAATTGCACGTGTGTGATATGGTCGTCAAATGAACACGCGCATGTCATGAACTTGGAATATAACTCAGATGACCATCTAACTATGTCTCGACTACGAATCTCACAATGTTAATTACACTCTAAAATGAAACACTCAGAAACATGTGTAATTTCTCTAGTATACGTGAGCAAAAGAATTATGTTTTCAAGACGAATAACGCTCACATACGACACAAAAAAGACGCATAACACGAAAGAACAATAGTCTCATGGATAAGATGCCAACAATCAAGAAAAATTAATCATGACCATGTTTTAATCCCCCTCCCATCGTTTTCATATCCAAACCATGTTTCCTAGGATCAAATAGGACTTTTCAACGGTTGTAATGTGGCTCAGGTAATGAAAAAGGATAGAAAGGATTCATTAGGTAGTTTTAGAATGGCATTGTAAGGCATGTTCGATTTCTTTCATTCATCTCTTCTACCAACTTTATCTTTTCATTCTCTTCTTTTTCATATTTCTTTCATTTTTTTTTTCATTTTTTTCATTTTTTTTTATCAACCTTCTTCTTCTTTATTTTTTTCAATCTTTTCCTTTCCTTTCGTTGTTTTTTGCATAAGTAATCATCAAAATACAAAGCAACTATCCCAATAGCATCTTATTTTCTTCTTCTTCTTATACAACACATCGCCTTATCAACACTAAAAGGTGACGAATCTTTCAGTGGTGAACTCCAAGTTGGTCAAGTTGGAGCAAAAACAGGATAATGGTAATTGAAGAAAAAGATGGCATTTTAATGGCTCAAAGGGCGAACTAAGGAAAATTATCATTTATCGATCGGCAGTAAACAAAGAGGGCCTAAAATCATGTCCTAGGGTGATATGGTTCTTCAATACTTACGATGGAAGATTATTTAGCATGGTAACAAATATTTTAACTTGACTATCAACCAAAACAAGAATAATGAGACTAAACAACAAGTAAATGCGCTATTTCAATGAAATTCGACAAACACAAAATGTATTCATAACCCTCTAAAAAGAAAAGATAGGCTCAAAAGCTTACTGGGTTTAGTCTCCACCATGTGTTATCTAGAAATCCAAATCATATTATAGCTCACATCAAACATGTATTCAAGCGACTACGTGCAGTGCATAGGTTTGTGTGCAAATTTATGATATAAAACTATTATTCGAACGATACATATCCTAGAACGTCGCATCATGACTTCAGTAAATGGTTAATCACATATTCTTTTGTTTACCATTCTATAACAATTCAAAGTTCTCTATAAAAAAGTATCAAATTGATATTGCAAAAACGTCGATAACATCGTTTATTCAAACACACTTATTGAAAATTATTTAAAATTTTTGCATAAAATAATGTGCATGTGTGAGTGCATACCCCCAAACCTAAACCATTCATTGTCCCCAATGAAACAATAAAATGAAAGAACAGAGAGTAGGTAAGGAAGGAACGATAGTACCTCGATCTCGGCAAGCATAGAACAGGTAAATGTATAAAAATATGGCGATAAAGTTCAAATGTACCTGTTAATACTAGATAAACGAAAAGAAACTAACAAAAGAATATTAAAAGTAAATGAAACCGAAATATAAAATATAAACCGATAAACCAATCGAAGTTAAACTGAAACGAACAACCGGAATAAAACGGAAAAGTATAAATGTAACAAGGAAAACAACAACTAACTCGATCTAAAATGACCTAATAAACAAAAACAGAAACGTAAAAACTACCTGATTAGGTGGGGAGGAAATAGGTAAGACAACAAAAGAAAACATCAAGAAAACGGGGAATCGCGCGAGCGGCCGTCGCGCGCGCGAATTCTGATTTTTTTTTTTTTTTTTTAATCTCTCGCGCGAGCGAGATACCTCGCGCCCCGCGAAACCAGGCGCGACCTGATCCTGAGGCCTTATAAACAAAAAAGTAAGAAAAATTCACTAAGGCACATTCTCGCGCCAGCGAGCCGCGCGAGCGACGTCTCGCGCGAGCGGGCCGCGCGAGCGAGAATGGTATTTTATCTTGGCTCACTTATTTTTTGTATATAAATTAAAAATAACTTTACTCAAACCCCCAAACCTATCCAGAAAACTCAAAAACTGACCAAAACCACCCAAAAACATCAAAAATCAAAGAAAATGACGAAATTAAACTTGGGTTGCCTCCCAAGAAGCGCTAACTTTTACGTCTTTAGCTAGACCATTCTAGCTCAAGACTCAAGGAGGCCGTAAATTGAATTTTGTACCCTTTAGGGCATTAGGGAAATTCTAGTGAAATGTCGAAACAATGTCGATATGTGTTAATTCATTTGACGGCTCACCTTTCTCGTTATTACATCGATTCTTTACCTTTCGAGTAAATTCTTCATTAGGGGCCGAGGTATTAGGATTCATCCAATCATTTTCTACTATATTATTCTCCACACTCATATTTATTACTTTGTTAGGCTCAGTATTCCCTCTTACCTCACCTTCCGCCTCACATAGGTAATCGTCGTCTTTAGGAGGTTGATCCATAGCATTAAAAACGTTTAATTTTAAGTTCATGTTCCCAAACGACACTTTCATTACCCCCGTCCGGCAGTTAACACGTGCGTTAGCGGTTGCTAAGAATGGACGGCCTAGAATGACAGGAGTGTGTTTCCTAGCATCTAGCACGGGTTCAGTGTCAAGGACCATGAAGTCGACAGGAAAATAGCATTTATCAACCTTAACCAAGACGTCCTCGACGATTCCTCTAGGTATTTTAATAGAACGATCCGCTAATTGTATTGTAGCGGCCGTAGGTTTCAGTTCACCTAAACCTAATTGTTTATAGACGTGATAAGGTATGAGATTAACACTAGCTCCTAAGTCAAGGAGAGCCCGATGAATGATAGTGTCACCTATGACACATGAAATAGTTGGCGTACCAGGATCCTTATACTTTGGAGATGAGTGTTGAAAAATAGAACTTACTTTTTCCGTGAGAAAGACCTTTTTCGGAGTATGACTACGCAATTTACGTTTTTGAGTACAAAGATCTTTTAGACATTTAGCATAAGCGGGAATTTGTTTTATAGCGTCGAGGAATGGAATATTAATTTTAACTTGTTTAAATACCTCGAGTATATCTTCAGTTTTTGACGTTTTCTTTGGCAAATGTGACGGTCCCTCAACATTAGGTGGATATGGCATTCTCGGAATATAATTTGGTGGGACCGGTTCATTTTCTTTTCTAGTTTGATTCACGTCCTCACCCCTCACTTTATTCGAGTTAACGTTTACATCCCTCATAACCTCCCTCGGAATCTCAACAACTTCTTCCTCTCGAATAGTCGTCCTAGTTGACACAGCGTTCACTTGCTCATTCGTACCACCCACCTCGTATTGTCCCTTAGGGTTCGGAATAGGTTGACTTGACAACTTACTCTCGGTTAAACGATTTAGCGTGTTAACTATTTGTCCCACTTGGGACTCTAGTTTTGTAATGGACTGGGTGTGGGAATGTACTAACTGGATCACCGAACCAAAACTTTCAAGTGAGGCCAACACCTTCTCCTCAAATGCATTATTACGTGGAGGTGGAGGAGGAGGTTGTTGGTATTGACATTGTTGAGGTCTATAAGCGTTAGGGAAATTACTCATCTCATTATTATTATTATTATTATTTTTCCACGAGAAATTGGGATGGTTTCTCCAAGGCGCATCCGGATTATTAGTAGTCGAATTATAATTATTTCGTGGGTATTGTTGAATAGAATTAATGTGTTGCTCCACGAATTCCGGAAATTGACTCACCGATGGACATGCAAGTATAGAATGTGAAGGATCAGAACATAATGCACAAATTTCATAAGCGGGTGAGGTAATCATTTGGTTCATTGTTAAAAGTCGGTCAAGTTTTTTAGATAGTTCTTTTATTTCAATTGACTGACTTGACTCGAACTTTACCTCTCTCTTAGGTTGTGAATGATATCCCTCGGAACGTACTGATACAGCCTGATGCATCGAATTCTCGCTTAACGTTTCAAAAATTTTCCAGGCCTCATCGGCGCTTTTGTGTAGGAAGGTACCCGCACAAACAGCATCGACAGTATTCCGGACCGAAGGAATAAGTCCCTCGTAAAAGACCTGGACCAACTACCACTTAGGAACCTGATGATGTGGACACGAGCGTAGTAGTTCTTTAAATTTTTCCCACGTGTCATAAAGAGTCTCCCCATCTTGCATCACAAAATTAGTTATATCTTTTCTTATCTTATTTGTACGCATAATAGGGAAAAACTTTTGTAAAAAGGCGGTGTGTAATGCTTCCCATGTTTTTATTGTGTTTGGCTCAAGTGATTGAAGCCAATACTTCGCTTTGTCTCTTAAGGAGAATGGGAAGAGCCGCAATTTTAATTCATCATTATTTAGGTTTTGTATTTTCAAAGTAGAGCATATGTCCTGAAAATCTCCTAAGTGTTGATATGGATCTTCATTTAGACGGCCATGGAAAGACGGAAGTAGCGAGATCGTAGACGACTTTATCTCAAAGTGAGATGCCGTCGCCTCCGGTAAATCAATACATGTTTGTGGCGTGTAAGTCGTAGGAATAAAATAATCTTTAAGTGGAGGAGGTGGCGGTATATTGAGATTATTCATATTAGTTCCGTTGTTATTTTGGTTGTTTTCGTTATTATTTCCAATGTCTTCCATTTTAATCGGTTCTATGTTATGAAAGCGTGTTTTCTTTAGTCTTGTAAGAGTACTACGTATTTCAGATTCAAATAAAGACGTTGGTTTTGGTGTCAAATCATCGTCTATTAAAAACCTTGTTCTAGAAGTTAAGTTTGAGGACTTATTAAGTCTTAATGTACGTTCAAGTTCAGAGTCAAAAGGTTTTAATTCCGGTTTATTTGAACGCGTACCTAACATATACTAAAAGAAAGTAAACTAAAAACAAAAACTGAATCAACAAAAGAAAACAAATAGCAATCACGCAACTAAGATAACAAGCACTCAACTACTGTGATGCTTGCAAATTATTCTGTAATGCAATGACCGCGTCAAGCCCAGCGCCCCGGGTTTCCTAGCTAATGCAGTGCAATTAACCCTAAACTAATGCAAATAGTGCGTCACAGCGCCCTGACTTACAGTGGTTTAAAGTGAGTTTCACACGAAGCAATTTATTTTATTTTATTTTTATTTTAATTTACGTAAGCTCCTTTGATGTAATTAGCTGCTCCACTTGGAAACGTTGGAATTGATGACTTGATAACCTAGAAAATAAAAAAAAACAAGTTAGTAATTTAAAACAAAAACGGAAAATAAGCAAAAGAAAACCTAATATAATATTTATGAATTAACTAAACTAAGATTATAAAACTAAAGGTAGTAATGCAATCCCCGGCAACGGCGCCAAAAATTGATGTTGTCAATATCAATATATAAAAGTATACTTTACTTTTCTAAAGATTTGCAGTGTGGAAGTAAAGGTCGAACCCACAGAGATTGAAATACTACAACTCTTAATTTTAAAATCTAAATCTAATTAATTATGAAAACGAGATTTTAATTTTGAATTTAATTAAACTAAGAACAATAAAATAAATCTAAATTATGAAAGCAATTTAAAAGTGTTTTTATAAATATTTTTAAAGGAACCTAGGATTGCAAATCCACCACTAGCTTCATAATAAGGGTATTTATGAATTATTTTAGCTTATTAAGTTGGATGATAATGGGGAATTGTAGCTACAAGCCCAATTCCTCCGTCAAGAAAATAACTATGGTTCAAGCACCAACATAATCCATCTTCGGTTAGCACGAATTATCCCACACTAAACTAGGGTTGTGGTATAATCCGTCTAATCTAGGCATGAACTATTCGGATACTTGATAGCACAATTCAATAAAGCACCATTACATGTAAACAATCCATACAAGCACAACAAATATAGATCATTGAGCACATCACAGTCAAAATAGATCTAAGACAAGAATAAACTTTGAAAGTTATGATTTAATCAATAAAAGTACGATTTATTTATAAAAATCCTCTAAACATGTAATCATCATCCATACATAATAAATCTAAAATAAAAACATAAATAAAACCCTATTACTTGGCTAGGGTTTCATTGAAACCCTAGATTTAGGTTTAGTTGGCCATAGAATTGATGAACAGCAAGAGGTTGACGGAGGAGGCCATGGGAATCCTTGGTCTTCTTCTTCTTCTCCTTACTTTCCTCCCTTCAATGGCTGAAATTTTAGTTGTATATGGCTGTAGCTAATGTTGTGTAATGATTTGTATATATAAATTTGATTTAGAATAGGATTTGTATAGAGTTTGGAAGGATTTAGGAAGCTTTCCTAAGTCAAATCGCGCTAAAACTGCTGTTTTTACGTTTCTGGACGTATTTAACCAATTCGGATCGCACAGGGCTCTTCAGGGCTTCAAAATACACAACTTTGACTTTTTCAAAGGGTTGCTCGCGCGGGTCGCTCCAGCGACCTGGGCTTTTTCCAGAATTTTCTCAGATTTTTCGCTGCTCTGCACCACTTTCGTAGAATTGCGATAACTTTTGACTCGGACCTTGGATTGACTCACCGTTTGCGGCCACGCGTCCGTAACTCGAAGATCTACATTTTATATCTCTGGAGAAATTTCTCAAATCTGAAGTATTACTTGTCAAAAATACAATGTTCCGAGGCTGTTACTGCGTTCTTCCTTCACCGGAACCATCTTTTGAGCCCAGAATGACTTCCAAAGCCACTAATCATTGGATTTTCGTGCATTTTCATATTAAAGCTCCAAAATCTACAAAATATATAATACCTATTAAAAATCACTTAATAATTACATGAAATGGGCTAATAAAGCGTATTTTTAGGACTATAAACGGCAACTATTCGTCGTCGATCAGTACCCATTTAACTAATAAAGTTCAACAGTAAAATAAACTAATAACTATCGAGTTCTTTAGTTGGCGTAACATCATCGTCAGCGTAGCAACCTTCTCTGGCATAACCCGTATCAGTGGGGCCACCCTTTGCATATTCCCATTCGGGGGTAGCAGCTATTGTCATAAGCTCTATTATCTGCACTAAGAGGGACAGGATAATCTGGACGGGGAATGTCCAAGCAATAATGGCCATCAGCTTACTGAGAGCTGAGTGATAGGAACTCACAAGGTACCAATTATATAATGTAATAACAAGTCATGAATTGAATAAGATGTAGTGTTACAATAGTATATTCATCTTTATTCAAACGCCATTACTCAACCCTTATCGTCTTATTATCCTAAGATCGATAATCGACACGATAACCAACATACCTTGATTGAAAGAACAGACTCAATCGTTTAACTTATATAAATATACCATCATTTTGTCCATCACTCATTAAGGATATACACCATCCACCGTATGTCATGGACACCACGTTGGTCCTCCCCTACTCGTTAAGGATATAACCCATCCACCGCATGTCAGGGATACAATGCTTCGAATAATATCATATTAAATCTATAACCACGACTCATCGATGTCTACCAGTGATCCTGCATCCACCGCTCGTTAAGGATATAATCCATCCACCGCTTGTTAAGGTTATAACATGGATCATCTGGCTATCTCAGGACTACTTAGCCCTGCTCACGTACCATTCCTAGAACTTATCAAAGCTACTTATGTTCTGTACTAACATTGATACATGACCTTCCATTATGCCCTGACTACTCTGATTGAAATGAACCGATATCGAACTCATACAAGAACCATATAGCATCTAACATCATCATGTTAATCTGTTATTCTTAATCGTACTTATCTTTGTTGTTACATTATCCCTAATCAACCCATAATCGTATACCGAAAGTCCAAATTGAGAATCGAACGATCGAACCTTTATATAATAAACAAACGAAACAATCCATGTTTTGCTAATGTCAATCGATCGGGACAAGGGTCAATCGATTGGGATAAAACATGTAATAATCGATTGGGAAAACATGTCAATCAATTGGATCCAAATCAATGTCAATCGATTGATAACTTTTGTAATATATTGATTGGGTTACAATCTATCCAATCGATTGGTAATCTATCCAATCGATTGGGACTCAATTGATGACAATCGATTGGGAAAAGTACAATCGATTGGTACTTCGTCTTCTCCAGCAGATACGTAAAACAGAATATATAAACATCTTAAGGACATATTTAATACATCCAATCCATATCAAAGCTTGTAAAAACATCATAGAGTGAGACCAAGTGAGTTTATAACTCACCTAGATATGTGTGGGGTGTGTTTGGTTATGGAGGCCTTGAGCGCTCTCTCTTTCTCCTCTCTATCTTCTTTGTCTCTCTGTATCTCTCTGCCTCCTTCTTTCTCCTTCTTCTTATTCTTCTTCTGCCTTCTTTATTCTCCTCCTCTCTGTCTCCGTGAGTGTGTGTATGTAAGCTTGTGTATATATATGTGTATATGTATGTTTGAGTGTGTATATATATATAACTCACTCTCTCTCAATCTCAAACTGTCCAAGAGGTTCAAATGGACAAAATGGGGCTGTATATATAGAGAAAATGAGTGCCACATGTTAAACCACGAAGCAAAGTTGAAAACTTATCTCTGTAGGTGGCAATCGATTGGTACTACTGGCAATCGATTGGTATCACATATTTCAAGGCAATCGATTGGGAAGAATGGCAATCGATTGGGATAGTGACACGTAATGATTTCAGGTCGGCAATATGTCAATCGATTGAGAAACATGACAATCGATTGGGAGATAAAAAAATGGCAATCGATTGGGACACTAAGACAATCGATTGGGATGAGAATTAGTATAAAGTCTTATTTATTACTCCCTCCGTCCCATTTATGTGTCCCTCTTTGGGAATCCAACTATTTAAGGGACAAAAAGAATTTACACATACTTTCCACAATTGCCCATAATCATTGCACTTTCTTTTTATTTTTATATATATATATATTTTTTGTTGCTATTGATTGCAAGGAAGGGTAGTTTAGGAAACTAAGCAAAATTAGCTTACTAATTTAGGAAAGTGGACAACAATTTTGGGACATCCTAATAAGGAAAGGGGAACACACATAAAATGAGACAAAGGGAGTAATACATTCCAAAATACAGGGTATTACAAAACGTGAAAGAGGGACGAAGAGAGAGAGGGACGATGGACTGGAAGGAAGTGGTGGTCAGTGCCGGACCGATTGGGGTCCACTGGTGGTCGGAGATGGAGGGACGAAGGGAGAGTGAGAGACGAAGAAAGATGGAGAGGATTGGGGGAATAATAATTAGATATGGTTTAAAATCAGTGGCCCTAATCAAAATGTGTCTTGATCCGTTTTTGACCAACGGTTTTACCCAGTGCGCTCGCTCAGTGTGTACTGGAGTCGGACTATATATATATATTTCTATATATATGCATAGAACAAGACATATATTACTATTTTGTGAAGGTTGGTGGGTATAAAGAGTAATTTTTTTAAACCATTTTTTATTCATCTATTATCCATATACGTCATTTTACAGATGAGTAGAAGCGTAATAAAAGTATTCTTTAAAAAAATGTGTACAAGGATTAAAGAAGTTGGGTGCTTATAGAATTTCCCTAAAAAATTTTCCATTAATACTGTCTACTATTACTACTCTACCAGTAGTGTTGAGTGGTGACCAATGGTTGACTTGAGTGGGGGCGAAGTGTGGTTGAGTGGTTAAGCTTAGGGTTTGTTCGAGACATCGACCTATAGATACACAAACTTCTCTCTCTCTCTCTCTCTCTCTCATTTATCACTCTCATTCCTGTCCATTAACTCGTTGATCGTCTTTCCAAGGTCAGTGAAATTCTACTTTTGTTCATCTCGCTTTTGCACCATCTGTTCTTAGTTCTAGAGATTGCTTAGATATGCCATTGTTTTCTGTATGTGTATATGTATATATATGTATGTATGGACGAAATGTATCTGATTGTAAGAGATCTGCTTCGGAGGGGGTGGTGTTGATTCAAATTGTTTATCGTCACTTTTGTAATTTAGAAAATGGCAATCAGATCTGATTATGCGGCATTACAGCATTGTTATTGTATTGTATATGTACATATATACATATACACAGAGACGCCTAGAAATATGTGCTATGTACATTAGCACTGTGTAATTGTAGTCGGTTTTGGCAATAGTTAGTGGTGAAAATGGTAGTTTCGTAGCTTTTTTTATCTGAATGTTTTGATCATAATGTTTATTTGTGTGGAATTGACCATGGCATGTTCAATTATTAACTAGAAATTGGGAATTTGTATTTATTTCCCTTGTAGTTGGTGTATTTTTTTTTGGAGGAAGTTAAATTAATAGCAAATGAGATTGAGCCAATCTTGAACACTCTGTGTAATGGTGGATAATTATTGTAGATTAAGACTATAAACGGCTAAAATGTCAATGTGGCAAAATACAAAACAAAAAATTTAAGCATCTATCATTTGTCACCAGCTAAATCGAAGCACCGAGGAATTAGAGTGGGATACTTAATATCTTTTTTTTTTTTTAACCTAATGTAGGCGAAAATGTACGTGTGTTGGACCTTTGAGGCAAGAACTGTCATTTGAAGAGAGAGATTTATGTGTGTGTGTGTATAGAGAGGGATTTTTGGTGGAAATTGAACTGATGAAGAAAGGATTGCAGAGAGAAGCAGCCAATTGATAGATAAGGGAATTATTAATATCTTTTGCAGCTTCATCTAATGTGAATTACCAGAAACGAAGTTTATATCGTTTCTGTTTACTCTTTGAAGTAAAGCATTAAAGATGATCTTAGCTACGCAGTTCTCTTCAGTTAGATCTGAAATCCTTTTCATGTTTAAAACTATTCGTTTGAGATATATTAGTGCATTCTTTAAAAGAAGCTCTGCTACTTATTTGGCATTTTTCTGTTTTTGCTTCTTGATTGATTACTTCTTAATTTTTCATATTATCGTTTTGCAGGACTATCACATAATTGCACAGACATATACATATATTTGTTGCTTTTTGTGAATTGTTTGTCTCTTGGCTTCAGGGATTTTTATTGACTGGTGCATCCATTTGACGTGGACCAGATGGAACAGGTAAAATAGTACTCATTTCTAAGTGGAATTTTGGATTCGTATGTGTTTTAGTGCCCATTCGGGTTATCTTTTGATTTAATCACTTTTTAGAAGAAGAGATGTTTAAAAACTAATAATTGGAGATTTTCAGAAATGTTGTTTTTGTAGATTTAAGAAGGAATCAGATTTTTTTAAAAAGCTAATCAAAAGAGTCATATTCTCTGAAAAAGTGATTGTTGGCCCCGAAAAAGGTATCTCAAACAAGCTAGGTTATGATGTTTGTAAACAATGCAGTATGAAAAAGTTGAGAAGATTGGAGAAGGAACATATGGTGTTGTCTATAAGGCTCGTGACCGCACGACCAATGAAACTATCGCTTTGAAGAAGATTCGCTTGGAGCAAGAAGATGAGGGCGTACCAAGCACTGCCATTAGAGAAATTTCTCTATTGAAAGAGATGCAACATGGAAACATTGTCAGGTATAAAGAAATCAAATAGTTCTTTTTAATAATTTAAGAGTGTGGCAAGAACTAGACTGTATTATATGTTCTGTACTTTCTCTTCTCTGTGTCATTGGTATTCCTTATGCAGTAACCAGAATGTATTTGCAAATCAGACGCTCTTTTCTCATTGATATTGGAGTAAGACATTAGATGATATCTTTGTTTTGAGAAATGCAGCATAGATCTGAAATATTGTTCTGTGTGACTATTGGTCAAACTGAAAACTAACTTTTGGAATTATCCAAGGCCACTAGACAAGTAGCATACTTTTTTAGTGAATGTCAAATTGTTGTTGACTCTTACCCTTAAAACATTTATCAAGGTCAGTGACACAACATTGATGTTTAAATATCCTATGAGGTACTAGGCATGGGGATAGACATTATAAAACAAGAAAAGAGAAAAAAGTAGGATATCATGTACTTGCTACTATCTTTGGCATAGGTAAATCTTGATGAAATAGTACTGATCTTGTTGCATGTGCTATACCTAATTGGCTAATAAATGGAAAAAAGGTAAATCAGTTTATATTTCCATTTCAGATTTCATGGTTGAACTATTCCTGATGTAAGTTTTCTTGAATCTGGGTGACAGATTACAGGATGTAGTGCACAGTGAGAAGCGTTTGTATCTGGTTTTTGAGTACTTAGATTTAGATTTGAAGAAACACATGGATTCATGTCCGGAGTTCTCGAAGGATCCACGTCTGGTAAAAGTGAGTGAGAACTTCCTGCCCTTTGGAGGTTGGTGCATATTGTGCTTTAAAAATTTATCCCACATGGGGACGATTTGAAACAATATTATCATCACTTTGAAATTTATAATAAGATATTTTGTCTCTCCTATATAGATAAATTGCTCTGCATTTTAAGTCCACTATAAATGGAGATTTTACACGAGCTCTTTAGATTTTTGGTACCGGCAGTGGTAGTTGATTTGATGAAGTAATTCTAGTTATTTTACTAGCAATATTAGTATTTTGCATCTGGAACCAAAGAGTCGGAAATGACAAGATTTCTAAATGTAAACAAGGGAGGGGAAATATCAGAACGAGAATAGTTTGGAGCATTAATTGACAAGGTTTCCTTAACTTCTCTGTAGCTACTGTAGCTACTGTTAAAAAGAATGGATTAGCGAGGTTGATATTTTGACCAAAAACCTCTCTCCCTTTTAGTGGATGAATTTCCATGTTTAAGGTTATTGCATTGTTTATGTGTTCTGATCTAAAAGATTGTGATGATGATCCAATGAACTTATAATAAAGTATCTTTTGGTCATCTTCTCTAATTTCCAGACGTTTCTGTACCAAATTCTCCGTGGCATCGCTTATTGTCATTCGCACAGAGTTCTTCATCGTGATCTGAAACCTCAAAACTTGCTGATAGATCGCCGAACCAATGCACTAAAGCTTGCTGACTTTGGATTGGCTAGAGCATTTGGTATTCCTGTCAGGACGTTTACGCATGAGGTATTAGTGTGCATCAGCTTTATGAAATCTGAAATGCTTTTATTCCCAACATGGTCTTAGCGGTATTCAGCTCTCCCGGATAATACCCTTTTGGCTTTGTTTTGGTGTTTTTGCTAAATTATCCCACTCGTGATTGGTAACATAAACTGTTCTATTATGGCGTACATTCGTGTCTAAATGATGATGTCTATGTATAAGCCTGGAACTGTGAGGAGTGAAGTCTTAAATCAATTTTACATTCCTTCTCTTGAAGTGCAAAATCCAAGTGAAGTGAGACACTGAGAGTGATGATGCAGCTTAAGCAAAATGAAGTTGATGTGGCTGTTCTAAAATTGGACAGATCTGAGGTGGTTTCTCTTCAGTTTCACAAGTTACAGGTCACAGCCAACTCCAAACACTTCGAAAAGGCTTGTAACATGGAGTGTTTTTGTGACCATGACAAACAGACACGTTAATGCCACTGAAGCAAACTGTGAGCTGTAGTTGTGAACTTAAAGATGATTTAGTGTGGAGATAGGAATTTGAAATATTTGGTTGCTATACAATGACCTCTATATCTATATTTTGTAAAAATCTCTTTTGCTGATAAAATGTTTCCATGTCTGGTGCTCATTGATGATTGTTCCAGGTGGTGACACTGTGGTACAGGGCACCAGAAATACTCCTCGGATCTCGCCACTATTCTACTCCTGTTGATGTGTGGTCTGTGGGTTGTATATTCGCTGAGATGGTGAATCAGCGACCATTGTTTCCTGGAGACTCTGAGATTGATGAGCTGTTCAAGATTTTCAGGTTCAGGCCTTATTCCCCGCATATTTTTCTTTTATTTTCAGAAAAAAATAATTGCAGGTCCCTCAATTTAGAATCTGGAAATGCATGCTCTTTAGACCAAGTTGTTGAGACCTGACCTTGTGACATTTGACTTTGAGCCTGGTCTTTTGAGAATATTCATGGCTCATTGCAGCTTAACCTATTTTGTCATTACTGCAAATATGGCACGATTTTACAGTCAACATTTCAACTTTTGGAATTTGACTTCGCAATCGAACTGGGATTATTAAGAATTTAAAAGTTTTAACAATTGCAAAACTTCCAAACATTTGAAGAAGGTTTTCATTCTCTTTCCTTTTCTTTGCTTTGGGTGAGACAATATTAAGAACATCCTCACATTAACGCTCAAGGAATCTGCTTGGGGCTTGACCTTTCAATTTCTGAATGAGAAACAGCATCCAAGTACTACTGGAGATGCAGGGTTCTGTGAAGTCTATTCTATCCAGGAAATATCTTTAGGCTTTTTCTTGAAACTTCTTTTAAGAAGTTTTGCAGGAGAATCTACACATGAATTTCAGTGAACACAAGCCTAATGTGATGGGTCCATTCCATGTTTTGAACATAACATTTTCTTTAAATGTTTTGAGTTGGCTATGATTTTTCGTTTTCGTTTTCGTTTGACCTCTCCTCCCCCTGAAACCTAAAAAAAAGGAAGTAATAAAACCAATAAAAAGAAAAACTCTCATAATTTGTGGATTTCCTTGACAATAGATGGTGGAGAAGAAATTTCAGATGATTTGTTTCATGTTTAGATATGCTGACCAAAAACGAAAGAGAATGTGTGTGTGTGTGTGTGTGTGTGCGTGTGTGTGTGTAACTTTGATTGTATTCCATTATATTGATATTTGTTTTTTTTTTTTTTTTTTTGAAGCATCTTGGGTACTCCAAATGAGAATACATGGCCAGGAGTGACTTCTTTGCCGGATTTCAAATCTGCTTTTCCAAAGTGGCCTCCCAAGGTGACAGGGTTTTGCATTTTCACAATATATTTTGATCTTCTAATAATATTCAGATACCTCATTGTAATATATGGTGCATCCCCTACACTTCAGAACCTGGCAACTGTGGTCCCAAATCTGGATTCAGCGGGTGTTGATCTTCTTATCGTAAGTTCAGAACTGACATCTTCGCTGAAATTTATTCTGATCTGGTAACAAGATAATGGTGGCAAATCCCATCTATTTCTGGAGAATGTTTCTTTTAGTTTTCTTCTTGCACCTAAGAAGCTATTTTTTGATATATTGATTTTGACCTCCATTTAGTATAAAAGATCCTTTACAGGTGCGTCTATTGGCCTGAAAGCTCACTTTTTAGCTCCTGCATGGTAGAGCATCATCATCACATAGCTAGCTGCCTTTCTGTAATGAGTCTGATGAGACCAAGCGCTGCCTCTGGTTTTTAAGCTTAATCATCAGACAGCTTTTTTCTCTGGGTTGATTGTACTTTGCATCCTTGTAGTAACACTCGGTGTCACTTGGCCCACCATAGTATGAAAGTTGACATATTTGACCCCGAAGTTTCTAATTTAGGTCAATTTGCTCTCTCCGTAAAATCTGTCAGAGTTGTCAAATAATTGTCAGAAAACTTCAAAATCTGTTTAAATTCACGAATACGGTCAATGGTTTTGATGGAAGGTGCAAATTAGCAAATTAGAACTTCCTGTGTTGGAAGAGAGTAGTGCGGGTGATGGTGAAATAATGTTGGAAGAGAGTACTATGGGTGATGGTGAAATAGTTGTTCAGTCTGATACAGAAGGTGGTCGTGATAGAACTAAGTCCTAATTTGGAACTAGGACTTTTGGCAGGGATTTTGATGGAAAATTTTTTGTATAGAAAGAGGAAGAAACGAAAGGGATCGTATAAGCATGGGAGATGTTCATTTTGGACATCCATAGGGCGGTTTTCGGACCTTCACCCATTATTGTGCCTTTCCAGATAGGTTATTGCTTCTGGGGCTGATTCAGGTGCGGCTGGTTTGGGGGTCTATGTTTTGTTTTTGTTGCTGATTCGGATACGGGCAGGTGTGGGTGTCTCTATATGTTTTTGCTCGGGTTTCGCTGTTGCTTAGTTTTTGTTTTGGGTTTTTCCTAATTTTCAGGGAGTGTTTGTATTGGCTAGGCTATTGTTATCGCCTTGTTGACCTTTTAATATTTTAACGACTGTTTAAAATGGCCTTTTAATAATTTAACGACTGTTTTAAAAAAAAATATGTGCCAACTTTAAACCTGTTTTTTGGTGTGTGTGCGTGCGCGCTCGTGACACTGTGTAAACTCCAAGGGTCCTTTTTCCTCTTTTTGTTTGTTTGTTTGTTTGTTTGTTTGTCCCCATGAGCCCATTGCTGCTTCATAAGCCATCACCCGCCAAGAGAAGAAAAAACTAAAGTTACTTTCAGATGTGAATGCGGAAAACATTCACTCCAAACCTCATGTGTTCTTATTGTTATTTCTTATGTGTTTTACATGTTCTATTCCAGAAAATGCTATGCCTCGATCCGAGCAAAAGAATCACAGCCAGGACTGCCCTTGAACATGAATACTTCAAGGACATCGGATTTGTACCTTGATTCCCCGTATCCGTCTTCGTTATGCAAGTGTATATTGATATGTAGTGTTCTACAGGTTTCTACTCTGTTGGAATTATTTGTTTGGTTTCTGAAGCAATTTTTTTGTTGCCTTTCAATTCAAATTACACTAAAGTGGTTTTCAGAACAGCTGTTGTGGAATCGTCGTCGTCTGGTTCATGTCCTAAATATAGATTACGATGGTTTTTTTTTTCCAACAAAAATTTCCTTGGAAGATCATGCTGTGCAAAATAGGTTGATTTTATAGCCTTCTTGAGTGGAAACCTTTGGTTTGCCTTTGTGCTTGTGCTTGATGAGGTTTCCTTTTGCCATTTGTTCATATTGACTGGAAGCTAAGATAACAAATAAACAAAGAAATTAAAAAAAAAAAAACCCGCAGTTCTGGGGGTTTGGGACAAACTCCAAGTCCAGGAGCCTTTTGAGTCCATACATTGCTGTCCTATAATTCAAAATGATGATGAATTTGTGCTTGTTTTGGTGCCAGCCAACTCGGGTAGGACCTCACTCATATAACCATATTCGTCCTTATATATTTGTGGCCCTTTTGAGATTCTTGAGGCTCTAAAGCTCTCGCTGTAACTTTAGAGCATCTCCAATAGGCCAGCTAAACTTCATGCTATCGCCAAATTATGATGACTTCCAAAACCTCCTCTCTAGTGGTGTGCTAAAAGTTATTGCCAAATTATGGCATGCTATATCCTATGCCAAATTTGGCATGATCTTTGACATTGCTATAATTTGGCATGACATTGGGCACAATCATTGGAGATGTGTTTTTGCACAGTCGTGATATAATTTGGCATGCCAACCTTCCAATGCCTCGACTTTTCCTAAGACAAACAAAATAATATAGAAAACACTATATATAAGGATTGGCTTAATTGGAGCAGATTGGCTTAATTGGAGCAGATCTGCAAAAACATAGCATTTTAACACTGTAGCAAAGCCAAAATATAGGATTGGCATGAAGACAATAGCATTAGCCATTTAGCATTGGAGACGCTCTTAATATAAGAATTTGATAAAAAAAAAATGTCGCGGGTGAAGAAAATCCTTGGCCTAGAGCAAGAAAATATAGAAGGTTGTAATTGTCGGGATCTACCTCTACTCTATCACCTGTTGGTCCTTTCTCTGTCTCTCATCAAGAATGTACTCATTGGTAATAATCCAAAACAATTGTGGTCTTGTGGGTGATAGTGATCCTCCAAAAGCTCTTTTTTTTACCTGTTTTTTCACATAATAAGTTCTTTCCGGCTATCGATATAGCATCGGCTACGAGCCTATGTCTGAAGCATTTCTAGCACCCTTTGCTAAAACTGTCTAAATAAGCTGGATCAGGCAAGATTTTCGAGTAGCGGACCTGCAAAAGTAATGAAAACCCAATGTATCAAGGATAAACCAAATCACATTCAACTGGATATCAGCAGCTCGTACGGTATGTTGGCTACGGAATTTCAACAGCTTGTACACCAAATTCAGGGATTGGACATAGATGATCTACTAAAGCATTCATAGGAAACAACAGAAAACTATAGAAGGATAAAAAAAATGCAGGTAAATACAAGTATTTCTGGAAATCATACATAGAAGTTATAAAACCTGGATAGGATGGAGATTATCAATTAAAACCTCTGTAAGAAGTGGTTTGAAGGTGCCCCAAGGCCCCCAACTCATATCTTGGCATTTTTGTGCAACTTCCTGCAATAGAAATTGTTCCGAACACGCACTTTCAATTGGAGGATGCTAAAGCTAAAGGGAATGTTCACAACTAAAAATGAGTAGTTAAATACTCATAAGAGGAGGCAAATTTGATCGAAGGAGAATCCAAGTCTAAAACACAGTGATAGAACTAACACACTCTAAAAATACTAGTGGTTGTGGACCAAGTAAACACTAGGCCTCATGCTGAGATCTGAAAAGATACGTCTCCTTAATGTTAGCAATCTATTTATTTTCAGCATGACTTTTCGAATAATTTTAGTTTTTAACTTACAATGCCTATTTAAAGAGTTTGTTTATTTTCAGCATGGGATGACTATGCAAGTGGATCACTCCCAATCGACAAATGAGAAGGGGAATATATGGAACACAATATACCCTAAAATGCAGTACAGTGAGGGGAGGGTTCTGTAGATGAACTAGTCGAACCGAACAGGGTAGCTAGAGACTAGAGTGATTGCATCTGACATTGGTACAAACTAAGATTACCAGTAGTATCATTTTCTGTTAAGTAATAACTGGAACTATTAACTTCACAGATTCTGTCCATCCACTAAAGAAATTTGCTACTTCGAATTTCATATATAAAACATTAACTGGTATATCTTTGGCACATATTTTTTTTTTTTTTAAGGAATTAAGGTCTATATTAAGGCTTTGCTTCATTTGCAAGTTTAGTGAGGGAAAAGAAAAAAGAAAGGAGAAACTAGAGCGAAACTATTTCATAAGGCTTTGTTTGGTTCTTGGATTTTGTAAGGGAAAAGAAAAAGAAAAGGAAAAATTAAAGGTAAACTAGTCCCCTCTATTTTTCCCTTAGGCCACGTTTGGATGGCAGAGGTGGGATTGGACAATTAGTCCTTTTTAAGAAATAGTCCCGGGACTACTAATACCACCTCCCCCATGGTATAACTTAGTCCCCCATATGGGGGACTATTCTTTTAAAATGGACAATTAGTCCTGTGCTCCATAGCGATGCCAAACGCCGGACTATTTGATTAAAATGGACTATTAGTCCAATCCCCCTCTATCCCCCCCTTAGTCCTGCGAAACAAACGAGGCCTTAGTGTTTTCCTTCATGCTTAAATAATATTAAAAATTAAAAATAAAAAATTTCTAAAGTACAATTGTAATATATGAATAAAGGAAGAGAAATGACTCACGCCATTCAAAATGTTCAAGTTATTTCTCAGCTTATTCTCTTTTCTTTCTATTTTCCTGATCGTTTTCCTTAAAACACACAAAGGAAAATGTTTTCCTCTATATTTTAGTTTCTTGTCCCTCATTAATTCCAAGAACCAAACAAAGCCTTAGTGTTTTCTCTTATGCTTAAATAACATTAGATATCATAGTTTTCTGAAATATAATGAGGCACGAAATTGATCACAAAATTCAAAAATTTTGATTCTACTTTTAGTTTTTTTTTTCTCCATCATACTTTACTCACCGTTTCCTTACTAGCCAAACAAAGAAAAAGTGTTTTTCTGTGTGTGTGTGTGTGTGTTCCCGCCCCCCCCCCCCCCCCCCCCCCCCCCCCCCCCACCCCCCCCAAAACCTATGAACCAAACAGAGCCTAGAAGAAATTGTTTGGATCACCCAATTTAGCCCTTCAGAAAACAATGGTGCATGTTTAGGAAGACACATGCTAAACTTGTTTCATAAGTGGTTTAGCATTTTCTGGTAACTATGCTCACAACCACCTCCCATTATAAACTTAGCTCATGAATAGGACATTTACCTGTAGTGTTTGAGTCTGTCCTTCACAGCCCAGCTCTCTTATGGAACTAGACCAAGATTAAATATAGTAATAGTCCACTTAAACAGGCTAACTTATAGATAATTGAGTCCTCTAAGCTGTAATGAACCCCTGCCCGGGAATCCATGATCCAATATATACGTTACAAGCAGACTGTTAGTCAACAGTCACAATCTTCAAAAGGATTGTTTGTCAACAGTCATAACCATTCGAATTAAGGGACTGTTTGGCATGATCAAACTTACCCATAAACAAGAACACTTAAAAGCTAATTTCTCATTCAAACTTTCCAACACCTTCATCCAGACCACTTCCATTCACTTTATTGCTCCACCCACCTCTCTACTCAGGCTGCCCACTCTCACCTATATTAGATCAATGGGGCATTCCCTTACAAGCTTCCACCTCATAGTGAAAGGGCCTGTCACGCCCCGGCGTAGCCAAAATATGGAAAAATTTAAAATTTTCATCTTGGACCCTGAGGCACGTGACTGGTTACAGTACCGAATTGTCCATGACCAGATAATAATATTTAAACGATATAATAAAAAGATAAAACCATCATACTTACTGGAATATATTACAAAGAGAAGTCAAAGTACTTAGCTAGTTAATACATCATTATAAATACATCAGAGTCTTATGGCTCTCGGCCTTACAAAACTATTACAAAATATATGCTAAGTCTTCTGGTTATAATCAAAACATTTACAGAGGATAACTGCTAGTCTTCTCTCTAACTAGCATAACCATAGCCATCTTCGGTGTACTCTTCCTCCACGTTCTCCGCTTGCGTAGCATCATAACCCGCGTACTCGTTACCTGGATAAGCTGGACATGGGAATGTCCAGCGACATGAACGTCGTCAGCTTATGAAAGCTGAGTGAGTAAGCTAAATCAAATGGAACGTATATAGTAAAACACAATAGGAATACATTTACTACCTTTCAACATATCTTTTAGGATCTTTACGTTCTCACCGTCGAATTATAACTAGTAGCGTACCCGACTACGTATTCGATAGGAATACAAACAATTCAGGAGACCCGTCTAGACATTCTTAATGCCACTACCATTCATTTCTAACATCCGACATCATTTACAAACCCAAAGTGTCCCTTGCTAACCAAACCATCTTTCATCAACCACTTCATCTTTCATCAACCAAAACATCTTTCATCAACCACTTCGTCTTTCATCAACCAAAACATCTTTCATCGACCAAAACATCTTTCATCAACCACTTCGTCACGAAGAACCGAAGTGTTAAGGAGTGCAAGAACATCCATTTCGTCACGAAGAACCGAAAGGAGTCTTCACTCAAAAATCACCGCTTCGTCACGAAGAATCGAAAGCGTTACGGAGTACAAGAACATCCATTTCGTCACGAAGAACCGAAAGGAGTCTTTACTCAAAGAATCACCGCTTCGTCACGAAGAACCGAAAGCGTTACGGAGTACAAGAACATCCATTTCGTCACGAAGAACCGAAAGGAGTCTTTACTCAAAGAATCACCGCTTCGTCACGAAGAACCGAAAGCGTTACGGAGTACAAGAACATCCACTTCGTCACGAAGAACCGAAAGGAGTCTTTACTCAAAGAATCACCGCTTCGTCACGAAGAACCGAAAGCGTTACGGAGTACAAGAACATCCATTTCGTCACGAAGAACCGAAAGGAGTCTTTACTCAAAGAATCACCGCTTCGTCACGAAGAACCGAAAGCGTTACGGAGTACAAGAACATCCATTTCGTCACGAAGAACCGAAAGTAGTCTTTACTCAAACAATCACCGCATCACAACTCAACAGCACATCCCTTTTTCTTACTATCCTGATCTCCGTTGCCCAGATTACCTATCCGACAATTATCCTTATCATAATCTGCTTCTAACATAGCACAACCGACCCTTACATTTTCCCGACCACGCATTCGTCACTCATTTCGGAATTTAGTTCATTAAAGGACTTCCGAATATACTTTCGAAGTTACATTTATACATCCGTCATCCTGTTTTATGTCGTAATATACTTACAATGGAAACTTATCCAATCACTATCAACGCCATAATCATGTCGTACAACATACTCATAGCTTGGGTATGAATTCTCTATGGTCATCACACTATATTCATAACAACGGAAACCTAGCGTGCAGCTCGTGGATCTATAACATGGATTTGATATCAATAACCATATAGATGAAACCCTTAACATACCCATATACACGATAGCACTACCATAGCACAAGATATCCATAACCATATAGGTACCGGAAAGCAAGCATCATTAATAAACACATCATACAAGTAGTTATACAATCTGCCAGAACTTAATTTTACTATATCGACTGAATTGATATGATTTATTTGGGCATGATAAATTGATTTATAGATCAAACTCAAAACTAGAACATTGTAGATAATTGGATTAGCTTCATGTACAAAAAAATCTAGCTTCAATTGCATTTTTGAGCTACTCAAAATAATTATTTTACTTAGACATTTCTATATTTTTGGACTGCTCTGTCCCAGATTTATAGTACTGCGTTGCATGTGCATTTCACCTATCAAGGAGTCATTTTTAGACCAGGTTATAGAAGAGTTATTTGTAGATAAATGAGTTAGCTTTCACCACAAAAAAATCTAGCTTAATTCAGATTTTTGAGCTGCACAAAACATTCATTTTACTAAACTATGTTCTGCTGAGAGTTTCAGTTTCTCAGATTTAAAGTACTTCGTTGCATGTACATTTCACCTATGAAAAAGTCATTTTCAGACTGAGCTATAGAAGAGTTATTTGTAGATAAATGAGTTAGCTTTCTCCACAAAAAAACCTAGCCTCATTCCCATTTTTGAACTGCTCAAAACGTTCGTTTTACTAAACAACATTCTGCTGGAAGTTTCAGCTTCCCAGATTTGAAGATTTGACTTGCATGTTGCATATAACCTCAAAATACAACATCAAACTCTTGCTAAACATTACTCCATACTATATAGGTTCTAAAGTGAGTTAGAATACTCACTTAAACTTGAAATTGAGCTTGGGCTTTGGATTTGAGCTTAGGAAGCTTGAACACAACCTCAATGGTGGAGACTTCTTCCTAGTTCTTCTTCTCCATCTCCTTGTATCTCTTATCTCTCCATGGAGTTCATCTCCTAGCTCTCTCTAACTCTATATGCTGATTGTAAAATGACCAAGAGTCTAATGCATGAATATAGGCATCCTTATATAAAGAAAGGAAGGGATTATGTGTCACCATGCATGCTTGCATGGTGTGCATGTATGGACAAGTGTCCTAGAGGTGGACAAGTGGCAAGGGAGGTGGTGCCATGTGGTGCATGGGCTGCCATGTGGCCGGCCATGTGGGGTCCACCTCGAGTTTTGTGCCACTACCTCGGTTTACGTGCAAAAGTTCCTCGTTATGCGTGTCGATCTCGATTTACGTGCAGACAGGTATTATTTCTGATGTTCGGGTCCAGGTACAAGACTAAGTTAATTCTAATTACGGTCGAGTCGGTGCAGTGATTATAGTCTAATTAGTAATTACATTACACTGATACAGTCACACAAATAAAATAATAATATAATAATAGACCAGATATAGAAATTCATAAAACTCGTATTATTGCACGTAGAGAAATTACAGGCATTACAGGGCCTGACCTTCAACATGTCTATATATAATATACATCATTTTGTGAACGTCTCATCAATAGATTATCAGGATAAGCATTCATACTTGTACATTGTCACGACCCGATTTTTGGAAGGACAAATATTCAATCAAGTGCATACCCTAATCAATATTCAACCACCCAAAAATCTAAGGGTGACAACACATACCCAATTTTAAAAGACCATTTTAAGATAAGCTGATTTTAATTGCTTTCATAAACCACATGATTTCTATTTAAACAAACAAATTCATTCCCAAAAACTTTACAAGAAAAATCCACGTTTCAAATTTTCCCCATTCTCATTTATTACAAAATGAAAACCAAACGTTTCCCTTTACATAAAAATAGTATAATTTCCTCCATCGAATCACAATAAAAGTATCTAGTTATAATAATAAACGGAATAATTTCAACACTACACTATCTCAGGTCAGATCTGCTATAAACGTCCCCAAAAGTCCAATAATACAACTGAAATATAATTACATCTAATACAAGTTCTTAACCATGGCTCACAATGCCAACTAAATAAAAGAGTATCATATAGTAATTAAAGAATAAAAAGAAGGTATCTTCAACTTCACGAACAGATCGGCTGCTCCACAATGAACTCCAACTATACTATCCTGCACATGTCATCCGACTACGTTTCAAACAGAAACGCACCCGAATGCATAACACACTCGGGTCAGTCACATGACTGGTATGAGTTGAACAAAACACAAGCCTTAGGGATCCAACTTGAACCCATAGACTACAAATCATACTACAACATTCTTGGGCCAAGACAGGTAGTTCTACACACATATCTGGACAATAGAGTAGTTTCCATTTATGTGGTGGCAAGTAGTTTCTTGCCCGAATAAAAACAATTAAATACTTACCTTTCTTAACTATGGTAGGCCGATACCTGCAAACCATTAGTAAGCCTACCATCCTGTACAAATAGAACTTAACACAATAATATAAACCAATAATAAGGTGTTATTAATTAAAATGATTTTATCTCTAACAAAGAACGGGAATTAGACAAAACTTAACACACGAAAAATGTCAAAAATAAAATTTTCAAGGAATGACACGCGTCCTCGTTCATAAATTCTAAATAGATAATTCAGAAATTAATTATTAAAATTCAGCTCTTACATAGACGATGTTCAGCAGATTCTGAAAATCGATGAAAATAGTGTCAAGATGACGTTTCTAGAAAAAGTGTAAAACACGAAAGTTGTTCGGATCGTCGTTTTACTTCAGTTTACGCGAAACGGCCATAAACTATGAATCTAAGTATACAAAATATTCAATTTACTAATCTGGTCCAGTTTATTATCAAATTACTACGTTCCCAAAAATGGTACGTTACACATAGAATGCTAGGTTTCAACTAACGGGCACAACACCGAAATTATTTAAAATCCTGAAAACTACACGACTACTAATTCCTAAAATTTCATATAACTGAAAATCATAAACCACATTACAACTGTAAATCCGCAAATAAAAAAAAAACACATAATTTTCGATCCAAATTACACCTTATGTTCACCACCTCGGCCATCCATCCATGGTTCAGCCTACACATATATCCCATGTGTCTCCTAACGTAATACTAACTCCCACTCCGGTCTCAACTCCCATGGGGTATCACTGGGATTTGAGTATCCACCGAAAGGCTAGTCCTTACGTTCTTGACGTCAATAAAACAATGTCTAAACACACATGAAATAGACCAACAAGCCGGGCATAAGGCTTAAAAATGAAGAGACGGGTCATCCACGTAGTCGCCGTCTAATCACACAAGAACGGGTCATCCACGTAGTCGCCGTCTAATCACACAAGGACGGGTCATCCACGAAGTCGCCGCCTAAAATCATAAGGAGCAGTGGTGAACTCTACGGACTTTTCTAACGTTCAAACATCGACATTTTTCACAAAACTCAATTTTGTAAGAGATTCATGTATCTCAAATCAAATATCCGTTAACATCATATTAACAGCTACATGTTCACACAGATTCATAACCCACACAAAATCACACAGTCACAATGTCACAAAGCTCAACTATACATGAGAACTCATATCTCTCTAAGTACAAACAAATTAATTCATATTAACGAGCACGAAATCACACAAAAATATGATGTAGCAAATACGCTTATTTTAACTTTCATAAACTGCTACTGTAATATGCATTTTCTGCCCAAACGGTGCAGAATTGGGAAAAACATCATTAGACGAAAGTTGTCCAGAATTGCGTTTCCTACAGGCCTAGGCAAACAGAATCACGAAAACTATAACATATGATTTATTATGAATTTTCTACTCAAATCTGATCCGTGAAAACCCCAAATCCGAAAATTGAATAATTGCTCAAATGCATATCCAATGCTCATCTATAAATCTCAAATCACAACTTCAATCATTGTAAAAAAATACTTAAATCTCATAATCCATAACCATGCTAATTTAATATTCTATCTATTTAAATTTCAATCAAACGAGATTGAAAGAAAATAACAAGTTAACTCACCAATTTAGGACTTCAAGGTTGATGATGATTACACAAACCAAAGGTTGAGGCTCCTCTCTTCTTCTTCTTCTTCTTCTTCTTCTTCTTCTTCTTCTTCTTCCCTCTCTCTCCCTCTCTCTATCTCTCTCTCTCTCACATACGTCTGTTCTCTAGTTTCTGCTCTCCTCTTCCCTTTTATTTTTTGTTAAATGGGGGCTAGGGTTTAATATATGTGTATATATATTTCACACACAACACTTATAAATAAAACACACACAAACATGTGAATCCCGTTTTTTATCTAAGGGTCTCACAAAAAGGCTTTATATGGACCCAAAAATGCATTCTAATGTGACAAATGATTAGCCCAATGGGTACCCATGACCCCAGGCACTAAATTTCTATGTTAAGCACACTACTTAACATACTAACTACCCGTACACGCTACTTCAACATTTTTATTAGGTGTCACTAAGATACATACACACAGTTAATGTCTAATACTCGAAAATAATAATATAAAAATTACTAAAAGTACTTAGAAAATTAGGGTTGTTACATACATGCACGCCTTAAGTTATCCTACTCTATTTGCAAAGTTGAAGCCCACTCGGTCCTCTTGAGATATTACCTATGCACATCATAGACATTACCCAGAACTATTCTGAATCTATTTTGAGTGGAACTGTTATCCTTTTTTGTATTGAGTACCTATTCAGAAATACTTAATCTAAAAACAAAAGGTTTGTTAGAACAAATCAATCAATCTTCTGTTCTGAATATAACGACTAGTTGTTTCTCAAATAAGTATACAGAAATGATTAGGTGATTCATTTATTTAGAAAAAATAAAATAAAAATTGATGTATGTATGGATACCAGGAGCATCAGCAGTATAATGACAGCATGGCTGCTATCAATGAAACTATAAATGAGTATCATTACCTGTTTAGTCCTGCCTGTAATGAGCTGATATATTGAAAGGAGATTATTGCATTCAGGTCTTTCAGGATTGTCAAACTCCAAGCTGTATAATTACCATTTTGTGGGGGAAGGAAGGGACACCATATGCAACACCATGAATGTACGATATCCATTCCAAACAAAATTGCCCATTCTATGGTGTTACCATAATAACAAATTTTAATGTATCCCATTGAAGTACAATTGATGTCTTCCCTTATTTTGTTCACAGTCATTGTACATATACAATATCTTATTAGTTACACAAGAAAAAAATTAGAAAAATACGAGATAGTATTGTTTGCATAGTCTTCTTAGATTCTGTTAACAATGAGGTTAATGTTGAAAAACTTGGCTTAAGAAATTCACGAGTCACGGTGCCCTTATATCCAAAACAATCACCAACAGTACATACCACAACATCTCTCAAAGTTTGAGAATTTGCTCAAAGAACGACTCACCATTCACCAATAATCACCACAGGAACAGGCTCCATCCTTGAAATGGTGGAACCGGTGCATATCCCGAACAATGATTTCTCGCGCAGTCACCAGTGAAATGTACTTTGTTGCACTATGACAATCGCCACAAACCCGAAGATTCTTCCTAATGTGGATGGTTGTACCAGGGCTGATATTTAAAAGTCCAAATGCAATAGCCAACTTCTCACTATGACTATTTAACAACTGCTCTTGTACATCATCCTCCACATCATGAATTGAAGTAGTATCAGGCACGTAACCAGCGGCTTTTATCTTATGTATTATCTCCTCGAGGTAAGCGTATATCTTGTTGGATTGGGGATGGCTTGTGCTTCCAGAGTAGAAACTGTGAACCTCATTTCTTAGATCCACTAAACTGCATCCAGGAGTTTTTTGAAGACCGCCCCTCTCCATCTTAGTTCTCACTTTGGCCACTTTGTCCCACATTGAAGCCGTCGCATATATGTTAGCAAGCAACACATGATACCCGCCTTCCTCGGGGTCTAGCTTGAACAATTGGTTTGCGGCCTTCTCACCCAACTCAACATTTTTATGAATCTTGCAAGCGCCCAACATTGCCCCAAAAACATTAATCCCTGGCTCAATAGGCATGTCTTGAATGAAATTCCAAGCCTCGTCGAGCTGGCCAGCTCGACCAAGGAGGTCAACCATGGCTCCATAGTGATCCATAGAAGGCTGTAAGCAGTATTCTTTCTTCATGATAGAAAAAAACCGGCGTCCCTCTTCTACGTAGCCTGAGTGGCTGCAAGCTGAGATGATACACAAAAATGTTACATCATTTGGCTTAATTGGTCCCTTTTGCATTTCACCAAACAATAGTATTGCCTCTTTTCCAAGCCCGTGGGTTCCATATCCGTCTATCATAGCATTCCATGTCGTCACATGCCTCTCTTCCATCATGTCGAATAGCGTTCTTGCAACATGCACAGCACCACATTTTGCATACATGTCAACAAGAGCAGTCACCACAAAAACATTATTGTTCAAACAAGTTCTTATCACAAGTCCATGGACCCACTTGGCTTGGCGAAAAACCGATAACTCGGCAAGAGCAGGAATGACGGACACCATTGTGAATGAATCGGGTCTGAGATTTTGCAATTGCATTTTCCCAAAGAGATTTAGAGCATCGGTTACATGCCCGTTTTGTGCATAGCCTAATATCATAGCATTCCAGGACACAAGGGTTTTACCTTGTAAGTTCTCAAATATTTCAGCGGCGATGTTAACTTTTTTACACTTGCAATACATAGAGATTAAAGAGTTCATAACTGACATATCGGACGAAAGGTGTAACTGATCCACTAATTTATGAACGAACTGTCCTAACGCAAGATCACCCAGATCAGCACAGGCGTGCAGAGCTCCCATGATAGTGACATTAGTAGGTTTTAATCCTTGATCCAACATTTTCTGGAATAGCACCAATGCTTCGTCAGAATCTCCACTTTGGGCATACCCATCAATCATGGAATTCCACGAAACCACGGTCCTCGTGTGCATTCTGTCAAAAATTAACCGAGCTATTCCCACCAACCCACATTTCGAATACACATCGACCAAAGCAGTCGAGACATTCACAAGTGACTCGAACCCGGCTCTTAAAACATATCCGTGAATCGATTTCCCGATCCTCACCGACCCAATACTAGCACAGGCGGGCAAAACAGTGACAACCGTGATCGAATCAGGCCTCTGGCCTTCCTTTTGCATCCGCACGACCAATCCCAAAGCCCTCTCCGCAAACCCATTCTGAGCATACGCGGCAATAATCGTATTCCAACTTACCAAATCCCTTTCGGGCATTCTATCGAACATCTTATATGCATCATTCACAAGTCTACATTTGGCATACAAATTAACAACACCAGTCATTGCAAACAGGTTCGACCCGAACCCATTAACAATTACCTGGCCATGAATTTGTTTACCCCTCCTAAGATCCGAATTATCTCCACAAATTTTCAGCAAATAAGTAAAGTTGTAAACAACGGGGCGGACACTATAGTCTCCCATTCGACAAAAGAAGGCAAATGCATCATTTAAAGAGGAGTGGTGAGCATACCCTTTTAGCATAGTGTGATAAAGAACATCAAGTTTGTCATCAATGGGCTCGAAAACCCGAGCAGCGTCGTGGAGGCTACCGAACTTGCAGAAGAGGCTGAGGAGCTTGGTCTGGAACAAGTGCTCATTGTAGAGGCCGTTCTTGATGACGGGGGGAATGAATTGGTGGAGTTCTTTAATGGAAGTGCACAGTTCTAGGAGTATAGAGGAAGGGTGTTTGTATATGTGGGTTGGGATGTATTGGGTTCTCTGGGAGAGAGTGTGGTGGTGGATGAGAGGTGGTGGAGAAGAGGAGTGTGGTGGTGGGGGTGCTGTGAAGCCTGTGATGGGGGAGAGAGGTGTGGAGGGTAATAGCTGTGAACCCATCAAGCAGTGAGTGATTATACCATGATGCTCTTTCCACCTTCATGAGAAACCAATGGATTCAAAATAATATACTTACCTGGGACTCGATTGACGCACCCCTCACACACGCACCTTAGCCTCAATCCAACCACAAAGTCACATGTTGCTCCACAGCAAATCCAACAACTCATTCCAATTGAAAAACAGCTGGACGAGCAACTAATGCCTCGCATGGTAATATTTTCTGTTTTGAGTTTTCAGTTTTTTAAAAACGAAAACTAGTTTTGGTTTTTTTTTTTGAAAACAAAACTTGTTTGGTAACATTGTTGATTTAAAAAAAAAAATTGTATATAGTAATTGAGTTTACGGGGATTTGCAAACAATGACGAGATACATATATATATATATATATATATATATATTCGTATAGATAATATAGTTAAGTTAATGCTATAAAAATTAATAAAAAGAAAACTCAAGAAGCATTTTCTAATTGTATGATACATACATCAAAGTTACAATACTATAAGATTTTTTACTACCTTTTATAAATTGTAACTTACAAATAACACGCTAAACTTACTTCCCAATGACACAATAGAAATGTTACTACTGATTGACACCAAATATACTATAAAATGACACATTATTATTATAAATTGAGACCAAAAAATTGAATGTACCATACTTGATTGTATTGTAGAGTTTTTCAAAAACTCAAATTCTAATAAAATTGAGAGTTTTTTAATTTAGGGGGCTTAAATATAAAGATATATTTTTTAGAATATATATTATATTTTCTAAAATCAAGTAGGAGCTTGAGTCCCACTTTGCCCTTGAATAAGTCTGTCCCAGAGCGAGAGGAATATGTGACTATGAGCTTCCATCTTTCATATCATGACTAATGACAAAAATCTCTGCCCGAGTTCATCTGGTGTGGAACGAATTTGGAAGAGGTATAATACGAGTAGGGGCGGATTTATTAATTGAAAATTAAAATACTATAAGAGTCGGGACGGTGTTGATAATTCATATTAGCTAGTGATTAACAATTTATTAATACACCCCTACACTTATACATTATTCGCTAAAATACCATAATAGATATATATATATATATATATACCAATTACTATGATATATTATATAGATATCGTGAGTGTGCGTAATGTCTAGATGGTGTGCATATATATACCTACTGTGTGCTATGTTTTGTGTACCTCGACTCTGTGTAAATGATCAACATATCTTTTAGGGTAAATTACACAAACTTCTCCTGAGATTTGCTTTAATTACACGGACCTCCCCTGAGGTTTCAAAAATTACACGGACCTCCCTCGAGGTTTGTAATTAGGTAACAAAATGCCCCCTCCCCTAACGGTCCGTTAGTTTTTTTTTACATTTGCCTCTCCTAAAAATTACAATTAGCCGCCCTAATATTATAAAATTGTCATATTAAGCCCATTTTTCTCTTATATTTTTGTGCTAATTATAAATAGGTCAAAAAAAAAAAAAAAATTCCCCGAGCAAACCTCTGTCAAGCCCTCCCCCCTGTATTAATTTTCTAGATCCGCCCATGCCCCTATGCTTAGTGGACACTTAACCCCCTGTGATTATGGACTAAATGGAACTGTTATGATTTCACTCAAAGAGCGTTAAGCCCAAAATTAACATCACAAAAGTGGTAAAGTGTTTATATTATATTTTTAACCAATTTTAGAAATTTCGTCAGTTTTGAGTGAAATCATAACAGTTCCATTTAGTCCACAATCACAGGGGGTTAAGTGTCCACTTTTGAAGCATAGGGGCAAGGGCGGATCTAGAAAATTAATACGGGAAGGGGGGGGGGGGGGGGGGGGGGGAGGGGGGGGGGGGTGGTTTGACAGAGGTTTGTTCGGGGAATTTTTTTTTATAGCTATTTATATGTATTTTGTGTAAAAAAAATTAACCCAAAAACATAGGAGGGAGGAAGGATTTTATAATTAGCACAAAAATATAAGAGAAAATGGGCTTAGTATGACAATTTTATAATATTAGGGGGGGCTAATTGTAATTTTCAGGGGAGGCTAATGTAAAAAAAAACTAACGGACCATTAGGAGAGGGGGCATTTTGTTACCTAATTACAAACTTCGAGGGAGGTCCGTGTAATTTGTGAAACTTCAGGGGAGTCCGTGTAATTAAGGCAAACCTCAGGGGAGGTTTGTGTAATTTACCCTATCTTTTAATATTGGGAAGAAGATTTGATTTGTTTATATTACAAATAGCTTGATTTTCTTTTGAGTTTGTATTAAATTATTAAGGTTGGCAAAGAGTTCAAGTGTCAAAGAGTTTGGCATTTATAAGACCCTTTCACTACATAGGTTCAGAGTTCGAATCTCATCCCCTCTCCCATATAAAAAATAAATAAAAAATTAAGGTTGAATTTTATTCTTCAATCATTTAAGTGAAATAAGGTGGGGTGGAATAAGAGTACACGATAATAAAGGGAGTAGAAGTTGGTATTTTTCGTTAGGCAGGCAGAATTCGAGTCGGAGTGCATTAATTAAACAGAGTAAGAGTTGGTGAAGACGAATTCCTTACCAATTCTGTCCCACTGCCATTCTTAGTCATGACATGCCTGAGCAAGTTGGACAGACCGGATAAAATATGGAAATTGATAGGTCCTACTTGCTCACTTAAATAAGGTGTTTGGGTGAGCAAAATTTGGGTAAATAAATTTGTTCTCCACATCTTTATACCCTAATGTTCGCAAGAAATAGGGTGATTATTAGATAATTGAATTTTGTTCATCCAATTTTGTTGAGTGCTCAATGGGTAAAGTATATTGAACTACTTTGGAGTATCTGATAAATGCGTTGTGATTTAAAAAAGAGTAATGTTAGAGACACTTAAAGGGATCACCTAAAAAAGACATCGGATGTCGTGGACAACTAAACTCTTCATAATTGCAAAAAAAAAAAAAAAAAAAAAAAACCTCACAAGTTTAGATCTAATTTTAAAATTGTCATTGACATATTAACAGGTGAACAACTTAGGTAAACAAGTTTACTTAATGTTTTCCTTTAAAAAAAATACACTGACCTCTCCTTAATAAGAATAAGGGTTAATTACACTTTACCCCCATGTGGTTTGGCTCGATGACACTTTATCCCATGTGATTTGAAAGTGACCACTTAACCCCCCCTGTGCTTTCGGATAAAGTGTCACCGCCATAGAATCTAACAGAGAGTATTAAGTTGAGACTTTACCCTGAAAGCACAGGAGGGTTAAAGTATCATCGGGCCAAACCATAGGAGGGTAAAGTGTCACGCCCCGGAGCAATAAAAATAGAGAAAATTAAATTTCCTTTTTGAGTCCATAGGGAATGACAGGTGAAAGTTATTAATTTATCCACACCACACAATACTAGTCCAAAAGATAAACATGAATAGTAAACAACGGTAATATAATAATAGTATTATTATTACAAACATCAGAGTGTGGTCCACAGGATCACAACAGGTCTGGAGACAATATATACCCAAAGTACTCGTTAACTAAAACAAAACAGAGTCTAACAAAAATATCTAATTATAACTATCTTCCGATCTTCAACTGGAGTAAGGGTAGTCGTCAGCATAATACTCTTCTCCCGTATAACCGGCATCCGTGGGGCCACCCTCTGCATAATCCAACTCCGGGTAGTATCCATCATCGTAAGCTCCAATAACTGCATTGTTAGGGACAGGGTAGTCTAGACGGGGAATGTCCAGGCAATAAAGGCCGTCACCATACTGAAAGCTGAGTGAGAACTAACTAACACAGTTTCATAGAAATAACGCAATTACTGGTTATGAACAATATATAACAGTGGTACTAAATAATATCTTGCTCTTTCATTCAGACTCATTATAACCAATTCTCATTATCTATCAACCTCAAAACTAATTGTACCAAGTCCCGACTGACTACCTTGAACTGATTATATCATCACAACATACCAATAGTACTCTTGTTCACTATTATACCACTTTTGAGAACTCTTGCGAGCACCCATACATTGTTCTCATATAACGACTGATCTATAGATATACCCACAAACTCTTGTTCACCGCTTTTAAGAACTCTTACTGTTCACCGCTTTTAAGAATGCTTGCGAGTACGGTACATACATAGCTTTGGTAAATATAAACCATGGGCGTGCCACAACTACTCTTGTTCACCACTTTTAAGAATTCTTATCGTTCACCGCTTTTAAGAACCCTTTGCGAGTACTGTGCACCTATAGCTTCCACAATTCTGGTCAAATCCTTCTGACTCACTTATCGGATTCAACATGAGAGAATCATCAGCTCGACTCCCACTACCTCAAAATATACTAATATCTCACTGACTCAATCCCCAGTAATCCAATGCTACTCATCGTTACTATCTCCAACTTATCTCGTTTCCGCGTTGCATTACTACTAATGTTCTGAACTTGACTACGTTACTCACCATATTATCTCAATCTCATTATCATATTTGTTTACCTCTGTAATCCATAATATTGCATAATAAAAACATGAAACAACGATTAAACAACTACGCATTATGAATTATAAACTAGAAGAACACATCCATGTTCTGCTAGGTTCGATCGATTGAAGTCATCTTAATCGCTTGAGGAAAGTGACGTTCGATCTATTTAAGTATTCTCGATCGATCGAAGTGAAGGTGGTCTCGATCGATTGAAGTATTCTAGATCGATTGAAACTCAGGGTTGTTCGATCGATTTAGTTTGATCGGTCGAACTTCGTCTTCTCCATATTCTACAGTAAACGTGCAGAATTTGGTAGGGTGTGTTTGGGTAATTATTAATATGTCTAGAATTCATAAAACATCATAAATAAGATAGCGAGTGAGTTTGGAACTCACCGACCTCCGTTAAGGACGCGTTTGGCTCTTTGAATTCTGAAGCTTCAATGGTGGCCTCCTCTCTCTCTCTCTCTCTCTGCTTCTTTCTTCGTCTCTCTCTGTCTCCTTTTCTTTCTGTCCTTCTTATTCTTCTCCATCTTCTTCCTCTGCTTGTCTCTCTCTCTGCCTATATATATATATATATATATCTACATGTGTGTGTGTATATATATGGATGTGTATATATGTATAAACACAAGCACACATACTCTCTCAACTCTCTCAAGTTCAGCAACCCTCATAAATACACGAGTACAAACATATATATAGAGGGGAAAGGGTGCAGGTGGCTGATTCTGCGAAAAACCTGGAATTCAAATGATTACATTCTCGATTGATCGAAGGTAATTCGATTGCCCGAACTCAGATCGGCCAGTTTGATCGATTGAAAAGAGCTTTGATCGATTGAAAGTAGGGACCACGTATTAAATTTAGGTCGGCAGGGTTTCGATCGATTGAACAATGTTCGATCGCTTGAACTTTGGGAATGCTCGATCACTCGAAAGAGCCTCGATCGATCGAAGATTGAATTTCAAGTATGACCAAGGAAGTATATAGAATCTCTGTGCATAAATACTTATTGAAAATACAGGGTATTACATAAAGTGTCATCAAACCAAACCACAAGGGGGTTAAGCGGTCACTAATTTTAGGGACTTAACACTCTCTCTGTTAGATTCTGTAGCGGTGACACTTTATCCGAAAGCACAGGGGGGTTAAGTGGTCACTTTTAAACCACAGAGGAGTAAAGTATCATCGAACCAAATCACAAAGAGATAAAAGTGTAATTAACGCTAAGAATAACAGTGTGTTTACATTCTTACCCTTATTAATACCGTCATTTAGTCTTGAATATTCGTTTACATCATATGGCTACGTCACCTTCTAATTGTTAACATTATGAGTAAAGATTGGGACACACCCAAAGACACACCTTTTGGGACACAACCCAAAAGATGTGTCTATCTCTCTCCTATGTAATACCATCATTTAGTCTTGAATATTCGTTTACATCATATGGTTACGTCGCCTTCCAATTGTTAATATTATGAGTAAAGATTGGCACACACCCAAAACAATTTTTGAGACATAACCCAAAAGATGTATCTTGAGTTGTGTCTTTAGATGTGTCCCAAGTATTACCCTAACATTATTCATGTCCCAGCAATAAACTTTTCATTTTAAGGAGGTTATTGATAATATATGGCTACTTTATTTATTTATTATTATTTTTTAACTATGTTCTATGACTTGGGTAAATTTTAGGGGTTTCAGTCACAACCCCTTTAAGTAAAACACGTCCAAGCTAAAACCCAAACTACTTTTCTTTACATTATTAGGCCATTTTATTATTGTTTTGGTTGAAAATGCCCTTTTATTCAATTTTCCATAACAAAAATTTATTTCTTTTGTAAAATTGGCACCATATGTGCATAGATCTCAAAAAAAAAATACACAAGATAAAAAAAAACACATAAAAAGTCCAAAAAAGATAAAAATTATCTATTTGCAGACAAATAAAATCCCAAAATGAGACTGCAAATTACCTGTTTTTGTAAATTTTCTAAATCTGATGCGTAGATCTCGAAAAAAAACATTGAATAAAAAAAAAAAAAAAGGAAATCACCCAAAAAAATCCAAGAATTGAGAAAGTTATCATTGTAAATACAAATAGATAATATTACTTGTTGCATACAGATAAAATCTCAAAATGAGGCTGGAACATATCTTTTTCTGTAAAATTTTCAAGTCTAATGCGTAGATCTCGAGAAAATACCAAAACAAAATCCAAAAAGGCCAAAAAAATAAGGAAATTATGGTTGTTTTCATCAACTTGTCAATCAATAGATAATATTGTCTATTTTGACAGATAAAATAAAATAAAATAAAACGAGGTTCCCAAATTACATTTTTTGTACAATTTTCAAGTCCAATGCGTTGATCTCGGCTAAATACATGAAATCCGAAAAAGTGATCATCCCAAAAGACTAAAAAATGAGTAAATTATGGTGGTTTAAAGTTGACGGATATTAATATTAAGTTAGCCATTTTTTGTCAAAAAAACTTCCAACAAGGGGTTTTTTCGCTAAATGACAAAAGTGGCGAGGGTCTTTTTAAAAAACTACCAACATGTACACATTTTTTGATAATCCACCTAATATTGAGGGGACTATCACCAAATTTTCCTAAATTTTACTTGGAAAACTATCGGTGAACCTCCAATGAAGTTTCAATTAGCCTGTTTGTTGCAGCTTAAAATAAGTTGAGAAGCTATAATTTTAAAAGCATCTAAAACTCTATTTTTTGATAAGTTGGCTTATTTTTCACTTTTAAGTAATTTTTTTGCTTAAAATAAGTTATAAACTAAACCCTGTTTGGTGCAACTTAAACTTATAATAAGCTGTAAGCAGAAAAAGTCAACTTATAAGCTGCAACAAACACACCCAATATATCACTTGTTAATTCCCTTTTTGGATAACTCTTGGAACACATAAGAATATCATAAAAACAAGATACATAAACCACAATGTGTCTATCTCTCTCCTCTGTAGACTCCACAGACACTGTGGACTCCACAATATCAGTGGATCCCACCAAGGGAGAGATAGACACATAAAATTAATGTATCTTGTGTTTTTGTGAGATTCTTATGTGTCCCAAGAGTTATCCTCCATTTTTTTACCTGGAAAACAAAACAGCCTCCTTTATTAGGGACCACTTTTTATGTGCTAATTTACCATTTTGTATAACAATCACTTTAAATTGAAATGTGAGTTGCATTAAATTCTAGTTAAATTCACTTGAAACCTGGATCTCACTTGAACTTTATGGAGAACAAATCTATTTGCAAAACCATCTCCAATCAAGTACCAATCCATATATATATATATATATATATATATATATATCCATATGTATATGCTATCTATACAAGTACCAAGGAGCTTTAGTGTTTTACACTTTTTAAAAATGATTGTACATCCTTTGAACACTCTTATGTCAACTCTCACTCTGACCGAAACCCAACACAAATTAATTTTCTGGAATTTGTAGGAATTCCCAAACCACAACAGAGAATTTTGAATCTTGGGCATTCCCTTACCCTCTTGTATCCAAACAAATTTTAAGTCTAAAAAATAAATAAGAAATATGCAAGAACAAATATTCAATTTTATTAATCAAGAAAAATGGGTACAATCTCAGTGAATTCTTTTTCAATAAAAGAGACAATCCTCTTATTCGATCTCCTTTTGTGCTTCTACTTCAAGTGCTAAGTTGCTTGATCTTGAACGAAACTTGATGATCTTGTGAACTTGATGAATATCGAATGCTGAAGAAGAATCCATGTAAAGAACAGTTCTTGAGATTGGTGAATACTTTAACGAAGAATGGCACGAGTTTGATGTCCAATTGAGTATTAGAACTTGATTTTGGTGAGTTTGGAAATTGAGAGAGCTTGAGCTTGGGGGAAAACTTGGGCAGAGTTTGTGTTCCCTCTTTCTCTTCCAATGAGCCTCTACTTATAGGCTACATGAAGACCTTGATTGCAAATTGGCACATCCCAGAACAGCAAAAATAGAGGAATTTTTTTTTGGGGTCCATAAGGAATGACGGGTGAAGTCACTAAATTGTCTATACCACACAGTACTAGGCTACTAGAAGTAACAAGAACAGTAATATAAACCAACTGGATAAATATTACATAAGTCTAGCTATTACAATAATCAGAGTCGGTCCACAGGAAATATAAAAGGTATGAAAGCAACATATGCCCAAGTACCAAGTATAACAGAGTTTAACAGAAATGTAAAACTAATATCTATCTTCATCTTTAGTTGGCGTATACATCATTGTCAGCGTGGTAGCCTTGTCGGTCGTATTTTTCCTCAGTAGGGCCCCTTCTATATACTCCCCCTCTGGGTAATAACCGTCATCATAAGCTTCGTTACCTGCAGGATAAGGAACAAGGTAGTCTAGACAGGGAACGTCCACGCATAAACACCGTCAGCTTTCTGGAAGCTGAGTGAGTCCCAACTAACGCAGTATCTACGGTACAATGTGATTACCAATTATGAACGATATACTATAGAGTGCAACTAATAATATCTTTCCTCTTTTAATTCGAACTAGCTACCTAATTCTATCGTCTTCAAACCCTAAGACTGGCTATACCAATCTTAACTGACTCCCGTGTATTGATTATATCATCAAGACATACTAGTGATCTTGTTCACTGCTTTTAAGAACTCTTACTGTTCACCACTTTTAAGAACTCTTGCGAACACCATACATCGTTTCAATATAACGACTAGTCTATGGACACATCACTTACTCTTGTTCACTGCTTTTAAGTGCTCTTACTGTTTACGCTTGCGAGTAATGTACATCCATAGCTCTCATCATCTGGCTTAAAATCCCTTCTATCCACTTATTGGATTTAACATGAGCGAATCATCAACTCGACACAACCTTTATTAACGTTCTAAACCTAAATACGTTCCTCACTATAGTGTCTCCTATCACATCCCATTATCTCTTGATCTCATAATATCGTATAATGGAAGACCAACTAAGCATTATGAATTAAAATATAAAGGGAAGATAATCATGTTCTGTTAAGTTCGATCGATGAGACCATCTCAATCGATTGATGAAAATACTGTTCGAGCGATCGAAGTCTTTTTGATCGATTGAAAGTTCGATCGATTGAACTCTGGTGCTTTCAATCGATTGAAACCCTTTTAATCGATCGAAGGTCGTCTCCTTCAGCACTTCTGGACAGTGAACATCCATAATTGCAAGGGCATGTTTGGGATCATTCTACATCCAAAACATGTAAAACATTATATTTAAGCTACCTAGTGAGTTTAGAACTCACCGAAAGTCGCTAAGGGCACGTTTGGCAACTTCCAAGCTTTAAGCTTTGTCCAATGGCCTCCTCCTTCTCTCTCCTCGTTGCCTCTGTCTTCTCTCTCTCTCTCTCTGTCTATCTCCTTCTCTTCTTTCTTCTTCTTCGGTCTTCTTCCTTCTCTCTCTTTCGGGCTGAGCATATATATAGATGTATTTGTATATATATATATATATGTATGGATATGTATGTATATATATATAACATACACACACACACACACTCTCTCTCTCTTACCTCTCATGTTTAGGAAACAAACCTCACAACGATTGACAACATATATAAAGAGGAGGAAGGCTGTAAGGTGGCATTCCAACGCACAAACTAGGATAAAATTTCCAATCACGCTCGATCGATCGAAGCTACTTCGATCGCTTGAGAGCAGAGCGGCCAGGTTTGATCGATTTAACCGATTGAAGAGGGGACCACATCATAAATGTATGTCGGTAGGGTTTTGATCGCCTTGAAAAGGGTTCGATCGATCGAACAAAGAGATTCTTGATCGCTTGAAACATCTAACACGATATTAAATTATGTGCTCTTGTGCAATACCCCAAGTGTAGGCAGACGTGCAAGTAGTACTGGATAAGACTAGGTCGATCCCATAGAGAAGGTTTTAAAAACTAGCTACCTAGATTAAACTCTAAAAGAAAATAAAAATCCAATGTTTAAATAGGATGTAGAACACAAAGTTCCACGATTAACAACTACTTAAATTGAAGCAACTAAATTAAACTAATGATTAGCTAATTAACCAAGGTGATATTAAAAATGATTTTTCTTTATAAAAGGGATGCGTTGGAATTACACGAATCCACAGTGACCTAACCATCTACCATGCAGTTACATTAAAGCTCTATGGAGTAGGTCTCTCTATAGTATTTCGTATTTTCTAAAGATAAAGATTCAATAGTCCTTTCATGACAGAGACTATATCATCACAGTCGATTTAAAAATACATTAAGGCAGTTTAAAATAATAGTCAAGACTCGCACTCTGAATTGTGTTAGCATTCAAAGTGGTTTACAAAACTTATTGAAGAAAATTGCCTTAAGGCTTAAAGTTAAGAAACTGTTTTGAAAAACTAAGCATATGGGGATAGTTTGATAACAAATCTCAAAAACACAAAGTCTAGGAATACTGCAAAGGACCATCTCAAGATTTTGAGTGTTCGATCGATCGACGCACCTTTGATCGATCTAACATCATCATCTCTCAAGCGATCGAATCAATCGATCGAAATGTCTTCGATCGCTTGACTATATCTCTATGTTTTTTCTTATTTTAGCGCGGTTGTATTTTACAAATACCCCCGCTTGTCAACATCCTCGATCGATCGAAGATGAAAATTCCTAGAAGGTAAAGGCAAGTATACAGAACCTCCTTTCATTAATATATATTGAAAATACAGGGTATTACATCATCCACCACTAATTAAAAGATTTCGTCCTCGAAATCAAAAGTAGTGAAATTAAAACAAAAATGGAAACTTCTCTCGCATCTCCGACTCTAGTTCCCACGAAGCTTTTCCTTCATCATGATGCTTTAACTGAATCTTTACCAAGGGGATCTCCTTGTTTCTGAGCTTCTTGACTCCGTGGTCTAGGATCCACACTGGTCCTTCGTTGAATGTCACGTTATCGTTGACCTCGATGTCATTAAATTTGATCTCGTGCACTAGGTTGTGGGCATACTTCTTTAACATACTGATATGGAAAACATTGTGTACTCCGGACATCTTCGACGACAATGCGAGTCGGTAAGAAACCTTTCCAATGCGCTATAGAATCTCGAACGATCCGATGAATCAGGGTGACAGCTTGCCTTTCTTCTGACCAAATCTAACGATGCCTCGAATAGGTGAGACCTTGAGCAGCACATGATCTCCTACTGTGAATTCTAAGTCTTTATGTTGTTTGTCAGCAAAACTTTTATGTCGGGTCTGAGTCGTCTTGATCTTTTCACGTACAATCTAAATTTTTTTGCTTGTTTCTTGTACCATTTCTGGCCCAAGACGTTGAGTATATCATACTTCGGCCCAGAATAGCGGCAATCGATAAGGTCTTCTGTATAAAGCTTTAAAAGGCGCCATTCTGATGCTCGTATGGTAGCTGTTGTTGTAGGAAAACTCTATTAGCAGTAGGTGCGACTCCTAAGAACTCTCGAAATCGATAACGCAAGCTCGCAACATATCCTCCATCACTTAATTGACTCGTTCAGTCAACCCGTCAGTCTGTGGATGAAAAGCTGACCTTAAGTTCAGGGTTGTTCCCATCACTGTCTCAATACTCTTCCAAAATTTAGCAGTGAAGTGTGAATCTTGATCTAACATAATGGAAACAGGTACACCATGTAGTCACACAACTTGTTGTATGTACATCCAGCTCAATCATTCCACTGGATGCGTCATGCTATAGACGATAAATGTGCAGTCTTTGTAAGTCGACCTACTATTACCCAAATAGCGTCGTGATTCTGCTGAGTCTTCGACAAACCTACTACGAAATCCATGGTTATGTGTTCCCATTTCCATTGGAGAATTTGCAATGGTTGTAGAAGTCCTGGTGGTTTTAGGTGTTCTGCCTTTACTTGCTTGCAAGTAAGACACTGGGATACATACTCAGCTACCTCTCGCTTCATTCTTTGCCACCAAAAATTCTTCTTCAAGTCCTTGTACACCTTCGTACCTCCAAGATGAATAGTCATTCATGACTTACATGCTTCGTCCAATATTTCTTTTTAGAGATTATCTTCGTCAGGCACGTAGAGTTTACCTTTATATCATAAGGCTTCGTCTGAACTCTAGATCTCTGGTTCTTTTGTTGACATCTTCGCGAAACATAATTTCAAATCTTCCTTTGTCTACTGGCCTCTATGATATAACTGATTAGAGTTGGTTGGATAATTAGACATCCAAGGTGTAGTCCTTTCGTTGCTTTTGTTGGCTGAAGATCGAATTCAGCTAACACCTCCAGTGCTTGCCATTCTCGAATTAGTAGAGCAACGATCATTAGTCGAGGTCGATGGCACAAAGCATCGGCTACCATGTTTGCTTTACCCAGATGGTATTGCAATGAGAAGTTATAATCCTTGAGTAATTCCATCCATCTTCGTTGACACATGTTCAACTTCTTATGAGAGAACAGATATCTCAAACTCTTATGCTTGGAAAATAGATCAAACTTATCTCTATATAGATAATGTCTCCAGATCTTCAGTGCGAATACTATCGGGGCTAACTCCAGGTCATACGTAGGATAAATTTTCTCATGCGACTTCAACTGTCTTGATCCGTATGCCATCACATTTCCCTTTTGCATAAGCACGTAACCAAGTCCTTGGTGTGATGCATCACTGTAGATTACGTACCAAACTCCACTCCAAGGTATCGCAAGTACCGGTGCAGAAGTCAGTCTTTCCTTTAACTCCCAAAATGCATCTTCATGCTTGTCTATCCAGTCATACTTCACCTCCATTCTTTTCAAATTCGTCAGAGGTCATGCAGTCTTAGAAAATCCTTCTATGAATCTTTGATAATATCCTGCTAGACTAAGAAAACTTCTAACTTCTGTCGTGTTAGTTGGTCTGTTCCAGCTTAAGACTACATCGATCTTTGATGAGTCCACAAAGATACCATCCTGGGAAATCACATGTCCTAGAAATTTAACTTCTTATAGCCAGAACTCGTATTTACTGAACTTAGCATATAACTTACTATCTCAAAGTGTCTGTAAAGCAATTTTGTAAGTGCTCCTTGTGATCCTCCTCTATCTTGGAGTAGATCAGGATGTCGTCGATGAATACTATAATGAATTGATCCAGATATGGTCTGAATACTCTATTCATTAAGTTGATGAATACTGATGAAACATTAGTCAATCCGAAAGACATAACCAGAAAATCATAATGTCTGTATCTTGTCCTGAACGCAGTCTTCGACACATCCTTTGGTTGAACTAATAGTTGATGATATCCTGAACACAGATCGATCTTCGAAAAGATCCTTGATTCTTGTAGCTGGTCGAATAGATCATCTATCAAAGGAAGTGGATATCTATTCTTGATCATAACTGATCTCATCAAAATCAAGATGAAAAGTATACTCTACTTTAAAAGATTTTTAGTGTGGAAGTAGAGGTCGAACCCACAGAGATTGAAATACTAAAGTACTTTAATTTTAAAGCCTAAACCTAGTTAATTCAGAACATAGAATTTTGATTTTGATTTTAATTAAACTAAGAAACTAAGGAAATAAATCTAACTATAAAAGTGATTAAAAGTTTTGATAACTATGTGCATTGAACCTAGTATTGCAAATCCACCACTAGCTACATAATAAGGGTATCTATGTATTTAATTAGCTTATTACGTTGGATGATAATGGGGAATTGTAGCTACAAGCCCAATTCCTCCATCAAGAAGATAACTACGATTCAAGCATCAACAAAATTCATCTTCGGTTGGCATGGAGTGTCTCACACTAAACTAGAGTTGCGACACACTCCGTCTTCCCTAGGCATGAACTATTCGACTAGTTGATATCACAATTCAAATAAGCACCATTACATGTAAATAATCTATACCAGCATAACAAATATAGACTATTGAGCACATCACATCCAAAATAGATCTAAGACAAGAATATATATTGAAAGTAATGATTTAATCAATGAATACGATTTTATTAATTAAAATCCTCTAAACATGTAATTATCATCCATACATAATAAAACTAAAAGAAAAACATAAAATACACCCTATTACTTGGCTAGGGTTTCATTGAAACCCTAGATATCGGTCTAGGCGGCCATAAAATCGAAGATTAGCAAGAGATAGATGGAGGAGGCCATGGGAGTCCTTGGCCTTCTTCTTCTTCTTCTCCTTGCTTCTCCCTCTTCAATGTCTAAAGTTTTTTGTTGTTGAATGATGTGTATAATGTTGTGTAACCCCAAAATTGATTTAGAATATGATTTATATAGATTTTTGAAAGATTAGGAGGCTTTAATTTCTAAGCCTAATTGCACTAAAACTGTCATATTTACGTTTCTGGACGTCGTATGCACAAACCACCTTCGCTGGGCACTCTAATTTGACGAAATACGCATTTTTGATTTTTTCATAGGTCTCTCGCGCGGCCTGTTTGCACGAGGTACTTTTTACTACTCTACGTAACTTTCATAGAATTATGATAACATTTTGCTCGGACCTCGGATTGACTCTCCGCTTGCGGCTATGCGTCCGTAACCCGAAGATCTACATTTTATATCTTTGGAGAAAATTTTCAAATCTAAAGTATTCCTTGTCAAAAATGTAATTTACCGAGCTTGCTTCTGTCTCTAGCTTTCACCGGAATCACCTTTTGAGCACATAATGTCTTCCAAAGCCACTAATCATTTAATTGTAGTGCATTTTCATGTTAAGGCTCTAAAACCTACAAAACATAGAATACTTATTAAAAACACTTAATAACTAAATGAAGTGGGCTAATGAAGCGTATCTTCAGAACTATAAACGAGAACTATTTGTTGCCGATTATACCCCCAAACCTATGCTTTACTAGTCCTCAAGCAAAGAAAAATATAAAAATAAATACTACTATACTTAAAAATCCTCACTCGTTGTCACACGCAACGCGATTGCATTTAGCATACGTAACAAGCCTTTTAAACCCCTAGGTGTCCCTAGTAGGACGAGTGAAGTCTCGTGAGGGTTCTCGTCGAATAAGACACCCACAACCGTCTTTATTAACTTGTACATGAATCGTTTTATTAAAATAAAAATATTTAATACTCATTATTATAAACAACGATTTGAAATAGAATAATGAAGAAAAGAAGAAACATAATGAAACATCAACTTAAGTCACGAAAAATAATCCCAAGCACATATATCGTATAAATCAGTAGAGTTTCTTATAAAATTGCATGTGTGTGATGTGGTAGTCAAATGAACATGCGCATGTCATGAACTTGGAATATAACTCGGATAACCATCCAATTATACTTCAACTACGAATCTCACAATGTTAATTACACTCTCAAATGAAATATTCAGAACATGTGTAATCTCTCTAATATATGGGAGCAAAGGAAATATGTTTTCGAAACGAGAAACGCTCACATATGACTTGTAAAAGACACAGACACGAAAGAACAGTAGTCTCATGGATAGGACACCAATAGTCAAGAAAAATTAATTGCTACCATATTTTAATCCCCCTCCCATCATTCACATATCCAAACCAGTTTTCTAGGATCAAATAGGACTTTTCAAAGGTTGTAACGTGGCTCAGGCAATGAAAAAGAATAGAATGGATTCATCAAGTAATCTTCAGAATGGCATTGTAAGGCATATTCAATTTCCTTCATACATTCTTCTACTAATTTTCATGTTTTCATTCTCTTCTTTCATACTTTTTTTTTACTTATTTATTTCCCCTTATTTTCTTTATTTTCTCCTTTCAACCTTTTTTTTCCCTTTCTTTCTTCGCTTTTGAAACGAATATTCATTGAATACCAAGGCAACTACCCCAAACATCATATTATTTTTGTCTTCTTCTCAATCGACACTCTGCCTTATCACTACTAAAAGTTGACGAATCTCTCAGTGGTAAACTCCAAGTTTGTCAAGTTAGAGCAAAAAAAGGATAATGGTGATTAAAGAAAAAGGGCATTTTAACAGCTCAAAGGGGGGCAAACTAAGGAAATTTTATCATTTTTCGGTCGGTGGTAAAGAAAGAGGGCCTACCATCATTTCCTATGGTCATATGGTTCTTCAATGTTTATGACAGAAGATTATTTAGCATGGTAGCAAATATTTTAACTTGACTATCAACCAAGACAAGAATAATGAGACTAAACAACGAGTAGATGCGCTATTTTAAATGAAATTCAACAAGCACAATGTGATTATAACCTTCTAAAAAGAAAAGAAATGTTTAAATGCTCACCAGGTTTAGTCTCTATAGTGTGTTATCTAGTAATCCGATTCATATTATAGTTAACATCAAACATATATTCAAGCGACTACGTGTAGTGCATAGGTTTGTGTGCAAATCTATGATATAAAACTACGATTAGAATGATACATAACCTAAAATGTCGCATCATGACTTTAGCAAATGTTTAACCATATCTTCCCTTGATTACCATTCTATAACAATCCAAGTTACATAACAAGCAGTATCGACTTGAGATTGCAAAAATGTCGGCAACATCATTTATTTAAGCACAAGTATTGTTATTTTTTTGAAAAATTGATGCATAATAATGTGCATGTGAGTGCATACCCCCAAAGCTAAACATTTCATTGTCTCCAATGAAATAATAAAATGAAAGAAAGTAAAGTACATAAAGAAGGACATTATCTCGATCTCGGCAATCACAAACCAGGTGAATGTATAATAATATGGCGATAAAGTTCAATCGCTCCAAATGGAGCCACTAATTCACCTATCAATACTCAACAAAAGAAAATAAACAAACAAAAGAACAACAATAGCTAATAGAAATATAAATCTGTAATGCAGACTGTGGCATATTTGATGAAAAACTAAACTAAAACCGAAAGACAACGAAAATAAAAAAGAATAAGCACAAATGGAACTATCAAAACAAAGAAGGACTCGATCGAAAAGGGGCCTAAGAGAGCAAACAAAAAAGAGAAAAAACACATAAGTAAGGGTTGGGAGTGAGAAGAAGAAGCAAAACAGAAAAACACAAAAATCCCTCTTTCGTAGGCACGGGTCGGGCGAGCAACCCATTGCCCGCACGATTCATCGCTCGAGGAAATACTGAGGCTTGTTTTTTTTAAAAAAAACTTAAAAATTTTCTAAGTCCAAAGACTATGAGGACGCAGGCCACGCGAACGACCTCTCGTGTGAGCGAGTTGCGCGCATAAGTAGCCTATTTTTCTCTGTTGCCTCGTAGAAAGTTAAATGGATTCAAAATAAAAAGACTATGATCCCCAAACCTGTTTAAAACTCAAAAAAATTGACTCAATATGACCAAATAATGTACAAAAATGAGGGAACGAAATGATTAAAGCTTGGGTTGCCTCCCAAGAAGCGCTGTCTTTTACGTCTTCAGCTACACCATTCTAACTCAAGACTCATGGAGGCCGAGACACAGACTTTGTACCCTTGAAGCCATTATGGATGCTCTGGCTGAAAATAGAAATAATGTCGTTATTTGTTAACTCATTCGACGGCTCCTATTTTTCAATTTTGAATCGATCCTTGACCTTTTGAGTAAATCTTTCATTAGGATCCGGTTTGGTAGGGTCTATTTTATTAAGGTTCATCTGTGCACTACACACTATATAGTTTCCCTTCTTTAAGTTTTCTTGTCTATTAAGTTCTTTAGCATGCCTTACCTCACTTTCCACCACACATGGGTAATCGTCATCTTTGGGAGGTTGACGGTTATCCAAGTTATTAGGGTTTTTCTATTCATTGTGCATATATCTTTCCCTTACTCATGTTTACAACGTTATTGGGTCCATTAGCTTGTCTAATCTCACTCTCCGCACACATGGGTAATCATCATCATTGGGAGGTTAATCAATAGTGTTAAATACATTTTTAATTTAAGATTCATGTTCCCAAACAACACTTTCATTACCCCCGTTCGACAATTGACACGCGCATTAGCGGTGGCTAAGAATGGATGACCAAGAATGACAGGGGTGTGTCTCCTAACATCTAGCACACGTTCGGTGTCAAGGACCATGCCATCGACGAGATAGTAACATTTATCAACTTTTACCAAGACATCTTCAATAATTTCTCTAGGGATTTTAACGGAACGATCCACTAATTATATGGTAGCAGCCGTGATCCACTAATTGTATGGTAGCGGTCATGGGTTTAAGTTCACCTAATCCTAATTGTTTGTAAACCGTGTATGGCAATAGATTCATACTCACACCTAAGTCAAGGAGAGCCCGATGAATGACAGTGTCACCTATGATACATGAAATCGTTGGTGTTCTGGAATCCTTATATTTTGGAGGAGTGTGTTGAAAAATTGAACTTATTTTTTTTGGTAAAGAAGACCTTTTTCGGAATATGACTGCGCAACTTGCACTTTTTAGTGCATAGGTCTTTAAGACATTTAGCATAAGCAAGAATTTGTTTAATAGAGTCAAGGAATGGAATATTTATTTTTCACTTGTTTAAACACCTCGAGTATATCTTCAGTTTTTGACCCTTTCTTTGAAATATGTGACAGTTCCTCAATGTTTGGTAGGAAAGGCATTTTTGGAACATAATTAGTTGGGATCGGTTCATTTTCTTTCCTAGTTCGACTCGTGTCCTCACCCTTCTCTTGATTTGAATTAATGTTCACATCTTTTAAACCATCTTTCAAAATCTTTAAAACTTCTTTCTCTCATGTAGTCATGCTAGTTGAGACGGCGTTTACTTGTTCACTCATACCCCCAATCTCGTATTGTCCCTTAGGGTTTTGAATAGTTTGACTAGGAAACTTCAAACTTACCCTCATTTCTACAACTGACCGCATTAGCTAGTTGTCCCATTTGGGACTCAAGCTTCATAATGGATTATGTGTGAAAGTGCACTATTTATGCTTGTGCTTGCACTTGCGTTTCGATATTCCTAAGGGATGTCGACACCTTCTCCTCAAAAGCATTATCCCTTGGAGGGTTAGGATTAGGAGGGGGGGTGTTGGTATTGACTTTGTTGAAATTGGGGTCGCTAAGTATTAGAAAAATTAGTCGTCTCATTATTATTATTAGATCTCCATGAGAAGTTAGGATGACTTTTGCATGGGGCATCCGGATTGTTCGTCATAGGATTATAATTAGTTCGTGGGAATTGTTGAATAGAATGCATGTGTTGCTTTACAAATTCTAAAAATTGAGACTCGGATGGGCATGCAAGTGTAGAATGCAAAGGATCAGAACATCTTTGACTAATTTTGTACGAGGGTGAGCCAAATGTTTGGTTCATCATCATAAATCGGTCAAGTTTTTTAGATAGTTCTTGCAATTCAATTGAGTGACTTGACTTGAACCGCTCCTCTTGCTTAGTTTGAGGGGGAAGGCACCCCTCAAGACGTACCGACATGGTTTGATGCATCAAATTTTCACTTAACGTTTCAAATATTTTCCATGCCTCATCGGCACTTTTGTGTAGGAAGGTACCCGCACAAACGATATCGACGGTATTATGAACTAAGGGAGCAAGTCCCTCGTAGAAGATCTACACCAATTGTCACTTGGGAATTTGATGATGTGGGCAAGAGCGCAATAGTTCTTTAAATTGTTCCTAAGTGTCATAGAGCATTTCCCCATCTTGCATCACAAAGTTCATTATAGATTTCTTAATTAATTGGTTCTTGTGATGGGTAAAAACGTTTGTAAAAATGCGGTATGTAATGCTTCCCATGTTCTAATAGTGTTTGGCTTAAGCGATTGGAGCCAATACTTAGCTTTATCTTTTAAGGAGAACGGGAAGAGACGCAATTTTAATTCATCATCATGTAGATTTTGGATTTTCAATGTAGATCATATGTCTTGGAACTCTCCTAAGTGATGATAAAGATCTTCTTTAATACGGCCATAAAATGAAGGGAGTAGCGCGATGGTAGATGACTTTATCTCAAAGTGAGACACCGTCACCTCCAGTAATTCAAAACATACTTGTAGCGTGTAGGCCATAAGAATGAAATAATCTTTTAGCGGAGGAGGTTGAGGTACGTTAGGGTTATTTCTATTATTTCTGTTGCTACCATTGTTTCCAAAGTTGGCCATTGGAATAGGATCGATATTCGTAGTTCGAGTTTTTCTTAGGTGTTTAAGAGTGCTTTGGATTTCAGACTCAAACAAAGATGACAGCTTAGGCATTAATTCGTCGTCTAACATCAACCAAGCTCTAGAAGCTTGGGTTGAGGACCTAATGACTTTAAGGGTTTGCTAGAGTTCAAGATTCAAAGGATGTAAAGCGGGTTCACTCGAACGTGTACCAAACATAAACTAAATAAAATGACACTACAACAAAGACTGATTTAACCAAGTAAGGAAATAAACTATGCAAAGAAGGAAACTAGGCACACAACACTACTATGATGCATGCAATTATCCTGTTATGCAGTGATTCATGTCAAAGCCCAGCGCCCCGGGTTTCCTAGCTAATGCACCTGCGCACTCCACACCTAAGCTAATGCAAGTAATGAGTTTCAGCGCCCTGACTTACAATGCTTTGATGCAAAATTAAAGGAAGCTATTTACTTAAATTTTTGGCCCCTTTTTTTTTCTTGTAATTTTTCAATTGATTTGCTTAAGCTCCTTTGATGTGCTAAGCTCTTCCACTCCGAAACACTAGAATTTGATGGCTCGAGAAACTACAAAACAAAAGGAAAAGTTAGTGACTCAAACGAAAAACAAAAAATAAGAAAAAGAAAGCCTAATCTAATATTTACGAATTAATCTAAACTAAGATTCTAAAACTAAAGATAGTAATTTGCAATCCTCAGCAACCACGCCAAAAATTGATCTCGTCAAAATCAAGATAAAAAGTATACTATAGTTTAAGAGATTTTTAGTATGGAAGTAGAGGTCGAACCCATAGAGATTGAAATACTAAAGCACTTTAATTTTAAAGCATAAACCTAGTTAATCAAGAAAACAGAATTTTGATTTTGATTTTAATTAAACTAAGAAACTAAAGAAATAAATCTAACTATGAAAACGATTAAAAGTTGTTTTGATAAATATGTGCATTGAACCTAGGATTGCAAATCCACCACTAGCTTCATAATAAGGGTATCTATGCATTCAATTAGCTTATTACGCTGGATGATAACGGGGAATTGTAGTTACAAGCCCAATTCCTCCGTCAAGAAGATAACTACGATTCAAGCATCAACATAATTCATCTTCAGTTGGCACAAAGTGTCTCACACTAAACTAGGGTTGCGGCACATTCCGTCTTCCCTAGGCATGAACTATTTGACTACTTGATATTACAATTCAAATAAGCAACATTCCATGTAAATAATCTATACAAGTACAACAAATATAGACTATTGAGCACATCACATCCAAAATAGATCTAAGACAAGAATAGATTTTGAAAGTAATGATTTAATCAATGAATACGATTTAATTAATTAAATTCCTCTAAACCTGTAATCATCATTCATACATAATAAAATAAAAACATAAAATACACCCTATTACCTGGCTAGGGTTTCATTGAAACCCAGATATCTGTCTAGGCGGCCATAGAATCAAAGATTTGCAAGAGGTTGATGGAGGAGGCCATGGGAATCCTTGGCCTTCTTCTTCTTCTCCTTGCATTTCCCTCTTCAATGGTTGAAGTTTTTTGTTGTTAAATGATATGTAACCCCAAAATTGATTTAGAATAGGATTTATATAGATTTTTGAAGGATTATGAGGCTTTAATTTCTAAGCCTAATTGCACTAAAACTGTCATATTTACGTTTCTGGACGTCGTATGCACAAACCACCTTTGCTGGGCACTCTAATTTGACGAAATATGCATTTTTGGTTTTTTCACAGGTCTCTCGTGCGGCGGCCTGTTCGCACGAGGTACTTTTTACTACTCTACGTGACTTTCATAGAATTACGATAACATTTTGCTCGGACCTTGGAATGACTCTCCGTTTATGGTTATGCGTTCATAACTTGAAGATCTACATTTTATATCTCTGGAGAAATTTCTCAAATCTAAAGTATTCCTTGTCAAAAATGTAATTTACCAAGCTTGCTTCTATCTCTAGCTTTCACCGGAATCACCTTTTGAGCATAGAATGTCTTCCATAGCCACTAATCATTAAATTATAGTGCATTTTCATGTTAAGGCTCTAAAACCTACAAAATATAGAATACTTATTAAAAACACATAATAACTAAATGAAGTGGGCTAACGAAGCGTATCTTCAAGACTATAAACGGGTACTATTCATCACCGATCAGTAACCTTGTTCAATTCCTTGTAGTCTATACAGAGTCGAAGTGTTCCGTCTTTCTTCTTCACAGATAGAACTGGTACTCCCCAAGGTGACATACTCGGGCGAACAGATGCTAAATCTTTAAGTTCCTAAACTTGCTTCTTTAATTCCAACATCACAGTTGGCGCCATCCGATGTGGAGTCTTAGATATCAGTAATGTCCCTGGTACTAGTTCCACACAAAAGTCTATCTCTCTCTTTGGTAGAAATCCTTTAATATCCCTGAATACATCTTCAAAATCTTATATGATAGGAATCTGATCGATCATGAGCTCCATACTCGTACTCCCGATTGTGGCCAAACAACTTGTGAAAAACATGTCGCTCGTCGGCTGACACTGAAATCTGATTGTTGGACATCCAGGTATCGGAAATGCAATTGTCCTGGTAGGGCAATCTAAGTTTGCACTGTATTTGGTAAGCCAATCCATTTATAGGATAATGTCGAACTCTGACATTGACAGAACTACCAAGTCTGTCGTAAGATTTCTATTGTCACGCCCCGACATAGCATAATTTGGGAAAGCATTTAATTTCCTTTATGGACCCGTAGGTCGCGACAGTTTGAAGGATCGATTCCGTCCCAAACATCGAATAATAATAGTAATTTAAATTAGAGGAAAAACAATCAAGGCTTACAAAAATTTTCCAAATTATTAATTATTACAGCACGGTTAACTAAAGACACAATCCGCCTTGAAACAAAATAATAATATCTATTACAGTCATCCATATTACAAATTCGGTTTATCAACTAAAACAGTATTTAAAATAGTTTCTCTTCATAAGTAGTTGTTCTCAATTTGCATAGTCATATTGCCTAGCCTGGACATAACCTGAAAAAGCCTAGATACGAATGTCCAGGGCACATCAATGCTGTTAGCTTCATGAAGCTAGTGAGTATTAAAAACATGTTCTTGTAATGTAAAACATACCCTTTTACCATTTTCATTATCACAGGTTCATTATTCCAGATGATAGAAATATAGAAATGAATTCCACTCGTAAAGCAACAATGATAATATCAAAATTTTCAATCAATAAAACATGTGACTGTGCATGGAACAATGCAACCATTCTCATCTCACTGACTCTTTTCTCTTGACCGCACCTCATCCAACTCTCTCGCTCCAGTATCTTGAGATACTAAGGTGACCACACTTTAGTACAGGGGTACCAGGGAGTGTCCAGTTTGCTTCACACTTTAGTACGGGGTACCAGCAAGTGTCCAATTGCCTCAAACTTTAGCCATACCACAGATGCCAGGGAATATCCAGTAGGCCACACTTTAGCACTACTACGTAGCAAAAATAGAGAAAAATAAATTTCCTTTTTGGGTCCATAGGGAATGACTGGTGAATGTCACTAATGATCCAAACCACACATCATTGGTTTACAACAAGAATAGTAATAAAACAAACTGGATATACAAAACCATTGCTTTATTACAAACATCAGAGTATTACAACAGTAAAGCTACAATAGAAGTATATAAGGTTTGGAAGCAACATATGCCCAAGTACCAAATATAACAAAACAATCTAAACAGAAATATAAATTATAACTATCTCCAAGTCTTCAGTTGGCGTAAACATCAGCATAGTAGTCCTCCCCGGCATAGGTGTCATCAGTGGAACCACCCTCTGTGTACTCCTCTCCCAGATAGTAACCGTCGTTGTAGGATCCGTCATTTGCAGACGGAGGTACAGGATAGTTTAGACGGGGGAAAGCCAGGCAATAAAGGCTGTCAGCTTACTGAGAGCTGAGTGAGTATAAACTAACAAGGTACCAATTATCTGAAGTAAAACAAACTTATGAAGGTTATAAGATATACCTTTACTAAGTAATATCTTTACTTTATTCAACCCTGCGTAATTCGAATCCACGTTTTAATTACAAAGACCTACTGACTCTTATGACCCCGATATGATTTTAACATTCCTAGATACACAACTACTATTGTCGACCATGGTTAAGAACATAGAGTACATATTCTCAATCCACTGAAATTCATGGATACAACCCCTTGAGCATGACGTATCATTCTATTGCCACGAATTATCGATATCTTGCTAGTGATCTCCCATCCACTACTCATTAAGGACATAACCCGTCCACCGCTCGTTAAGGATACACATAGATCACCGGACTATCTCTGAACTACTTGGTTCCGCCCACTGCTCGTTAAGGATATAACCCATCCACCGCTCGTTAAGGGCATCGTATGACCAAACGTCCACTTACTTACCATTCCCAAGAACTTATCGAAACTTACCTAAATTTCATACTATGATTGATACATGACATCCCATCCCATTGTGGCCTGACTACTCTGATTAAAAGAAACGAATATCAAACTCATACCGGAAATCAACATGTCACCCACGTCGTCAAGTTAATCCATTTTTCTTAATAATACTTTATCTTTGTTGTCACATTATCCCTGATCAACCCAGAATCGCATAACAGAAGTCCGAATCGAGAAATGAACCATCGAATCCTTAATATAATAAATAGGTAAAGGAATCCATTTTCTGCCAATACTAATCGATTGGGATAAGGTCCAATCGATTGGAACAAAAATCATAACAATCAATTGAGTAAACTGGCAATCGATTAGGTCTACAATAATGTCAATCGATTGCTAACATTGGCAATCGATTGGAATGTTAATCGATTGGAATTCTATCCAATCGATTGGGTCCAGACTGATGGCAATCGATTGGTAATTATGCCAATCGATTGGCACTTCGTCTTCACTAGCAGATTAATAAAACAACATATATAAACATAAAAATCATGCATTTAACACATCTAAACTTCATAATAACTTATATAAACTTCATATAGAGGGACCAATTGAGTTAGGAACTCACCCAGGGTGTGTTTGGCTTGTGTTTTCTTAAAAACCCAAGCTTCTCTCTCTTCCTTCTCTTTCTCACTTCTCTGACCAGCTCTCTCTCTTCTCTGCTTCTTATCCTTCTTCTTCTTGTTCTTCTCTTCTTCTCCTGCCAAGGACAGTGAGAATGTGCGTGTTTGTATATATAAATATAGATATATGGATGTATGTATATATATATAACAACACACACACACTCTCTCTCTCAACCAAAAACCAACCAAACAGATCCAAGGCCTGAAAGGGATACATATATAGATGTTTGAGAGTGCCACATGTTCAAAGCTCAAGGAAAGAAGAAAACTTTTCTCAGTTTATGCCAATCGATTGGTAACAGATATTTGAAGGCAATCGATTGGAATAGATGGCAATCGATTGGCATGTTGCTACGTCATAACTTTTAGTCGGTATAATAGCAATCGATTGGTAACCAAAAAGTGGCAATCGATTGGAAAAACAAGGCAATCGATTGGTAACCAAATTTCACCAAAAGAAAAGGAAAGTTTATATAAGTATATAGAACGAAGTTTTATTTATTAATACTCTCCAGAATTTTAGGTTATTACAACGAGTGTCAGGTAGTGTCCAAGTTGGCGTCACACATTTTAGCACTACCATGGGCGCTAGGGAGTGTCAAAGTTTGTCACCGTTGCATTTCAAAGATACTCTAAACCATAATCTCATAACATCACACTATAGCACACCAGTACCAGGGAGTGTCCAGTACATAATCTCGCCCACATACTCTTCCCTGTTTCAGTTTTATACCCTGTTTTTGACCCAGTTTGATTTCAAAAGTAAATATGACTTATAGTATATAATTGTCTTCGTTTTTCTGTGAAGATTACGAATATGTAAACGATTTCACACAAATCGAAACGTAGCTCTCGAATTTTATGAAAAATGAGAGGTGTCAAAACATAATTTCTAATATACTTTCTCATGTGAACGAATTAAGCTCTAATATCATAACCATAGCTTATATGTACTACAATCTTTCATAATCATCTCTGAAAATGGATTTTGGTTAAGTTTGGAAAATCCATGATTTCAAGCTTCAAGCTCTAAAGTTGAAATCAACAATGGTGGATTACAATCACATAAATATAAGCAGTAACTAAGCAAGAATTACATTCAAAGTGAGTTAATAATACTCACTGTGATTGAAGATGTGTGCTTTGTTGAGAAAGAATCAAGAAATAAGAACACCCAAACAAGGCATGGCTATGGAGTTGGAGCTTTCTCTCTCTAAAATAATTTCTGTAAATTTTTCCTCTGTATCACTCTCTAAAACTCCCTCAAATTCTCTGTATATCAGTTTTGTAAACTACCCCAATATGTGAGAGATTATATAGAAGCCAATTTGTTGAGCTTGGGCTCCAAGTTCAACCTTCCTTACTCAACTAATTCAATTTGTTTTCAAAATCAAATATACCCAATATGTATATACGTATATAGATTACACATATACAAATTATAAAATCTGTAGAAAATGGGAATGTAGGGGTCAAATAGGTTCATAGAGGGCAAGTCTTGGGTAATGTAGCTTAAGGCCCAACATTAACACACGAAAAGTAAGCATAGCCAAACAAGGCATAAATAACTAGTCTAGGAATCTCTTTAGGTGTTTGGGAAAACTAACTTTAGGCACTAAAATACACATACACAATATGCATTGCCAAACAAACCCTAGTAATCATTGGTAGCATTAATGTGTATAAAGCAAGTGTCAAATCTTGATTGGTGGAGATTCCCAAACTGTGGGAGTCCTACGCGGCGCAGACAGTTTTCAACATAAACTGGTATTTTCGTGATGCGGTGATCACCACAAAAATACAGAAAAATTATATTAACGCCAAAAATAATTTTCCGGTTATACAAAAATAGTGTTTAAGTCAAAAATAAATATTTTCACCGTTTTGAAATTCAACACAGCTATTTATGAATTTATAAAAATTACAGTTTAACCCCAATTAAAGTATTGCTAATAAAATAAAAGCAAGTAATACAAATTAAAATATGAGAAACACAATTTAGAAATTAAATGAAAATTACAGGTTGTTACATCTATCTCCCAAGGTCAATGGGCAGTCTTTACACATTTTACCCAACTCAACAGTCACTCCCAATGGTGACACAACATGAAGTGCTGGCTCAAGTGGCTGGGTTCTAAACCCACTAATGCACAATTTTAATGGTAATAAACGAACGTACAAATAACGCCTTAACTTGACTGTGAAAGAGTACGTCTCTGATCTGGGGCTCCTTGTATTCCCTGAATTGGTGCCCCATAGTATCCTCTGCTTAGTGCACGACAATCCCTATTCACATGGCCCGACTTGTTGCCATTTCAACAGAGGATATCGAATCGGCAATTTACCCTAGGGGCTGTGCAGAACTTTGAAATATGCCCCGATTTCCCATAATTAAAACATCCCTTGTTACTTGGTTGTGGGGCAGTGAGTAGCCTTGAGGATGTGGTCCTTGCTGGCGATATTGTTGGGGTCAAGGATAGTTCTCCTGAGACTTCCTGGCTCCATCCCAGGTGTGCTTGTTCCCTTGAAAGTTAATCTGAGGTCTCCATCCTTGGTTATTCCTCGATGGTTGGTTTGGAAATTCCTCTACTGGAAGTTCCTTGACGGTTGGGGTCGGTTCATATGTCGTTGTTGTACCGGATAGGCATCCTTCTCCAGACTCACAGCAAGTCTCACTAGTCCTTCAAAACTCTGGTTGATATGGCCAATCATCTTATGACATAGATGAGGGTTCAGTCCTTGGTGAAATCTTTTCACCCTATTGTGGGGTATCAATCATGTATGGAGTGAATCGAGATAATCGCTCAAACTGGGTGGTATATTCTCTTACCTCCCAGTTTCCTTGAACCAAACTGAGAAAATTATTCTCCTGTTGATCCTTCTCATCTTTTGGAAAGCATTTCTTCAAAAATCTTCCCTTGAAAGTCCCCTAAGGAATCCTCCTTGCAGCTTCCACTCCTATGGTGGCTCATTCAACTTCCCACCAATCTGCGGTAGCATAATATACTGAAATGTAGCAAGACGGTGTATATCCTGCTCATTACAATCCAAGGCTTCGAATATCAGCTCCATCTCCCTTATCTACTGCTCAGCTTTCCATGGCTCTGTTAGTCGATCAAACTTTTCTGGTCACAGGTTGCGGAAACATTATAAAAGCTTATCGGTGTACCACGGCTGATGTGGTGCAGTAGGGTAGTGGACAGGGGGTTGATGTGTAGCATGGTTGTAGGTATCACCTACATGCTCCATCCTTCTCATAAAAGCTTCGAATACTCCCGTCGGGTCCATACCTTCTGGTATAGGTGCTCTAAGTCACGCTTGATTTTTCAGAGGTCCTACCATGATGATCTGTGGTGCTGGGTACCTATGACAAAGATCTATGAATTAGCTGACAGTCTTTTATAGGAAACAAAATCAAGATATAGTAATAGATAGGATGAACGAATCAATTCTATATCACAAGCTCATAGCAACAATTGAATCAAAATTCACATCAGAACTATTTCTCAAAAGATACTTGTATATATATATATATCAAAAGATGTACCGCATAGTACACAATAGTCATAACATGTACTATGTGGGACATAAGCGGATAGAGTGCTAAGGTCAGCTATACCATAATATTATTAGTGGTAATCATCTATACAAAGCTATGGTCAAATAGCTATCTCTCAAGCTCCCGAAAATCATATGGACAAAATGCCTTGATAAAACTTAGAAAAATCTATACCCCTCCAGATCCTGACTCAAAAATCATCAGCATCTGACCCTGCTAGTGGGGCCTCATCATTGGATGCAACATCCATCTCCTTAGGTGGATCAGCCTCCACTGGAGCAGCAATTCCTCCTATTACCGCTCCGATATCCAAGTCGTCGACTATCATCTCTGTTAGGGATATATACTAAAATCCATGCTTTATGTAGTTAATTTATTATTCATTTAATAAAATTAGTTATTCCATTGTTATGAGAATCTGTGTGGGCAATGCTTGTATTGTATTATTTATTTAATATTATGCATGTGTGTCTCTCATTCTACATAGTAGGTGGTTTGGTGTGTAGAGTTTGGCTTATACATGGAAGATCAGACCATCAGATCTTGTAGAATGTAAGATTTTGGTTTACAGTCTTAGATGGGTTTGGACACACCGTCGGTAGGACTGCAGCATGGTGTTGTAGTAGGTTTATCTTAACTACAAAAAACGGTATAGTTTCAACTCACTATGCTGGTATACTTTGTGTATTAAACAGGACCGACTTGGGGTAATTATCTTTATACTGACTTATAAGATAATTAATACCTCATGGCTATTATGAGTGCTTATTCTCTAAATCCTAAGTTAATTTATAGACACATACATTTGATATTTACACTTTGATCCCTAAAAGGGAGAGATCCTTAAATGGGTCAATATCTCATTGGATTGGGAGACAATATTGATGTGTGGTGGATATAAATTAATGATGGAATCCATGTCTCAATTTTTGGGATTGATGATATCCCCTAAAGAAAGCTTATAAGTTTTGATTATGTCAAACCCTGTAGGTGGATTTTGTATCCGACATATCAAATAAGTTAAGAAGAGAATCTCAAGGAAATTTAAGAGATTAATTAAATATGATTGTCAGTAATTATATTTGATTAATGGATAGCTGTAATCTTAACGTGGGGAGATAATAAGCATTTAATAACATGGAGCTCAAAATATATTTTTGAGATAAGGGTAGGAGTGCAATTATCGTTCTTTAGTGGTATGGATTATAATTTAGGGAAATAAGAATCTGATTTAGTTCGAATTGGGGTTTCCTAATTCCATAAGGAAGCCTATTCCTTATTGACTTCTTATGGTCCCTATCATAGCCTATATATATGCTGCTTTGGCTCTCCTCTCAGTTTGCATTTTTCCATATAGAGTATTATAACTTGAAATAGAAAAGAAAGCATTAAAAGGGAGAGCAGAAAACTAAAATGATTTCGATAGAGCCCATACTCAGTTCGATATTCTGGCAGCAGAGGAATGCGGTAGAAGATCGTGAGCTGTTATCGAGCCCGTGTTCTTGATTCGTCTACTACAACAATCCGTTTTTGCAGTTCAAGGTAACCCTAGTTCCGCCCTTATAGGGTTATTATAGCTTTCACGTAAATTTTTGCAGTACCAACTTATACACACTATTAACGAATTCTGGGAACGCAGTTTCAAGACAGTGGTATCAGAGCAACGTTGATTCTGCGTATGGGTTGGATGCAACTATGTTGTCCAGTAATACAGATCTTATGCATGCATTGATGGATGGATAGAACGTAGATCTGTGCTAACCATTATTTTGCAGCGTTCTTATTCCACTATTATGGTCACTGATTTTGTGTGATTGGATCCCACGATGGTTTTATCCATGGTTAATATTACTGTTTTGATATAGCATGTGAAATCCTTTATGGAGGCATAGGATTTGTATGTATTGGATCCCATGCTTGATTGATGCGTGGTTAATTTACTTCAAATAAATAACATGTAAACTCCTTCATGGAGGCATAGGGTTTATGTAATATATCCCAAGTAAATCCGTGAAGATGGTCCGTGAGAGCAGCTTTACAAGCAGTTTCCGAAAGCAATCTAGAAGCAGTTTTAGAAGACTGTTTCGATCCCCGCGAGCTAACCGAGCAGCTCGACCCCCTTGCGTAGTGGCAACATAGAGCTAATCGGGTTCAATGTAGATTTCCTCACAAGAGTTGCAGCTTAACCATAATAGTGGGATTCCTATTTTATTGTGGTTTCCTTATTTATGTGTGATTGAATGATTATTATTGTTTCATGTTTAATGAATAGGACAACATGGATAATTGTTCCTAGACCTATTTCAGATGTCTAGCTGCATGTTTAATTTATATTAATTTAAAATAATGGAAAACTACACGTGTATTTAGAAATAAAACTAATTCCATATTTTGAAAACATAAGTACTTATTTTCTAAAATCATGAGAATAGAATAATTTTATTATCTACACATGTGTGTTTGACAAATAAGGATGGACTAATCCTTGTCAAGTATTCTATTATTTTTTATTAATTAAATTAAAAATTTTCTAAAAATCATAACCCTCATTTTTTTTTTAAATTCTAAGTGGGAAAAGGAATTTACCAAGTATAAATCCCATGGTCTCCATCACTGGTTTGTAGAAGATATGATTAATTTTGTGTGATGGCTTTAGTGCCATCCTCCCCATCAGATGCAGTTGATCATGAAATCATCGGTACAAACTTCTTTAAAAGAATGTTTTGGGTGATTGTTAGTGTGGGCTACCTATCCATCAGAGGTGTTCCTCACGGAACTCTTGACCTAAAATTAAGTGATGGTATACACTTAGCTATAAATAATAATATCCTCTCCATCTGAGTCACTGTTATTATTTATAGGACCAAAGCAAGTCAGCAGTTTAATTTTACTAGGCAAGGTACATTGCGTGGATAATAAAATTAAAGGCAATTGCCTATCTGAACAAATGATGGATAGTATATGGCTTCCCATCGAATCATACTATTCGCGGTGTATTAGGTTGCTGCCTGATTCCTTTCAAATATGGTAGAGGGAACCAATATTTTCAACTCGAATCTATAGTAATTTTTTGTCCAAACGTAATTATTTATGTTATGTGATTCTCAAGCTTTTAAATGGGTACTTTCAATCCACTTGTCGTTATACTTAAAGAAAACAAACTTACTGGACCAAACTATATAGATTGAAAAAGAAATTTGGATATTGTGTTAACTGCTGAAGAGTACAAGTTTGTGCTTACTCAAGAATGTCCTGAGCAACCTGGTGAGGGGGCAACCGCTAAGGAAACCCAGGCTCACAAGAAATGGGTCAAGGATGATGAGATGGCGCGGTGTTACATTTTGGCATCCATGCCGAATGTTCTGCAACATCAGCATCAATCAATGACCAGTGCCTATGACATGATGGAGGGCCTTCGAGAGATGTTCGGGGATCAAAGTTGTGCTGCTAGGCAGGTTGCCATGAAAGACTTGATGAGCATAACCATGGCTAAGGGGACGCTTGTTAGGGATCATGTTCTTAAGATGATATCTCTTCTTAATGAGCTAGAGATCCTTGGAGTTGAAATTGACGGGGAAACCCAGGTCGATATCGTACTCCTGTCACTACCAGAGTCTTTTAAGCAATTCCGCCTCAATTACAACATAAATATACTTTGGAAGAACTGCTTAAAGAACTCCAGGCAGCTGAGGGTCTCAACAGAAAGTCAGGGAGTGCTCTTGTGTTTGAAAAAGGCTCTGCTTTAAAGCCGAAAGGCAAGAACAAAATGAAAAAGGCTCAAAAGATGGTTGTGGGTCATCTGCCAATCCAAAGGCCAAGAGGACAACCGAGAAAGCCTAAAGGTAAATGTTTTGTTTGCAAGCAACCAGGACACTGGAAGAAGCAATGTCCGATTTATCTCGCCAGATAGAACAATCAAGGTAAATCTCATTTACTAGTTGTTGAATCGTGTTTAGAGGTCCGATCTACCGGTACCTGGTGTATAGTTACGGGAGCCACTGATCATGTATGCAATTCTTTGCAGGGGTTCCAGGGAACCAGGCAGCTCAGTGATGGAGAGGTTTATCTATATATAGAAAATGCTACGAGAGTAGCAGCAGTTGCAGTAGGAGATCTACATCTTATTTTTGGTAGAGATAGGATTTTAATATTAAAAAAATGCCTTTTTGTACCTCCTATAAGAAGGAATTTAGTTTCAGTTTCTAGCTTAGTAAAGAATGGATATTTAGTTCATTTTAATAAAATAGTAGTTATTAAAGAAAATAAACGTTTTATTTGTTCTGGTCAATTGGTGGATGATCTTTATATTATAAATCATATCTCGCCTATACTGCAACTTAATGAATTGAATAACATAAATAGTTTGCTATTTAAGAGAAAAGAACCTTCGAGGATGAACCAAATGCATCTTTGGCACTTACGCCTTGGTCATATTAATTTGAAAAGGATTCAAAGATTGGTTCAAAATGGGCCATTAGGCTCATTGGAAGTGGAGGCACTTCTAGTCTTTGAATCCTGCTTGGAAGGTATAATGACCAAGAGGCCGCTCTCGGCCAAGGGCTATAGAGCAAAAGAGCTGTTGAAACTAGTTCACTCTGATTTGTGTGGTCCTATGACTGTCCAAGCAAGAGGGGGATTTGAGTACTTTGTCACTTTCATCGATGATTACTCAAGTTATGGGTACATTTATTTGATGCGGCATAAGTCTAAATGCTTTGAGAAATTCAAAGACTTCAAGGCTAAAATTGAGAAGCGTCTAGGTAAACGTATCACGACACTACGATCTGATCGTGGTGGAGAGTACCTCTTGGGAGAGTTTAGGGAATACTTATCGGAGCAAGGGATTACATCCCAGTTGTCTGCACCCCATATGCCTCAGCAGAACGGTGTTGCAGAAAGAAGGAACAAGACTCTCATAGACATGGTAAGATCTATGATGAGTTATTCAGATTTACCAATTTCTTTTTGGGGACACGCATTAGAGACAGCTGCATATATTCTAAACTTGGTACCATCTAAGTCAGTACCTACTACTCCCACGAAATTATGGACTGGACAAAAGCCTAGTCTGCGGCATGTTCAGTTCTAGAGTAGTCCAGCACATGTGCTAAAAGGGAATGCAGAAAAGTTGGAATCGAGAATAAAAGTATGTTTCTTTGTTAGGTATCCAAGAGGAACTAAAGGTGGTCTGTTTTATAGTCCTAGATCAGAAGGTTATTGTTAGCACCAATGCCACATTCTTAGAAGAGTACTATGTTATGGACCACAAGCCCAGAAGCTTTATTGTTCTAAAGGAAATGAGAGGAGAGACACCGACACATACTTCTTTGATACCAATGGTACGAGAAGAAACACCACAAAAAAGAGTTATCGATATTCCATTACCACATCGTAGTGGGAGGATTACCGAAACTCGTATAGATCCCAAACCAACCATTAACACGCAGGTTCCTGAACCAGTACAACGTGCAGATAATGGTGTATTAGTTTCAGAATCTTCACAACAAAATATCAGTGATACACAGACACGTGTTGTGCCTCGTCGTAGTAGGAGGGTTTTTATTCAACCTGACCAGTATATGTTCTTGGGAGATTTTTATGACTGGGTTCCTGATGAACAAGGTATCGATCCCTGTAACTACAATGAAGCACTCCAAGATAAATATGCATATATTTGGCAAAAGGCTATGAAGTCTAAAATGGAGTCTATGTACTCCAATCAAGTCTGGGATCTTCTAGATCCACCCAATGAAATAAAACCCATTGGATGTAAGTGGATCTATGAGAAGAAGAGAGAAGCAGACGGTAAGGTAGAAACCTTTAAAGCAAGGCTTATTGCGAAAGGCTTCACTCAAAAAGAAGGAATCGATTATAAGGAAACTTTTTCGCCTGTGGCCATGCTAAAGTCTATCCAGATTCTCTTATCCATTGCTGTACATTTTGATTATAAAATTTGGTAAATGGATGTCAAGACAGTATTTCTTAATGGGAATCTTGACGAGTGCATCTATATGGTGCAACCAGACGGGTTCATCGCAAAGGGCCAAGAACACATGTTGTGCAAGCTTAAGAAAACCATTTATGGACTTAAGCATGCATCTAGGTCTTGGAATATCTGCTTTGATCAAGCAATCAAGTTTTTTGGTTTTGATCAATGTGTAGATGAATTCGGTGTGTACAAGAAACATGATGGAAGCATGGTGGTGTTCTTAGTACTACATGTGGATGATATCTTGCTAATCAGAAATGATGTGGGGGTATTATCTTCTGTAAGGGTATGGTTGTCCAGTTAATTCGATATGAAGGACTTGGGAGAAGTCGTTCACATCCTAGGGATCAAGCTTATGTGAGATCGCAAGAATAGGATGTTGGGCTTGTCACAAGGTACTTATATCGACAATATTCTTGCTAGGTTTAGCATGCAAGATTCCAAGAAGGGGTTCCTTCCCTTCAGACATGGAATTACTCTATCTAAGGATCAGTGTCCTACGACACCTGATGAGATAGAGAAGATGATGGCAGTTCCTTATGCCTCGGCAGTAGGAAGCCTAATGTATGCTATGCTATGTACTAGACCTGACATCTACTTTGCTATAGGCATGGTTAGTAGATATCAGTCTAATCCAGGGTAAGAACATTGGACTATGGTGAAGAATATTCTCAAGTACCTGAAAAGGACTCGAGACTATATGTTAGTTTACAAAGAAGACAGTCTTGTACCCATTGGGTAAACATATTTTGATTTCATGTCAGATAGGGATTCCAGAAAGTCTACCTCAGGATATGTGTTTACCTAAGGAGGTGGAGCCATTTGCTGGAGGAGTATCAAGCATTCATGCATTGTTGATTCCACCATGGAAGTCGAGTATGTGGCTGCTTCAGAAGCCGCTAAGGAGGCTGTTTGGCTCAGAAACTTTCTTATGGATCTAAGAGTAGTACCTGCAGTACAATCGGCTATTACCCTTTATTGCAATAATAGCGTAGAAGTTTCTAACTCAAAGGAACCTAGGGCCCATTGTAGACACCCCATTTTGTCGGCTATCAGATTTAGGAGACCCATAGCTTGGTGGTTCACAATGATCGTAAAAGACTCAAAAGGACTCTCGAAAGTCAGCTCTATCTCTCAGAATGCTCAGAATGACCAAAATGCCCCTGAAAGCCTGAAAACTCCCAGATTTGGTCCCAAAGTTCTGGAAACATGCTACGTCGTAAGAAAAATGATAAAATGAGTTTTTAAGTAAAACCGGATGAAATCGTCAGCTCCCATAGACCCCCGGAAGTCCCGGAAGTTCCCGGAAAGTCCCCGTTGACCGGTTTGACCAGGTTTGACCAGAGTTTGACCAAGTTTGACCGAAATCGGACGAATTCACCAGAATCATTCTAAATCATGAGAAAAGTATTAAAACGAGTTTCAAAAGAAAATCGAGCGAAAACGTCAGCTCTTGGGAACTCCCGGAGATTTCCAAAACTTCCCGGGAATCCCAGGTTTGACCAGTTTGACCAAGATTTGACTTTGGAATCGAGGCACCGAAACAATTTTCAAATATTTTTCATGGATACTAGAGGTCGATAGCTTTTCAACGGTATATCGCACACAATTTTCGGATTTAAAACGAGTTTATTATCAATTTCCCAAGACAAAAAAAGGCGATCAAATCGGCTTTTATCGCAAATACCGCAAAACTTTTCAAAGTGACCCATCCCTGAAATATTTTTTATGTAAAGTAGACTCCATTACCTTTCCAACGGTATATCACAATCTCAATTTGGAGTTCGTATGCATTTTCTGTGAATTTCGGACGAAATAGGGCCTTTTCGCGAATACCGGAACCTCTGGGGGCCTAAACGTAATTTTCTGGGCTTCTGAGGAGCACTGCCGCCGCGGCACTGGCCCACTGCCGCCGCGGCACTCATCCCTCGCAGAGTCCATTTTTGTAATTTTTTTTGGGGGTCCAATTTGATTAATTGAAAGCCAAAACGACATAGTTTTATGTTCACAGTTGTTTGGGACCAATGGGAGTACTTCTAAAACCCCAAAACCACCCCAAATTGGCCTATTTAAACCCTCCATTGCTCTTCATTTTGGGGGAGCCAAGTGCAAAGCTTGAAAACTTGTAGAGAAGAAGAGAGATAGAGATAGGTTTAGAAGAGAGAAAGGGAGCTTCTCCCATTGATTTTCCATAAGAAAGTGAGTTTTATTCTTGTTTTCTTCCATCATCCTTCTATATACTTCACATTCAAAGTCCATTCCAACCCTCATTCTTGAGCATTCATGAGATAGGAAGCTACTTCCATGTCCAAATGTCAAAATCTATGAGTGAAACACCAAGCTACAAGTCCAAAATCACATTGATTATCATCTATTGATTGCTATTTACTTGCTTTGATTATATATATGTTCATCTCTCCTTATCTCATTTCTTTTTCTTTTCTTTATTTACTTACTAGTTCATCATCATCTAAGTGATGACATGAAGTTTGGGGTGAGTGAATCGTTATGGATAGTAGCTCTTGACCTCAAAAACATGTTTGATAGATGATGATCATAACCTCAATACTTCCAAGGTATTCTTGGAATGTATTGAAGTTATGTCCAAAAATAAAATAAATCTCTCCAACAATCTTGGAGGTTCTTAAATGATGAGTTTGATGTAGGTATTCTAAGTGGCTATGATCCTTATTGAGTGTTGAAAACATGTTTTCAAAACATCTATTTCAAAACCCCTCTCAATCCCTCTCATTTGGTTTCAAGAAACAAAACTTTGTTTTCCCCAAAATCTTCAAAACAATGAGTCAAAACAGTGAGTGAGTTGAGTTTAAAGATTTTTCTAGAACTCAATACTCAACATATGGATACAAGGCCACTTGGAAAGTCTTCCTAACTAATTGGAGAACACCTATGATTTTTGGTTTGACTTGGAAGTACTTGGAAATGGTCCATTTGGGTCCCAACATTCCTTCCAAACATTCTGTTTTTGCTGTCACAGCAGCTAGGTCAACTTACGACCTATTTTCCAGAAAACCTTTCCAAAAGGGGTGGTCCTAACTTATTTTTCCCTTAAAATTCAATGTCTTAGGAAACGTTCTGTATAAAATGGGCCTCTAGATCATTCTTTTTCATTTTCTAAGATTTTCTAACATTTCAGTCGACAGTACGAACTCTGTTTCTGAGTGACCTCTATTGTTTGTGTAATTTCTATCAATCTGTGATAGTTATTCAAGATTGGCTTTTTGGGTTGTGTTCTAGACACAATAGGGAACATCTCCATAAAAAATCATGCATTGAAAACATTCCTAACCCCTCTTTTCAAATTCCAAAAGATCATGCTACTGTTCTGTCCACTATTCACAGCAAGTATACTTTAACTTGCATTCTTTGATTTGATGCTTATATGCATTCCAAATTAGTTCATATCTTAGGAAGTAGTTCATACTACATTTGTACACATCCCATGTTAATTTCATTCATTCATTCATACACATTTTAGACTTCTAAGTCATTCTAGAAATCCATGTACACAAAACACACTACAACCTTTGCACATCTTAGATACATACATTGCATTCATGCAAGATTTGGGGTTTTTGTAACTCTTAATCTAAGAAGATTATAAGGGATGATCACGATCACACGTTCATGCTTCCCCTTGATCTAATCATCCTTTCTCATCCATCCCGGGGATTGAGGGATCTTCTTTTCTCAAAGATTAACATGCATCATACTAGCTTGCTAAGCATATTTTGATTTCTTTGTTTATTTGTTTCAAGAACAATTCATGTCCCCCTTTAGATTAGGAAGTCTTGATTATTTGATACATGACTAGACAATTTTTCCTAGGTTTATTTGTGTGATCTTTCACCTTACATTGTATGATATTTGACTTAAATCTTATGAATGATATCTTATCTTTAGATCTTCCCTTTCAAGTTTCTTATGTGATGTAATATACTATCATAGTATTAATTATCGAACCATTCATAGTATAAGATGATTATTTGGATGCTAATTGAGGCCCGTCGAGAGACGGGGCGAGTTGAGGGTGTTTTAGTCGCGACAAAGGCTCCTTCCTCTCTCGTACCAAAACCCCGAACCAAGTTCTTTGGTGATGAAGGGCCGGTGCCCTTATCCGCTTGGGTGAGTCAAAATTAGGTTTCTTGGTTCCTTAAAGACCAAGTGGCGACTCTGTATCTGTTTTCAACAGACCAATTTTCTTTATTTGATTCAAATCAATTTCAAAACAATCTCGAACAAGAGAAGTGGTTCGATTCCGCGTGTCCACAATCTGGCGACTCTGCTGGGGAATTTTATTTTCAAAACAAAATAATACAGAGGTTTGACTCATAAGAAGCATCCTTAAAATCATCTTTTTACTGTGTCTGGTTCACCGCATTGCACTCTTGCATTTCCCCCCTCTGACTGTGTCTGAAACGCGGCGCTGACATTGTTCAGGTCTTGCTGTGCCAGGGCACAAGTCACCGTTGATACTGTACCTTCCAAGGTATATCAAAAAGAGTAAAAACCTCCGTACTGTCTCCCTGACGGTATATTGGAACTCTCGTCAACGGACCCTCTTTGACTAAACCCAGCCTTTGCATATAGATTCCTGTAGAACCTTTCATAGGACTGTTCATTTATCTTTTCAGATAGGACAATGTGATATAACTGTTGTATACCCTGACGGGATTACCTGCGCGGTGTAGACGCTTATGTGGCATGAGGCAGAACTTCTTTCTTATGATCCCCAAGGCAATCACTTACATGTGACCACATTGAGTGACCTGCCTAGGCACTATGGTAAGGAAGTCTGCTCCATGTTCACAAAGATATACACCGCAAGCCTTGTTTGTTGGTCCTAGGACATAGGAGTATGAAAACTAGCTAGATAGTATGATCACCATCATAACCTGTTTCTCCCAGAAACTCTGTCCAGATATCCCAGATATAACCATATTGTCCAGTTTCTCCTAGAAACTCTGTCCAGATATCCCAGATATAACCATATTATCCAGTTCTCCTAGAAACTCTGTCCAGATATCCCAGATACACCCATATTAACCAATTTTTCCCAGAAACTCTGTCCAGATATCCCAGATATAACCATATTAATCAGTTTTTCCCAAAAAAAAAAAAAAAAAAAAAAAAACTCTGTCTAAATCTCCCTGATTTCCCAGATATACCAGTTTCTCCCAAAAACTCTGTCCTATCTCCTAGAAACTCTATCCAAATTTCCTAGAGATATCCAAAGTACCTGTTTTCCCAGAAGCTCTGCCCAAATCTCCCAGATTCTCCAAAAATCCAACATCTCTGCCCAAATCACCCAGAAATGCCCAGATATACTTGTTTCCCCTGGAAACTCTATCCATATTTCTCAGAAATACCCAAAATACCAGTTTCTCCTAGAAGCTCAGTCCAAATCAACCAGAAATCCTTTTTTCTCCTAGAAACTCAAATGACTTCTAGAAATTTCTCCGAATCTTCCAAACCCATGTTTCTCCCTGAAACTCTATCCGAAATTCCCAAAGTATCCCGGAAATCCCTGTTATCCCTTGGTGATCATACTGGAAAGTAAGGTTAGCACACTCTGTATGGCTAGGACCTTATTTGTTTAACTTCTATCTGTTAGAAGTAGGGGCATCATATAGATTAGGGCTTGCATCTGCATGCTTGTCTCATGTGCATGCACCATTCTCATCAGTCTGCGCACACTATCTCAGTCAGTCTGTACATAAGTCAGTCCATCTTCCTTAACCTCACTGTCATTGTCTCTCTAGTCATCACTATCAGAATCTGATACACTCCTCTCGAATCTATAGGTTATTGTAGATTCCCAAAATCAGCCACTGAGATCCCCATCCTGGGTCAGAAGTTCGAGCAGTCATTTGGTTAGAATCAGTCCGCCGAGAAAATTCAACATGAATCAGGAAACTTTGGAAGCCAAGGTCACTGAATTAATAAATCAACAGTCAGATCGGCTGACTCAAGTCCTGAAATTTATGGAAGAGTTCCGACAACAGCAACCACAGTACCCACCTAGGTTCCCACCACCACAAGGGTTCATGCCACCACCACCGCCTAGATTTGGACCGCCTCCCGAGAACAATGGGGAAGAAGAACGGTTTCAAGAGGTCCCGCCGCCTGTATATGAGAAAAAGCTCCAAGAGAAAATGGACAAGGTCGACAAGCTTGAGAACATACTAAGGAAGAGTAAGGGAGTCGACGATTACATGTTAGATCTGGAAGGATTGTTTGAGCCCAACAAGGTGAGGCTACCCGAGAACTTCAAGATGCCTGAAATCGACCGTTTTGATGGAACTGGAAATCCGAAGAGCCACGTGAAGTTTTGTATGAGCATTTTCCAGTCAATGGGCTGCACCCATGAGCACATAGCTATGCTGTTCCCTCAAACCCTCCAGAAAGCCGCACTATCCTGGTTCCTAACCCTTGAAACTTCCAAGACCCGAGTTTGGGAAGATGTTGCTAGAACTTTCATTGATCATTACTCCTACAACCAAGAGCTTGATGTCACCATCCGAGATCTGGAAACTACCAGGCAGAATTTCAATGAGTCCTTCGCTGCATTCTTGAGCAGATGGAGGAATAAAGTAGCCCAAATGATCCACAGGCCTGCTGAGAAAGAGCAAGTACGTATGCTGGTCAAGAACCTGCAACCGGTATACCATGAAAAACTATTCTACCAATCCATCTCAACATTTGAAGAGTTGTTTGAGGTTGGGACTAGAATCGAGGATGCTATCTGTGAAGGCAAGATCAATGGAGCTGGGTCACTGAAAAAGGAGAAGAGACCCCATACCTTTGGTGAAGATCAAGAGAGCCTAGATGTCAATGCCTTAAGCCCATCATCAAGCCAAAATGACTGCAGTAAGAGGCACAAGAAAGGAAACCAAAGAGTCTTCACACCACTTGACATGAGCTTATCCTCCGCTCTCAATCAGCTTGTTCAAAAGGGCCACCTTGTACCTTTGGAGCCCAGTAAGCCTCCTAATCACCCACCTCCTGGGTACAATGAATCCAAGTATTGTGATTACCACCAAGACCAAGGCCATGAGACCGACAACTGTAAGAGGCTCCGTCACTCAATTCAGGATCTCTTAGATGATGCGTCGCACCCCAATCCAATTCACTACCTCGGTCTGGACCAACCCATGACCTATCCATTTCAATGATCCCCTTCGCTAAGGACCATGAATGTTGAACCTGTGCCAGTGACGCGATGGTGTTTGAGACTTTTTGAGGATGCTCTTTAAAAAAGAAAAAAAAAAAAAAGAATAAGCGAGTCACTGTGACATTCCATTTGAGACCGGGTCAAGTCCAGTCGAGTCTGTTGTGTGTTTTGTCTAGTCTTGTGGTCGAGTCTGTCTGTCATCAAGTTGTTAATGAGTCTGTAATCCTTCTCTACTGATAGAATGAAGTCTCATTTTGCCTAATCTGATGTGCCTAGTCATAGATGCATGAATCGCTGAACTGAAGTGTCACTTTTCAAATTACCATGGATATTGATGTGCTAAAAAAAGGGCGGTAATTTTTTTACTCAAACAAAAAAAATCCCGAAAGGTCAAAGTCAATTTTGCGCTGACACTGATGAAGAGCTGGAATTAAATAGTCTTACTTTAAGAATATAAAGATGTTCTTGCCTTAATATTGAAAAGACATACTTGAAACTGACTTGGGGCTTGCCTAACACCCTTTTTCCCACCATTTCGAAGCCTTAAGCCCAATCCAATTGGGAGCCACAAAATCTGTCCAATTGAAAGCAATGCAAACTTAGCCCTTGATGGCAGCCAAACATTTCAGTGAGTTTCATCTCCACTTTCAAAAAAAAAAAAAAAAAAGGGAAAAGAAAAGAAAAGGCTCGCTAGGTTAAAAACCCGAAAGGGCACCTAAGCAAAAGTTAGAGCTGAAAAAGGTGTTGATTTCCAAAATCTGACCCTAGCCAGTCAAAATGTTGGAGAAAATTTTGATGAAACAAATAAGAGAATCATACGCTTCAAGATACATCTTAAGAACGTGCCAAGATCACATTTCAAAAGGCATGGAATGACCACAAAAACATTCCGAGAGCTGACATGCACATTCTGGAATTCTGAGATTGCGATTGAAAGATCTCATAAGAATCGACTACATTAAAAAGCAAAATTGACTGGCTAGGCGAAAGTGAAAAGGATTAATCCTCAAAACAAAAGAAAAAGAAAAAGAAAAAGAAAAGAAAGGGAGATTGAAACTGAATCTTTTTTATTCAAAGCTACCACAAGTGGCTCAAGTTTGAACTTCTTTGACGATTGGTTTGAAAAACCCTCATACCTCAAACCCCTTATTTCAAGCCTTGCCTTGAACTACGCTCGACCTGATTCCCACTCGGGGATACGTAGGCAACCGCATCGGTTCGGTCACCCCACCTACCCAAAAATCAACCCGCTTCTTCCCAACCATGCCCGAACTACGTTGGACCTGATCCCCACTTGGGGGTACGTAGGCAGACTTTCAAAAAAAAAAAAGAAAAAAAAAGGAAGGATGGCTCGCTAGGTCCAAAATCCAAAAGGATGCCTAGGCAAAAATTAGAGTTAAATCCAAGGTGAGCAATAACAAAAGAGAGAAAAGAGCTTGCTAGGTCACCTCACTGGTGCCTAGGCAAAAGTTATGAGCATTTGAGAGATTAAAGTCACGGTCCTTGCCTCAAGCCAGAAATCACCTTCCACACTAGGGGCAAACTTTGGCTACCCGCCTCGTTTGCCTAAATTTTACTATCTACCCTTCATACAAGGGGCAAACTTCGGTCATTTACCTCGTTTGCCTACCGATCCCACTTCATGCCCTTCAAACTAGGGGCAAACTTCGTTTGCCACCTGATCCCTATACACCAATGGTAAGCCTTCAAGAACATTGTCTTGAATAGATGGAAATGGAGCGTCTTTCATTCCATAAGCTAAGGCACTAATTCAAAGCACATCTTGAGAGAAGCAAAGAAATTGATTAGATCAGCAGGGAGGGATTTTCAAAAATAAGATTCACCATCAAAGTGATGCCACGTTAAGGAGAGAAGTAAACACAAAAGAGAAATGGTACATCATTTATGACAAAAGCACATTAAGTTTTGGCAAGTCGACCTTGTTTCATTTTGGTGTCAAATGTGTCGTCCTCGTGCGTCAATGTCTGTCAAGTTTTTGAGTCTGTTGTAGTCTCAAATGTGTAAGTCAATAGTGACCAATAAATTTTTCAAATCAAGTTATAAAGAGCATGCCAATACAAGCAGGAGTACCAAACACCATTACTGCACCGGTCAAGGCGTCAGCAAGAGAAGCGTCCAAACTTGGGGAAAATTTCATCCCTTTCCAAACCGTCGAAAGTTGACCATCATCTTTCTTCGTTCATGCAACATAAGTCCATGAGTGGCTGTTGATGATCTTCATTTCTCCTAGCAACATAAGTCCATGAGTAGCTGTTGATTCATCATCTTTCCTCGTTCATGCAACATAAGTCCATGAGTGGTTGTTGATGATCTTCTTTTCTCCTAGCAACATAATTCCATGAGTGGCTGTTGATCTTTCATCTTTCTTCATGCAACATAAGTCCATGAGTGGCTGTTGATGATCTTCCTTCGTCCATGCAACATAAGTCCACGTGTGGCTATTGATCTCCCTTCCTCCAAGCAACATAAGTCCATGTGTGGCTGTTGATCTTCCTTCCTCCTAGCAACATAAGTCCACGAATGGCTGTTGATGATCTTCCTTTCTCCTAGCAACATAAGTCCATGAGTGGCTGTTGGTCATCCTCCTTCATTCATGCAACATAAGTCCACGAATGGCTGTTGATGATCTTCCTTTCTCCTAGCAACATAAGTCCATGAGTGGCTGTTGATCTTTCATCTTTCTTCATGCAACATAAGTCCACGAATGGCTGTTGATGATCTTTCTTTCTCCTAGCAACATAAGTCCATGAGTGGCTGTTGATCTTTCATCTTTCTTCATGCAACATAAGTCCACGAATGGCTGTTGATGATCTTCCTTTCTCCTAGCAACATAAGTCCATGAGTGGCTGTTGGTCATCCTCCTTCATTCATGCAACATAAGTCCACGAATGGCTGTTGATGATCTTCCTTTCTCCTAGCATCATAAGTCCACGAGTGGCAGTTGATGATCTTCTTTCATCCTAGCAACATAAGTCCATAAGTTGCTATTGATTATCACCCTCCATCAGTGTCAAACCACCGCAAATCATCTCTGTCACAAATAGAATGATACCTGTACTCCCATTTAACGGACGTATTTCCTCCTTCCTAGTAGAGTATGTTATCCTTCAGCTCCCGGAGGCCCCGACCGGCCCTCTTGGATTGAGCGCCGAAAGATTTGATCAACCGTGAGAGATTCAGAGATGGATCCTGGTTCCCGATCAAGAAGAGAGATTCTCAGAGAGTCACCTACCATCCCCTGCAGAAGATAACAGAAGTTTGGACCAATTCTCCGGCTTGTCATCATAAGGATCTGCCAACGATTGAAAACATCATCCACAGTCAAATCACCCTGATTCCCAGGGCAAGCACTATCTATTCACAATTCAAGGATCCGTGTCCACTGATCATCATGAGCTTTCTCATCTGTCCATTTTTATCACAAAATCCCTCGGTCACCTTTGGCTGTCGTCTGCTAAACAAAGCACATCTGATCTGCCTCACTCGTTTGCAAAACGCACTTCCCAAGTTTCAAAAGTTTTGCCCCCAGACCCTGAGCCTCCTAAGCCTTGGTGTCCTTATTCGAGTCATCCACCACATCACAGTCACAAATACTAACACAACACCAGCCCACTCGGAGTGGCACACCCCACAGCACCTGCTCATACTAGGGTCATAACACTAGGCATGATAGGACTCATGACACAATTCATATCACATCCATGCATTGCATATCATCCTTATAGCATAGCATCCGCATGTCTTGTTGTGCATGTGTGATTTGTTCCTTTGTGCCCTGAACTACGTCCTGGTCTGATTCCCCTTGGGATACGTAGGCAGCTCACGCAGAGCACGACCAGCACTGACCTCAGCATCTTTTTTTCATCATTGCATCTTTTGCAACGTTTTTATCCTAAATCTATAGCCTCCAAAAAGTCCTGTCTCTTCAAAGCTTTGGCACTCGCTTGCGACATGCGTTGCCTCGCAAGTTCATGCCAAAGAGGGGCAAACTGTAGACACCCCATTTTGTCGGCTATCAGATTTAGGAGACCCATAGCTTGGTGGTTCACAATGATCGTAAAAGACTCAAAAGGACTCTCGAAAGTCAGCTCTATCTCTCAGAATGCTCAGAATGACCAAAATGCCCCTGAAAGCCTGAAAACTCCCAGATTTGGTCCCAAAGTTCTGGAAACATGCTACGTCGTAAGAAAAATGATAAAATGAGTTTTTAAGTAAAACCGGATGAAATCGTCAGCTCCCATAGACCCCCGGAAGTCCCGGAAGTTCCCGGAAAGTCCCCGTTGACCGGTTTGACCAGGTTTGACCAGAGTTTGACCAAGTTTGACCGAAATCGGACGAATTCACCAGAATCATTCTAAATCATGAGAAAAGTATTAAAACGAGTTTCAAAAGAAAATCGAGCGAAAACGTCAGCTCTTGGGAACTCCCGGAGATTTCCAAAACTTCCCGGGAATCCCAGGTTTGACCAGTTTGACCAAGATTTGACTTTGGAATCGAGGCACCGAAACAATTTTCAAATATTTTTCATGGATACTAGAGGTCGATAGCTTTTCAACGGTATATCGCACACAATTTTCGGATTTAAAACGAGTTTATTATCAATTTCCCAAGACAAAAAAAGGCGATCAAATCGGCTTTTATCGCAAATACTGCAAAACTTTTCAAAGTGACCCATCCCTGAACTATTTTTTATGTAAAGTAGACTCCATTACCTTTCCAACGGTATATCACAATCTCAATTTGGAGTTCGTATGCATTTTCTGTGAATTTCGGACGAAATAGGGCCTTTTCGCGAATACCGGAACCTCTGGGGGCCTAAACGTAATTTTCTGGGCTTCTGAGGAGCAGTGCCGCCGCGGCACTGGCCCACTGCCGCCGCGGCACTGGCCCACTGCCGCCGCGGCACTGGCCCACTGCCGCCGCGGCACTCATCCCTCGCCGCGGCACTCATCCCCTGGAAACTCTATCCATATTTCTCAGAAATACCCAAAATACCAGTTTCTCCTAGAAGCTCAGTCCAAATCAACCAGAAATCCTTTTTTCTCCTAGAAACTCAAATGACTTCTAGAAATTTCTCCGGATCTTCCAAACCCACGTTTCTCCCAGAAACTCTATCCGAAATTCCCGAAGTATCCCGGAAATCCCTATTATCCCTTGGTGATCATACTGGAAAGTAAGGTTAGCACACTCTGTATGGCTAGGACCTTATTTGTTTAACTGCTATCTGTTAGAAGTAGGGGCATCATTTAGCTTAGGAATCGCATCCGCATGCTTGTCTCATATGCATACACAATTCCTACCAGTCTGTACGCACTGTCTCAGTCAGTCTGTACACAAGTCTGTCCATACCTGTCACTGTCACTGTCTGTCTGATTGCCTCTGTCAAAATCTGATCTAATCCTCTTAAAATCTGTCAGGTCAGTATAGATTCCCGGAGTCAGCAGCTAGGATCCTCGTCTTAGGTCAGAAGTTCGAACAGTCGTTTGGTCAAGATCTGCCCACCAAGTTACTTCAGCATGAATCAAGAAGAATTAGAAAATAAGGTCACTGTGTTGGGAACAACCATAAGCCAGCAATCTGATCGCCTGGCCCAAGTTTTGAGTTTCATGGAAGAATTGAAGCAGCAGCGGCCGCAACCTCCGCCCGGGTTTCCACCACCGGAGTTTGAAGCACCCCCACCTGAGAATAATGGGGAGGAAGACTGGTTTCAAGGGGTCCCACCGTTTGCGTATGAGAAGAAGCTTCAAGAGAAAATGGATAAGGTTGACAAGTTGGAAAGCGTACTGAGGAAAAGTAAGGGGGTCGATGATTACATGTTGGACCTGGAAGGCCTCTTTGAGCCTATCAAGCTGAAACTGCCAGAGAATTTCAAGATGCCTGCCATCGACCGTTTTGACGGAACAGGGAATCCAAAAAGTCACATCAAGTTGTGCATGAGCATCTTCCAATCGATGGGCTGCACTCATGAGCACATTGCGATGCTGTTCCCGCAAACCCTTAAGAATGCCGCACTATCCTGGTTCCTAACCCTTGAAGCCTCCAAGACCCGAGTCTGGGAAGACGTTGCTAGAACTTTTATTGATCACTACTCTTACAACCAAGAGTTTGATATCACCATCCGGGATCTAGAGACTACCAGGCAGAACTTCAATGAGTCCTTCACTGCGTTCTTGAGTAGATGGAGGAATAAAGTGGCTCAAATGATCCACAGACCTGTTGAGAAAGAGCAAGTACGTATGCTGGTCAAGAACATGCAACCAGTATATCATGACAAGCTATTCTACCAATCCATCTCCACATTCGAAGAGCTATTTGAAATAGGCACCAGAATAGAGGATGCCATCAGAGAAGGAAAGTTCAAAAAGGATGAACCCCAACACCAGTCCAAGAGACCTAACTACTCCCTGGACTCCCCGGATATCAATGCACTTAGCAACCAATCAATGGCCTGCGCCCTTCGTCCATACCAGTCCATTCCGCCAAATCGCCCAAAAGGCCCTCGCGAATTCTCTAAACTTGATGTTCCTCTTTCCACAGCCTTGGACCACTTACTCAGAAAGGGCCACCTACAGCTCCTCCCTCACAAACCGCTACCGGATCCCATACCCTTCCACTACAACATGAGCCTACGATGTGCTTACCATCAAAATCTAGGCCATGCCACCGATCAATGCATCCGCCTCCGCCATGACATTCAGAACCTCATAGAGGATGTATCCCATCCTAATCCAATCCACTATCTTGGCTTGGACCAACCGATCGAATGATCCCTTCCGTCGATGCTAATGAATGTTGAAGCTACGCAGTAAAGTGATGGTGTTTGGAACTTCTGCTAAAAAAATTTAATAAATGGGTCGCAAAGACACTCCATTTGAGACCAGGTCGAGTCAAGTTGAGTCTGTTCTATGTTTCGAGTCCATTTCAATTCTAGTCTTGTGATCAAGTCTGTCTGTCATCGAGTTGTTAATAAGTCTGTAAACCTTCCTATTGATGGAATGAAATCTCGTTTTGCTTAATTTGAGGTGCCTAGTCATAAATGCATGAATCACTAAACTAAAGTGTCACTTTTCAAATTACCATGGATATTACTCTGCTAATAATTTTTCTACGACAAAATAAAAAAAAATCCTGAAAGGTTAAAGTAAATTTTGCGCTGACACTGAAGAAGAGCTGAGAATTGAATAGTCTTACTTTAAGAATTTAAAGATGCTTTTGCTCAAATCTCAAAAAGACATGCTTGGAACTGACTTGGGGCTTGCCCAACACCCTTTTCCCGCCATTTCGAAGCCTTAAGCCCAATCCAATTGGGAGCCACGCAATCTGTCTGATTGAAAGCAATGCAAACTTAGCCCTTGATGATAGCCAAACATTTCAGTGAGTTTCATCTCCACTTTCAAAAAAAAAAAGAAAAGAAAAGAAAAGAAAAAGCTCGCTAGGTTGAAAACCCGAAAGGGCACCTAGGCAAAAGTTAGAGCTGAAAAAGGTGTTGATTTCCAAAATCTGACCCTAGCCAGTCGAAATGTTGGAGAAAATTTTGATGAAACAAATGAGAGAATCATACGCTTCAAGATACATCTTAAGAACGTGCCAAGATCACAATTCAAAAGGCACGGAATGACCACAAATAAATTCCGAGAGCTGACATGCACATTCTGGAATTCTGAGATTGCAATTGAAAGATCTCACAAGAATCGACTACATTAAAAAGCAAAATTGACTGGCTAGGCGAAAGTGAAAAGGATCAATCCTCAAAACAAAACAAAAAGAAAAAGAAAAAGAAAAGAAAGGGAGATTGAAACTAAATCCTTTATTCAAAGCTACCACAAGTGGCTCAAGTTTGAACTTCTTTGATGATTGGTTTGAAAAACCCTCAACCAATTTCCTTCAAGCCTTGCCTTGAACTACGCTTGACCTGATTCCCGCTCGGGGATACGTAGGCAACCACAACGGTTCGGTCACCCCACCTACCTAAAAATCAACCCGCTTCTTTCCGACCATGGCCCGAACTACGTTGGACCTGATCCCCACTTGGGGGTACGTAGGCAGACTTTTAAAAAGAAATGAAGGATGGCTCGCTAGGTCGAAAATCTGAAAGGACGCCTAGGCAAAATTAGAGTTAAATCCAAGGTGAGCAATAACAAAAGAGAGAAAAGAGCTCGCTAGGTCACCTCACTGGTGCCTAGGCAAAAATTATGAGCATTTGAGAGATTAAAGTCACGGTCCTTGCCTCAAACCAGAAAATCACCTTCCACACTAGGGGCAAACATCGGCTACCCGCCTCGTTTGCCTGACTTTTACTAACTACCCTTCATACAAGGGGCAAACTTCGGTCACCTACCTCGTTTGCCCAAAACCTCCAATAAACCGTCATCCAAACTAGGGGCAAACTTCGGTCACCCACCTCGTTTGCTTATGAATCCCACTTTGTACACCTCAAACTAGGGGCAAACTTCGGTCACCCACCTCGTTTGCTTATGAATCCCACTTTGTACACCTCAAACTAGGGGCAAACTCCGTTTGCCTAACACAATCCCTTCACACCAAGGGCGAGTTTTCAAGTTACCAAGTTCTTTTGAAAATTTTGAAATAGAGCATCTTTTACTCTAAAAGCTAAGGCACTAATTCAAAGCACTTCCTGGGAGAAGCAGAAAATTGACTAGATCACTATGGAAGAATTTTCAAAAATCAGATTTATCCGCAAAGTGCTACCATGTTAAGATGAGGGGTGAACACCAAAAGAGAAATGGTACATCGTTTATGACAAAAGCACATCAAGTTTTGACAAGACGAGCTTGTGTCAAATGTGTCATCCTCGTGCGTCAATGTCTGTCAAGTTTTTGAGTCTGTTGTAGTCTCAAATGTGTAAGTCAACAGTGACTAATAAAAATTTTCAAATCAAGTTATAAAGAGCATGCCAATACAAGCAGGAGTACCAAACACCATTACTGTACCGGTTAAGGCGTCAGCATGAGAAGCGTCCAAACTTAGGGCAAATGCGAATTTCATCCCTTTCCAAACCATCGAAAGTTGACCATCATCCCCTTGCAACATAAGTCCATGAGTGGCTGTTGATTACCTTCCCTCGTCCATGCAACATAAGTCCATGAGTGGCTATTGATGGATCCCGGTTCCGGGCCAGCAAGATTTGATCAACTATGAGAGATTCGAATTTGAATCCTGGTTCCCGGTCAAGAGAAGTAGTTGAAGAGAGATCCCAGAAAGAGTAGCTTCATCCCCAACAGATTCAGTTTAATCCCCAGCAGGTATATCGATTCGTACATCATCAGTTCAATCTATAACGGTCATAGTAAGTTCACTATCGACTCGTCATCTCGATTCGTACATCGTTAGTTCAATCATGACAGTCACAGTAAGTTCACTGTCGACTCGTCTTCTCGATTCGTACATCGTCAGTTCAATCATGACAGTCATAGTAAGTTCACTATCGACTCGTCATCTCGATTCGTACATCGTTAGTTCAATCATGACAGTCACAGTAGTTCACTGTCGACTCGTCTTCTCGATTCGTACATCGTTAGTTCAATCATGACAGTCACAGTAAGTTCACTGTCGACTCGTCTTCTCGATTCGTACATCGTCAGTTCAATCATGACAGTCATAGTAAGTTCACTATCGACTCGTCATCTCGATTCGTACATCGTTAGTTCAATCATGACAGTCACAGTAGTTCACTGTCGACTCGTCTTCTCGATTCGTACATCATCAGTTCAATCTATAATAGTCATAGTAAGTTCACTATCGACTCGTCATACATCGTTAGTTCAATCATGAAAGTCACAGTAGTTCACTGTCGACTCGTCTTCTCGATTCGTACATCGTCAGTTCAATCATGACAGTCACAGTAGTTCACTGTCGACTCGTCATCTCGATTCGTACATCGTCAGTTCAATCCATGACGGTCACAGTAGTTCACTGTAGACTCGTCATCTCGATTAGTACATCGTGTGGTCTTTTGATCATGGTTAGTCCAACCGTTGGTCTAATCCATGACAGTCACAGTAGTTCACTGTCGACTCGACATCTCGGTTAGTTCAATCGTCAGTTCAATCCATGACGGTCACAGTAGTTCACTGTAGACTCGTCATCTCGATTAGTACATCGTCTGTTCTTTTGATCATGGTTAGTCCAACCGTTGGTCCAATCCATGACAGTCACAGTAGTTCACTGTCGACTCGACATCTCGGTTAGTTCAATCGTCAGTTCAATCACAACAGTCACAATAGTTCACTGTCGACTCGTCTTCTCGATTAGTACATCGTCAGTTCAATCCATGACAGTCACAGTAGTTCACTGTCGACTCGTCATCTCGATTAGTACATCGTCCATTCTTTTGATCATGGTTAGTCCAACCGTTGGTCCAATCCATGACAGTCACAATAGTTCACTGTCGACTCGTCATCTCGATTAGTACATCGTCCGTTCTTTTGATCATGGTTAGTCCAACCGTTGGTCCAATCCATGACAGTCACAGTAGTTCACTGTCGACTCGACATCTCGGTTAGTTCAATCGCCAGTTCAATCCATGACAATCACAATAGTTCATTGTCGACTCGTCATCTCGATTATTACATCGTCAGTTCTTCTAGTCACTATTAGTACAACTGTTGATCCAATCCATGATAGTCACAGTAGTTCATTGTTGACTCATCCTCTCGATTCGTACATCGTCACTTCTTCTGGTCACGATTAGTCCAACTGTTGATCCAATCCATGATAGTCACAATAGTTCACTATTGACTCATCATCTCGATTCGTGCATCGTTACTTCTTCCGGTCACGGTTAGCCCAACTGTTGATCCAATCCATGATAGTCACAGTAGTTCATTATCGACTCATCAGCTCGATTCGTACATCGTCAGTTCATTAATCATCATTGGTTTATCATCACTCTCATTCAAAATATGCCGTGTTCATCATTCTCATTCAAAATCTTAGGCTTCTATGTCCATTAATAGGGCTTCCATGTTCATCGCTTGGCATCTCGGGATTTCATGTCCATCACTTGACGTCTTTTGACTTCTGTGTCCGTCTCTTAATTTCCAGGGCTTCCGTGTCCGTCGGTTAACTATCAAACGGCATCTCCGAATATAGTCCTCCGGGACCCCACATCCAATTACATTCGCTTGCGAAGCACACTTCCCAAAATTCAGAAGTTTGCTCCAAGACTTAGAGTATTCAAACCTTGATGTCCCTATTCGGGTCAATAACTGCATCACAGTTAGAAATACCAACACAACATAAGTCCACTTGGAGTGGCACACGCCCCACTACACCGGCTCATACTAGGGTCACAACACTAGGCATGATAGGACTCATGACATAATTCATGTCACATCCATGCATTGCATATCATCCTCATAGCATAGCATCCGCATGTCTTGTTGTGTATATGTGATTTGTTGTTTTGTGCCCTGAACTACGTCCTGGTCTGATTCCCCTTGGGATACGTAGGCAGCTCACACAGAGCACGACCAGCACTAGCCTCAGCATCATTGCATCTTTTGTAACGCTTTTGTCCTAAATCTATAGCCTCCAAAAAGTCCTGTCTCTTCAAAGCTTTGGCACTCGCTTGCGACATGCGTTGCCTCGCAAGTTCATGCCAAAGAGGGGCAAACTGTAGACACCCCATTTTGTCGGCTATCAGATTTAGGAGACCCATAGCTTGGTGGTTCACAATGATCGTAAAAGACTCAAAAGGACTCCTGGAAGTCAGCTCTATCTCTCAGAATGCTCAAAATGACCAAAATGCCCCTAAAAGCCCGAAAACTCCCAGATTTGGTCCCAAAGTTCTGAAAACATGCTATGTTGTAAGAAAAGCGATAAAATGAGTTCCTAAGCGAAATCGGGTGAAATCGTCAGCTCCCAGAGACCCCCGGAAGTCCCGGAAGCTCCCGGAAAATCCCCGTTGACCGGTTTGACCAAGGTTTGACCAAGTTTGACCAAGTTTGACCGAAATCGTCCGAATTCACCAGAATCATTCTAAATCATGAGAAAAGTATTAAAACAAGTTCTAAAAGAGAATCGCGCGAAAACGTCGGCTCTTGGGAGCTCCCGGAGGTTCCCAGAACTTCCCGGGAATCCCAGGTTTGACCAGTTTGACCAAGATTTGACTTTGGAATCGGGGCACCGAAACAATTTTCAAATATTTTTCATGGATACTAGAGGTCAATAGCTTTCCAACGGTATATCGCACATAATTCCTGGATTTAAAACGAATTTATTTTGAATTTCCGAAGGTGAAAAAGGCGATCAAATCAGCTTTTATCGCGAATACCGCAAAACTTTTCAAAGTGACCTATCTCCGAACTATTTTTTATGTAAAGTAGACTCCATTACCTTTCCAACGGTATATCACAACCTCAATTTGGAGTTCGTATGCATTTTCTGTGAATTTCGGACAAAATAGGGCCTTTTCGCGAATACCGGAACCTCTGGGGGCCTAAACGTAATTTTCTGGGCGTCTGAGGAGCAGTGCTGCCGCGGCACTGGCCCACTGCCGCCGCGGCACTGGCCCAGTGCCGCCGCGGCACTCATCCCTCGCAGAGTCCATTTTTGTAATTTTTTGGGGGGTCCAATTTGATTAATTGAAAGCCAAAACGACATAGTTTTATGTTCACAGTTGTTTGGGACCAATGGGAGTACTTCTAAAACCCCAAAACCACCCCAAATTGGCCTATTTAAACCCCCCATTGCTCTTCATTTTGGGGGGGCCAAGTGCAAAGCTTAAAAAGTTGTAGAGAAGAAGAGAGATAGAGATAGGTTTAGAAGAGAGAAAGGGAGCTTCTCCCATTGATTTTCCATAAGAAAGTGAGTTTTATTCTTGTTTTCTTCCATCATCCTTCTATATACTTCACATTCAAAGTCCACTCCAACCCTCATTCTTGAGCATTCATGAGATAGGAAGCTACTTCCATGTCCAAATGTCAAAATCTATGAGTGAAACACCAAGCTACAAGTCCAAAATCACATTGATTATCATCTATTGATTGCTATTTACTTGCTTTGATTATATATATATGTTCATCTCTCCTTATCTCATTTCTTTTTCTTTTCTTTATTTACTTACTAGTTCATCATCATCTAAGTGATGACATGAAGTTTGGGGTGAGTGAATCGTTATGGATAGTAGCTCTTGACCTCAAAAACATGTTTGATAGATGATGATCATAACCTCAATACTTCTAAGGTATTCTTGGAATGTATTGAAGTTATGCCCAAAAATAAAATAAATCTCTCCAACAATCTTGGAGGTTCTTAAATGATGAGTTTGATGTAGGTATTCTAAGTGGCTATGATCCTTATTGAGTGTTGAAAACATGTTTTCAAAACCCCTCTCAATCCCTCTCATTTGGTTTCAAGAAACAAAACTTTGTTTTCTCCAAAATCTTCAAAACAATGAGTCAAAACAGTGAGTGAGTTGAGTTCAAAGATTTTTATAGAACACAATACTCAACATATGGATGCAAGGCCACTTGGAAAGTCTTCCTAACTCATTGGAGAACACCCATGATTTTTGGTTTGACTTGGAAGTACTTGGAAATGGTCCATTTGGGTCCCAACATTCCTTCCAAACATTCTGTTTTTGCTGTCACAGCAGCTAGGTCAACTTACGACCTCTTTTCCAGAAAACTTTTCCAAAAGGGGTGGTCCTAACTTATTTTTACCTTAAAATTCAATGTCTTAGGAAACTTTCTGTATAAAATGGGCCTCTAGATCATTCGTTTTCATTTTCTAAGATTTTCTAACATTTCAGTCGACAGTACGAACTCTGTTTCTGAGTGACCTCTATTGTTTATATAATTTCTCTCAATATGTGATAGCTATTCAAGATTGGCCTTTTGGGTTGTGTTCTAGACACAATAAGGAACATCTCCATAAAAAATCATGCATTGAAAACATTCCTAACCTCTCTTTTCAATTTCCAAAAGATCATGCTACTGTTCTGTCCACTATTCACAGCAAGTACACTTTAACTTTCATTCTTTGATTTGAGGCTTATATGCATTCCAAATTAGTTCATATCTTAGGAAGTGGTTCATACTACATTTGTATACATCCCATGTTAATTTCATTCATTCATTCATACACATTTTAGACTTCTAAGTCATTCTAGAAATCCATGTACACAAAACACACTACAACCTTTGCACATTTTAGATACATACATTGCATTCATGCAAGATTTGGGGTTTTTGTAACTCTTAATCCAAGAAGATTATAAGGAATGAACTTGATCACATATTCATGCTTCCCCTTTGATCTAATCATCCTTTCTCATCCGTCCCGGGGATTGAGAGATCTTCTTTTCTCAAAGATTAACATGCATCATTCTAAGCCTTGCTAAGCATATTTTGATTTCTTTGTTTATTTGTTCCAAGAACAATTCATGTCCCCTTTAGATTAGGAAAACTTGATTAATTGATATATGATTAGACGATTTTTCCTAGGTTTGTTTGTGTGATCTTCCACTTTACATTGCATGATATTTGATTTAGATCTTATGAATGATATTTTATCTTTAGATCTTCCATTTTCAAGTTTCTTATGTAATGTAATATACTATCATAGTATTAATTGCCGAACCATACATAGTATAAGATGATTATTTGGATGCTAATTGAGGCCCGTCGAAAGACGGGGCGAGTTGAGGGTGTTTTAGTCGCGACAAAGGCTCCTTCCTCTCTCGTACCAAAACCCCGAACCAAGTTCTTTGGTTATGAAGGGCCGGTGCCCTTATCCGCTTGGGTGAGTCAAAATTAGGTTTCTTGGTTCCTTAAAGACCAAGTGGCGACTCTGTATCTGTTTTCAACAGACCTATTTTCTTTCCTTGATTCAAATCAATTTCAAAACAATCTCAAACAAGAGAAGTGGTCCACTTCCGGTATCCACAATCTGGCGACTCTGCTGGGGATATTTATTTTCAAAACAAAATAATACAGAGGTTTGACTCATAAGAAGCATCCTTAAAATCATCTTTTTACTGTGTCTGGTTCACTGCATTGCACTCTTGCATTTCCCCCCTCCGACTGTGTCTGAAACGCGGCGCTGACATTGTTCAGGTCTTGCTGTGCCAGGGCACAAGTCACCGTTGATACTGTACCTTCCAAGGTATATCAAAAAGAGTAAAGACCTCCGTACTGTCTCCCTGACGGTATATTGGAACTCTCGTCAACGGACCCTCTTTGACTAAACCCAGCCTTTGCATATAGATTCCTGTAGAACCTTTCATAGGACTGTTCATTTATCTTTTCAGATAAGACAATGTGATATAACTGTTGTATGCCCTGACGGGATTACCTGCGCGGTGTAGATGCTTATATGGCATAGAACAAAACCTCTTTCTTATGATCCCCAAGGCAATCACTCACATGTGATCACATTGAGTTGACCCGCCTAGGCACCATGACAAGGATGTCTGCTCCATGTTCATAAAGATATACACCGCAAACCTTGTTTGTTGGTCCTAGGATATAGGAGTATGAAAACTAGCTAGACAGTATGATCACCATCATAACATGTTCCTCCCAGAAACTCTGTCCAGATATCCCAGATATAACCATATTAACCAATTTTTCCCAGAAACTCTGTCTAGATATTCTAGATACAACCATATTAACCAGTTTTTCCAGAAACTCTGTCTAGATCTCCCTGATTTCCCAGATATACCAGTTTCTCCCAGAAACTCTGTACTATCTCCCAGAAACTCTATCCAAATTTCCTAGAAATATCCAAAGTACCTGTTTTCCCATAAGCTCTGCCCAAATCTCCCAGATTCTCCAAAAATCCCAGCATCTCTGCCCAAATCACCTAGAAATGCCCAGATATACTTGTTTTCCCTGGAAACTCTATCCATATTTCTCAGAAATACCCAAAATACCAGTTTCTCCTAGAAGCTCAGTCCAAATCAACCAGAAATCCTTTTTTCTCCTAGAAACTCAAATGACTTCTAGAAATTTCTCCGGATCTTCCAAACCCACGTTTCTCCCAGAAACTCTATCCGAAATTCCCGAAGTATCCCGGAAATCCCTATTATCCCTTGGTGATCATACTGGAAAGTAAGGTTAGCACACTCTGTATGGCTAGGACCTTATTTGTTTAACTGCTATCTGTTAGAAGTAGGGGCATCATTTAGCTTAGGAATCGCATCCGCATGCTTGTCTCATATGCATACACAATTCCTACCAGTCTGTACGCACTGTCTCAGTCAGTCTGTACACAAGTCTGTCCATACCTGTCACTGTCACTGTCTGTCTGATTGCCTCTGTCAAAATCTGATCTAATCCTCTTAAAATCTGTCAGGTCAGTATAGATTCCCGGAGTCAGCAGCTAGGATCCTCGTCTTAGGTCAGAAGTTCGAACAGTCGTTTGGTCAAGATCTGCCCACCAAGTTACTTCAGCATGAATCAAGAAGAATTAGAAAATAAGGTCACTGTGTTGGGAACAACCATAAGCCAGCAATCTGATCGCCTGGCCCAAGTTTTGAGTTTCATGGAAGAATTGAAGCAGCAGCGGCCGCAACCTCCGCCCGGGTTTCCACCACCGGAGTTTGAAGCACCCCCACCTGAGAATAATGGGGAGGAAGACTGGTTTCAAGGGGTCCCACCGTTTGCGTATGAGAAGAAGCTTCAAGAGAAAATGGATAAGGTTGACAAGTTGGAAAGCGTACTGAGGAAAAGTAAGGGGGTCGATGATTACATGTTGGACCTGGAAGCCTCTTTGAGCCTATCAAGCTGAAACTGCCAGAGAATTTCAAGATGCCTGCCATCGACCGTTTTGACGGAACAGGGAATCCAAAAAGTCACATCAAGTTGTGCATGAGCATCTTCCAATCGATGGGCTGCACTCATGAGCACATTGCGATGCTGTTCCCGCAAACCCTTAAGAATGCCGCACTATCCTGGTTCCTAACCCTTGAAGCCTCCAAGACCCGAGTCTGGGAAGACGTTGCTAGAACTTTTATTGATCACTACTCTTACAACCAAGAGTTTGATATCACCATCCGGGATCTAGAGACTACCAGGCAGAACTTCAATGAGTCCTTCACTGCGTTCTTGAGTAGATGGAGGAATAAAGTGGCTCAAATGATCCACAGACCTGTTGAGAAAGAGCAAGTACGTATGCTGGTCAAGAACATGCAACCAGTATATCATGACAAGCTATTCTACCAATCCATCTCCACATTCGAAGAGCTATTTGAAATAGGCACCAGAATAGAGGATGCCATCAGAGAAGGAAAGTTCAAAAAGGATGAACCCCAACACCAGTCCAAGAGACCTAACTACTCCCTGGACTCCCCGGATATCAATGCACTTAGCAACCAATCAATGGCCTGCGCCCTTCGTCCATACCAGTCCATTCCGCCAAATCGCCCAAAAGGCCCTCGCGAATTCTCTAAACTTGATGTTCCTCTTTCCACAGCCTTGGACCACTTACTCAGAAAGGGCCACCTACAGCTCCTCCCTCACAAACCGCTACCGGATCCCATACCCTTCCACTACAACATGAGCCTACGATGTGCTTACCATCAAAATCTAGGCCATGCCACCGATCAATGCATCCGCCTCCGCCATGACATTCAGAACCTCATAGAGGATGTATCCCATCCTAATCCAATCCACTATCTTGGCTTGGACCAACCGATCGAATGATCCCTTCCGTCGATGCTAATGAATGTTGAAGCTACGCAGTAAAGTGATGGTGTTTGGAACTTCTGCTAAAAAAATTTAATAAATGGGTCGCAAAGACACTCCATTTGAGACCAGGTCGAGTCAAGTTGAGTCTGTTCTATGTTTCGAGTCCATTTCAATTCTAGTCTTGTGATCAAGTCTGTCTGTCATCGAGTTGTTAATAAGTCTGTAAACCTTCCTATTGATGGAATGAAATCTCGTTTTGCTTAATTTGAGGTGCCTAGTCATAAATGCATGAATCACTAAACTAAAGTGTCACTTTTCAAATTACCATGGATATTACTCTGCTAATAATTTTTCTACGACAAAATAAAAAAAAATCCTGAAAGGTTAAAGTAAATTTTGCGCTGACACTGAAGAAGAGCTGAGAATTGAATAGTCTTACTTTAAGAATTTAAAGATGCTTTTGCTCAAATCTCAAAAAGACATGCTTGGAACTGACTTGGGGCTTGCCCAACACCCTTTTCCCGCCATTTCGAAGCCTTAAGCCCAATCCAATTGGGAGCCACGCAATCTGTCTGATTGAAAGCAATGCAAACTTAGCCCTTGATGATAGCCAAACATTTCAGTGAGTTTCATCTCCACTTTCAAAAAAAAAAAGAAAAGAAAAGAAAAGAAAAAGCTCGCTAGGTTGAAAACCCGAAAGGGCACCTAGGCAAAAGTTAGAGCTGAAAAAGGTGTTGATTTCCAAAATCTGACCCTAGCCAGTCGAAATGTTGGAGAAAATTTTGATGAAACAAATGAGAGAATCATACGCTTCAAGATACATCTTAAGAACGTGCCAAGATCACAATTCAAAAGGCACGGAATGACCACAAATAAATTCCGAGAGCTGACATGCACATTCTGGAATTCTGAGATTGCAATTGAAAGATCTCACAAGAATCGACTACATTAAAAAGCAAAATTGACTGGCTAGGCGAAAGTGAAAAGGATCAATCCTCAAAACAAAACAAAAAGAAAAAGAAAAAGAAAAGAAAGGGAGATTGAAACTAAATCCTTTATTCAAAGCTACCACAAGTGGCTCAAGTTTGAACTTCTTTGATGATTGGTTTGAAAAACCCTCAACCAATTTCCTTCAAGCCTTGCCTTGAACTACGCTTGACCTGATTCCCGCTCGGGGATACGTAGGCAACCACAACGGTTCGGTCACCCCACCTACCTAAAAATCAACCCGCTTCTTTCCGACCATGGCCCGAACTACGTTGGACCTGATCCCCACTTGGGGGTACGTAGGCAGACTTTTAAAAAGAAATGAAGAATGGCTCGCTAGGTCGAAAATCTGAAAGGACGCCTAGGCAAAATTAGAGTTAAATCCAAGGTGAGCAATAACAAAAGAGAGAAAAGAGCTCGCTAGGTCACCTCACTGGTGCCTAGGCAAAAATTATGAGCATTTGAGAGATTAAAGTCACGGTCCTTGCCTCAAACCAGAAAATCACCTTCCACACTAGGGGCAAACATCGGCTACCCGCCTCGTTTGCCTGACTTTTACTAACTACCCTTCATACAAGGGGCAAACTTCGGTCACCTACCTCGTTTGCCCAAAACCTCCAATAAACCGTCATCCAAACTAGGGGCAAACTTCGGTCACCCACCTCGTTTGCTTATGAATCCCACTTTGTACACCTCAAACTAGGGGCAAACTTCGGTCACCCACCTCGTTTGCTTATGAATCCCACTTTGTACACCTCAAACTAGGGGCAAACTCCGTTTGCCTAACACAATCCCTTCACACCAAGGGCGAGTTTTCAAGTTACCAAGTTCTTTTGAAAATTTTGAAATAGAGCATCTTTTACTCTAAAAGCTAAGGCACTAATTCAAAGCACTTCCTGGGAGAAGCAGAAAATTGACTAGATCACTATGGAAGAATTTTCAAAAATCAGATTTATCCGCAAAGTGCTACCATGTTAAGATGAGGGGTGAACACCAAAAGAGAAATGGTACATCGTTTATGACAAAAGCACATCAAGTTTTGACAAGACGAGCTTGTGTCAAATGTGTCATCCTCGTGCGTCAATGTCTGTCAAGTTTTTGAGTCTGTTGTAGTCTCAAATGTGTAAGTCAACAGTGACTAATAAAAATTTTCAAATCAAGTTATAAAGAGCATGCCAATACAAGCAGGAGTACCAAACACCATTACTGTACCGGTTAAGGCGTCAGCATGAGAAGCGTCCAAACTTAGGGCAAATGCGAATTTCATCCCTTTCCAAACCATCGAAAGTTGACCATCATCCCCTTGCAACATAAGTCCATGAGTGGCTGTTGATTACCTTCCCTCGTCCATGCAACATAAGTCCATGAGTGGCTATTGATGGATCCCGGTTCCGGGCCAGCAAGATTTGATCAACTATGAGAGATTCGAATTTGAATCCTGGTTCCCGGTCAAGAGAAGTAGTTGAAGAGAGATCCCAGAAAGAGTAGCTTCATCCCCAATAGATTCAGTTTAATCCCCAGCAGGTATATCGATTCGTACATCATCAGTTCAATCTATAACGGTCATAGTAAGTTCACTATCGACTCGTCATCTCGATTCGTACATCGTTAGTTCAATCATGACAGTCACAGTAAGTTCACTGTCGACTCGTCTTCTCGATTCGTACATCGTCAGTTCAATCATGACAGTCATAGTAAGTTCACTATCGACTCGTCATCTCGATTCGTACATCGTTAGTTCAATCATGACAGTCACAGTAGTTCACTGTCGACTCGTCTTCTCGATTCGTACATCGTTAGTTCAATCATGACAGTCACAGTAAGTTCACTGTCGACTCGTCTTCTCGATTCGTACATCGTCAGTTCAATCATGACAGTCATAGTAAGTTCACTATCGACTCGTCATCTCGATTCGTACATCGTTAGTTCAATCATGACAGTCACAGTAGTTCACTGTCGACTCGTCTTCTCGATTCGTACATCATCAGTTCAATCTATAATAGTCATAGTAAGTTCACTATCGACTCGTCATACATCGTTAGTTCAATCATGACAGTCACAGTAGTTCACTGTCGACTCGTCTTCTCGATTCGTACATCGTCAGTTCAATCATGACAGTCACAGTAGTTCACTGTCGACTCGTCATCTCGATTCGTACATCGTCAGTTCAATCCATGACGGTCACAGTAGTTCACTGTAGACTCGTCATCTCGATTAGTACATCGTGTGTTCTTTTGATCATGGTTAGTCCAACCGTTGGTCTAATCCATGACAGTCACAGTAGTTCACTGTCGACTCGACATCTCGGTTAGTTCAATCGTCAGTTCAATCCATGACGGTCACAGTAGTTCACTGTAGACTCGTCATCTCGATTAGTACATCGTCTGTTCTTTTGATCATGGTTAGTCCAACCGTTGGTCCAATCCATGACAGTCACAGTAGTTCACTGTCGACTCGACATCTCGGTTAGTTCAATCGTCAGTTCAATCACAACAGTCACAATAGTTCACTGTCGACTCGTCTTCTCGATTAGTACATCGTCAGTTCAATCCATGACAGTCACAGTAGTTCACTGTCGACTCGTCATCTCGATTAGTACATCGTCCATTCTTTTGATCATGGTTAGTCCAACCGTTGGTCCAATCCATGACAGTCACAATAGTTCACTGTCGACTCGTCATCTCGATTAGTACATCGTCCGTTCTTTTGATCATGGTTAGTCCAACCGTTGGTCCAATCCATGACAGTCACAGTAGTTCACTGTCGACTCGACATCTCGGTTAGTTCAATCGCCAGTTCAATCCATGACAATCACAATAGTTCATTGTCGACTCGTCATCTCGATTATTACATCGTCAGTTCTTCTAGTCACTGTTAGTACAACTGTTGATCCAATCCATGATAGTCACAGTAGTTCATTGTTGACTCATCCTCTCGATTCGTACATCGTCACTTCTTCTGGTCACGATTAGTCCAACTGTTGATCCAATCCATGATAGTCACAATAGTTCACTATTGACTCATCATCTCGATTCGTGCATCGTTACTTCTTCCGGTCACGGTTAGCCCAACTGTTGATCCAATCCATGATAGTCACAGTAGTTCATTATCGACTCATCAGCTCGATTCGTACATCGTCAGTTCATTAATCATCATTGGTTTATCATCACTCTCATTCAAAATATGCCGTGTTCATCATTCTCATTCAAAATCTTAGGCTTCTATGTCCATTAATGGGGCTTCCATGTTCATCGCTTGGCATCTCGGGATTTCATGTCCATCACTTGACGTCTTTTGACTTCTGTGTCCGTCTCTTAATTTCCAGGGCTTCCGTGTCCGTCGGTTAACTATCAAACGGCATCTCCGAATATAGTCCTCCGGGACCCCACATCCAATTACATTCGCTTGCGAAGCACACTTCCCAAAATTCAGAAGTTTGCTCCAAGACTTAGAGTATTCAAACCTTGATGTCCCTATTCGGGTCAATAACTGCATCACAGTTAGAAATACCAACACAACATAAGTCCACTTGGAGTGGCACACGCCCCACTACACCGGCTCATACTAGGGTCACAACACTAGGCATGATAGGACTCATGACATAATTCATATCACATCCATGCATTGCATATCATCCTCATAGCATAGCATCCGCATGTCTTGTTGTGTATATGTGATTTGTTGTTTTGTGCCCTGAACTACGTCCTGGTCTGATTCCCCTTGGGATACGTAGGCAGCTCACACAGAGCACGACCAGCACTAGCCTCAGCATCATTGCATCTTTTGCAACGCTTTTGTCCTAAATCTATAGCCTCCAAAAAGTCCTGTCTCTTCAAAGCTTTGGCACTCGCTTGCGACATGCGTTGCCTCGCAAGTTCATGCCAAAGAGGGGCAAACTGTAGACACCCCATTTTGTCGGCTATCAGATTTAGGAGACCCATAGCTTGGTGGTTCACAATGATCGTAAAAGACTCAAAAGGACTCCTGGAAGTCAGCTCTATCTCTCAGAATGCTCAAAATGACCAAAATGCCCCTAAAAGCCCGAAAACTCCCAGATTTGGTCCCAAAGTTCTGAAAACATGCTATGTTGTAAGAAAAGCGATAAAATGAGTTCCTAAGCGAAATCGGGTGAAATCGTCAGCTCCCAGAGACCCCCGGAAGTCCCGGAAGCTCCCGGAAAATCCCCGTTGACCGGTTTGACCAAGGTTTGACCAAGTTTGACCAAGTTTGACCGAAATCGTCCGAATTCACCAGAATCATTCTAAATCATGAGAAAAGTATTAAAACAAGTTCTAAAAGAGAATCGCGCGAAAACGTCGGCTCTTGGGAGCTCCCGGAGGTTCCCAGAACTTCCCGGGAATCCCAGGTTTGACCAGTTTGACCAAGATTTGACTTTGGAATCGGGGCACCGAAACAATTTTCAAATATTTTTCATGGATACTAGAGGTCAATAGCTTTCCAACGGTATATCGCACATAATTCCTGGATTTAAAACGAATTTATTTTGAATTTCCGAAGGTGAAAAAGGCGATCAAATCAGCTTTTATCGCGAATACCGCAAAACTTTTCAAAGTGACCTATCTCCGAACTATTTTTTATGTAAAGTAGACTCCATTACCTTTCCAACGGTATATCACAACCTCAATTTGGAGTTCGTATGCATTTTCTGTGAATTTCGGACAAAATAGGGCCTTTTCGCGAATACCGGAACCTCTGGGGGCCTAAACGTAATTTTCTGGGCGTCTGAGGAGCAGTGCTGCCGCGGTACTGGCCCACTGCCGCCGCGGCACTGGCCCAGTGCCGCCGCGGCACTCATCCCTCGCAGAGTCCATTTTTGTAATTTTTTGGGGGGTCCAATTTGATTAATTGAAAGCCAAAACGACATAGTTTTATGTTCACAGTTGTTTGGGACCAATGGGAGTACTTCTAAAACCCCAAAACCACCCCAAATTGGCCTATTTAAACCCCCCATTGCTCTTCATTTTGGGGGGGCCAAGTGCAAAGCTTAAAAAGTTGTAGAGAAGAAGAGAGATAGAGATAGGTTTAGAAGAGAGAAAGGGAGCTTCTCCCATTGATTTTCCATAAGAAAGTGAGTTTTATTCTTGTTTTCTTCCATCATCCTTCTATATACTTCACATTCAAAGTCCACTCCAACCCTCATTCTTGAGCATTCATGAGATAGGAAGCTACTTCCATGTCCAAATGTCAAAATCTATGAGTGAAACACCAAGCTACAAGTCCAAAATCACATTGATTATCATCTATTGATTGCTATTTACTTGCTTTGATTATATATATATGTTCATCTCTCCTTATCTCATTTCTTTTTCTTTTCTTTATTTACTTACTAGTTCATCATCATCTAAGTGATGACATGAAGTTTGGGGTGAGTGAATCGTTATGGATAGTAGCTCTTGACCTCAAAAACATGTTTGATAGATGATGATCATAACCTCAATACTTCTAAGGTATTCTTGGAATGTATTGAAGTTATGCCCAAAAATAAAATAAATCTCTCCAACAATCTTGGAGGTTCTTAAATGATGAGTTTGATGTAGGTATTCTAAGTGGCTATGATCCTTATTGAGTGTTGAAAACATGTTTTCAAAACCCCTCTCAATCCCTCTCATTTGGTTTCAAGAAACAAAACTTTGTTTTCTCCAAAATCTTCAAAACAATGAGTCAAAACAGTGAGTGAGTTGAGTTCAAAGATTTTTATAGAACACAATACTCAACATATGGATGCAAGGCCACTTGGAAAGTCTTCCTAACTCATTGGAGAACACCCATGATTTTTGGTTTGACTTGGAAGTACTTGGAAATGGTCCATTTGGGTCCCAACATTCCTTCCAAACATTCTGTTTTTGCTGTCACAGCAGCTAGGTCAACTTACGACCTCTTTTCCAGAAAACTTTTCCAAAAGGGGTGGTCCTAACTTATTTTTACCTTAAAATTCAATGTCTTAGGAAACTTTCTGTATAAAATGGGCCTCTAGATCATTCGTTTTCATTTTCTAAGATTTTCTAACATTTCAGTCGACAGTACGAACTCTGTTTCTGAGTGACCTCTATTGTTTATATAATTTCTCTCAATATGTGATAGCTATTCAAGATTGGCCTTTTGGGTTGTGTTCTAGACACAATAAGGAACATCTCCATAAAAAATCATGCATTGAAAACATTCCTAACCTCTCTTTTCAATTTCCAAAAGATCATGCTACTGTTCTGTCCACTATTCACAGCAAGTACACTTTAACTTTCATTCTTTGATTTGAGGCTTATATGCATTCCAAATTAGTTCATATCTTAGGAAGTGGTTCATACTACATTTGTATACATCCCATGTTAATTTCATTCATTCATTCATACACATTTTAGACTTCTAAGTCATTCTAGAAATCCATGTACACAAAACACACTACAACCTTTGCACATTTTAGATACATACATTGCATTCATGCAAGATTTGGGGTTTTTGTAACTCTTAATCCAAGAAGATTATAAGGAATGAACTTGATCACATATTCATGCTTCCCCTTTGATCTAATCATCCTTTCTCATCCGTCCCGGGGATTGAGAGATCTTCTTTTCTCAAAGATTAACATGCATCATTCTAAGCCTTGCTAAGCATATTTTGATTTCTTTGTTTATTTGTTCCAAGAACAATTCATGTCCCCTTTAGATTAGGAAAACTTGATTAATTGATATATGATTAGACGATTTTTCCTAGGTTTGTTTGTGTGATCTTCCACTTTACATTGCATGATATTTGATTTAGATCTTATGAATGATATTTTATCTTTAGATCTTCCATTTTCAAGTTTCTTATGTAATGTAATATACTATCATAGTATTAATTGCCGAACCATACATAGTATAAGATGATTATTTGGATGCTAATTGAGGCCCGTCGAAAGACGGGGCGAGTTGAGGGTGTTTTAGTCGCGACAAAGGCTCCTTCCTCTCTCGTACCAAAACCCCGAACCAAGTTCTTTGGTTATGAAGGGCCGGTGCCCTTATCCGCTTGGGTGAGTCAAAATTAGGTTTCTTGGTTCCTTAAAGACCAAGTGGCGACTCTGTATCTGTTTTCAACAGACCTATTTTCTTTCCTTGATTCAAATCAATTTCAAAACAATCTCAAACAAGAGAAGTGGTCCACTTCCGGTATCCACACACTCCTCTCGAATCTATAGGTTATTGTAGATTCCCAAAATCAGCCACTGAGATCCCCATCCTGGGTCAGAAGTTCGAGCAGTCATTTGGTTAGAATCAGTCCGCCGAGAAAATTCAACATGAATCAGGAAACTTTGGAAGCCAAGGTCACTGAATTAATAAATCAACAGTCAGATCGGCTGACTCAAGTCCTGAAATTTATGGAAGAGTTCCGACAACAGCAACCACAGTACCCACCTAGGTTCCCACCACCACAAGGGTTCATGCCACCACCACCGCCTAGATTTGGACCGCCTCCCGAGAACAATGGGGAAGAAGAACGGTTTCAAGAGGTCCCGCCGCCTGTATATGAGAAAAAGCTCCAAGAGAAAATGGACAAGGTCGACAAGCTTGAGAACATACTAAGGAAGAGTAAGGGAGTCGACGATTACATGTTAGATCTGGAAGGATTGTTTGAGCCCAACAAGGTGAGGCTACCCGAGAACTTCAAGATGCCTGAAATCGACCGTTTTGATGGAACTGGAAATCCGAAGAGCCACGTGAAGTTTTGTATGAGCATTTTCCAGTCAATGGGCTGCACCCATGAGCACATAGCTATGCTGTTCCCTCAAACCCTCCAGAAAGCCGCACTATCCTGGTTCCTAACCCTTGAAACTTCCAAGACCCGAGTTTGGGAAGATGTTGCTAGAACTTTCATTGATCATTACTCCTACAACCAAGAGCTTGATGTCACCATCCGAGATCTGGAAACTACCAGGCAGAATTTCAATGAGTCCTTCGCTGCATTCTTGAGCAGATGGAGGAATAAAGTAGCCCAAATGATCCACAGGCCTGCTGAGAAAGAGCAAGTACGTATGCTGGTCAAGAACCTGCAACCGGTATACCATGAAAAACTATTCTACCAATCCATCTCAACATTTGAAGAGTTGTTTGAGGTTGGGACTAGAATCGAGGATGCTATCTGTGAAGGCAAGATCAATGGAGCTGGGTCACTGAAAAAGGAGAAGAGACCCCATACCTTTGGTGAAGATCAAGAGAGCCTAGATGTCAATGCCTTAAGCCCATCATCAAGCCAAAATGACTGCAGTAAGAGGCACAAGAAAGGAAACCAAAGAGTCTTCACACCACTTGACATGAGCTTATCCTCCGCTCTCAATCAGCTTGTTCAAAAGGGCCACCTTGTACCTTTGGAGCCCAGTAAGCCTCCTAATCACCCACCTCCTGGGTACAATGAATCCAAGTATTGTGATTACCACCAAGACCAAGGCCATGAGACCGACAACTGTAAGAGGCTCCGTCACTCAATTCAGGATCTCTTAGATGATGCGTCGCACCCCAATCCAATTCACTACCTCGGTCTGGACCAACCCATGACCTATCCATTTCAATGATCCCCTTCTCTAAGGACCATGAATGTTGAACCTGTGCCAGTGACGCGATGGTGTTTGAGACTTTTTGAGGATGCTCTTTAAAAAAGAAAAAAAAAAAAAAGAATAAGCGAGTCACTGTGACATTCCATTTGAGACCGGGTCAAGTCCAGTCGAGTCTGTTGTGTGTTTTGTCTAGTCTTGTGGTCGAGTCTGTCTGTCATCAAGTTGTTAATGAGTCTGTAATCCTTCTCTACTGATAGAATGAAGTCTCATTTTGCCTAATCTGATGTGCCTAGTCATAGATGCATGAATCGCTGAACTGAAGTGTCACTTTTCAAATTACCATGGATATTGATGTGCTAAAAAAAGGGCGGTAATTTTTTTACTCAAACAAAAAAAATCCCGAAAGGTCAAAGTCAATTTTGCGCTGACACTGATGAAGAGCTGGAATTAAATAGTCTTACTTTAAGAATATAAAGATGTTCTTGCCTTAATATTGAAAAGACATACTTGAAACTGACTTGGGGCTTGCCTAACACCCTTTTTCCCACCATTTCGAAGCCTTAAGCCCAATCCAATTGGGAGCCACAAAATCTGTCCAATTGAAAGCAATGCAAACTTAGCCCTTGATGGCAGCCAAACATTTCAGTGAGTTTCATCTCCACTTTCAAAAAAAAAAAAAAAAAAAGGGAAAAGAAAAGAAAAGGCTCGCTAGGTTAAAAACCCGAAAGGGCACCTAAGCAAAAGTTAGAGCTGAAAAAGGTGTTGATTTCCAAAATCTGACCCTAGCCAGTCAAAATGTTGGAGAAAATTTTGATGAAACAAATAAGAGAATCATACGCTTCAAGATACATCTTAAGAACGTGCCAAGATCACATTTCAAAAGGCATGGAATGACCACAAAAACATTCCGAGAGCTGACATGCACATTCTGGAATTCTGAGATTGCGATTGAAAGATCTCATAAGAATCGACTACATTAAAAAGCAAAATTGACTGGCTAGGCGAAAGTGAAAAGGATTAATCCTCAAAACAAAAGAAAAAGAAAAAGAAAAAGAAAAGAAAGGGAGATTGAAACTGAATCTTTTTTATTCAAAGCTACCACAAGTGGCTCAAGTTTGAACTTCTTTGACGATTGGTTTGAAAAACCCTCATACCTCAAACCCCTTATTTCAAGCCTTGCCTTGAACTACGCTCGACCTGATTCCCACTCGGGGATACGTAGGCAACCGCATCGGTTCGGTCACCCCACCTACCCAAAAATCAACCCGCTTCTTCCCAACCATGCCCGAACTACGTTGGACCTGATCCCCACTTGGGGGTACGTAGGCAGACTTTCAAAAAAAAAAAAAAGGAAGGATGGCTCGCTAGGTCCAAAATCCGAAAGGATGCCTAGGCAAAAATTAGAGTTAAATCCAAGGTGAGCAATAACAAAAGAGAGAAAAGAGCTTGCTAGGTCACCTCACTGGTGCCTAGGCAAAAGTTATGAGCATTTGAGAGATTAAAGTCACGGTCCTTGCCTCAAACCAGAAATCACCTTCCACACTAGGGGCAAACTTTGGCTACCCGCCTCGTTTGCCTAAATTTTACTATCTACCCTTCATACAAGGGGCAAACTTCGGTCATTTACCTCGTTTGCCTACCGATCCCACTTCATGCCCTTCAAACTAGGGGCAAACTTCGTTTGCCACCTGATCCCTATACACCAATGGTAAGCCTTCAAGAACATTGTCTTGAATAGATGGAAATGGAGCGTCTTTCATTCCATAAGCTAAGGCACTAATTCAAAGCACATCTTGAGAGAAGCAAAGAAATTGATTAGATCAGCAGGGAGGGATTTTCAAAAATAAGATTCACCATCAAAGTGATGCCACGTTAAGGAGAGAAGTAAACACAAAAGAGAAATGGTACATCATTTATGACAAAAGCACATTAAGTTTTGGCAAGTCGACCTTGTTTCATTTTGGTGTCAAATGTGTCGTCCTCGTGCGTCAATGTCTGTCAAGTTTTTGAGTCTGTTGTAGTCTCAAATGTGTAAGTCAATAGTGACCAATAAATTTTTCAAATCAAGTTATAAAGAGCATGCCAATACAAGCAGGAGTACCAAACACCATTACTGCACCGGTCAAGGCGTCAGCAAGAGAAGCGTCCAAACTTGGGGAAAATTTCATCCCTTTCCAAACCGTCGAAAGTTGACCATCATCTTTCTTCGTTCATGCAACATAAGTCCATGAGTGGCTGTTGATGATCTTCATTTCTCCTAGCAACATAAGTCCATGAGTAGCTGTTGATTCATCATCTTTCCTCGTTCATGCAACATAAGTCCATGAGTGGCTGTTGATGATCTTCTTTTCTCCTAGCAACATAAGTCCATGAGTGGCTGTTGATCTTTCATCTTTCTTCATGCAACATAAGTCCATGAGTGGCTGTTGATCTTTCATCTTTCTTCATGCAACATAAGTCCATGAGTGGCTGTTGATGATCTTCCTTCGTCCATGCAACATAAGTCCACGTGTGGCTATTGATCTCCCTTCCTCCAAGCAACATAAGTCCATGTGTGGCTGTTGATCTTCCTTCCTCCTAGCAACATAAGTCCACGAATGGCTGTTGATGATCTTCCTTTCTCCTAGCAACATAAGTCCATGAGTGGCTGTTGGTCATCCTCCTTCATTCATGCAACATAAGTCCACGAATGGCTGTTGATGATCTTCCTTTCTCCTAGCAACATAAGTCCATGAGTGGCTGTTGATCTTTCATCTTTCTTCATGCAACATAAGTCCACGAATGGCTGTTGATGATCTTTCTTTCTCCTAGCAACATAAGTCCATGAGTGGCTGTTGATCTTTCATCTTTCTTCATGCAACATAAGTCCACGAATGGCTGTTGATGATCTTCCTTTCTCCTAGCAACATAAGTCCATGAGTGGCTGTTGGTCATCCTCCTTCATTCATGCAACATAAGTCCACGAATGGCTGTTGATGATCTTCCTTTCTCCTAGCATCATAAGTCCACGAGTGGCAGTTGATGATCTTCTTTCATCCTAGCAACATAAGTCCATAAGTTGCTATTGATTATCACCCTCCATCAGTGTCAAACCACCGCAAATCATCTCTGTCACAAATAGAATGATACCTGTACTCCCATTTAACGGACGTATTTCCTCCTTCCTAGTAGAGTATGTTATCCTTCAGCTCCCGGAGGCCCCGACCGGCCCTCTTGGATTGAGCGCCGAAAGATTTGATCAACCGTGAGAGATTCAGAGATGGATCCTGGTTCCCGATCAAGAAGAGAGATTCTCAGAGAGTCACCTACCATCCCCTGCAGAAGATAACAGAAGTTTGGACCAATTCTCCGGCTTGTCATCATAAGGATCTGCCAACGATTGAAAACATCATCCACAGTCAAATCACCCTGATTCCCAGGGCAAGCACTATCTATTCACAATTCAAGGATCCGTGTCCACTGATCATCATGAGCTTTCTCATCTGTCCATTTTTATCACAAAATCCCTCGGTCACCTTTGGCTGTCGTCTGCTAAACAAAGCACATCTGATCTGCCTCACTCGTTTGCAAAACGCACTTCCCAAGTTTCAAAAGTTTTGCCCCCAGACCCTGAGCCTCCTAAGCCTTGGTGTCCTTATTCGAGTCATCCACCACATCACAGTCACAAATACTAACACAACACCAGCCCACTCGGAGTGGCACACCCCACAGCACCTGCTCATACTAGGGTCATAACACTAGGCATGATAGGACTCATGACACAATTCATATCACATCCATGCATTGCATATCATCCTTATAGCATAGCATCCGCATGTCTTGTTGTGCATGTGTGATTTGTTCCTTTGTGCCCTGAACTACGTCCTGGTCTGATTCCCCTTGGGATACGTAGGCAGCTCACGCAGAGCACGACCAGCACTGACCTCAGCATCTTTTTTTCATCATTGCATCTTTTGCAACGTTTTTATCCTAAATCTATAGCCTCCAAAAAGTCCTGTCTCTTCAAAGCTTTGGCACTCGCTTGCGACATGCGTTGCCTCGCAAGTTCATGCCAAAGAGGGGCAAACTGTAGACACCCCATTTTGTCGGCTATCAGATTTAGGAGACCCATAGCTTGGTGGTTCACAATGATCGTAAAAGACTCAAAAGGACTCTCGAAAGTCAGCTCTATCTCTCAGAATGCTCAGAATGACCAAAATGCCCCTGAAAGCCTGAAAACTCCCAGATTTGGTCCCAAAGTTCTGGAAACATGCTACGTCGTAAGAAAAATGATAAAATGAGTTTTTAAGTAAAACCGGATGAAATCGTCAGCTCCCATAGACCCCCGGAAGTCCCGGAAGTTCCCGGAAAGTCCCCGTTGACCGGTTTGACCAGGTTTGACCAGAGTTTGACCAAGTTTGACCGAAATCGGACGAATTCACCAGAATCATTCTAAATCATGAGAAAAGTATTAAAACGAGTTTCAAAAGAAAATCGAGCGAAAACGTCAGCTCTTGGGAACTCCCGGAGATTTCCAAAACTTCCCGGGAATCCCAGGTTTGACCAGTTTGACCAAGATTTGACTTTGGAATCGAGGCACCGAAACAATTTTCAAATATTTTTCATGGATACTAGAGGTCGATAGCTTTTCAACGGTATATCGCACACAATTTTCGGATTTAAAACGAGTTTATTATCAATTTCCCAAGACAAAAAAAGGCGATCAAATCGGCTTTTATCGCAAATACCGCAAAACTTTTCAAAGTGACCCATCCCTGAACTATTTTTTATGTAAAGTAGACTCCATTACCTTTCCAACGGTATATCACAATCTCAATTTGGAGTTCGTATGCATTTTCTGTGAATTTCGGACGAAATAGGGCCTTTTCGCGAATACCGAAACCTCTGGGGGCCTAAACGTAATTTTCTGGGCTTCTGAGGAGCAGTGCCGCCGCGGCACTGGCCCACTGCCGCCGCGGCACTGGCCCACTGCCGCCGCGGCACTCATCCCTCGCAGAGTCCATTTTTGTAATTTTTTTTGGGGGTCCAATTTGATTAATTGAAAGCCAAAACGACATAGTTTTATGTTCACAGTTGTTTGGGACCAATGGGAGTACTTCTAAAACCCCAAAACCACCCCAAATTGGCCTATTTAAACCCTCCATTGCTCTTCATTTTGGGGGAGCCAAGTGCAAAGCTTGAAAACTTGTAGAGAAGAAGAGAGATAGAGATAGGTTTAGAAGAGAGAAAGGGAGCTTCTCCCATTGATTTTCCATAAGAAAGTGAGTTTTATTCTTGTTTTCTTCCATCATCCTTCTATATACTTCACATTCAAAGTCCATTCCAACCCTCATTCTTGAGCATTCATGAGATAGGAAGCTACTTCCATGTCCAAATGTCAAAATCTATGAGTGAAACACCAAGCTACAAGTCCAAAATCACATTGATTATCATCTATTGATTGCTATTTACTTGCTTTGATTATATATATGTTCATCTCTCCTTATCTCATTTCTTTTTCTTTTCTTTATTTACTTACTAGTTCATCATCATCTAAGTGATGACATGAAGTTTGGGGTGAGTGAATCCTTATGGATAGTAGCTCTTGACCTCAAAAACATGTTTGATAGATGATGATCATAACCTCAATACTTCCAAGGTATTCTTGGAATGTATTGAAGTTATGTCCAAAAATAAAATAAATCTCTCCAACAATCTTGGAGGTTCTTAAATGATGAGTTTGATGTAGGTATTCTAAGTGGCTATGATCCTTATTGAGTGTTGAAAACATGTTTTCAAAACATCTATTTCAAAACCCCTCTCAATCCCTCTCATTTGGTTTCAAGAAACAAAACTTTGTTTTCCCCAAAATCTTCAAAACAATGAGTCAAAACAGTGAGTGAGTTGAGTTTAAAGATTTTTCTAGAATTCAATACTCAACATATGGATACAAGGCCACTTGGAAAGTCTTCCTAACTCATTGGAGAACACCTATGATTTTTGGTTTGACTTGGAAGTACTTGGAAATGGTCCATTTGGGTCCCAACATTCCTTCCAAACATTCTGTTTTTGCTGTCACAGCAGCTAGGTCAACTTACGACCTATTTTCCAGAAAACTTTTCCAAAAGGGGTGGTCCTAACTTATTTTTCCCTTAAAATTCAATGTCTTAGGAAACGTTCTGTATAAAATGGGCCTCTAGATCATTCTTTTTCATTTTCTAAGATTTTCTAACATTTCAGTCGACAGTACGAACTCTGTTTCTGAGTGACCTCTATTGTTTGTGTAATTTCTCTCAATCTGTGATAGTTATTCAAGATTGGCTTTTTGGGTTGTGTTCTAGACACAATAGGGAACATCTCCATAAAAACTCATGCATTGAAAACATTCCTAACCCCTCTTTTCAAATTCCAAAAGATCATGCTACTGTTCTGTCCACTATTCACAGCAAGTATACTTTAACTTGCATTCTTTGATTTGATGCTTATATGCATTCCAAATTAGTTCATATCTTAGGAAGTAGTTCATACTACATTTGTACACATCCCATGTTAATTTCATTCATTCATTCATACACATTTTAGACTTCTAAGTCATTCTAGAAATCCATGTACACAAAACACACTACAACCTTTGCACATCTTAGATACATACATTGCATTCATGCAAGATTTGGGGTTTTTGTAACTCTTAATCTAAGAAGATTATAAGGGATGATCACGATCACACGTTCATGCTTCCCCTTGATCTAATCATCCTTTCTCATCCATCCCGGGGATTGAGGGATCTTCTTTTCTCAAAGATTAACATGCATCATACTAGCTTGCTAAGCATATTTTGATTTCTTTGTTTATTTGTTTCAAGAACAATTCATGTCCCCCTTTAGATTAGGAAGTCTTGATTATTTGATACATGACTAGACAATTTTTCCTAGGTTTATTTGTGTGATCTTTCACCTTACATTGTATGATATTTGACTTAAATCTTATGAATGATATCTTATCTTTAGATCTTCCCTTTCAAGTTTCTTATGTGATGTAATATACTATCATAATATTAATTGTCGAACCATTCATAGTATAAGATGATTATTTGGATGCTAATTGAGGCCCGTCGAGAGACGGGGCGAGTTGAGGGTGTTTTAGTCGCGACAAAGGCTCCTTCCTCTCTCGTACCAAAACCCCGAACCAAGTTCTTTGGTGATGAAGGGCCGGTGCCCTTATCCGCTTGGGTGAGTCAAAATTAGGTTTCTTGGTTCCTTAAAGACCAAGTGGCGACTCTGTATCTGTTTTCAACAGACCAATTTTCTTTATTTGATTCAAATCAATTTCAAAACAATCTCGAACAAGAGAAGTGGTTCGATTCCGCGTGTCCACACCCATAAGAAGGAAAAACACATTGAGCGTAGATACGAGAGATCGTGCAAAGAAGTGATGTTGAAGTGACCAAGATAGCATCAGCAAATAACCTGGCAGATCCTTTCACCGAGAGCTTACCGGCCAAGACTTTTGATAGTCACATAGAAGGGATAGGAGGGAGGTGTGTCGCATCATGGCTTTGAGTCTAAGTGGGAGATTGTTAGGAATATATACTAAAAGCCATGCTTTATGTAATTGATTTAATATTCATTTACTAAAATCAATTATTCCATTTTTATGAGAATCTGTGTGGGCAATGTTTGTATTGTATTATTTATTTAATATTATGCATGTGTCCAAACCCATCTAAGACTGTAAACCAAAATCTTACATAGTAGGTGGTTTGGTGTGTAGAGTTTGGCTTACACACGGAAGATCGGACCATTGGATCTTGTAGAATGTAAGATTTTGGTTTACAGTCTTAGATGGGTTTGGACACACCATCGGTAGGATTGCAGCATGGTGTTGTAGTAGGTTTGTCTTAACTATAGGAAACGGTATAGTTTCAACTCACTATGCTGGTACACTTTGTGTATTAAACAGTACCGACTTGGGGTAATTATCTTTATACTGACTTATAAGATAATAAATACTTCATGGCTATTATGAGTTCTTATTCTCTAAATCCTAAGTTAATTTATAAACACATACATTTGATATTTACACTTTAATCCCTAAAAGGGTGAGATACTTAGATGGGTCAATATCTCATTAGATTGAGAGACAATATTGATTGTGTGGTGGATATAAATTAATGATGGAATCCATGTCTCAATTTTTGGGATTGATGATATTCCCTTCAGAAAGCTTATAAGTTTTGATTATATCAAACCATGCAGGTGGATTTTGCATCCGACATATAAAATAAGTTAAATAGAGAATCTCAAGGAATTTTAAGAGATTAATTGAATATGATTGTCAGTAAATATATTTGATTAATGGATATCTGTAATCTTAATGTGGGGAGATAATAAGCATTTAATAACATGGAGCTCGAAATATATTTTTGAGATAAGGGTAGGAGTGCAATTATAATTCTTTAGTGGTATGAATTATAATTTATGGTAATAGGAATCTGATTTAGTTCGAATTGGGTTTCCTAATTCCATAAGGAAGCCTATTCCTTATTGACTTCTTATGGTCCCTATCATAGCCTATATATATTTTGCTTTGGCTCTCCTCTGAGTTTGCCATTTTCCATATAGAGTATTATAACTCGAAATAGAAAAGAGAGCATAAAAAGGAAGAGCAGAAAACTAAATGGATTTCGATAGAGCCCATACTTAGTTCGATATTCTGGCAGCAGAGGAATACGGTAGAAGATCATGAGCTATTTTTGAGCCCGTGTTCTCGATTCATCTACTACAGCAATCCATTTTTGTAGTTCAAGGTAACCCTAGTTCCGCTCCTGTAGGGTTATTGTAGCTTTCACGTAAATTTTTGCAGTGCCAACTTATACGCACTGTCAACGGATTCTGGGAATGCAGTTTCCTAACAATCTCATCAAAATCTATATCCCCAATACCAAATGCTGGCTCGGCAATATCAGTGACTATCTCTGCAAAACCCCCAACTATGGCCATGGCCCCTACTAGCTCAGCCTCTCCTATAAGGAATCCATCTGGCTGTGCGACCATTGCTACCACCCAATCTATTGCTATATTGGCAATGGCTTCCATCTATAAGATCGATCCAACTGGTAACTCAAGTACAACTGGTATCTCCTCTGGCTCTTTGTCCTCAACAGCCTCAACTGTAACATCCTCCTTAACCTCATCTCTCCTTATCGCTATATCATCCTCTCCAGCCATCTCATCCACTGGATCTGGGTCCTCTTCCGAGTTATCCTCTAGCTCCTCATCATCGTCTACGAGGTCAATGTCTACTACCAGATCCTTATCTTCGTCCTCGTCTACGTCCTTGTTTACTATCAGCTCGGCCTCTGCTGGCTCTAACTCTTCAGGCAGATCCTGCAGCTCTAGAATGGGTACATCTAGTACTAGTGAGGTGGTGCTATTGCCAGTGCTGACTCAATAGGTCCTCCAAGAATGGCCCGTGGCCCTAAAGTGTCCATCTCCAGCTTACTCTGGATCAACCGTGTAATCTCCTAATAAATATCTCTGCCAATCCTTGATGAATGGTAACCATTGATGCGCATCTCTATGGGGTGAGTCTTCCCAGTCACATATAGAGCCTTCCACATATCCTCCACTAGATACTGACTAGCTATTCGGCGTATGTACTCTTGATAGAACTCCGGGTTAGCTGACTCCACAGTATTCCCATAGATCACGTATCCTCCGTATGCAATAGCCACAAATTTATGAAACATGGATCCATGCCAACCCACAAAGGAAACTACCTATCGTCATAAGGAAGAACTTATCTTAAACTCATATCTTTTCTTAGGGATCTTAAAATACTAGGACCATATAGTGTGGGACAAATCGTGAATGAAAGAATCAAACCTAAGCTCTGATACCAAAAATCCTGTCATGCCCCGAAATAGCAAAAATAGAAAAAAAAATTTATTCCCTTTTTGGGTCCATAGGGAATGAGGGGTGAATGTCACTAATTGTTCCACACGACACAATACTAGTCAACTAAAAGTAACAAGAATAGTAATAGTACTAAACTAAATATATTACAAAAGTCCCAACTATTATAACAAAAAACACAGTGCGCTACAGGAAATATAAAAGGTTTGTAAGCAACAGATGCCCAAGTACCAATTATAATAAAGTTCAACGAAAATATAAAATGTAAGACTAAATGTCTATCTTCTGATTTAGCTCGCGTAAACGTAATCATCTGCGTAGTAGTCTCCCCCGGCTTCTCCAACCTCAATAGGTTCACCCTCGGCATAGCCTCCTCCGGGTAATAGCCACCATTGTTGGGTTCGTACTTGCAATAACATAGACAGGATAGGCTGGACAGGGAACGTCTAGGTATAAACATTGTCAGCTTTCTGGAAGCTGAGTGAGTACCAACTAACATAGTATCAAAGGTACAATGTGATTATCAGTTACAAACGATATAATATAGAGTGCTACTAATAATATCTTCCTTTTTTAATTCAAACTCGCTACCCAGTTCTATCGTCTTCAAACCCTAACACCGACTGCACCAATCTCGACTGAATCCCCTGTACTGATTATATCATCATGACATACTAGTGCTCTTGTTCACTGCTTTTAAGAACTCTTACTATTCACCGCTTTTAAGAACTCTTGCGAACACCATACATCATTTTAATATAACGACTGGTCTATGGACATATCACTTACTTTTGTTCATTGCTTTTAAGAACTCTTACTATTTACTGCTTTTAAGAACGCTTGCGAGTACTGTACATCCATAGCTCTCATCATCCCGGTCAAATCCCTGCTACCCACTTATTGGATTTAACATGAGCAAATCATCAACTCGACACAACCTTTACTAACGCTCTGAGCATGAATACATTCCTCACTATAGTGTCTCCTTGTCGCATCCCATTATCTCTTGATCTCATAATATTGTATAATGGAAGACCGACTAAGCATTATGAATTAAAACATCAAGGGAAGACAACCACATTCTGTTAAGTTTGATCAATTGAGACCATCTCAATCGATTGAGAAAAATACTATTTAAACTATTGAAGTCCTTTCGATCGATTGAAAGTTTGTTTGATTGAGGCATTCTCGATCGATTGAACTCTAATGCTTTCGATTGATTGAATTTTGATTGATCAAATGTCGTCTCTTTCAGCACTTCTGGACAGGGAATGTCCAAAATTGATAGGGCGTGTTTGGGGTCATTATTCTACATCCAAAACATATAAATTAAACATTATATCTAAGCTACCGAGTGAGGTTAGAACTCACCAAAAGTCGTTAAGGGCGCGTTTGGCAACTCCCAAGCTTTAAGCTTCCTCCAATGACCTCCTCCTTCTCTCTTCTCTCTACCTCTATCTTCTCTCTTTCTCTCTCTGTCTATCTGTCTCCTTCTCTTCTTTCTTCTTCTTTGGTCTTCTTCTTTCTCTCTCTTCTGGACTGAGTATATATATATATGTGTGTGTATATATATGTATGGATGTGTGTGTGTATATATATATAACAAACATTCTCTCTCTCTCTCTCTCTCTCTCTCTCTCTCTCTCTCTCTTTTCTCTCAAGTTTAGGAAACAAACCTCATACACACAATTGACAACATGTATATAGAGGAGGGAGGGTGCAAGGTGGCATTCCAGCGCACAAACTAGGATAAAATTTCCAATCACACTCGATTGATCGAAGCTACTTCGATCGCTTGAGAGCAGATCGGCCAGCTTTGATTGATTAAAACTAGTTTGACCGATTGAAGAGGGGACCATATCATCAAAGTATGTCGGTAGGGTTTTGATTGCTTGAAAAGAGTTCGATTGATCGAACAAAGAGATTCTCGATCGCTTGAAACATCCTCGATCGATCGAAGATGAAAATTCCCAGAACGTAAAGGCAAGTTTACAGAATCTCCTTGTATTAATAGATATTGAAAATACAGGGTATTACACAAATATCCAAAGTTTGGATCTTTGACCCATTTAATGTGATTGGCTTGATTTGTAATTTAATAGATAATTTATCTCTTATTTTAAATGAAAAATGCTTATTTGATTTCAAATTATAATATCTTCAAGAATGCATGCCTAACTTTATTATTTTGACATGAGACAAAGTGGGACCTATGTTTATGGGTTAATTAAGTTTTTTAACCCATGTTACAATTGGAACGGACCACTTGAATTTGGTGTGACCCAACCCTTTAAAATGGGCAAAAGTATGGAGTTATTGCTAGGATCCACTTTTGGTGTGGCTTTTGACTTATACTAACCAAAAATAAATTTGACCATCTTGATTAATTGGACAGTAGTAAGACAATAAAATATTATTGTCTATGATGTTTTCAAGTTGAGGCTAAGCTGGTGTCAGCAAAGAAATGAGCAGCACCTGATGGTTCCTCAGAGCTTCGTCTTGCACAGAAGACAAAAGAAAGACTCAAGGGGGTTATATTCCCTGAGTCTCCTCTGATGATCAAGTTAATCACTTGGGAGAGAGTGAGAGAGATGATGTAAAGAGTAGTGAGATGGGGAGAGAATGTGTACCTTCTCCATGCTTTGCCCATGTATATATAGTGATGGGCTATAATGAATTGCGCTTACTTCGCCAGTCTTCCATTCTCCAAATGTGGGCTAAGAATCGGTTTCTTCCCATTAGGGGATGACCCCTCCAGATGAGTGCCATGTGTCCCTAACCCCTAGTTAGTGGGATACCGTCTCCTTCTTATCAGGAACGAAGGCAGATGTTTAGTTTGGACTTAATGGTCGAATGGACTCAATCTTGGGCCGATATCTTAAACTTGGTCAACATGGGCTATTTTCAGTACACTTTTAGCATATCTCGCATGCCACGTGTTGCATTCTGGAGGAGTGGCAAAATGATGTTGTATCAGTCTACACCTCTGATTTTGCAAGAGTATGATTCCTATATCACTATATGGCATGACTCTATCTCTATCTTCTTTTCTATATACTAGAGGGGGTTCCACTCACTTTGTGAATGGAATTGGGTGGGTAGTGGAGGGAAGTTATGTTAGGTCAGTGGTTGAGGGATAATGTTATTTGAATTTTGTTTCAAATGACATTTCAATACTCTTGTGAAAATTTGTTATTAGCAAATAAATTTTAACGTAATTCCTGGTGTTAGGAAAATTTCTTGGTCACCCTTCATTCTCTCTTTATATATTAGTCTAGATAATATGTAAGCAAACAGCCAAATACGTATATCAACCTAAATACATATACTTCTACTTATATAGCATAAATTGTGACACGTGGCATAGCATAATTCATTTATTTAATTTTCTTTTAGTAGTTTAATTTTCCTAGCTCTGGCTTGGCCTGACCATTGGCTGGGATACAGCTTGTCACGACTCTATGTCCTTCAAGTCCACAAACCACGACATCTTGCTAACGATCCACTCTAGCATAATTAGTTGAATAACCCTTTCTATCTTATTAGTAAAGCCTAAAATTTGAGAATCATAACATTATTCTAACTTAAAATTAAAATCATGATTAGATGATTTTAAGTTAGAATAATGTTATGATTCTCAAATTTTTTGTCCCAAATTTAGGTCCAAAAATGTGGCAGTGAAACCATGTTCAAATTGTGAGACAATTTAGTCTTTAATTTTTTGTCTCATGATTTCTACAAGAATTCTATACAAATTTGGTTCAGCTTTACCAATCACATGAATGGATCTAAAGCTCCATTGTAATCTTCTAACTACATATCTACTTGCCTTCTGTATTCCTATTTAATAATCTAAAGAATTTAGTACTACATATACCAAGGGTATGTAACTTGAAGTTCTCTTAGTTTTTAAGTGTTCAAATCATTTTCCAAACATTGAAAAGATGAGAATACAAATAATGGTCGGTTTCATGCTCAATTTCTCCACCGATCCAAAGCATTCGGTGTGCACAACTTCAACATTGATTTCGACTAGCATCAGATGATCATGTATACACCGACCATGATAGCTAGTAGTCAGTTTCGGTTTGTGCCGGTCGGTTTAGTGGTAAGAAATCGAAGAAAATTTGTCACAAAAAATAAAAAATAAAAGAGAAAATCAAAACTAAAAACTTGGTGGCGAATCAAAATTTCTCTAAACCAAAATTATTGAAGTTTGCGAACCAAAAAAAATATTAAAAAATTACTGAATTTGGTAGTAACCACCAAGCTTTTGAAGTAAACTGTCCATACAAGTGCTACTTAGTTTCCTCCAGTACCTCATCAAATTTATATGTACATTATATGCCTAAACGGTACAAGCAATATCTTATCAAATGTGTCGACTTAATCCCTCTCCAGTTCACAAAAGAAGGAATCACAATGTCTACTATATACTGCTAATATTCATTCAAATCTCATGCTCTACGCATCAATCAAAAAGTTATGCCCATGGACATCATGCCAATTATGTGCTCATTTTGGACACAATTGATTCAACTCCAACTAAACTAACAATGGCCAATAGAGGTTGTTACTTGTTGCATATCCTCTCAAATAACATAATCTCAACTACAAAGTCTTTCTAACACAGTTGGCCACATTTCCTTTAACTCCGGTAAACCAAAAAAACCAAAAGAAAATAAAGCCTCATATCATAAAAGAAAGATACGCAAAAGTAGAAATTTGTTATTGATCAAAAGCTATCTTGGGCACATAGAGACCAAAATATTTTTTTATTTATTTATTTTTTACAATTGAATTGTAATTGTGCCAAATGGACACTGTACCGTAACCCAAAGTGCTTTTTTTTTTTTACAATTGAATTGCAACTGTGTCAAACGGGCCCCGTGCCGGACGAAGACCCATATTGTAAGTAACCCAAAGCTTTTACTATTGTTCATTTATAGGGTTAACTAGTATTAAATCCTAGTTGTTATATATCTAGTCAAATAGACCCAAGCAAAAAAAGCTATTTAATCATGGGTCCATTGATATATTTGGGACCAAACTACTCCATCCATAACTCTCGCGGGCACACTCAAAAAAATCCTTCCCAATGTAACAACGGAAATGTCGCAGTGCCAGAGATCATATTGTCTGCGATTAAGGAATTCAAATTCAAATTCAAATTCAAATTCAAACCAAAAGCGTTTCATTGTTTCTGTTTAATACTCCAAATCTATGTCATAATTTCATTGAAGATATATGGAGACAGAAATTTAGTAGGACGTTGACGACGTCGAGTTCGATTGTAGGTCGCCAGCCAATGGGAAAAAAGGGTAAGATTAAATATAACTTGTGTCAAATTTATACTACTACATTGCAAACTATTTATGTTGATCGATCATGTTTTTGGACACGATTCAGTTCGATAACAGGGTTTCATCTGCATAAACCCCTTTTTTTTGTCTGTACAATGCATTATGCAGACATATATGACATCAAAAAAAGTTCCATCACTAAACTATCCGTTCTGGTCATTTTTTCCTTGGTCGATTGTGAACAATACTTTGATGATTTTATACGAAAAAGAGGGTTTTTTGGTTTACACAAATCTCAATAGCGGTTCTGGTTTATTATTTTGGATTTGACCAACCTTTTAAGAGTTTTTTTTTTGGGTTTAAACATGGTTTGTAAATGATTTTTTTTTTGTTTGGGTGTTGGGGGGGGGGGGATTGTGTTATAGTTTTGAACAACTGATGGATTTAGGTTTGCTCAAACCACGTTTTTAATTAAAGAGGGTTTGTATTCTTTTTCAGTTTAGACGGTGTTTGAAAACCCAAGAAAAAGTTATTTTTAGAACATGAAAACCCCAATGAAAATGAGATGTCGATAAATGTTAGTAAATTTCAATGATCACAATACATTATAGCTTTTGCATGTGGCTTTACTTGGCATCTACAGTAAAAAAAAGTGTTCCATGTTTTTCGTTAAGATCTAACAAAATATTTCAGTTATGTGTTAAAATTATCACTGTTTGTTGTGAAACAGAGTTAAAGTTTAATGATTCACTTAGGGCAGAATTGGGTTCATTTTGATGCTTAAAGATACAGAAAATGTGAGTTTTTTCCTTTGAGTAGTAGATGTATGAGCAAAATTTGTTGCTTGATTCAGTTGTTGTAGGCTCATTTGGTTTTTGTGGGTTTGATCTTGTTTCCTATATATGAATAGCAAGATGTCTATGTTTGGGATTGAATAATCAAAACTGTGAGATCAATCAGCAAGTGATAGGGGGCTCATATAAGTGTTGAAATGTACACACACTTCATTGTGAAGTGTTAAATCTTAGTGTTAAAATTTACAATTATTTTACCGTAGATTGTCAAATGGAAGTGATAAAATTGGAAGAGGAAATAAATAATTATGGTGTAGAAATTTACACTTGATCTGACCTTTATGAATTGAATGATATAATTGCATGCCAAAATCGTTTGATATTCCCTTTATGAATTGAGTGATATAATTGTACACCAAAATTATTCCTTGCTTTAGTGTCATTGCCTCGTTTGGTTTTGTGCACTTGATATTGTTTTTTATGTACGAAAAGACAAATAGGTTTTGTTTGGGTGTAAATCATCAATAATGCAAAAGCGTTAGATTTTTTTTTCTCTGATGGTAATGAAAGCGTTAAACTTTAAATCGAGTGTAGTGTAAAAATCTTAAAGTTTAAGTGGTAAAATGTGGTCATAAATATAATCAATTAACTACAAGTTGTTTGCACAAAAAAATCGCCAAGGGTTTTTGAGCCCGAGTGGTGTGTTGAGATAAGCTCGGGGATTATCGGCCCAAAGCAAGTAGGAGTGGCTGGTCCAAAGATTGCGAAGGCCCATCGGGCTCAGAGGGTGAACATCACGCAGTTCAAAAAGACAAGGTTGTTGTCTTAAGTTGGGCAGAGTCTGATAGGTAAGGTAGGTCATGTACCGACTAATCGGGCACTATCTTAAATGAATAGTAGCAAGTATGTGAGCTCGATTGGGAGGCTAAGCATGGATTATACTCATTAGTCACCGTACTTATATGAATGAGCATTGGTAAGGGCCGGAGCCCGATGGGTGATATTAGGCACCATACCGAAGGAGATGGTGAAAGCCGGTTGCACGAGCCCGATTGGTTATAAGCATGTGCAAGACGGTCATCGGGCATGGAATCATAAAGTGTGACAGTTGGAAGCTACGAGCCTGATCTAACTAAAGATGTGATTATGTGAGCCCAATGAGCCAAACGGGGAAGGCGGTTCCACTCTTAGCTGTCATAGTGACATCATCCTGATCTTAGGGACGCAGAGTCCGTTTAGGAAAGGAATCTGATCACGTCCAGCTGGACATGGAAGCTTAATCCCTAAAATATTGGGATTGATTCAATCAGAATTAAGATAAGACAAGAATTGGAGATTAGGAAGGATTCTACAATCAATCAATTTGTTTGGAGCGTAAGTCAAGGAGTCCTTGCCTTATTAGAATTGATCATGGCCGATATAAATATAGAAGCAGCCTAACCGTGCAAGGGACTCCGCGTCATCTCAAAAAACAGCACTCATAGCATTCTGTCAAAGCATTCAAAATGTTCAACCTTTATTTCTTAGCATCCACATCATCCATAGCAAATAGGTCTGTCCTTTTTGTTATTTTTCTCAATTGTTTTCGTTCTTTGGACAATTCAGCGCCTGTTCAGATCTTATTCTTTGGTTGTATGTTTTATTCTCCAAACATTTAATAAAATCTGTATTTTATTAATCGTTTGTGATTGTTTACCTCGTAAACTCCTACACTATTTGGCTTGTGCGCTTTAGTAATGCAAAAGGATTTTTGATGAGGGTACTTTCCTACTCATCACTCACAATCACACTGATTAGAAGTCAGATCTTAGAGCCTTGAGTATCACTCACTCAAGCAGATAGGAAATTAGTTTACACATGCACACCGAGCCCGTTTGGCTCTTGCATAGTTGCACAAAACTACTGGCAAATATTTTGGCACTCCAGTAGGACAGCCTGGTGATGAACAATGCATGCGCAGCATACCGAGAAACATAGCTGCAGTTCTACAACGACCAGATTCGTTGGCGGAGAGAAAAAATAAGTCTTCTTGGAGATTTAATTTTTCGTCTCAACCTCGATAAGGTGAGATTCTATGGCGATTTAATCCGACAAAAGATTGAATCTCCATGGGATTCACAACTGTGTCATCGGCTTAATCATGAAATAAGCCGATGTGATGAAGAGATCGGTCAACTAAAAACTGAAAGGGACCGATTTGAGACCGATAGATAGTTTTTCAACAAAGAAATCAGTCTCTTTCTTGCCTTAAGTGAAACAGAAGAGCCATCACCCAACAGAAGAAATTTCATGTCCATAGAAGATTTTATGGATGGTGAGTGGCGAACAAAACCAAGCAGTTTGTCAAATTTACCGCTTGGGGGGCAAGTCTGCGAAACTGTAGTTGAGGAAAGGCCTAAATTTTTTATTTCGGCTATAGAGCCTCTCGCTAGTGTTGAAGACGACGATGAAGCACTGGGGGGAAAATTCTAAACGAGCCTCACAATTATGTTGAGACCGAAAGAGAAGAGTTTGCTAGGCCGAGCGATCCCGTATCGGCCATAAACCCTCCCAATGATGAGGAGGATGATGACGATGACCCTCCCCCACTAATGAAAGTGACGATGAAGAAGTGCTTGGGGGCAAGCTTAGTCGAGATCGATTGACTCTAAATCGGTCCATGAATATTTTGAACATATTCCTTTGAGGAAACTCACCCTCAAGGAGTTGTTTAATTTTTTCGGTCTTGTAATAGTGACCGATTATTTTTTTTATTTTAAGCCAATTAATTATTTGGCTTGGGTTGATCTACGTCCACAATGGTTGTGTGGATGTCACTCTTTCAATTTGTTTTTGAAATTGATTTGGATCAAAGAAAGAAAAAGAAGGTCTGTTGAAAACAGATACAGAGTCGCCACTTGCTCTTCAAGGAACCAAGATACCTAATTTTGACTCACCCAAATGGATAAAGGGCACCGACCCTTCATAACCAAAGAACTTGGCTTGGGGTTGAGGAAGGAGCCTTTGCCACGACTAAAACAGCCTCAACTCGCCCTGTCTCTCGACGAGCCTCAATTAGCATCCAAACAATCATCTTATACTATGTTTGGTTCGACAATTAATAATATGATAGTATATTACATCACTTAAGAATCTTGAAATGGAATATCAAAAGATAAGATATCACTCATAAAATCTAAGCCAAATACCACACAATGCAAAGGTGAAAGATCACATAAACAAATCTAGGAAAAATTGTCTAATCACATATCAAGTAATCAAGTTTTCCTAGTCTAGAAGGGGGACATGAATTGTTCTTGAAACAAATAATCAAAGATATCAAAAAAATGCTTAGCAAGCTAGTATGATGCATGTTAATCTTTGAGGAAAGAACATTTCTCAATCCCCGGGATGGATGAGAAAGGAAGATTAGATTGGGGGAAAGCATGAACGTGTGATCAAATTCATTCCTTATAATCTTCTTAGATTAGGAGTCACAAAAATCCCAAATCTTGCATGGATGCAATGTATGATCCTAAAATGTGCAAAGGTTGTAGTGTGTTTGTGTACATGGACTTTCTAAAGTGGCTTGGGAGTCTAGAGTATGCATGAATGTATGAAGGAAGTCATCATAGGATATGTACAAATGTAGTATGGACTACTTCCTAAGATATGAACTAATTTGGAGTGCATCTGAGCATCAAATCAAAGAATGAAAGTAAAAGCATGCTTGCTGTGAATAGTGGACAGAACAGTGAGTTAATCTTGTGAAAAATGAAAAGTGGGGTTAAAAATGTTTGTAGTTCATAATATTTTATGAGATCATCCTTATTGTGTCTAGAACACATATCAAAAAGCCAATATTCAATAACTATTACAGATTGAGAGAAATCATATGAACAATAGAGGTTACTCAGAAACAGAGTCTGTACTGTCGACTGAAATATTAAAAAATCTTAGAAAATGAAAACAAAATATCTAGAGGCCCATATTATACAAAAAGTTTTATAAGACACTGAAGTTCAAGGAACAAATGAGTTGGGATCACCCCTTTTGGAAAAGTTTTCTGGAAAATAAGTTGAAAGTCAACCAAGATACTGTGACAGAAAAAGCAGAATATATAGAAGGAATGTTTGGGTCAAAATGGAACCCTTCCAAGTGTTTTCGAGTCAAACCAAAAATCATGGGTGTTCTCTAATGGGTTAGGAAGTCTTTCCAAGTGGTCTTATGTTAATTCTTTGAGGATTGGGTTCTAGAGAATTCTTTGAACTCATGTCACTCACTATTTTGAAGATTTTTTAGAATGATAGGGTTTTATCTCTTGAAATCAAAAAGGGGGGTTTATGAGAGGTTTTGAAATAGAGGTTTTAAGAGTGAATTTTCAGCATTTAAATGAAGGTTATGACCACTTGAAATATCAACATTGAACTCATATCAAGAACTCCCAATATTGTTTGCACAAACATAGTTTTGTTTGAGAATATGACTTCAATAATACATAGGAATGTATTGAAGTTAGAATCATCATCCATCAAACATGTCTTTAAGGTCAAGAGCTACTATCCAAAAGGATTCACTCTCCTCAAACAACATGTCATCTAGATGATGATAAGCATGTAACTAATCAAAGAAAAATAAAAAAGAAATGAGGTGAGAAGAGATGAACATAATATGTAAACAATCAAATAAGCAATCAATAGATGATATTGATCATTGAGATATTGGACTTGTAACTTGGTGTTTCACTCATATATATTGACATTTGGACATGGAAGTAGCTTCCTAACTCAAGATTGCTCAAGAATGGTGGTTAGGGAGGGTTTGGATGTGAAGTATATAGAAGGATAATGGAAGAACTTGAGTTTAGAACTCACTTTCTATAGAAAATCAGTCGAGGAAGCTCCATTTCTCACTTCTAACTCTAAGCATATCTCTCATTCTCTCTACAACTTTTCCAAGCTTTACACTTGCCCCCCCCCCCCCCCCCCCAAAAAAAAATGAAGAGCAAAGGGGGCTTTATATAGGCCAATTTGGAGTGGTTTTGGGATTTAGAAAGTGCTCCCATTGGTCCCAAACATCTGTGAACATAAAACTACATCGTTTTGGTCTTTAATTATTTAATTTAGACCCCCAAAATAAATTACAAAAATGGGTTCTGCGCGGGTTGAGTGTCACCGCGGCACTGGCCATTTACTGCCATGGCAGTGGCCCAGTACCGCTGCGGTACTGCTCCTCAAACACCCAGAAATTTGTATTTAGGCCCCTATAGGTTCTGGTATTCGTGAAAAGGCCCTATTTCGTCCGAAATTCACAAAAAATGCGTACGAACTCCAAATTGAGATTGTGATATATCGTTAGAAAGGTAATGGAGTCTAATTTCCATAAAAAAAATAGTTCAGTGATTGGTCACTTTGAAAAGTTTTGCAGTATTCGCGATAAAAGTCGATTTAATCGTCTTTTTCACCTTCAAAAATTCATAGTAAATTCGTTTTAAATCCGGAAATTAAGTGAGATATACCGTTGGAAAGCTATTGACCTCTAGTATCCATGAAAAATATTTGAAAAATGATACGGCGCTCCGGCTTTAAAGTCAACTTTTATGTCAAATCAGTCAAACCTGGGATCTCCAGGAAATTTTAGGAACCTTTGGGAGCTCCCAAGAGCTAATGTTTTCATCTGATTTTCTTTTAAGACTCATTTTTAGTACTTTTCACATGATCTAGAATGATCTCGGAACTTTCTGGAGAATTTGGATGATTTCGGTCAAACTCCGGTCAAACCTGGGTCAAACCGGTCAACGGGGACTTTCCGGGAACTTCGGGGACTTCCAGGAGTCTCTGGGAGTTGATGATTTCATCTGATTTGCTTCCAAACTCATTTTATCACTTTTCTTATGACGTAGCATGTTTCTAGAACTTTTGATCCAAATCAGGGAGTTTTTGGGCTTTTAGGGGTATTTTGGTCATTCTGAGCATTTCGAGAGATAGAACCAATTTTCCAGAGTCATTTTTGAGTCTTTTTCGATCATTGTGAACCACCAAGCTACGGGTCTCCTAAATCTGATAGCCGACAAAATAGGGTGTCTACAACTACTCGGACTGAAATACTAGGCCGAGAGGGGGAAAAAAAAAGTCAATCTGTGATGTTTTGGGTGCTGTATGGTTAATTCATAAAAGTGACGCAGTTCTTGTTATTAGACATGATCAGTATGGTGGGCTCCTCCAAAAGCTCCAATGCTTAGGCAACCATGTGGTTTGATGATTCCAAGACCATATGCTTACATGTGGTGTTTGGCTTCTTGAAGTGATGTTGGCCCAACAAATTCTCATGAATTTTTTTACCCTTTCCATCACTGTGGGATGAGTATATACACAATCCATCACTGTTTCAACTTATTTTTCAAATCCATCACTTTTCTAAAGTCGCTAGTTGAACTAACGACTTCACAAAAAAAAATCTGTAGAAATCGCTAGTCCAACTCTCGACTTCTGACCGCAACGAGCGACTTTAAAAATAGCGACTTCTCTTGACATACGCACAAGAATCTCTCAGTGAGAAGTAGAAATCGTTAGTTTAACTAGCGACTTCTCATTTGGCCTAAAGTCACGAGTTTAACTAACGACTTCTACAGATTCTTCTTTGGTGAAGTCGCTACTTGAACTAGCGACTTTAAAAATAGTGATGGGTTTGGGAAATAAGTTGAAATAGTGATGGGTTGTGCATATATTAGTCCCACGGTAATGAAAATGGTAAAAAAATTCAAATTCTCATAGTTGTGCAATGGTTTAGGAAGTCCAAAAGTGAGATGGGGTCCGTTAGAGGATTTGATGGACAAAGGTAATGATTTTACAATTGACCTTTTGTGTTGGCTTCCAAAAAATTGATGCAATGCATTAATCGGGCATGTTCATGTGGCCTGAGCCCGAGTCATTAGGTGCAAGCATGTTTAGTACGGCCACATCATCATCATTTGCCAAAGCTTTTGAATGTGTAGTGAAGTGTTTGGTCCAACGATACTGATCAAATTGTGGTTGAAAGTTTGCGCGGCAACACTATGGTGTACCATTGGCCTACATGATAAGATCGATGTCAGTCCAAAGATCATCGGTCAAGCAAAATATGACTATTCAAAATTCAAGTTTTTTTCATTTTAAATAGACAAGGGGCAATTGTTTGCACCCAAAAAATACATTTTTTAAGTCAAAATTGGTATAAGGTCGATTGGAATATTTTAATCGAACTCATGAGACCGATGACAAAATTAATGGCTAAGTGATTGGATCAAATTTGATCGGGCTGACTACTATTTGATCGGGCTAACTCAATCGGACTGCTCACCATATCATCGGACGTTACGCAAAGTGGGCCCTGGTTTAATATGGTTGTGTTACGTCGCCATCGGGCTAGCACCATTGTGCGTTCGGGCTGATTACCATTTGATCAGGCTGAGTATAATATAAATCCGGACTGTCTCATGAGACCGACGCGCATGATTATTCATAGCCCAATCACATTAATATTTTTGGTCGGGCTAATAGCCTCTCTTCAAATCATTCAATTCGGTCCGACTGTGTTCATTGATCATATTAATTCGGGCAGGCTTCACCGACCACCATTTGCTCGGACTAAGGGTGGCAATGCATCTTTTAACTATCACATTCACACGGTGGGCCCTGTTTTTATTACTAGTCATACGTAAATATGGGTCACCACTGATTTATTTTTGTAAAGGGCACCTTATTTTCGGGGCATGTATTATTCGGCCACTCTGTGTTCTTTCCTTTTGTATGATCATGTCAAGGTGGGCCACTCATGTTGGAGTATGTTGGAAGCAAGCTTGGCCATTACATTTGACAATATTAGCTTGGCCTGACAATTAGTCTGCCTAGCCAAATGCATTTCGGGCTGACCCCAGTTTGGCGTGCAGTCACCTTTGGAAAGATTTGGTAGGGGTGGCAATTTTCGACACGACACGGCAACACGGCACGAATCTGACACGAATTAAGCGGATTTGGATTTAGCTTATACGGGTATGGGTCATAAACGGGTCGACCCGTTGTTTACACCCTAATTTAGGGTTTCTCAAGGCACAGGACAAGCACATGGGATAATGAGGTCATCAAATGGAAAATGGACAGGATAAGGCCGATGTAATTAAGGGCCATCTACGAAGTAACATATCCCCAGCACAAGCGTAGTTGAAGACCCAAAGGATACCTCGGTCATAATATCTAAGACCGAGATTGAAGGGCAAACAACGTAAGAGGGAATCGGTGAAAATACATCGGCCTCAACGAATAAGGCCGATGATTGCGTGATTGGTGTTATAAGATATGAGAGTGACCAACAGTAGATGAGTGGCACAAGATCGGGCTTGATAAACAGGTAAAGATCCAGAAAGGGTATCCACGTGAAGATATCGGTCACCGATACCGATAGGGTAGCGGATAACTCACAAGAATTAAGACCGAGGTATTTCAGCTAGTATACGTCAGGCAGTTCAAAGAAAAATGAAACTAGATCTTTGGACGGTTGAAGTGAAGAACGTGGGCACAAAATATGCTGAGCTGGAAGAAAAAAGTAGTTGCACGAAAAGAGAACATGGCAAAGGTGGGTACACTACAGATCATGGGAGCTGGTCATGAGGCAGAAAGAGCATACAGTAACCTATTCGTGCCTAGAAATCAGGAGCCACTACCCACTTACCCACTACCATTGACAGCGGTTACTCCAAAAATCTATAAATAGAGCAGGGTGTGCAACATTAAAAAGGGCTAACACACACGCCACTTCTGCTCTAGCAGACTTTCGTCTTTTCCTCATAACAATACTTTGTTCTTGAGTGATTTTTAAGAGTTTCTTTTCTTAGCTTTGCTTCGAGTGATTGTAATCGTATTTAAATCCATCAATGAAGATGTCGTTGAAGGTATTCTTGATTTCCAGTAATTAATTTGTTCCTTGCTTTCCATTTGTAGTTTTACTTACTTGCATCAGAGTAGAGTGAAGACCCATTTACTATTAGTAAATCACATTTATTAGCTGTCGTTTGATTTAGAAGTTAGATTAGGTTGCCTCAATCTCTTTTTGAGTCCACGTGGACTCTGGCACGCCCAGCACACACCAACACCAGATATTTATTGCAAACAATTTTTGGCACGCCCGGTGGGACAGTGTCAAATGGCTGGAAAAGGAACGAAATCAAGGGGACAATCCCAGGAGGTGGGCTCACGAAAGCCTACTGAGGAATCCCCGGATAGTCTATTAGCAAGTCAGGCTGATTTGGCTAATCTGAGAGCAAGCATGTTAGACCATTTCAATCAACGGTTCGCTGCAATGTCTAGCAGACAGGACCAAACATTTACTCACGTGAGTGAAGTGCTGCGTGAAGTCAGAGAGATGAGAGAACATCAGGCAAAGGCTTCCTCACAACCATCGGTACCACCAACCTCGCTGTCTCAGGTTGGGGTGGGGGCAAGTCATGAGGCTCCCCCAGGCTCCCAGGCCGAGAAATATGTCACTCCTCCTAAAAGAAGTGGCAAAGAGGTGTTAGTTGAGACCTCAAATCCTAAACAGACCTCGATCCCGATAAGAATTCCTTTTATAGAACCGCTCGGCCAAAATGGGCTGGGAAAGGACCAACAGTGGGGAAGAGTCAACCCGTTGTACGGAAACCACGAAGAAACCGATCAAGAAATATTCGGTTGTGAAAGGCCTCTCTTGGCCTATGACAGAGGCAAAAATCTGATAACCCCTGATCAGCCGGTAAGGGTTAATCGGGAGCAGATAGCCGAGGTTATTCGCCAAGACTTCGGTGGTTTATTCCGTAGGACCCAGAGGCCTGTGTATTGGAGGCCTCATTGCGACGCGGTTGAGAGAGTGCCTTTTCCCCGAGGATATAAGGTGCCGAACTTCACTATGTTCTCAGGTGAGAGGGAGCAATTGACCGTAGAACATATCGGTCGTTTCTTGCTCCAGAGTGGAGAGGTGAATCACCAAGGAGATTTGCTGCTAAAGTTATTCCCCAATTCCTTAACAGGGGTAGCTGATCGGGAGAGAACGAATCCTAAATATACGCCTTAATGAGCATTTGTTAGACCATTTTATCCTGTTTTTGTATATTTTTACTTTGTTTTCTAGTTTCTGACAGGTTTTGGAAGAAATCAACTAAACCAGGCTAAACAGGGTGAAAAAGCATAGTTGAAAAAGCTGAAAAAGCCAAGTCGCGCGCGCGACCCGCGCCCGCGAAATTCGAGAATCGCTCGCGCGATCCGCTCGCGCGAGAACCCCAGAATCGCTCGCGCGATCCGCGCGCGCGAAGGTTCAAATGTCGCGCTCGCGCGACCCGCTCGTGCGATATGTGGAAAAATCATAGTTGCGTATTTCAGTGTACTGAAGACTCCTGTGCAAACGAAACTGCAGAATGACGTCCAGATTGTAAATTACATCAGTTTCAGTCCGTTTCGAGTTGTAGAGGCTTCCAAAACTTGTTGTAAATCTATATATACTCTATTTTACTTCAATTAGAGGGTTGGCAATTATTATACACACATTCTACAACCATACTTCCAGCCATTGAAGAGAGGGAAGCAAGGAGAAGAAGAAGAAGACCAAGGGTTTCCATGGCCTCCTCCATCAACCTCTTGCCATCTATCACTTCCATGGACGGCTAGATCATAGATCTAGGGTTTCAATGAAGCCCTAGATGAGTAATAGGGTTTTATTTATGTTTTATTTTAGTTTTATTATGTATGGATGACAGTCACATGTTTAGAGGATTTTTATAAATAAATCGTACTTCTATTGACTAAATCATTGCTTTCAGAATTTATTCTTGTCTTAGATCTATTTTGACTGTGATGTGCTCAACGATCTATTCTTGCTGTGCTTGTTTAGATTGTTTACATGTGATGGTGCTTTATTGATTCGTGCTATCAAGTATCCGAATAGTCCATGCCTAGGTTAGACGGATTAGATCACAACCCTAGTTTAGTATGGGATAATTCGTGCTAACCGCAGATGGATTATGTTGGTGCTTGAACCATGATTATCTTCTTGTCGGAGGAATTGGGCTTGTAGCTACAATTCCCCATATTCATCCAACGTAATAAGCTAAAGTAATTCATAAATATTCCTATTATGAAGCTAGTGGTGGATTTGCAATCCTAGGTTCCCTTAAACATTATTTAAAACACTTTTAATTGCTTTCATAGTTTAGATTTACTTTTATTGTTATTAGTTTAATTATAAACCAAATCAAATCCGTTTTTCTTAATTAAGTAGACTTAGGTTTTAAAATTAAAAGCTGTAGTAATCAATCTCTGTGGGTTCGACCTTTACTTTCACACTACAAATCTTTAGAAAAGTAAAGTATACTTTTTATATCTTGATATTGACAACATCAATTTTTGGCGCCGTTGCCGGGGATTGTATTACTACCTTTAGTTTTATAATCTTAGTTTAGTTAATTCGTAAATATTAGATTAGTTTTTTTATTTTTCTTATTTTCCGTTTTGTTTTTAGTTACTAACTTTTCCTTTTATTTTGTAGTCAACGTTTCCGAGTGGAGCAACTAATTACATCAAAGGAGCTTACGCGAAAAAAATAAAAATAAAAATAAAATAAATTGCTTCTTGTGGAATTCGCTTTAAACCGCTGTAAGTCAGGGCGCTGTGACGCACTATTTGCATTAGTTTAAGGTTAATTGCACTGCATTAGCTAGGAAACCCGGGGCGCTGGGCTTGACGCGGTCATTGCATTACAGGATAATATTCATGCATCATAGTAGTACTGTGTGCTTGATTGTCGTCTTATTTGCGTGATTGTTATTTGTTTATTTTGTTTAGTTAGTCTTTGTTTTTAATTTCTTGTCTTTTGTTTTAGTTTATGTTGGGTACACGTTCAAATAAACCAGATTTAAAATCTTTCGATCTTGAACTTGAACGTACCTTAAGAACTAGTAAGTCCACAACCCAAGCTTCTAGAGCTAGGTTGCAAGACGACGAATCAACTCCGATTCCATCATCGTTGTTTGAGGCCGAAATTCAGAGTACCCGTGAACGGTTAAGGAAAACTCGAACTTTTCAAATTGAACCGATTAAAATGGCTGACGGTGGAAATAACAATAACAATCAAAATGATGGTGCGAATATGAATAATCTTAATATACCGCCACCTCCTCCACTTATAAACTATTTTATTCCTACGACGTACACACCACAAGCTGGTATCGAATTACCGGAGGCGACAGCATCTCACTTTGGGATAAAGTCGTCTACCATCTCGCTACTTCCATCATTCCATGGCCGTCTAAATGAAGACCCTTACCAACACTTAGGGGATTTTCAGGGTATATGCTCTACTTTGAAAATACAAAACCTAAATAATGATGAATTAAAATTGCGGCTCTTCCCATTCTCCTTAAGAGACAAAGCGAAGTATTGGCTTCAATCACTTGAGCCAAACACAATAAAAACATGGGAAGCCTTACACACCGCCTTTTTACAAAAGTTTTTCCCTATTATGCGTACAAATAAGATAAGAAAAGATATAACTAATTTTGTGATGCAAGATGGGGAGACTCTTTATGACACGTGGGAAAAATTTAAAGAATTATTACGTTCGTGTCCACATCATCAGGTTCCCAAGTGGCAATTGGTTCAAGCTCAAACAGAGCTTTAATAGTGGGCAGCCATGGCAGAGGCTTAAGACCTCTATTTGGTTCATCTAGTGTGCAATATAAATCTGTGTGTATATATATATATATATGTGTGTGTGTGTGTGTGTGTGTGTGTGCATAATTAAAATAGACATGGGAGAAGGTTACCTCTTCTTTCTCTATGAATGCATAAGCCTTTGTGTGTGTATATATGTAATAATATGTTTGTTTGTAGACTGTGAGAGAGGGAGGGAGACAGAGGATTGATGGAGAGAGAGAGAATGGAGCGATAGTGAGTTGAGATGAGAGTTTGTGTATTGTATTGGGGGTGGGTGTACTATATATAGATATAGAATTTCTTGGCCACCAAGTGGCTTCAAGCATAAGCCCACTATATACACACAACACAGTCACACGCACCCACCTAATTTGTTTGGTCACATGGGAGATTATCCCATGTGGTCACTCACACAGCCACGCACACACACAGAGGTAAAATTTATACTGTACAAATTCCTAAATTGGTGTTTTTCTCTGACCAAAATAATATTTTAATATACGCTTTAAATTTTCGGGTCATTACATTCTCTCCTACTTAAAGAAGTTTGGTCCCCAAACTTATCGTACCTTAAGAAGGGAATAGATGGGGGTACTTTGCGCGCATCTCGTCCTCACGTTCCCAAGTTGCTTCTTCCACTGCGTGGTTCCTCCAGAGAACTTTGACCAATGGTATGACCTTGGTCCTCAGCACTTGATCGCGTCGATCCATGATCTGAACTAGTTGTTCAACGTAGGTAAGATCTTCGCGGACATCTAATGGTTCATAAGATAAAACGTGACTGGAGTCTGAGACATAAGGTCGAAGCATAGAAACGTTGAATACATTGTGAACATTTGACAGATCTGGCGGTAAAGCTAAACGATAGGCTACTGCTCCTACTCTGTCGATGACGTCGAAAGGTCCAATGAAGCGAGGATGAAGTTTTCCTCTCTTTCCAAAACGAACAATACCCTTCGAAGGTGAAACCTTGAGAAATACGTGATCACCTACTTGAAACTCTAGCTCTCTGCGTCTAGCATCTGCGTAGCTTTTGTTTCGACTCTGAGCAGTATGAATTCGTTGTTGGATGAGTTATATCTTATCAGTTGTTAACTGTACAATCTCAGGCCCAATAATTTTCCTCTCTCCTACTTCGGTCCAACATACCGGGGATCGACATTTCCTCCCATACAAGGCCTCATATGGAGCCATGCCGATACTAGCTTGGAAACTATTATTGTAAGCGAACTCAACGAGAGGTAAGTGTTCTTCCCAATTACCTTGGAAGTCCAGAATTGTAAGTCGTAGCATGTCTTCCAAAATCTGAATGACACGCTCGGACTGACCGTCCGTCTGTGGATGAAAAGCTGTACTGAAGTTAAGAGTAGTGCCCATAGCCTCTTGGAAGCCCTTCCAAAAACGTGACATAAACTTAGTGTCTCGATCCGAAATAATAGAAACCGGCGTACCATGAAGTCGAACGATCTCTGCGATGTACAACCTTGCCAATCTCTCAGATGAAAAGGTGACTCTGACCGGTAAGAAGTGAGCAGACTTTGTCAATCTATCCACAATTACCCAAATAGCATCATTTTTCTTCACCGATTGGGGTAACCCAACAACGAAGTCCATGGTGATGTGTTCCCACTTTCATTCAGGAATAGAAAGTGACTGTAAAGTTCCACCAGGACATTGATGCTCTATTTTTACCCTCTGACAATGCAAACAACGTGAAACAGCTTCGGCAATATCTCTTTTCATATTTGGCCACCAGAAAGACCTTTTCATGTCATGGTACATTTTAGTACCACCTGGATGAACAGCGAACTTAGATGAATGTGCCTCATCCAAAACTTTCCTCTTGACCTCGACAATATTTGGAACACAAATTCTGCCCTGATATCTGAGTACTCCATCTTTCAAATGGAACTCGGGCCTCTTTCCTTCAGATATTTCTTCACTCACCTTCTCTAAGAATTCATCGGACATTTGCGACCTCTTGATCTCTTCAAGAATAGTCGGTTCTGCGATGAGAGCGGTTAGAAAACCTTGAGATTGATGAGGGGTGACGTCAATCTCCATTTTCTCGAAGTCATTAATCAACTGTTGTTGTGATGTGATCATGGAAGCCATACTTCCAGAAGATTTCCGACTTAAAGCATCAGCCACAACATTAGCTTTTCCAGGGTGATATTGAATATCAAGGTCATAATCTTTCATGAACTCTAACCACCTGCGTTGCCTCATATTCAGTTCCTTTTGTGAGAACAAATATTTTAAACTTTTATGATCGGTAAAAATTTCACATCTTTCACCGTAGAGATAGTGACGCCATATCTTTAGCGCAAAAATTACTGCGGCTAACTCTAAATCATGGGTGGGATAGTTCTTCTCATGAATCTTCAGTTGTCGAGATGCATAAGCAATAACCTTGCCATGCTGCATTAAAACACATCCTAACCCTTGATAAGAAGCGTCACTGTAAATTACAAATCCTCCTTCTCCGATAGGTATGTTCAAGATAGGTGCTGAAATCAAACGATTCTTCAACTCTTGAAAACACTTATCTCTAATTTCAGTCCATTTAAATGCAACTCCTTTCTATGTTAACTGCGTCATAGGTCCTGCAATTTTGGAGAAGTTCTCAACAAATCTCCGATAATAGCCAGCCAAACCTAGGAAACTACACACTTCAGATACAGTTGTTGGCTTGGGCCATGACTTCACCGCTTCAATTTTCTATGGGTCCACCATTATGCCTTCTTTAGATATCACATGCCCCAAGAATGAGATCTTGGGAAGCCAGAACTCACACTTCTTAAATTTTCCATATAATTGGCGATCTCTTAGTGTTTGCAACACTGTTCTCAGATGACGTTCATGATCCTCAAGGCTCTTTGAATATATAAGAATATCATCAATGAATACGATTACGAAATTATCGAGATAAGGCTTGAATACTCGATTCATTAGATCCATGAATGCTGTAGGAGCATTAGTAACGCCGAAGGGCATTACCAAGAATTCATAATGACCATAACGAGTGCGGAAAGCCGTCTTCCCTACGTCTTCTTCTTTAACCCTCAAGTGATGATAACCCGATCTCAGATCAATCTTAGAGAAAACTTGTGCTCCTTGCAGTTGATCGAACAAATCGTCTATCCTTGGGAGAGGATAACGATTCTTGATTGTTATTTTGTTCAACTCGCGATAGTCGATGCACAGTCTCATAGTTCCATCCTTCTTCTTTACAAAAAGGACCGGTGCACCCCAGGGAGAGGAACTTGGTCTGATGAAACCCTTGTCCAATAATTCTTGCAGTTGCGTCTTCAACTCTTTCAATTCCACGGGGGCCATACGATAAGGAGTCTTTGATATAGGTTGAGTACCAGGAATAAGACTGATGGTGAATTCAATCTCTCTATCTATGAGAGTGCTGGGTAGATCTTCAGGAAAGACATCCTAAAATTCTCTCACCACATGAACGTCTTCCAAGGTTACTTCCTTTGCTTGCATAGATGAGACAAGATAGGGTGGCGATGCGACACCCTTCCCCTTGAAACAGAACTAGCTCGACCAGGAATTTGGAAGTTGACTTGCTTTGCAGCACAATCAATATGAGCGTGAACTGAAGAAAACCAGTCCATACCCAAAATAACATCAAAACCTCGAATTTCGAGTGGTATAAGATCGACGAGTAAGGATACATCACCAATCATAATCGTACATGATCGGTATACTTGGTTACTGATCAATGAAGTACCAGAAGGTATGGCAACTGATAGTTCATTTTTCAAATGTTCCGGAGATTTAGCAAATTTTAACGCAAAGAACGGTGATACAAATGAATGCGTAGCTCCAGAATCTATAAGTGTGTGAGCATTAATATTACATATAGAGATAGTACCTTCTACTACCGTATCAGCTTCCTTATTATTCTCCTCGGAAACAAGTGCAAACACACGTCCTTGGCGTTGTTGGTTTCTTCCTTGGCCTTCTTGGTTTTGCGGCGGACGTTGATTGATAGGAACAGGCGCTTGAACAATTGCCTTATTCATAGGACAGTCTTTAACCATGTGGTTTGGATTACCACACCTATAACACAACCCAGAGTTATATCGGCAGACGCCTCCATGCATTTTTCCATAATCCTTGCATGGAACCCTGTTGTTTGATGGTGCTCTTCCAACTTGATTGTTAACATTAGATCCAGTTGCAGAGAACGGCCTTTTCACACCTGTTGGGCCTTTCCCCTGATTTCCTACTGGCCTATTTGGAACATTCCGCTTCTGTTGAAACTCGGAATTTGTCTTCTCAGCCTTGAGAGCACGGTCATAAACTTGTCTGTATGTTGAAAATTCAAACATCTCCACCTTGCTACGAAGATGAAGTGATAACCCGTTCTCAAATTTCCATGCCTTTTTCTCTTCCGTTGGAATGTGATAGGAAGCAAAACGTGACAAGGAAGTGAATTCTGTGGCATATTGGAGAACTGTCATGTTCCCCTATTTAAGATGCATGAAATCTTTCTCTTTTTGATCTTTCACAGATTTGGGATAGTACATCCCATCAAAGAGAACCAGAAATTGTTCCCATGTTATGCCTTCCACACTATTCTCCAAGGTACTCCACCAGTGATCTGCTTCTTCAATGAAGGTATAGGTGGCATAGCCCACCTTTTCCTCCTTAGTGCACGGAAAGTGCTTGAATATCCTTTCCATCTTTCGAACCCACATTTCAGCTGCAGTAGGGTCAGCTTTTCCGTAGAACGACGGAGGTTTGCGTTTTTGAAATCGTTCTATATCAAGAAGTGTCCCTCCTCATCTGTCCACATGCATATTGCCATTTCCATTGCCGTCATTCCTTGTTCCACTTTCTTGGGCAGCAATAGCTAGTCCTTCTATGATTCTTTCAACGCGATCAAAACGTTCGTTGGTGGCTTGATGCATTAGCTACAGTAGTGCGATGTTGTTAGTATAACTAAACTGCACACGAAAAGAAATGTTAGTATTCCATATTTTAATAATTCCTAATATGAGGGTTCTAGTCAATACCTATGGTTCCTAATAGTCTCTAGAACTACCTTACGCTCTGATACCAACTGTCACGACCCCAAAATCCATCCGTGGATTTTGAGTGCGTGACCGACCTTGTGGGTCACCTATAACCTGTACAGAGTCTAGCAGAAGCATACAAACATTTATTTAATATTTAAATGAGGTTAGTAGAACCTCCAAACCATACTTGATAATTTTACAAATAAGGTTCTAGGCTTATACTGCCTTCAAATACAGTACTAGAAAGAAATTTATTCTAGGAATACTTAAAATACAGTAAGGGGACTTTCTAAAACAGGGATCCTTCAAGGGCATCTAGAAGAGGGTCCTCTCCTTCTATAGTTATCTCTTGTTCGTCATTTGGATCAGCATAGGGCATGTCCTTGTCATCTGAAATGGTTTTAAAATAATTTGGAGAGTGTGAGCGTAAGGCTCAGTGAATGAACATAACCTGTTTAAAAGATCTAAAAAGGAGTTGTACATACATATATATTGAAAGGGAGTTATAACAAAAGCAATGGAATTTATATAAGGAAAATGGAGTAAATGAGAAGTCAACGATATGGAAATGAAACCATTTAAAGTGAATGTCAAATTACCGACTACCCACTCACGCACACATTCATTAATTTCATTACATGGCTCAATGATCAAAGGGAAAACCCTGATAGGCGGGTTCATTACGTGGACCCAATAGGGTCGCTTGGTACAAGCTATACTTTATAATTTGTTGCAGTGGTAATTGACATTGGAAAATACAGAGCATATTATATAATGACATAAAACGTCTGAGTAATGGCGTACAACAAATTTAAACCCATTTTAGTGGAACCAAACGATAATGTTCCCAAATGAAATAATAGCAATTACATAATATTAACAATCGAAGGTAGAATCAGATTCACTCGAGAGGAGTAGAATCAGCAATAAGAATATAATCACTCACCTTGATAACTTAGGGATTTGATGTTGAATCAACAGGGGTAAAAGAGCTAAGCATATAAGAAAAGGTGTAGGTGTAGGGTAAAATAGTAATTAAAGTTTTCTAGGGGTATTTTGGTAATTTTTTTCCTAAAATTATATAAAACCTTCACTATTGATATTCTTATACTATTCTGACTCCAACGCCACTGACTAGGCTCAATTTGGAGTTCGTGGCAGTTTCGGACTCTAAAGTGGTGTTTTCTGCTTAACGTGGGCCCCACAATTAAGCTGTATTTTAGACAGTGTCGGATCATCTCCAAACTTTTAAATAAAATACTAGGCATTATTTTAAGACTATAGAAATTGGCGGCGTATTTTTCTGAGTTGTAGATAATTAGTTATAAATTATTGAAGTTAAAACACTAATTTTAAATTGGTTATATCAAGACTATAAATTCTAAATCTATGCCCAAATACAAGGCTTTAAATCCGAAACTAATTTTAATAGTTGTACTATGCCATAATAATATTTTTGTAATTTTCCTATATTTATATAAATATACTATATTTGAAATGGTTAAATCTCTATTTAAATCGATTGGTTATAAATAGTGAAATAATATTGATATTCTATGGTTTTATAATTAACAAATTTATAAAACAGTATATATTATCATAATATCATTATAGAATATATATAAATGATTTATAATGAGTTCACAAAATTCCAGAATGACCAAAAAATACCCTTTTTAAAAGTTTAGGGGTCATTCTGTAAATATACCAAAATATGAGAATTATCGGAAACTGAAAAATTAATATTTCAGATGAGAATAAACATAATTAGAAGTACTAAGCTTGAAACCGTGACCAAATCCGATATCGGTAGATCTTTATATGTTCATTTAAAGTTTTCAAGGGTGTAAATGAAATTTTCGGAAATAAACTGGGCAGAATGCCCTGTTTGGGCAGATTGTAATTTCAAACTTCTAATGGCCATAACTCACTCATTTCTTAACGAAATCAAGCAAACTCTATATGAAAATTGATCATCTCGACGAGCTCTATCCATCTATATCAGTTTGGGATCCCAGTTTTGAGTTAATATCGCGAATTTTGGATAAAACCGCGAAGTGGGTCTATGAAAAAATTGCAAATTCGTGATGATTAGCTAAGGCTATGGAAAAACTGTTCTTGGGGGATTATAAGGGAGTTAATACGAATATTTTGGCATAGGTTTCATGAGTTTTGGTGATGGTTGAAAAATCAAGCTCAAACAGAGCTTTAATAGTGGGCAGCCATGGCAGAGGCTTAAGACCTCTATTTGGTTCATCTAGTGTGCAATATAAATCTGTGTGTATATATATATATATGTGTGTGTGTGTGTGTGTGCTTGTATAATTAAAATAGACATGGGAGAAGGTTACCTCTTCTTTCTCTATGAATGCATAAGCCTTTGTGTGTGTATATATGTAATGATATGTTTGTTTGTAGACTGTGAGAGAGGGAGGGAGACAGAGGATTGATGGAGGGAGAGAGAATGGAGAGATAGTGAGTTGAGATGAGAGTTTGTGTATTGTATTGGGGGTGGGTGTACTATATATAGATATAGAATTTCTTGGCCACCAAGTGGCTTCAAGCATAAGCCCACTATATACACACAACACAGTCACACGCACCCACCTAATTTGTTTGGTCACATGGGAGATTATCCCATGTGGTCACTCACACAGCCACGCACACACACAGAGGTAAAATTTATACTGTACAAATTCCTAAATTGGTGTTTTTCTCTGACCAAAATAATATTTTAATATACGCTTTAAATTTTCGGGTCATTACATTGCATTAGTTATTGATTTTCTGGAAGGGAGATGAGGTAAAGGTAGTGGGGGTTGATACGAAGCTATTTGTGGCACGCATTCAGACGACTGATGCGTTGTTGTATGAAGACGACATCGGACCAATAAAGTTACTAGGGTGTGGAAAGATGGGCAAGCCAAATGCAGCCACATTCATCAAAGAGAATCTGAAGTGCTGCCCTCAATTCAATCGGACAAAAGAAGTCAGGCATGTTGAACTCAAAGAAGAAGACATGATCAATGAATCCACGACTGATTGAGATTCGGAGATAGCTGGTCCTAAAGGCTAGCATGACCAGATGGTGTGCTTATCTAGCCGATAGAAGATTAGAGATCAGCCCGAATGATGGTATGGTTAACCTGGCCGATTGTATATATGAGGAAGAACTACCAAAAGAGGAAGAGATCCAAATGGATGAACTGGAAATGGCCACTACAAAGCTAGACGATCTGAAGGCCGACGTTCAAGATCCCCTTCTAGAAGTCAACCTAGGCGAAAGAGGATAACATAAGCCTACTTATGTAAGTCAGATGCTAGAACCACAGTTTCAGGTTGAGATGATAGCACTCTTACATAAATGTAAGGATTGCTTTGCCTGGGACTATGACGAGATGCCAAGGCTGTCAAGGGAGCTGGTGGAACACCGATTGCCAATTAAATCAGGTTCTAGGCCATTCAAACAGCTACCTAGGTGTATGTTACCAAAGGTTATACTAAAAGTCAAGGAAGAAATTGAGAGACTCCTTGGGGCCGGCTTCATTCGGACTGCCAGATATGTGGAGTGGGTCTCGAACGTAGTCCCTATGGTAAAGAAAAATGGAAAGCTCAGGTTCTGCATTAACTTCAGAAACCTCAACCTGGCTACCCCAAAAGATGAATACCCAATGTCTATGGCTGATCAGCTCATTGACTTGGCCACCAAGCACAAGATATTGTCCTTTATGGATGGGTATTCAGGATATAATCAGATTTACATCGCCGAGGAGGATGTCCCAAAGATAGCTATTTAGTGCTAGGGGGCAATTGGAACCTTTGAGTGGGTTGTCGTGCCCTTCAGACTAAAGAATGCAGGAGCCACCTATCAATGGGTAATGAACTCAATCTTCCATTATACGATTGAACGATTCATGGAAGTTTACATTGATGATGTCGTGGTAAATTCTGGTGATAACGCCGATCATTTGAGGGACTTAGAAAAAGCATTTGAAAGGATCATTCGATGTTTCAGTAGGGAATTTCTTGGGTTTCCTAGTGCACCAGTGAGGGATAGAGATAGATAAGAACAACGCTCGGGCTATCCAAGCAGCAAAAGCCCCTGCTAACAAGAAGGAATTACAAAGGCTACTCGGGCAGATTAATTTTCTGAGAAGGTTTATCTCTAACTATGCAGGAAAGACTCAAGTATGGACCCCACTACTGAAGATCAAGATCGATGAAGAATTTAAACGGGAAGACAACCATCAATAGGCCTTTGAAGGGATAAAATAATACTTGTCTACTCTTCCAGTGTTAATGCCACCTAAGACGGTTAAGTACCTTAAACTGTACATATCGGCCTCAGATTGCTTAATAGGAAGTATGTTGGCTCAGGATAATGAGCAAGGTAGTGAGCAGGTCATTTACTACTTGAGTAGGATTCTAACTCCAATCGAGCAGCACTATGCGCCGATTGAAGCTATGTCTGGCATTGTATTTTTCATCACAAAAGTAAGAACATATATGCTGCCTGTTTTTACTTATATTATATGTCAAACTGATGTGATTAAATATATGTTTTCAAGACCTATAATGAGAGGCCGAATTGGGAATTGGACCTTGGCCTTGATGGAATTTGCATTCAATACCGATCACAGCAATCGGTTAAAGGCCAAGCCATAGCCAATTTTCTGGCTGATCACCCAAATCCTACTGATCTGGGAGATTTGTCACTAGCACCCAAGGTACTAAATACGTCCTTAATCCCATGGATGTTGATCTTTGATGACTCTAAGAATGCAGAGGATGTTGGGGCAGGAGTGGTCATTGTATCACCTAAATATAAAAAGACAAAAATGTTATTTAAGCTCGATTTCAAATGTACCAATAATCAGGCCAAATACGAAGCACTTATTATTGGACTTGAGGTACTCCTTGAAATGGGGGCATCATTTGTATATATAAAAGGGGACTAAGGGCTGGTGATTGGACAGATGTCAGGTAAATTCCAAATAAAGAGTTATGAGCTATGCCCTTTTCACTCAGTGTCTATTCAACTTATGGATTCATTTGATGATATAAGTGTGAGCTATATCCCCTGGTCAACAAATACGAAGGTCGATAAGCTAGCAAAAAAAGGATCGGCCTCGCCTGATGGAAAGGGTTTAGAGGATCAGGCGATCACGGTACAAGTCTGATCGTTGCCATCAGTGGCAAAGAGAGGCTGGTACACTACAACTAATTCGGTCTTGATGGAGGACGCTGATTGGAGAATCCCAACCATCGAATATTTAAAACACTCAAACGTTAGGGTGGACCGTAAAGTCAGACTATTCGCAGTCCGATTTGTGGTACTTGATAGAGAACTATTCAAGAAGCCCATCAGTGATGACGTGATCTTAAAATGTCTTAGGAAGAAACAAGTCATACAGGTAATGGCCAAAATTTATGAAGGAATCTGTGGAGCTCATCAGGCTGGTACCAAGATGAAATGGCTTTTATGAAGGTATAATTATTACTGGCCGGGCATGTTGAAGGACTGCATCAGTTATGGTAAAGGATGCCAAGCTTGCCAAAAGCATGACCCGATTTAAAGAGTACCAGCCAAAGGACTCCAACCTATTATCAAGCCATGGCCGTTCAGAGGATGGGCCATGGATTTGATTAGCAAGGTTCTCCCGCCCTCATTGGGCCAGCACTGTTTTATTATAGTAGTTGCGGACTACTTTACTAAGTAGGCCAAAGCAATACCATATAGGACGGTGACTCAGGCGACTGTAATCAAATTCATTGAGGAACACATTATACACCGGTTCGGCCTACCAGAGACCATTCTGGCCGATCAAGGATATGTGTTTACAGGCATAGAAACCATGGCCTTTGCAGAGAATAGAGGGATTACCATTCTTAATTCCACTCCTTACTATGCTCAGGCCAACGGTCAGGCCGAGTTAATAAACAAGATTCTCAAGGGGATCATTGAGAAGATGAAAAATGAGAACCCCAGGGAATGGGATAAATTACTGTCCGAAGCTCTTTGGGCCTATCGGACATCTAAAAGGTCTAGCACAGGAGTCACTCCATTGATGCTGACCTACGGGCATGATGCTATATTACCTATGGAGGTCTCACTCCGATCGGCTAGAAGGGCATTGCAAAATTAGCTTGAGCCCGCTGAATACCCTGAAGCTATGATAGCTGAGTTAGAAGGACTTGATCAAACAAGATTGACGACCCTGGACTCATTGAAGGCACAAAAGCTACATGCAGCCCGAGCATATAATAAGAGAGAAAGAAAAATTTTATGCACAGAGGATTTGGTTTCGAAGGGCGTCTTACCTATCAGAGATAAGGAGAACTAGTATGGTAAATGGTCGGTCAATTGGGAAGGTCCCTTCATCGTTCACCAAGTCAAGAGAGGTGGAGCATACAGGCTACGCGATATTGATGGGACAGTCTATGCCAGACTGATAAATGGTCAGTATTTAAAGTCTTATTATCCTACTTTATGGGAAACTATTGACTTGGAATACAGACCAAATCCAGGCTTAGAGTATGATATACTTATCAATTATGAGCCTGAGAATGAATGATCAAAAATCCCTAATTATATTAAATAAATAGTTGGGCACAGCTTACCTACGAGTGTTCAGTACATGAAATGAAAAGAAAAATAGATACAAGTACAAAAGTCAAAAATTGACCTCTAAGCTGATTCAAAATCCCTAAGTTTTGTCTTTAGGTCCTCCTAAGTCTTCTGAGCTCCGGCACAATCTTGTTTGGCCTTGTTAAGCTTCTGAGACCATGCACGGGATATTGGGATACTGGCCTGTAGTTGGTCCTTGCACTTTTGAGCATCTTAGCCAAGAGCAGCTAGGCCTCATCTATCTTTGTTAGCACTGTATCATTGGTGATAACCTTAGCCTCGCATAATTGGTGATGACCTCATCTATCTTTGTTAGCACTGTATCATTGGTGATGACCTTGGCCTCGCATAATTCCAATTGCGCCTTGAGGGGGTAGCAATGCGAGCTTGTAGCTTGGCATCTCGTGTAATCACCTGGGCCTGAGAGATTTTTATGCTTTTGTGCTTGGCATTGGATGATTGTAGGAATTGCATCGCCTTCTGACGTACATTCAAATGAGCTTCGGCCTCGGCCTCAATAGTAGAGGTCGATCGATCCAAAATACGGCAACCTGGTAGCCATTCTTGGATTTCACGAATGAGAGCCTGCTGCCTGAAAGAGAGCGAGGAGTCAGTACTAAGGACAGCTAAGGCAGCATCGATCTCGCTGGGTGGTGGAAGACTGCCTAACCCATGAGATATAAGTCTAAGAATAAGGTCCCGGGACTGTTGTTGGCACGTGGGAGAGGCTGCTTCAGGTTCAAAGAACCCAAGTCAAATGCCCTAAGGTCCAGGCCAGAAAAGAAATCTTCAAATGGAATAAATGGCTCTGAACCCAAGGGGGTGACCTATTCAAAACCAAGGGCAAAGATTAGTATAAGCAAAAAAGAAAGATACATGCCTGAGTGAAAATCACAGCACTTGTATAGGCAGTTAGGAGGATTCCAAGGCGTCCTGTGGTACAACTGCCTCACCACTGGGCTGCGAAGTAGAGAACTGAGAGGGTTTCTGGCTTGGCTTAGGAGGGGGGTTCTGTAGCTATTTCCTCCGTTCAAGTTACAGTGCCTATACCAGCTGCAGTTTGAATAGCTTCTGTTGAGGCCGAGATGTCTGCAAGGGATCGGCCTTCAGCCCTAGGACTGCATTCAGGACAAGACATAGACATTATGAGTTCCTAGTTATGCCTTTTGGATTGACGAATGCTCCACCCATATTCATGGACTTAATGAATAGAGTATTTAGACCGTATCTGGATAAATTCATTATAGTATTCATGGACGACATATTGATCTACTTGAAGATGGAGGAAGACCACAAGGAGCACTTACAGATTGCTCTGTAGACACTTCAAGATAATAAGTTGTATGCAAAGTTCAGTAAATGTGAATTTAGGCTACGGGAATTCAAATTCTTGGGACATTTTATATCCCAGGCTGGTATTACAGTGGACTCATCTAAGATTGATGTAGTCTTAAGTTGGAACAGACCGACCAACGCGACCGAAGTTAGAAGTTTTCCCGGCCTAGTAGGATATTACAGGAGATTTGTAGAAGGATTCGCCATGATAGCGGGACCTTTGACAAATTTGACGAGGAAGGAGATGAAGTATAAGTGGATAGACAAGCATGAGAGTGAATTTCAGGAGTTAAAGGAAAGATTAACTTCAGCACCAGTACTGGCAATACCTAAGAGTGGAGAAAGGCATGTGATATACAGTGATGCATCACGCCAAGGACTTGGATGTGTACTAATGCAAAATAGGAATGTGATTGCTTATAGATCAAGACAGTTGAAGGTACATGAAAAGAATTATCCTACTCATGATTTGGAACTAGCATCAATAATGTTTGCATTAAATATTTGGAGACATTATCTCTATGGAGAGAAGTTTGATCTATTTTCTGATCATAAGAGTTTGAAGTATTAGTTCTCTTAGAAGGAGCTGAACATGCGACAACAAAGATGGATGGAGTTGCTCAAGGACTATGACTTTTCGTTACAATACCATCCAGGTAAAGAGAATGTTGTAGCAGATGCTTTGAGTCGTAAACCTCGACTAGTGATCGCTGCATTACTAATTCAAGAATGGAGAGCATTACAAATGTTAGCTGAATTCGAGCTTCAGCCAGTGGAACCAGTGGAAAGACAACATTTTGGATGTCTTATGGTACAACCAACTTTGATCAGCCGCATCATAGAAGCTCAACAGTCAACGGAAGATTTGAAGTTATGGTTCGCCAAGATGTCAGCAAAGGAACCAAAGCTCTGGAGTATTAGTACAGATGAAGCCTTACGATGTAAAGGTAGACTATGTGTACCTGATGAAGAAAATCTCCAGAGAGAAATATTGGATGAAGCGCATAAGTCACAGATGACTATTCATCCGGGAGGTACAAAGATATACAAGGATCTGAAAAGGAACTTCTAGTGGGAAGGGATGAAGAGAGAAATAGTTGAGTACGTATCTCAATGTCTTACTTGTAAAGAGGTAAAGGCGAAACATCAAAAGCCACCTGGACTTCTACAGCCATTATTGATTCTTCAATGGAAATGGGAACACATCACTATGGATTTTGTGGTAGGATTGCCGAAGTCACAGCAGAACCATGATGCTATTTTTGAAATTGTCGATCGAATTACAGAGACGGCACATTTTATCCCCTATAGTATAATGTATCTAGTAGAACGTTTAAGCTGGATGTATCTACAACACATAGTATGGTTACACGGAGTACCTGTGTCTATCGTGTCAGATTGGGATTCGCATTTCACTGAAGAATTTTGGAAAAGTCTCCAAAAAATTGATGGGGACAATTTTAAACTTGAGTTCAGCCTTTCATCCACAGACTGATGGGTAGACTGAACGAGTTAATCAAGTAATGGAGGACATGTTACGCGCTTGTGTCATTGATTTTGAGAGTTTTTGGGAGACACACTTACCTTTGATTGAGTTCACCTATCACAATAGTTGTCATTCGAGCATAGGAATGGCGCCATTCAAAGCTTTGTATGGAAGACCTTGTCGATCACCGCTTTGTTGGACCGAAGTTGGAGATACTCATCTTGTTGGGCCAGAGATGGTACGAGAAACCAGTGAAAAGATTCAGATTGTACGTAAGAAGATGAAGACAGCTCAGACCCGACACAAGATTTATGCTGACAAGCGACGCAAAGACTTGGATTTTGTAGTCGGAGACCACGTGCTACTCAAAGTTTCACCTATTCAAGGGATTGTTCGTTTCGGTCATAAGAGAGGCAAGTTATCGCCGCAATTTATTTGACCATTCAAGATTCTAGAGCGTGTTAGAAAGGTTGCTTATCACCTTGCATTGCCGCCAAAGATGTTCGCAGTGCACAATGTGTTCCACATCAGTATGCTGAGGAAGTGTGATAACCCAATGCATGAGATCAATTTCGAGGATATTAAAGTCAACGACAATGTTACATTCAACGAAGGACCAGTTCATGTTTTGGATCGAGAGATCAAGAAGCTCAGGAACAAGGAGATTCTGCTAGTCAAGGTTCAGTGGAGCATCATGATGAAGGAGAAGCTTCGTGGGAGCTAGAGTCAGAGATGCGAGAGACATTTCTGTTTTTGTTTTAGATCTTGTTTGTTCTTGATTTCGAGGACGAAATCCTTAATGAGTGGTGGATGATGTAATACCCTGAATTTCTGGAGAGTATAAATAAATAAAACTTTGTTCTATATACTTTTATAAACTTTCCTTTCCTTTTGGTGAAATTGGATTACCAATCGATTACCTTGTTTTCCCAATCGATTGCCATTATTTCCAATCAATTGACATTCTATCAACTAAATTTTATGATGTGACAGCATACCAATTGATTGCCATCTATTCTAATCAATTGCCTTCAAATATCTGTTACCAATCAATTTCCATTCTTACCAATCGATTACCATAAGCTGAGACAAGTTTTCTTCATTCCTTGAGCTTTGACGTGTGGCACTCTCAAACCTCTATATATATGAGAGTATTCTTTGCCTTGGGACTATTTTGCATAGCTTAAGAGAGAGACACACGTTATGGGTTTATATACACAAACACATCCATATATTTTTATATATATACACACACACTGCCCTTTGGCAGAGAAGGAGAAGGAGAAGAAGAAGATGAGAAGAATAAGAAAAGAAAGAAGAAGAGACAGAGAAGAAAGAGAGAGCTGGTCAGAGGATTAGAGAAAGAGAAGAAAGAGAGAGAGAGAGAGAGAGAGAGAGAGAGAGAGAGAGGTTTGAGTTTTAAACTCAAAACATAACCAAACCACCCTAAGTGAGTTCCTAACTCACTTGGTCCCTTTATATGAAGTTTATACAAGTTATTGTGAGGTTTAGATGTGTAATATGCATGAGTATTACGTTTATATATGCTATTTTATAATCTGCTGGTGAAGACAAAGTGCCAATCGATTGGCATAATTACCAATCGATTTCCATCAGTCTAGACCCAATCAATTGGATAGAATTCCAATCGATTGACATCCCAATCGATTGCCAATGTTAGTAATCGATTGACATCCCAATCGATTGCCAGTTTCCTCAATTGATTGTTATGATTTTTATTCTAATCGATTGGACCTTTTTCCAATCGATTGGTATTGGCAGAACATGGATTCCTTTGCCTATTTATTATATTAAGGGTTCGATTGTTCGTTTATCGATTTGGACTTCTATTATGTGATTTTTGGGTTGATCAGGGATAATGTAACAACAAAGTTAAGTATGATTAACACTAATGAATTAAAGTAATGACGTGAGATTCTATGCGATTCATGTATGAGTTTGATTTCCATTTCTTTTAATCAGAGTAGTCAGACCATAGTGGGAATACATGCATTTAATGATAGTGCATAACCTAAGTAGGTTTGATAAGTTCTGGGAGGTATGTGGGCAACCACTTAGTCATGACATGATTTCACATGCGGTGGATGGGTTATATCCTTAACGAGTAGTGGGCAGGACCATGTAGCCCTAAGGTAGCTAGATGATCCATGTTATATCCTTAGCGAACGGTGGACGGGTTATGTCCTTAACAAGTGGTGGATGGGGGATCACTGGTATATATATCGAGAAGTCGTGGTAATAGATTTGATGTGCTATTTTTCAAAGTATTGTATCCCTGACATGCGATGGATGGTTTATATCCTTAATGAGCGGGGGATAGACTGATGTGGTGTCCATGAATGCAGTGGATGGTTTATATCCTTAACAATCAATGGACAGAATAATGGTATGTCTATATATGTGAAACAATTGAGTTTGTTCTTTCTAGAGAATATGTTGGTCATCGGTCTTCGAGTAATAAGACGATAAGGGTTGGTTAACGATATTGCATAAAGGAAGAAGAAATTGTTATAATAAAATGTTAACTCGTGTATTCATAAGCTTGTTTTTACTCCAGATAACTGGTACCTTGTTAGTTTATATTCACTCAGCTCTCAGTAAGTTGACGGCCTTTATTGCCTGGACGTACCCCCGTCTAGACTATCATGTACCTTACTCTGCAGATGACGGAGCCTACAACGATGGTTACTATCCAGGAAGAGAATACATAGAGGGTGGCCCCACAGTTGACGTCTATGCCGAGGAGGACTACTATGCTGATGTTTACCCTAGCTGAAAACCCAGAGATAGTTTTTAGCTTATATTTCTGTTTAGACTGTTTCGTTATATTTGGTACTTGGACATATATTGCTTCCAAACCTTATATATACTTCCATTGTAACTTTACTGTTGTAATAACTCTGATGTTTGTAATAGAAGCAACTACTATTTGTATCTAGATTGTTTTTATTACTATTCTTATTGTTCACTGGTACTGTGTGGTATGGATCATTAGTGACATTCACCCGTCATTCCCTACAGACCCAAAAAGGAAATTTATTTTTCTCTATTTTTGCTGCTCCGGGGCGTGATAGAATCCATCATGCATCCAATGCAATCACAGATTTGTATTCTGCTGCGATAACACTTCAGAAACAGATCTGTGACGATAAAATTCTGAAAATAGTCCTAAAATCAACATGCAAATCAAAACTAGTGTTCCAAAATGCATCTATAGATCCAAACAAGCATGGCTTTTATACCAATTGAAGGAAAAATAGGTTTAAAAATATTTTAAATGCGCAGCGAAAAGATTGAATTTCCAAAAACTTATTGGTATGTCGGGATCTACTACCCGTTAATTCTATAGATGTGTATAAGAAGGGGAGAAGAATTATACCTCAAGTCTTAAGCCCAATTCTGAAATCTTCAACCTTGGTGATGCAGCAGCCTCCACTAGGTTGTCTTCACCCTTATGACTCGTGCGGATGCTTCCTAGAGAGACTAGAGATGGTGGGATCTCTAACAAGAAGGATAGGACGGTTTAGGAACCCTAAATAGGTTCTGCAGCTTTCGTATAGAAAAAAGACGATTATTAAGCCCTGTACGTAGCTACCCTATTTATAGATTTCCAAAACCGATTTTAACCTTCGACGAATCGAAGTGGCTTCGATCGATCTAACTTTTGATCAATCGAACCTGTCATGACAAGATCCTCTTGTGCCTTTCCAAGCATCCTAGCAGAGCTAAGAGTAGGACCTCCTAGGCTATTTATTGTTGGCTCAGATTAGTTGTTAATTCCCATGACCAAACTCTTTGATCAGCAAACAAACCAACTGATCAGTTAACGTTTAATCCACTATAAAATGATAACTGAACTCCAACGCAAAAGAACATATCCGAAGCGATAACTAGAATTGTATGTTGTACTAATGTTCCTTTACCTTCAGTATTCATAATCATATTCAGGTAGTCAAATAAGTGTTACTGTCAACCTGAATCATGAATACTTCTTATATTCCTTGAGTCCCATTCACCTCTTATGATTACCAAGCATGTTGATAACTACTTATCAACAAGACTACAGTTCTCAGTAATCAACTTGGTGACATTCTCAAGAGAATGATTACTCTAAATCAGAGGGTAGATTCTATCTTGACAATATATGTTCACAACCTATAAACTAACATACCCAAGATACCCAAGTGTTGATCTTTTGTAGACCTCACTGATTGGTAAGTCAAAGCAGCCATATCCACAATTTGTTTTGATAATCGTCTCAAGATTGAGAACACATACCTTATACAAGTTATGAGTTCCTAACGACTATTTAACAGTCTTGAGTGTCAATAGGAATGCTCAGGTCCATCAATGCACTATAAGCACTAGCATATTAACTAAGAGTCACACTCTAGTGATTGAGACTCGTCACTCCATCCAATGGTATTTAATCATGCTATAATATATACCTGATGAGATATCCAGTCTCATCATCCATTGTGACAAGTTATAAGTATCAAAGAATAGTAATTTGTATCTCACTTATATGTATCTCATACACATACGAATTACCTACTATGATACTTAAGGATTAAACAATCATCTCATGAAAGAAACATACACAATGAAATGTAAAGCTGATATCCATATATTAAAATGTCAATGTCTTATACATAAAGTAATGGTTTGAGGGCACAAACCCAACAGGGTTCACTCTCCAGGAACTCCAGAATAGGAAGAACGGGATAGGCCAGTGTTCACTCCATTGTCTGTCTCGTGCCCAGATTCCCTGATTGAATCAATTGTTAACATGAGTACCTAGGACCTATTGTGTGCAGTTCGAGGGATTTTAGAAGATCTCCAAATCAACTCAGACAGAGAAGTAGGGGATTATTTTGTGGATTATGCTGAAGGGAAGACCTTTCTTCTCCTGATCTGGAGCTTAACTGATTTGCATAAGTCCTAATGCCTTTGAATAAGATAGAAATTTCTTTCAATTTTTCCTGTTGTTTGTTATTTTCATTTCTCAACCAAAATCTTGTAATCCTGGATATTGAGAATTCTTTTTGATCAATTATGTTGGTAGTTGTTTTGACTGTCTGGATGCTTGAATTCATGTTTTGTATCTTGATAATGAATTCTTGAACAGTTAGGGGTGATCACATGAATCATTTTTTGGGGTCCCAAGTTCTTTCATCCCATTTGAATGGATTTAATCACCAATAGATTGCCTTTTGGATCCAATCAATTTCCACTTCTTGACAATCCAATCGATTGCCTTTTTGCCACAGATATGTACTCTGTTTATCTTACTCTCTCTCTCATATAATTTCAAATCAACTTGAGAGAGAGAGAGAGGAGGCGATTCAGAAAGAGAACGCCCATCCATTCCTTCCCTTCTTGAACCATCTTCCACCATCACCATCATCTTCACCACCAACATCTTTACCATCGCACCACTCCCACCAAACCACCACTGCATTCGCGAGGGTTGCGAAAAGGGAAGGGGAGATTAGAGCCTTTTACAACCACTCATTCCATCATCAATCATCATCAATCAACCTCTTCTATATATCCATTAATCAAGGGGTGATTTGGCCCCCATTTTTCTTTGCCACAGTTTGTCTCAAGGTTTGTGCCCAAACCCCTCTTTGATTCTTGTTGCTTTGAATCTCAAATGATAGACGGGGCCCCTCATGGTCTTAAGACCAATAAAATGTGTTGAATGGGGGTGTGAGACCTTTCTGGCAGCCCCCCTCTATTTTTGCTTATGACAATCGATTGCCATCAGGGCCCAATTGATTAGCATCGACTTTCAATCGATTGCAAATTAATGCCAAGCGATTGGCATTTATAGTGAGCAGTTTATCCTATTTTCTCATCCTATCTCTCTATTTTCCTCTCCTTTTTAGTTCTAATGGCCCCCAAACCCAGAGATAGCAGTCTTTATCCTAGCAAGTCCACCTCTTAGGGTATTCTGGACCCTCCACTCACCCACAAATTCTGTTACGACAAGGAGAACACATGGTTCTCAAAATATTTCTGAACCTGGGATGTGATGATCGAGCATCAATTTGAGAACCTGTGGAGCGATGATAAGATCTCGATCTATCTCTTACAACTCCATGCCTATCCAAACTGGCTCTCGGTTCTCACGACTGCTAAAAAGTTTAATGCTCTTTGGATCCGAGCCGCTATTACGAGTATAGTCAAAGTCCTAGGTACCCCATATACATATTCATCTTGCATCCAAGGACTGGAGGTTATTTTTAGCCCGAAAATAGTGGCGAGGCCATTGGGGTCACTGAAGTCTTGGAGCATTTATTCCCAGTCCATATCGACCGACCCTTCCCTTCATCTAATGTTGTCACTACGAAGATTTCAGGAGGTAAAGTGAAGAAGTAGAATGGGGAGGGAACGTTTTGGGACCATATGCTGACATCAACTTATCATCTTCTCCACTTGGCCATTGTAGGCCATATTCTTCCAAAAACCTATAAGAAGAAACTGGTTGGGTGGTATACACAACTCTTGTTTGCAATTGGTAACGGGAAGCCGGTATGCCTCTCTCGCCTTTACTTGAATTTTCTATTCGACTGTACTCGACACCTAGGATGTACCCAGCACCTCAAAGGTGCATGGGCCATTCATTGAGTGTGTGCGGAGGCTGGCATCCCTTTTCTCCCTACTAATCTTCCTCTTGTGAAACCTAAGATCAGAATTTTTTATGAAGGCACCGTAAAACGATTAGATGCTCAGTTTTAGGCGGCAAAGAAAGGGAAAGGTAAGTTGAGAGAAGGAAGTGGGAAGAAAAAAAAAGGGGAAAAAGAGGATATGAGTAGATGACTCAGAGTCAACAGAGGAGACTGATGACCCAGGGACGCCACCGACGGAGGGTCAGGACACAATTGTAGTTGAGGAGGACACTGAGCAGCCTCCAAGTATAACTCCAAGGGCTGAGGGGTGTGAGTTTAAGAAGTGGGAGACGACAGCCCCCGTAACCCTCCAGGTAGTTTATGATCTTCTTCTTGATGAGAGGGAGGAGCGGTTGAGGCTGCACGGGATGGTTCGAGAGATCATTGCATAACAGGAGTTGATGGTTGCTCATATGGCATCAGAGCGAGAACAGATTTTTACGCAGCTAGGAAAGTTGTCTACCCTGATGCATTAGTTCTTTTCATTTTTAGGGTTAGATTTATCTCCTACTCCTATTTCTACATCAGCACCTCCCCCGCAGACACATCCATCCTTAGACCCTACTTCTACTTCAGCACCATCATAGGTCGACATTTTTGAGATTCGACCATCACTGCCACCACCTCTAGCTAGTGCTTCTCTTCTTGCACAGGCTAAGAGTGACCCAACAATTGTCCAAACTAATACGACTATTGTGGGTGATAGTGAGGTTACAGATCCTACTTCAGACCTTCCACCACAGATTTCTAATGATGCTCCTGTTGTTTAGGTGTAGGATCGAGTTAGGAGAGTGAAAGAGCGATGTTATTTATGATGTATCAGGTTTCTTCTCTCTCTTTTGTTTATACTGTTGGATTTTTGGGATAGATTGATTAGTTTGACATCTGTATATGGACTTTTGATGCTTTTTGGACATTTTTATACATATGGTACATTCTGATCATGGATTGTGATCAATGTTCGAAAAATCACTAGGCGCTAGTCGGGCAGTGGGGGGGGACCTAGAGCCTAGGGACCTAGGCGAAATTTTTTTTATTAATAAAAATAATATAGTAGATATATACACATTTTATGTGGTGTTATTTAGAAATAATTACAGATTTGGGGTTCAAAGAATAGATAGATATAACAGTTATGTGCTGTTGTTTGAAAATAAGTAAGGATTAAAGAAGATTTTTAATATTTGTAATGGGATGTATTAATAATTTCCATAAACCTCAAGTGAATATATACACATTTTAGGGCTTTAGACATTTAGTAAATCTCAGTCAACACAGAGTCACACACAACACACTTACCACGACACACGATACACCGACGCACACACTCGCACACACACACACACATACCCATACACACATGCACACGCACACTCGCATATACACGCACACATACTCGACGATACACACTCGCATACACTTGACAAACACACAAACTTATCACCAAAGCAATGGAGCAAAACAGATCTGAAGAGAGAGAAGATACAAGGAAACCCCCAATTTCAAAAACCTTAATTTGATTTTGATTATTTGAGAAATCAAAAATTAGAAACCCTAATTCATAAGGTATGTACCTCTTTCTCTTTCTTCTTCTTCTTCTTCTTCTTCTTCTTCTTCTTAGCAGTCGATAGATTCTCTCTCACCCTTTTTTCTCTTTTATTTTACTAAAATTACACTCTTACTCAACTGCCTAACTATGCCTAGACTGCCTAGCCTCGCCTAGCTTCGCCTCGCCTCGCCTAACGCCCAACTAATCTCCTGGCCAATTTTAGAAAATGAATAGGAAAAAGTCGCGATTGTCGGGCACTGCCTAGCACCTAGGCGACGCCCAAGTGGCCGCCTAGGCCGATTTTTAGATCACTGTTTGTGATTTTAATTGGCTATATTCTCTGTTATTATCTATTAAATCCTTGATCTTGGTTGTATTTTTTGGAGATTGTATACTTTAACAGGTGATTTCTAATTATGAACTGCAAAGCATGCATTAAGTGATGTCTACTGCAAAGCGGGGGTATTTGTAAAATACAACCGCGCTAAAAGGAAGAATTGCATTGGTTTTAATCACAACTTCCCGTTTTATCTGCAATTTGCATTACAAGGCTAGTTTTCATACAATGTGATTAATCTATGATAAGTTGTATTGTTTTAGCTATTGTTTGTGCAGATCTCTGCTGTGTGGACTAGAGAGATGAACGTCAGGACAACTGGAATGCTGTAGTGCAGACAAAAGAATTCAAAGCTAAAGTTTGAAGTTCGAGCGATCGACGATAGTTCGATCGATCGAAGGTTCGATCGCTTAAAGAAGGTTGAAGCGCTTGAGTTCTAAATGATCAATCGATCGAGAAATGGTCGATCGATCGAACATGGTATTTTCAGAAACTTTCGCGTACGCAGCAGTTGCAGAATTGTAACCCTAGCCTTTAGGTTTTCTATATATATGAGCATTGTATACGTCCCAAAGGACGCCCAACTTTACTTTTAATCAGTTTTCATATAGAGAGAGAGAGAGAGTTTTTGCTTGTTTTGTAGGTTTAACATTGGATTATGCTTAAGTTTTGAAGGATTCTACATTCAATACGAGTTTGTTAACATTCCAGGTTTCATATTATTGTTTATTTACATTCTGCTTACTTAATCTCATAGTTTAGTCTGTTACAATCATCAGTTTTTATAGGAGAAATAGGTATTCAATAGTTTTTCTATAATTTTCATGATTAAACTCGAGCCAAACGGTACTTTAATGAATTGTTATGTTAAACACCAACCTGTGACACTCCAGACGATGTCTGAGTAGTCCTAGGGTTGGGAGAACACAATGAAACAGTGATCTCCAGCCTCTGCCATACAGCAGAATAAATCCTGTATTCGATCGATCGGAGGTAGTTCGATCGATCGAACCAGAGATAGTCAAGCGATCGAAGGACATTTCGATCGATTGAGGGATGAAGGCTTTCGATCGATCGAACGATCGTCGATCGATCGAACTCTCTGATTCTTGAGGATGTTCCCTGCAGTATTTCAGGACCTTTTGTTTTTGAGATTTGTTATCATACTGTCCCTAAATGCTCAGTTTGTCAAAATAGTTTCTAAAATCAAGGCCCTAAGGCAATTTCTTTCAATATATTTGTAAACAACCTTCAATGCTAACACCATTGTAGGTGCGAGTCTTAACTATTGAATTAAACCGCTTTCACGTGTTTTAAGTTAACTGTGATGATATAGTCCCGGACATGAAAGGGCTATGGATTCTTTATTTTAAGAGAAATACGGCATACTGTAGGTAATGTACTCATTAGTGCTTCAATGTAACTGCATGGTAGACGGATGGGTCACAGTGGATTTGTGTGATCCCGACACTTCCTTTTATTAAGAAAAATCTGTTTTGAAATATTGCTTTAGTTAGCTATTTAGTTCTTTAGTTTAATTCAAATTGCTTTCGTTAGTGGTCTTAGTTTGTGGAACTTTGTGTTCTGCACCATTATTAAATTTTATTGAATTTTTTTTTTCTTTCTTTTGAGTTTAGTCTAAGTTAATAGGTCAATACCTTCCCTGTGGGATCGACCTGGTCTTACCAGTTACTACTTGCACGTCTACCTACACTTGGGTATTGCACAAGAGCACACAAGAATATTCGCGTGTCAAGTTTTTGGGGCCGTTGCCGGGGAAGGCGACGATCAATTCCTTAGATTACCTCAATCTTTCCTGATCTACTTCTGTTTTCCTTTTTTTTTTGAGTTCTCTAGGTTTTCAATCTTCTTAGGTTCTCTCATTTATGTCCGATAGTTCCGTCCACGGAATTTTTGGAAATCCTCTATATTCATCTAATTCTTCCAGTTCTAGTAACCCTGTCACCACTCTAACTGAATCAATGGATGATAATCAGAGTGAACATGGTGACAATGTTGTGGTACCAGTTGATGATTCACTACGTCCGTTGTGCGATCTCATGCAACCAGAACACGCACCTACTCCTTCTTGCATTCGTGTTGGAAGTTTAGTGTTTCACTTCAGTTTTGTTTTGTCATTTTCATTTTTCTCAATTGAAGTGTAATTCTGGGCAAGTGATTTTTAGTTTGGTTTTTATTTTAGTTTTTCTATGTAATAAGGTCTACGGATCACGTGGGGAGTTATAATTTTGCAAATTGACTGCATTTTGAATCTTTTATTACTAAATCTTTGCAATTTTATCTTTTGGTGATGTCCATTCTGGCCTACATGTCTGTGGTTGAACTGCTTTTAAGTATCTCTGCATGTCCAGATCTGTTTCTGATAGTTGGGGGTGTTTTGGTTCAATTCTCCAATAAGTTCTATAAGTTTTTGAGTTCGATCGATCTAACCTCTTTCGATCGATCAAAACCCCTGCAAGCTCGAGCGCTTGAACTCGTTCTTAAATCGATTGAGAGTTTTGCTGTCGATCGATCGAACTGAGTTAGATCGATCGAGCACTGTTTTCAACGAGGCGTCTGTAGAACACCTCTTCATTTTCCTCACTCTCACACACTCAATCGCTCAAGCACAGAGGAGGGGGCGACTCGGCGATTTCGTGACATTAGACATCAATTGGCGGCCAAGTTCACCCCCACAATCATCCTCTACGTCCTCTCACCCCGCGGGTCTCCTTTTACACCGAGGTAGGCTCCACGAGCTCTTTGTCTTTCATTTTGTTAGAAAAATCCCAAGGTGGTGTCCCCTTGGTCGTAGGATTTCCCTTTTGTAGTTCTTTTTTCTTTCGCTTTTCGTTTTCCCATTCGTTTTTACGATCGCAGCACATCGCTGTGTTCGATCGATCAAACTGTTTTCGATCAATCAAAGCTGAAATGTTCGATCGATCGAACTATGCTCAAGCGATCGAATCCTACTCCAGTTCAATCGATCGAACTAAGTTAGATCTATCGAACTAGAGCAGTAGTAGTTTCTTTCTTTTTTCTTCCCTGTTCTAATCTGTGTCGTGTTGCGTTCTATTTTCAGGGCTGCCACGATGAATCCAGTAACTGGTTACCACAAGTCCAAGCCCCTCAGCCTCACTATACCTGATCCGGTACCCGCACATGGGTTCCGGAATGATGAGGATTGGGTATGGTACGAGCGTTATTTCCAGACGCGGAAGGTGATGATTGAGCGTCCTATCGAGTCTGTTTGGTCGGAGCACCCGTGGTTCCTGACACGGATTCGCTCCATGCCCCACTGGTTCCATTTACTCTCGCTTGCCAAGAAAGTAAATCTGTCATGGATACGAGGTGCGTGTGCGACGATGATACGCGACCTGCACGCACCATTCAGACATCATGCTTTCTTCCGGGGTCGGGCGTTCGTCATCAGTCCCGCTACAATTTCGGCCGCCTTGGGGGTACCAGAGGTACCAGATTATATTTTCCCCCATCGGCCTGACGCACCTGAGACCCCACCATCTGCCATTATCCGCGAGCTCACCGGAGGCGCCGTTCCTTCTTGGAATGGCGAGGCTTTGATTGAGGACCACTTCCTTACCAACGACTACCACATGCTTCACCTGGTCCTCAGCAATTGACTCTTGGTGACCTCTTATCAAGAGAAGATCGCGGCTTGGTATGCGCGAGTATTATTTGCACTGGGGACAGGACAGCCGGTCTGCTTACCACGGCTTTATATCGACTTCATGGTCTATCCCACCCGTTTCATCGCCTCCAAGAAGCACCTGAAAGGTGCTTGGATGATTCACAGAGTTATGGCTCAGGCCGGCTTTCCTGAGCTTGCTGGAGACGACCTTCGTGCTTCCCCCAGCCGATTCGGCGAGGCAGCGGCTCGCCGCTCAGACGCCCAGAAGAGGAAACGAAAAGGAAAAGGGAAAGCGAAGGTGGGGGCGAAGAAGAAGAGGCGTGGTGGGACAGACACAGAGGCTGGAGCTTCAGGGACGCCCACAGAGGCTGAGGAGCTTGATACAGACGATGAGGAGGAGGATCCGGTTGCTGCTGCTCAGCAGTTCGAGTTACGACAGCGGTCGCAGACTCAGGCCCAGGGAGAGTCTTCTTCCTCTGTGCCTCTCCTGATAGTTTATGAGCTGCTATTGGAGGAGAGAAAGGCCAGGATTAGACTTGAGGGCCAGATGGATCAGCTGCAGACCTTGCTTGAGTCTATATTGATTCAGATTGGGGTCGATCAGGCTGTTCACTCTGCTCACCATCCTACGACTACCCCGTCTGCACCGCCTGCTGCCGATCCATCATTTTCTGCTGCTCCTGCTCCTACTCCTACAGGTCTATCCACTTCTTCTGCTGCCGTCGATCCATCACTTTTTGCTCCACTTACTACTGATCTTCCATCCACTTCTGCTGCTGTTGCACCTGCTACTGCACCACTGCCACCTGCACCCATTAACATTCCTTCTAACGTGGCTGATGATGATTCGTCGGGAGCAGTGTAGCATTTTCTGGGAAGGGGGTGGTGTTATTGTACTTTTGATTATCTGTTTATTTTTGTTGTACTGTTTTTGGTGGGTGTGTTATGGTTGGACATGTGGGACAGTTCTTTATTTTGGTTAGTTTGGTTATGTATGAACATTATTTATCACTGCTTTTATTTTATTCCTTTACCATTCCAGTGGTTTGTATTGTTTGGATCATGGTTTTATTGCTTTATCTTTATCTATTGATCCTTGTTGTTTTGGAGATTATGTTCTATATTTCTATGCCAGGTTGCTATGCTTGTTATCATCGCGTTGCTCTATACAGGTGATACCCATCTATTTTCATTATTGAAAATCAACTTCTGGGGACTTTGTTGTTTTCAGTTGGGGGTAGGGGATACTAATAGATAGGTATACACCCGTAATGATCATATTTTGCACTTGGATATGTCTTAAATTTAATTAGAATGCGGTCTGGTAAAATTTTGAAAAATTTTAATATTGAATCTTATTGATAGAATAACTCTGAATAATCTCTCCTGCTTGTTAATTAGGCGATGACTTATTTGTAGTATTCTCATCTTTTTATGGATTAAGTTCAAGTGTTTTCTGTTATCACTGAGATGGATTGCATGTGTGAAGCTATTATGTACCCAATACTTTTATGCACTAATTGGTAGCTATGTAGAAAACCTGAAAACTGAGTTAATATGACTATTGTGCCAAAAGAACTAGTGGAAGCTAATAACCCTTAGTGAGCTATTGAGCCAATCGTCATTTCTGAGGGAATTCTCATACAATTTCGAATGGTCTTTCTTGTTTATACTTAGTAAATTCATTATAAATGTCTCAGTTTTTCTTTAAAAGTTTTGACTGCTTGTTAGAGGAGAACGTTCAGGATTTACCAATTACACTCAATGAACACTTAAGTGCTAAAAATTGAAAGTTGAGAAAATGATTTAAGCCATCGTTTACCCATTCTTTAACCTGATATAGCTTTCACCTACATTCATTGAAATGTTTCATCCCTGATCCCACACCAACTAAATATTTCCAATATGATTACAAACAATCCAAGTCCTTGATCTATACCTTGACCTCAATGAGCCGTATTATACATTTATTAAGAATGAAGTCATCAAAGTAGGTGAAGTGGAAGGAAGTAGTTGTGGGTCAGTTCATTACAAAAAAAAATGAATGATGAATGAAGGAAAAGAAAAAGAGCATATGAAATGAATGGGAGATTGGGTTGAGAGATGAAAAGAATAAAAAGAGAAGTTGAAATTCCATCACATACTAAAGGGCACATTCTTCTCTACAACACCCTCACCTACTAACTAAAAGCCGAAATTCAAAGTCTTAAAGATTCTCAACAATTAATTTGAACATGGAAGTGTGAATTGAGTTATCCAGGGTATTTCGCTCCTCTAGTAAGTAGTGTTCTATTCATGAGACTGTATACTCTTAAATGTCCATTTTTCATAGAGTCAAGTATGGAAGCATTAGCACCCAGAATATCAACCTTATCAAAGCTTTCATACGGTGTGCGGTCATTGTAAAGCAAGTTTCTGAGAGACGTTCTTTTTTAGTGTGACCAATGTGAGAGTTGAGCTGAAACTGCGAGTTTTTCAAGGCGCAATAGTCTAAATAACTCTTAATAGGGTTGGACGTATGGTTGTTAAACTCACACACACACGGGTGCATAATGGTGATACATATGTTATATTTTACTTTGTGATATAAGGGAGCATGTGGATTTCTTTCATGGGTTGATTGAGGATAGTATATCTCTGTAGAGTCAAAGTAACAGTTTAATGGAGGGGGAATTCTATAAGTTATTCTAAATCTTTTTGAGCTTAAAATTGGAGAATTTTGTGGGTATAATCACTGCAAACCCTCACGAGACAACACTCGTCCACTAGGGGGAACCTAGGGGTTTAACGGCCTGTTGCATTCGCTAAATGCAACCGTGATTCCTGCGAAAGTGAGTTAGGAATTTTCTCTCTCTCTTAGTTTGGGTTGTTTTTAGTTTTCCTTTGTTTTTCTTAGTCGTGGTAGTATTAGTTTAGTAGTTTTTATTTTCGCTTTATCGCTAGGGACTAGCAATAAGCTAGTTGGGGGTTGTGCAAAGCGGGGGTATTTGTAAAATACAACCGCGCTAAAAGGAAGAATTGCATTGGTATTAATCACAACTTCTCGTTTTATCTGCAATTTGCATTACAAGGCTAGTTTTCATACAATGTGATTAATCTATGATAAGTTGTATTGTTTTAGCTATTGTTTGTGCAGATCTCTGCTGTGTGGACTAGAGAGATGAACGTCAGGACAACTGGAATGCTGTAGTGCAGACAAAAGAATTCAAAACTAAAGTTTGAAGTTCGAGCGATCGACGATAGTTCGATCGATCGAAGGTTCGATCGCTTAAAGAAGGTTGAAGCGCTTGAGTTCCAAATGTTCAATCGATCGAGAAATGGTCGATCGATCGAACATGGTATTTTCAGAAACTTTCGCGTACGCAGCAGTTGCAGAATTGTAACCCTAGCCTTTAGGTTTTCTATATATATGAGCATTGTATACGTCCCAAAGGACGCCCAACTTTACTTTTAATCAGTTTTCATATAGAGAGAGAGAGAGAGAGTTTTTGCTTGTTTTGTAGGTTTAACATTGGATTATGCTTAAGTTTTGAAGGATTCTACATTCAATACGAGTTTGTTAACATTCCAGGTTTCATATTATTGTTTATTTACATTCTGCTTACTTAATCTCATAGTTTAGTCTGTTACAATCATCAGTTTTCATAGGAGAAATAGGTATTCAATAGTTTTTCTATAATTTTCATGATTAAACTCGAGCCAAACGGTACTTTAATGAATCGTTACGTTAAACACCAACCTGTGACACTCCAGATGATGTCTGAGTAGTCCTAAGGTTGGGAAAACACAATGAAACAGTGATCTCCAGCCTCTGCCATGCATCAGAATAAATCCTGTATTCGATCGAACGGAGGTAGTTCGATCGATCGAACCAGAGATAGTCAAGCGATCGAAGGACATTTCGATCGATTGAGGGATGAAGGCTTTCGATCGATTGAACGATCGTCGATCGATCGAACTCTCTGATTCTTGAGGATGTTCCCTGCAGTATTTCAGGACCTTTTGTTTTTGAGATTTGTTATCATACTGTCCCTAAATGCTCAGTTTGTCAAAATAGTTTCTAAAATCAAGGCCCTAAGGCAATTTCTTTCAATATATTTGTAAACAACCTTCAATGCTAACACCATTGTAGGTGCGAGTCTTAACTATTGAATTAAACCGCTTTCACGTGTTTTAAGTTAACTGTGATGATATAGTCCCGGACATGAAAGGGCTATGGATTCTTTATTTTAAGAGAAATACGGCATACTGTAGGTAATGTACTCATTAGTGCTTCAATGTAACTGCATGGTAGACGGATGGGTCACAGTGGATTTGTGTGATCCCGACACTTCCTTTTATTAAGAAAAATCTGTTTTGAAATATTGCTTTAGTTAGCTATTTAGTTCTTTAGTTTAATTCAAATTGCTTTCGTTAGTGGTCTTAGTTTGTGGAACTTTGTTTTCTGCACCATTATTAAATTTTATTGAATTTTTTTTTCTTTCTTTTGAGTTTAGTCTAAGTTAATAGGTCAACACCTTCCCTGTGGGATCGACCTGGTCTTACCAGTTACTACTTGCACGTCTACCTACACTTGGGTATTGCACAAGAGCACACAAGAATATTCGCGTGTCAAGTTTTTGGCGCCGTTGCCGGGGAAGGCGACGATCAATTCCTTAGATTACCTCAATCTTTCCTGATCTATTTCTGTTTTCCTTTTTTTTTTTGAGTTCTCTAGGTTTTCAATCTTCTTAGGTTCTCTCATTTATGTCCGATAGTTTCGTCTACGGAATTTTTGGAAATCCTCTATATTCATCTAATTCTTCCAGTTCTAGTAACCCTGTCACCACTCTAACTGAATCAATGGATGATAATCAGAGTGAACATGGTGACAATGTTGTGGTACCAGTTGATGATTCACTACGTCCGTTGTGCGATCTCATGCAACCAGAACACGCACCTACTCCTTCTTGCATTCTCATTCCCCCACATGCTGGCGATTTTCAATTTTGCAATGGGATGATTCAACTCCTCCCAACATTTCATGGGATGGAAAGCGAGAAGGCATATCTACACGTTAAGGATTTCGAGGATGTTTGTAAAACATTCTCCCAAACTTGTCCTGTAGATGTGACACGCTTAATGTTATTTCCCTTCACCTTGAAGGATAAAGCGAAGGCGTGGTTACTCACCCTAAAATCGAATTCAATCTTCACATGGCATGCGATGAACACTGCGTTTTTGAAGAAATTCTTTCCACCTCGCATGACCACAGAGCTAAAACGCCAAATAAGTTCATACAAGCAGAGGAGCAATGAAACCTTCACCCAAACTTGGGAGCGTTTCAAAGATTTGCTTCTCTCATGTCCCCACCACGGATATGAGAAATGGCGTACCATCAGTCACTTCTATGAAGGACTAAATGGTGAAACGAAAAAGTTGGTCGAAACTATGAGCTCTGGACCATTCCTTCGAAAGAACACCGAAGAGGCTGAAGCTCATTTTGAGTGGTTAGCTGAACATGCTCATGAATGGTCTAACTCTGAAGATACACCTCGAACTCAAATATCGAGTGTGGAAGACAAGAGTTTGTACCAATTGAAGAGTGAAGATCATCTGATGAACAAATACGAAGAACTGGCAAAGAAGGTAGAAGAACTAGGGATGCGAGGAGAGAGCTTTAGGCAGGTTATGCCTGAGGAACCATGCGGCACATGCAACATGTTGGGACATACAACTCAATACTGTCCCAATGTGCTGTATTTTCAAGAGCAGGCCCCTATGGAGATGAATACCATGCACGGTTTCCGAGGGGCAGGGAATTCCAACAATAACTTTCAAAGTAATAATAGATGGAATCACCCCTATTTTGATTGGAAAAATAATGCTGGGACCCAAAATCAATATCAACAGCAGCCCTACAACAACAATCAATATCAAGGGCAAAATAATAGGCCGTCTCATCAATACAATCAAAACAGAACCAATAACTACAACCAAGCTCAACCCTCCAATGCACCACAGACCAATACCTATGTGCCACCACACAAGAAGGTACAAGAAGAAGAGCCACTTGCTAATGCCAATCTAACACAACAACTCATACAGATGATGAGTAGAATGTCTGCTACGTTAGAAAGGATAGATGCACGGCAAGAGGGTTCAGGAGGAACATTCCCTGCCCAACCACTTCCGAACCCCAAGGGACATAACAATGGTCCTAACAATCAAGAACATGCTAAAGCCGTGACTACGCTGAGAAGCGGAAAAATCATAGAGAAAAGCATGCCTCTGTCTACACCCGAAGTGTACAAAGAGGAGGAAGTGGTGGATAATGAGCTTGAGCAACCATCTACTCAAGAGGAGGAGCCGTCTACTAATGACGAGGCAATAAAGGCAAACATTGAAGCTCCTAGAGTAGAGGAAGAAGTTGAGCAAAGGCCTGGAAAGGAGTCTGTTGAGGATGAACCACCAAAATACCCTTTTCCTGCACCTTATCCTCAACGGTTGAAGAAACCCAAGAATGAGACGAAGAATCAGGAGTTTCTGGAATTGTTTAAACAAGTCAAAATTAACCTTCTACTCCTAGATGCTATCAAGCAAGTGCCGGCCTATGCTAAGTATCTCAAAGATCTATGCACGGTAAAGAGGAGGCAAAGTGTGAAGAAACATGCTTATGTCGCGTGCCAAGCAAGTGCGATCATTCAAAATGAGTTGCCTCCAAAACTCAAAGACCCCGGTACACCTACGGTCTCATGTAGAATTGGGAATCAAAGGATAGATAATGCACTCCTCGATCTAGGAGCAAGCTTGAACCTGCTGCCATATTCAGTCTATAAACAGCTAGGGTTGGGTGAACTCAAACCCACCCGAGTCGCTTTGTAATTGGCAGACAGATCTGTGAAGTACCCTAGAGAGGTGTTAGAGGACGTCCTTGTCCAAATAGACTCTTTTGTCTTTCCGGTTGATTTCGTGATATTGGACACAGAACCTGTGTCTAATCCTGGTGCACACATCCCGGTTATCTTTGGACGTCCATTCCTCAACACTATTGATGCCACGATCAAGATTAGAAGTGGTATCATGACTATCGTATTCAGGAACATGACATTGAATGTAAAATTTTTTTCTAATCCCCGACCTGAAGAATATGATGATGAGGAAGAAATTCATTACATTGACACAGTCATTGAAGATGAAGTTGACTTGATCAACTACAAAGATCCTTTAGAAGTTGTGATGACTCAATTTGGCGATATCTATCAGCCTGCCGAGTCAACTCCATTGGATGCTGACCTGAACCAGATGTGTCTTATGATGGATACGATAAAAGAGGATAGAGTAGAATGCACGTGGGTAATGCCATATGAACAATTGCCTCCTAAAACTAAGTTGGCAATGCCTTCTAGTTTTCAGTTTCTGGAGTTAGAGTTAAAGGAGCTACCCAAAGAGCTAAAATATGCATTCCTAGGGACTGGAAAAACGTATCCTGTGATCATTTCATCTGTTTTAACTCATGAACAGGAAGGTAAGCTAGTGCAAATGTTGACCAAGCATAAGGATGCTATGGGATGGACGATTGCTGACCTCAATGGCATCAGCCCATCCATATGCACTTATAAGATATATCTGGAGGAAGACGCTAGACCTTCAAGACAAATGCAAAGGCATCTGAATCCCAACATACAAGAAGTAGTTAAAAAGGAAGTGCTCAAACTACTTGATGTTGGGATGATTTATCCGATATCTGATAGTCCTTGGGTCAGTCCAACCCAAGTGGTTCCAAAGAAAGCAGGCATAACGGTCATCCCAAACAAAGATGGTGAATTGGTACCAACACGTGTCCCCACTGGATGGAGGATGTGTATTGACTACAGAAAGTTGAATACTGTGACCCGAAAAGACCATTTTCCTTTGCCATTCATGGATCAAATGCTAGAACGTGTGGCAGGTCACAAGTATTACTGCTTTTTGGATGGATATAGTGGATATAACCAAATTGAAATTGCTCCTGAAGATCAGGAGAAAACCACATTCACTTGTCCATTTGGTACATTTACCTACCGTCGAATGCCGTTTGGCTTATGTAATGCACCGACTACCTTTCAGTGGTGCATGCTAAGCATATTCAGTGACATGGTCGAACACATCCTTGAAGTCTTCATGGATGATTTTTCAGTGTTTGGCCATAGCTTTGAAGATTGCCTCAGCAATCTCGAGCATGTATTAATGCGATGTGAGGATAAACACCTAGTTTTGAATTGGGAAAAGTGTCACTTTATGGTGACCAAGGGAATAGTCCTCGGCCATATAATCTCCGATGAAGGAATCCAAGTGGATAAGGCCAAAATCGACATAATCTTAAATCTGCATGTCCCCCGTACAGTGAGAGACATCCGTTCATTCTTGGGGCATGCGGGATTTTATCGTCGGTTTATCCAGAACTTCAGTGCAATCTCTCGACCTCTTTGTCAACTTCTTGTCAAAGATGCACCATTCGAGTGGTCAGAAAGTTGCCAAAAGTCCTTCGAGGATCTAAAAGAGCTCCTCACCACCGCACCTATAATACAGGCACCCGACTGGAGTTTGCCTTTCGAATTAATGTGCGATGCTAGTGATTACGCCATTGGCGCGGTCCTAGGCCAGAGAAAGGACAGTAAGCCATATGTGATATACTATGCCAGCCGAACTTTGAATGAAGCTCAAATGAATTATACAACTACTGAAAAGGAGCTGCTGGCTGCAGTATTCGCCTTGGATAAGTTTAGGTCTTATCTGATAGGGTCACCAATCGTCTATTTTACAGATCACTCGGCCCTCAAGTATCTGCTGTCTAAGAAAGACGCTAAACAACGGCTCATTCGCTGGATACTCTTACTCCAAGAGTTTGATCTAACAATCAAAGATAAGAAAGGAGTAGAGAATGTGGTTGCGGACCATTTGTCACGATTGACTTTTGTCGACAATGCTGAATCCCAATCCATTAAGGATGAGTTCCCGGACGAACAGCTGCTGGCAGTAAGTGGTCTGCCTTGGTATGCTGATATCGTGAACTACATTGTCACAGGAGAAACCCCGAATCATTGGTCAAACCAAGACAGAAAATGGTTCCTCTCGTTCGCGCGTCATTTCTTTTTTGATGACCCATATCTTTTCAAGTACTGTGCTGATCAGGTTATCAGGCGCTGTGTCCCCAATGAGGATATAACTGTAATTTTAGCATCATGCCATTCTGAGGCATGCGGTGGCCACTTCGCTTCACAGAAGACCGCACAAAAAGTTCTACAAAGCGGTTTTTACTGGCCCATAATTTTTAAAGATGCGTATTCCTTTTGCAAGACATGCCAACGCTGTCAAAAGCTTGGGACTATTTCTAAAAGGAATTCTATGCCTTTAACCCCTATCATCACAATTGAGATATTTGATTGTTGGGGCATAGATTTTATGGGCCAATTTCCCAAGTCTAATAACTGTGAATACATACTCCTTGCTGTAAAGTATGTGTCAAAATGGGTTGAAGCAATACCAACGAGACGCAATGACCACAGAACGGTCATGTCCTTTCTAAGAGAGCATATCTTGTCTCGTTTTGGAACTCCGAAAGCTTTACTAAGTGACCAAGGCAAGCATTTCTGCAATAGGCCTTTGGAGTCACTTCTCAAGAAATACGGAGTCCACCATAAAATCGTTCTTGCCTATCATCCACAGTCGAATGGGCAAGCGGAATTGGCTAACCGAGAAATCAAGCATATTCTCGAAAAGACGGTTAGCTCCAACCGAAAGGACTGGGCATACAATCTGACCGACGCTTTATGGGCATACTGTACTACCTACAAGACGAATCTAGGTATGTCCCCGTATAGATTGGTTTACGGGAAAGCTTGCCACCTCCTTGTTGAAATTGAGCATAAAGCTTACTGGGCGACACACTCATTGAATTTTGATATCCATGAGGGAGGTCAGTTACACAAGCTCCAACTTGCAGAGCTAGAGGAAATACGACGAGATGCGTATGACTCTGCAAGGTTGCATAAGGAAAGGTTGAAGGCTCGCCACGATCGTACGATCTTTCGTAAATCATTTGAGCCGGGGCAGAAAGTTTTGCTGTATGACTCTCGCCTCCACCTTTTCCCAGGAAAGCTCCGTTCCTGTTGGACAGGCCCGTTCATTGTAAAAACTGTCTTTCCACACGGGGCAGTTGAGCTCGTCAATCCAAAGAACGATGATAGTTTCAAGGTCAATGGCCAGAGGTTGAAACCGTTCTTGGAGAACTTCCAAACTGAAGTTGAACACATCCAGCTGGATGAGCCCAACTATTCTCCCACTTAAAATCTAAAGTGGAGTTCCATATTGTTGTTGTATTCCTTATCTTTCCCTGCATTTTAGTTTCTCTCTGCATTTTAGTTTCTCTATGTTGTTTTTAATTCTTTGTTCGTTCTTTTAGTGTTTGTGATCTCATTCTAATCCGCTATACCTTAAATCACTCAATTGCAGGTGCATAAATGCGAGGTGACGATGTTCATTCTATCGGTTCATGGGCTAATTTAGAATGTCGTTGTGGCACTGTAGACACCCCATTTTGTCGGCTATCAGATTTAGGAGACCCATAGCTTGGTGGTTCACAATGATCGTAAAAGACTCAAAAGGACTCTCGGAAGTCAGCTCTATCTCTCAGAATGCTCAGAATGACCAAAATGCCCCTGAAAGCCCGAAAACTCCCAGATTTGGTCCCAAAGTTCTAAAAACATGCTACGTCGTAAGAAAAGCGATAAAATGAGTTTTTAAGAGAAAATCGAGTGAAATCGTCAGCTCCCAGAGACCCCCGGAAGTCCCGGAAGCTCCCGGAAAGTCCCCGTTGACCGGTTTGACCAAGGTTTGACCAGGTTTGACCAAGTTTGACCAAGTTTGACCGAAATCGTCCGAATTTACCAGAATCATTCTAAATCATGAGAAAAGTATTAAAACAAGTTCCAAAAGAAAATCGAGCGAAAACATCAGCTCCCGGGAACTCCCAGAGGTTTCCAGAACTTCCCGGGAATCCCAGGTTTGACCAGTTTGACCGGAATTTGACTTTAGAACCGAGGGACCGTGACAATTTTTAAATATTTTTCATGGATACTAGAGGTCAACAGCTTTCCGACGGTATATCGCACATAATTTTCGGATTTAAAACGAGTTTATTATGAATTTCCAAAGGCGAAAAAGGCGATCAAATCGGCTTTTATCGCGAATACCGTAAAACTTTTCAAAGTGACCTATCCCCAAACTATTTTTTATGTAAAGTAGACTCCATTACCTTTCCAACGGTATATCACAACCTCAATTTGGAGTTCGTATGCATTTTCTGTGAATTTCGGACGAAATAGGGCCTTTTCGCGAATACCGGAACCTCTGGGGGCCTAAACGTAATTTTCTGGGCTTCAGAGGAGCACTGCCGCCGCGGCACTGGCCCACTGCCGCCGCGGCACTCAATCCTCGCAGAGTCCATTTTTGTAATTTTTTTGGGGGTCCAATTTGATTAATTGAAAGCCAAAACGACATAGTTTTATGTTCACAGTTGTTTGGGACCAATGGGAGTACTTCTAAAACCCCAAAACCACCCCCAAATTGGCCTATTTAAACCCTCCATTGCTCTTCATTTTGAGGGGGCCAAGTGCAAAGCTTAAAAAGTTGTAGAGAAGAAGAGAGATAGAGATAGGTTTAGAAGAGAGAAAGGGAGCTTCTCCCATTGATTTTCCATAAGAAAGTGAGTTTTATTCTTGTTTTCTTCCATCATCCTTCTATATACTTCACATTCAAAGTCCACTCCAACCCTTATTCTTGAGCATTCATGAGATAGGAAGCTACTTCCATGTCCAAATGTCAAAATCTATGAGTGAAACACCAAGCTACAAGTCCAAAATCACATTGATTATCATCTATTGATTGCTATTTACTTGCTTTGATTATATATATGTTCATCTCTCCTTATCTCATTTCTTTTTCTTTTCTTTATTTACTTACTAGTTCATCATCATCTAAGTGATGACATGAAGTTTGGGGTGAGTGAATCCTTATGGATAGTAGCTCTTGACCTCAAAAACATGTTTGATAGATGATGATCATAACCTCAATACTTCCAAGGTATTCTTGGAATGTATTGAAGTTATGCCCAAAAATAAAATAAATCTCTCCAACAATCTTGGAGGTTCTTAAATGATGAGTTTGATGTAGGTATTCTAAGTGGCTATGATCCTTATTGAGTGTTGAAAACATGTTTTCAAAACATCTATTTCAAAACCCCTCTCAATCCCTCTCATTTGGTTTCAAGAAATAAAACTTTGTTTTCTCCAAAATCTTCAAAACAATGAGTCAAAACAGTGAGTGAGTTGAGTTCAAAGATTTTTCTAGAACTCAATACTCAACATATGGATACAAGGCCACTTGGAAAGTCTTCCTAACTCATTGGAGAACACCCATGATTTTTGGTTTGACTTGGAAGTACTTGGAAATGGTCCATTTGGGTCCCAACATTCCTTCCAAACATTCTGTTTTTGCTGTCACAGCATCTAGGTCAACTTACGACCTCTATTCCAGAAACCTTTTCCAAAAGAGGTGGTTCTAACTTATTTTTCCCTTAAAATGCAATGTCTTAGAAAACTTTCTGTATAAAATGGGCCTCTAGATCATTCTTTTTCATTTTCTAAGATTTTCTAACATTTCAGTCGACAGTACGAACTCTGTTTCTGAGTGACCCCTATTGTTTATATATTTCCTCTCAATCTGTGATAGCTATTCAAGATTGGCCTTTTGGGTTGTGTTCTAGACACAATAAGTAACATTTCCATAAAAAATCATGCATTGAAAACATTCCTAACCCCTCTTTTCAAATTCCAAAAGATCATGCTACTGTTCTGTCCACTATTCACAGCAAGTACATTTCAACTTTCATTCTTTGATTTGATGCTCATATGCATTCCAAATTAGTTCATATCTTAGGAAGTAGTTCATACTACATTTGTACATATCCCATATTGATTTCATCCATCCATTCATACACATTTTAGACTTCTAAGTCATTCTAGGAATCCATAAACACAAAGCACACTACAACCTTGGCACATTCTAGATACATACATTGCATTCATGCAAGATTTGGGGTTTTTGTAACTCTTAATCTAAGGAGATTATAAGGAATGAACTCGATCACCCGTTCATGCTTCCCCTTGATCTAATCATCCTTTCTCATCCGTCCCGGGGATTGAGAGGTCTTCTTTTATCAAAGAATAACATGCATCATACTAGTTTGCTAAGCATATTTTGATTTCTTTGTTTATTTGTTTCAAGAAAAATTCATGTCCCCTTTAGATTAGGAAAACTTGATTAATTGATATATGATTAGACGATTTTTCCTAGGTTTATTTGTGTGATCTTTCACTTCGCATTGTGTGATATTTGGCTTAGATCTTATGAATGATATCTTATCTTTAGATCTTCCATTTCAAGTTTCTTATGTGATGTAATATACTATCGTAGTATTATTTGTCGAACCATACATAGTATAAGATGATTATTTGGATGCTAATTGAGGCCCGTCGAAAGATGGGGCGAGTTGAGGGTGTTTTAGTCGCGACAAAGGCTCCTTCCTCTCTCGTACCAAAACCCCGAACCAAGTTCTTTGGTTATGAAGGGCCGGTGCCCTTATCCGCTTGGGTGAGTCAAAATTAGGTTTCTTGGTTCCTTAAAGACCAAGTGGCGACTCTGTATCTGTTTTCAACAGACCTATTTTCTTTCTTTGATTCAAATCAATTTCAAAACAATCTCAAACAAGAGAGAAGTGGTCCGATTCCCGGTATCCACAATCTGGCGACTCTGCTGGGGATTTTTTATTTTAAAACAAAATAATACAGAGGTTTGACTCATAAGAAGCATCCTTAAAATCATCTTTTTACTGTGTATGGTTCACCGCATTGCACTCTGCATTTTACCCTCTCGACTGTGTCTGAAACGCGGCGCTGACATTGTTCAGGTCTTGCTGTGCCAGGGCACAAGTCACCGTTGATACTGTACCTTCCAAGGTATATCAAAAAGAGTAAACACTTCCGTACTGTCTCCCTGACGGTATATTGGAACTCTCGTCAACGGACCCTCTTTGACTAAACCCAGCCTTTGCATATAGATTCCTGTAGAACCTTTCATAGGACTGTTCATTTATCTTTTCAGATAGGACAATGTGATATAACTGTTGTATGCCCTGACGGGATTACCTGCGCGGTGTAGACGCTTATGTGGTATAGAACAGAACCTCTTTCTTATGATTCCCAAGGCAATCACTCACATGTGATTACATTGAGTTGACCTGCCTAGGCACCATGACAAGGATGTCTTCTCCATGCTCACAAAGATATACACCGCAAACCTTGTTTATCGGTCCTAAGACATAGGAGTATGAAAACCTGCTAGACAGTATGATCACTATCACCACATATTAACCTGTTTCTCCCAGAAACTCTGTCCAGATACCCCAGATATAACCATATTAACCAGTTTTTCCCAGAAACTTTGTCCAGATATCCCAGATATAACCACATATTAACCTGTTTCTCCCAGAAACTCTGTCCAGATATCCCAGAGATAAACCTGTTTCTCCCAGAAACTCTATCCAGATACCCCAGATATAACCATATTAACCAGTTTCTCCCAGAAACTCTGTCCAAAATTACCCGAAGTATCCCAGAAATCCCTGTTATCCCTTGGTGGTCATACTGGAAAGTAAGGTTAGCACACTCTGTATGGTTAGGACCTTATTTGTTTAACTGCTGTCTGTTAGAAATAGAAGCATCATATAGATTAGGACTTACATCCGCATGCTTGTCCCATTTGCATGCACCATTCCCCATCAATCTGCACGCACTGTCTTGAGTCGGTTCACATCACTGTCTTTGTCTGTCAAAAGTCACCACTGTCAAGATCTAATCTAGTCCTCTCAAAATCTGTCAGGTCAGTATAGATTCCCAAAGTCAGCCACTGGGATCCTCGTCCTGGGTTGGAAGTTCAAACAGTCGTTTGGTCAAGATCTGCCTGCCAAGTTACTTCAGCATGAATCAAGAGGAATTGGAAAATAAGGTCACTGTGTTGGGAACAACCATAAGCCAGCAATCTGATCGTCTGGCCCAAGTTTTGAGTTTCATGGAAGAATTGAAGCAGCAGCGGCCGCAACCTCCGCCCGGGTTTCCACCACCGGGGTTTGAACCACCCCCACCCGAGAATAATGGGGAGGAAGACTGGTTTCAAGGGGTCCCACCATTTGCGTATGAGAAGAAGCTTCAAGAGAAAATGGATAAGGTTGACAAGTTGGAAAGTGTACTGAGGAAAAGCAAGGGGGTCAATGATTACATGTTAGACCTGGAAGGCCTCTTTGAGCCCATCAAGTTGAAACTGCCAGAGAATTTCAAGATGCCTGCCATCGACCGTTTTGACGGAACAGGGAATCCAAAAAGTCACATCAAGTTGTGCATGAGCATCTTCCAATCGATGGGCTGCACTCATGAGCACATTGCGATGCTGTTCCCGCAAACCCTTAAGAATGCCGCACTATCCTGGTTCCTAACCCTTGAAGCCTCCAAGACCCGAGTCTGGGAAGACGTTGCTAGAACTTTTATTGATCACTACTCTTACAACCAAGAGTTTGATATCACCATCCGGGATCTAGAGACTACCAGGCAGAACTTTAATGAGTCCTTCACTGCGTTCTTGAGCAGATGGAGGAATAAAGTGGCTCAAATGATCCACAGACCTGTTGAGAAAGAGCAAGTACGTATGCTGGTCAAGAACATGCAACCAGTATATCATGACAAGCTATTCTACCAATCCATCTCCACATTCGAAGAGCTATTTGAAATAGGCACCAGAATAGAGGATGCCATCAGAGAAGGAAAGTTCAAAAAGAATGAACCCCAATACCAGTCCAAGAGACCTAACTACTCCCTGGACTCCCCGGATATCAATGCACTTAGCAACCAATCAATGGCCTGCGCCCTTCGTCCATACCAGTCCATTCCGCCAAATCGCCCAAAAGGCCCTCGCGAATTCTCCAAACTTGATGTTCCTCTTTCCACAGCCTTGGACCACTTACTCAGAAAGGGCCACCTACAGCTCCTCCCTCACAAACCGCTACCGGATCCCATACCCTCCCACTATAACATGAGCCTACGATGTGCTTACCATCAAAATCTAGGCCATGCCACCGATCAATGCATCCGCCTCCGCCATGACATTCAAAACCTCATAGAGGATGTATCCCATCCTAATCCAATCCACTATCTTGGCTTGGACCAACCGATCGAATGATCCCTTCCGTCGATGCTAATGAATGTTGAAGCTACGCAGTAAAGTGATGGTGTTTGGAACTTCTGCTAAAAAATTTAATAAATGGGTCGCAAAGACACTCCATTTGAGACCAGGTCGAGTCAAGTTGAGTCTGTTCTATGTTTCGAGTCCATTTCAATTCTAGTCTTGTGATCAAGTCTGTCTGTCATCGAGTTGTTAATAAGTCTGTAAACCTTCTCTATTGATGGAATGAAATCTCATTTTGCTTAATCTAATGTGCCCAGTCATAAATGCATGAATCACTAAACTGAAGTGTCACTTTTCGAATTACCATGGATATTACTCTGGTAATAATTTTTCTACGACAAAACAAAAAAGAATCCTGAAAGGTTAAAGTCGATTTCACGCTGACACTGATGAAGAGTTGGAATTAAATAGTCTTACTTTAAGAATTTAAAGATGCTTTTGCCTCAATCTTGAAAAGACATACTTGAAACTGACTTGGGGCTTGCCCAACACCCTTTTTTCCACCATTTCGAAGCCTTAAGCCCGATCCAATTGGGAGCCACCCAATCTGTCTGATTGAAAGCAATGCAAACTTAGCCCTTGATGGTAGCCAAACATTTCAGTGAGTTTCATCTCCACTTTCAAAAAAAAAAAACAAAAAAAAAAAAAGAAAGGAAAAGAAAAGAAAAAGCTTGCCAGGTTGAAAACCCGAGAGGGCACCTAGGCAAAAGTTAGAGCTGAAAAAGGTGTTGATTTCCAAAATCTGACCCTAGCCAGTCAAAATGTTGGAGAAAAATTTTGATGAAATAAATGAGAGAATCATACGCTTCAAGATACATCTTAAGAACGTGCCAAGATCACATTTCAAAAGGCACGGAATGACCACAAATAAATTCCGAGAGCTGACATGCACATTCTGAAATTCTGAGATTGTGATTGAAAGATTTCACAAGAATTGACTACATTAAAAAGCAAAATTGACTGGCTAGGCGAAAGAGAAAATGATCAATCCTCAAAACAAAACAAGAAGAAAAAGAAAAAGAAAAAGAAAAGAAAGGGAGATTGAAACTAAATCCTTTTATTCAAAGCTACCACAAGTGGCTCAAGTTTGAACTTCTTTGATGATTGGTTTGAAAATCCATCATAATCAACCCCCCTTCTTTCAAGACCCTGCCTTGAACTACGCTCGACCTGATTCCCACTCAGGGATACGTAGGCAACCGCATCGGTTCGGTCGACACCATCATAATCAACCCCCCTTCTTTCAAGACCCTGCCTTGAACTACGCTCGACCTGATTCCCGCTCGGGGATACGTAGGCAACCACAACGGTTCGGTCAACCCACCTACCTAAAAATCAACTCGCTTCTTTCCGACCATGGCCCGAACTACGTTGGACCTGATCCCCACTTGGGGGTACGTAGGCAGACTTACAAAAAGAAAAAAAAGGATGACTCGCTAGGTCGAAAATCCGAAAGGACGCTTAGGCAAAATTAGAGTTAAATCCAAGGTGAGCAATAACAAAAGAGAGAAAAGAGCTTGCTAGGTCACCTCACTGGTGCCTAGGCAAAAGTTATGAGCATTTGAGAGATTAAAGTCACGGTCCATGCCTCAAGCCAGAAAATCACCTTCCACACTAGGGGCAAACATCGGCTACCCGCCTCGTTTGCCTGACTTTTACTATCTACCCTTCATACAAGGGGCAAACTTCGGTCACCTACCTCGTTTGCCCAAAACCTCCAATAAACCATCATCCAAACTAGGGGCAAACTTCGGTCACCCACCTCGTTTGCTTATGAATCCCACTTTGTACAGCTCAAACTAGGGGCAAACTCCGTTTGCCTAACACAATCCCTTCACACCAAGGGCGAGTTTTCAAGTTACCAAGTTGTCTTGAAAATTTTGAAATAGAACATCTTTTACTCTAAAAGCTAAGGCACTAATTCAAAGCACTTCCTGGGAGAAGCAGAAAATTGACTAGATCACTAGGGAGGAATTATCTTCAAAAATCAGATTTATCAGCAAAGTGCTACCATGTTAAGATAAGGGGTGAACACCAAAAGAGAAATGGTACATCGTTTATGACAAAAGCACATCAAGTTTTGACAAGACGAGCTTGTGTCAAATATGTCATCCTCGTGCGTCAATGTCTGTCAAGTTTTTGAGTCTGTTGTAGTCTCAAATGTGTAAGTCAACAGCGACTAATAAAATTTTCAAATCAAGTTATAAAGAGCATGCCAATACAAGCAGGAGTACCAAACACCATTACTGCACCGGTTAAGGCGTCAGCATGAGAAGCGTCCAAACTTAGGGCAAATGCGAATTTCATCCCTTTCCAAACCATCGAAAGTTGACCATCATTTCCTTGCAACATAAGTCCATGAGTGGCTGTTGATTACCTTCCCTCGTCCATGAAACATAAGTCCATGAGTGGCTGTTGATTTTCCTTCATCTCCAAGCAACACAAGTCCATGAGTGGCTGTTGATGGATCCCGGTTCCAAGCCAGCAAGATTTGATCAACTATGAGAGATTCGAATTTGAATCCTGGTTCCCGGTCAAGAGAAGTAGTTGAAGAGAGATCCCAGAAAGAATCACTTCATCCCCAACAGATTCAGTTTAATCCCCCAGCAGGCATATCGATTTGTACATCATCAGTTCAATCATGACAGTCACAAGAGTTCACTGTCGACTCGTCATCTCGATTCGTACATCGTTAGTTCAATCCATGACAGTCACAGTAGTTCACTGTCGACTCGTCATCTCGATTAGTACATCGTCTGTCCTTTTGATCATGGTTAGTCCAACCGTTGGTCCAATCCATGACAGTCACAGTAGTTCACTGTCGACTTGACATCTCGGTTAGTTCAATCGTCAGTTCAATCATGACAGTCACAAGAGTTCACTATCGACTTGTCATCTCGATTCGTACATCGTCAGTTCAATCCATGACAGTCACAGTAGTTCACTGTCGACTCGTCATCTCGATTAGTACATCGTCTGTTCTTTTGATCATGGTTATTCCAACCATTGGTCCAATCCATGACAGTCACAGTAGTTCACTGTCGACTCGACATCTCGGTTAGTTCAATTGTCAGTTCAATCATGACAGTCACAAGAGTTCACTATCGACTCGTCATCTCGATTAGTACATCGTCCGTTCTTTTGATCATGGTTAGTCCAACCGTTGGTCCAATCCATGACAGTCACAGTAGTTCATTGTCGACTCATCATCTCGATTCGTACATCGTCACTTCTTCTAGTCACGGTTAGTCCAACTGTTGATCCAATCCATGATAGTCACAGTAGTTCACTGTTGACTCATCATCTCGATTCGTACATCGTCACTTCTTCTAGTCACGGTTAGTCCAACTGTTGATCCAATCCATGATAGTCACAGTAGTTCACTGTTGACTCATCATCTCGATTCGTACATCGTCACTTCTTCCGGTCACGATTAGTCCAACTGTTGATCCAATCCATGATAGTCATAGTAGTTTACTGTTGACTCATCATCTCAATTCGTGCATCGTCACTTCTTCCGGTCACGATTAGCCCAACTGTTGATCCAATCCATGATAGTCACAGTAGTTCATTGTCGACTCATCATCTCGATTCGTACATCGTCAGTTCATTAATCATCATTAGTTTACCATCACTCTCATTCAAAATATGTCGTGTTCATCATTCTCATTCAAAATCTTAGGCTTCTATGGGGCTTCCATGTTCATCGCTTGACATCTCGGGATTTTATGTCCATCACTTGACGTCTCAGGACTTCTGTGTCCGTCTCTTAATTTCCAGGGCTTCCATGTCCGTCGGTTATCTGTCAAACTGCATCTCCAATTATGGTCCTTAGGGACCCCACATCTGACTACATTCTCTTGCGAATCACACTTCCCAAAATTCAGAAGTTTGCTCCAAGACCTAGAGTATTCAAACCTTGATGTCCCTATTCGGGTCAATAACTGCATCACAGTTAGAAATACTAGCACAGCATAAGTCCACTTGGAGTGGCACACACCCCATGGCACCTGCTCATTCTAGGATCAGAAAGCTAGGCATGATAGGACTCATGTACGAGATCATATCACATCCACACATTGCATATCATCCTCATATAGCATAGTATCCGCCTGATTGTTGTGTATGTGCATATGTGATTTATCCCTTTGTGCCCTGAACTACGTCCTGGTCTGATTCCCCTTGGGATACGTAGGCAGCTCACGCGGAGCACGACCAGCACTAACCTCATCATCCTTTCATCTTTTGCAATGCTGTTTATCCTAAATCTATAGCCTCCAAAAAGTCCTGTCTCTTCAAAACTTTGGCACTCGCTTGCGACATGCGTTGCCTCGCAAATTCATGCCAAAGAGGGGCAAACTGTAGACACCCCATTTTTTCGGCTATCAGATTTAGGAGACCCATAGCTTGGTGGTTCACAATGATCGTAAAAGACTCAAAAGGACTCTCGGAAGTCAGCTCTATCTCTCAGAATGCTCAGAATGACCAAAATGCCCCTGAAAGCCCGAAAACTCCCAGATTTGGTCCCAAAGTTCTAAAAACATGCTACGTCGTAAGAAAAGCGATAAAATGAGTTTTTAAGAGAAAATCGGGTGAAATCGTCAGCTCCCAGAGACCCCCGAAAGTCCCGGAAGCTCCCGGAAAGTCCCCGTTGACCGGTTTGACCAGGTTTGACCAAGTTTGACCGAAATCGTCCGAATTCACCAGAATCATTCTAAATCATGAGAAAAGTATTAAAACAAGTTCCAAAAGAAAATCGAGCGAAAACATCAGCTCCCGGGAACTCCCAGAGGTTTCCAGAACTTCCCGGGAATCCCAGGTTTGACCAGTTTGACCGGAATTTGACTTTAGAACCGGGGCACCGTGACAATTTTCAAATATTTTTCATGGATAATAGAGGTCAACAGCTTTCCGACGGTATATCGCACATAATTTTCGGATTTAAAACGAGTTTATTATGAATTTCCAAAGGCGAAAAAGGCGATCAAATCGGCTTTTATCGCGAATACCGTAAACCTTTTCAAAGTGACCTATCCCCGAACTATTTTTTATGTAAAGTAGACTCCATTACCTTTCCAACGGTATATCACAACCTCAATTTGGAGTTCGTATGCATTTTCTGTGAATTTCGGACGAAATAGGGCCTTTTCGCGAATACCGGAACCTCTGGGGGCCTAAACGTAATTTTCTGGGCTTCAGAGGAGCACTGCCGCCGCGGCACTGGCCCACTGCCGCCGCGGCACTCAATCCTCGCAGAGTCCATTTTTGTAATTTTTTTGGGGGTCCAATTTGATTAATTGAAAGCCAAAACGACATAGTTTTATGTTCACAGTTGTTTGGGACCAATGGGAGTACTTCTAAAACCCCAAAACCACCCCAAATTGGCCTATTTAAACCCTCCATTGCTCTTCATTTTGGGGGGGCCAAGTGCAAAGCTTAAAAAGTTGTAGAGAAGAAGAGAGATAGAGATAGGTTTAGAAGAGAGAAAGGGAGCTTCTCCCATTGATTTTTCATAAGAAAGTGAGTTTTATTCTTGTTTTCTTCCATCATCCTTCTATATACTTCACATTCAAAGTCCACTCCAACCCTTATTCTTGAGCATTCATGAGATAGGAAGCTACTTCCATGTCCAAATGTCAAAATCTATGAGTGAAACACCAAGCTACAAGTCCAAAATCACATTGATTATCATCTATTGATTGCTATTTACTTGCTTTGATTATATATATGTTCATCTCTCCTTATCTCATTTCTTTTTCTTTTCTTTATTTACTTACTAGTTCATCATCATCTAAGTGATGACATGAAGTTTGGGGTGAGTGAATCCTTATGGATAGTAGCTCTTGACCTCAAAAACATGTTTGATAGATGATGATCATAACCTCAATACTTCCAAGGTATTCTTGGAATGTATTGAAGTTATGCCCAAAAATAAAATAAATCTCTCCAACAATCTTGGAGGTTCTTAAATGATGAGTTTGATGTAGGTATTCTAAGTGGCTATGATCCTTATTGAGTGTTGAAAACATGTTTTCAAAACATCTATTTCAAAACCCCTCTCAATCCCTCTCATTTGGTTTCAAGAAATAAAACTTTGTTTTCTCCAAAATCTTCAAAACAATGAGTCAAAACAGTGAGTGAGTTGAGTTCAAAGATTTTTCTAGAACTCAATACTCAACATATGGATACAAGGCCACTTGGAAAGTCTTCCTAACTCATTGGAGAACACCCATGATTTTTGGTTTGACTTGGAAGTACTTGGAAATGGTCCATTTGGGTCCCAACATTCCTTCCAAACATTCTGTTTTTGCTGTCACAGCATCTAGGTCAACTTACGACCTCTATTCCAGAAAACTTTTCCAAACGAGGTGGTTCTAACTTATTTTTCCCTTAAAATTCAATGTCTTAGAAAACTTTCTGTATAAAATGGGCCTCTAGATCATTCTTTTTCATTTTCTAAGATTTTCTAACATTTCAGTCGACAGTACGAACTCTGTTTCTGAGTGACCCCTATTGTTTATATATTTCCTCTCAATCTGTGATAGCTATTCAAGATTGGCCTTTTGGGTTGTGTTCTAGACACAATAAGTAACATCTCCATAAAAAATCATGCATTGAAAACATTCCTAACCCCTCTTTTCAAATTCCAAAAGATCATGCTACTGTTCTGTCCACTATTCACAGCAAGTACATTTCAACTTTCATTCTTTGATTTGATGCTCATATGCATTCCAAATTAGTTCATATCTTAGGAAGTAGTTCATACTACATTTGTACATATCCCATATTGATTTCATCCATCCATTCATACACATTTTAGACTTCTAAGTCATTCTAGGAATCCATAAACACAAAGCACACTACAACCTTGGCACATTCTAGATACATACATTGCATTCATGCAAGATTTGGGGTTTTTGTAACTCTTAATCTAAGGAGATTATAAGGAATGAACTCGATCACCCGTTCATGCTTCCCCTTGATCTAATCATCCTTTCTCATCCGTCCCGGGGATTGAGAGGTCTTCTTTTATCAAAGAATAACATGCATCATACTAGTTTGCTAAGCATATTTTGATTTCTTTGTTTATTTGTTTCAAGAAAAATTCATGTCCCCTTTAGATTAGGAAAACTTGATTAATTGATATATGATTAGACGATTTTTCCTAGGTTTATTTGTGTGATCTTTCACTTCGCATTGTGTGATATTTGGCTTAGATCTTATGAATGATATCTTATCTTTAGATCTTCCATTTCAAGTTTCTTATGTGATGTAATATACTATCGTAGTATTATTTGTCGAACCATACATAGTATAAGATGATTATTTGGATGCTAATTGAGGCCCGTCGAAAGATGGGGCGAGTTGAGGGTGTTTTAGTCGCGACAAAGGCTCCTTCCTCTCTCGTACCAAAACCCCGAACCAAGTTCTTTGGTTATGAAGGGCCGGTGCCCTTATCCGCTTGGGTGAGTCAAAATTAGGTTTCTTGGTTCCTTAAAGACCAAGTGGCGACTCTGTATCTGTTTTCAACAGACCTATTTTCTTTCTTTGATTCAAATCAATTTCAAAACAATCTCAAACAAGAGAGAAGTGGTCCGATTCCCGGTATCCACAGGCACCTGGACTGAGGGTGAACTCACACCCCTTGCTTAATCAAGACCCTGAAGCTCACACTCTCATTGATGCTGCCCAAGGGTACCTTCCATACCCACTGGCCCTCCTTGACATCAATCCATATGAAAATATGGAATTTCATGATGACGATGATGTGGATGAGGAAGAAGACCTGTACATGGGGAGAATGGTGGATGATGCACTCATGGCACAATGGGAAAATGATGATATGTGGGAGCCATGGGAAGATCATAACCTCTAGGATGTCGTCCCGGAACGTCACAATGCAGTTTTTGTTTTTGTTGACGACTTCTTTGTTCCCGAGTTGGTCCCATACCGCTATGTGTACCTGAGCTTTCTGCTATTCAGGCTCCAATGCCCTTTACCAGCTAGTGCATTTTGGGAATCTATGCCAATAGTGAGGTTGGAACTTAGTCACATTTCTTTTTATTTTGTTCCTGTTCCTTGTTTTTCTTTTTGTGTTTAATCCTTGTTTCTTGTGTTCCGTTATCTTAATCTCGGTTTGTTTGTCTTTTGTCATTTCCTTGTCCAGGATTGTCACTATGTTTCTCAATGGTATTCCGGTGTTCCTTCCACATCAGCTGTTCCATGGGGCTCGCACGCAGTCTCCTGGCACCCCACCGCAAGAGGAAGAACAACTACGGATTTTCACACCATTATCTATGTCTCCACCGCAGTCTCCTCTCATGTGCACACCTCATTCCCTAGCGACTCCAGACATGCTGAATGACACTCTTGCCGCTTTCAGATTATTTTGGGAACGGGAATTGTCAAGTTTGGCGTCCAATCTCGAAGATCTGGTGGTGTTCGAAGCAATGGAAGAAGAAGTTTTCGTGTTGGAAGTTTAGTGTTTCACTTCAGTTTTGTTTTGTCATTTTCATTTTTCTCAATTGAAGTGTAATTCTGGGCAAATGATTTTTAGTTTGGTTTTTATTTTAGTTTTTCTATGTAATAAGGTCTACGGATCACGTGGGGAGTTATAATTTTGCAAATTGACTGCATTTTGAATCTTTTATTACTAAATCTTTGCAATTTTATCTTTTGGTGATGTCCATTCTGGCCTACATGTCTGTGGTTGAACTACTTTTAAGTATCTCTGCATGTCCAGATCTGTGTCTGATAGTTGGGGGTGTTTTGGTTCAATTCTCCAATAAGTTCTATAAGTTTTTGAGTTCGATCGATCTAACCTCTTTCGATCGATCGAAACCCCTGCAAGCTCGAGCGCTTGAACTCGTTCTTAAATCGATTGAGAGTTTTGCTGTCGATCGATCGAACTGAGTTAAATCGATCGAGCACTGTTTTCAACGAGGCGTCTATAGAACACCTCTTCATTTTCCTCACTCTCACACACTCAATCGCTCAAGCACAGAGGAGGGGGCGACTCGGCGATTTCATGACATTAGACATCAATTGGCGGCCAAGTTCACCCCCACAATCATCCTCTACGTCCTCTCACCCCGCGGGTCTCCTTTTACACCGAGGTAGGCTCCACGAGCTCTTTGTCTTTCATTTTGTTAGAAAAATCCCAAGGTGGTGTCCCCTTGGTCGTAGGATTTCCTTTTTGTAGTTCTTTTTTCTTTCGCTTTTCATTTTCCCATTCGTTTTTGCGATCGCAGCACATCGCTGTGTTCGATCGATCAAACTGTTTTCGATCGATCGAAGCTAAAATGTTCGATCGATCGAACTATGCTCAAGCGATCGAATCCTACTCCAGTTCAATCGATCGAACTAAGTTAGATCGATCGAACTAGAGCAGTAGTAGTTTCTTTCTTTTTTTCTTCCCTGTTCTAATCTGTGTCGTGTTGCGTTCTATTTTCAGGGCTGCCACGATGAATCCAGTAACTGGCTACCACAAGTCCAAGCCCCTCAGCCTCACTATACCTGATCCGGTACCCGCACATGGGTTCCGGAATGATGAGGATCGGGTATGGTACGAGCGTTATTTCCAGACGCGGAAGGTGATGATTGAGCGTCCTATCAAGTCTATTTGGTCGGAGCACCCGTGGTTCCTGACACGGATTCACTCCATGCCCCACTGGTTCCATTTACTCTCGCTTGCCAAGAAAGTAAATCTGTCATGGATACGAGGTGCGTGTGCGACGATGATACACGACCTGCACGCACCATTCAGACATCATGCTTTCTTCCGGGGTCGGGCATTCGTCATCAGTCCCGCTACAGTTTCGGCCGTCTTGGGGGTACCAGAGGTACCAGATTATATTTGCCCCCATCGGCCTGACGCACCTGAGACCCCACCATCTGCCATTATCCGCGAGCTCACCGGAGGCGCCGTTCCTTCTTATAATGGCGAGGCTTTGATTGAGGACCACTTCCTTACCAACGACTACCACATGCTTCACCTGGTCCTCAGCAATTGCCTCTTGGTGACCTCTTATCAAGAGAAGTTCGCGGCTTGGTATGTGCGAGTATTATTTGCACTGGGGACAGGACAGCCGGTCTGCTTACCACGGCTTTATATCGACTTCATGGTCCATCCCACCCGCTTCATCGCCTCCAAGAAGCACCTGAAAAGTGCTTGGACGATTCACAGAGTTATGGCTCAGGCCGGCTTTCCTGAGCTTGCTGGAGACGACCTTCGTGCTTCCCCCAGCCGATTCGACGAGGCAGCGACTCGCCGCTCAGACGCCCAGAAGAGGAAACGAAAAGGAAAAGGGAAAGCGAAGGTGGGGGCGAAGAAGAAGAGGCGTGGTGGGACAGACACAGAGGCTGGAGCTTCAGGGACGCCCACAGAGGCTGAGGAGCTTGATACAGACGATGAGGATGAGGATCCGGTTGCTGCTGCTTAGCAGTTCGAGTTGCGACAGCGGTCGCAGACTCAGGCCCAGGGAGAGTCTTCTTCCTCTGTGCCTCTCCCGATAGTTTATGAGCTGCTATTGGAGGAGAGAAAGGCCAGGATTAGACTTGAGGGCCGGATGGATCAGCTGCAGACCTTGCTTGAGTCTATATTGATTCAGATTGGGGTCGATCAGGCTTTTCACTCTGCTCACCATCCTACGACTACCCCGTCTGCACCGCCTGCTGCCGATCCATCATTTTCTGCTGCTCCTGCTCCTACTCCTACAGGTTTATCCACTTCTTCTACTGCCGCCGATCCATCACTTTTTGCTCCACTTACTGCTGATCTTCCATCCACTTCTGCTGCTGTTGCACCTGCTACTGCACCACTGCCACCTGCACCCATTAACATTCCTTCTAACGTGGCTGATGATGATTCGTCGGGAGCCGTGTAGCATTTTCTGGGAAGGGGGTGGTGTTATTGTACTTTTGATTATCTGTTTATTTTTGTTGTACTGTTTTTGGTGGGTGTGTTATGGTTGGACATGTGGGACAGTTCTTTATTTTGGTTAGTTTGGTTATGTATGAACATTATTTATCACTGCTTTTATTTTATTCCTTTACCATTCGAGTGGTTTGTATTGTTTGGATCATGGTTTTATTGCTTTATCTTTATCTATTGATCCTTGTTGTTTTGGAGATTGTGTTCTATATTTCTATGCCAGGTTGCTATGCTTGTTATCATCGCGTTGCTCTATACAGGTGATACCCATCTATTTTCATTATTGAAAATCAACTTCTGGGGACTTTGTTGTTTTCAGTTGGGGGTAAGGGATACTAATAGATAGGTATACACCCGTAATGATCATATTTTGCACTTGGATATGTCTTAAATTTAATTAGAATGCGGTCTGGTAAAATTTTGAAAATTTTTAATATTGAATCTTATTGATAGAATAACTCTGAATAATCTCTCCTGCTTGTTAATTAGGCGATGACACATTTATAGTATTCTCATCTTTTTATGGATTAAGTTCAGGTGTTTTCTGTTATCACTGAGATGGATTGCATGTGTGAAGCTATTATGTACCCAATACTTTTATGCACTAACTGGTAGCTATGTAGAAAACCTAAAAACTGAGTTAATATGACTATTGTGCCAAAAGAACTAGTGGAAGCTAATAACCCTTAGTGAGCTATTGAGCCAATCGTCATTTCTGAGGGAATTCTCATACAATTTCAAATGGTCTTTCTTGTTTATACTTAGTAAATTCATTATAAATGTCTCAGTTTTTCTTTAAAAGTTTTGACTGCTTGTTAGAGGAGAACGTTCAGGATTTACCAATTACACTCAATGAACACTTAAGTGCTAAAAATTGAAAGTTGAGAAAATGATTTAAGCCATCGTTTACCCATTCTTTAACCTGATATAGCTTTCACTTACATTCATTGAAATGTTTCATCCTTGATCCCACACCAACTAAATATTTCCAATATGATTACAAACAATCCAAGTCCTTGATCTATACCTTGACCTCAATGAGCCGTATTATACATTTATTAAGAATGAAGTCATCAAAGTAGGTGAAGTGGAAGGAAGTAGTTGTGGGTCAGTTCATTACAAAAAAAATGAATGATGAATGAAGGAAAAGAAAAAGAGCATATGAAATGAATGGGAGATTGGGTTGAGAGATGAAAAGAATAAAAAGAGAAGTTGAAATTCCATCACATACTGAAGGGCACATTCTTCTCTACAACACCCTCACCTACTAACTAAAAGCCGAAATTCAAAGTCTTAAAGATTCTCAACAATTAATTTGAACATGGAAGTGTGAATTGAGTTATCCAGGGTATTTCGCTCCTCTAGTAAGTAGTGTTCTATTCATGAGACTGTATACTCTTAAATGTTCGTTTTTCATAGAGTCAAGTATGGAAGCATTAGCACCCAGAATATCAACCTTATCAAAGCTTTCATACGATGTGCGGTCATTGTAAAGCAAGTTTCTGAGAGACGTTCTTTTTTAGTGTGACCAATGTGAGAGTTGACCTGAAACTGCGAGTTTTTCAAGGCGCAATAGTCTAAATAACTCTTAATAGGGTTGGACGTATGGTTGTTAAACTCACACACACACGGATGCATAATGGTGATACATATGATATATTTTACTTGGTGATATAAGGGAGCATGTGGATTTCTTTCATGGGTTGATTGAGGATAGTATATCTCTGTAGAGTCAAAGTAACAGTTTAATGGAGGGGGAATTCTACAAGTTATTCTAAATCTTTTTTAGCTTAAAATTGGAGAATTTTGTGGGTATAATCACTGCAAACCCTCACGAGACAACACTCGTCCACTAGGGGGAACCTAGGGGTTTAACGGCCTGTTGCATTCGCTAAATGCAACCGCGATTCCTGCGAAAGTGAGTTAGGAATTTTCTCTCTCTCTTAGTTTGGGTTGTTTTTAGTTTTCCTTTGTTTTTCTTAGTCGTGGTAGTATTAGTTTAGTAGTTTTTATTTTTGCTTTATCGCTAGGGACTAGGAATAAGCTAGTTGGGGGTTGTGCATAGCGGGGGTATTTGTAAAATACAACCGCGCTAAAAGGAAGAATTGCATTGGTTTTAATCACAACTTCCCGTTTTATCTGCAATTTGCATTACAAGGCTAGTTTTCATACAATGTGATTAATCTATGATAAGTTGTATTGTTTTAGCTATTGTTTGTGCAGATCTCTGCTGTGTGGACTAGAGAGATGAACGTCAGGACAACTGGAATGCTGTAGTGCAGACAAAAGAATTCAAAGCTAAAGTTTGAAGTTCGAGCGATCGACGATAGTTCGAGCGATCGAAGGTTCGATCGCTTAAAGAAGGTTGAAGCGCTTGAGTTTCAAATGTTCAATCGATCGAGAAATGGTCGATCGATCGAACATGGTATTTTCAGAAACTTTCGCGTACGCAGCAGTTGCAGAATTGTAACCCTAGCCTTTAGGTTTTCTATATATATGAGCATTGTATACGTCCCAAAGGACGCCCAACTTTACTTTTAATCAGTTTTCATATAGAGAGAGAGAGAGAGAGAGAGAGTTTTTGCTTGTTTTGTAGGTTTAACATTGGATTATGCTTAAGTTTTGAAGGATTCTACATTCAATACGAGTTTGTTAACATTCCAGGTTTCATATTATTGTTTATTTACATTCTGCTTACTTAATCTCATAGTTTAGTCTGTTACAATCATCAGTTTTCATAGGAGAAATAGGTATTCAATAGTTTTTCTATAATTTTCATGATTAAACTCGAGCCAAACGGTACTTTAATGAATCGTTACGTTAAACACCAACCTGTGACACTCCAGACGATGTCTGAGTAGTCCTAGGGTTGGGAGAACACAATGAAACAGTGATCTCCAGCCTCTGCCATGCATCAGAATAAATCCTGTATTCGATCGAACGGAGGTAGTTCGATCGATCGAACCAGAGATAGTCAAGCGATCGAAGGACATTTCGATCGATTGAGGGATGAAGGCTTTCGATCGATCGAACGATCGTCGATCGATCGAACTCTCTGATTCTTGAGGATGTTCCCTGCAGTATTTCAGGACCTTTTGTTTTTGAGATTTGTTATCATACTGTCCCTAAATGCTCAGTTTGTCAAAACAGTTTCTAAAATCAAGGCCCTAAGGCAATTTCTTTCAATATATTTTGCAAACCACCTTCAATGCTAACACCATTGTAGGTGCGAGTCTTAACTATTGAATTAAACCGCTTTCACGTGTTTTAAGTTAACTGTGATGATATAGTCCCGGACATGAAAGGGCTATAGATTCTTTATTTTAAGAGAAATACGGCATACTGTAGGTAATGTACTCCTTAGTGCTTCAATGTAACTGCATGGTAGACGGCTGGGTCACAGTGGATTTGTGTGATCCCGACACTTCCTTTTATTAAGAAAAATCTGTTTTGAAATATTGCTTTAGTTAGCTATTTAGTTCTTTAGTTTAATTCAAATTGCTTTCGTTAGTGGTCTTAGTTTGTGTAACTTTGTGTTCTGCACCATTATTAAATTTTATTGAATTTTCTTTTTCTTTCTTTTGAGTTTAGTCTAAGTTAATAGGTCAACACCTTCCCTGTGGGATCGACCTAGTCTTACCAGTTACTACTTGCACGTCTACCTACACTTGGGTATTGCACAAGAGCACACAAGAATATTCGCGTGTCAACCTTTTATCTTAAAATACTTCCATTGGGGTCAATGTTTATTTCAGTTGGGGGTAGGGGTAGATACACACCTGTCCATTTTTTAATTTTGAACTGGAGAGGTTACACCTGTTAAGTATTATAATGTTCATTTCAGTATGTTTTGGTTTGTTTTAAATAAAATTTAAAAATTAAGAAAAAAATTTGGTTGTTAAGTTTATGACTCTTGGAAATTTCTTATCTCGCAACTGATTACTGTGTAATGACCCATTCATTTCTTTCTTGTCTTGTAATGGATCTCGATTACATGTTACTATGTCGCTAATATAGTAATATATCTATAGCACGAATATATCCTGAAAACATTTGCATGAGTTGACAACTGCGATAAAAATCTTTGATTAGAATGAAATATGATTGTCATGTGATTGGACTAGTAGTGGAAATTTTAAACCCTAGTAAGTTTTGAGCCGTTCTTCATTTCTGAGGGTTAATCACATAAACTCGTGGCGCTCTTTGAAATACACTAATATCTCGTCAAGAATCTCATTCTTGTTTCATTTGGCTAGTCGTTACACGAGAACGTTCAAGATCTACCATCATAAAACTCGGGAATTACTTAAAATATGAATTAACGTGTCAAGAAAATGATTTAGGCCATCGATAGGTCACCTCATTACCTAGAAAAGTTCAATTCCTACCTACATATCCTAACTCAATGCTTTTACCTGAAATCATGTATCTCTTTACAGTTCAAGCAAGTGATTGGTTTGTGTTGGTTGCTAAAGGAGGGAAAGAAAAAGTAAGTGAAAAAGAAAAAGAGCCTATATAAAAAAGAAAGAAAAAGAAGAGAAATGTTAAGTTGAAAAAATGTTGGAGGATTGGGTAAGTGAAAAGAATAAAGTTGAGTATGGAAAATACCCAATTACATGTTTGAACTCGGCAACCCATCTCATCATATGAACTTCTCTGCCTATTTCTTTCACAAGTCCAAAGGATTCTAGATAACTTTGATTAAATTTCGAGTATAGAATGAGTTCTACGTGGTAGATTGCTCCTGTAGTAAATAGTGTTCCTTTCATTAGACTTCTACACCGTAAAATGAGTGTTTTTTGAGTATAGAATGAGTTCTACGTGGTAGAGTGCTCCTGTAGTAAGTTGTTGACTACTCACACACATACAAGGATATATGAAAGTTATGGGTGTATTTTAACTAAGATGGCTACTTTGTAACATGTTTATTTCCATGGCATGATAAGGGAAGTTATGTTTTTGTTGAACATGATTCTTAGCAATTAGGAGAGAAAGAGATTTCCTAGAAAGTTTAGAAAGCTCAAGTTTAGAAAGCTCAACACATGAATTTTGTGGGTATATTCACTGCAAACCCTCACGAGACACAACTCGTCCACTAAGGGAACCTAGGGGTTCAAAGGCTTGTTATATATGCTAAATGCAACCGTGATTACTATGATAGTGAGTTAGGACTTTTCTTTTGTTTTAGGTTCAATAAAATTGTAACGTGGATTGTTGGTTAATCATAACTTGTTATATTTCTGCTTCATTGCTAGAGACTAGCAATACACTAGTTGGGAGTTGCGATGAGGGCTGATATTTGTAAGATAATGGCCCGATGAAGAATAGAATTAGTCAATCTTAGCCCCATGTCTATGATTTTATCTGCATTTGTGTTGTAATACCTTTATTTAGACAATGATATATTTTCCATGATATGTTGTTGTGTTTAGTGCAATTTTATACAGGTTCTAAAGTTGGATTAGGTAACAGGTTAAAAAGTGATAGCTCAGAAACAAAGATGACATTTCAAAGTAGAAATTTAAGTCCCAATTGATTGCCATCCTTTGGCAATTGATTGACATCTCTTCTAGGCCAATCGATTGCCATTCATGACCAATCGATTGTCATATAAAACCAATCGATCGCTTCCAGAGCCAATCGATTGGTCAGGACTGGCAATCAAACCCCTTTAATGGAGCAGAATCTCAACAAATCATGGTTTAAGATGACGACCAGTCATTATGAATGTACCTAGACACTCTCTGCTCGTGGATTGGAGTAGTATATATAGGTGTTAGAGAGGGGAGTCTAGGGTTGGCTCATTTTGTATTGTTTTGTAGGTGTATTTTAGAGATTTGTTTTTCATTTCTACAAACCATTGTTGAAGATTTCAAGTTCTATAGTCAGATTTTGTGATACATTTTAGGTTCTATTTATTCTGTTTGGTATTTTGAGATTGTTAGTTATAGTTTTAATCTAGTTTTCTTTATTAATCACCATTGCAATCCCAAGTTTCATATTTGAATTCATGTTAGATTTGATTTTAACATTATGCTTCCATATATTTATGTTTCTACACTTTTAAACATGCTAGAGTAGACTCGTGGTTGGGAACAATGTGATGAAACAATTTTACCCAACCACTGCATGAATCAGAATGAAGTCAGTGGCAATCGATTGCCATAGACTCAATGCCAATCGATTGGGAGTCATTCCATGCCAATCGATTTCTGTCTATGGCAATCGATTAGCAGGCACATGTCTTGGGCAGAATCTTTTTAGTATTCCAGTGAGTTAAATTTCAAGAGCTTTACCAAAATTGATCTTCAAAAGTTCAAATTGCAAATAGATTTTGAAATATGAGCCCTCAAGGCTAATTAACTCAATCAACACATACGATGAACACATTGAATATCCCATACTTGATTTGTTTATTATAGTTCATTGTTTTAAATGGCTATTATTTCAGTATTTCAAAGTAAGTAAAGTTATTCAAACCATTAGTCATGTACAATTTATATAACTAATGTTCCAATTTCTAAGCTTAATCATTTTGTTGAAATAAGGATGCTAAGAAGATGAATCCCCGTTAGTATGTCAATGTTAAAACATGGTAGTGGTTAGGGCGATGTGGATTCACATGTTTCCAACATCTTTTTATAAATGTTTTAAATCTAAAATATCATTCTAATTTACTTAGTTGCTTCTTAATTTTAAATTAATTTAGTTAAATTATGAGTATAGTAGGATCGTTAGAACCTCCACAATCATCTTTTCTTTTATTTAGGTCTCAATCTAGAATCTTTTGTCCCCAATCACCATTCCTAGGGATACGACCTGGTCCTACCAGTTCATACTTGACGCAATCATCTACACTTGGACGTACTCATAAGATCACACACAATTTCAGTCATGTCATGTTTCAAGGAGTCTACTGGAGTGTCCTCTTTTGATCCTCTGCCTTTTTCCAACAACTGGACGTGGACATTTTTAAAGTAAAACCATCCACAGTTCAGGCAGCCAAGCTTGAAGAACTTCAACATGCCAGGGAATTCATTAAAAACCTTCCCTTAAGTACTTTAAATGAGGCCACTTTCCCTATCCTTGTTAGCTCTGCAATCTTTCTTTTGCAATAAGATTCTTCTTTAATCGCTGAGCAAAAGTCTATTCTAATGGAGTTAAAGGAGCAGTTCTCGACCTTCCATGCTACTTTTACCACAGCTGCCAAAGCTTGGGCTTATTTTAAGCCCAAGCTATTGACCTATAATAAAGATGTAGAGAAGGTGGCAGAAGCTAAATAGTGGTTTGAGGGAGCATCTGCACAATGAGGCCAATTTATTAAAAAACTTAAGAAGGTTCAACTAGGACTCGTGGACCTACGCAAAAAATTGGCCGATCAAGAAGCTCGGGAGAAAGAATGCCTCAACAATCTGGCCATTGTCGATGTAGCAGTGGCCAAGAATGGACAAGACACACAATTCCTAACCAAAAAACTGAAACCCCTTATCCCCAGTGCCATGGACTGGAGTGCCAATATTTGTTGTGTCAAAGAAGACAAACGGCGGGCAGAGGAGATCTGGGCAGTTCTGATGGAGAAAATAGGAAGGTTTTGATCGGCCTAGTGGCCGATTTATGTATTTTTGTCCTCATAACGTATCATAATGAATATTCTTATAAATGAAAAATTATTTTTCATTTTATATTTTGTGACTTGTTTGCATGTTATTTCTCTTTAATTTTGTTCATCAAACCCTTCTCAAAATAAATTAGGAATGTAATGCTCCTACTCTTAAATTGAAGTCCGATAGGTTCCAGTCCGTCAGCTTGCCTATCAAACTAAAGGCTTATTTCATTAGTTTGTGACTCCAAACGTCGCCTCAATCAATACAATTGTCATGTATAAAACGTCGTCATCCTGAGTATGACACATGGACGGTTGCAGCTGACTGTTCATTTCTCAAAGAATGAACTTAATGATAGCTTTCATTAAATGGGCATGTCTCTTTAGCAGCTTTCGTATGTGGGAAAACATGCAGGGTAATTTGTGACTGTTCGATTGGCTGGACATGAAGACATGTGTAGGGCGGAGATCTCTTCAAAAAGTGGAAAGTATTTAGGTGGAAAAAGATAAAGTTCCCCAAGATGAACCGTTTTTTTGAAGTGGGACTCCTCTATATAGTACCTGTAGGAAAATCAGGTTTAAAATAAATTTTTAAACGCGCAACGAAATGGTTAAGTTACAAAAACTTATTGGTAGCCCAGGATCTACTACTCGTCAATTCTATAGATGCGTACTAACAAGAGGGGACAAGAATTATACCTCAGGTCTTGAACCCAACTCTGATATTCTTCTTCTTTGGTGATGTAACAGCCTCCATTATGTAGTCTTCACCCTTATGTCTCCTGCGGATGCTTCCCGGAGAGGCTAGAGATAGTGGGATCTCTAATAGAGAGGAAAGAGAAGGTTTAGGAGCTCTTAAAATAGTTTCTGCAGCTTCTGGCATATTAAAACTACGAACTCTTTTTTCTGGACGCAGCTGCCCTATTTATAGATTCCCGTAATGTTCAAGCGATCGAAGTGGCTTCGATCGATCGAACTTCCGATTGATCGAACCATCATCGAGTGATCGAACCTATCTAGACTTTAATCGATCGAGACTACTTCGATCGATCGAATCTGTCTTGACAGGATCTACATGTGCCTTTCAAAGCATCCTAGCAGAGCTAAGAGTGGAACCTCCTAGGTTCTTTATTGTTCGCTAAGATCAATTATTAATTCCCATGACCAAACTCTTTGATCAGCAAACTAACCAACTGATCAGTTAACGTTTACTCCACTATAAAACGATAACTGAACTCCAACACAAAAGAACAAATCTGAAGCGATGACTAGACTTGTATGGTGTACTAATGTCCCTCTACCTTCAGCATTCGCAATCATATTTAGGTAATCGGATAACTGTTACTGTGAACCTAAATCGTGATTACTTCTTGTACTCCTTAAGTCCCATTCGCCACTCATGATTACCAAACATGTTGATAACTACTTATCAACAAGACCGTAGTTCTCAGTAATCAACTTGGTGACATTCTTAAAGGTAATGCTTACTCTATATCAGAGGGTAGATTCTATCTTGACAATATATGTTCACAACCCTATGAACATGACATACCCAAGATACCCAGGTGTTGATCTTTTATACACCTCACTGATTGGTAAGTCAAAGCAGTCATATCCATAGTCTGTGTTCATAATCATCTCAAGATTAAGAACATGTACCTTATACAAGTTATGAGTTCTTATCGACTATTGACAGTCTTGAGTGTCAATAGGAAATCTTAGGTCCGTCAATGCACTATAAGCACCAGCATATTAACTATGAGATGTACTCTAGTGATTGAGATTCATCACTCCATCCAATGGTAGTTAATCATGCTATAGTGTAGACCTGATGAGATATCCAGTCTCATCATCCACTATGACAAATTCTAAGTGTCAAAGAATATTAATCTGTATCTCACTTGTATATATCTCATACACACACGAATTACTTACTATGATACTTAAGGATTAACAATCATCTCATGAAAGAAACTTATAAGATGAAATGTAAAGCTGATATCTATATATTAAAATGTCAATGTCTCATAATAAAGTAATGGTTTGAGGGCACAAACCCAACAGTACCCATCATGTCTTTTCTATCTCGTTCACCTGCAAAAATTCAAGCATCCTTTTCTTCCTCCAAAAACTTTCAACCTTCTTAAGCTCTCTTCCCCCGCGTACATGGCTAAAAGATTCCTAAACACCGTGGACGTTCAACCGTACATGGCTGGTGCTGCCATTTTATTGGGCTCCATCCTTATCAGCAGTTATTTGTTGCTGGTGGTTGGCATCCGATTCCCTCTCCCCACCAGTGTAGCGGATTTTTTGACGACCTTGGGGCTAGCACTCCATATATACACCCCAAACACCATCTGACTATTATATAGAATTGATGCACTCAACTCTCATCTCTGGTTGAGCATGACGGTGCGGACAATTCTAGACTACTACCAAATTCTCTATACCAGAGGAAAAGTCTATTGCATGCCTTCAAGAGGGCATAATGTGGTAGCTGGGATCAATCATCCCAACAAAAACTGAGGAAAATTCCCCTATGTGCTAATTCCAGATAACTTCGTGTCTTACCAGTATGAGGGTATCTTCCCTCGGACCTTTGATGCCAACACCTTCCTTGACCAGATGAAGATCCTTCGATTAGGGATAAAAGACAACAAAAATGGGATTCCAAGATGTCCATCCAAGCCCGCCTGACCTCATACTTCCTGATGGGGCCATACAGATGATATCCTACCAATGAACCAAAAATACGGTCCCTCTAAGAAGATCTGAAGGTAAATCCGGTCCCTGAGAACATCCTTTACCGAGTTGTGGCTGATGACATACCGACTACCCCAAAGGTCGAGGGATCTCCTACTACACCTTCAATGGTTGGATGACGAAGATCTGCCTGACCCCAAGAACAAGGACTCTACGTTCTCCCTGGAGCCAAAAATAAGGAGACAATCATCCTGGAGACCAATGGCTGACCGAGGGCCTTTGAAGTGGGAGAAAGTTCCAGGGAGGAGCCTCCCAATCGGAGGATGCCCCCGAACTAGCAGAGACCAACTTCATCCCAGATTTTGGGAATTTTGAGGACGATGAGACTCATGCTGCTCTATTGGTTGGGAAAAGGGCCCTTCGGAGGAGGATCACCAATCTAGAGAATCTTCTAGATTTTTCCAAACGAAGGAAATGGAAAAAGGAATGGGGAGGCAGGGCGATGGAAAGAGGAGTCGGAGTTCCTAGCTGGCTGCCTTGAAGAGATTGATAGGCAGCACGAGAAGCCAGGGCACAAAAGGAGGAACTCTATGTAGTTTAGACCGATGGAGACTAGCTTTATCGGTCTTACCCTTTTGTTTCTTTCCATTTTTGTGTCTTTCCTTCTTTTGATTTATTTCTAAATATTTTCTTGAAAATTTAAATAAAACATCCTCCACCCTTTTGCCTGTATCTCTTATTCTTGATTGATGATTAGTTTATATTCAATGTCTGGGTTTGGTCTGAATTCTAAAAGTATGGGACAATGAGATTTCAAATACTGACCATTAATTAATCCCGGATGAACTTCTCCATCAATGTCACGTAACTGGTAGGCACCACCTCTTAAAACCTTAAAGACCATAAATGGTCCCTCCTAGTTAACATACCACTTGCCATACCTCCTATCTTTTTCACTGATAGGAAGAACAACTTTCCAAACAATTTTGCTTTTACTTTCTTGTTGTAAGCTCTGGAAGCCTAGTTCTTTTGTACTCTAAGACAATCCAGAGCATTCAGTCTGACCTCATCTACTCCTTCTAGTTCAGTGATCATAGCCTCAATGTAATTGGTAGGCTCCAACTGGTTCTGCAACACCCTCCTTGCCAATCAGACTGTAACTTCCATGGTAGCATAGCATCATGCCCATAAATTAAAGCAAATGGTGTCACACATGTACTTGTTCATTTAGATGTCCGATAAGCCCAAAGTGCCTCAGAAAAGAGTGAGTCCCAAGATCTGAGATTTTCCTTTATCAACTTCCCCAGAATTCCTTTAATAACTTTGTTAGATGACTCGGCCTGGCCAATTTCTTGGGCATAGTATGGGGTTGAAGTAAGAATTTTCATACTCATACTTTCTAAAAAACTTATGGTCTCAACTCTGGTAAACACTAAGCCTTGATCAGCCATAATTGTTTATGGAAAGCCAAGTGGCCTGAGTGATCAATCTTATGATATGTTGCTCAATGAACCTTATAATAGTGGCCTGAGTGATCAATCTTGTAGGTATAGCTTCTACCCACTTAGTGAAGTAATCGATGGCCACAATGATAAAACAATGTTGTCCAGAAGAAGTTGGATAGACTTTTCCAATCAAGTCCATCGCCCATCCTCTAACGGGCCATGGCTTGATGATTGGATGTAAAACTTTAGCTAGCACCCTTTGAATAAGGCCATGTTTTTGACATACCTGGCATCCTTTAACATAATTGATACAATCTTTCAACATGGCTTGCCAATAAAAATTATATCTTCTTATCAATCATTTCATTTTGGTACCTGCATGATGGGATCCACAAATCCCTCCATGGACTTCTGACATAACTTTTATGGCCTTACTTTTGCCCAAACAATTTAGGATGATGTCATCCCTGATGGCTTTCTTGAACAGCTCTCCATCTGATAGAACAAATTGAACTGCAAACATCCTAGTTCAACGGTCTGCATCACATCAGGGTGATTGAGATATTCCTTGATTGGAGTCCTCCAGTCATTTTGTACAAGTAGAATGGAGGAAGACTCAACAAACCAGTCCCTCTTAGCCACGGAAGCCAGTAAACGTTGAAGGATAGTAATGGTTTGCTCCTCGACCTCCTATATTGAGCCTGAACCAGCTTTAGCAAGCCTATCTACATCCTAATTGGTCAATCTTGGGATATAATTAACTGTGACATCATTGAAGTCGTTGATTAATTGAGTGGCTATAGAGTGGAATGGACACAACTCCCAACTTTTGACACAAAAATCACCTAATATTTGTTCGATAACTAGCTGTGAATCACCTTTAATATGGACTGAAGATGCCCCCATTTCCTGGAGTATCTACAGTCCGAGGATCATTGTTTCATATTTGACCTGATTATTTGTGCATCTGAAGCCTAAATTAAAATGCCATTTTAGTCTTCTTGTTTTTTGGTGATATGATCACAATGCCAGCTCCAGCTCCATCTGTATTCTTTGCCCCATCAAAGACCAAAGTCCAAGGGACCAGAGAAATTCTTGGCACTAAGGTAGCAACTGGTGCCATATCTTCTAACTTTGGGTCCGATGGATGGTCAGTTAGGAAGTTCACTATAACCTGACCCTTTTTCGATCTCTGGGATTGGCATTGAAGTGAAAACTCCATAAGAGCCAAAACCCACTTCCCAATCCGGCCTCTCATAATAGGCTTGGACTACATATATTTGATTACATCAGTTTGATAAATGATATAAATTGAAACAAGCAACATATATGCTCTTAATTTTTGGGAACTAAAGTACAAAGCCAAACACAGTCTCTCAATCGGTGTATAGCGTTGCTCAATTGGAGTTAAATACCTACTTAAATAGTAAACGGCATGTTCCATGCTTGACACATTATCCTAAACTAGCATGCTTCCTATAGAATGCTTAAAGGCTGAACTATACAACTTTAAGTTCCTCCTTTTCTTTGGGGGCATCATGATTGGTGGCGTAGACAGACAGTGTTTTATTTCCTCAAATGCCAAGTGGTGGCATTTTTCCCAGTAAAAATCTTCATCGATCTTTATTTTTAACAAGGGTGACCAAACTTAAGTCTTGCCTACATAATTTGATATGAACCTTCTCAAAAAGTTAATCTGCCCCAGGAGTCTCTATAGCTCCTTCTTATTAGCAGGGGGCTTGGCTTGTTGGATTGCTCGTGCTTTGTTTTTGTCCACTTCAATTCCCCATTGATGAACCAAAAAGCCAAGGAAATTACCTGTTGATACTTTGAAAGCACATTTGAGGGGATTCATTTTCAATTTGTGCCTTCTCATTCTTTCAAACACCTTTTGAGATCCAAAGGGTGATCGACCTACTTTTTAGATTTTTCCACAATGTCGTCAATGTATACTTCCATGTTGTGACCGATCATATCATGAAATTAAGTTCATGGAGTTTTGATAAGTTGTCCTTGCGTTTTTAAGCCTGAAAAGCATGGCAACCCATTCAAAGGTACAAATTGCCCCAGGAAACATAAAGGTTGCATGTGAAACATCCTCTTGTATAATAAAAATATGGTTATAGCCTGAATGTCCGTCCATAAAAGACAGGATCTGGTGTTTTGAGGCCGAATCAATCAGCTGATTGGCCATAAGCACAGGATATTCATCCTTTAGTGTTGCTAGATTTATATTCCTGAAGTCAATGTAAATTCTGAGCTTCTCGTTCTTTTTTATCACGGGGACCACGTTACATAGCCATTCAATGTATCTGGTGCATCTGATAAATCCTTCTTTCAGGAGCCCTTCAATTTCCTCCTTTATTTTGGAGGTGACTTTAGGAGACACTTTCCTAGGCAATTTCTTGAATGGCCTATACCCCTCTCGAATTAGTAGGTGCTTTACCAATTCCCTTGCCAGGCCTGGCATATCGTCATAATCCCAGGTAAAATAATACGTATATTCTTTAAGCACATTAATTGGTCTAGAAGTCGGATTCCAACAATTAGCTCACATAAATAGGTTTATGTTCTCCTTCTGAACCCAAATTGATCTCCAAGAGTGGGTCTTAGATGTCGGCTTTTAAATCATCCAACTTGGCAGAAGCCATTTCCAACTCCTCTATCTGAATCACTTCTTCTTTTAAAGTCTCTTCTTCAATAATACAATCTGCCAAGTTAGCAGAACTATCCTCCAGACCAACTTGTATTCTTTGGTCAGTCACAAAGGCCTGTAACCTAGCCAAGTTGGTTTTCCAGGCCAGCTGCCTTCAAAGCTCATAAAGTTGTTGCTTCATCTTCTACTTCCTGTTAGATTAGCTCAATCGGGGTCGTCTCTTCTATCCGATTGAAATTTTTGTATTATTCCTTGATATCCAAAGTAGTTTCTTTGAAGCATGTGACTATGCTTGGCCTGCCTTCTTTAGTAAAATTGAGAAGCTCGATAGGCCCGATGTGCTCTTCATATAAGAGTGTGTCCATCGAATGTACCTTGGTTAGAAATGGCCTTGTGTCTGCTCCAACCACCTCCACGCCATTCCTATTCCAAAATATTAAAAGTTGGTATAGAGTAGAAGGGATGCAGTAGTTTGGGTGAATCCAGTCTTGGCCCAATAATGCATTGTATGAGGCTGAGGTTTCTACTACAAAGAAGGAAGCCATTAAAGTCCTGCTGCCTATTGTTAATTCTACAGGCAATATCCCTTTAGTTTTTTATGTTGAGCCCATAAAGCTTTGTACATTTATCTCAGTTGGGATCAAATCTGCCTCAAATTTTTGCAAGCTTTTTAGCATAGCCTGAGGCATAATTTTGATGGTTGATCCTCCATCAATCAAAATTCTGTTCACTAGAACTTCTTCCACATGGCCTTTGATATAAAGTGGTTTTAAGTTCTGGGCCATTTTATAAGTTGGCATCTCATAGACCACTTTTATCAGTTTTCATCCTTCAGCATCATTATCTTGGCCAGCCTTAGGTTTCCATATGATGATCCTGAAGCGATCAATTTGTTGATCAGTCATTTCTATATGTTTGTTGTCTAGAAAAGAATCTTTAGGCAATGGTGCACATTAATTACCCCTCTGAGTTCTTTGAAAAGATCAAGTACCGGCATATCCTCATCTTGCTGATACACATCCCCATTCATGGCCGTTGGTTGGTCTGACTTGGCCATAAACTCCATTAGGAAAGTAAAAACCATGTTAGATGAAAAAGCCGTTGGGATGGTTACGAATTGGATAACTTCTATTTCAAAATCAAACATATTTAGCCAATCTTCAGAGTCACCATCATCTTCTGTCAGAGGTTCTAGTACGTTGTCCTCTTGTTTGTTAGGGAGGGGTTGGCTTGCTGATGCCTCAAGAGTGTCACTCTTTTTCGTAGCTCGGCATTCTTTGTTTCCATTCGGGCTTCCAAATGCTTTCGTTCTTACTCCCTTGTCTATTGTATATACCTTTGGTGTCTCCTTTTCTGGGACTTGGAGTAGGTTCTGGGGAACTTGGGATGCTCCACCTGGTGCCACCTTCCATGTTCCACTTTTGATGGTAAAACCATCCTAGGATGGTTCCTGAAAGAAGGATAGTGGATCGAGCGACATTCTCTATGCCTCAAGACTGGCAGTGTTGCTTCGCAGGGTGACTAACATGCAGAGGCTAGGCCTTGTTTCTTGGGGACCTACCTTTTTTGTTTTAGGAACATGATCCAGTCATGGACTGACCTTCTTTGTTTTAGGAACATGACTCGTTTTTGAATCAGTCTTTGTATTTCTTTAACATTTGAATCTCTCTGTCTTTTAACAGAGCTGGGTTGTTTAGGATGCACTTTTCTCCTACACCTTAGACAAAGTCCTTCTTCCACAAGACTTAGCTGATGTCTTAGTTTTGACAACTATTTTGTTCCTCTTGAGGCTGAATTAACTTCTTCGGCCTCCTTGATTTTTTGCAAGCTCCTTCATTGCTCATAGGTTGCCTGTAAGTCCCAGATTGTGGTTTTCGGTCAATTTTTCATACTACTCATAGATTCTATTATCGGTTTCTTGCCTTCCCTTTGAGAAGGGTTCTGATTAGCTGATTCAGTAAGATCCACCTTCGTTTGTGGCCTGGAAAGCTTTGTCATGTCAGGCGTTGTCATACTGGTGGTTGCCACAAGATTTCCTTCTCCACATTTTCCTATATGACATTTCGAAAAACAACGCATTATTAGTGGCATGTCTCCAAGAATTATGCCACTTGCAGTATTCTTTCCCTTTCATGTCATCGGCCTTGGGAATCCAATGTCCATCAGTTAATTTTATGGCCTTTTCAATTAACAAGGCATTGAAGATTAAGTCTGCTTTTATTAAGTCAAAAGTATAGACTTTCCCGGCCTCAAAGGTTTGCTTTCTAATAGCTGCATTGTTATTAACGAGTTTGCTCAGGATTGAGCAAATGACAGGTCATTTGACTATTACCTCGGCCATGTCTATCTCTCCCAAATCGAAGTCACATTCAGTGATATGGACTTCATAATTTGGGTCTTTATGCAAAGTGGGGGTATTTGTACAATACAACCGCGCTAAAAGAAAGAATTGCATTAGTTTTGATCACAACTTCCCGTTTTATCTGCAATTTGCATTACAATGCTAGTTTTAGACAATATGATTAATCTATGATAAGTTGTATTGTTTTAGCTACTATTTGTGCAGGTGAATGCTGCTGTATAAAAGACTGAAAGATTTGATAAAAAGGAGATGCTTTGTTTCAAAGAAGAAAGATTGAAGAAGAATTGCAGAGTTCGAGCGATCGACATAGTTCGAGCGATCGAGTTTTCGATCGATCGAAGGAAGTTAAAGCGATCGACAATTCAAGTTGTTAGATCGATCGAGAGAGTTTCGATCGATCGAAAGTCCCTTTTATCAGATTATACGCGCATGCAGCAGTTGCGGGTTTTTGAACCCTAGCTCTTAGGTTTACTATATATCTTCATATTGTATACGTCCAGGGAGGACGCCCAACTTTGTTTTATCAGTTTTAGATAGAGAGGAGAGAGTTTTCCTTGGTTTTTTGTAGGTTTCATTGAAGATTTAGCATTGTGAACTAGATTTCTTTAGTTAATACAAGTTATCTTCATTCCAGGTTCTTGATCTATTGCTTATTTGTTTTCTGCACTTAGTTAATCATAGTATACTTATTAATCTCGAGTAGTTTTATGTTAATTAGATCGTACTCACTAGTTTTATAGTTTTAATGCAAAACTTTCAAACAAACATTGTTTCAATGAACTTTTACGTTAAATATCAATCTGTGGTACTCCAGACAATGTCTGAGTAGTCCTAGGGTTGGGAAATCGCGATGAAATCGTGATTTCAGGCCTCTGCCATGCAATATTTTTTTCTTCCTGTGTTCGATCGATCGAAAGTATGTCGATCGATCGATACAGTGACTTAGTCGAGCGATCGAGGAAATTTCGATCGATCGAGAGATGAAGATATTCGATCGATCGAAAGCGCGTCGATCGATCGAGGGTTCTGATTCTTGAGAACACCTAAAACAGTATTCTAAGACTTTCTGTTTTAAGGATTTGTTATCAAATTGTCCCTAAATGCTCAGTTTGTCAAAACAGTCTTTAAACTTAAGGCCTTAAAGCATTTTCTTTCAATATATTTTGCAAACCACCCTCAATGCTAACACCATTGTAGGTGAGAGTCTTAACTATTGGATTAAACCGTTTTTATGTATTTCAAACTTAATTGTGATGATGTAGTCCCGGTCATGAAAGGGCTATTGATTTTATATCTTTAGAGAAGTACAGAATACTGTAGTAGGTGTACTCCTTTGAGCTTAATTGCAATTGCATGGTAGAAGGTTAGGTCACGGTGGATTCGCGTAATCCCAACACTTTCTTTTATTAAGAAGAACCGTTTCTTTTAGAATCGTGCTTAGTTAGTTAATCGTTAGTTAGTTAATCGATAGTTAAGTTAATTTAGTTGTCTTTAATTCTAGTAGCTGTTAACTGTGGAACTTTGTGTTCTACACTTCATTTTAAATATTGATTTTTGTTTTCTCTTTAGAGTCTAATCTAGGTAGTTTAATTCAACACCTTCCCTGTGGGATCGACCTGGACTTAATCCAGTTACTACTTGCACGTCTACCTACACTTGGGTATTGCACACAAGCGCACACAGAAAAAAATTCGTGTCAAGTTTTTGGCGCCGTTGCCGGGGAAGGCGACGAGTTAATTCTTAGATTACCTCAATCTCTTTTCATCTATTTCTCTTTTTGTTTTCTTTATTCTTTAGTTCTCTAGGTAAACCTTCACCCTAGGGACTCTCCTAGTTCATGTCCGAGAATTCTATCGAAGGATTCTTTGGAAATCCATTCTACTGCTCTGACTCTGATAGTTCCATCAACCCGATTATCACTCCAACTGCATCAATGGATGATCATCAGAGTGAAAACGGTGACAATGTTGTGGTGCCAATCGATGAGGCACTCCGTCCTCTTTGCGATCTTATGCAACCAGAACATGCACCTACGCCCTCTTGCATTCAAATCCCACCACACAATGGCGAATTTCAGTTTCGCAATGGGATGATTCAATTGCTTCCCACTTTTCATGGGATGGACAGCGAGAAGGCGTATTTACATGTCACCGATTTCGAGGATGTTTGCAAAACATTCTCGCAAAATTGTCCTAGGGAGGTGACGCATTTAATGCTATTCCCCTTCACTTTGAAAGATAAAGCGAAGGCGTGGCTTCACTCCCAAAAGCCTAATTCAATTTTCACCTGGCATGCGATGAGCACCGCATTTCTGAAGAAATTCTATCCTACTCGCATGACCACAGATCTTCAGCGTCAAATTAATTCCTATAAACAAAAGAGCAATGAAACCTTCACACAAGCGTGGGAGCGTTTCAAAGATTTGCTTCTCTCATGTCCACACCATGGGTTTGAGAAATGGCGAACGATCAGCTTCTTTTATCAGGGATTAAATGGTGAAACAAAGAAGTTGGTGGAAACAATGAGCTCTGGGCCATTTCTGCGAAAAAACACTGAAGAGGCTGAGGCCCATTTCGAATGGTTAGCTGAATACGCTCATGAATGGTCAAATTCTGACAATATCTCACAATCACAGATATACTGTGTAGAAGAGAAAAGCCTATATCAGCTAACCAATGAAGATCGCCTCATGACTAAGTACGCAGAGTTAGCAAAGAAGGTGGAAGAGTTAAGCATGAAAGGAGAGAGTTCTAGGCAAGTCATGCCTGAAGAACCATGTGGCACATGCAACATGTTGGGACATACAACTCAGTATTGTCCTAATGTGCCATATTTTCAAGAGCAAGCCCCTGTAGAGATGAATGCCAAGCAAGGTTTTCGAGGGGCGGGGAATTCCAACAATACTTTTCAAAGTAATAATAGATGGAATCACCCCGGTTTTGATTGGAGAAACAATGCTGGAGCCCAAAATCAATATCAACAGCAGCCCTACAACAATAATCAGTATCAAGGGCAAAACAATAGGCCGCCCCAGCATTACAATCAAAACAGAACTAATAATTACAATCAAGCTCAACCCTCTAATGCACCACAAACCAATGCCTATGTGCCCCCGCACAAGAAGGTGCAAGAGGAGGAGCCACTTGCTAATGCCAATCTAACGCAGCAACTCATCCAAATGATGAGTAAAATGTCTGCCACTTTAGAGAGGATAGATGCACGGCAAGAGAGCTCAGGAGGAACATTCCCTGCCCAACCACTTCAGAACCCCAAGGGACATAACAATGGTCCTAATAATCAAGAACATGCTAAAGCTGTGACCACACTGAGAAGTGGAAAAGTCATAGAAAAAGGCATACCTCTGTCCACTTCCGAAGTGTACAAAGAGGGGGAAGTGTTGGACGAAGAAGTTGAGCTACCATCTACTCGAGAGGAGGAGCCGTCTACTAATGACGAACCAATAAAGGAAAACCTAGAAGCTCCTAGAGTAGAAGAAGAAGTTGAGCGAAGGCCGGGAAAGGAATTTGTTAAGGAGGAACCACCAAAATGCCCCTTTCCTGCACCTTATCCTCAACGGTTGAAGAAACCCAAGAATGAGACGAAGAATCAGGAGTTTTTGGAATTGTTTAAGCAAGTTAAGATTAACCTTCCACTCCTAGATGCTATCAAGCAGGTGCCGGCCTATGCAAAGTATCTCAAAGATCTATGCACGGTCAAGAGGAGGCAAAGCGTGAAGAAACATGCTTATGTCGCGTGCCAAGCTAGCGCGATCATTCAAAACGAGTTGCCTCCAAAACTCAAAGATCCCGGTACACCTACTGTCTCATGCAGAATTGGGAATCAAAAGATAGACAACGCACTCCTTGATTTAGGAGCAAGCGTAAATCTGCTGCCATATTCAGTCTATAAACAGCTAGGGTTGGGTGAACTCAAACCCACTCGAGTTGCTTTGCAGTTGGCAGACAGATCCGTGAAATACCCTAGAGGGGTATTAGAGGACGTCCTGGTCCAGATAGACTCGTTTGTATTTCCGGTGGATTTTGTGATATTGGACACAGAACCTGTGTCTAATCCTGGTGCACATATCCCGGTTATCTTTGGACGGCCGTTCCTCAACACCATCGATGCCACAATCAAAATTAGAAGTGGTATCATGACAATCGTATTCGGGAACATGACATTGAATGTCAAGATCTTTTCTAATCCCCGACCTGAAGAATACGATGATGAGGAGGAAGTCCATTATATAGACACGGTTATTGAAGATGAAGTTGATTTGGTCGACTACAAAGATCCTTTGGAAGTTGTGATGACACAATTTGGCGATAACTATCAGCCTGAAGAATCAACTCCATTGGATGCTGACCTAAATCAGACGTGTCTTATGATGGATACGATAGAGGAGGATAGAGCCGATTGCATGTGGGTCATGCCATATGAACAACTGCCTCCTAAAACCAAATTGGTAATGCCCTCTAGTTTCCAGTTCCCGGAGTTAGAATTGAAGGAGCTCCCAAAAGAGCTGAAATATGCATTCCTAGGAACCGGAAAAACTTATCCTGTAATTATTTCATCAGCTTTAACTCATGAACAGGAAAGTAAGCTAGTGGATATGCTGAAAAAGCATAAGGATGCTATGGGATGGACAATTGCTGACCTCAAAGGCATAAGCCCATCCATATGCACGCATAAGATATATCTGGAGGAAGACGCCAAACCCTCAAGGCAAATGCAAAGGCGTCTGAATCCCAACATGCAAGAAGTGGTTAAGAAGGAAGTGCTTAAACTACTTGATGTTGGGATGATATATCCAATATCTGACAGTCCTTGGGTTAGTCCTACCCAAGTAGTTCCAAAGAAAGCGGGCATAACGGTCATTCCGAATAAAGAAGGTGAATTAGTACCGACACGTGTCCCCACTGGATGGAGGATGTGCATTGACTACAGGAAGCTAAATACTGTGACCCGAAAGGATCATTTTCCTTTGCCATTCATGGACCAAATGCTAGAACGAGTGGCGGGTCATAAGTACTACTGCTTCTTAGATGGATACAGTGGGTATAATCAAATTGAGATTGCTCCTGAAGATCAGGAGAAAACCACGTTCACGTGTCCATTCGGTACTTTCGCCTACCGACGAATGCCATTTGGCTTATGTAATGCACCGGCTACATTTCAGCGGTGCATGCTAAGCATCTTTAGTGATATGGTCGAAAACATCCTTGAAGTTTTCATGGATGACTTTTCAGTTTTCGGCCATAGCTTCGAGGATTGCCTCAGCAATCTCGAACAGGTTTTAATGAGGTGTGAGGACAAACACCTAGTCTTGAATTGGGAGAAGTGTCACTTTATGGTGACCAAGGGTATAGTTCTAGGCCACATAATATCCGATGAAGGAATCCAAGTGGATAAGGCTAAGATCGACATAATCTCAAACCTACCCGTCCCCCGTACAGTGCGAGACATTCGTTCATTTTTGGGGCATGCGGGTTTTTATCGTCGATTTATCCAGAATTTCAGTGCAATCTCTCGACCCCTTTGTCAACTTCTTGTCAAAGATGCACCTTTCGAATGGTCAGAGAGTTGCCAGAAGACCTTCGAGGATTTAAAAGATCTCCTCACCTCCGCACCTATAATACAGGCACCCGACTGGAGTTTGCCTTTTGAATTAATGTGCGATGCTAGTGATTACGCCATTGGCGCAGTCCTAGGCCAGAGGAAGGACAATAAGCCGCATGTGATATACTATGCCAGCCGAACCTTAAATGAAGCTCAAATGAATTATACTACTACTGAAAAGGAGCTGCTGGCCGTAGTATTCGCTCTGGACAAGTTTAGGTCTTACCTGATAGGGTCGCCAATCGTCTGCTTTACAGATCATTCGGCCCTCAAGTATCTTTTGTCAAAGAAAGACGCTAAACAACGGCTTATCCGCTGGATACTCTTACTCCAAGAGTTTGATTTAACAATCAAGGACAAGAAAGGAGTAGAGAATGTGGTTGCGGATCATTTATCCCGGTTGACTTTTACCGATAACACTGAATCCCAATTCATTAAAGATGAGTTCCCAGATGAACAGCTACTGGCAGTAAGTAGTCTGCCTTGGTATGCTGATGTGGTAAACTACCTGGTCACGGGTGAAACACCGACCCATTGGTCGAATCAAGATAGGAAACGGTTCCTCTCGTTTGCACGCCATTTTTTCTTTGATGACCCATACCTTTTCAAATACTGTGCTGATCAGGTCATCAGGCGTTGCGTACCCAACGAGGATATAACCGTTATCTTAGCGTCATGCCATTCTGAGGCATGCGGGGGCCATTTTGCGTCGCAGAAGACCGCACAAAAAGTGTTGCAAAGCGGTTTTTACTGGCCCACAGTCTTCAAAGATGCTTATTCCTTTTGTAAGACATGCCAACGCTGTCAAAAGCTTGGAACCATTTCTAAAAGGAATTCTATGCCTCTAACCCCTATCATCACAATTGAAATATTTGATTGTTGGGGCATAGATTTTATGGGCCCATTTCCCAAGTCGAATAACTGTGAGTACATACTCCTTGCCGTGGAGTATGTATCGAAATGGGTAGAAGCGATACCAACGAGACGAAATGACCACAGAACGGTCATGTCATTTCTCAGAGAACATATTCTGTCTCGTTTTGGTACTCCGAAAGCTTTACTAAGTGACCAAGGCAAGCATTTCTGCAATAGGCCCTTGGAGTCACTTCTCAAGAAATACGGAGTCCATCATAAAATCGCTCTTGCTTATCATCCACAGTCAAATGGGCAAGCAGAATTGGCTAACCGAGAAATCAAGCATATTCTCGAGAAAACGGTTAGTTCCAATCGAAAAGACTGGGCATACAAATTGACTGACGCGTTATGGGCATACCGTACTGCCTATAAGACGAATCTTGGAATGTCCCCGTATAGACTAGTTTACGGGAAAGCTTGCCACCTTCCGGTTGAAATTGAACATAAAGCTTATTGGGCGACACGCTCATTGAACTTTGATATTCAAGAGGGAGGTCAGCTACGCAAGCTCCAACTTGCAGAGCTAGAGGAAATACGACGAGATGCGTATGACTCTGCAAAGTTGCATAAGGAAAAGTTGAAGGCTCGACACGATCGTACGATTTTTCGTAAATCATTTGAGCCGGGGCAGAAAGTGTTGCTGTATGACTCTCGCCTCCATCTTTTCCCAGGAAAACTCCATTCCCGGTGGACAGGTCCGTTCATCGTAAAGACTGTTTTTCCACATGGGGCGGTTGAGATTGTCAATCCCAAGAACGATGAGTGTTTCAAGGTCAATGGCCAAAGATTGAAGCCGTTCTTGGAGAATTTTCGCACTGAAGTGGAGCACATCCAGCTGGATGAGCCCACCTATTTCACCACTTAAAAATCTCAAGTGGAATTCCAACTTGTTGTTGTATTTCTTTTCTTTCCTTGCATTTGAGTTCTTTCTTTCCTTTGTGTTTGGTTGTTCTCTCTTTCGTAATTGTGATTTAGTTCTAATCCATTATTCCTTAAACCACTCTGCTGCAGGTGAATATGCGAGGAGATGATGTCCATTCTATTGGTTCATGGGCTGATTCCGAGTGCTGTTGTGGCACCTGGACTGAGGGTGAACCCACGCCCTGCCCCTTGCATCCTTATGATCCTGAGGTTCACACTCGAATCAATGGTTCCATCGGATATATCCCATTCGACCCTGCTCTCCTGGACATCAATCCGTTTGAAAATATGGATTTTCCTAATGAGGAGGAGTTGGATGACGAAGACGACCTATACATGGGGAGAATGGTGGATGATGCCCTCATGGCCCAATGGGAAAACGATGATATGTGGGAGCCATGGGAAGATCATATCCTCCAGGATGTCATCCCAGAACGCCACAATGCCGTCTTTGTTTTCGTGGATGATTTCCTCATGCTTGAGTTGGTCCCATACCGCTATGTGCACTTGAGCTATTTGCTTTTCAGGCTTCAATGCCCTTTGCCTGCTAGTGCATTTTGGGAATCTCTGCCGATAGTGAGGTTGGAACTTGGTCATTTTTTTTCTGTGTTCTGTTTGTTTCTGTTCATTGTTTTTCCTTTCGTATTGTATTTCTTTTGTTCCGTTATCTTGTTGTCGTTTTGTTTATTTTTTGATTTTTGTTTTTCTTTTCTTTGTCAGGATTGTCACTATGAATCTTCCGTACCCACCTATTTTCCTTCCACATCAGCTCTTTCATGGCTTATACATTCAACGGCCACAGACTCCGCCACAAGAGGAATGTCCATTGCGCAATGTCACTCCGTTATCTCTATCTCCATGCGGATCACCTCTTGATAATGCTATCACTTCCTTAGAGACTCCAGATTTGTTCGATGATGTCCTTGCTGCTTTCCGACTATTCTGGGAAAGGGAATCATCGAGCCTGGACTCCGTTTTTGAAGATTTGGTGCGGCATGAAGCAATTGTGGAAGAGGATCTTTTCACACTCGAAGAATAGTGCCACCCTCCAGTTGTTTTCATTCATTTCCTTTTATGTTTAGCAATTGGAGTGTAATCTTTGACAGACATGTTTTTGGTTTTAGTTTTATTTTAGTTTTCTTTAGTTAAATAAGGTTTAAGTACCAATTGGGAGGCAATACTGTGTAGTTTGGATGTTTTTAAAAGGTTTTATTTCTATCAAATTGCAATTTTTCTAGTGTAAGGATGAGTTTTTGGCTTACAGGCCCTGTTTATGCACTGTTCTTTCTTTCTGCTGTTTGTCCAGAATATTTTAGATCTGTTGGGGGTACTTATTTCATCCATTCTGTGATATCTTGGAATTTCCAAGTTCGATCGATCGAATGTCTCTCGATCGATCGACGATTTCTTATCCTCGATCGCTTGAACACTTTCAATCGATCTAAGTTTCGATCGATCGAACAATCTCGATCGATCGCGATTTGTATTTAACCGAGGCTTCCAGCGTACATTTCCTCAGTATTTTCATCTCCTTCATCACTCTCGAGCGATTGAGCGCAGAGGAGCACACCCGAGGCGACTTTTGGGTTCCCTTCATTCCACTCGGTTATTCAAGGAGCTCTCCCTCCCCAGATCATCACCCTCAACTCCGGCATCCTCACCACTACACGCACCTCGAGGTAAGACCTCGAGTTCCCCCTTCACTTCACTTGATTCCATTTCTTATGGGAGTGCCCCCAGTGTGTTTTTCCGCTTTTTCTTTGCTTGTTTGTCGTGTTTGGTTTGTGTTTGGGCCGTTTCTGTTCTCAGAAATGGTTCCTGCACATTCGCTGTTCTCGATCGATCGAGCTAGGTTCGATCGCTCGAACCTTGCACCTTCTCAATCGATCGAACTAGTTTCGAGCGCTCGAACTTTGCCTTTTCTCAATCGATCGAACATAGTTCGATCGCTCGAAATCCAGCAGTTTCACCTTCTTTTCATTTTTTATCTTGTTTTGATTTCTTTTCTGTTTCTCTTCTATTTTCAGGGGCCCACAATGAACCCTGTTACGGGTTACCACAGGGAGAAGCCCTTTGACCTTGCTATTCCTGATCCGATCCCACACCATGGCTTCCGGAACATCCCCGACCGCCAGTGGTTCACGAGATATTTTCAGACTAGGCCGGTCATGCTAGAGCGACCACTCGAGACAGTCTGGCTCGATATCCCCTGGTTCCTCGCCCGCATCCAGGCCATGCCACACTGGTACGATTTGCTCTCTCGGGCAAAGAGAGTGAATCTCGCATGGATTCGCGCAGCTTGCGCGACGATGATCAGAGATCCCGGTGCCGCATTCACACTACGATCATTCTTTCGCGGCCGGGAGATCGTGTTCAGCCCTGCTACCGTTTCCGCTGCTATTGGAGTCCCTGAGGTGCCTGATTGTGTTTGCCCACACCGTGACGGTACACCAGTGCTCTCACCCACTGCTGTGATCCGAGAGCTTACTGGAGGTGCATTACCGAGCTGGGATGGTAGGGCACTGATTGCTGATATTTACTTGACCGATGATTACCATATGCTCCACCTCGCGTTGAGCAACTGTTTATTGGTCACCTCCTACCGGGAGAAGATTGCCCCCTGGTATGCTCATGTGTTATATGCCATAGGGACGGGGTTGCCTGTTTGTTTGCCTCGCTTATATATTGACTTCATGAGGCACCCCACTCGCTACACTGCTGCCAAGAAGCACCTGAAAGGTGCTTGGGCTATACACAGAGTGATTGAGCATGCTGGCCTCCTTCCCTTACCTGGCGATGCGACATCACAGGCTCGCAGTCGTTTTGGTGAGGCTGCTTCTCGCCGCTCAGATGCTCAGAGGAGGAGGAGAAAGGGCAAGGGGAAGGCGAAAGTTGGAGGGAAGAGGAAGAGAGCTGATGGCACCGATACTGAGGGTGCGGCTTCTGGGACGCCCACTGAGGCTGAGGAGCCAGATTCGGAGGAGGATGATCCCGTTCAGGAGGTGGCACGTTTTGAGCTGAGACAGAGATCTCAGGCTCCAGCCCAGGGAGAGTCGTCATCTGCGCCTCCCCCGACTATTCACGATCTATTATTGGAGGAGAGGGAGGCACGGATACGGCTTGAGGGTAAGATCGATCATATCTCTACCCTGCTGACTACACTGCTGGTCCAGCTTGGGTTTGACCGGTTTGTGCCCCCATCTGCTGCCACTGCACCACCACCTGCTGCTGATCCATCCCCTACTGCTGTTCCAGTTACCACTGCTGCTGATCCATCATCATCCGCTCCATCCACGACCGATCTTCCATCTACTTCTGCTGATATTCCGCCAGCTACCGCCCAGCCACAGCCTGCTCCCATCGACATCCCGTCTGATGTGGCTGAGGATGCTCCGTCTGGAGTTGATTAGTATTCTTAGGGGAGGTGGTGTTTCTGTATTTATGTTTTTGTTGGTGTTTTGGTTTGGTTTGGTTGGACAGGTTGGTTTATGTTTTTATGTTTTTTGTTTTGTGGTTGTTTTGGGCATGTATGGATATTACTACTGTTATTTCAGTTCTCTTCATTCCAGTGGTTACTGTTGTTTGGATCATAGTTTTACTTGTTTTATCTATTGATCTGTTGTTTTGGAGATTGTGTTTTATATTTTCTATGCCAGATTGCTATGCTTCGTAGCATCGCGTTACACTATACAGGTGATACCTATCTATTTTAATTGTTGAAAATCAACTTCTGGGACTCTGTTGTTTTCAGTTGGGGGTAGGAGATAATAGATAGGTATACACCCGTGACGATTTAGTTTTGCACTTGGATATGCTTTAAATTTAAGAACACAGTTTGTTAAAATTTTGAAATTTTGAAATTTCATTGGATCGTATTGATAGAATAACTCTGAATACTCTCTCCTGCTGGTTAATTAGGCAATGATACATTTGTAGTATTCTTATCTTTTTATGGATTAAATCCACGCGTTTTCTGTATCACTGAAATAAATTGCATTTGTAAAGCTAGTATGTACCCAATATTTGTGCACACTAATTGACAGCCATGTAGAAAACCTGAAAATTGAGTTAAAATGAATATTGTACGAAAAGAACAAGTAGTGGAAGCTAATAACCCTTGGTGAGCTTTTGAGCTAATCTTCATTTCTGAGGGAATTCTCATACATTGTCGAATGGTTTTTCTTGCATATACTGGTGAATTCGTTGTTAAGTCTCAGTTTTCGTTAAAAGTTTTGACTGCTTGTTAGAGGAGAACGTTCAGGATTTACCAATTAAACTCAATGAACACTTAAGTGCTAAAAATTGAAAGTTGAGAAAATGATTCAAGCCATCGTTTACCCATTCCTTTACTTAATATAACCCACCTACATTCATTGTTTCGTTTCACCCCTTGATCCCACCTCAGATAAATATTTCCAATAAAAATCACAAGAATCTAAATCCTTGATTTATACCTTGACCTCATCGAACTGTTTGATAAAATTTTATTGAGAATGAGTCATCAAAGTATGTGAAATGGAAGGAAGTTGTTGTGGGACATTCTTAAAAAAAAAAAAAAAAAAAAAAAAAAAAAAAAAAAATGATGATGAATGAAGGAGTTATATATAAAAAAAAAAAAAAAAAGCATATGAAATGAATGGGAGATTGGGTGGAGAAAAGAATGAAGAATAAAAAGAGAAGTGGAAATTCCATCACATACTAAAAAAAAAAAACAAAGCACACTCTTCTCTACAACACCCCCACCTACTAAATAAAAGCCATAATTCAAAGTCTTGAAGATTCTCAACAATTGATTTGAACATGGAAGTGTGAGTTGAGTTATCCACGGTATTTCGCTCCTCTAGTAAGTAGTATTCCATTCATGAGACTTTACACTCTTGAATGTCCGTTTTTCATAGAGTCAGGTATGAAAGCATTAGCACTTAGAATATTATCTTTATCAAAGCTTTCATACTATGTGCGATCATTATAAAGCAAGTTTCTGAGAGACGTTGTTTTTGAGTGTGACCAATGTGAGAATTGAGCTAAAACTGCAAGTTGCCCAAGTACAATAATCTAGATAACTCTTAATAAGGGTTGGGCGCATGGTTGTTGATTCCACACACACACGGGTGCATGATGGTAATACATTTGTATATTTTACTTGGTAATATAGGGGAACATGTGGATCTCTTTCATGGGTTGATAGAGGATATTATATCCTTGTAGAGTTGAATTAACAGTTTAATGGGGGGGAGATGTCATAAGTGATTCTAAATCTTTTTGAGCTTAAAATTGGAGAATTTTGTGGGTATATTCACTGCAAACCCTCACGAGACAACACTCGTCCACTAGGGGGAACCTAGGGGTTTAACGGCTTGTTGCATTCGCTAAATGCAACCGCGATTCCTGCGAAAGTGAGTTAGGATTTTTTTTTTTTTTTTTTTCTCTCTAGCTTAGTTTAGGTTGTTTTTAGTTTTTCGTTGTTTCTTAGTTGTGGTAGTATTAGTTTAGGAGTTTTTATTTTATTTTATTTTCGCTTTATCGCTAGGGACTAGCAATAAGCTAGTTGGGGGTTGTGCAAAGTGGGGGTATTTGTACAATACAACCGCGCTAAAAGAAAGAATTGCATTAGTTTTGATCACAACTTCCCGTTTTATCTGCAATTTGCATTACAATGCTAGTTTTAGACAATATGATTAATCTATGATAAGTTGTATTGTTTTAGCTACTATTTGTGCAGGTGAATGCTGCTGTATAAAAGACTGAAAGATTTGATAAAAAGGAGATGCTTTGTTTCAAAGAAGAAAGATTGAAGAAGAATTGCAGAGTTCGAGCGATCGACATAGTTCGAGCGATCGAGTTTTCGATCGATCGAAGGAAGTTAAAGCGATCGACAATTCAAGTTGTTAGATCGATCGAGAGAGTTTCGATCGATCGAAAGTCCCTTTTATCAGATTATACGCGCATGCAGCAGTTGCGGGTTTTTGAACCCTAGCTCTTAGGTTTACTATATATCTTCATATTGTATACGTCCAGGGAGGACGCCCAACTTTGTTTTATCAGTTTTAGATAGAGAGGAGAGAGTTTTCCTTGGTTTTTTGTAGGTTTCATTGAAGATTTAGCATTGTGAACTAGATTTCTTTAGTTAATACAAGTTATCTTCATTCCAGGTTCTTGATCTATTGCTTATTTGTTTTCTGCACTTAGTTAATCATAGTATACTTATTAATCTCGAGTAGTTTTATGTTAATTAGATCGTACTCACTAGTTTTATAGTTTTAATGCAAAACTTTCAAACAAACATTGTTTCAATGAACTTTTACGTTAAATATCAATCTGTGGTACTCCAGACAATGTCTGAGTAGTCCTAGGGTTGGGAAATCGCGATGAAATCGTGATTTCAGGCCTCTGCCATGCAATATTTTTTTCTTCCTGTGTTCGATCGATCGAAAGTATGTCGATCGATCGATACAGTGACTTAGTCGAGCGATCGAGGAAATTTCGATCGATCGAGAGATGAAGATATTCGATCGATCGAAAGCGCGTCGATCGATCGAGGGTTCTGATTCTTGAGAACACCTAAAACAGTATTCTAAGACTTTCTGTTTTAAGGATTTGTTATCAAATTGTCCCTAAATGCTCAGTTTGTCAAAACAGTCTTTAAACTTAAGGCCTTAAAGCATTTTCTTTCAATATATTTTGCAAACCACCCTCAATGCTAACACCATTGTAGGTGAGAGTCTTAACTATTGGATTAAACCGTTTTTATGTATTTCAAACTTAATTGTGATGATGTAGTCCCGGTCATGAAAGGGCTATTGATTTTATATCTTTAGAGAAGTACAGAATACTGTAGTAGGTGTACTCCTTTGAGCTTAATTGCAATTGCATGGTAGAAGGTTAGGTCACGGTGGATTCGCGTAATCCCAACACTTTCTTTTATTAAGAAGAACCGTTTCTTTTAGAATCGTGCTTAGTTAGTTAATCGTTAGTTAGTTAATCGATAGTTAAGTTAATTTAGTTGTCTTTAATTCTAGTAGCTGTTAACTGTGGAACTTTGTGTTCTACACTTCATTTTAAATATTGATTTTTGTTTTCTCTTTAGAGTCTAATCTAGGTAGTTTAATTCAACACCTTCCCTGTGGGATCGACCTGGACTTAATCCAGTTACTACTTGCACGTCTACCTACACTTGGGTATTGCACACAAGCGCACACAGAAAAAAATTCGTGTCACTTTATAATAAGTGCCTTTTAACAAATTTCTCATTTATTGCTTGTCCATTAAAATGCTCTCGCACCGGGCTGCCCTGAAGGCCAATTCAAATAGATCTATGAACTCCATTCCATCAAACCTTTTCTAGAGTTCAAAATTCAGTCCTCTAATGGCTAGTTTCACGAATTCACTCTCGGGGAGAGTGATTCGGCATCGATATTTGGCCTTTTGAATCAGGCAATATATGTTTCAATCAATTCTCTAGATAATTGATGCATTTTTGACAAGTTAGCCATGTTTCAGGCTCTATCCGATAGAACTGCCCATGAAATAGCTCTTCCATTTGTTGCTAATTGAATACTAAATTGTTAGGCAAATTAGCACCCGGGTGAAGGTTATTCCTATTAGTAAGTTAGGGAATAACCTCATTGTCAAAGGTTCACTGCCCCTCACGTTGACCACACTGTTCTGTAAATTGGCAAATGTGTTCCAAGGTAGACTACTCACTTTCTCCAAAAAATAGAGAAAACCTTGGTTTCTTATAATTTATGGGGAATTCAACCTAGTCAATATAAGCCGGGTATGGATGATGATACATAGGCTGATGATTCTTCTCATAAAGGGGCCATATTCCTCTTGAATGGTCTCAACCAGTTGATTCCTATCGATGTTTATCCTGGGGCCTGGTCGGTTTACCACAGGCGGTAACACAACATGTTGCTCTTGGTTCCTGTGTAGCCAGAACTCTTGTTCGGCCCTACTTGCCCCTAACGTGTTTCTTGGTTGCTCAAAAACAGGCTCTAAAAGAGGCCAGCCCTGGTTTTGGGGGTGTTAGAATTGAGCTCAGTCTCGATCATTATGACCTAAACCAATATTTGTTGGTCCATTAAAGCCAACTTGCCCCAGAGCTGCCGAAGGTCCAAGTTGTCCTTCGAATGCTTTCTTGGGGGTAGTATATTCCTAGATCAGGTAGACGTCTACTTTCCAGATTCGGGTTCCTGGACGAGGTAGCTGTCTCCTTACCAAGATCCATCCTATCTTCCCTTCGAATGGCCGGTGACACATACTTAGCGAAGAGAGATGGCTCTTTGTATGATTCAATGATGGCGTCATGCTTACATTTAGGGCTAGGAGAGAAAGACTTAACTGAGAGGACGGCCTCCATCATCTTAGTTAAATTTTTTATAGACCTTCCCAGTGCTAGGTTATTTTCTCGTATTTTCCTATAAACATTAATGGCTTCTGTCCCTTGTGATATTAGGGGAGCCAAAGTGTCAAGCAATGGGGCTAGAATGCTCTAATTAAGCATAGAGAAAGCATTCCTTCCTTGAAGGTGATGATGGTCGTCTCTGGATGGCCAAAAGTTTCTTCATCACCTTCTCCAGAAAATTCATTCTCTAGTCTAGTTTTTTTCCCTAGTAAGTATATTCCTTTTCCAATTCTTTTGGGGGCATGGTTTCAAACCACTGCTTTAGACACAAGTGGTCCCACCGGGTGTGCCAAAATTGTTCGCTCTTATTATTTTGCTTCAGGCATGCCAGAGCTGTTTAAAGCTCAATTGTGTATATGAAGGCAAACATGGTTTTTCCTAGTACTTTGTGCGAGTGATGCACGATCTGACTTCTATCATAATGGTGATTGTTTAAAACTAGTAGGAAAGTACCCTAGTGAAAGGTTCTTTGACAGTATTGAAGCACACAACTCAAATTATGTCATAAAGATGTGGAAAGCAACCAAAATAAATCAACAAGCTTTAAAGGGCAAATCATACTACCTTGGAGAAAAAAGACATTTTGATGACCAAAAACTTGGAACTAATATTATGTAAGGACTTAGAAACAAACTATGAGTTGCACTAAAGTAATAGAGAGATGATGAATGACAAAGGAATGCTTTGTAAAAGGTATAGTGTACTTGGTATGCTTTTTGGGATTTTGTTTGAGACGTAGGGTCCTTTTCTTCTTGGAATGTCTTGTATTTATAGGGAGAAGCACCTGCTTCTAGTGGTTGAGGCTGAACGACCTCGGTGAGTTGCGCCCAATGAGCTTTGGCCACGTCGGTGTTTCTTTCAGCTTCCAAAACTCTTTCATTGGTTGAAATATAGCTCTATCTGTCTTGTCACTTGCGTTTTTATCATGAGCTCTAACAACTTTTGGGGATTTCTCTCATCCTTTGGAGATATATGTTTCTTGGAATCCATGTAATGCTTCATCAAGTCGATGGGTGATGAACAAACAACACGATGAGGAGGCAACACGATGATGAGGCCATCATCCATACTTATCGTGCTTATGCATTTTTTGGGTGCATACACTTACTTCACTTGGAGTCTTGTCTTGGACTGTTGAACAGTTCACGGTTTAGATTGGACTTGACTTGGTAAATCAATTCATTCATTACAATTTGAATTTACAAATTACACGTAACACACTACAGAGTAATCTAAGTTTGGAAAACAGTTTTAAACAGTAACATAAGTTGTGGTATAATAAACTGAGTTTTTTCAACAAACAATTTTGAAATCATTATTTTTTCATAACTGTAATAAAAAAATTGTGGTATAATAAATTGATTTTTTTTTCAACAAAACATTTTGAAGATTTCAAATTGTTTTTTAAAACTTTTTTTAAGTTGAAAAAATTTTGCTAACCCGTGGGCTAACTCGCAAATCAAACCGTGGGCCAACTCGCGGATCAACCCATCAACCAACCCAACACTCTAATTAGTGAGTTGACTCGTCTCACCCCACCCCGCCCCGTAGACCCACGAATTCGTGGGCCTGGTCGAATTAGTATTATTTCACTTTTGAGTCGCCCTGCGCCGCCCCTCCCCGCCTCGCCTGTCTCACCGTCCCGTCCCATGACCCTTCTCAATTCGTAAGTGTGGCAGGACAGGGCGACCCACTCCGTTTAACACCCCTATCTCTACTACAATTACTTAAATTTTAAGGGAACTGACATCTTTGAAATACTAAGATAGCAAGTTATACTAAATATTTGGGTAAATTATGGACCTCCCCTGAGGTATGGCTTAATTACACAAGAACCTCTCTTGTATTTTGAAAAATTACGCTAACCTTCCTTGAGGCTTGAGGTTAAGTTACACTCACCTCCCCTCCGTTAGTAGATCATCTATCCCCTGACGAAAATTGATGTTGTAACTAATTTTTAACTACCTAATGCCAAAAATACCATTGCTTATCCTAATACTAAAAAATAGGAATAATTACACAACCTCCCTTTAGATATGACCTAATTACATGGACCTCTCTCATTACAATGTTTTTTTGTTAAAAAAATTTCTCTCTCGCACTTCCTCCCTTGTTCCCTTATCAACAAAAATTAATTTTTTTTTTCGAAATTTAGAATCATTTCTCTTATATTTTAAAATGATAATATTGCCCTTACTATTTTCACAGTCCCAAATTTTTCATGAAGCACATAAAGTTCTTTCCAACAAACCAATTTGAAGATTGTCCAAATTCTTTTGACCTATCATGTCCGTCATATTTATTCCATAGACATGAGAAATTGAAATAGGCAAGGAAAAAAATATTAGACCCAAGAAATTTAAATTATGAAATTGAAGAATTTGAAGAAATGCTTGAAGAAATTGCACATCTTAGAACTGGAAAGAATTTGAAAAAAATTGAAAGATACACTTCTTAATGGTACAAAAAAGTTTAACCCAACCCTTTCTCATTGCAAAAGCAATTTTTGTTATACTAATACTTATGCGCAAACTGTAAATCTAGTTAGGGTTTTGTGGGTGATAAGGGAGGTCCGTATAATTTTTTGAAATACAAGGGAGGTTCATGTAATTAGACCATTTTTTAGCAAACGTTTGTGTAATTTAATGTAGGGCCAGTTTAGTACTTTCATTTATTCCATCATGAATCCAAACGTTACTGAGAAGAGAGGTCCTTGTAATTTCTCAAAATACGAGGGAGGTCTGTGTATTTAAGGCAAACTTCAAGAGAAGCATGTGTAATTAAACGTAAATGTTTTCATGCGAATTTAGTGGTATTTAACTATCTTTTGTGTTAAATCTTTTGCCCCCCCCCCCCCCCCCCCCGCCGCATTTTAAGGTGTTGGACAACTATCATTAGGTGAAGACTAATCTTGTGGTCCCCAAATAATTTGGTAGTGGAGTTAGTTAAATTTCATCTCGTAATTAGAATTTTTGTGCAAAAACAAAAAAAAAATACTCACATTGGATTAATTGACTTTAAAGGACAAACCACTAGATGAAGTTAATCCCGTGGTCCTCAAATAATTTGGTAGTGGAATCACTTAAATTTCACTAGAAGTTGTTTCATAATTAGAATTTTGGTAAACAAAATCCCTCATCTTGGATAAGGTGACTTTAAAGGACAAGCCACATTTTATTTTGGTTAAAAGTTCATGAATAGTGAAACTTAATCAAGTCAAATTCTCAAGTTAAATATCTTCATATATTATGTGAAAATTTTAAATCTTAACACAAGTTCCGTAGAATTTTATATAAATATCATCTGTTGAGTGACTTTTTACTAAAATAAAAAAAATAGGTTTGACCTAGACCAAAAGAGTCTATTTTAAAGGACTTTTAACTAAAATTCCCTTTGATAATTCTACTACCGCTTTTGTCGAGAACCAAATTTGAAATTGTATTTTTACAATTTCAACAATTTCAAATTTGGTTCTCGACAAAAGCGGTAGTGGAATTAGTGACCACAACATTGATACCTACAAATTTAGGTGAAACCATTGATATTTACAATTTCATTTCCTTTAATCATAACCATCTCTATGATGCACGAATACACTATTCATGCATGCTTTGTGAAACTCGCATCACAACATATGTATCTAAGCAATGAAATTAAGATCTTTTGCCAAACAAATTTTAAACAGTTAAATACAAACCAATTCTGATTGAAAGCAATCAAATTTTATTAATGCATTTGACAATCATACAAATTTCTTTTGAAAATGAATCAAAAGTTAAAAGAATTACAATGTTTGTAATACGTGAAGATAATCATAATCAATGCTAATTGCAACATCAGGGCCCTTATAAGCTAAAATGGAGAGAGAGAGAGAGAGAGAGAGAGAGAGAGAGAGAGAGAGACTGTAGATTTTTAAGCTGAATTGGAATGAACCATACTCAACGATAGCTGCGGTAGACAGGGCTGTACATGCAGCTCTCTGCATAGTTGACAAGATCCTTAGGTTGAGGAAGACGAGAAGCAAGACCTGTTTACGAAACAAAACAGTAAAAAAATTTCATGAATGGAATAACTTTTATCCATAGAACGTATGTTAACATTGATATACTTTATATATATATATATATATATATATAGAGAGAGAGAGAGAGAGAGAGAGAGAGAGAGAGAGGGAAAAAGGGTAGAAATGAAGATGGAAACAAGTCAAGTGAGACTTATTTGCAATGAGAAGTTAAGAGCATCATTCCAGCAGTCTCCAACTCATGTCTTCAATAAGACTGGCTTTTTTTGAAAAAAAATAATAATAATAATAATATGTGTTTGTTACGGAAGTGATTTTTTTTTTTTCGTGATACATTTACCATTTCTTATAGAGATCTAGAGAGAGACAGAAAAACAAAATAATTGTAGAGTAGGAGATTAAAACATGTTAGGATTGTGCCTAAAATTCTATTAGTGGAATTATTTCCTAATTATGATTTGATTCCTTATTTGATGGTTTCCTTGTCAAATACGGATTTCTTTTATGGTGGAAGTTAACTAGTTTTTAGGAATATATGCGAGAGTATTCCTTATTGTACAAGACTTACCATAGGGGTAAACCCTACTACAACTAGGATTGGGACTCTACAATCTATATAAATATAGGCTTACTAAAGGGATTGATAAGATTGGTTGGAAATCTTCTACATACATAAGAGAGGGCTGCAAACTAGTGAGGGAGAGATTAGTTTCTAGCAATTGTGTGTGTCATATAACTTAGTTGAAGAGTTATACACATGAGGTCTTGAGTGCTTGTAATCTTCATATTAATCGAGGTGATCGTCTTTGCACGTAGACGTAGGCATTGTTGGGCCGAACCACATTTCAATCTTGTTGTGTTAGTTTGCTTGATTTTTCTTTCGTGATTGTGTCGTTCTTGTTCTATTTATCTCCATCTTTGTGGGTGTAGTTTTTCTTGTTGTGATTGTGTGCCCATTCCCAACAAAACATGATCAGTGAGAGTTATTTATTATAGAAGTTGAGGAGCACAGTTTCTGTGTCTTCATATGCAAAACTCCATCTCCAACTTAAAAAGCAAAAGCAAGACATGCATTTGTGGAAATTAAAATTTGTCATAGGATGCATCTTTAAAATAAGTTTAAAACGAAAATGATAATGTAATAATAATTGATGAGCTTTTTTTGAAACGAAAAAAGGGGGAAACGAAGAGAATTTAATACGATTGGGGAAAATGCATTTTGAAGACGTCATTCCAAACACACCCTTAATAAATAGATGAAGCTGACTGAGCTTTGTTTAAGCAAACCGAATTGTCGAAAGAGACTCACCGAGCTCATATGCCTTAGCAGCTACATTAGCAGCAATGTGGGCTGATATCTTTCTGATATTAGAGAATGGTGGGTATATTAACCCCTTTTTGTAGTTTTCTTCTGTCACTTGAGCTGCCAAAGCTTCCGCTGATCGTGATGGTGAAAAAATGAGTCAAGTCAAAAGCCTAGAAATATATTTTCTTCACCATGAAGTAAAAGATAATGAAAAGGCTTTTACATCACTAGCACAAATCACTTCAATTTGAGGGAATTTAATCGTTATGGGGTGTTTTTCTCTCAGGCTCTAGTTAATTCATCAATTTAGTAACGGAAAAAAATATATATAAAACAAAATAAAATAAAATTTGAGGAAAGCAATTTTCTTTGCCAATTGTCGCGACCACTGGCTTCTCAACAACCCAAGATTTAGTTCTTCTTAGTTGGTACATACAGGCTGCCAATCATCAAAAACTTACTAAATAAGTTGGTACTTACAGGCTGCCAAAAGCAGATCATCATGCACGCGAATTGTACCGGACATGATCAATCCCAAACCAAATCCCGGAAATATGTAAGCATTATTTGCCTGCAATTAAAAATAGATCTCCATTGAAATATTGGAAATATATATGACTCAAAGTTGAAACATAGATAAAGTTGTGGGTATAAGTTCGGACCTGGCCAGGCACAAAAACTTTCCCGTTATATTCAACGGGGTCGAATGGACTTCCACTGGCAAAGATTGCACGACCCTACAAAATGAAAGGACATGGAAGGGGGAGAAAAAGAGTTTTTCTTAGTATATAGTAATACTGCTATTAATTTGCATACATAATACGAGATATAACTCGAAAACTTCTTGAAGGCACGTTTGGGCGCCCTTGAACGCAATCATTACAATCATACTTCTGCATCACATTTTAACTACAAAGATGATGATTTTGAATGGGTTCATTTTAAAAAAGTTATGCTCATTATTGCAGTCATGTTTAAAAATCATAAACTGTCGTTCTAAGAAAATATTGGAATTGTTGTGTAACAAGAAATAGGATGGGATCTCTTATTTGCGGTTTTTTTTTTTTTGCTGCTAAAGAAAAAGTGTTAGAGAGGGGCAATCGTAGGTGGCCTACCTCCCTGGACGTGACCATGGGAACCTCCTACCGCGGGGCCAAGGGTTCCTTGACGGGACGCCCCCGTTGAAGGCGTAGTAGTAACCAGGAGCCTGTTTGGCCAAAGCTGTCCCCCCTCCCCCGCCAAGCCCCACAATGGGAGTCCTTGTTGCGTAGGACCAATCGCAAGCCAAACTGAGGTTTAACTCCGCCAGCAGAGTTCGGTGACAACAAATCCACTGACTTGCGCCCCCCCTCCCCCCAAATCAAACTTGGGACCTACTTGTCCACAACAAGAGCCCGAACCACTGGGCCATCCACCTCGGTGGTTAATCTTTTATTTATGTAAACGGATTTATTCATGATATTGGGTCTTAATTTAAAAGACTACACAAATTATGAATGAGGCAATTGAATTTCAATTGACAGCCAAACTCAACTGGCCCGTGAATCACAAGATACAGCTAAGATTAAGAAATGAAATGAAACGGTATATTATATTACCTCACTCCATGCATAAGCTTCTTCAGCTGTACACTCGGACTGTGAGGTTGGGTTGGACAGAGCAAGAATGAGAGGTTTCTAGAATGCAAATTGTTAACATCAATGTCAGAATCATCTAGTTAGTTCATACGTGTGTACGCACATGCATTATATTTATACGCAGCTACATACATATATGAATATATATATATATATATATAGAAAGAGAGACCTCATTAAAGGATGCCATGGCCTCAACAACTTCCTTTGTAAATTGTTTTCCTACTCCAGATGTTCCGATCAACACTGTTGGCTTGACTGCCTGAGAAATCGAGAAAATAATGTGAGATATTATAATAACAATAATAATAGTTGCTACATTCATTAGAACATCTAGGGGTTTAAGAAAACACACCAGACCAACCAAACCGATCGGTTCGGTATGTTTTCAAAATTTTTGTGCAGTGTAAACACCGAACTGAACCGTGAAATTACACTAAACTGAACTGAACTGAACTGAACCGAACCGAAACCGATCGGTTTGACTGAAAATTGGACCGAACTGTTTACACCCCTAAGAACATCGGAGCATGGAAAGAGAGAAGATTTTCCACACCTTGACAGCATCTAAGAGTCCCTTGACAGGTTCATGCTCGTGAGCCCAAGGCTGCTTGAAGTGCTGAAGAGACTCCTTACGGGAGCTCACAACTAGTCCCTGAAAGAAAATTTAAGCACCTGTGGCTGTTATGACTAGGAAAAAAAAATACTTGGGCTCCATTTGGTATGAGATTTAAAGGAGCAAAAAGGTAAAGGGAAGGAAAACAAGAACGGCAACTATTTACACAGTATTTTCCCTCCATACTTAAATACCATCAGAAATTAAACGTTTTCAAAGATATAATAAGAACTAAAGAAGCGAGGAAATGACGTAACCGAGAAGATGTGTTTGTGCCTGTATTTCACAGCGGTCAAGCTTCGGCATTATCTGTTACCGAGGCAAACGTCATGTGAGGGGTAGAACCTCTTTGATCAAACACATGTTATCGATACCATTTCTCAAAGGTCGGATTGGAAAATGGGTTTTTGCCTTGTCAGAGTTTTCATTCAATTATTTACCACAACAATCGGTCAAAGGACAGGTGTTGGCCGAATTTTTGAGAAAGAATCCGTTAGACTCACAAACTTCTTAATTTTTCTTAATTTTATTTTCCGTTCTATTTTCCTCATTGATTTCCTTATTAACCAAACAAAGACAAAAAAAGAATTAAATCCATGAACCAAGCAGAGCCTTAGGCTTCGTTAAGTTGATGGATTCAGAGAAGGGAAAGGATCAAAGGAAAGAAAAACATGAGGTAAAACTATTTCCTAGTGTATTCCTCCATTATTAACTTACATAAGAAATAAAATATTGAATTTTTTTTTTTTAATATTATTGGAACTCAAGAAAAGAGGAAGGAAAGTGACCAACAAAATTTAATTTCACTCTATTTACTTCTCCTTCCTATTTTCCTCCCCGTTTTCCTTAGAAACCAGTTAATGAAAAGTGGATAGCAACATGCTGTTGAGAATGAACCTCAGATCATGCGAAAATTACCTTAGAATCGACAAGCCAAATCTTCTTGCGTGTCTCTTCCACCGGTGCATTTGTCTGTCAAGATTTTATAATTGTCAGATTGTTCATCAGCAAGCTTAGAAGGGAAATGAAAAGACAAAAGGCAATGAATTTTGTTAATACCTTTTTGGATATCTCAAGAGCTATAAGTTCTGCTATTCCAGTTCCAGCCTTCAGTTGCCAAGAAACAACAAGTGAGTCGCAGAAGCACCCCACATAATAGATATTTGGAAAGAGAAAAAGAAAAACATTCTGGAAGGAACTATGCATGTGTTGGTAAGAAAAAAGTTCAACACAATGACAGACTTGGTACATAAAAAAGGGGAATGCACTCAAGTCCAGTACATATATCTATATAATTTGCTGACAGTAACAGAAAATGTCTGCCTTGGAAATTGAAGATGGAAGATGAATTTAGTTGGCAGAAACTAGGATTGGAAATTATGGCCTCACATGCAGGCTAGGAAGCACCAGTGCACGTGTGGGGATTTGTCAATTTTCCAAAAATCATGGATTTATGTGTGGGGGTACTTTTAATAATTATTAAAAACTATCCTTCTATAATTTTAAAAACTATACATTTTCATGATTTTTAAATGTAATTAAGACAATTAAAAAGCATAAATAAGCAATACTAGGCCTTTTGACATGTAGTCCAACTCTCAACATACTTAAATTGACTCACAAGTTTATAAAATTGTGTTACAATCCCCTTTTTTGAAAATAATAAGTAGAAAAGAACACTGCTGCCTGCATCCAAAAGATTCCACACCAGTGCGGGTGAGCATCCGGTGCGAATTCTTCGACTTTTTAGAAGAATCGCGCTTCCTTGCATGCAAGGGAGATGACAATATCTAAAATTATTACATCAATCATTTCAGAGCAGCTCCAACACTACTAGCTGAAATTTAGCTAAAAACTCTACTTCTCTAATTTAGCTAGCTTTTTTTTTTTTAGAGTAAACTCCAAAACTCCTCTCCAATTTAGCTAGAAGTCTTACTTTTTAAATTTTTCGATCGCTAAATATTTGTTCCACTAAATAAAAAATATAATAATTGCCGATGAGATTTGGAGGTCTCCAAGTTTTGCAAGCACTATAGTTATTACCTACCTTAGCTAGCCTGTTGGAACGTATTGGGGAATAGGTAGCCTACTAGAGATGCTACACGAGGTAATAAAATGAATGAAAAAAACAACAAAGCTCACTTAACATTTTTTTTCTAGCTTTTAAAATATTCCGGATGCCAAAATACAGAAAGAGATTTCCAGAGTCAAAGGGTAAATAAACTAACCTCTCCGGCACCGAGGAATAAGAATGTATGATCAGCCAATGTTCCACCAACTAATTTCAGAGCTGCAATGAGCCCTGACAGTACCACAGATGCGGTACCCTGTGGCAAAGGAAAAGAGTTCAGAGATAAGAGAAATTTCCGGGGAATGAATGACAATTATTTTTTTCAACCTACGAAAGCGTTTTTCATTAAATTACCTGTATATCATCATTAAACGCGAGATGGGTTGTGCGGTATCTATCGAGAAGCTCAAATGCATTGTGGTTTGCAAAATCTTCAAACTGAAAAATAACGATAAAATTATGTGAAACTGTATAAAGAATCAAAAGGTTAAGAAACCTATAGATTTCAGTATGTTCGTTACTGATGACTGACCTGTACGAGGACTTTCTCCCCATAGTTCTGCTTAACTGCGCACATGAACTCTTCCAGAAGCTCAGCATATTCCTGGAGTACATAAGAAAAACCAACCCCAATTTATTCATAAAACATAGGCAGTGTTGAACACGATGGCAATGAAGCATGTACCCTTTTTAAATGGCCTGGTGTGGATTCTTCTCAAATGCGACAAGGTGTTTTTTTCTAATTGTTCTTTTTTTTTTTAAAACGGGGACACGACATAATTTAAAAATCTTTGGAGTCAATTTAGAATGTCGAGAATTGGATTACATGTCAAAACGTTGTTATTGCTTATTTATGCTTGCTATTGGCCTAAATTACATAAGAAAATTAAGACAATATACACTTTATAAAATTCTTCAAAACTATATTTTTTAGTAATTTCTAAAAGCAACCCCACACCGGCATCCTTGATTTTTGGAAAATTGACGAATCCCCTGCACCCCCACTCGCACATGTGCTTCCTAGCTCGAGGGTAATGTTCGTAGTACGGAAAGACCAAAATTGACTCGCATATAGATAGTGAAAAAAGAGATAATGACTCGCATAAAGATAGTGAAAAAAGAGATAATAATGGGTGGTTTAAGTGAGGTTATGGTCTCGGACAGAGCAAAAAGGAGGAAAGATATTCAAGTAGCCAACCCCGAAGAGTACTTTGGGATGAAGCGAGTGTTTCTTGCAACAGGAAAAGTGGTACACAATACATAAGAATTTGTTATACCTGTCCAGTTGCCCTCCTTTGCCGGAGCCCAATATAGAATTCATCCTTTAGTAATTGCTCATTGTTTGTGCCAACGTCAATGGTAATGGGCAAGCACTGCACGAGGTAAATGCAATTAGTTAATTTCTATAGCTCAAATGGATATGGATTTTATTTGTTAGTTATATATTTCTTCGTAAATAATGGTATTCTTCCCAAATTTGAATCTCATATGCTTTAACAGTTGTACCACATGTTGTGGCAATGGTCGGTGGTCGTACAACTATTAAAGTATTTGAGAACTAAAGTTGGGATTTAAATTTTGGAAGCATAGCATTACTCTTTCTTCATTCTTCTAGATCCAAGTGTGACCACAAAAGCTTAAAAGTTCTTATTGGGCACTTAAACAAAGGTTAACCATGCATGAACAAGGCAGAATATAGCCATTTAGAGTCAAACATAAGAGAGAACTATATACTTAGATCAAATCTCAGCAGTATGTAACTTAAGAAACACTGAATAATCCTGCCAAAACCATAAACATATTAAATAGGAAAACCGATGCTTCTTGTTAATATATTACCCAGAACCCATCATTACCTTATAAAAGGAACAAGTAGGATTACTAAGAAACAAAGATATTTAGCAATTCTTTGATAACTTTCCCAGCATTGATTTATTGATTAAAATAATATTTCATTTGGCATGGAAGTGACTTTTCTTTCGTGGGACATGTATCAATATTTATTTTTTCATACAAAGAGAGAAAAAAAAAAAAAGGTGAAAGAGTTGAATAGACGGAGACATTAACATGACAGAGTGAGTTATTTTCTATACAAGTTGAGAAGCATGGCCTTATATACAAAACACCATCTCCAACATAAAGGCGGAAGCAAGTAAGGCTGGCTTTTTTGAAATAATTAACGCAATTATGATTAGTGAGAATGCATTCCCAAGTTGTAAGTCTGAACACACCACACCCATAGTTCATTGTAAAAGTTCATACAAGAACCTGATAACTTTGGTGGGAAGTAAAGCAAAAAAACAATTTACATTGATGAAGTGAGGAAAAAATGAGTAGTTGCGGTAATGCCTACCGCTGAAGGACGGACTCCTCCAAGTGCTGTATACAATGAAAGTTTTCCTACAGGGATCCCCATTCCCTGCAACATTTTCAAGTGTTTTGGTCAGCTATGCCAGCAATGAATCCAATTCACATAGACACGTTTCAGATCTTGATAGTGAATCAAATCTAGCAATCACGGACACTTCTATGAAGGTAACGCATCGCGTGTCATGCCGTGTCTGTAACACGGACACGGCACTTCAAGGACACTTTTTTCCGCAATGTCGATGAGCAGTTTTTTTAGGATTTGTCTTGTCATATCCGTGTCGGTGCATTCGTGCTTCGTTGATGAATTTCGGAACAGACGAACTGGGGTGTATATACATGACTATTTATGTGTTTATATATATACCTGGCAACCAAGATCACCAAGTCCCAAAATTCGCTCACCATCTGTTACAACAATAACTTGAATAGTCTTCTCGGGCCAGTTTTTCAACACTTCAAGAATCTTTCCCCTTAAAAAAAAAACTCCATAATTAAATACTTCTGTGAACTAGTTAACATGTAATAAAATCCACAACAAAGTACATATATTTGGAGAAAAAACTAAAAGTAGCACATTTAGGCTATGTTTGGTTTGTGGAGTCAGAGAAGGAATGGAAAACTAGTACCACGTGTTTTCCCTTCTGTTTTGTTCCATGCTTAAATAACATTAAGAATTACAAGATTTAGAAAAGTAAAGCTCTAGTTTATTTTTGTTAATTTTTTTCTTTTTCCTTATTAATCAAAAAAAGAAGAGTGTTTTCGTTGGTGTTTTCTTTTCCTTTCCCTCACTAAACCCATGACAAAATAGAGCCTTATTCCAACTTCCAGTAAAGAGTGATAAATTGAAAGCAATCTGACGGCCATACTTCTCCTTCAAACTAATGTAGAGACCCTGAGGACGCCTGAAAATGCTACCATACTTCTGACAAGCCTCACCAACTGTCGGAGTATAAACAACTGGGAGTAGTTCTTCGACATTATCGATGAGAAGCTTGTAAAACAGCCTCTGATTTCTCTCCTGTGACAAATTTGGATAAATTATGAAACAAAACATATAAGCTTCTTTATTACTTTTTTTTTCATGGACACTTGGCGACAACGAAGAATTAAAGAACTTGCGCATCTTTGTGTATTCGATTTCTTGTTAAAAAGTCCCAAATTGATCCAAAATCTTTAGCTGTTAGAAAATGGACCCAATTGTTAGAAATAATTATAATTTTAGTCTTTTGCTTCTTTTATTTTGTTCTCGAGTAATGATTTGTGCACCGAAAATGTGCACAGAAAACATGCACCGAAAGATCTTGGCCACAAGATGTAGCGGGCTCCGTTGTGTTTGGCAGCGGACCCCACTGATCTTGCGGCCTGGATCTTTCTGTGCACAACTGTTGGTGCACATAGCATTACTCTTTGTTCTCTTATATTTCGGATATTTGTCCAAGGGCATTCTTGTAACTTCGTATGATTTAGTTCTTAATAAAATACTAGAGACATAATCAGTCTCGAAGTATTGCCCTAATTAATTTCTACATGGTGTCAGAGCCTCCCTAAGCAGGGAAGAGCTTCTCCACCAACATCCAACACCACCGAACCACCATCCACCACCACCACAGCCTGCGCATGCCTTCCCCAGTCCAGCCGCACCTATTATAACCTAACCCGGACCTATCGCAGCTACCCAAGCCCACCCCAGACCTATCACAGCTACCCAAGCCCGCCCCTGCCCTATGCGACATCACTAGACCTCTACCCATTCCTAGCCGCAACAACACAACAATACCCAACATGTTCGACACCACCCTATGCCCCACCAAACCTAGCCGCTGCATCACAGCCACCACATACCCCAGCCGAAACGCTCTTGCCTCGCTTATACACTTCCTACTATACCTAGCATCACCTGAACACTTAGGTTTTGATTGAAGGTTACCTTCTTGTCAGTTCGTTGGTCCTTTCACGGGCCTTTAATCAGATCAGCATGTTTTTCATTTTCTTCTTGCCTTTCGGCTTTGAAGCAGAACCTTTCTCAAACACAAGAACACTCCCTGACTTTCTTTTGAGACCCTCAGCTGCCTGGAGTTCTTTAAGCAGCTCCGCCAAAGTATATTTAAATTTATTCATGTTGTAATTGAGGCGGAATTGCTTAAAAGACTCTGGCAGTGACTGGAGTACGATATCGACCTGGGTTTCCCCGTCGATTTCAGCTCCAAGGATCTCTAGTTCATTAAGAAGAGATATCATCTTAAGAACATGATCCCTTACAGGCGTCCCCTCAGCCATGGTTGTGTTCATCAAGTCTTTCATGGCAACCTGCCTAGCAGCACGACTTTGATCCCCGAACATCTCTCGGAGGCTCTCCATCATGTCATAGGCACTGGTCATTGACTGATGCTGATGTTGCAGAACATTTGACATGGATGCCAAAATGTAACACCGCGCCATCTCATCAGCCTTGACCCATTGCTTGTGAGCCTGGATTTCCTCAGCGGTTGCCCCCTCACCAGGTTGCTCAGGACATTCTTGAGTAAGCACAAACTTGTACTCTTCAGCAGTTAACACAATATCCAAATTCCTTTTCCAGTCTATATAGTTTGGTCCAGTAAGTTTGTTTTCTTTAAGTATAACAGCAAGTGGATTGAAAGTACCCATTTAAAAGCCTGAGAATCACATAACATAAATAATTACGTTTGGGCAAAAATTACTATGGATTCGAGTTGAAAATATTGGTTCCCTCTACCATATTTGAAAGGAATCTGCCAGCAGCCTGATACACAGCGAATAGTATGACTCGATGGGAAGCCATATACTATCCATCATTTGTTCAGATAGACAATTGCCTATTAATTTTACTATCCAGGCAATGTACTTTGCCTAATAAAATTAAACTGCTGACTTGCTTTGGTCCTATAAATAATAACAGTGACTCAGATGGAGAGGATATTATTATTTATAGCTAAGTGTATACCATCACTTAATTCTAGGTCAAGAGTTCCATGAGGAACACCTCTGATGGAGAGGTGACCCACACCAACAATCACCCAAAACATTCTTTTAAAGAAGTTTGTACTGATGATTCCATGATCAACTACATCCGATGGGGAGGATGATACTAGAGCCATCACACAAAATTAATCATATCATCTACAAACCAGTGATGGAGACCATGGGATTTATACTTGCTAAATTCCCTCTCCCACTTAGAATTTTAAAAAAAATTGAGGGTTATAATTTTTTTTAAAAAAACTTTTAATTTAATTAATAAAAAATAATGGAATACTTGACAAGGATTAATTCATCCTTACTTGTTAAACCCACATGTGTAGATAATAAAATTATCCTATTCTCATGATTTTAGAAAATAAGTACTTATGTTTTCAAAATATGGAATTAGTTTTATTTCTAAATACACATGTGGTTGTCCATCATTTTAAATTAATATAAATTAAACATGCAGCTAGACATCTGAAATAGGTCTAGGAACAATTATCCATGTTGTCCCATTCATTAAACATGAAACAATAATAATAATTCAATCACACATGAATAAGGAAACCACAATAAAATAGGAATCCCACTATTATGGTCAAGCTGCAACTCTTATGAAGAAATCTTCATTGAACCCGATTAGCTCTATGTCGCCACTACACACGGGGTTGAACTGCCTTCCAGAATAGTTTTCTGAAACTGCCTTCTGAAACTGTGTTCTGAAACTGCTTCCAGATCGCTTTCGGAAATTGCTTGTAAAATTGCTCTCACGAACCATCTTCACGGATTTACTTGAGATAAATTACATAAACCCTATGCCTCCATGAAGGAGTTCACATGCTATTTATTTGCAGTAAACTAACCACGCATCAATCAAACGTGGGATCCAATACATACAAATCCTATGCCTGCATAAAGGAGTTTACATGCTATATCAAAACAGCAATATTAACCACGAATAAACCCATCGTGGGATCCAATCACACAAAACTAGTGACCAAAATAGTGGAATAAGAACGCTGCAAAACAAGGGTTAGCACAGTTCTACGTTCTATCCATCCATCAAAACACGCATAAGATCTGTTTTATTGGACAACATGGTTGCGTCCAACCCATACGCCGAATCAACGTTGCTCTGATACCACTGTTAGGAAACTGCGTTCCCAGAATCCGTTGACAGTGCATATAAGTTGGTATTACAAAAAATTTAGGTGAGAGCTACAATAACCCTACAAGGGCGGAAACTAGGGTTACCTTGAACTGCAAAAACGGATTGCTGTAGTAGACGAATCGAGAACACAGGCTCGATAACAGCTCACGATCTTCTACCGTATTCCTTTACTGCCAGAATATCGAACTGAGTGTGGGCTCTTTCGAAATCCTTTATGTTTTCTGCTCTTCCCTCTTTACGTTCTATTTTCTAATCCCAGTTATAACACTCTCTTTGATTGCTGTGACGATTCAATCCCGATCACATTGATCCGACAAAGATGTGTTCGTCAGGAGGACTAAACGATCTCCGATTTACTTGAATTTTTTACAGCAGCTCTGTCTCGACGTCAGGAACGTCGTGTAAAAAATTCAGCAACTTTCGATCAGTATCGAGCAGTCCGAAGTTCTTTTAGTGAGCGTTGTCCAACGCTAGCGATCTTCACTCCTATGTCTCTTGAATGCTCACAGAGACTAGGGTTTGGTGGAAACCCTTCTAAAAGAAAACTAGGAGGTCAAGGGAAGCTTAGAATGTGAAATCATGCAACCTGAGAGAAGAGCCAAGGCAACATATATATAGGCTACGATAGGGACCATAAGAAGTCAATAAGGAATAGGCTTCCTTATGGAATTAGGAAACCCTAATTCGAACTGAATCAGATTCCTATTTCCATAAATTATAATTCTTACCACTAAAGAATTATAATTACACTCCTATCCTTATCTCAAAAATATATTTCGAGCTCCATGTTATTAAATGCTTATTATCTCCCCATGTTAAGATTACAGATATCCATTAATTAAATATAATTACTGACAATCATATTTAATTAATTTCTTAAAATTCCTTGAGATCGTCGGCTTAACTTATCTGATATGTCGGATACAAAATCCACCTGCAGGGTTTGACATAATCAAAACTTATAAGCTTTCTCAAGGGGATATCATCAATCCCAGAATTGAGACATGGATTCCATTATTAATTAATATCCACCATACAATTAATATTGTCACCCAATCCAATGAGATATTGACCCATTTAAGGATCTCACCCTTTTAGGGATCAAAGTGTAAATATCAAATGTACGTGTCTATAAACTAACTTAGGATTTAGAGCATAAGCACTCATAATAGCCATGAGGTATTAATTATCTTATAAGTCAGTATAAAGATAATTGCCCCAAGTCGGTCCTGTTTAATACACAAAGTGTACCAGCATAGTGAGTTGAAACTATACCGTTTTCCGCAGTCAAGACAAACCTACTACAACACCATGTTGCAGTCCTACCGATGGTGTGTCCAATCCCATCTAAGACTGTAAACCAAAATCTTACATTCTACAATATCTGGTGGTCTGATCTTCCGTGTGTAAGCCGAACTCTACACACCAAACCACCAAACCACCTACTATGTAGAATGAGAGACACACATGCATAATATTAAATAAATAATATAATACAAACATTGCCCACACAGATTCTCATAAAAATGGAATAACTGATTTTATTAAAATAATAAATTAACAACATAAAGCATGGCTTTTAGTATACATCCCTAACACGAGGATGCCACCTATGACAAATGGGAGATGGAGAACTCCACTGTCATGACTTGGCTTTGTCATCTTATGAAACCTGAGATAGCTAAAGGTTTTTTGGACATGGCGACTACCTAAGATATTTGGGAGACCATGGCCAACACTTATTCCCGCAAGGAGAACTCGGCATAGATTTTTGAGTTACGACGATTGATTAGTAGAGCTGAACAAGGTGAGTTGAGTGTTCTTCAGTACTACATTTCTCTCTCCACCAATTGGAAACGATTGGATCACTTATTAGACTTCAAGCATGTTTGTCCTGCTGATTCTGTGGCCTATAATAAGCTTCTAATTGAAGAGAGGATCTTTAAGTTCCTCGAGGGACTTCATTCTGATTTGGATCCAGTTCGCAGTCGAGTTCTTTGAATGGAACCTTTACCTTCTCTTCAGGAAGGCTTATGTCCAGAACAAAGAAAGCCGTCGTTCTGCTATGCTTCCACCTGCTTCTACACAGCGATCTGCTCTTATTTTGGCTTCTCATAGGGATGAGAACCATGGCTATGACAATACTAGTGAGTCCGAAGATAAGTCCAAACAGTTTTGTGATGTGATACCAAATACCACACCAGAGCCATATGCTATAAATTACATGCTTATCCACCATGCGGTAGGGGGGGCCCAGGAGGTCGAGGTGGTCACTTCGGCCAGTCTAGGGGTCGTGGAGGACGGTTTAATGGCCGTAATGCTAATGTTCATCACTCTACCATTGTGGATCCTACAGCCTCAGTTTCAGTTGATCAACCTCCACCCTCCACTGCTCCAACTATGTTCACTGCTTCTGAGGTGGAGAAGGCTTTCTGGAACCTAATGGCTCGCCGCACTTCCTCGACTACTGCCTATGCATCTACAGGTGTCTCTACTTCCTTTGCCCAGTCAGGTATATTCGTCACTTCTGTAAGAGCAGACTTATCTCACTCCTCTTCTCCATGGATTATTGATTCGGTGCTTCTGAGCACATGTCTAGATGTTCTGATATTTTTTCTGATTATACACCATGGTTCAAGAAGAGATAAAGTTCGTATTGCAGATGGTACCTTTTTCCTGTCAGGAAAAGGTACTTTTAGTGCGACTCCAACCTACATCTTTCCTCTGTATTACATATCCCAAATTTTTCATGTAATCTATTATCTGTCAGTCGTCTTACACAAAATCTCAACTACAATGTAACCTTTTTTCCTACTCATTGTCTTTCAGGATCTCTCCCCGGGGAGGACGATTGGCAGTGGTAGAGAAGAGAGTGGACTTTATGTTTTGGATGCTAGAGGACCTTTGGCTCATCACACAGTTGTTTTGGGAGATAAACCTGAAGACATACATCTTTGGCATAGGTGTTTAGGACACCCTTCTTTTCATTTACTAAAGCATTTAATTCTTTCTTTAGTCTTAAATAAAAATGTTGCTGACTTTCTATGTGAACCATTTGAACTTGGTAAACATCATAGAGATTCTTTGGTCCAAGTATTAATAAAAGTTCAATTCCACTTGCTTTAATTCATTCTGATGTATGGAGTCCTTCTCGTGTTTTATCTTTAAAAGGTCATAGATGGTTTGTCATTTTTGTTGATGATTACTCCCGTACAACTTGGCTGTTTATGATGAAAGAATAAAAGAAGTTTTTTCCATCTTTAAAGCTTTTCATAAAATGGTGTGTACACAATTTGGTACAAGTCTCAAAGTTTTAAGATCTGATCAAGGGGGTGAATACATAGATTCGAGTTTGGCCGATTACTTCTGTTCTAATAAGATTATTCATCAAACATCTTGCACCGACACCCCTCAACAAAATGGGGTGGCAGAGCGCAAGAATCGTCACTTGCTTGATATTGCTCATGTTAGAATATATGTATTAGTATTAAGGGTATTTCTGTAATTGTTTTTATGATTGATATATATATATATATTTATGTTGGCTAACCTAATTGGGATAAGTCTTCACTTTCTCTCTAAACTGTTTCTCAACATAGTATCAGAGCCTCCCATGGAGACTCACAAAACCTAACCCCACCACCAATTCTCTGCGCCACCATCAGCCCAACCACAGTCACCACCTATCTTTGCAACCCCAACCACAATCCACCACACCATCACAACCTTAACCCCAGTCCACCACCCACCATCGCAGCAACACACCAACAGACACCCTGCTGAAGCAAGACATAACCACATAACCATCGCAGCAACACACCAACAGACACCCTTCTTGATAACTTCAACATCACTATTGATAGGATGATACTGATTCAACTCATCCATGAGTCCCTTGCATGTACTGTAGTATTCACTAACCAGCTTATCACCCTACTGAAGCATAAATAAATTTTGATATATCTCATAAACGCGTGAAACATTCTTATCCATGGAAAACGTCTCATGAACAGACTCCCAAATCTCTTTGGCAGCTGACAAAAACATAACACTCGAACACATAGAGGGTTCCATACTATTCCATAACCAGGACATAACCACATAATTCTAAGATACCCAATCATCATAATCTTTATTTTCCTTAGATGGAGCAGCAGACTCAATATATTTCAACTTCTTTCTAGCCCCTAAGGAGACCTTCATGGACTGAGCCCACAATAGATAATTAGACCCTTCAACTTGGTGGTTATAATTTGCATACTCACAACATCAGATGGGGAGATCGAACCCTTCTTGTCAGCCATGATAATGATAGGAGTCTTAAACAAATACTAAAAAAAAAATTAACAACTACCACGAAGTAACATCAACACCAAAAAACATAAACAGAACTAACCAATTAGGTCCATGGAGGGACCGAGACAACACTAAGGGGGAGGAACCACCAATCAAAATAGCCCACTCAAATTGCAATGGATGTAAAATTGTACTCTTGTATTGTAAAAAGAGGAAAAGAGAAAGAGAAATCAAATCAGAGTGAGAAAAGTAGATATTAGCAAGTATAGGAACATGCAGCTGCTGCTGGTGGTTGTGAGGGTTGTGGCTCAGTACATGGAGGTCAAGGTAGGTGTCGGTTAAGTAAGAGGAGGCTGCGGCAGGGTAAAAGAGGACTGGGTTTAGTGCATGGAGGCTTCGGCGTGGGTATATGGAGCTGTGGGGGCTTCAGTGTGGTGTATGGAGTGAAGGTGTGGAGTTGTTGCTTGGTGGGGCGCTTCAGTGTGGGTGTCTGTTGGTGTGTTGCTGCGATGGTGTCTGGTAGGTGATGCGATGGTGTGTTGTGGTCTGCGATGGTGGGTGGTGGACTGGGGTTAAGGTTGTGATGTTGGAGTGTTGCTGCGATGGTGTGTTCAGCTACACCATTCTGTTGTGAAGTATAACCATGGGTTATTCACGCACTCAAAAAGGTTATAAATGCTGGAATCCTCAGAGTCGTCGTTATGTGGTTAGTGCAGATGTTACCTTCTTTGAAGGTACATCATTTTTTTCGTCCCCCGGTGCTTCCTTAGATGTTGATGTTCTTGCTCCGTTATCCACTAATCCCTTACCCATTCTCCTTCTTCTAGTTCTCCTTCCTTGCAGTCTTCTAGTTCTCCTCCCTTGCAGGTATATAGCCGTTGTGACAAACCATCCAGTATTGATGACCCTCCAGCTCCACCTCCATCTTCATCAACTTCTGCTAAGCTTGATCTACCCATCGCTCTTCGGAAAGGTACTCGTTTTTGCACTCACCATCCTATTGATCAGGTTGTTTCATATTCTCATTTATCGTCTCCACTTCATTCCTTTGTTAGTTCTTTATCTTCAGTCTCTGTCCCTCAGTCTCATACTCCGGCATTGATTTCTCCCGGTTGGAAGAGTACTATGGATAATGAGATGTTGGCGTTGTCCAAAAATGGTACGTGGGAGTTAACTGATCTTCCTTCTGGTAAACATGTAGTAGGTTGTCGTTGGGTTTATATGGTTAAGTATCATCCGGATGGTACTATTGAACGGTTGAAAGCTCCTTTGGTGGCTAAAGGGTACACTCAGACTTTCAGTGTTGATTACTTTGAAACTTTTTCCCCTGTAGCTCGACTCAATTATGTTCGCATTTTATTGTCTGTTGCTATTACTCAGGGATGTCATCAACTTGACATCAAGAATGCCTTTCTTCATGGTGACCTACAGGAGGAAGTGTATATGGAGCAACCTCCAGGGTATGTTGATCAGGGGGAGTCACATAAAATATGCAAGTTGAAGAAAGCCATTTATGGCCTTAAACAGTCTCCAAGGGCCTGGTTTGACAAGTTTAGCCAAGTAGCTAGTTCATATGGGTTGAAAAGAACTAGTTCTGATCATTCAGTTTTTGTGAGACACTGTGAGAAAGGTACGATTGTTCTAACAGTTTATGGGGATGATATAGTGATCACTGGCAATGACAATGAAGGTATATAGTTATTGAAGTCTCATTTATGTAAGCATTTTCATATGAAGGATTGGGGCTACTACGTTATTTTTTGGGTATTGAGGTAGCAAGGTCTAAGGAAGGGATTTTCTTATCCCAAAGAAAATATGTTCTTGACCTTCTAGATGAAATAGGATTGATGGGTTCAAAACTATTGACACTCCAATGGATTCAAATATAAAGTTCAGTAAAGATGATGGAGATGACTTCAATGATGCTGGAAGGTATACAAGACTTATGGGTAAGTTGATTTATTTAACCGTGACTCGACCTGATATCACCTTCTCTGTTGGAGTTGTTAGTCAGTTTTTGCAGAGTCCCAAGTTATCACATTGGGAGGCAGTGTGTCATATATTGAGGTATTTGAAAGGAGCTCCTGGTAAAGGCTTAGTGTTGAAGCCTTCAGATAACTTGGAGATAGTTGGGTTCTCATATGCCAGTTGGGCAAGAGATAGTCTTGATAGACGTTCTGTATCAGGATTCTGCGTGTTTGTTGGTAGAAATCTCGTCAATTGGAAGAGCAAAAAGCAAAATGTAGTTGCAATGTCAAGTGCAGAGGCTGAGTATAGAGCTATGGTTCATACTGCATGTGAGTTGTTATGGGTTAAGACTATTCTGCAGAGATGGGATTTGCAAGTAGTAAACCTATGAAGATGTATTATGATAATCAGGCAGCTATGTACATTGCGAGTAATCCAGTGTTTCATGAAAGGACCAAACACAATGAAGTTGATTGTCATTTTATCAGAGATATGGTTATGAGAAAGCAAATTGTGACTTCTTTTGTTAGGTCTAGTGATCAATTAGGAGATATGATATTCTTACCAAGGCACTAAATAGAGGACCGATCTATGATCTTTGTAACAAGTTGGGCATGATAGTTATCTATGCTCCAGCTTGAGGGGAGTGTTAGAATATAAGTATTAGTATTAAGAGTATTTCTGTAATTGTTTTTATGATTGATATATATATTTGTGTTGGCTAACCTAATTGGGTAAACTCTTCACTTTCTCTCTAAGCTGTTTCTCAATAGCTCGCTCCTTGATTTTTTCAGTTAATGCACCTATATCTTACTGGGGTGAAGCGGTGTTAACCGCTACTTATCTCATTAACCGTCTCCCTACTCGTGTTCTGAATAAAAGAGCACTCATTGAAGTTCTTTCTGATACATCTCCTCTGTTCTCTATTACTCCTCGGATCTTTGGTTGTGTCTATTTTGTATACAACCACTCTCCTTCCGGGGGAAGTTAGACCCCCATTCTATCAAATGCATTTTTGTGGGTTATTCTCCTACCCAGAAAGGTTACCGCTGCTATCATCCTCCCTCTAGGAAATGGTTTGTCTCCATGGATGTTACGTTCCATAAGTCTCAGTCTTACTTTTAGTCTTCATCTAGTTCGGAGTCACCTCGTCAGGGGAGTAGTGGTATGAGGAAGAAGTGACTCTCCCCATCCCAGTTCTGGAAAGGAGAGGAAGTAATGAGGGAGAAAATGACGGGGAGACTAAAATTGATAATGAGAAAAGAAAAAAAAAAAAGTAATGACGGGGAGATTGGAGTTGAAAAGGAAACAGAAAAAAGTAATGAGGTGGAGAATGAAGTTGAAAAAGAGAGGGAAAAAGAAGGTAATAGTACTCCTACAACATAAGGGAAGGTATGCCGACTTAGAAAGTCATTATATGGGCTAAAACAATCTCCACGAGCATAGTTTGAGAGATTTACACAGGCAATGCTCAGGTATGGCTTCAAACAGAGTCAAGCTGATCACACATTATTAATTAAACACTCATCACAAGGTAAGACTACTGCCTTGATTGTGTACGTTGATGATATTGTTCTAACAGGAGATGATCTGGAAAAGATGAAAAGATTAAAAGAGTTTCAGTCTAGTGAGTTTGAAATAAAAGATCTAGGAGCCCTTAAATATTTTTTGGGAATTGAAGTTGCTAGATCCAGACATAGAATTTTAATCTCTCAGAGAAAGTATGTACTTGATCTGTTAGAGGCTGTGTAGCACCGACACTCCAATTTGGGTGCCGTTTGCGTTTCTGACACTCGTCGGAGACGGACACGCGTGCGACACGGCAAGATACGTACGGGACACGCCCAAATCCGTGTCTGCATTATTTTAATTAAAATAGAATATCGGACATGCAGTGGATACGCTAGAGACACGCAGGGGACACTTCGGGATACGCAGGGGACACTTCGGGAGAGAAGAAAGAAGAAGAAGAAGAAGAAGAAGAAGAAGAAGGATATGTAGAGGACACTTTGGGAGAGAAGAGAGAAGAAAGAAGAAAGAAGAAAGAAGAAGAAGAAGAAAAAGACGAAGAGGAAGAATACCTCACTGTCATCGTCGCTGCAGTAGAGCTGCTCGTCGAACCAGATCTCCTCATCCTCGTCGTGTGCCTCAGGGTATACGACAGTACAGGTTCCCCTTCTCTCTCTCTCTCTCTCTCTCTCTCTCTCTCTCTCTCTCTGTGTGACTTCCACAGCTGCTGCTTTAGAATAAAATATAAGAACCTACTGAAACCCTAGATATTATGTGTAGATATATGTATATTAAAACACTTAGCACTTATTATGAACAAACCCCATAAGTTTTTAAAATATTAAAACCTAATTCAACTATCATATTACTTATTTGCAAATAACACCACATAACTTATGTTTATCTAATGTTTTTAGTCTTTACACCAAATTTATATTTTATTTCTAAAAGAGCCATAAAGAAATCATCAATTTAAAAATATGACTCACTATCTTTATCTCAATATTACATTTTTCAAGTATTTTTTGTAAAGTATTTTTCATTATATTTTAAGTTTTTTTTTTTATACTTAAAAATAAATTATATTTTAAAAAAATAATTTTTTTATTCGAAGTATCCTAGCCGTCTCTGTATCCTATATTTTTGGGATTTGCCGTTTCGCCGTCTCCGTGTCGTATCGTGTCCGTGTCGCGTGTCCGTATCCGTGCTGCATAGGTTAGAGGAGACTGGAATGCTTGGGAGCACAGCATGTGACACTCCAACGGATTCGAATCAAAAATAAAGTGATGATAGTAGTGGAGCAAAAGATACAAAGGGAGATATCAAAGACTTGTGGGAAGACTCATCTACCTTTCGCACACCCGTCCAGACATTGCGTTTGCTGTCAGTGTTGTAAATCAAGTCATGCATGCTCCCTGTGAGACTCATATGGATGCGGTCTTCACGATTCTGAGATACTTGAAGTCAGCTCCGGGTAAGGGTCTATTTTTTGCAAGACATGACCACCTTAGAGTGGAAGCTTATTGTGGATACCGCAATTTTCCCTACCCACGGCTTTTGTTTAAAAACCTTATTCAAATTCAAGAAATACAAAGAGACGCCACTTAATTTTTAAAAGGAAAATTAAGAAACTATTTTAAAACTAATCTTTTAAGAAACCAGAGATTTTCTAGGTCCGGGGATTATGGAATGAGAGGGGAAGGAGCCCGTCGGAGTAAAACACCCCCTCTCATCCTATCTCGCGATAGGCCTCTACTTAACATCCTTTTAATCGAATTAATAATCTAAGCATGTCCTCAACTAATACATATGTATAAAAATATATTACAAAAGTATGTCTAAAAGGGTGTAAGATTGCAAGTGATAAAATATCATTCAAAAACCACATAATTCAAGTAGCAAGCAATATGATATGCAAATAGGGAACTATAGAACTTACCCGGGATCCATGCCGCGAATATTAAACGTGCAATGCATACAAATAGAAAGATCCTAAGAAAAGGTCTCTAATCATATATACCCATAAGGCAAAACCTAATTCTAAGGTGTCACACATTAAGTTGAAAAATCGATAAAATCAAGAAATTAAAATAAACTAAAGAGGAGTTCAAGAAATCATACCTTAATAGCGCTACAAAACAAAGAATTAGTCCACATGATATACAAGATATAAAGTTGGATCTTAAATAACAATCCTAGACTTCTAGCTTAAATCTATCAAATGTAATTAAATCTAAAGCAAACAAGTCCTAATTACAAGCATCAAACCACATGGATGAATATGTACATGAACAAGAATAAATTATGAAATACTCAGTGATTTTGATCACTTAAACTTTGAATTCAATCTTAACTAATCATTATTAAAACATGGTTTGAGCCCTAGGTCATAGAAAAGTCATTTGGACCATTATTTACAAAGTTGGTCAAATCTGTCATAAAATTCTGAAAATTACAAAGAGCAGACCAGAAATTAAAAGAAATAAAAGCATGCTTCTCATCGTTTGATGTCGGTGAATTTTGGACACAAGATGCCTCTGTGAGTCTAGTTTATAACCCAAAAAGAAAATCAAAGTTCCAACGGTTAGATCTCTGGGAATCAAACAAACACTAGACCTCACTCAGAGATTTGCATATCTCTGTCCAGAGATTTTGTACGATTTTTTAAAAATATTAAAAAAATCAGAAACACTTTGATCTTTTTAGGGTATCCTCCTAACACATTGAACTACCCAGAAAAATTTATTTAGAGTCAAGAATGCTTGATTAAGGCTCTAATTTACTCATTTCAAAAACGTGTTACTATTCTGAAACTTTGGACAGATTATAGTTGTCTCACAAAACTCATGATCAAACCACTTTAAACATGAAATCTCCTTAAAACAAAAATTACAGTGGTAGAACTTTATGTTATCGACACTCTCCAAGTGATTTCACTTAATTCCAACGGTTAGATGTTTAACTAAAAATCCTTGATCAAAACTGGTTCATGAATTCACTGCTCTACTATTGGGTTTATCACCCTTCTTGTTCTATCAACCAAGCCATGGATGGCTTGTCTCAAACCTAACTCTCCTTTCCTTTGAGGGTCATTGGAGATCAAGACATGACTAAAACTCATGAGTTCCAAAGGAATATAGAAAAGATTCCATGAAACTCTAAGCTTAAAGGACCCAAGTCATGAGTATAGACTTGGATTCACCTACTTGCTTATAAATGAGATGGTGATCAAACTTTGACTCCCATGTGAAGCATAGGCTTACATGAGATCAAGAGATCAAACTCAAGAGTTTTCAAGAGAGCTATTGAAGATCTCCAAGAATCTCAAGAGAAAAGTATAAACAACAATAAGAAATGAAATAAAGAAAAACTAAGAGAGCAAGTGCTCTAAATCCATCAAAGAACCTCTTGGAAGAAAACTTGTTTACTTCAAGATCATAGATGCTATTGACCCAAACTAAGAAGAAATAAAAGAAACTTAACAAGATTAGAGTATCACCTCCAACTATCCTCAAACTTCTATAGTTTTAATATCTTCCAAGCTCTTCTTCAAACTCTCAAAAACTCTCTTTTCCTAAAATTCTTTTTGTTTTTCTCCTTGAAATTCCCCTCTCCAAAAATGTGTAGTAGTAGTCTCCCAAGATTCTTCCTCTTCTCCTCCTTTTTTCAATGAAGATACTCTTCCTTATATAGGCAAATTTTTAAAGGGTATTTCAATATTTTCAGGGGCAAAACCCTAATTTTGGACATCCTTTTGGTGGTACAAAACGTGCTGTGTTACAGCTAACTGCTGGAAAACGCGGCACTCACCGGAGATGGAAGTGGCACTCAGTGAATGCCTGAACGGCACTCAATGAATGCCGTCGCGGCATTCTCTGAATACCGGTGCAGCACTCACTGAATGTCGCGGACAACTCCACCGACTGCCGTCTTTTCTGGAAATCCAATTTTCGCGGCATTTGGTACGCTTTAACGGCATTCAGTGACTGCCGTTGCGGCTCTTACTGACTGTCGGTCCGGCAATCAGCAAGTGCCGCACCGGCAACCCGTGACTGCCACAGATGCTGCCATATGCCGTATTTTCTATTTCCCTTTTCCTTTCTTTTTTCTTTCTTCCTTTTTCTTTTGTTTCGAGTTAAGGAGTCTTTCGAAGAGCTTGAATCACCTTTGGAAGAGTTAGATTAGTCGGACATTGTCATCATCGGACTTGGAGGTAATGCTCCCCTTAATTCGACGTTTGGTCAAAATTGGGGTGTTTACAGTTTGCCCCTCTTCGACAGAGCTTGTGGAGCAACGCGTGTCACAAGTGAATGTCGAAGCCTGTGTGAAGACAAGCCTTTGACCAAACCGTCGAATTTAGGTAAAAACAAAATGCGTTGCAACAGAAAACAGGAGTGCGGCAATGGTTCATGCTGGTCGTGCTCAATGATGAGCTGCCTACGTATCCATTCAGGAATCAGACCAAGACGTAGTTCGGACAACGGCAAACACACACAAGCACAAGTAGTCATACGGATGAATGTACCTATCTTATCGTGATGCATGTGTTCATGCAAATGCTGATCGTTAATGCAACTTCGTGTTCTTCAAATGATGTGATTCTAAAACGTGCAATCCTGGCATTTTTACATGCCCTATGCTACTTAATGCTCGTGCTAATTCTCTTCAAGATACGCGGCCGTTTCTAACGAAAGGACGAACACAATTGACTGAGCGGCGCTTCGCGACTTAGACCCCAGTGTCAATGCGGGTTTGCTCTAAAAATTGGCAGCTGCTCGGCCCAATCGGATATGTCTGACACACGGACACGACACTTCACGGACACGTTTCCTGGAGTGTCAACGTGCAATTTTTTTAGGATTTTGTCGTTCCGATGTGTCCATGTCTTGTATTTGTCCGTGATTCATAGGTGTGGAACCTTTTCTTTCTAGCGTAACAGCGATGGAACGTAAGACCTGTAGCTTTCCCCATCCCCACTTCGTCAGGTGGTGCGCTAAAATGCCATCTTCCCTTCCCAATCCGCCCACTTTGGACGGATTGAAATGTGTAGGCGCTTAGGGAAGAGGCATTCTTTCCCTTCTCTCTTCCACCATATCAAACAATTTATCCTCCTTTCTTCACTCCCATCTCTCCTTCCTTCCCTTTTCCCTCATACCAAATATGGTGTTAACGACAACCCTCCTCTCTAATTTCTATAGTTAGATACTAACATGATTTTGAGAGTACAAATTTTGAAGAGTACATTATTAAACTTAACTCGTATCAACATAAATCATTCTCCAAAAGTAATTATAGGTAAGTGATAGTAATATATACCTGAAGATCCATCATGGCCATATATCTTTGGAGTGGAACTTTATACTGGCGGAGATTGTGCATCAACTTTGTCTCCTAAATACCAAAATCAAGAGAGTATTGAGTAACAGCAATATTATTCAGGAAAAATGATGTAAAAATGGGCTTTATTAGGTACCTGAAGCTCTTGAGACAAGACTACTGGAGGCAGAAGACCACGCAAGTAATGTGCATCTCTCTCTTGCTCGGTGAATGCGAGCCCTTTGTTGTGGTGTGGCTCACGCAGCAAAGTGTACCCACTGCATATAATTATAGGAGAGATTTTCAATCAAATCCTGTACAAAAGCAATAAATGGTAATCTAGCAATCAACAAACTAAGTTCCCGTTAGGTGACGTTGCAGTTTCGTTTTCAATTTGAGTTTTCATTTTTTTTTTAAATCGCGTTTGGTAAACATTACTGTTTTCTTTCTTTCTTTTTAAAAACAACAATGAACTTCGGCCAGAATATGAAGGGGGAAAAAATGGTTTTCAGTTTTCGCTAAACTAAAATCCATTTTTAAAGAATTTAACTATCTGAAAACTGGAAACATTAACATACGGGGCCCTAAATAACTTGGAAACATGGATAGTACGGGTCGTGTTAGCATGTGATGGATATACCAAAATCCGTGTCATTTTCAATTAGTCCTTCTAATCTGACACATATAAGACACACGACGGACAAATGTGGGATACATCGATACAAAGCGTAATGGTTGAAATTTTGAAATACAAAGTATAAATCGAAAGTGGTTAGATTAGGGCCTGTTGAAATAAGGATAATTAGGAGTCTTTGAACTCATCACTTGGGCTGCTGTGGAGGCAGAATAAGGTTCTTTACAAATTCAGAATACTTAAGAGCTAGGAACTCAAAATAGGACTTTCCAGAATTAGTAATAATTAGGACGTTCTAAGACTAACAATAACAAGTAATCTTGGTAATAATCTGTAGACCATATGGTTCTTACCACGTACGATAATAAATACCGAAATACTTGTTTATCATTTTCTTTGTCATTTTCGTAATTTTTTAGAATTAATCAACACCCTTGGAACTAAAGTAAAAACAGAAACTATATTGAAAAGATTACCTCAAGAATATTTACAAGTTAGTAAGTAGGAAAAACAAAATAAGTATGATCAAGAACTGGATCAACTGCGCCAAAATCAACATAATACACATAAAGAATGAAACTAATAGCCAGGAAAATAAAAGGAAGGAATAAAAAGATTATGGATGGGAGGACTTAATCACAAAACAAAGTCTGTAAAGTAAAGCAAAGAACCGGCTCTGTGATCCAATTCTACAAATTCAAGTGTTTGGTGGGTGGCAATTTCTAGCATAGTAGTCCGTGCCTAGTCTAATAACTCTCCCAAAACTGGTTCTTTTTCAACCAGCATAATCTTGGTTCTACCAAGAACCAGATAGAAAGTGACTTGGGTTGGTTTGGGAAAGTCTAAAATTGGGCCAAGTTCAATCCAAGTCTTCCTTTTAATTGGTTCTTGTCAGAACCAAGGCAATGTTGGTTTCCGTTTTTAAGAGAGTTACTAAACTAGGCACGGCCTCTGATATAAGAAATCGGCATTCACCAAACACCTAAATTTGCAAAACCAGTTTACTTACGAAAACTAATTTTTTACATTCCCAGACAGCCTCTTGGATTTAAAATAGACACATTCTAAAAACTAGCGTTATAATCAAGAAACCCATCAAAATTGAATTAAATAGAGCAAAAATTAACACAACCCAAATCAAAATGATGAATAATAGACCCAATCATAACAAAAAATTAAAAAGAATTGGATCATTTGTATCAACCTAGCAACAGAGACAGTCCAAGGTGTGACAGGCTGATCCTCTGTGGCACTATCCTCACCGTAAGCGTCCTGTACACCACCACCAACACCAGCTTTATCCTCCAACTCAAGCACTGAATCACCGTTCACCATCTCTCTCTCTCTCTCTCTAACTCTCTCACTCTCTACAGCACACTAATAGCCTCTTGTCTCTGCTAATGAAAAAACAAAAACAAAAAAAACACAAACAAGAAACGGTCATGTTTGAATTCAAGAAACAAAAAGAACCCACATTTTATATATTTAAAAAAAAAAAAAAAAACCAACAACACTGAATTTTTAATTTTTAATTCCAAATGTTTGACAAAATTGCACTTTTACGTTGTTTTTCAATGTCAAAAAGGCACAACAGCGACGACCCACCACGTATATCGAACCAGCAGAAAGTGACCTTTTTTTTTGTATGCAATTGTGTGTAAATGTTTGTGATGTTTGTGTCTGAAAATGAGAATTTGTCTGAGTTTATAGAATTAAATAATGCTAGTAACTAGAAAAATTGGGTATGTTGGTTGAACGAGACCAGTGGGGAAAGAAACGCGTGGAATGTGCAATGGAGTTCTTCCGCGTACGTAGAGAGAGAAAGGTGGAGATCTCCGAGTCTTTAGAGAGGGAAAAGCATGCCTCAAATGGAACATTTTTAATTTTAATTTGGTACCCCTTACAAAATTAAGGGTGCTTTTGATAAAACTGATAATTAATTACTGAAAATTTTATTTTAAGTGGTTTGTATTTGCAGCACTAACACAGTATCTCAAGAACTAAAATAAATTGCGTTCAGTGATTATTTTCAGTAGAAATTTTTCAATTAATGTTTTCAGTAAATTTTTGACTACTTTTTCAATTAAGTGGTATATTATCAAACACCAAAAAAAAAAATTAAGTGCTAAAAATTTTCATTTTTACTAGTATTTAATTGGGTCATCAAACACACCAACTTTTATAAAATATCTCGTTACTTTTTGAATTTGGTGAAAGAGGGGGGGGGGGGGGGGGGGGGGGGGGGGGGGGGGTGTGTGTGTGTATAGGCTTAAAAACACTTTAATACCCTGTACTTGTACCCAAATTTCACTCTGAGTCTCAACTTTTGATTGCAACACTTTAGGCCCTCTAGTTTCAATATTATTTCAATCGAGGACAATCAATAACTTTGTTAACCCAATATGGACGGAAATCATCTCTTGGACCCATTTGTTGCCCATACACGTGCACAACCCCATTTCTCCCTCACTACAAGGAGAAAGGCCTTTTATGTCACTTAAAAAGTTACATAAATAGGTATTTATGTCACTTTTTTTTTCCAATAAAAAGTGACATAAATAGGTATTTATGTCACTTTTTTTTCCAATAAAAAGTGACATAAATGGAGGCGACATAAATATTTTAAAAGTGACATAAATACTTTATAAAAAGTGACATAAATGTTTCATAAAACCAACACATTTGTTAATAAAAAGTGACATAAATACATTTTTAAAAGTGACATAAATACATTTTTAAAAGTGACATAAAAAGCAATTTTCCTTGTAGTGCCTCTCTCTCTCTCTCTCTCTCTCTCTCTCTCTACTCCTCATCTCATTCCCTTATCTCTCTCTCTCTCTCTCAAACAAACCACTGAGAATCCACAGCTACTTCCATGGAATCCAAAAACAATCTTCTTCAATTACAAATCAAAATCAAAAATCCATAATCATAATCACCCATTCGCCCAAAAAGCATCCAAACCCAAGCTAACGATTTCATGGCATTGGTTCATAAATTGACGGGTCTCTCTTGGACCATCCATGAATTCACCAAAACAACATATAAATTTTCAGTAAATATATAATCATACATATGCAGAACTTATATGTGATTTTCTAATTTCATTTCAAAATGTTGATGGCAATTTGGCTAGAATCTAATGAGCCGAGCCGAGTCGCGCCCGCTGGTGAGTGTAACAATCACAAGCGTGGAATGAAAATTGGGGATACCTCTACTTTTAGGTTCCATTTGGCGTTTTTAAAGATCGTAATGTGGCTTCTTCGAAGAACCCAACTTCAAGCTTGCTCCGACCTATGGATTAGTTCTCTGAAAAACAAAATTATGAGGTTGCGAATTAGGGTATCTATGGCTTAGCTCTAATTTTTCTGTTTCTTTGTTCTCTTGAAAAACCTTGTTAGGCTTATTTCTGATTTTTGCAACATTTTATGAACCCCAAATCAATACCACCATGCGAGAAAACCACGAATGAAAATTGAATGAACCCAAATCAACGTTTTAGTCCAGGCTTCTTCTTCATCTTGATAAAGTATTGTGTTGTTCATGTGTTTTGGGGTCCACGTGGGTCTAGTATTTAGTATGTTCATGTCATCTCTCTCTTCTCACTCTCTCCTTTGTTTCATCAAACTCTCTGTAATGGATTTTCTCAATATCTACTTAGATCTGTTAGGTTTTAAGGGAGAAATGGGAAAAATCACGTGAGGTGATGCAAAAAAAGCATGCACGTGGCCCTCACGTGATGATTTGCGTCCATTTTAGCTAACGGCATGATCAATTGTCCCTAATTGAAACGAGACTGAAAATAAAGGGCCCAAAGTGTTGCAATCGAAAGTGCAGGGCCCAAAGTGAAATTTCGGTATAAGTGCAGGGTACTAAAGTGTTTTTTAGCCAAAAAAATGGCTAAACCAATATTACCTGTCAATTTTAAACTACCATAACTCACTCATTTTGTAGCATTTTTGAGTGAATTTTTTTTTATCTCATGTATTACTTCGAGATCTATGCAATGGAATTGAAAATTATACACGAAAATAATTTGGAACCTCATTTTTTTTTTATAAATGTCAAAACAAATGATATTATCTGTTTTGACAGATAATATTAATATTATCTGTCAACTTTAAACCACCATAACTCACTCGTTTTTTTCATTTTTATTATTTTATTTTTTAAATTTATGCATTTTTTTTCAAGATCTACGCAATGGAGTTGAAAATTGTACAAAAGAGCAATTTTGGACCTCATTTTTATTACTTGTCAAAAGAGATGATATTATCTGTTTTGACAGATAATATTAATATTATTTGTCAACTTTAAACCACCATAACTCACTCACTTTTTTAGTGATTTATTTTTTGATTTCATATATTTCTTCGAGATCTACGCAATAAAGTTGAATATTCTACAAAATAAAGTAATTTGAAACCTCATTTTTTATTTTATCTGTCAAAACAGATGATATTATCTGTTTTGATAGATACTATTAAGTTAAATAGTCATAATTTTATTATTTTTTTGACCTTTAAGGATGAATTTTTTTTTTTTTTGGTATTTCATGTATTTCTTTGAGATTTACGCAATGGCCGTAAAAATTTTACAAAAAAAAAAGATACGTTGCAGTCTGATTTTGAGATTTTATCTGTCTAACAGATAATATTATCTATCTTATCTGTCTGCAAATAGATAAATATTATCTGTTTATATTAACAGCGATAGCTTTCTCAATTCTTGGACTTTTGGGTGATTTTTTTTATTCCCTGTATTTTTTCAAGATCTATGCACCTATGGTGCCAATTTTATGAAAGGAACATGTTTTTGTTATATTTATACCAAAAAAAAAAAAACCGTTGTTCATATTTGCCTCTCTTTTTTTCCTCTAGTATTTCATGGACAATGTGGATCTCAGTTGATAGATCTCATTTTGCTGATTCCAAAATATCAAATTTTACGAAGAAAGAAAAATGGACTTGCAGAACAAAAGTTATAACAATTTGAAGTTATTTAGGCATAACAAGGACCTAATGAGTTAAAGAAACGTAACATGAGTTTTAGCTTGGAATGGTTTTATTTTAGGGGACTATGGCCGAAGCCCCCTTTTTAATAAACTCAAGCTTCCCAAAAAGAATTCATTTTTCTCACCTGTAATACCTGTAATTTTACTCTTCGTTAATAATATCAGTTTTTTTAATTTCTGTATTTGACCGATTATTATATTATTTAATTGTGTAACGGTACCGACATATGATAAGATTACTAATTAGACTATAGTAACCATACCGACTCAACCGTAATAAGACTTAACTTAATCCCGTACCCGTACCCAGACCTTAGAAATAATACTTGTTTGCACGAAATTCGAGACCGACATGTATATCGAGGAACTTATGCACACAAACTGAGTGTCACGCCCCGAAGTACCAAAAATAGGGAAAAATAAATTTCCTTTATGGGTTCGTAGACACGTGACTGGTTGTGAGTGTCACCTGATTGTCCAAACATGCTTATAACAATAATGTGATATGGGAAAGTGACTAAGTTCAGCGGAAGCAGAAATTTAAAACATCCAAGTCTTACATCAGTAGTATATTACAGGCCAAAAAGATATCCAAAAGATACATATTACAAGACCAGCTAAACTATTACATCACTAACATAATAGTAACAGAACTATAACAAAAGAAAAGCTCCAAAGTCTTCAGCTGGCGAAACCGTAGCCTTCCTCGTAGTAATCTTCACCAGCATAGTCTTCAGTAGTAAAATCAGCATCTTGATAGCAGTCGGCTCCGTCTGGACCTGCAAAGGCTGGACGTGGAAGGTCCAGCGGCATGAAAAGCCGTTAGCGGTTAAGCTAAGTGAGGGCCCCCTTAAGGTTACCACCACTTAAGGTAAGTTATTCTTCATCTCTTCTTATTTCTCGAAACCATATCTCGTTCATCATTTCTTATTCTCGATACTATGTCTTGTTCGTCTTTTCTTATTCTCAAAACCATGTCTTATTTAAACCCAATCATTCCTTTTGAAACTTAACCCAGAACTGAACTGACCAATGACATTGACTGAAAGAAGACTTAACTCCAAACGCATTTACTGGTCAAGGAAGTACAACACTCAACAATGAATAGTTAACTGTCGCCCAACTGGCACTCAAACTGTCGCCCAAATGGCATAAGTGTGCGGGACATTAACAATCTCTTGGTCGAACACGTCATGCCGATCCTCAGGTCGCCCGCACGTTACCGAACACGTCATGCCGATCCTCAGACCAAGGGTACGGGAAATTAATAATCACTTGGACGAACACGTCATGCCGATCCTCAGGTCACCCGTACATAACCGAACACGTCATGCCAATCCTCAGTCCAAGGGTGCGGAAAAATAATCAACCACTTGATCGAACACGTCACGACGATCCTCAGGTCATCCGCACTTGACCGAACACGTCATGCCGATCCTCAGATCAAGGAACAAAACATAACTCACCAATCGACACCATGGAATTACCGAAAGACCAAATTTACAAGAAATATCCAAACACGACACGAAAGTTCACGAATCAACTTTGACCGGTAGTCACACGACTAGAAATGAGGCCTAATGTCCCTTATTCGCATTAAATCTGTTATCGAAGGTTTTATCATTATTTTACGCGTTTGCACGTTTCGTAGTTTAGTTCATTAATATCATCCATTTATAACCGTTAATATTTCGCTATACGTCCGACATTCCGTTTTTCTCTCAATATACTTACGATGGAAACTTTCCCGATCACTTATCAACGCAATAATCGTGCCATACAATATACTTATAGTTTGGGTATGAACTTTCCAACGGTCATTAAACTATATTCATAACAATAGAAACATAGCACGTAGCTCATGGATTTATAACGTGAATTTAATACCAATAAACACATAGACGAAACCCTTAACATACTCATCTACGCGATATCACTATCATAGCACGAGATTTTCATAACAACACATGTACTGGAAAACTAGCATCAACAATCAACACCATGCATAAACAAAACATTATACAAAAAGCTGTACAATCTGCCAAGATACATTTTCACTGTGTTGACTGAATTAACATGATTTATTTGGGCATGATAAATTGTTTTGTAGATCAAACTCAAAACTAAAACATTGTAGATAATAGGAATATCTTCATGTACAAAAAAAATCTAGCTTCAATTACATTTTTGAGCTACTCAAACTATTTATTTTACAAGACATTTCTTATATCTTGGACTGTTCTGTCCCAGATTTATAGTACTGCATTGTACGTGAATTTCACCTATGAAGGAGGGGTTTTAAGACTGAGCTATAGAAGAGTTATTTGTAGATAAATGAGTTACCTTTCTTCACAAAAACACCTAGCTTAATTCCCATTTTGGGCCTGCACAAAACATTCATTTTACTAAACTATTTTCTGCTGAAAGTTTCAGTTTCTCAGATTTATAACACTGCGTTGTACATGCATTTGACCCATGAAGGAGTGATTTCTAGACTAAGATATAGAAGACTTATTTGTAGATAAATGAGTTAGCTTTTACCACAAAAAAACCTAGCTTAATTCGGATTTTCGAGCTGCACAAAACATTCATTTTACTAAACTATGTTCTGCTGAGAGTTTCAGTTTCTCAGATTTATGGATTTGTCTTGCATGTCATGAAAACTTCAACACAACAACATCAAACTTCTACTAAACATTAGTACATATTATATGGGTTCTAAATTGAGTTAGATTACTCACAATTACTCATAATTTACTCACAATTTACTCACAATTTACTCACCAAAGCTTGAAATTGAGCTTAGAGGTTGTTTTGAGTTTGATGAAGCTTAACTTCAACTTCAATGGTGTCACCTTCTTCTTCTCCTTCTTTTTTTAACTTCTGGGATTCTCTTGAACTTCTAGGACTTTAAATTATTACTCCAAAGTCCCCAAGGTTGTGTGGGTGTAGAATGTATGGGTGTATGTGTGAGGGTATATGCTAGAGAGGGAGATGAGCTCTAGTTTTCTTCCTAACTTCTCTCTTCTATTTTTCCATGAACATGCAAGTCTCCCAACTTCTTCTCTTAGATTTTAAGTACATTTCATGAGAGTCTAAGAGTGTCTAATGTGTGCATGTTCATGTTATATAGAAATCCTAGGAGCTAGGTGTCATTTGCATGTATACATGCTATGACATGTGTCCTACAAGCGGACATGTGTCCAAGAAGGTGGCATGTGGTTGCCACATGGCCGGCCATATGGGCCCACCTTGGGTTATGTGCCACTTTCTCGGTTTATGTGTATAAGTTCCTCGATATGCGTGTCAGTCTCGAAGTACGTATAAACTGGTATTATTTCTAATGTCCGGGTCCGGGTACGGGACTAAGTTAAATCTTATTATGGTCGAGTCGGTATGGTTACTACAGTCTATATGGTAATACTACAACACGTCCATACCGTCACATAATTAAAATAATAATATAATAATATAGTGGATCCAATACAGAAATTAGAAAAAGCTGATATTATAATGACAGAAAAAATTACAGGTGTTACACTGAGGAAGTAGCACACAACCCGAAGTGGGCTCCATATGGCAACCCATGCCACCTCATGTGACACTTGTCCACAAGTTGGACATGTGTCCTAGCATGCAAGCATGCATGGTGACACATGTCCCTCCACCATTTCTATATAAACACACCATCATGCATGCATTACTCTCTTGGACTCTCATAATTTGCACCTCTAGAGAGGAAATTAGGAGACTTGGAAGTTGTAACAACCGTACCAGGGAAAAGGGGTAATTATCATTTTTATATGCATTGGTTAATATAATTAGTGTATAAAATGGATTAAGGGGAGGCTTGGACACGCCTATGAAAAAAGTGTTCAGAGAAGGACACCATTTAGAAAAGTCCCCAGTGTGGAGGGACAGTTGATGAAGTGGGACCCAGTGAAGGGCCCGGATAAAATAAATTTGCATTTTATATGTTAAATGTATTTATATGATTACATGAATATTTGCTTAAGAATGCTTTCACATTATAATATTATATGTTAGCATTTGGTAATAGTTTGGATACTCGCATAAGGAGGGTATAGATGAAAATAATTCATAACTAGTAGGTGCGATAGCAATTTCACAAAATAATTGCGACCCACGTTGGGACCCATACGAAACCTGGACAAACACTCATTTAGATAATTGGGTAGTTAATGAAATGTTTAGAGATTTCATAATAAGAACTTTAGAAATTCCAGAGGTATAAATGAAAAGAGGAGAAAATGGGGTGACACCTCATGCTTGTGCATGAGGGTATGTGTCAAAATATGAGATTAGTCTTATATTTACAAAAATTAAAGAAAGAAAAAGAGAGAGAGCTCTGAGAGAGAAAAACGGACTCGTCACCGACGCCGTAATTCCGCCGTTTCGTCACCGTCTGTTGTCCAATTCGCGAACCGAAGCCGTTTTCAGACTCGTGGAGGTGAGACGATCGTTTCTATACCTGTAATTTCTATTTTAATCGTCATAATTTTGGTAGCTTGTACTAATCGGTGAACCGTGGTTCGCCGAGTTCATGTAGGAACTATATTAGAGTAAGATTTGGGCTAGGATTTGGTGAAATTCTGCATTTTCTAGCTTAAATTGGGTATAATCTGAGTAAGGTGAGTTTTCTAAGTAAAGTTGATTGTGCCTAAATGTGTTCAATGCTTCAATAATGTTTAGAGATGAAAATCCATGTTTAGAATTCATGAAGATGTGTTTTTGTGAGATCGTATGTTAACTATATGATAATTTTTATGCTTATGTACTTACATACCTATATGCTTACGTATTAATCAATGAGTACCGGGAAAATGGTTCGTTGTTGGGAGTAATAAAGGTGGTGAAGAGGAAGAATTCGATAAATACAGAAGTCCAAGGAATAGAAGTGACCACGGGACCAAGGGAGGTCTTCAGGTCCGCATGAACCATTGAACCGGTGACTCGGCGATTATATATGTGATATATGTTTAATTGTAGCATTGCATGTGTTAAGCATTCAATCATGTTTAGATTTCTCACTAAGCGTAATGCTTAAGAAAATCGTTTTCCTTTTCTGTTGTGGTAAATAACAACCACTGCAGGTTCGGAGCATTACCCGGAGAGGAAATAATATGCGATAGGAGAGATAGGGAACATGGGAGAGATTTGGGACTTATGTATAATATCTTTCTTTGAATTTGTAAAATGATGTAAAATGTAGTGCTTTTAATGATAATGTTAATACTTTTGTAGTGACTTGGGACTTAGTTGTTCCAACTTGTCATTGGGTGGTTTTGTAGTACAATTTGGAAAAAAAACCTCATGTAAATTTCTATGTTTTGGTTGTTTGTGCGGAAGTGGCTAACTTGGACCATTCCGGCAAGTCAGGGTAGTGTCGCAAGTGTTGTGGACATGTTCCATTTGTGTATAAGATGTTAGATGTGATTTTGAGTACATTTCCAACTAGTTTCGTGATTCTTTGTTAAGAATTGAGCTTCAAGCTTCAAAACTTGTTTTTGGTTCAAAAAGGGGTGAATTCATGGTTGATTTGATCCAATTATGAGTACATGTATGTTTTACATGCTTGATTAATGTTAGAACATGTTTAGAAATGTGTGTGGGTTGTTTCTTGAAGTTTTCATAAGGTTTGGAAAAGTTTTGGTTGTGTTTTAAACTTGTAGCAGCATGAATTTTGCAACAGAAACTGTTCTGTAGGAAATCGGATCGATCTGGGTGCAAAGGGTGCATCGATACGGCCCTTCCTTGAGACATTTTGCTAGAAATAATCAAATCGGATCGATCCGGGTTTTGTGGCGGATCGATCTGCCCCTGTTCTCAGCAACTGTCCACCTTTACCGAAACAAGCATATCTCCTTATAAAAAACTCGGATTTGCGCGCTGTTTTTTGCGTTGGAACCGGGACTCAAAAACCTATCTTTTGGAATAAAAATTTGATATGCTTTACTAGTAACCATTTTGCCCTTGGGGCTATTTTTGTCACAAAGTTCGGTAAAGTAGTTTTGTGTCACATTTTCCTCCAAGTTAGTGTATGTTTGGGTGCGTATAGCCTTGTTACACATGTCCTAATCCGCCGGGGCGGGTTGGGGTATGATGGAAGTTCATGAGAAGATATAAGAGAAAATTAGGAAGAAAAGCTAGAGTTGATCTTTCCCTTGCATACACCTTCATAATTACACCCATACATTTACACACACACAACCATGGGGACTTCGGAGCTGTAATTTTGAGTCCTAGAAGTTCAAGAAGATTCCCAGCAGAAAGAAGAGTTAAGAAGTTAGAAGAAGAAGAAGTTCACCATTAAAGTTTGAGTTCAAGCTTCATCAAGCTCAAACCAACAACCAAGTTTAATTTCAAGCTTTGGTGAGTATCCTAACTCACTTTAGAACCTATATAGTATGTGAGACACCCAAATTTGGCTCTATCCTATGACCGAGCGGTTCAAATCAGCAGTCAGTCCATGCCCCAGGTAAATCATGCACCACTCCTCAAAAGCATCAGCCCGAGCGGTTTGGTCTACTCATCAGCTCTAGCGGTTCATTCACGACCCAGCCAGCATGTCGGAAAAATCGCACATGCATATCCCGCCACGGGAACAGCTCATCCGGGCCCACAGGCGTGATCCCGAGCATTACGGGCAGTTTCCTAGTCAAGCTAGAAGACTAATGGAAAGTGCACACTATTTCCTAATCCAATTAGGAAATCCCCATAATTAATGCCAATCTATATCAATAGGATTATATTTCCTTATCCATGTATGAGTAGGTCTCTTACATCTATAAAAGAGACCCCTCACCCCCCATTGAAGGGGCCGCCAATTTTGTAGTCTACACAGCACCTCTATAAAATTCACCATTATATGCATACACCCGGCCGGTATTACTGGTAGTGCCGCCCCTCTTTGTTGGCTCATCAGGCCCGCCGGTGATCTGCTAGTGAACGTGCTCAGACACACCCGTGGACGTAGGTACCTTCATTAACAGGGCCGAACCACATACAAAAAATAGACTCTCTCTCTCTCTCTCTCTCCTAAAATTACTCTTACCAATTTTTGGCATCATCAGCTTGGCGCCGTCTGTGGGAACGACAAGTCTTCTCATCAACAAATCTCTTGACTGATCGTCATGCCACCGAAGAAGGGTAAGAAGGTTGATCAGCAGTCCGATCGGGATGTTCCTTCGGCCCCGACACCGGTTGCGGCAGCCATGACATCTGAGAAGATCACCGCGACCCTCACACAATTCTTGGAGGGCCAGCGTCAAATCCAACGACAGATCGAAGCCCTGCTAGCCCAGCAAAGCCGTCTTCCAGGGGTCGGGAACGTTGCGTATGGTCGGGAACCAATCTGGACCAGACAACGTGCCCGAGCCGACCCGTCCCGTGTTGAGGATGCCAGAGACATCAACAGTGGGCGTGCTGCCCGAGAGGAAAGGTGGAAGCATATGGCCCGAGAATGAGTCCAGGGTCACTCGGTCAAGAGCCGAGTCGTCCCTGGGATACGGTTACCCGGAGTCATAGCCGAGCCCAATCCCAGAGGACAGCACCCCGCCATGAAGAAGCATCTTCCATCAACCCGACTAGTTCCTCAGATACCGGTCGGGAAGGAGTGGAAGCCCGAATCAAAGACTTGCAGAAGCAGATCGATGGAGTGGCCAAGAAGCTTGGTCAAACACGCGCTCAGAATCAGGCCAATGCCGAAATAGAGTCACCGTTCTCCAGCCAGATCACGGGGTTTGCCATCCCGCACAAATTTAAACAGCCTCGCCTAGATCCTTATAACGGCTCGGGAAGCCCGGTAGACCACGTCCGGACCTATAAGGCTCAGATGGCCCTAGCCACCAACTCCGATGAACTATACTGCATAGCCTTCCCTAGCACTTTGAAAGGCCCGGCCGCCCAATGGTTCTACTCGTTGGAACCCCGATCGATCCGCAGTTTCACGCAACTCAGTAAGCAGTTCATCAATCAGTTCATCGGTATGCACGAACGGCCGAAGCCTGACATACATCTACTGACGGTCATACAAAGGAATAATGAGAGCCTCAAGGAGTTCACCGGCCGGTTTAATCAAGAGAAGCTCAGCATCTACGATCTTGATGAAACCGCCGCTATAATAGCCTTCTGCTCGGGAGTTCAACACACCAAGTGCGCCGGGTCGTTCCACAGAAACCGACCAAAAACTTTGGGTGAGCTCTCTGAGAGGGTTGGAAAATACATTGACACTGAAGAATTTTTGAAGACCAAAGACCCCGGGCAAGAAAGCGACAAGTCTTCCGGAAGCAAGTTAAAGCGAGATCAGCCCGGGAGTTCCGACAGTTCTTCCAGTTCACAGTAGTTCGAGTCGGGCAGCCCCGACCCGACCTCCAGCTCATAGCAAGCAGAGTCTGGCAGCCCCGACCCGACCTCCAGTTCACACCGGTCAGGATCAAGCAGTTCCGACTTTGCCTCCAGCACAGAGAAATCTGGATTCCGACGATCCTGATCCGACCTCCTGTCTCCATCGGTCTAGAAGAGACCGACTGCAGTGGTATTTGCTTGATCACCACATGAGGCTCCATTGATTGTCAGAGAGCTCATCTAAAGACCTCGGGCTCGACCCCTAGGCATACAAAGACCTCGGGCCTAACCCCGAGGCACGAAAAAGACCTCGGGCTCCGAACCCAGGCACCAAAGACCTCGGGGTCACGCCCAAGGCACCGGCTTCGCTTAGGTTCAACCGACGATGGGGGCAAACCCCCTAGGTGGCCGACGATAGCAAGCTTCAAAAGACCCTGCAACCACCATGTTCCAGGTCGGTTACCTACAGATCATAGCCTCTGTAAGACCCTCGTCTTAGCGAAAGCTTGGGGGGCAAGATGGCGCAGTGAACTAAATAGGTAATCACACCGGGTATCTACAGGCCTCACGGATAACCAAATCAAAATCTTGGACAACCCGAGCACCTACAGTACTCAGAGGCATTAACTCCACTTAGGTCCAGACCGTCGATAGAGGTGACTAAAATCTCTTAGGTTGGCCGACGATAGAGGAGTAAAAGGACCCTAAAGCAACGTGATTTAGGTCGACTCCACCAACATGGTCAAGCTCTTCTCCCAACAGTCTTGACGAAGGCTGGCCGGGCAGAAGACAACCATCCTGGGGAGTTAACAGTAAAAAGGACCCTAGAGTAATACGCTTTAGGTCGGCTTTTCCAACATGGTAAAATCCTTCTACCCACAGCCTTGAAGAAGGTTTACGGGCAGAAGATAACCATCCTGGGAGCTAACTCAAGCAAAAAAGACTCCGAAGTAGGCCGAGTCTCAACTCTCGGTCACTTCCCGAGCACTCAAAGACTCCGAATTAGGCCAGGTCTCAACTCCCGGTCAGTTCCCGAGCACCTAAAAGTCCCAAGCTAGGCTGGGTCTCAACTCTCAGCCAGTTCCTGAGGACAAACCAGGCTCAGAAGCCCCAAAGCAGCTTCCCGAATCACTCAGACAGTGGCAAGTAACATCAAATAGATTTCCAAACTTGCCCCGATATAGCATCTGGCCAACCTTGAAAATGGGGGGCAGCTGATACACCCAAATTTGGCTCTATCCTATGACCGAGCAGTTCAAATCAGCAGTCAGTCCATGCCCCAGGCAAATCATGCACCACTCCTCAAAAGCATTAGCCCGAGCGATTTGGTCTACTCATCAGCTCGAGCGGTTCATTCACGACCCAGCTAGCAGGTCGGCAAAACCGCACATGCATATCCCGCCACGGGAACAGCTCATCCGGGCCCACAGGCGTGATCCCGAGCATTACGGGCAGTTTCCTACTCAAGCTAGAAGACTAATGGAAAGTGCACACTATTTCCTAATCCAATTAGGAAATCCCTATAATTAATGCCAATCTATATCAATAGGATTATATTTTCTTATCCATGTATGAGTAGGTCTCTTACATCTATAAAAGAGACCCCTCACCCCCCATTGAAGGGGCCGCCAATTCTGTAGTCTACACAGCACCTCTATAAAATTCACCATTATATGTATACACCCGGCCGGTATTACTGGTAGTGCCGCCCCTCTTTGTTGGCTCATCAGGCCCGCCGGTGATCTGCTAGTGAACGTGCTCAGACACACCCGTGGACGTAGGTACCTTCATTAACAGGGCCGAACCACATACAAAAAATAGACTCTCTCTCTCCTAAAATTACTCTTACCAATTTTTGGCATCATCAGTATGTAATTATGTTTAGTATATGTTTGAGGAAGTTTTTGTGAGGTTTCCATGCCATGCAAGTTGATTTTTGTATTTAAATCCGTAGTATAGCAGTGCTGTGAGAAACCGTTTTCTGGTTTCTGGGAAAAGGTTTGGAAACCGTTTTGTGGGTAAGAACAAGTTTCTGGGAAGCAATTTTTGTTTTGGTTGTTTTCTATGCTTTACTTAGTTGTATCTCGTCTTTGCCAACATGAAACTTTGTTGTATGTTTAATAGAAGGGCAAATTACACTTTTGATTTGGGTCTATAAACTTTTTTTTTTTGCAATTGGGTCCTTGAACTTCAAAAATTCATTCAATCAGACCCAAATTTTGACACTGTTAGCTTAAACTGTTAGAAATTGCCACTTACGTTGTGCGTAATGCTTACTTGTCACATTTTAGGTTAAGACAAACACGAGAGGTTGTAAATAGCGCAAAAAATCGCATTCAATCACATCTGAAATTGCATTCAATCAAATTCAAAAACACATTCGACTATATCCAAAATTGCATTCAATCATACCCAAAATCACATCATTTTTTAGCCATTCACAGTCTCCCATGTTTTTATTAACCTAACATGTGACAGGTAAGTATTACGCATAACGTACGTGACAATTTCTAATAATTTAAGCTAACAGTATCAGAATTTGGGCCTGATTGAATGAATTTTTGAAGTTTAAGGACCCAATTGCAAAAAAAAATGTTTATGGACCCAATTAAAAATAGGTGTATAGTTTAATGGACTAAAGTGTAATTTGCCCTTAATAGAAACTAGATGGGGGTAACTTGATCACACTATGTGTTTATACATATTAAACTTATGAATGATGCTTGAAACTCATGGAAAGGAGCTGTGAATGGTTGTACTATGACTCCAAGATGAATCAATTAGTTGTACTTCACTTTTATCTACATGAGACTTAGAGATATGAATTACAGAGACTACATGAAAGTCTATTAGTCGTGTTAACGAACTCATGCATGTGTTGTACGTATTAAACTTACAAATAATGCTTCGAATTCATGTTACGAACTTTAACAAGTTGTACCTTTGGTGCATGAATGGAATTTTATGAATTATAATTGTAACTATGAAAGTTTTGTGCTATCCATAGTAGTCTTCACACATAGTACCCTGAGCATATATGGTTGTACAGTGCATAAAACAAAGGAATTGAAAAACTGACACCAGAACCGATTTGTGGGTAGAAACCGATTTCTGGAGCCTAACCCAGAAATCGATTTGTGGGAGAAATCGGTTTTCTGGGAGCTTTTCTGAAAAAGTTCCCTTACGGAATAATCAAGGCCATGAACTAATCTTTAATGTTTATTCTGATTTTGAAAGTATATTATGACGTAAAACAGAAAGATGGACGTATGAACGTAACCTAGAAAGTATAATCGGATGCCATTAATGAACTAAACTCCGAAATGAGTGACGCATGCACCGTCGGGGATACGTAAGGATCAGTTGTGCTTTGTCGGAAGTGGCTTATGCTGAGGTTTAGCGTCAAATAAGTAAACCAGGCCGCAGGGGCCGGGATAGTGAGAAAAGAGTGTGTTTGTTGGGTTGTAAAGATGAATATCCTTTCAGTTCTTTGTGACAAAATGGATAAGGTACATACTTTGGTTCTTCATGACAAAGTGGTGGTTCTTAGAGTCGAAACTCCTTTTGGTTCTTCATGACGAAATGGATGTTCTTGGACTCCTTAACGCTTCGATTCTTCGTGACGAAGTGGCGGTTCTTAGAGTCAAGACTCCTTTCAGTTCTTTGTGACGAAATTGTTAAGAAACTGCGTTCCCAGAATCCGTTGATAGTGTGTATAAGTTGGTACTGCAAAAATTTCATGAAATCTATAATAACCCTACAAGGGCGGAACTAGGGTTACCTTGAACTGCAAAAACGGATTGCTGTAGTAGACGAATCGAGAACACGGGCTCGATAACAGCTCACGATCTTCTACCGTATTCCTCCGCTGCCAGAATATCGAACTTAGTGTGGGCTCTTTCGAAATCCTTTCTGTTTTCTGCTCTCCCTCTTTTTCACTCTCTTTTCTATTCCGAGTTATAATTCTCTATATAGAAAAATGCTAGCTGATGAGAGAGCCAAAGCAGCATATATATAGGCTACGATAGGGACCATAAGAAGTCAATAAGGAATAGGCTTCCTTATGGAATTAGGAAACCTTAATTCAAATTGAATCAGATTCCTATTTCCATAAATTATAATTTATACCACTAAAGAATTATAATTGCACTCCTACCCTTATCTCAAAAATATATTTCGAGCTCCATGTTATTAAATGCTTATTATCTCCCCACGTTAAGATTATAGACATCCATTAATTAAATATAATTACTGACAATCATATTTAATTAATTTCTTAAAATTCCTTGAGATCCTCTGCTTAACTTATCTGATATGTCGGATACAAAATCCACCTGCAGGGTTTGACATAATCAAAACTTATAAGCTTTCTCAAGGGGATATCATCAATCCCAAAATTGAGACATGGATTCCATCATTAATTAATATCCACCACACAATTAATATTGCCACCCAATCCAATGAGATATTGACCCATTTAAGGATCTCACCCTTTTGGGGATCAAAGTGTAAATATCAAATGTACGTGTCTACAAATTAACTTAGGATTTAGAGCATAAGCACTCATAATAGCCATGAGGTATTAATTATCTTATAAGTCAGTATAAAGATAATTACCCCAAGTCAGTCCCGTTTAATACACAAAGTGTACCAGCATAGTGAGTTAAAACTATACCGTTTTCCGTAGTCAAGACAAACCTACTACAACACCATGCTGCAGTCCTACCGATGGTGTATCCAATCCCATCTAAGACTGTAAACCAAAATCTTACATTCTATAATATTTGATGGCCCGATCTTCCGTATGTAAGCCGAACTCTACACACCAAACCACCTACTATATAGAATGAGAGACACACATGCATAATATTAAATAAATAATATAATACAAACATTGCCCACACAGATTCTCATAAAAAAATGGATTAACTGATTTTATTAAATGAATAATAAATCAACTACATAAAGCATGGCTTTTAGTATATATCCCTAACAGAAATGGATGTTCTTGGACTCCTTAATGCTTCGGTTCTTCATGACAAAACACATGTTTTTGAATTCCTTAACACTTCGGTTCTTCATGATGAAGTGGTGGTTCTTAGGGTCGAGACTCCTTTCTGTTCTTCGTGACAAAATGGATGTTATTGGACTCCTTAACGCTTTGGTTCTTCGTGACGAAGTAGTGGTTCTTAGAGTTAAGACTCCTTTCGGTTCTTCGTGATGAAACGGATGTTCTTGAACTCCTTAATACTTTAGTTCTTCATGACAAAGTGGTGGTTATTAGAGTTGAGACTCCTTTCGGTTCTTCGTGACGAAACGGATGTTCTTGGACTCCTTAACACCTCGGTTCTTCATGACGAGGTGGTTGGTGAAAGATGTTTTGGTTGGAGAAAGATGTTTTGGTTGATGAAGGATGGTTTGGTTAGTGAGAGATATTTTGGGTTAGTAAATAATGTCGGATGTCAGTAATGGATGGTAGTGGCAATAAGAATGTCGAGACAAGTCAAGTTAGTTGTTTGTATTCCTTCCGAATACATAGTCGGGCACGTTAGTAGTCATAATTTGACGGTGAGAAAGCGAAGATCCTAAAAGACATATTAAAAAGTAGTAAACGTATTCTTTTTGTGTATGGCTATATACATTCCATTTGATTTAGTTTTGTCACTCGACTTTCATAAGCTGAAGGCATTCATGTCGCTGGACATTCCCATGTCTTGATTATCCAGGTGAAGAGTACCCAGGTTATGAAGATACGCAAGAAGATATTGTGGAGGAAGACTACACTGAAGATGACTTTAGTTATGCTAGTTAAAGAGAAGACTAGCAGTTATTTCCTGTAAATGTTTTTGATTGTAACCAGAAAACTTAGCAACCCTTTTGTAATAGCTTTGTAAGTCCGAGAGCCATAAGACTCCGATGTATCTATAATATTGTATTAACTAGCTAAATATTTTGGTTTTCTTATTGTAATATATTGTAGTAAGTAGATGTTAGTTTTATCCTTTTATCATTTCGTTTATTTATTCATATTTGGTCATGGACAATTTGTTACTACAACCAGTCACGTACCTCAAGGTCCAAGATGAAGATTTTAAATTTTTCCATATTTTGGCTATGCCGGGGCGTGACAGGGATTTTTGGTATCAAAGCTTTAGGATAAGACGCATACACCGATTGACCTATACACTTTAAGTTATAAACCATTAGACCTTTTCCCACTTATGAAGATACTAACCTTATGATAGTTTATATTGGATAGGTTAGCATAGAACCCTTTTATTTTCGAGATGGATTTGGAGGACATTGGATATACCCACATCGCATAGAGCCCGCAGATCCGGTGTTGTTCCACTATAGGATTCGATAGAGTACCCAACAGTATTTGGAGGATAATATGTGGCATGACATACATGTGTTGGGGATCGAGGATCTTGAGATCCTGCAGAGGGAGGCATACTACCGAGAGAGCACCCTTAGACTTGTTCATTAGGAAGCAGCCAGGATGATTCAGGACCGTTATACCTTTAGAGTCATTACTTTTTGAGTAAAGTTGACTCCACCACCAGAGCCCATAGTATCACCTCCCATTATACCACCACCGCCCCTACCGGAGGAGCCCATAGTTGACGCACCTATCATCGCAGAGCCAATCATGGGGTCTAATAGTGAGGACGAGTCTGATGATGACGATGACGAGCCAGAGATGGTCATGGAGGAGGCTGATGATGGAGAGGATCCAGCAGAGGACGTTGATCCCGTAGAAGATGTTGATCCAGCCTCAGGTGTTGACCCAGCTGAGGATGCAGATGAGGAGCCACTCGAGGGAGACATAGTTGAGGAGGAGGAGGAGCCGGTAGAGGCTAATGACGTTAAGGATCCGGCAGAGGATGCCGACGAGGACGGAGCGATGGTTGGTGTATGGATGATGGAGGACCATAGGCTGAAGATGACCTAGAGGACGACAAGGACGATGAGATGATTGATGAGTTCGACCTATATTTGGACTGGGTTCCACCCGAGGAGATTCTGATTCCAGATGATGCCCCCCCTTGTGAGTGTGATGTGGAGCACTTTTGAGATAGGATTCCCAGGATCTAGAGCACTACTTGTAATAGGGCTAGTAGCCCATCTTTTGTGTATATAGTTGTACTCAGAATGTAACACGTGTCAGTAGACGTGTATGCCTTCTCCATGTATATATTTTTGGTACTGGTTACCCTACTATATATATTCAGCGTGCACACTTTCCTATGTAAATGTTTTTGCAACTATGCTGTATTATGTAAATATTTGAAGTTGTTAATGAAGACTAGTTTCCTTTATATGATGGTGTGAATACTTGATGTGTTATGCATTTACAATAGAGTTGTTGTCTATAAATCCAGTTGTTCATATATCTTGTAACCATGGTTAGGATTTGCGAGTAACCATTAGATATTCGTGTAGGTACATAAGCATACAAGCACAATAGAGGGAAGACCATGAAGAAATCATAATGGAGGACCACCAGATCCCATTCCTAAAGGAATCGATCGTGCTGGAATCTTTGGCGCATTTCTGCAACGTCTCGACCATATAGGTAACAACCACGACAACGGAAATGGCAACAACAATGATAAGCACCAAAAACCACCACCCCAGACACGCGACAGACTAATGGAAGGATTCAGAGCTTTGCGCCCTAATAGGTTCGACGACACTAATGAATCCTGGCGAGCAGAGCAATGGCTAAGGGATATGGGTCATTTCTTCGAATCAATCGAATGCTCACAGACAAACAAGCGTCGTCTCGCTACTTTCCAACTCATTTATTGTAACACCCGTACCCGGAGAACGGGTTAATTATCATGTTATATGCATTAATTAATATAATTAGTGTATATTATGGAATAAGGGGAGGCTTGGACTCGCCCGTGAAAAGTGTTCAATAAAGGGCACAGTTGGAAAATTCCTCAGTGAGGTGGGACAGGTAATGAGGTGGGACCCAATGAAGGGCCGAACAAAAATATTTGCATTTTATATGTTAAATGCATTTATATGATTACATGAGTATTTGTTTAAAATGCTTCCATATTATATGTAGATATATGTGTTAGCAATTGGTTTTATGTTGGATACTCATATAAGGGTATAAATGAAATGATTCATAACTAGTAGGTGCGATATCAATTTCACAAAATATGTGGGACCCACGTTGGGACCCATACGGGATTTAGACAAATACTCATTAGATAAATAGGTAGTTAATGGAATGTTTGGGGATTTCATAATAGGAACTTAAGAAAAATCGGGGGTGTAAACAAAAATAAGAGAAAACTTGTGACACATCATATGCATGTAATGTGTGTGTGTCACTAGGAGAGCTTAGACTCTCATATTTGCTGGAAGTTAACAAAGAAAAAGAGAGAGCTCACCAAGAGAGAAAGACGGAACCGTTGCCAACGTCGTTTTCCGCTGTTCCGTCGCCGCTGTTCGTCCAATTCGCAAACCGAAGCCATTTTCGAACTCGTGGAGGTGAGACAATCGTTTCTATACCTTTGATTTATGTTTTAATCATCGCAATTTTTGTAGCTTACGCCAATTGGTGACACAAGAGTGTCGAATTTGTGTAGGATTTACTCCGGGGAGAGGATTGAGCAAGAATTGCTAAGAAATTCTGCATAATTAGCTTGATTTGTGTATAATCTGTGAATAAGGTGAGTTTTCTATACTAAAAGTGATTGGGTTTAATGTGTTCAAGGCTTCAAGTGATGTTAGAGATGATAAATCATGTCTAGAAGCTATTATATTGTTGGGTTATGAAATTCATGTCAATTTTATGAGAATTGTATGTTGCTACATGCTTGTGTGCTTATATGTCTATGTGGTAGTCAATGAGCACCAGGGAAATGGTTCATTGTTGGGAGTAATAAGGATGGTGAAGAGGAAGTCCAAGGAATAGAAGTGACCATGAGACCAAGGGAGGTCTTCGAGTATGAATGAACCGTATAACCGGTGACTCGGCAATTACAAATATGATTTGTATGTTCATTGTTGCATTGGACATGTTAAACATGCAGTCGTGTTCAGAATTCTCACTAAGTATAATGCTTAAGAAAACCATTTTCTATTTCTGTTGTGGTAAATAACAATCACCGCAGGTACGGAGCAATATCCGGAGAGGAAGTAACGTGCTCAGGAAAAGGGGGAAAGGGTTTTGGAACTTGTAAGTATGTTTTAAACCTATATTATAGTGTAACTAGTGGCTTGGGGTCCTTAACTTAAGGCTTGAGGTCTTGATTTGTGGATGGGAGAGATGGGGGAGATTTGGGACTTGAGCATATGAACTCTCCCTTAACTTGTAAAAGGATGTAAATAGCAGTTCCTTTATGCTAAAGTTGATACTTTGGTTGTAGCTATGGAGTCTAGATCTTTAAATTATAATTTGGAAGTTTGCAGTTGATTTGGAAAACTTGGGAGATTTACTACGTGTTTTGGTTAATTATGTGGAAGTCGCTAACTTGGACTATTTCGGTAAATCCGGATGGAGTCGCAGGTGTTTTGAACATGTTTCATTTGTAATATAACGTTGGTTGTAGCTTGAGTTTATATCCATCAAGTTTTATGAACTGTTTGTTAAGAAGTGAGTTCCAAAGCTTCAAGGCTTGTTTTGATTCAAAGGAGTTGAGTTCATAGTGGAATTGATTCAATTGTGGTTGTATTCATGTCATACATGCTTGGGTAATACTTAAACATGTTTATGAATGTGTTTGAAATGGTTTCCTAATGATCCAAGAAGGTTGGTTTGGTTTGGGTATGAGTTGGGTATGTTTTAGCAGTGTTTTTAGCAGCAAAAACAAGTTTTGCAGAACCCGGATCGATCCGGGTTTATGAAGGGATCGATCCATCCTTTTAAAGGGACATTCTGCGAAAGAATTAGTGAAATGGATCAATCCGGGTTTATGAAGGGATCAATCCAGCCTTTTAAAGGGACATTCTGCGAAAGAATCAGTGAAATGGATCGATCCTGGTTTAAGAAGGGATCGATCCGGCCTTTTAAAGAGACATTCTACGGAAGAATCAATTAAATGAATCGAACCAGGTTTTAGAGCGGATCGATCCGCTTGTATTTTTCACAGCACGTCCACTTTTATAGAAACGTGCATAACTCTTTCCAGAAAATTTGGATTCCCGCGCCTTTTTTTGCGTTGGAACCGGGACTCATAAGTCTATATTTTGGTATAAAATTTGATATACTTTATTAATAAACATTTTTCCCTTGGGTCTATTTTTGTCACAACAAGCTCTTTTTTGATGGTTTAATTCATGTTTTCCTTAATAACTAACAAGGTTTAATGTTTATTAGTATATTTTGGTTGCGTATATTCTTGTTACACGTGTCCTAATTCGTCTGGGCAGGTTGGGGTGTGACACTTATGCGGCAGTCGATTGGTGGGAAGCCGAGAAAGCAACTATTGGAGTAGAAGCTTCAAGGAGGATGACATGGACTACCTTCTGGGATAAGTTTTTGGAGAAATATTTCCCTGATGACGAAAAGGACTAGAAAGAGAAAGAATTCATCGAATTGATTCTAGGAAACAGGAGTGTGAGGGAGTACACCACACAATTCGAACACTTATCCCGCTTTGCCCCTCACATGATTGAGACTCCTCAACAGAAGATCAAGAAGTTTCACCAAGGACTCAATCCGCACCTCCAGCATCTAACATTGGGACACCTGGATCTAAATTTTGAGGCATTGGTCAGGTTGGCGGCAAGATTGGAAAGATATGGCTGCCAAAGCCCGAAGCAAATGGTACACGGACCAACCCCGCCAAGGAATGGACCACGGGGAAGACCTTCGACTCGTTTTCAAGGAAGCAATTGTCCATGGAACAACAACAAGAAACCAGGACCCACCCTTCCCCGGGACAAAAACGCAGTACCTCCTGCACCACAAGTACCAACCACTACTATCGGGAATAACAAGGATGGATGCTTCAAATGTGGGATCCCCGGACACATGGCTCGAGATTGCACAGTCCCCAGGGATAACTATCAAATTAATGTTGTCTGTTACAACTGTGGCAAGAGGGGACAAATGAGTAGAGAATGCAAGGTAACGAAAGGAAACTATCACGGGCCTACTACTCAAGGTCAGGCTGGTAAGGCTCGACTCAACGCTATCATACCTGAGGCAGCTGGCTATGATGAAAGGGAACAACAGAACTTAGAAGGTACACTCTCATTATATGCTAGTCAAGTTAAAGTACTTTTTGATACGGGTGCTACGAATTCATTTATTGCCTTTGAGATTGTAAGACAATTGGGTTTAGTACCCCCAAACACTTGAGGTAGCCCTGAACCTGGTATCACCTTTGGGAGTGACCATGAAGCTAGGAAAAGTGTGCAAGGACTGTACTCTGACATTGGAGGATAGGAACCTACCTGCAGACTTAATTGTTCTATCAATGAAGGAATTCGATGTAATCTTAGGATTTGACTGGCTTACTAAGTATCATGCGAAGTTAGACTGTGCTAGTAAGTCAATTACATTTTTTGTACCTGGAAGTACACCCTTCAGTTTTCAATGCAACCCCACTAGTGACGCCTTTCTTACAAGTCGCTTAGCAACTATGGAAACTACATGCTCAGAATTGATGATCGCTCAGATTCCAATAGTCCGAGACTATAAAGATGTTTTTCAGAACATTTTTAGATTACCACCTAAGCATGAGATAGACTTTTGTATTGAGTTAGTGCCTGGAACGACACTGATATCCAAGGCTCCTTATCGTATGGCCCCAACAGAAATGCTGGAACTGAAGGAGCAAGTACAAGATTTAGAAGATCTTGGATTCATTAGACCAAGCACGTCACATTAGGGAGCCCGATTTTGTTTGTTAGAAAGAATGATGGAAATCTTCGACTTTGTGTCGACTATAGAGAGCCCTTTCCCAGGATAGGCGACTTATTCAACCAACTTCAAGGAGTGACAACCTTTTCAAAGATTGATTTACGATCTGGTTACCACCAGTTACTTGTTAGACCGAAGGACATACCGAAAATGGCTTTTAGAACAAGATAAGGGCATTATGAATTCTTAGTTATGCCTTTTAGGTTAACTAATGCCCCAACAGTATTCATGGATTTGATGAATCGGGTGTTTAGTTTCTTGGTTTAATTCATCTTCGTGTTCATCGACGACATCCTTATTTATTCAAAGAATGATGAAGAACACAAGAAACATGTACATATTGCACTCCAGACACTCAGAGAGAATCGCCTCTATGCCAAGTTCAGTTAGTGTGAATTTTGCTGAAAGAAGTTAAATTCTTGGGATATGTAGTTTCACAGAATGGGATTTCAGTAGACTCAACCATGATGGATGCATTTTCTAATTGGAATAGACCAACCAACGCATCAGAAGTACGAAGTTTCCTCGGATTGGCCGGATACTACCGAATATTCATGGAAGGTTTCTCAAGGATTGCATCTCCTTTAACCAGATTAATGAAGAAGGATTCAAAGTTTGAATGGAAGGACAAGCATGAACGCGCCTTTCAGGAACTAAAACAGAGGTTGAGCTCAGTGCCAATGCTAGCGATACCCAACAGTGGTGAACAATACACTATCTATAGTGACGCTTTATATCGAGGACTAGGATGTGTACTCATGCAGAATGGTCAGGTGATCGCTTATGAATCTAGACAATTAAAGCCACATGAGTTGAACTACCCTACACACGACCTAGTATTGGATGCAATTGTCTTTACACTTAAGATTTGGAGTCACTACCTCTATGGAGAGAAGTTCGACCTATTCTTAGACCACAAAAGCTTGAAATACCTAGTCTCTCAGAAGGAACTAAAAATGAGACAACGACGCTCGATGGAGCTACTTAAGGACTACGACTTTAATTTGCAGTACCACCCCGGTAAGGTAAATATAGTCGCAGATGCTTTGAGCAGGAAACCTCAAAGGTTGATCGCCTCACTTTTAATCAGGGAAAGGAAAGCCTTAGAAGCTTTAATAGAATTTAACTTTCAGACTGCGAGATTAGGTAATGGACGACCTTTCAGATGTCTTATGGTGCAGTCGACCCTCATTCATCACATACTCGAAGTTCAAAAGAAGGATGAAGGATTAAGGAAATGGTTCGAGAAGGCAAAAGCAAAAGAACCGCCCAAATGGAATATTGGAATAGACGGGGGATTCAGATGAAGGTTATGTGTATCCGACACGGATGATTTGAGGAAAAACATTCTGGATGAAGCACATAAATCAAGAATGACCATACACCCCAGCGGAACCAAGATGTACAAAGACTTAAAAAGGAACTTTTGGTGGGAAGGCATAAAGAGAGAAATCGCAGAATACGTAGCCAAATGCCCTACTTTCCAGCATGTCAAGGCAGAACACCAACGACCCCCGAGATTACTATAACCTCTACCAGTCCAAAAATGGAAATGGGAGCATATCAACATGGATTTTGTTGTGGGATTGCCTAAATCTCAGCAGAACCATGATGCTATTTAGGTTTGTTGATCGACTGACCAAATCAACCCATTTTATTGCCTATAACATGACCTATCTTGTCGAGAAGATGAGTCGACTATACCTATAATAAGTTGTACGATTGCATGGAGTACTGGTATCAATAGTTTCAGATCGAGATTGGAGATTCACCACTGGATTTTGGGAGAGTCTCCAGAAAGCACTGGGAACATCTCTGAAGTTGAGTTCTACATTTCACCCGCAAACTGACGGACAGACAGAAAGGACGAATCAAGTAATGGAGGACATGCTTTAAGCATGTGTGATCGATTTCGAAAGTTCGTGGGAAACTCACTTACCACTAATTGAGTTCACTTACAATAACAATTTTCATTCAAGCATAAGAATGGCACCATTTGAAGCACTATACGGAAGACCGTGTCGTTCACCTCTGTGTTGGGCTGAAGTTAGGGATGGCAAACTGTTGGGACTAGACTTAGTACAGGAAACTAATAAAGGAATCAGCACAGTAAAGGAAAGGATGAAGGCGGCGCAAAGTAGATACAAACGGTAACGAGACCTAGAATTTGAAATTGGAGATCATGTGTATTTGAAAGTTTCCCAGGTTCGAAGCATTGTTAGGTTTGGACAGAAGAGGGGTAAGCTATCACCGTGCTACATTAGACCATTTGAAATTCTAGATCGCGTGAGAAAAGTCACCTACAGGTTGGCGTTACCACCAAAGATGTCAGGAGTTCATAATGTTTTCTATGTGAGCATGCTGAGGAAATGTCTTCACAACCCGGCACACGAGATCGATTTCAAAGATATTGAAGTAAACGACAATGCTACATTCGTTGAAGGGCATGTAAGAATTCTGGATTATGAAATCAAGAAGCTGAGAAACAAAGAGATTTCGCTGGTAATGGTTCAGTGGAAGCACCATGAAGAAGGAGAAGCCTCTTGGGAGTTGGAATCAGAAATGCGAGAGAAATTTCCTTTTCTGTTTAGTGCCTAGATAGTTCTGATTTCAAGGACGAAATCCCGTAATAGGTGGTAGAAGATGTAATACCTGTAATTTTTTTCTTCGTTAATAATATATGTTTTTCAAATTTTTGTATTTGACCGATTATTATATTATTTAATTGTGTGACGATACCAACATGTGATAAGATTACTAATTAAACGTAGTAACCACACCGACTCGACCGTAATAACACTTAACTTAATCCCGTACCCGGATCGGACATTAGAAATAATAGCCATTTGCACGAAATTCGAGATTGACACATATATCGAGGAACTTATGTATGCAAATTGAAAAAGTAGCACACAACCCGAGGTGGGCCCCACATGGCCAGCCACATGGCAATGCCACCTCATGTGACACTTGTCCACAAGTTGGACATGTGTCCTAGTGACACGAATATTTTTCTGTGTGCGCTTGTGTGCAATACCCAAGTGTAGGTAGACGTGCAAGTAGTAACTGGATTAAGTCCAGGTCGATCCCACAGGGAAGGTGTTGAATTAAACTACCTAGATTAGACTCTAAAGAGAAAACAAAAATCAATATTTAAAATGAAGTGTAGAACACAAAGTTCCACAGTTAACAGCTACTAGAATTAAAGACAACTAAATTAACTTAATTAACGATTAACTAACTAACGATTAACTAACTAAGCACGATTCTAAAAGAAACGGTTCTTCTTAATAAAAGAAAGTGTTGGGATTACGCGAATCCACCGTGACCTAACCTTCTACCATGCAATTGCATTTACGCTCAAAGGAGTACACCTACTACAGTATTCTGTACTTCTCTAAAGATATAAAATCAATAGCCCTTTCATGACCGGGACTACATCATCACAATTAAGTTTGAAATACATAAAAAACGGTTTAATCCAATAGTTAAGACTCTCACCTACAATGGTGTTAGCATTGAGGGTGGTTTGCAAAATATATTGAAAGAAAATGCTTTAAGGCCTTAAGTTTAAAGACTGTTTTGACAAACTGAGCATTTAGGGACAATTTGATAACAAATCCTTAAAACAGAAAGTCTTAGAATACTGTTTTAGATGTTCTCAAGAATCAGAACCCTCGATCGATCGACGCGCTTTCGATCGATCGAATATCTTCATCTCTCGATCGATCGACATTTCCTCGATCGCTCGACTAAGTCACTGTCTCGATCGATCGACATACTTTCGATCGATCGAACACAGGAAGAAAAAAAATATTGCATGGCAGAGGCCTGAAATCACGATTTCATCGCGATTTCCCAACCCTAGGACTACTCAGACATTGTATGGAGAACCACAGATTGATATTTAACGTAAAAGTTCATTGAAACAATGTTTGTTTGAAAGTTTTTCATTAAAACTATAAAACTAGTGAGTACGATCGAATTAACATAAAACTACTCGAGATTAATAAGTATACTATGATTAACTAAGTGCAGAAAACAAATAAGCAATAGATCAAGAACCTGGAATGAAGATAACTTGTATTAACTAAAGAAATCTAGTTCACAATGCTAAATCTTCAATGAAACCTACAAAAAACCAAGAAAAACTCTCTCCTCTCTATCTAAAACTCATAAAACAAAGTTTGGGCGTCCCCTCTGGACGTATACAATATGAATATAAATAGTAAACCTAAGAGCTAGGGTTTAAAAACCCGCAACTGCTGCATGCGCGTATAATCTGATAAAAGGGACTTTCGATCGATCGAAACTCTCTCGATCGATCGAACAACTTGAATTGTCGATCGCTTTAACTTCCTTCGATCGATCGAAAACTCGATCGCTCGAACTATGTCGATCGCTCGAACTCTGCAATTCTTCTTCAATCTTTCTTCTTTGAAACAAAGCATCTCCTTTTTATCAAATCTTTCAGTCTTTTATACAGCAGCATTCACCTGCACAAATAGTAGCTAAAACAATACAACTTATCATAGATTAATCATATTGTCTAAAACTAGCATTGTAATGCAAATTGCAGATAAAACGGGAAGTTGTGATCAAAACTAATGCAATTCTTTCTTTTAGCGCGGTTGTATTTTACAAATACCCCCGCTTTGCACAACCCCCAACTAGCTTATTGCTAGTCCCTAGCGATAAAGCGAAAATAAAATAAATAAAAACTCCTAAACTAATACTACTACAACTAAGAAACAACGAAAAGCTAAAAACAACCTAACTAAGATAGAGAGACAAAAAAAAAAAAAAAAAAAAAAAAAAAAAAAAAAAAAATCCTAACTCACTTTCGCAGGAATCGCGGTTGCATTTAGCGAATGCAACAAGCCGTTAAACCCCTAGGTTCCCCCTAGTGGACGAGTGTTGTCTCGTGAGGGTTTGCAGTGAATATACCCACAAAATTCTCCAATTTTAAGCTCAAAAAGATTTAGAATCACTTATGACATCTCCCCCCCCATTAAACTGTTAATTCAACTCTACAAGGATATAATATCCTCTATCAACCCATGAAAGAGATCCACATGTTCCCCTATATTACCAAGTAAAATATACAAATGTATTACCATCATGCACCCGTGTGTGTGTGGAATCAACAACCATGCGCCCAACCCTTATTAAGAGTTATCTAGATTATTGTACTTGGGCAACTTGCAGTTTTAGCTCAATTCTCACATTGGTCACACTCAAAAACAACGTCTCTCAGAAACTTGCTTTATAATGATCGCACATAGTATGAAAGCTTTGATAAAGATGATATTCTAAGTGCTAATGCTTTCATACCTGACTCTATGAAAAACGGACATTCAAGAGTGTATAGTCTCATGAACGGAATACTACTTACTAGAGGAGCGAAATACCGTGGATAACTCAACTCACACTTCCATGTTCAAATCAATTGTTGAGAATCTTCAAGACTTTGAATTATGGCTTTTATTTAGTAGGTGGGGGTGTTGTAGAGAAGAGTGTGCTTTGTTTTCTTTTTAGTATGTGATGGAATTTCCACTTCTCTTTTTATTCTTCATTCTTTTCTCCACCCAATCTCCCATTCATTTCATATGCTTTTTTTTTTTTTTTTTTTTTTTTTTTTTATATATAACTCCTTCATTCATCATCATTTTTTTTTTTTTTTTTTTTGAAATGTCCCACAACAACTTCCTTCCATTTCACATACTTTGATGACTCATTCTCAATAAAATTTATCAAACAGTTCGATGAGGTCAAGGTATAAATCAAGGATTTGGATTCTTGTGATTTTTATTGGAAATATTTATCTGAGGTGGGATCAAGGGGTGAAACGAAACAATGAATGTAGGTGGGTTATATTAAGTAAAGGAATGGGTAAACGATGGCTTGAATCATTTTCTCAACTTTCAATTTTTAGCACTTAAGTGTTCATTGAGTTTAATTGGTAAATCCTGAACGTTCTCCTCTAACAAGCAGTCAAAACTTTTAACGAAAACTGAGACTTAACAACGAATTCACCAGTATATGCAAGAAAAACCATTCGACAATGTATGAGAATTCCCTCAGAAATGAAGATTAGCTCAAAAGCTCACAAAGGGTTATTAGCTTCCACTACTTGTTCTTTTCGTACAATATTCATTTTAACTCAATTTTCAGGTTTTCTACATGGCTGTCAATTAGTGTGCACAAATATTGGGTACATACTAGCTTTACAAATGCAATTTATTTCAGTGATACAGAAAACGCGTGGATTTAATCCATAAAAAGATAAGAATACTACAAATGTATCATTGCCTAATTAACCAGCAGGAGAGAGTATTCAGAGTTATTCTATCAATACGATCAAATAAAATTTCAAAATTTCAAAATTTCAACAAACTGTGTTCTTAAATGTAAAGCATATCCAAGTGCAAAACTAAATCGTCACGGGTGTATACCTATCTATTATCTCCTACCCCCAACTGAAAACAACATAGTCCCAGAAGTTGATTTTCAACAATTAAAATAGATAGGTATCACCTGTATAGTGTAACGCGATGATACGAAGCATAGCAACCTGGCATAGAAAATATAAAACACAATCTCCACAACAACAGATCAATAGATAAAACAAGTAAAACTATGATCCAAACAACATTAACCACTGGAATGAAGAGAACTGAAATAACAGTAGTAATATCCATACATGCCCAAAACAACCACAAAACAACAAACATAAAAACATAAACCAACCTGTCCAACCAAACCAAACCAAAACACCAACAAAAACATAAATACAGAAACACCACCTCCCCTAAGAATACTAATCAACTCCAGACGGAGCATCCTCAGCCACATCAGACGGGATGTCGATGGGAGCAGGCTGTGGCTGGGCGGTAACTGGCGGAATATCAGCAGAAGTAGATGGAAGATCGGTCGTGGATGGAGCGGATGATGATGGATCAGCAGCAGTGGTAACTGGAACAGCAGTAGGGGATGGATCAGCAACAGGTGGTGGTGCAGTGGCAGCAGATGGGGGCACAAACGGGTCAAACCCAAGCTGGACCAGCAGTGTAGTCAGCAGGGTAGAGATATGATCGATCTTACCCTCAAGCCGTATCCGTGCCTCCCTCTCCTCCAATAATAGATCGTGAATAGTCGGGGGAGGCGCAGATGACGACTCTCCCTGGGCTGGAGCCTGAGATCTCTGTCTCAGCTCAAAACGTGCCACCTCCTGAACGGGATCATCCTCCTCCGAATCTGGCTCCTCAGCCTCAGTGGGCGTCCCAGAAGCCGCACCCTCAGTATCGGTGCCATCAGCTCTCTTCCTCTTCCCTCCAACTTTCGCCTTCCCCTTGCCCTTTCTCCTCCTCCTCTGAGCATCTGAGCGGCGAGAAGCAGCCTCACCAAAACGACTGCGAGCCTGTGATGTCGCATCGCCAGGTAAGGGAAGGAGGCCAGCATGCTCAATCACTCTGTGTATAGCCCAAGCACCTTTCAGGTGCTTCTTGGCAGCAATGTAGCGAGTGGGGTGCCTCATGAAGTCAATATATAAGCGAGGCAAACAAACAGGCAACCCCGTCCCTATGGCATATAACACATGAGCATACCAGGGGGCAATCTTCTCCCGGTAGGAGGTGACCAATAAACAGTTGCTCAACGCGAGGTGGAGCATATGGTAATCATCGGTCAAGTAAATATCAGCAATCAGTGCCCTACCATCCCAGCTCGGTAATGCACCTCCAGTAAGCTCTCGGATCACAGCAGTGGGTGAGAGCACTGGTGTACCGTCACGGTGTGGGCAAACACAATCAGGCACCTCAGGGACTCCAATAGCAGCGGAAACGGTAGCAGGGCTGAACACGATCTCCCGGCCGCGAAAGAATGATCGTAGTGTGAATGCGGCACCGGGATCTCTGATCATCGTCGCGCAAGCTGCGCGAATCCATGCGAGATTCACTCTCTTTGCCCGAGAGAGCAAATCGTACCAGTGTGGCATGGCCTGGATGCGGGCGAGGAACCAGGGGATATCGAGCCAGACTGTCTCGAGTGGTCGCTCTAGCATGACCGGCCTAGTCTGAAAATATCTCATGAACCACTGGCGGTCGGGGGTGTTCCGGAAGCCATGGTGTGGGATCGGATCAGGAATAGCAAGGTCAAAGGGCTTCTCCCTGTGGTAACCCGTAACAGGGTTCATTGTGGGCCCCTGAAAATAGAAGAGAAACAGAAAAGAAATCAAAAAAAAATGAAAAAGAAGGTGAAACTGCTGGATTTCGAGCGATCGAACTATGTTCGATCGATTGAGAAAAGGCAAAGTTCGAGCGCTCGAAACTAGTTCGATCGATTGAGAAGGTGCAAGGTTCGAGCGATCGAACCTAGCTCGATCGATCGAGAACAGCGAATGTGCAGGAACCATTTCTGAGAACAGAAACGGCCCAAACACAAACCAAACACGACAAACAAGCAAAGAAAAAGCGGAAAAACACACTGGGGGCACTCCCATAAGAAATGGAATCAAGTGAAGTGAAGGGGGAACTCGAGGTCTTACCTCGAGGTGCGTGTAGTGGTGAGGATGCCGGAGTTGAGGGTGATGATCTGGGGAGGGAGAGCTCCTTGAATAACCGAGTGGAATGAAGGGAACCCAAAAGTCGCCTCGGGTGTGCTCCTCTGCGCTCAATCGCTCGAGAGTGATGAAGGAGATGAAAATACTGAGGAAATGTACGCTGGAAGCCTCGGTTAAATACAAATCTCGATCGATCGAGATTTTTCGATCGATCGAAACTTAGATCGATTGAAAGTGTTCAAGCGATCGAGGATAAGAAATCGTCGATCGATCGAAAGACATTCGATCGATCGAACTTGGAAATTCCAAGATATCACAGAATGGATGAAATAAGTACCCCCAACAGATCTAAAATATTCTGGACAAACAGCAGAAAGAAAGAACAGTGCATAAACAGGGCCTGTAAGCCAAAAACTCATCCTTACACTAGAAAAATTGCAATTTGATAGGAATAAACCCTTTTAAAAACATCCAAACTACACAGTAGTGCCTCCCAATTGGTATGTAAACCTTATTTAACTAAAGAAAACTAAAATAAAACTAAAACCAAAAACATGTCTGTCAAAGATTCCACTCCAATTGCTAAACATAAAAGGAAATGAATGAAAACAACTGGAGGGTGGCACTATTCTTCGAGTGTGAAAAGAACCTCTTCCACAATTGCTTCATGCCGCACCAAATCTTCAAAAACGGAGTCCAGGCTCGATGATTCCCTTTCCCAGAATAGTCGGAAAGCAGCAAGGACATCATCGAACAAATCTGGAGTCTCTAAGGAAGTGATAGCATTATCAAGAGGTGATCCGCATGGAGATAGAGACAACGGAGTGACATTTCGCAATGGACATTCCTCTTGTGGCGGAGTCTGTGGCCGTTGAATGTATAAGCCATGAAAGAGCTGATGTGGAAGGAAAATAGGTGGGTACGGAAGATTCATAGTGACAATCCTGACAAAGAAAAGAAAAATAAAAATCATAAAATAAACAAAACGACAACAAGATAACGGAACAAAAGAAATACAATACGAAAGGAAAAACGATGAACAGAAACAAACAGAACACAGAAAAAAAAATGATCAAGTTCCAACCTCACTATCGGCAGAGATTCCCAAAATGCACTAGCAGGCAAAGGGCATTGAAGCCTGAAAAGCAAATAGCTCAAGTGCACATAGCGGTATGGGACCAACTCAAGCATGAGGAAATCATCCACTAAAACAAAGACGGCATTGTGGCGTTCTGGGATGACATCCTGGAGAATATGATCTTCCCATGGCTCCCACATATCATCGTTTTCCCATTGGGCCATGAGGGCATCATCCACCATTCTCCCCATGTACAGGTCGTCTTCGTCATCCAACTCCTCCTCATTAGGAAAATCCATATTTTCAAACGGATTGATGTCCAGGAGAGCAGGGTCGAATGGGATATATCCGATGGACTCATTGATTCGAGTGTGAACCTCAGGATCATAAGGATGCAAGGGGCAGGGCGTGGGTTCACCCTCAGTCCAGGTGCCACAACAGCACTCGGAATCAGCCCATGAACCAATAGAATGGACATCATCTCCTCGCATATTCACCTGCAGCAGAGTGGTTTAAGGAATAATGGATTAGAACTAAATCACAATTACGAAAGAGAGAATAACCAAACACAAAAGAAAGAAAGAACTAAAATGCAAGGAAAGAAAAGAAATACAACAACAAGTTGGAATTCCACTTGAGATTTGTTTTAAGTGGTGAAATAGGTGGGCTCATCCAGCTGGATGTGCTCCACTTCAGTGCGAAAATTCTCCAAGAACGGCTTCAATCTTTGGCCATTGACCTTGAAACACTCATCGTTCTTGGGATTGACAATCTCCACCGCCCCATGTGGAAAAACAGTCTTTACGATGAACGGACCTGTCCACCGGGAACGGAGTTTTCCTGGGAAAAGATGGAGGCGAGAGTCATTCAGCAACACTTTCTGCCCCGGCTCAAATGATTTACGAAAAATCGTACGATCGTGTCGAGCCTTCAACTTTTCCTTATGCAACTTTGCAGAGTCATACGCATCTCGTCGTATTTCCTCTAGCTCTGCAAGTTGGAGCTTGCGTAGCTGACCTCCCTCTTGAATATCAAAGTTCAATGAGCGTGTCGCCCAATAAGCTTTATGTTCAATTTCAACCGGAAGGTGGCAAGCTTTCCCGTAAACTAGTCTATACGGGGACATTCCAAGATTCGTCTTATAGGCAGTACGGTATGCCCATAACGCGTCAGTCAATTTGTATGCCCAGTCTTTTCGATTGGAACTAACCGTTTTCTCGAGAATATGCTTGATTTCTCGGTTAGCCAATTCTGCTTGCCCATTTGACTGTGGATGATAAGCAAGAGCGATTTTATGATGGACTCCGTATTTCTTGAGAAGTGACTCCAAGGGCCTATTGCAGAAATGCTTGCCTTGGTCACTTAGTAAAGCTTTCGGAGTACCAAAACGAGACAGAATATGTTCTCTGAGAAATGACATGACCGTTCTGTGGTCATTTCGTCTCGTTGGTATCGCTTCTACCCATTTCGATACATACTCCACGGCAAGGAGTATGTACTCACAGTTATTCGACTTGGGAAATGGGCCCATAAAATCTATGCCCCAACAATCAAATATTTCAATTGTGATGATAGGGGTTAGAGGCATAGAATTCCTTTTAGAAATGGTTCCAAGCTTTTGACAGCGTTGGCATGTCTTACAAAAGGAATAAGCATCTTTGAAGACTGTGGGCCAGTAAAAACCGCTTTGCAACACTTTTTGTGCGGTCTTCTGCGACGCAAAATGGCCACCGCATGCCTCAGAATGGCATGACGCTAAGATAACGGTTATATCCTCGTTGGGTACGCAACGCCTGATGACCTGATCAGCACAGTATTTGAAAAGGTATGGGTCATCAAAGAAAAAATGGCGTGCAAACGAGAGGAACCGTTTCCTATCTTGATTCGACCAATGGGTCGGTGTTTCACCCGTGACCAGGTAGTTTACCACATCAGCATACCAAGGCAGACTACTTACTGCCAGTAGCTGTTCATCTGGGAACTCATCTTTAATGAATTGGGATTCAGTGTTATCGGTAAAAGTCAACCGGGATAAATGATCCGCAACCACATTCTCTACTCCTTTCTTGTCCTTGATTGTTAAATCAAACTCTTGGAGTAAGAGTATCCAGCGGATAAGCCGTTGTTTAGCGTCTTTCTTTGACAAAAGATACTTGAGGGCCGAATGATCTGTAAAGCAGACGATTGGCGACCCTATCAGGTAAGACCTAAACTTGTCCAGAGCGAATACTACGGCCAGCAGCTCCTTTTCAGTAGTAGTATAATTCATTTGAGCTTCATTTAAGGTTCGGCTGGCATAGTATATCACATGCGGCTTATTGTCCTTCCTCTGGCCTAGGACTGCGCCAATGGCGTAATCACTAGCATCGCACATTAATTCAAAAGGCAAACTCCAGTCGGGTGCCTGTATTATAGGTGCGGAGGTGAGGAGATCTTTTAAATCCTCGAAGGACTTCTGGCAACTCTCTGACCATTCGAAAGGTGCATCTTTGACAAGAAGTTGACAAAGGGGTCGAGAGATTGCACTGAAATTCTGGATAAATCGACGATAAAAACCCGCATGCCCCAAAAATGAACGAATGTCTCGCACTGTACGGGGGACGGGTAGGTTTGAGATTATGTCGATCTTAGCCTTATCCACTTGGATTCCTTCATCGGATATTATGTGGCCTAGAACTATACCCTTGGTCACCATAAAGTGACACTTCTCCCAATTCAAGACTAGGTGTTTGTCCTCACACCTCATTAAAACCTGTTCGAGATTGCTGAGGCAATCCTCGAAGCTATGGCCGAAAACTGAAAAGTCATCCATGAAAACTTCAAGGATGTTTTCGACCATATCACTAAAGATGCTTAGCATGCACCGCTGAAATGTAGCCGGTGCATTACATAAGCCAAATGGCATTCGTCGGTAGGCGAAAGTACCGAATGGACACGTGAACGTGGTTTTCTCCTGATCTTCAGGAGCAATCTCAATTTGATTATACCCACTGTATCCATCTAAGAAGCAGTAGTACTTATGACCCGCCACTCGTTCTAGCATTTGGTCCATGAATGGCAAAGGAAAATGATCCTTTCGGGTCACAGTATTTAGCTTCCTGTAGTCAATGCACATCCTCCATCCAGTGGGGACACGTGTCGGTACTAATTCACCTTCTTTATTCGGAATGACCGTTATGCCCGCTTTCTTTGGAACTACTTGGGTAGGACTAACCCAAGGACTGTCAGATATTGGATATATCATCCCAACATCAAGTAGTTTAAGCACTTCCTTCTTAACCACTTCTTGCATGTTGGGATTCAGACGCCTTTGCATTTGCCTTGAGGGTTTGGCGTCTTCCTCCAGATATATCTTATGCGTGCATATGGATGGGCTTATGCCTTTGAGGTCAGCAATTGTCCATCCCATAGCATCCTTATGCTTTTTCAGCATATCCACTAGCTTACTTTCCTGTTCATGAGTTAAAGCGGATGAAATAATTACAGGATAAGTTTTTCCGGTTCCTAGGAATGCATATTTCAGCTCTTTTGGGAGCTCCTTCAATTCTAACTCCGGGAACTGGAAACTAGAGGGCATTACCAATTTGGTTTTAGGAGGCAGTTGTTCATATGGCATGACCCACATGCAATCGGCTCTATCCTCCTCTATCGTATCCATCATAAGACACGTCTGATTTAGGTCAGCATCCAATGGAGTTGATTCTTCAGGCTGATAGTTATCGCCAAATTGTGTCATCACAACTTCCAAAGGATCTTTGTAGTCGACCAAATCAACTTCATCTTCAATAACCGTGTCTATATAATGGACTTCCTCCTCATCATCGTATTCTTCAGGTCGGGGATTAGAAAAGATCTTGACATTCAATGTCATGTTCCCGAATACGATTGTCATGATACCACTTCTAATTTTGATTGTGGCATCGATGGTGTTGAGGAACGGCCGTCCAAAGATAACCGGGATATGTGCACCAGGATTAGACACAGGTTCTGTGTCCAATATCACAAAATCCACCGGAAATACAAACGAGTCTATTTGGACCAGGACGTCCTCTAATACCCCTCTAGGGTATTTCACGGATCTGTCTGCCAACTGCAAAGCAACTCGAGTGGGTTTGAGTTCACCCAACCCTAGCTGTTTATAGACTGAATATGGCAGCAGATTTACGCTTGCTCCTAAATCAAGGAGTGCGTTGTCTATCTTTTGATTCCCAATTCTGCATGAGACAGTAGGTGTACCGGGATCTTTGAGTTTTGGAGGCAACTCGTTTTGAATGATCGCGCTGGATTGGCACGCGACATAAGCATGTTTCTTCACGCTTTGCCTCCTCTTGACCGTGCATAGATCTTTGAGATACTTTGCATAGGCCGGCACCTGCTTGATAGCATCTAGGAGTGGAAGGTTAATCTTAACTTGCTTAAACAATTCCAAAAACTCCTGATTCTTCGTCTCATTCTTGGGTTTCTTCAACCGTTGAGGATAAGGTGCAGGAAAGGGGCATTTTGGTGGTTCCTCCTTAACAAATTCCTTTCCCGGCCTTCGCTCAACTTCTTCTTCTACTCTAGGAGCTTCTAGGTTTTCCTTTATTGGTTCGTCATTAGTAGACGGCTCCTCCTCTCGAGTAGATGGTAGCTCAACTTCTTCGTCCAACACTTCCCCCTCTTTGTACACTTCGGAAGTGGACAGAGGTATGCCTTTTTCTATGACTTTTCCACTTCTCAGTGTGGTCACAGCTTTAGCATGTTCTTGATTATTAGGACCATTGTTATGTCCCTTGGGGTTCTGAAGTGGTTGGGCAGGGAATGTTCCTCCTGAGCTCTCTTGCCGTGCATCTATCCTCTCTAAAGTGGCAGACATTTTACTCATCATTTGGATGAGTTGCTGCGTTAGATTGGCATTAGCAAGTGGCTCCTCCTCTTGCACCTTCTTGTGCGGGGGCACATAGGCATTGGTTTGTGGTGCATTAGAGGGTTGAGCTTGATTGTAATTATTAGTTCTGTTTTGATTGTAATGCTGGGGCGGCCTATTGTTTTGCCCTTGATACTGATTATTGTTGTAGGGCTGCTGTTGATATTGATTTTGGGCTCCAGCATTGTTTCTCCAATCAAAACCGGGGTGATTCCATCTATTATTACTTTGAAAAGTATTGTTGGAATTCCCCGCCCCTCGAAAACCTTGCATGGCATTCATCTCTACAGGGGCTTGCTCTTGAAAATATGGCACATTAGGACAATACTGAGTTGTATGTCCCAACATGTTGCATGTGCCACATGGTTCTTCAGGCATGACTTGCCTAGAACTCTCTCCTTTCATGCTTAACTCTTCCACCTTCTTTGCTAACTCTGCGTACTTAGTCATGAGGCGATCTTCATTGGTTAGCTGATATAGGCTTTTCTCTTCTACACAGGATATCTGTGAGCGTGAGATATTGTCAGAATTTGACCATTCATGAGCGTATTCAGCTAACCATTCGAAATGGGCCTCAGCCTCTTCAGTGTTTTTTCGCAGAAATGGCCCAGAGCTCATTGTTTCCACCAACTTCTTTGTTTCACCATTTAATCCCTGATAAAAGAAGCTGATCGTTCGCCATTTCTCAAACCCATGGTGTGGGCATGAGAGAAGCAAATCTTTGAAACGCTCCCACGCTTGTGTGAAGGTTTCATTGCTCTTTTGTTTATAGGAATTAATTTGACGCTGAAGATCTGTGGTCATGCGAGTAGGATAGAATTTCTTCAGAAATGCGGTGCTCATCGCATGCCAGGTGAAAATTGAATTAGGCTTTTGGGAGTGAAGCCACGCCTTCGCTTTATCTTTCAAAGTGAAGGGGAATAGCATTAAATGCGTCACCTCCCTAGGACAATTTTGCGAGAATGTTTTGCAAACATCCTCGAAATCGGTGACATGTAAATACGCCTTCTCGCTGTCCATCCCATGAAAAGTGGGAAGCAATTGGATCATCCCATTGCGAAACTGAAATTCGCCATTGTGTGGTGGGATTTGAATGCAAGAGGGCGTAGGTGCATGTTCTGGTTGCATAAGATCGCAAAGAGGACGGAGTGCCTCATCGATTGGCACCACAACATTGTCACCGTTTTCACTCTGATGATCATCCATTGATGCAGTTGGAGTGATAATCGGGTTGATGGAACTATCAGAGTCAGAGCAGTAGAATGGATTTCCAAAGAATCCTTCGATAGAATTCTCGGACATGAACTAGGAGAGTCCCTAGGGTGAAGGTTTACCTAGAGAACGAAAGAATAAAGAAAACAAAAAGAGAAATAGATGAAGAGAGATTGAGGTAATCTAAGAATTAACTCGTCGCCTTCCCCGGCAACGGCGCCAAAAACTTGACACGAATATTTTTCTGTGTGCGCTTGTGTGCAATACCCAAGTGTAGGTAGACGTGCAAGTAGTAACTGGATTAAGTCCAGGTCGATCCCACAGGGAAGGTGTTGAATTAAACTACCTAGATTAGACTCTAAAGAGAAAACAAAAATCAATATTTAAAATGAAGTGTAGAACACAAAGTTCCACAGTTAACAGCTACTAGAATTAAAGACAACTAAATTAACTTAATTAACGATTAACTAACTAACGATTAACTAACTAAGCACGATTCTAAAAGAAACGGTTCTTCTTAATAAAAGAAAGTGTTGGGATTACGCGAATCCACCGTGACCTAACCTTCTACCATGCAATTGCATTTACGCTCAAAGGAGTACACCTACTACAGTATTCTGTACTTCTCTAAAGATATAAAATCAATAGCCCTTTCATGACCGGGACTACATCATCACAATTAAGTTTGAAATACATAAAAAACGGTTTAATCCAATAGTTAAGACTCTCACCTACAATGGTGTTAGCATTGAGGGTGGTTTGCAAAATATATTGAAAGAAAATGCTTTAAGGCCTTAAGTTTAAAGACTGTTTTGACAAACTGAGCATTTAGGGACAATTTGATAACAAATCCTTAAAACAGAAAGTCTTAGAATACTGTTTTAGATGTTCTCAAGAATCAGAACCCTCGATCGATCGACGCGCTTTCGATCGATCGAATATCTTCATCTCTCGATCGATCGACATTTCCTCGATCGCTCGACTAAGTCACTGTCTCGATCGATCGACATACTTTCGATCGATCGAACACAGGAAGAAAAAAAATATTGCATGGCAGAGGCCTGAAATCACGATTTCATCGCGATTTCCCAACCCTAGGACTACTCAGACATTGTATGGAGAACCACAGATTGATATTTAACGTAAAAGTTCATTGAAACAATGTTTGTTTGAAAGTTTTTCATTAAAACTATAAAACTAGTGAGTACGATCGAATTAACATAAAACTACTCGAGATTAATAAGTATACTATGATTAACTAAGTGCAGAAAACAAATAAGCAATAGATCAAGAACCTGGAATGAAGATAACTTGTATTAACTAAAGAAATCTAGTTCACAATGCTAAATCTTCAATGAAACCTACAAAAAACCAAGAAAAACTCTCTCCTCTCTATCTAAAACTCATAAAACAAAGTTTGGGCGTCCCCTCTGGACGTATACAATATGAATATAAATAGTAAACCTAAGAGCTAGGGTTTAAAAACCCGCAACTGCTGCATGCGCGTATAATCTGATAAAAGGGACTTTCGATCGATCGAAACTCTCTCGATCGATCGAACAACTTGAATTGTCGATCGCTTTAACTTCCTTCGATCGATCGAAAACTCGATCGCTCGAACTATGTCGATCGCTCGAACTCTGCAATTCTTCTTCAATCTTTCTTCTTTGAAACAAAGCATCTCCTTTTTATCAAATCTTTCAGTCTTTTATACAGCAGCATTCACCTGCACAAATAGTAGCTAAAACAATACAACTTATCATAGATTAATCATATTGTCTAAAACTAGCATTGTAATGCAAATTGCAGATAAAACGGGAAGTTGTGATCAAAACTAATGCAATTCTTTCTTTTAGCGCGGTTGTATTTTACAAATACCCCCGCTTTGCACCTAGCATGCAAGCATGCATGGTGACACATGTCCCTCCACCATTTCTATATAAACACACCTTCATGCATGCATTACTCTCTTAGACTCTCATAATTTGCACCTCTAGAGAGGAAATTAGGAGACTTGGAAGTTCATGAGAAAATAGAAGAGAAAATTAGGAAGAAAAGCTAGAGTTGATCTTTCCCTTGCATACATCTTCATAACTACACCCATAGATTTATACACACACACAACCATGGGGACTTAGGAGCTGTAATTTTGAGTCCTAGAAGTTCAAGAAGATCCCCAGTAGAAAGAAGAGTTAAGAAGTTAGAAGAAGAAGAAGTTCACCATTAAAGTTTGAGTTCAAGCTTCATCAAGCTCAAACCAACAACCAAGTTTAATTACAAGCTTTGGTGAGTATTCTAACTCACTTTAGAACCTATGTAGTATGTAATTATGTTTAGTATATGTTTGAGGAAGTTTTTGTGAGGTTTCCATGCCATGCAAGTTGATTTTTGTAGTTGAATCAGTAGTATAGCAGTGCTGTGAAGAAAAATGCTAAATGGAATGAGAAACTGGTTTCTGGGATAAATCAGTTTCTGGGAAAAGGTTTGGAAACCGATTTGTGGGTAAGAACTGGCTTTTGGGAAGCAGTTTTTGTTTTGGTTGTTTTCTATGCTTTACTTAGTTGTACCTCGTCTTTGTCAACATGAAACTTTTGTTGTATGTTTAATAGAAACTGCATGGGGGTAACTCGATCACATTAGTAACTCATGCATGTGTTTATACATATTAAACTTATGAAATGATGCTTGAAACTCATGGAAAGGAGTTGTGAATGTTTGTACTATGACTCCAAGATGAATCAAATTAGTTGTCTTCACTTTTATCTACATGAGACTTAGAGATACGAATCACAGAGACTGCATGATAGTCTATTAGTCATGTTAACAAACTCATGCATGTGTTTTATGTATTAAACTTACAAATAATGCTTCAAATTCATGTTACGAACTTTAACAAGTTGTACCTTTGATGCATGAATGGAATTATATGAATTATAAGTGTAACTATGAAAGTTTTGTGCTATCCATAGTTGTAATACCCGTACTCAGAAAGAGGTAGTAATATTTATTTCTCATGCATTAATTAGTGTGATTAATTTCATGTGATGATTTGGGTGAGTTTCAGTCACCCCGATGTGATAAGTGCTTGATAAAGAGCACAGTTTGATAGATATGAAATGGGACCCAAGGGAGGTCCAGATTAAATAAATTGCATTTAGTTGCATTTATATGATCAAAATGAATATTTGTTAAAGTGTTTTTAATATTTTATTGTTAATTGTGACCCTTTATGGTACTAGTTTGGGTACCCATGTGAGAGCAAATAGGAATATGATTCATAACTAGTAGGTTAATTAGCAACTTCATAAAATATTTGGGACAACATTTAGGACACATACGTGATATAGACACATACCCACTTAGATGTTGGTAGTTCAGATAAAGTTTAGGAGGTCTCATAATAAGCTTTAAAAGTTTTGGGGGTGTAAATACAATTATGACTAAGAGTCATAACCTTAAATGCTTGGACAAGGCACGTGGTCTTCATATCATTTCAAAAAAAAAAAAATGATGTAGAGATACAATAGAGAGTCTAAATGAGAAAGAAGAAAAAAAGGTTTCTCGTTACCGTTTCTTCGCCACAACTTTGTCGTTCGATCTCTATTTCGCGAACTGAAGCCATATTCAGACTCGTGGAGGTGAGAGGGTTATTTCTATGTCTTTCTTTTTCAATTTTTGTAATGTTTTTCTGTGACCCATTTTAAGGGGTGATACATATATATGATATGTATATGTAGGGATTTCATTAGAATCATTAGGAGCTAGTTTTGCGAGGGAATTTGGGAGTTCTAGGCTTATTTTGGACCTGTTTGTGAGGTGAGTGTCCTAATCCCAAAATTGGATGTTTAATGTTATATATTTATTATTAAATGTTTATTATTGATTAAGTAGAAAAGCATGTGATTAGTTTGTATTTAACATGTCTAAAATGTTGAAATTGCCATGTTGACATGTTGATCTGTTTATGTGCTTATTTGGGTCAAAGGGTCTCAAGTAATAATCACCATTATTTAGCCTGTATATAAGGGACGTCCATTCCTCAGAGAAAAGGGGGATGATGATGAAGTCCTCAGAGAAAAGGGGACGGTGGTGACGACCACAACGAATTGACTACGGTGACATGAGAGTGAGTGATATCGCTTTTAAAGCGACGACAAAGTGAGAATAGCCCAGAATCAGGGGTCCAGAATGATGGTGATTGATTACTTCACACACTTGCGATAATTTATTGTTGTGAATGTTTAATTGATGTTATGAATCATTAAATACTCCAATTGCATGATTAGTACCACGTACTCACTGAACGAAAGCTTATTCGATTTTGTGGCTAATGACCACGCAGGTTCAGATGAACATCACAATGAGAAGCGTTGAACCACGGGTTCTCAAAAACTTGAGAGTATGCTTCTTTTGTCGTATATGTTAATACATTGTTTATGGGCATACTCATTTGGGTTGGGAGTTGGTGTAGAAATTTGATCTGCAGAATCCGCAGGTCAATTTTTGGCCTGTCGACTTTTATGAAAATGGACATAACTCTTTCTAAAAAATTTGGATTCGCGCGCCATTTTTTTGCATTGGAACCAAGACTCGAAGGGTTATCTTTTGATATAAAATTTGGCAATACTTTCTTACTGACTATTTTACCCTCGGGCTGATTTAATCCAATGAAGCCATTTTATTATGTTTAATTCTTGTTTTACGTAAGGATCAGTTGTACTTTGTCGGAAGTGGCCTATGCTGAGGTTAAGCATTAAATAAGTAAATCAGGCCACGGAGGCCAGGATAGTGAGAAAAGGGTGTGTTTGTTGGGTTGTAAAGATGAATATCCTTTCCGTTCTTCGTGACGAAATGGAAAAGGTACATTCTTCGGTTCTTCGTGACGAAGTGGTGGTTCTTAGATTCGAGACTCCTTTCGGTTCTTCATGATGAAATGGATGTTCTTGGACTCCTTAACGCTTCGGTTCTTCATGACGAAGTGGTGGTTCTTGGAGTTGAGACTTCTTTCGGTTCTGATCGACGACGAATAGTTGCCATTTAGAGTCCTGAAGATACGCTTTGTTAGCCCATTTCATGTAGTTATTAGTTGTTTTTTTTAATAAGTATTCTAAATTTTGTAGGTTTTGGAGGTTTAATGTAAAAATGCACAAAAATCTAATAATTAGTGGCTTTGGAAGTCATTCTAGGCTCAAACGTGATTCCGGTGAATGTTGAATGCAGCAGCAGCCTCGTTAAATTGCATTTTTGGCAAGGAATACTTCGGATTTGAGAAATTTCTCCATAGATATAAAATGTAGATCTTTGAGTTACGGACGTGTATAAACAGCGAGTCAATCCAAGTTTTGAGCAAAAAGTTATCGCAATTCTATGATCGGTGCGCAATGCAGTGAAAACTACCTCGCGCGAGCGACCTATGAAAAAACCAAAAACGCGTATTTTTATCAAATTATGACGTCCAGAAACATAAATATAGCAGTTTTAGTGCGATTTGACTTAGGAAAGCTTCCTAAATCCCTCCAAAATCTATATAAATTCTATTCTAAATCAAATTTAGGGTTACACATCATTACACAACAATATGCACATCCATATACATCTAAAACTTGACCAATTGAAGAGAGGAAAGCAAGGAGAAGAAGAAGAAGACCAAGGATTTCCATGGCCTCCTCCATCAACCTCTTGCCGTTCTTCGATTCTATGGCCGCTTAGACTAAGATCTAGGGTTTCAATGAAACCCTAGCCAAGTAATAGGGTGTATTTTATGCTTTTCTTTTAGACTTATTATATATGGATGACGATTACATGTTTAGAGGATTTTAAATAATAAAATCGAACTTCTATTGATTAAATCGTTACTTTCAAAGTTTATTCTTGCATTAAATCTATTTTGAATGTGATGTACTCAATAGTCTATATTTGATGTACTTGTATGGATTATTTACATGTAATGATGCTTATTTGAATTGTGATATCAAGTAATCGAATAGTTCATGCCTAGGGAAGACGAAGTGTGCCGCAACCCTAGTTTAGTGTGAGACACTCGGTGCTAACCGAAGATGAATTATGTTGATGCTTGAATTGTAGTTATCTTCTTGACGGAGGAATTGGGCTTGTAGCTACGATTTCCCATTATCATCCAACGTAATAAGCTAATTGAATGCATAAATACCCTTCTTATGAAGCTAGTGATGGATTTGCAATCCTTAGTTCAATTCCAATATTTATTAAAACAACTTTTAAATTGCTTTCATAGTTTAGATTTATTTTCATCGTTCTTAGTTTAATAAAAAATAAAATCAAAATTCTGTTTTCTTAATTAATTAGACTAGGGTTTTTAAAATTAAAGTGCTTTAGTAATTCAATCTCTGTGGGTTCAACCTTTATTTCCACACTAAAAATCCTTAGAAAGTAAAGCATACTTTTATATCTTGATTTTGACAAGATCATATTCTTCGTGATGAAATGGATGTTCATGGACTCCTTAACGCTTCGGTTCTTCGTGACGAAGTGGTGGTTCTTAGAGTTAAGACTCCTTTTGGTTCTTCGTGACGAAATAGATGTTCTTGAACTCCTTAACACTTCGGTTTTTCGTGACGAAGTGGTGGTTCTTAGAGTCGAGACTCCTTTCGGTTCTTCGTGACGAAATGGATGTTCTTGGACCTTAACACTTTGGTTCGTTGTGACGAAGTGGTGGTTCTTAGAGTTAAGACTCCTTTCGGTTCTTCGTGACAAAATGGATGTTCTTGAACTCCTTAATACTTCGGTTCTTTGTGAGGAAGTGGTAGTTCTTAGAGTCGAGACTCCTTTTAGTTCTTCATGAAAAAACGGATGTTCTTGGACTCCTTCACACCTCGGTTCTTCATGACGAGGTGGTTGGTGAAAGATGTTTTGGTTGGAGAAAGGATGTTTTGGTTGATGAAGGATGGTTTGGTTAGTGAGAGATATTTTAGGTTAGGTAACGATGTAGGATGCCAATAATGGATGGTAGTGGCAGTAAGAATGTCAAGACGAGTCAAGTTAGTTATTCGTATTCCTTTCGAATACGTAGTCGGGCACGTTAGTAGTCATAATTCGAGGGTGAGAACATGAAGATCCTAAAAGACGTATTAAAAAGTAGTAAACATATTCTTGTTGTGTGTGGCTATATACGTTCCATTGGATTTAGTTTTCTCACTCGGCTTTCATAAGCTGACAGCGTTCATGTTGCTGGACATTCCCATGTCCAGATTATCCAAGTGAAGAGTACCCAGATTATGAAGATACGCAAGAAGATAATGTGGAGGAAGATTACACTAAAGCTGACTTTGGCTATGCTAGTTAAAGAGAAGACTAGCAGTTATTTCTTGTAAATGTTTTTTATTGTAACCGGAAGACTTGGCAACCCTTTTATAATAGCTTTGTAAGGCCGAGAGCCATAAGACTCCACTGTACCTATAATGTTGTATTAACTAGCTAAGTATTTTGGTTTCTTATTGTAATATATTCTAGTTAGTCGATGTTAGTTTTATCCTTTTATTATTTCATTTATTTATTCATATTTGGTCTTGGACAATTCGGTACTACAACCAGTCACATGCCTCAGGGTCCAAGATGAAAATATTAAATATTTCCATATTTTGGCTACACCAGGGCATGACAAGGATTTTTTCTAATGGAACAAAAGATGGAATGTGGCAGGTCTCATATGCTCACCCAACATAAACTCTTTAATAGGGAAAATATTGAATACAACAGGTATAGAATCCTATGTGGTATCATAACCAAATAAAATCTCTGTATGAATACATCTGGCACCCTATTTCCAGGGGAATTATTGTCCAACTCACCAAAAAATTCTGCCAGCTCAGCAAAATTTAAAATATGTGAGAGGGGATAAAATCTTAGTTGGTATCAGTGTGATACCCAATATTTACATATATTGCATTATTATAATTTATAAAATATTTTACAGTATGTTTACACCCTAAATATAAAAATAAATTTTTTTATTTGACCGGTTTTATTTTGTGTGAGTGGGGAATTAACCACACACTAATGGGGAGTTTTGCTAGTGGTAGTGGTTAGTGGATATGAGAGTTACCAACTTAGTGGGGCACCAACAAATGGAGAAGTTGCTTAGTGGGGAGTTATATTCAGTAGCTTATATAATCACAAGGGCAATCTACATACAAACGGCTCACACACAGCCACAAGCCCCCAGCGGCTACACCAACCCATCTACAGTTTTTATCTTTTCCTTCACTGTGTCTTCCTACTGTTCTTTTAAGACTTGCAATTCTTGTTCACTGTGTTCAAAGTTTATTTGGTTATTTTCATCTACCTTTAAGCCGTGTTGAGTGACTAGTGCCTTGTTTGTTTCTTTTCCTTTTGTATGTCCTTCTAATTCGTGTAATGCTATAATTATTTCTTGTTCAATCTCATGTTCAGTTCACTGTTCAAATGCAATTTAGTCTCATTCACTTGCTTTGCTTTCATCACTTACCCAAATTACTCGCATCAGAGTGATTGAACCTTAAGGGAAGGGTCATCCCTACTTTCCAACATCGCTCGATCCATCACAAACAACTCTTAGGGATAGTTTTGGTTACACGTTTGGGTCTTCGTACAAAGCCCCTGGCACGCATGGTCACATACTTAATTTTTAGCCAAAACAATTTGGCACGCCCGGTGTGACCGCCGAGTGATGTTTCGTGAAGCATGGTTTTACTTCTACGACGATAAAAATCATCTGCGAGATGAGGTAATTGACCAACTTTATAACACCCACATTTGTGTTATTGCATTTGTATCATATTGTCATGCATGATAATGTGATGTGGCGTGTCCTATGACACATGTTTGAGTGAGTTTTGACTCACGAGTTAATTTGGGTGTCTGTATTAGAGAACCCTCTGAGACTGTGGTGATTTAGAATTTTGTTGTTGTGACATCTCTCCGAGTATGAGACGGCCACTGTGGAACACTTTAAATGTTTACCTGTGTATTTCAATATCTGTATTATTTTCTGTTTTAGAATTTATTTCTGTTGTTAGATTTAGTATCCTGGTGAGGACGAATGAACACGCTATTAATTTGGTAGGCTAATTAGCAACTTCGGAAACGTCATGTAGAAATTCGCGTTTTAGCAACCAAACGAAACTTAGTCGAAAACTTTTATAATTTTGAAGTTTTACTTATAAAGCTAAGAATAAGCTGTATAGAAAGTTTCAGAGACTGATTAGGAGTTTGGAAAACTTGTGGGGAGGTAAACGTAATTCCCCGAGAATGTTGCCTATATATAGATAGAGATGAGTTGAGATATTTTTCATAAGTTAACCTAAATTCTAAAAGGAGGCCAAAAGGGGGCTAGAGGGAGATTTAGGAGCTTCGAGTTTTGCGACGCCAAACGACGACCTTCTGTCAGTCTGTTTTCTCCCAGATTTCGTATTCGAGCTCCTCGAGGTAATAGCTTCGTTTTGATACCTATTAGGGCCTGTTTGGCTAAGTTTTCCGAAAAGTTATTTTCTAGAATTTTTCATAAAAGTTGATAAATGGAATTCTGATCCATAGGAATTGTACTAGACGGACTTCTGCACGTTCTTTGTGCACGGGTTTTCTTTGGATCGTATTATAAGCGCGTAAATCGGAGGTGAGTGATTCAACTATGTTTTGGAATGATTTCTTGGCATGTATTCATGTTATGTTTGAATAGCATGTATTAATTCCTAGAGATATATTGTGTAGTTCATATTGGGCATTTATATTGATAAGTAGGCTCAATAGCACGGTGATATGTTTTAATTACCGCGAGCATGGTGATATGTATTTGAGCATGTTAAGTTGCTTATTTGGGTCAGAAGGAGCACGTGGTCACCGTGCCATTTTGTGGAGCCGATAGAGTGGCATTAAGGTCGCACGATTGTTTGTAGAATCGTGGGTCTTACCCTTTCGCGTGGACTTATTGGCGAGGAGTCGCGGATTGGGAGTATGGACGGGCACGTGAGTCTCCGGCGACTAGTATGAAATGTAGAGATGTGAATGCGGACATGTTTATCATTCATGTACATATGTTGATTTATTCACTAAGCTTTAGCTTAAACAAATCAAAATATGTGTGGTTATTCAAATAACCATTGCAGGTATAAATGCTGGCGAGGAATTGCAGGAGTGAGTACGTGGGTTGGGAGTTCGCTTGAGAGATAACTTGAAATGTTAATCTTGTAGTTTTGGGATCCTAGAAATGTTGCAATAAGAATTTCTATTGTCTTAACTTACGTTTGACTTCGTATGATAGGATGAATCTTGAACGTTGTATTAGACTATAACATGTTGTAATTATGTTTGGTAATGCTTTAATACAGCTAGAATTACTTTGGACTGAGTTTGATTTGAGTGGTTGATCATTGGAGGGAAGTTAGGAAGCTTTTTAAACTTGTTTTCTGCAGATTGGGTTGCTGCCAGGGGAGCAGTCGACTGAGCAGTCGACTGAACCCCTGAGCCTGTTAGCTACTGCTTCTTTTTCAGCAGAAGCAGTCGACTGGACCCCAGGGCAGTCGACTGGACCCCTCAGCAGTCGACTGGACCTCTAATTTCAGTCGACTGAAATTTGATATTAAAATCCCTGCCCGCCTCCGTCGACTGAGCAGTCGACTGAACCTCTGGTTTTAAAATGTGTTTTGTTTTCCGCTGCGTGTGTTCTTCAAACCTAATTTTTTGGGAACGTTAATGAATTGGTTTAGCCTCGGTGGCGTGCCACGGGCTCCGATTCTGCTATTGTGGGACCGGGCTGTGACATTTAGTGGTATCAGAGCATAAGTTTAGAGCCTTGGGAACGAGTGACGTTATATATGCTGAGTGACGTCGAGTGGAGTGTGTAATTGTGAAGATAATTGTTATCATTGTAGAAATGCTTCATGTGTTAGCATTTGTTGATTGTGATGAACTGTGCACACATAACTATATTGTGGCATAGCATGCATGGTCATTATGCATTGAACTCAACAGGGAAAATATTTGAAACGTTATGGCTGATCCACCAAGAGAATTGTCACCGCATTCGCGGATGGACCAAATAGTGAATATGGTGGGAAATTTCATACAAGCGGTAAGTGAAAGAGAACAGATGAACGTTCAGCCTCCACAAGTGGAAATTCGTTATATCAATGCACCATCAACACCGCGACCTCAACACACAATCGTAGAACAGTTTCATAAGCGGAAACCGACCTTGTATCATGGACATGTTGACATAGACTTGGCCGATCATTGGATGATGGACATGGAAAGACATTTCCGTCAGGTAATATATACCGATGAGGAGAAAATTTTATGTGCATCCGATACGTTGATGGGTGAAGCATTAGATTGGTGGAACAACGTACTTGAACAAGGGAAGCCAACCACCTGGGAAGCATTTAAAGAAGAATTCAACAAACGCTTCTTTCCACAATCTGCTTATACTCAGAAACGTCAAGAGTTTGCGAAGTTGGTTCAGGGAGATATGACCGTAGGTGAGTATGTTTCTCGTTTCAATGCCTTGTTACGATTTGGGAAAACTACCGTTCCGACTGATAGGGATAAAGCTCGTAAGTTTGAGGAAGGGCTTAGAGAGAATATCCGTGGCCGTGTGGACATGTTGCGACACCCGACCGTTTCTCTCGTTGAGGAAGCTGCCCGTATTGCTGAGAAAAGTGTCGACAGATATCGACAGGGACAACAAGGAAAGAGACTCAATGACAATAGGGGCAAGAGTCAAGGGAATGCGAAGAAACCGTTCACGCAAGGTTCATGATCGAATATGAGTAGCCAAGGAGGGAGTACGTTCATGGGAGACCCGAGACCGTTGTGTCCAACATGTAACCTGCGACACAGAGGAACCTGCTATCAATTGATCACTTGTTATATTTGTAAACAATTGGGGCATGTGTCTAGAAATTGTCCTTTGAACGCAAATTCGACTACACCAAACACAACCTCGAACGCCAAGAGCTATAACCCAGAAACGAGAGGAAAATGTTTTGAGTGTGGCCAACCGGGGCATATAGCAAAGAACTGCCCAAGTAAGAGACAACCGGGAATGAGTACCGGGGCATCGAGTGTGCCAAGCGGATCAAGGGTAGAACCTCGAGTGGATAAAGGGAAAGGAGTCGCGCAACAACAAGGACGATACTTCCAGCTCAGGCCGGGGAATACAGATGATACCGTTGTATCAGGTATTCTTCCTATTTGTTCGTATCCTGCACGTATACTTATGGATTCTGGTTCGACGCATTCATTTGTATCACGTGATTTTGTTAAGCATTTAACTGTTAAGTCAGAACCGCTAGGATATGACTTGTGTGTATCATTGCCTAGTAGTGAACCACTAGTTACTTCTTCGATATTCAAGTCATGTGAAATCAAGATAGGTGATAAAGTTTTGAGCGTTGATTTGATTCCGTTGACGGTGAATTACTTTGATGTTATCTTGGGTATGGATTGGTTGTCGGTTAATCAAGCCAAAATCGATTGTGAACAGAAACGGGTTAGTTTCTATCCGTCAGGACGAGAAGAGTTTACTTTTTAGGGTAAGGGAGTAATCGTACCGCCGTACTTGATATCGGCGATTCAAGCAAGTAAGATGTTGAAGAAGGGTTGTTCGGGTTTCTTATGTTCAATTATCGACACGCGAGTGTATGGACCACTAATAGAAGACATTTCAGTAGTTCGAGAATTTCCAGATGTTTTTCCCGATGAGTTACCCGACGTATTGATTGAAAGAGAGCTTGAGTTCACAATAGAAGTAGTACCAGGGTCACAACCGGTATCTAAAGCACCGTACCGAATGGCACCGATAGAGTTGAAAGAACTGAAAGTTCAGTTAGAAGAACTGTTGGAGAAGGGTTTTATCCGACCGAGTGTTTCGCCGTGGGGAGCTCCAGTCTTGTTTGTGAAGAAGAAAGATGGAACAATGCGCATGTGCATCGACTACCGAGAGTTGAATAAGTTGACCGTCAAGAACAAGTATCCGTTGCCGCGAATAGATGACTTGTTTGATCAGTTACAAGGGGCTCAGGTATTTTCGAAGATCGACTTGAGATCCGGTTACCATCAGTTGAAAGTCAAAGAGGAAGATGTTGAGAAGACAGCTTTCAGAACTCGATATGGTCACTTTGAATTTTTGGTTATGCCATTTGGAGTGACTAATGCACCAGCTGCTTTCATGGACTTGATGAACCGTGTTTTCAAAGATTATTTAGATGAGTTCGTTATCGTGTTCATAGATGACATCCTAATCTACTCCAAAAGCGTAGAAGATCACGAGCATCATTTGCGATTAGCTTTACAACGATTGCGTGAAAAGAGATTATTCGGCAAATTGAAGAAGTGTGAGTTTTGGTTGACCGAGATAGCTTTCCTTGGACATATAGTGTCGGCAAAGGGAATTTCTGTAGACCCTCAGAAGATAGAAGCAGTTACCAATTGGGCGAGACCAACGAATGTGACAAACATCAGAAGTTTCCTAGGATTAGCTGGGTATTATCGGAGATTTGTAAAAGACTTTTCGCGTATAGCAATGCCGATGACACAGTTAATGAGAAAAGATATTGCTTTTGTTTGGAGTCCAGAATGTGAAGAAAGTTTCTAAGAGTTGAAGGGTCGACTAGTGAAAGCACCAATATTAGCCGTTCCATCAGGGACTGAAGGGTTTATCATTTACAGTGATGCTTCATATAGAGGTTTAGGTTGCGTTCTTATGCAAGGTGATAAAGTTATTGCGTATGCGTCGAGACAACTTAGACCGCACGAGAAGAATTAGCCGCCGTGATTTTTGCATTGAAGATTTGGCGTCATTATCTCTACGGAGAGAAATGTGAGATCTATACGGATCACAAGAGTTTGAAGTACTTGTTTACATAACGAGATTTGAATATGAGGCAAAGGAGATGGTTAGAGTTGATGAAGGACTATGACTTGTCAATTCAGTATCATCCGGGCAAGGCGAATATTGTCGCCGATGCTCTTAGTCGCAAGGCACCAATCAATACCGCATCAGATTTGACTTCTCAGAAAGAATTGATACGAGATATGGAGAATATGGAGCTTGAGGTGATTCCGAGGATTGAAGGTGGATTGATGTCGACGATTGTGGCACAACCACTCTTGATTCACAAGATCACGGAGAAACAACTTCAAGATGTGGCTTTGAAGAAGATTTGTGATGAGATTCCGATGGGCAAACAACCGGGATTCACGTTTGAGAACAATGTGTTGAGATTGAGGGGTAGAATTTGTGTACCTAGTGAGAAAGAGTTGAAAAAGAACATCCTAGAGGAAGCACACAACACGAAGTATACCGTTCATCCGGGAAGCACCAAGATGTATAGAGATTTGAGACATGTTTATTGGTGGCCGGGAATGAAGAGAGAAATAGCACGCTATGTTTCACATTGTACTAGTTGTCAACAAGTAAAGGCCGAACGCCAAGTACCTTCGGGATTATTACAACCGTTATCGATAGCCGAGTGGAAATGGGAGCACATAACAATGGATTTTGTTAGTGGATTTCCGAGATCGAAGAGATCGAACACTATTATTTGGGTGATTGTTGATTGTTTGACGAAGTCGTCGCACTTCCTACCACTTCGAACAACTAAGCCAATGACGTTAGCTAAGTTGTATATTCGCGAAATTGTGAGACTACATGGTATCCCAGTTTCTATCGTTTCGGACAGGGATAGTAGTTTTACATCGAAGTTTTAGAGAGCCTTGCAAGAAGCAATGGGTACCAAATTGCACTTTAGTACAGCTTTTCATCCTCAGACCAATGGTCAATCAGAGAGAGTAATCCAGATTTTGGAAGACATGCTTAGGCTATGTATACTTGATTTTCAGGGTGATTGGGAAGACCATTTGCCGCTGATTGAGTTTGCATATAACAACAGTTTTTAGTCGAGTATTGGGATGGCTCCTTATGAAGCTTTATATGGTCGTGTATGTCGTTCACCGATTAGTTGGACAGAGGTGGGAGAAAGAAAGATTGAAGGACCGAAAATTGTACAAGAGACGACGGATAAGATAAAGGTAATCAGACAACGGTTACTGACAGCCCAGAGTAGGTATAAGAGTTATGCCGACAAGCGCAGACGACCGTTGGAATTTGATGTAGGAGACTTAGTGTATTTGAAGGTGTCGCCTTCAAAGGGAATAACCAGATTTGGTAGATACGGGAAACTCAATCCGAGATTTGTAGGACCTTTTGAAATCATTGGAAAGGTTGGACCCGTAGCTTATCGTTTGAACTTGCCAAGCGAGTATGCTCAAGTTCATAACGTGTTTCATGTATCGTTGTTACGCAAACAGTTAGTGGAAGAGAGAGATCAAGTGATGACTCCGACACCGAATGAGATTCAGAGTGATGTAACGTATGTCGCATATCCGGTAGAGATCTTAGATCGGAAGGATCAAGTCTTACGAAATAAAGTAATATCGAAAGTGAAAGTGTTATGGCGTAGCCAAACTACGGAAGAGATGACGTGGGAGATAGAAGATGAGATGCGTACTCAGTATCCACACCTTTTCGAGACTTGAGGTATAAGTTTGGGGACAAACTTCTTTTAAGGGGGAGAGTATTATAACACCCACATTTGTGTTATTGCATTTGTATCATATTGTCATGCATGATAATGTGATGTGGCGTGTCCTATGACACATGTTTGAGTGAGTTTTGACTCACGAGTTGATTTGGGTGTCTGTATTAGAGAACCCTCTGAGACTGTGGTGATTTAGAATTTTGTTGTTGTGACATCTCTCCGAGTATGAGACGGCCACTGTGGAACACTTTAAATGTTTACCTGTGTATTTCAATATCTGTATTATTTTCTGTTTTAGAATTTATTTCTGTTGTTAGATTTAGTATCCTGGTGAGGACGAATGAACACGCTATTAATTTGGTAGGCTAATTAGCAACTTCGGAAACGTCATGTAGAAATTCGCGTTTTAGCAACCAAACGAAACTTAGTCGAAAACTTTTATAATTTTGAAGTTTTACTTATAAAGCTAAGAATAAGCTGTATAGAAAGTTTCAGAGACTGATTAGGAGTTTGGAAAACTCGTGGGGAGGTAAACGTAATTCCCCGAGAATGTTGCCTATATATAGATAGAGATGAGTTGAGATATTTTTCATAAGTTAACCTAAATTCTAAAAGGAGGCCAAAAGGGGGCTAGAGGGAGATTTAGGAGCTTCGAGCTTTGCGACGCCAAACGACGACCTTCTGTCAGTCTGTTTTCTCCCAGATTTCGTATTCGAGCTCCTCGAGGTAATAGCTTCGTTTTGATACCTATTAGGGCCTGTTTGGCTAAGTTTTCCGAAAAGTTATTTTCTAGAATTTTTCATAAAAGTTGATAAATGGAATTCTGATCCATAGGAATTGTACTAGACGGACTTCTGCACGTTCTTTGTGCACGGGTTTTCTTTGGATCGTATTATAAGCGCGTAAATCGGAGGTGAGTGATTCAACTATGTTTTGGAATGATTTCTTGGCATGTATTCATGTTATGTTTGAATAGCATGTATTAATTCCTAGAGATATATTGTGTAGTTCATATTGGGCATTTATATTGATAAGTAGGCTCAATAGCACGGTGATATGTTTTAATTACCGCGAGCATGGTGATATGTATTTGAGCATGTTAAGTTGCTTATTTGGGTCAGAAGGAGCACGTGGTCACCGTGCCATTTTGTGGAGCCGATAGAGTGGCATTAAGGTCGCACGATTGTTTGTAGAATCGTGGGTCTTACCCTTTCGCGTGGACTTATTGGCGAGGAGTCGCGGATTGGGAGTATGGACGGGCACGTGAGTCTCCGGCGACTAGTATGAAATGTAGAGATGTGAATGCGGACATGTTTATCATTCATGTACATATGTTGATTTATTCACTAAGCTTTAGCTTAAACAAATCAAAATATGTGTGGTTATTCAAATAACCATTGCAGGTATAAATGCTGGCGAGGAATTGCAGGAGTGAGTACGTGGGTTGGGAGTTCGCTTGAGAGATAACTTGAAATGTTAATCTTGTAGTTTTGGGATCCTAGAAATGTTGTAATAAGAATTTCTATTGTCTTAACTTACGTTTGACTTCGTATGATAGGATGAATCTTGAACGTTGTATTAGACTATAACATGTTGTAATTATGTTTGGTAATGCTTTAATACAGCTAGAATTACTTTGGACTGAGTTTGATTTGAGTGGTTGATCATTGGAGGGAAGTTAGGAAGCTTTTTAAACTTGTTTTCTGCAGATTGGGTTGCTGCCAGGGGAGCAGTCGACTGAGCAGTCGACTGAACCCCTGAGCCTGTTAGCTACTGCTTCTTTTTCAGCAGAAGCAGTCGACTGGACCCCAGGGCAGTCGACTGGACCCCTCAGCAGTCGACTGGACCTCTAATTTCAGTCGACTGAAATTTGATATTAAAATCCCTGCCCGCCTCCGTCGACTGAGCAGTCGACTGAACCTCTGGTTTTAAAATGTGTTTTGTTTTCCGCTGCGTGTGTTCTTCAAACCTAATTTTTTGGGAACGTTAATGAATTGGTTTAGCCTCGGTGGCGTGCCACGGGCTCCGGTTCCGCTATTGTGGGACCGGGCTGTGACAAACTTCTAGACGATGTCTATCGTCTTGACTATGAGAAATGCGACATTTGCAACGATTTATTGCAATGTATGCGTTTGCAGCCTTGGAATAAAGAGGAACTTAATCGGCGTTTTGATTATGAGAATTGCCGATTTAGCAAGAAAATCGGTTATCTTGAAAGTAAGATTGACCGTCTTGAAGCTGAAAGAGAGTTCTTTTACAGAGAATGGCATATTGTTAAAACGTCACGTGAAGTTCCAGATCCACCACCCGGGGGGCAAGGTAATTTCATGTCTATGGACAATTTTTTAAGCAACAAGCGGATAGAGGAGCCGAGTAGTAAATCGAATTCACCACTCGATAAAGGCAACCAAGCGGTGATTATTGATTCATGTGAGCGCCTTGAAAACGTGCTCAATGAAACAATTCGTATTCAGAAAGAGTATGCTCTCTACCTCGAAGACACACGGACAACCATGATCGCGGTCATGAAAACAACTTTTCAAGAGGCCGCGAAAAAATTTAAACGGCCAAAAGTGGCCGATGGCTCTTCCACAAATCCAGAGATCGGTCTCCTTGACCATCTTGGTTCTACGCTGTCTAACCCACCACTCGGGGGGCAAGACGGTGAAAAAATAATTGTTAGTGATAAGCCGATAATATCTATTTCGGCTAATACTCCTCACGCTAGCATTGGTGACGACGAGAAGGCGGTTGGGGGGCAAGTTCCACATAGGCTGAGTAATTTCAATTCGGCCCCCAAATTTATTAAAAATGAACAACCCCTGTGGAGAAAAATGATGGCCGAGGAGTTGTTCAAATTTTTTGGCATAATTGCCATAAATTATTTACACAAGAAGCCAATAAATCATTTGGCTTTTGCAAATTTAAATCCTCATTGGATCTGTGGAACCCATCAAAAATGGGATTTAGCTTGGTGGATTTTTCTACAACAATATTATTATAATTTTTTTTTATTACTGACTGAATTTGAACACCAGTTTCTGTCATTGTATTATTCGACCACTAGGCCGATGTGATGCCCGAGGAGTAGCAGCATGTTTCATATAAAGAAATTGGTCCAGCACTACATCTTAGCCAAGTTTAATCTTGATCGGATATTTGACGTGGGCCATGCTAAGTCAAAAGATCCACATACATCCTCAGGTGTCACAGGTATGGAGTCCTAAGTATCCAACCAAATTCGGTCATCGGTCTGCTCATGAGGCCGATGTCATCTATCTATGATTTCGTAAAATACTAGATATGGCCCACAATTCTGTTAGAAGACTGTACGTGTACAGTCACATAAATCGACCTAAACAAAAATCTGTCTACTTTACATTTTGGAAAATTGCAGCCTCACTTGAAGTCCGATGCTGGACAAGACTGAAACTTTAATATTCACGATGCTACAAGTTGGTCCATTGGTCTGCTCAAGACCGATCTCACCTGTCTCATTTGGTGATGTTTTGGTGTTGGTCCATATTCCAATCTATGGGGTACCCGTGACCACGAAATCGGTCTTCGGGGCCGATAATAGCCACAAAAATCGGTCAATTGTATATACATGGTTCTTCAAAAATTACATTTCATTTCATTTTCAAAGAACCAGGGGGGCATTGTCTACACCCTAAATATAAAAATAAATTTTTATATTTGACCGGTTTTATTTTGTGTAAGTGGGGAATTAACCACACACTAATGGGGAGTTTTGCTAGTGGTAGTGGTTAGTGGATATGGGAGTTACCAACTTAGTGGGGCACCAACTAAATGGAGAAGTTGCTTAGTGGGGAGTTATATTCAGCAGCTTATATAAACACAAGGGCAATCTACATACAAACTGCTCACACACAGCCACAAGCCCCTAGCGGCTACATAAACCCATCTACTGTTTTTATCTTTTCCTTCACTGTGTCTTCCTACTGTTCTTTTAAGACTTGCAATTCTTGTTCACTGTGTTAAAAGTTTATTTGGTTATTTTCATCTACCTTTAAGCCGTGTTGAGTGACTAGTGCCTTGTTTGTTTCTTTTCCTTTTGTATGTCCTTCTAATTCGTGTAATGCTATAATTATTTCTTGTTCAATCTCATGTTCAGTTAACTGTTCAAATGCAATTTAGTCTCATTCACTTGCTTTGCTTTCATCACTTACCCAAATTACTCGCATAAGAGTGATTGAACCTTAAGGGAAGGGTCATCCCTACTTCCCAACATCGCTCGATCCATCACAAACAACTCTTAGGGATAGTTTTGGTTACACGTTTGGGTCTTCGTACAAAGCCCCTGGCACGCATGGTCACATACTTAATTTTTTGCCAAAACACAGTAAGGGCACTTAGAGCAATTCCAATGGAGGATCCAAATGGGTATCCAAAACCAAAAGATGCCAAAAGAGATCCCTTCTTCCCCACTCCAATGGGGGATCTAAAAGGGAATTCATTATGAAAACTCATGGTTTGGGTCTTCAAAGTTATAGCTTTTGGAGAGAGAAAGTGAGGGGATCCATATTTGGTGAGAAGATCCTAACTATTGGTTTGTGGTTAAAAATATATTTTTAGAATATCTATAGTTGAGATACATCAAAATATATTAAATAATAAAATGACTACTAGTTTTGGGTACTATGATTGTAGTGCATGAGATTTGGTTAGTATGTAAAATACTATTCAAGTAACCAAATAGCATTTTGAATACCCAAATTTGATTATTACTGTTGGAGTTGCTCTTACGTGCTTCCCACTAGTATGTATATAGGGATAGGTTCTTAAGTGAACTATATAGAGTGAACTTACCCAGTGAACTGGAATTTAAGCCTAAAAGAATATGCGAGTTACTAGGGCGCAAGATGCGGCATGGATCAATAGGCCAGCCCGCATGTTGTTTTAGGTTTAAAATTCAATTCACTATGTAAGTGCACTCTATCCAGTTCACTTAAGAGACTCTCCCCATGTATATAAGTAAACAAAATGAGACTCCCTTACTTTTTAAAGTGAGGACTTGATCCAGTTTTGTACTGAAGTAATTTGACTGGGTAAAAACTAGGGTTAATTACACTTACACCCCCCTGTACTTTGGGTCAATTTTACTTTGACCCCCCTGTAGTTCAAAACGTGACACTAACATCCCCTATACTTTAATGTAAAGTGTCACCGTCAGGAATTCCGTTAAAGTTAACGGAAAAAGTGACACTTACACCCCCTGTACTTGTAAAAGGCCAAAATGCCCTAAAATTTCTCCTTCTTCAGCACAGAAATTCTCCAACAAGGCCCCAAACAATGAAATCAAAACTAAAAACAAAAATCAAAACCCCAAATCAGGCCACCACCAGAAAAGAAGAAAAAAGAGAGGTCGTTGACTTCGGCCATCACCACCAGCGTCCATTTCTAACCACCTTCAAATCTGTGAACATGCGAGAGGAAGAGAAGAGGGTTTGAGAGATTGAGATAGAGAGAGAAGCTAAATTCTAGGACTTGTTTTTGTGTAGAATTTATAGAGGGTGTTCTTGATTTTGGTATGTATATTGGGTTGATCAATTTTTTTTGGGTTGATTGAATTTTTAAATACAACCCAAAACATACCAAAACATCAAACAACTTGAAAATTTTGATCAACCCAAAAAAAATTGATCAACCCAACATACATACCAAAATCAAGAACACCCTCTATACATTCTGCACAAAAACCAGTCCCAGAATTTAGCTTCTCTCTCTATCTCAATCTCTCAAACCCTCTTCTCTACCTCTCGCATGTTCACAGATTTGAAGGAAGTTAGAAATGGTCGCTGGTGGTGATGGCCAAAGTCAACGACCTCTCTTTCTTCTTCTTTTCTGGTGGTGGCCTGATTGGGTTTTGATTTTTGCTTTTGGTTTTGATTTCATTGCTTGGAGCCTTGTTGGAGAATTCCTGTGCTGAAGAAGGAGAAAATTTAAGGCATTTTGGTCTTTTACAAGTACAGGGGGTGTAAGTGTCACTTTTTCCGTTAACTTTAACGGAATTCCTAACGGTGACACTTTACATTAAAGTATAAGGGGTGTTAGTGTCACGTTTTGAACTATAAATGGTCAAAAAGAAAATGACCCAAAGTACAGGGGGTGTAAGTGTAATTAACCGTAAAAACTAAATCCAAACTTGTAAACGAAGTCCTCCCTTAAAGGAGGGACTATCATATGTATAACTAGGCCCTCGGTGGTGCTACGCTGACGGGTCAGTGCTTGCACTGGTTGGTTACCTTGGTCTGATATGCTCGCTTCGGATCTCGAAAGACCGAACATTGTGTAGCGGGGTCGACAAGGATGCCACTACTGTTAAAAAAAAAAACCCTTTCTTTCCAGCAAAAAAAAAAACTATATATCATCTATATTACTATATATACCTTTCGTGTCAAAACCAAATTTTTTTAGCCCCAAACCATCCTTAGAAATGGTTTGATTTCTCTTTGCTATATGCAATCCACAGGTTCCGTGATTCCACAAACCAATTTTTAGGGTTTTGCAGACCGACTTTGGCTCTTACATGGATCGTCTTCGGCCTAGAGAGAGAAAGATTTTCTCTGGCTTCACAAAATCCGAGGTTCTAATCCCAACTCTTTTTATTCTTATTTTTATTTTTATTTTTCTAATTAGGATTCTCAATAATCATTTGTTTCGTGTAAAAGAAATTATAGAAAAATTGGGTATAAATGTCAGCATTTTCTTTTCTAGTCTGTGAAAATATGTATTAGAACTTTAGATATATATATATATGTGTGTGTGTGTGTGTGTGTGTGTGTGTGTGTGTGTGTGTGAATGTGATGGGTTGCTCGTTTTAAGCTGTTTAATTTGCATAAGCGTGCAGGGTACTGAATTTGTGAATGTAAAGACAACCTTAATTTCACCCTCTGATTGCAAGGAATGTGGGAATTGATGAATTGTTCATTATGATGTGCAACCTGTGAATTTGTGTGTAAACTATAAACTAACACTAGGCTTCTGATTCTGAACATGTATTAGAATGTTGGATTTAGATGTGCTAATTGATGTACTCTCTAGCTATGTTTGTTGTAATAGTATATCCTTGACTTTTCAGTCTCTGGAGGAGCTTGAGTGTAATAGCATATGTATATTTGACTCCTCTTGGCTACACCTTGTATTAAATGTTACTAGTGCTACATACTATAAGCGCAAAAATTGCCTAAATAACATAAAACTAGGGCTACATACTATACGCGTAAAAATTGCCTAAATACCACTTGAAAAAATGTGGGGCTAAGTGTCGCACTACCTATCAATTAACGTAGTAAACATCCATAGCTTTAAATAAAAGCGTATCATTACTAGTTTTCGTGAACGCGGTTTACTCTGCCTGTGACTGAACCTTTGAATGGTGGCCTCTGACTAGTAAGAATGGACATATGCTAATGTAAAGTTCGAAAGTTTAGCCGTTATCCGTAATAAAATGTACAAATGTTAGATTTTTCTTATACTGATGCACTTTTGGTTTATGTTTTAAAGTCACACCATCTCATAGCCTTCGGTTAGCAGGGAATGTGGGGTAGTAGTTAATTAGGTCTAATCACGTACAAATTTGAACGAGTAGCTACTTACTGCAATTTGTGTGTCTTGGGACTTCACCAAATATGTACTGGAGCGTTGGTAACCATTCTCCAACTGATAGCATAATGTGCAAAAACAGTTGTGCTTTGAGATGATTGTAGAACTTAATCATACTTGGCGATCAGTATGATATTCGGTTATTTGAATGAAAAATAAAATCCCGTGGAAGCTTAAAAGTTTAGCCGAAAATTTGGTTTAGTTCTTCAAAAAGGTTAAAAATGACTATACCATAAGATGCGCGTGTTTTATTTGGTGGATCTATAACTTCTGGACCTAACTTACCGTGGAAAAGGTATGTAAGGTTATGATTTAGTGTACCAACACTTAAGGTTTGTAATTGCAGTGCCCTTAAATAGTGACTTTTGATACATTGGACATTTACTTCACTGCTTGTCTTTTTAATTCTATCATGAGTGATATTATGCAATTCCATATTGGTTGCGTTTCAGTTTGAAGTTGATGTTTAGGTTTGGAGGTTTAAAGATGGTTTCTAGTATTACTTCAATCTAAGAACTATGATTTTCACTATATTTAACGTCTTTGGCTCCTGATTTTTATTCTGTTTGTTTCTTATTCGAGTGTTTTTTTAACTGTATACAACATAGTGGCATAAGGTGAAGTAGGACCTTTCCTAGAGGTGTTACCATTGTCATTTTGGCCATTTACAGAATTATGTGACTTATCAGGTTTCTTTTTTCATAAATACTTGGATTTCAACTCTTGCCACTATTGTATTTTATAATTCCAAGGGTATGATGGTTATTGCTCCTTTTAACCCTAACAGATAGAGAAAATGGAGAAATTGCACAAAGAATCAGGGGAACAATCTTTGGACCAGGAATTTTGTAAGAAACTTGCACGCGGTTTCAAGTGAGTGACATTAGATGTGTATCTAACTAAAGGAATTGTTTAGGGAACTTGGATACATATGAATATTTTTTATTTTTTGGATTTGAAAATAGCTGTTGGGTTTTGATTCCTTTTGTTCTGGTGACTGTATATTGGCAGCTGCTCTAAAGACCGTGCTGGAAAACCCGTTTTGAAGTGGATTGAGGTTCGCGGTCTTTCTTTTTGGTTTTTTTGACTGATTATGTTTTTGCATGGTTTTGAGAGTCGGTAGATTCACGGGTCGATTCATGAAAATCGATGTAGGTTTTATAAACCTGATACCATTCAGGATTCATAAATTTGGAAGTTTAAGTGAAAAACTTGTAGTATGTTGAGCCTTGATATTGCATAAAACTTGTGTTAAATTGTTATTTTTTGTTTTTTTTTTAAACACTTTACATGTGTTATGAATGTCTGTACGATATGTACATATAGATTACTATTTGTTTCTAGAACTACTGAATCTACAATTTACGATTCATAATGGCTAACCAATGCACGATTTGACAACCATGGTTGTTTGGAGTTAATTTTTCTTATTATTTATTGATTTAGTTGCGTTTTAGGTACAAAGTTGGTTTCAAAATCAGCAACAAGACTGCCCATCTGTAGATACTTCTTCAGCTAATCTTCCCGAGAAGCTGTCTGGTGTCCCAGAAGCTTTCCCTTCGAGCAAAGGAAATAAAAATTCTCGCATGCGTAAAGGAGCTTCAATTGCTGGTATGATTAGATTAATCTAGAATAGCAGACAGAATGCTAGAGGGTAACTGCTTTTAATGCGTTTTTAGATGAGTTAAATTTTCATGCTATGGCTCATCTCAAAATATCTTTAATTAGGGTGGACTATAATCAACTGTATCAAAACATTGGGATCCGTGTTGTCCCCTTAACAGAAGGGAAATCTTTCTTTCTTTCTTTTTTGTCCCGAGTGATATTAAGCTAAATTTTTCGATAATTGTTGGATTGGATATGCTGGCCCTTATCAACTCTTCTACTGGTTCTGACCATAGTACTGGTGAAATCTTGTTAGGAAATTAGCTGTATAACTCATTATACTCTATTTTACTTGTAAATAATTTATGCGAAAAAGAATCTAAAAATCATGAAAAAAAATCAGAAACAATGAAGGTTGAACAGAAAAACCTGAAAATAAAGTTTAGTTGATATGTATTTGTATGTCAACAATGCTAGGGGCACAAACAACTTTCACAAACACTTACAAACACACTCTATCTCTCTCCTGGGTGGCACTGTGGGGTCCGGATAATTTCAGTGGACCCCACAGTGCCACCTAGGAGAGAGATAGAGTGTGTTTGTAAGTATTTGTGTAAAGTGTTTGTGCCCCAAATATTACCCTATTTATATATATAGCACCAGTGTTTGTACCGATAACAGAATGTTGGAGTTTTGGTATTAGTTCCAGTGTGTGGATGTTAGTTAACCACCCAAAAATTTGTACAGTGCTGTTGCGAGAGAAGAAATGTTTCATTCGTTTTCTTTTCAGAAATTTCTCAAGTGTAACACATCAGAAGGAAAGTATTCAGATGAAAATTGCCATTTAGCGTTTGATTCATTAACCTATTCTATTGCGTATTATTAGATAGTTTTTGGTACAATTAAGATTGATGTATGATGTATCTACTTAACCCCACCCCTACCCCCACCCCCATAAAATAAGTAAGTAAATAAATAAAGATTGATGCATCCTATTGAGGCTTGGCCATTATACGCTAAAATGTTACAGCTTATCCTGTGATATATTGGCAAAAAAAAAAACATCTTGCTTTTGTTTGCCTCTTTGGTCCCTGTAACTTATTTTCCCTTGACAGACAGTTTATGGTTCTCTGAATAAAGAGTAACTATAATTATCAGGAGTACAAATTTAAAATATGCAGGTTTTGACAACTTTTGTTTCAGCAGGAGAAAAGGTTCGGCATCTATCGGAGTTGGAATTTGAGGCTTGGTCATCAAAAGATGCGGCATGGTAAACCAACATATGACAATAATTGTTATTATTTCAAGTTCTCGGATATGCGATATGTATTGTATTATATAGTTAGTAGTTACCAAACCAAACCAAACCAAGCCTTGTGTCCCAATTAATTGGGGTCGGCTGTATGAATCCTTTTTCTCCATTCTGCACGATCAAGAGCTATATGCTCAGTTAAATTATATATATTCATATCTTGTTGCACTACATATTCCCAAGTCAGTCTAGGTCTGCCTCTTCCTCTAACTATTCCAGACACTACGATCTTATCACTTTTTCGCACAGGTGCATCTACAGGTCTTCGTTGCACATGGTCGAACCATCTATGTCTATTCTCCCTCAACTTATCCTCAATATGTGTCACTCCTACAGTCTCTCGGATGTACTCATTTCTAATTCTATCTTTCCTAGTCTTACCACACATCCATCTTAGCATCCTCATCTCTGCTACACTCACTTTGCTAATGTGTTGTTTCTTAGTTGCCCAACACTCTATCCCGTAGAGCATAGTTGGCCTAATACCTGTCCTATAGAATTTTCCTTTCAATTTTGCTGGTATTCTCCGGTCACATAATACTCCAGAAGCACTCCTCCACTTAAGCCAGCCCACTTTAATTCTATGGGTCACGTCATTACCAATCTCTCCGTCTCTACTGATCATTGAACCTAGATAGCGAAAGCGTTCCCTCTTTGGGATCTTCGATCTTCACTGCTTCGTTGTCTCTACTTCCACTGTTGCTAAAAGTACATTCCATGTATTCTGTTTTCGTCCTACTTATCTTTAGCCCCTTAGTCTCCAGTGCTTCTCTCCAAGCTTCTAGTTTAGTGTTGAGTCCCCTTTTAGTCTTATCAACCAAGACAATATCATCTGCGAACAACATACACCATGGGACCTCATCTTGAATGTGTCTAGTCAATTCATCCATACTTAGGGCGAACAAATAAGGGCTCAAGGCCGACCCCTGGTGCAGGCCTACGGTAATTGGGAATTCGCTTGTTTCTCCGGTTGGTGATCTAATTGTAGTAACTGCTTCATCATACATATCCTTCACCACGTCAATATAACCCTTGGTCACTCCTTTCTTCTCTAGCACCCACCAAATTAAATCTCTAGGCACTCTATCATAAGCTTTCTCTAAATCAATAAAAACCATATGTAGATCTTTTTTCTTCTCTCTATACTTTTCCATTAGTCTTCTAAGTAAATAAGTTGCTTCCTTAGTTGATCTCCCATGCATAAATCCAAACTGATTTTCTGACACTAATGTTGCGCCTCTTAAGTGATGCTCCATCACTCTCTCCCATAGCTTCATAGTATGGCTCATCAATTTAATACCTCTATAGTTGTTGCATTGTTGTACATCTCCTTTACTCTTATATATAGGCACTAGGATGCTCTTCCTCCACTCATCAGACATTTTTCTAGTCATTAAAATCCTATTAAAAACTTTTGTAAGCCAAGATGCCCCCACATCTCCCAAGCATTTCCAAACCTCAATGGGGATCCCATCTGGTCCTAAGGCCTTGTTGGGTTTCATCTTCTTCAAAGCAAATTCCACCTCAAACTTCCTTATTCTCCGATAGAATCTGTATTCTCTAGTTTCATCGTAACTTCCAGTTTCTTCTTCCATTGTGTTATCCATATGTTTTTCAGTTTTTCATTCAGCAACTTCTCAAAATAACTCTTCCACCTTTCCTTAATCTCTTCGTCGTTCACTAATACCCTAGAGTCATCGCTTTTTATACACTTAACCTGATTAATGTCTCTTGTTTTCCTTTCTCTCGACTTAGCAAGCTTATAAATACATTTTTCTCCCTCTCTAGTGTCTAGTTTGGTGTAGAAGGCGTCATAGGCTTCCATTTTAGCAACTCTAACTGTCCTTTTAACCTCCTTATTTGCACATTTATAGTTTTTGAAGTGTTCCTCACTTCTATCATTTTGCCACTTCTTAAAGCAATCCTTTTTGGTTTTTACTGCAGCTTGTTCCTCTTCATTCCACCACCAAGTATCTTTAGAAGCTAACCCTCTTCCCTTCGACTCTCCAAGAATCTCCTTCGATATTCTCGTGATGCACCCTGCCATTCTATCCCACATAGTATTGCTTCCATCTTCCAAATTCCAAGGTGCTTTTGTATACATTCTCTCTTGGAATATTGCTAGTTTCTCGCCTTTAAGGTTCCACCACCTAGTTCGCGGGTTTATAGGGTCTTTTCTAGTACGACATTGTCCTTTTATATGGATATCTAAAATAGTAAGTCTATGTTGAGATGCTAAACTCTCTCCTGGGATGACCTTACAGTCTTTACATGCTAAGCGGTCTGCCTTTCTCACAAGGAACAAATCGTTCTGGCTTCTATTAGATCCACTCTTAAAGGTTATCAAGTGTTCTTCCCTCTTTTTGAAAAAGGTGTTTGCTACTACAAGATCATATGCTACGGCGAAATCTAAAATACTCACCCCTGCCTCATTCTGATCTCCAAAACCATACCCCCCATACACCCTCTCATATCCAGTTCTATCTTTGCCTACATGGCCATTAAAATCTCCACCTACAATTATCTTCTCTCCTCCCGGTATTTCTTGCATTAAAGCGTCCAACTCATCCCATAATTGTCTTTTAGTGTGATCATCCAATCCTACTTGGGGCGCGTATGCACTAATCACATTAATTATATCCACTCCAACTACCAGTTTGATAAGCAATATTCTGTCTCCTTTCCTCGCGACTGTCACAACTTTATCCTTGAGGTTCTTGTCAACCACGATTCCGACACCATTTCTATGCCTATCTTTCTCTGTATAAAATATCTTATACCCAGTCTTTTCTACCTCCTTAGCTTTCTCTCCAACCCACTTTGTTTCTTGTAAACATACTACATTAACCTTCCTTCTAATCATAGTGTCTACTAGTTCCATAGTTTTACCTGTAAAGGTTCCTATATTCCAAGTTGCTAACCTAAGCCTATAGTTCTGGACTAGATTCTTTACCCGCGGTGGCCCAGATGAGCGCGGGAACCCTTGCTTATTTAACATCGCACCCGGGCATTGATGCGGCGCCCCTTGCACATTTTTTGAAACACCCGAAGGCAGGCGCAATGCGTCGCTTAAAGGGAACGCAATAGCATTTACACGAGTATTCATATTTGGATTCATATCATAAGGATCCGACGGTTTTTTTTTTTACGTGCTGGCTGTCGAGCTACCTAACGCACTTACCCTCCTCTTTTATCCGGGCTTGGGACCGGCAGTGTTGAAACAACCCAGGCAGAGTTTTGTATTATATAGTTATTGGAAATAATTCTTTATTTGCTACTTCTGTACGACCTCGATGGATGCATCCATGCATTGTTCCAATTCATATCATCACTGAGTATACATATGATACGTATGTTATTATATAGTTATTGGAAATAGTTCTTTATTTGCCACTTCTGTACAACCTCGATGTATGCATTCATGCATTGTTACAATTCGTGTCACCACTGTGTATACATACTACAAAGCTAGGGATATAAGAAAAACATGTATCGGTCTAGCAAGTTGGACGCTTCTAAGAAGGCAACGTGTTGTGTGTCGTGTCCAACACATGGACACGACACTCCGTGGACAGTTTTCAGTTTTCCTACCATATCGGCATGCAGTTTTTTCAGAGGGGAGCCTTGGCGCAATGTTAAGGTTGCTCCATGGTGACCTGGAGGTCACAGGTTCGAATCTGGAAACAACCTCTCTGCTTGCAGAGGTAAGGTTACGTACATCTCACCCTCCCCAGACCCCGCAATGGCGGCAGCCTCGTGCAGTGGGCTGCCCCTTTTTTATTTATTTATTTTTTTTTATCAACATGCAGTATTTTAGGATTTCTCGTGTCGATGTGCCTGTGCCATGTCGGTGTGGTTGTGTCTAAGCTTCATTGGTATCTATATCTTCATTAGCAAAGCTCAGCATAAATTACATCCTCCTGCTTAAATGTCCTAAAAACTATTAACTATTTGAACATACCTTATACATATCATCTGATATCAGAAATATATGTGTGGTACTGCTGCAACACCTCGAATTCCTAAAGTCAATAATCCATCTGATTTCTCTATGTTGTTTACTTTACAGGTATGATGTTGACACATTTCTCGCTCACAGATTTGTTAGTTCAGGTGAAGCTGTAAGTGGTTATCTGTTACTTTCTCGTGCCGCTAGTGAAATATTGATTTTCTTTGGATATTTGATTCTTGGGACCAGTAGACTATTCTTCCATTGATGTTATCCTTTCTGTTGATTAGCACAAGCGCTTATTACTCAACTTATATGAAATATTGTTTCATATTTCGGAGGCAGAGGGAGCGATGGTGTTGTGCCGCGATCTCACATTAGCCGCCTTTTGTGTTTTCTTTATGATGCTATTTGACCAAAATTGATTTATGTAGTTACAGTTTGTATTCAAGATGGTTCGTTGCTGGTTGAAATCAGATACTTCCTGCCAGAGAATTAAGCCAAACTTGAATCCATTGTATCTATTATTTCAGCCAAATCAGTTTCAAGCTTAATTTTGTTCCTACAAGGCTACTCTGCCTTTCTGCTCTTTTTTCTTTTATCATCATCTTTTTTTATTCGTCTAGTATGTAAGATTTGTATTGGAAGAAATAAGATGTTTACAAGGGAAAAAAATGAGGGGCTGATCCGACATATAAGTCTTACTTTGCTACTTTGAATGACCGGAAGCTACTGTATAAGTTTTTTCTTGTGCAGTGGACTCCCTTGTACTCGAAGGTACTTGAATTTACTTCAACAATCCTTTGACACCTGGGGCTTTGCGATGAGCACTCCTTTGACTCCCATGTGCTAGTTGTATCATATTATTACTCTTAGCTCCATATGAGCGCTGTTCTTAGTGAACTGCACACCTACATTGTCACGTAGTACATCTCATCCTGAGTTATGCTACATCTGTTGGGCCCATTCTCTTATAGCTTAAGTTTTGGAGGAACTGGTGACTTAACATGGTCTAATAGCCTTATTTTAGGGACTGTCTTGGGTTTTAGTCTCCTATTCAGTTCTGGTGGTGCATATTTGCACTTTGTTACTTGTCTCTATTGAGGTGGAGTTTGTTTGTTGTCTCTCCGCTTGCGGGACGGGATCACACCTGAGGGAAGGTGTTAAAGCTTGATATACAGTGTTGGGCCCGTTATCCAACAGCTTAAGCTTTGGAGCAACTGTTGATTTAGTAATGTCTACCTGTAAAGGAACCTGGGGTTTGCCCCTCACTATACTTTACCTTCGTAGTTAAGTTTGGCCTACCTCTTTTTGTCCGTCTTTGACCTGGGCATGGTAGTCGCTCTCATGCCAGTGATACTCTTAAAGGGATTCTTGGGATTTTTGTTCGAAAGTGGACGGCAAATTTCTGACAACAGCTATAGTTGATATTATTTTGTTTTTGATTTATAAAATAAAGCCCTTATTTATTTAGGGACAACTTATTTTAGGAAGGGTAGACAGCCGGGTTTGAACCCCATGGCTTGAGAATGTGAGTGAACCACCTTGGATGCCTCCTTGAAGACCTATGTTACCTAGACTCGGGTATGGGTGTCGGGTGCGGGTGTGTATCTAGGTGTCCTGTAAATCCAAATCTAGACGTTGGATACAGGTATGCGGACACCTTATGAACTTATAAACATACTATGTTTCTTAATATCAATAGTTAAAAGCCTCTTTGCCCACAATTTTGAGCTTCTTCTTACCTTTTCAACATCACCTGTGGAGGATCCGAGTGTCCGAATTGGGTACGGGGGTCGAACACGGGGATCGGGTAATTGGGGGTAGTAGGAGAGTCTAGGTAACATAGTTGAAGACATGTTTGGGGAATTTCAGACAAGGAAGTCACACAGACAATATTTTGTCTTATGATTTTTATTTTTATTTTTATTTTTTATTAAATTATGTTCATTCAATTTATTTATTTATCCTTTCCTTTTTATGTTAATGGCGTTGATGAACTGTTTATTGCTGTTTGTGGAACTTGTCATCAATCGCATAACTGCTAGAAAGATTTCAAGAAAGTTCTGTATAGGGCAAATCATATTGCCTTATGTGACTTACACTAGCTTGACATTTTATCAGTTATAACAGGAAGTTTGTGTAAGATTTGTTGGGTTTGGGGCTGAAGAGGACGAGTGGGTAAATGTGAAAAAGTATGTGCGTGAACGTTCTCTTCCTTTAGAGCATTCAGAATGTGAGAAAGTTAAGGTTGGAGATCTCGTGCTATGCTTCCAGGTAACATTTTTTTGGGGGTATATGTGAAAATGACCCAGAAGTTGCATTTTGTGTTTTGCACATCTTAGCTTTTGGCTATCTGGTAATATAATCAGGAGAAGAGAGATCAAGCAAGATATTATGATGCTCATGTCACAGAAATCCAGAGGAGACTGCATGATATAAGGGGCTGCAGGTGTCTTTTCATGATACGATACAACCATGATAACACTGAGGCAAGTATTATCTTCATATCACATCCCCTTGATCCACAATTTTTTTAATGCTCTGTTTGGTTCATGGATTAGTGAGGGAAAGGAAAGTAGAACACTTCTTTTTTTAGTTTGTTTAAGGAAAACAATGAAGAAAATTAGAAGGAAAAGGAAATATGATGAAAAATAAATAATAATTTTAGATTTGCATCACTTTCCTTCTCTTTTCTTGAGTTCTTTTTACATTCTAATATTTTTATTCTCTATTGGCATCTAAGCATGGAGGATAACACTTGGGAATTAGTTTCTTTTCATTCTCTTTTTTGTTTTCTACGTCTGCAAACCAAAAAGAGCATGGATTTTTCATGGTACTCAACAAGATAAAAAGTTTATTTGTGGATGTTTGGATACATATGGAAGATTTTAATACTCCTTGTTCTGTTATTGCTGCAGGAAAGAGTTCGTTTGAGGAGATTATGTTGCCGGCCAAAAAATTACAACCATGAAGAGAAAGTCTAGTTCTTTTCCTGTGATCTTCAACATGGTCTTTTGCTGTTTCCTACACCAAGTTTTCTAGATATGTGACATTGTTAGGGTTTTGTCACATGTTGGACAATCCCATTGATTTGGGAGTTATGGATTTGGTATGCAGTCGGTTACCCTTCTGTTAGAATATTAGTGTGAGTGAATCTCCAATTGCTCGTACAACAAGTATTTGATTATAAGCTCTATAAAAATGGTTTGTGTATAGGAATTTTGTAAGCCTGGTTCCAAGTTTGAGGGGTCTCCCCTCATGGGGTGTGCATATTCTAGGGAGATAGATTAGGGTTTATGAGGGTTGGTTTTGTACTTGTTATTTTCTCATAAGAAAGTACATTTCAGGGGCGGAGCCAACAATGGGCCAGGCTGTGCCCAAACCCCCCCTGGTTTTTTTACAACACCCCCCCCCCCCCCCCCTGGTTCTATAAAATTGTTACTTTTTGAACAAACTCAAGACATATATCGACATGATTGACTCGGCCTTGTTCAGTGAACGAATTTCATCCCCGAGCTAAACCGAAGCATGAAAAAGCTCGTTGAAGCTCTGAATTTTTGTATTGCATTCAGTCTCAATAATCAGTGCCACCTACCTTGCTATATTTGACAATGAATAATTATATGCTTCCCAAAATTTAATTCCAATTATGATTCTCAAATGTTCTGAGAATTTTATCATATGTAATGATAATGATCGATGGTACTATATGTCATTACATGAGATACAACTAACAAAAAATTTGGAAAGCAAAGCATTTTACTCGATAAAAATTTGCTAGCCAAGTTGAGTTGGTCAAATCTACAAAATTTCATTAGCTATTGCAAAAGTGCAACTATCTTTACTCCCTCCGTCCCTTTTTTTGAGTCCTATATTCTATTTTGGGATGTCTCAAAATTAGTGTCCACTTTCCTAAATTAGTATACAATTTTTACTTACTTTTCAAAATAACCCTTCCTTGAAATCTACACCAAGACAAAACTAAAAAAGTTATTGCAATGATTAGGGGCAATTGTGGAAAGTAGGTGTAGATTCTTTTTGTCCCCTTAATAAGTTGAGTTCCCAAAGGTGGACTCAAAAAAAGGGACGGAGGGAGTACATACATTATTTAATAGATATTTAGTAAAAAGTCCCCCATATTGAATTGCTCGAGTTTATAAGACTATCCATTGTTAATAGGGTCAAATATATTTACACCCTTGTAGTGTGTTATTTGTGTCAGTTTGGTCCTTCTAATTTAGAAAGTGTCGCTTTAGTCCTATTAGTTTTACACGTGTGTCAAATAAGTCCTTTAGTGACGAATAATTGTCACTGAAAGTAAAAAATTTGTCACAAAAAGTGTTTGAGGGATTAAAATGACACACTTGTGAAATTACAGGGACTAAAATGATACTTTTTAAACTACACGGACCAAATTGACACAAAGGGCAAACTAAGAGGGTGTAAAATATAGTTAAGCCTTTTTAATATGGTCAAAAGTCCCTCATTTGTGAAATTTAATCCAATTAAATTCTTATGTTACAAAATTTCTCAAAACTAGTTAAAAGTGAGATTTTCCTACGAGGGTAATACTTGGGACACACCCAAAGACACAACTTTTAGGCACAACCCAAGAGATGTGTCTATCTCTCTCCTATGTCACTGTGAGGTCCAGTGACATCAAAGGAAAGATATAGACACATTTTTTAAGTTATGACTTAAAAGTTGTGTCTTTAGGTATATCCCAATCTTTACTCTTCCTATGAGGACCTTTCTATTAAAATAAAAGGAGTTGGATTTAAGGCCCAAAAAGTCCATTTTATAGCACTTTTGTATAAAACTCCCATATTTTAACTCTCATTTTGTGCATCTCCTCAGTCCTCCCCCATCATTAGCAGAAATGGACCAACTCCTTTCTCACTTTTTGGCGCAACCAAAAGCAAATAAGAATGGTAATTAGTAAAGAAATCAAATTGAGAGGCACTTCAAGCTCGGTTATTATTGCTAATCTGCTATTCGCTGATGAGAGTCCACACCAACACTGAATAACTTTAAGACTGGATTATTGAAGTTGTTAAAACATTACAAAAAGGCAAGAAAACGAATTAAGTACCCTGATGTTGCACCAATATTACTTTTAAACCTTGTATTATTAATCACAACCTATGGCCCTTAATTTGCAAAAGTGAGTCATTTAAGGACAATTCTTAACGGTTTCCAAAAATATGATGAAATAGACCACATGAAAGACACATGCCTTAAAGTTATGAACTTGCATTTAAGATTACACAACCCAGAATGTCATTTAGTATTACGTGTAATACCTGTAAAATCCGCCCTTCTTTTTTAATGAAATTCTAATTTCGTAGCCTGACCTCGTGTATTATTATTTCGTGATTTAATATTATATTTTAGTTGTCGCTTAATTATAGATTATACAAATCATAGTACTTTATTTATGTAATTTCTAATTTCTAAGTCGGACCTTGTATGTTAATACTACATTTCTAATATTTGGTTGTCGTGCAATTTTATAACTATATATATTTTATTATAACTGCATGTTATATCATGTAGTTCACTGTCGCTTAAATCTATAAACTATAGATTTTATCATATAGTTCATAGATGCTAATTTATAACTATAGGTTATAATATATATCTTTATTGTCGCCTAAATTTAGATTATATAAATCAAACCCCGTATATTTATATATTGTATTGTAATATTTAATTGTCGCTTAAATATATAACTATAGGTTATATTTTAAAATTCGTTGTTTCCTAATCTATTACTATAGATTATTTCATGTATTCGATACCACTTATTACTACTATAAGATATATTATATAATTGTCGTTGCTTAAAATTGTAACTATAGATTATACTATAATATCCGAACTCGATGTCATGTTACTTTCACGACTATAATTATAACATCTAGTATCGACATTTTATTTTAACCCGGACATTAAGTTAGACCTAGACTGTAACCTATAGACCCAACTGTAATAATAAACTCGGACTGTTAATACGTAGACCCGGATTGAGGTTCATGCAGACCCGTAGAAATTGGTATTATTGGGACTGGGTGGCACGTGACCCAAGATGAGAACATCCACGATTTTAAGGATTTGTAGTACCACCTACTCTAGCTTAAGTACATCTAAACCTACACCCAAGTGGTAACCACCTTGTACCCATTGTACAAAAGGCGCCCCCCTCCTCACCGCCCCCCCTCCCCCCCCCCCCCCCCCCCGAATCTCTTCCCTAACCGCCACACACTCACCCCCTCCCCTAACCGCCGGTGTATCCATCTATCCCTCTCAAATCCCTCCATCACCTCACATCACTCCCACCACTCCTACACTCAACCCCTAAATCTCTCCCTCATTAATGTGGTATATATGTATTGTTGTATATGTGTATATGTATATGATAGGTTAATGTATATATATATATATGAGAGACCATAAGTTAGAGAAAGAGAGTGGCTGAGAAAAACAAAGAGAAAGAAAAAAAAAATCAAAACACTCCCCAACCCCTTTCTACCTCATGCCCAAACACCACCCACACCCACTGTTCCCTCACCCTCTCTGCCCAACTCCACCCCCCCCCCCCCCCCCCCCCCCACACACACACACACACACAAAACATATACACAGACCACAACATTAAAGAGAGAGAGAGAGAACAAAACAAAACCCCAAATACCCCTCTGCCTCACCACCCCTCTGTCCAACCCAGACCACAGGAGAGACGGAAGAAGGAGGAGGAAGAGGAGAGAGAGGAGAGACGGAAGAAGGAGGAGGAAGAGGAGAGAGAGAGAGAGAGAGAGAGAGAGAGAGACGCGGGAAGAGAGACAGGACCGATACCGAGAGAAGTTGAGACCCGAAAGGTAAAACCCACCCCTTTGTATTTTATGTATACTTGTTTGTTGTAATTTGTGTGGGCGTGCCAGAACCAAAAGTGATTCGAGTATGTGCAAAGTAATTTCCTAAATTGCTTGTGTGAGTGATACACAAGGCTTTGGGATTTGACTTCTAAAAGGATGATTGTGAAAGGTGTGTAGGAAAGTACCCTCACCTAAAGGTCCCTAGACAGTACTGAAGTGCACAAGTCTAGTGATGATGAGTTTACCAGGTAAACAATCACAAACAAGTAATAAAACATGTAGATATTTTCATAAAACTCTAGAAAAATAACCAAAAAAGAATTAACGAACATGATCAGAACAGGCTCTGATTGTTTGTGAAAGATTGAAAACAGTAAAGAAAATAACAAGAGGAACAAACATATTGCTATGGGCTGAGAGCTTAAGAATGCAAAATTGAATGTTGTGGAATGCTTTGAGCGTTGTTTTTGAGGTGACGCGGAGTATCTTCAATGTTGGCATGCTTCCCTATTTATCGCGGTCATGGAGGAATTAAACTATGACAAGAACTCCTTGAATTACGCCTCAAACAAGATAAGGACGCCCAGACTCCTTATCCCAACTCTTTCCTTTCTTTATCCAGATTTAAATCAATCCCAAAATCCTAGGGATCAGCCTTCTATATCCAGGTGGCTCTACCTACCCTTTCCTCCTTGGACTCTAATTCTTCCCGTAGTCCTAACGGACAAGGAAACGAACCATACCCATCTGTTGTCTCCCCTGTCATCGGGCTTGCTCCTTTGCCCTCCAAATTTAACATTAAGCTCGATGACAGGGATGTGAGCGTCTGTGCCCACTCGGGCTCTTGCTGCTTACATTCTGCTAGTCTTTCCATTCAGGTATAATACCGAGCCCAATGACGGCAATACATATGCCTCTGACCAATCAGGCTGGAATCCTGGTCCCTCATACTTCTTCAAGATAAGATGCCCAATCGTGCTGTCTCTTCAACCTCCTTATCCATCGGACTCTACATTCTCATCCTTCATGATTGGGTCTGTTTGCCTTATCCATTATGCATTCTCCCTATTTCTCAAGCCCGATGACCTGCGCTGGATCTTACACGGGCCGTGGGTCACCCCATCCCTTTCCTTATCGGGCACCAAAACCCTTGGCAGTTTTCGGGTGCAAACAATTATCCCCTAAAAGGTCATGTCAAACATTTGACATTGATTGATGTGACCTTTTGAATTTCAAAAATTGCCACGTGTCCTTCACGCAGGGATTGGTGGTTCTCGAGAAGCACGCAGGTCATTTCTCATTTAATGCCCAACGTATATATATATATATATATGAGATGATTGCAAAAACCTTCACTTTCCCAAACCTTCACTTCCTTTGCTTCTCTATCTAAAAACCATATTTTCTGGCGAGCCCTCTTTAAACCTTATTTCCCTATTATGGCCCCTAAAATAGCTCCAGTGGCGCTGTCCAAAGCCAAGAAATCATTTCTGGATGCTCCTCCTCCACAAAATTGATATAGAGAGGTTCGTCAACTGACCAAGAACCATGCTTTTGAAATTTTCACCTACTATTTTACCAACTACAATACTTCTGATGGTTCTTCGACGGTGCCTTGTCTCGGTACTGTGTTCTGCGGGTGACCCTCCTGCCTTCTTTAACACATACTTCTCTCTACTAGCCAAGGAGTCATTCCTTCAACTTCCAGTCCACTGAAGCAAGGTCTGGATTACCACCCATCCAATCAGGGGTTGGCCTACACCTGTTGCGAACTGGGAAAAATGGGTAACAAGGGTTTCGGCTTCTAAGGTCAGACTCTGGAAACATACGGGCATTTTCAATGCCATTATGATTAGTCGGTCTAAACTAGAGATAGACCGATCACTTTTCTTCTCTGCCCTTCTCTTCTGGTCCCAATCTTGCAATGGGTTTCTATTTCGTTGTGGGCCGATGGGGCTAACCGTTAAGGATATAAGCTATTTGCTCTGGCTTCACCCTCATGGGCAAGAAATTATACCGGGTCTCGATGTTGGAACGACCAGCTTTTCCTATCCGTAGAACGAATCTGTTAAAGATGGGGCCATGTCTTACAAGCCCATTACTGCTTATAAAGGTTTCTTAGCTGCTTCCATAGGCAAGGAAAGGACATCCGTGTTCAACACTAAATATACTGCCTTCCTCATCTACGGGCTAAATAGGTATCTCTTCTGCTCGGTCAGTCAGGTCATTACAAAAGAATACACTACTTTAGCCTTAGCCTTAGCTTCTGGCAAACCCTTGGCCTTAGCCACTCTTGTCTGGGCACACCTAGTCCGAGGTGTGATTGACTTTGTTCATTCGGGCTTCAGTTTTGGTAGAAGCCCAATCTGGATCCTCCAGCTCTGGTTATACTCTTACTTTCCAAAATTTCAGCCTACCCCACGTTAATTGGTTGATATTCCCATTTTTGTTGTCCACTATGTGGAAGTGGTTCCTTCTTCTCACTCTTTAGAGGAGTGTTTTATATTTTTCTATGAAGGATGCTCCACTCGGGCTCTTCCTCTCTTAACTCCCTTTTTCTCTCTTCAATTCCGCTCATTTCTTTAACTCTCCAACAATCTTCCAACTGGGGCTCCGTTACCCAAATCACCTACAATGAAATCTTCTATAGCTACTTGGTGGCTAGAGACATTATCTTCAGCCCGAGCATCTCTCAAAGCAACAATAAGTGTGGAGTAGAGTATTACTTTGCCCCTCTTTTTTCTTGTCAGTTCGGGCTATCCCAATTGATTCCTATTCCACCTGCCATCACCGTGAATGTGGACTGGGTAGAGCGGGGCCTGATTGTGAATGATGAACAAGTGAAGAAGATAAAAGAATGATCGAACAGGTTGAAAGCGACGTTTACCTTCAAGCCATTCATGGCCCGACCATTTATTTCTGAAGAGTTTGAGAGGTGGTGGTCTGATCGAACCACCCAGATATTCAAGAGTACCACTTCTGAGATGCTTCTTCAATTTGCTATGTCATCGGCCACAGAGGCTGACAAACCTGCTGTTGCCCCAGCTATATTCCATAAAAAAATAAACAACCAAGAGACCGGCTCCCAAAAAGGCAGCGGGCTAGGGGCTGGCCAAGAAGAGAAACTGCCCCGTCTACTCAGGTACTTTATCTGCTTTTCCTGATTCCCGTTGAGCTGTCAGATTCATCTTATTCTCATTCTAACCCACTTTAGTTTTCTTTTAGTTGGCAGATGAAACGTCCGACGAGGAGATTTTTCTAGTCGGACAGACTCGACAAACACCCATAGTTCAACCGCTAGAGGCCCAGCCATGAATTAGGCCTCCCCCCCTTCAAGTACCCACGCCCACTGAACGAGCTAAGGCCATTCTTGAAAAGGTCACTGAGAGGGGACCGACCCCGATCCGAGTTGTTCCTCCCTTGACTCCTTCGGATGACGATGAAGATGCTGACCCTATCAAAGGGTCCATGCCTGAACCAGTGGTTGTTTCCACTAGCAGTGAAGACGTGCTAGGAGATGACACAACACTAGAAACAGCCGAGGAAGAAGTAGAACTATCGATCCAACAAGTGTTGGAATGGGCCGGCGAAGATGATATGCTGCTGCTGCAACCAAATCAGTCTTAGAGAGTATGGAAGAGACTGTTACGGCCAATCCTCGCACTTCTAATCCTTTGGAGGAATCAGCCCCAAGTGGTGAAGACCAAACTCCAGTGGCCGATCCCGTCACTAGAAAGGATGTTCAGCCTAGTACATGTATGGGCATTGGAGTTTTAGTGGGGGAAACTGTAGTCCCTCTTTCTGAATCAAGTTAACAATCACTCTAAGCTCCGATCCATCAGCCAAGCAGTGAGGATGTTGCCACTACATCTTCAGTTGTTACATCACAAGACGTATCAGCTTCTACGCCATCACCTGCCCATGTAATTTCCTTTATGTTCGGGCTTGTTGCTTTTCTGTCTTTTATAAATATTAACAACCCTTGGCTCTGGGTTTTGCTACTCCTGAACAGGTTGTTCCTTTGGGTCCAGAACCATTTATACCCTTTGATGACTTCTTCACCAGTATGGATCTTGAAGCATTTGATTTGGGTTTGTTTGAGCCTGAGGCAGCCACTCCTTCAACTTTGCAACAGTCCAAGGACCTTGTGTTCGAGCTTGTTACCTGCGGTCTTGGTAATCTCCCACTGCCCACTAAAATCGATGCTACTTTGGTTATCCTTTTTGTTGATCCTTTACTCTCAGTCGGGCAGCTTTTTTTGCTCAAAGAGATCCAAGAATAGCTACCAGACTACCATATCTTAGATCAATTGGCCTCTATTATTCAAACTAAGACTGAAGCTCACCTTAGTGCTCGGTAGAGGGCGATGCAGTTTCTCTAATCTGCCAAGACGAAGTACAAAGTTGGGAAGGTTACCCGGGCTTAAGTGATTGCCCAAGACGCCTAGCTCAAGGTTCGTATTGCCAAGCTCAAGGCGTAATTGGAAAAATGTGAGGCAGAAGTTATTACCAATAATGCAGCATTGGTAAAGGTTGATGTGGCCTTGGCTCAACTGGGTGAAGACGCTTGACCAACTCCAAGCCAACATTCCAACTGCCCGTATTTGGTCTCAAAAGCTCAACAAGGCTTAACAAGATCGGGCTAGAGCTAAGAAAACTTAGGAGGATTTGAGAGCAAAGCTTAGGAACTTTGAGTCGACCTAGTTTTCGATCTTGTATATATTTATTTTGCTTTATTTGTACCCATTTTTGTAATGAAAGCTATGCGCAGGACTTATTAATACAAAACCACTTTCGATTAATCAGGCTCATAATTGATAAGCACATGATGTTCTAACTCTGGATTTGGTCTATATTCTATGTCAATGGTTTCCTAAAAAGTAGGATAGTAAAACTTTAAATACTAGCTATTTATTAAACTTTCATGAACCTCGCCATCCATATCACACAACTTGTAGGCCCTTTATCGTCTACCTTTCTTCACTTGGTGAAGGATAAAGGGTCCTTCCCAGTTAACGGACCATTTAATGTACCTATTATCCTTGTCCCTAATAGGTAAAATGGCCTTCCAAACTAAGTCCTCTGTGCAGAAACACTTCTCTTTCACCCTTTTGTTGTACGCTCGAGCAGCCCGTAGTTTCTGTACCTTCAATGAGTCCAAGGCCATTAACCTTATTTCATCGAGTCCTTCTAGTTCAGCTATCATTGCCTCTGTATATTCAACGGGCTCAAGCTGGTTTTGTAATGCCCTTCGGGCTGACCGGACTGTAACCTCCATAGGCAATATAGCATCATGCCCATAGGTCACCATAAATGGTGTAACTCTAGTATTGGATCTTTTAGAACTCCTATAGGCCCAAAGTGCTTTGGATAACAATTTGTCCCATTCTCTAGGTTTTCTTTGATCATCTTCTCAATAATCCCTTTTAGGATCTTGTTATATGATTCGGCCTGGTGTGGACACTGGCATTCCACCACTTGTTTGTTTTCGTTTGAAATTTGATTTGGATCGAAGAAAGAAAATGGTCTGTTGAAAACAGATACAGAGTCGCCACTTGGTCTTTAAGGAACCAAGAAACCTAATTTTGACTCACCCAAACGGATAAAGGGCATCGGTCCTTCATAACCAAAGAACTTGGCTCGGGGTTTTGGTACGAGAGAGGAAGGAGCCTTTATCGCGACTAAAACACCCTCAACTCGCCCCGTCTTTCGACGGGCCTCAATTAGCATCCAAATAATAATCTTATACTATGTTTGGTTCGACAAATAATACTATGATAGTATACTACATCACATAAGAATATTTGAAATGGAAGATCTAAAGATAAGATATCATTCATAAGATCTAAGCCAATTATCACACAATGCAAAGTGAAATATCACACAAAACAAACCTAGGAAAAATCGTCTAATCACATATCAAGTAATAAAGTTTTCCTAGTCTAAAGGGGGACATGAATTGCTCTTGAAACAAATAAACAAGGAAATCAAAATATGCTTAGCAAGCTAGTATGATGCATGTTATTCTTTGAGAAAAGAAGACCTCTCAATCCCCGGGACGGATGAGAAAGGAGGATTAGATCGAGGGGAAGCATGAACGTGTGATCATGATCATTCCTTATAATCTTATTAGATTAGGAGTCACAAAAGCCCCAAATCTTTGCATGGATGCAATGTATTTATCTAGAATGTGCTAAGGTTGTAGTGTGCCTTGTGTTCATGGATTCCTAGAATAACTTAGAAGTCTAGAATGTGTATGAATAAATGAATGAAATCAATATGGGATATGTACAAATGTAGTATGAACTACTTTCTAAGATATAAACTAATTTGGAATGCATATAAGCATCAAATCAAAGAATGAAAGTTAAAATGTACTTGCTGTGAATAGTGGACAGAACAATAACTAGATCTTTTGAAAATTGAAAAGAGGGGTTAGGAATGTTTTCAATGCATGATTGTTTATGGAGATATTTCTTATTGTGTCTAGAACACAACCCAAAAATCCAATCTTTAATAACTATCACATATTGAGAGAAATCATATAGACAATGAAGGTCACTCAGAAACCGAGTCCGTACTGTCGACTGAAATGTTGAAAAATCTTAGAAAATGAAAACAAATGATATGGGGGCCCATTTTATACAGAAAGTTCCCTAAGACATTGAAGTTTAAGGGAAAAATAGTTTGGGACCACCCCTTTTGAAGTTTAAGGGAATTCAACCAAGCTGCTGTGACAGCAGAGGCAAAATGTCTGGAAGGAATGTTTGGGTCCAAATGGACCATTTTCAAGTATTTTCAAGTCAAACCAAAAATCATGGGTGTTCTCTAATGAGTTAGTAAGACTTTTCAAGTGGCCTTGCATCCATACATTGAGTATTGAGTTCTAGAGAAATCTTTGAACTCAGATCACTCACTGTTTTGACTCACTGTTTTGAAGATTTTGAGAAAACAAAGTTTTCTTTCTTGAGATCAAAATGAGAGGGATTGAGGGGGGTTTTGAAAATGTATTTTCAATACTCAATAAAGATTATAGCCACTTAAAATGCCAACATCAAACTCATCATCAAGAGCCTCCAAGATTGTTGGAGAGATTTATTTTTTTCATTTGAACATAACTTCAAAGATACCTTGGAGGTATTGAAGTTATGATCATCATCTATCAAACATGTTTTTGAGGTCAAGAGCTACTATCCATAAGGATTCACTCACCTCAAACTTCATGTCATCATCTAGATGATGATGAACTAGTAAGTAAATAAAGAAAAATAAAAAAGAAATGAGGTGAGAAGAGATGAACATTGTATAAACAAGCAAGTAGATAATAATCAATAGATGATATTCATGATGTATCGAACTTGTAGTTTGGTGTTTCACTCATATATGATGACATTGGACATGGAAGAAACTTCCTCTCCCTTAAATGCTCACTAAAATGGTGGTTGGGTGTATTGAATGTTGAAATAAATAGGAGTAATGAAGTAAAAACAAAGTTTAGAACTCACTTTTGTTTTGAAAATCAAGAAGAAAGCTTCTTTTCTCTCTATTCTAACCTTATCTCTACAACTTTCTCTCCCAAACTTTTCAAAGCTTACATTTGACACCCCTAAAATGAGAAGTCAAGGGGGGTTTATATAGGCTAACTTGGGGTGGTTTTGGGGTTTTAGGAGTGTTCCCATTGGTCCCAAATATCTGAAAACATAGAACTACGTCATTTTGGTTTTTAATTAATCAAAATGGAACCCCAAAAATATTTGCAAAAATACACTGTTCTGGAGGAGAGTGCCGCGGCGGAACTGGGCCAGTGCCACGACGGAAGTGGGCCAGTGCCGCGGCGGCACTGCTCCTCAATCGTCTGGATAATCCCATTTAGGCCCCCAGAGGTTCCGGTATTCGCGAAAAGGCCCTATTTTGTCCGAAATTCACAGAAAATGCGTACGAACTCCAAATTGAGGTTGTGATATACCGTTGGAAAGTTGATGGAGTCTACTTTACATAACAAATAGTTTGGGGATAGGTCACTTTGAAAAGTTTTGCGGTATTTGCGATAAAAGCCGATTTGATCGCCTTTTTCGCCTTCGAAATTCTTAGTAAACTCGTTTTAAATCCAAAAATTATATGCGATATACCGTTGGAAAGTTATCGACCTTTAGTATCCATAAAAAATATTTGAAAATTGTTATGGTGCTCCAGTTTTAAAGTCAAATTTTGGTCAAACTGGTCAAACCTGGGATTCCCGGGAAGTTCTGGAAACCTCTGGGAGCTCCCAGGAGCTGACGTTTTCGCTCGATTTTCTTTTAAAACTCATTTTAATACTTTCCACATGATCTAGAATGATTCTGGCGAATTTAGACGATTTTGGTCAAACTCGGTCAAACTTGGTCAAACCTTGGTCAAACCTGGTCAAACCTTGGTCAAACAGGTCAACGGGGACTTTCCGAGAACTTCCGGGTCTTCCGGGGGTCTCTGAGAGCTGACGATTTCATTCGATTTTACTTAAAAACTCATTTTATCATTTTTTTTCTTACGACGTAGCATGTTTCCAGAACTTTCCGTCCAAATCTGGGAGCTTTTGGGCTTTCAGGGGGCATTTTGGTCATTCTGAGCATTCTGAGAAATAGAACCAACTTCCAGGAGTCCTTTTAAGTCTTTTTCGATCATTGTGAACCACCAAGCTACGGGTCTCCTAAATCTGATAGCCGACAAAATGGGTGTCTACAGTTTGCCCCTCTTTGGCATGAACTTGCGAGGCAACGCATGTCGCAAGCGAGTGTCAAAGCTTCGAAGAGACAGGACTTTTTGGAGGCTATAGATTTAGGATAAAAAGCGTTGCAAAGGATGCACTGATGCTGAGGCTAGTGCTGGTCGCGCTCTACGTGAGCTGCCTACGTATCCCAAGGGGAATCAGACCAGGACGTAGTTCGGGGCACAAAGGAATAAATCACATATGCATATACACAACAATCAGGCGGATGCTATGCTATGAGGATGATATGCAATGCATGGATGTGATATGATTGTGTACATGAGTCCTATTATGTCTATTGTTATGATCCTAGTATGAGCAGGTGCTGTAGGGTGTGCTACTCTGAGTGGGCTGGTGTTGTGCTAATATTTGCGACTGCAATGTGGTGGATGACTCGGATAAGGACATCAAGGATTAGAAGACTCTGGGTCTAGGGGTAAACTTATGGAATTTGGGATGTGCGTTTTGCAAACGAGTGAGATAGATCAGATGCGCGTTGTTTAGAAGACGACAGCCAAAGGTGACTGAGGGATCTTGTAATAAATGCTATGAAAATGGACAGATGAGAAAACTTATGATAATCAGGAGACACGGAGCTGTGGAAGGACGATGCTTTTGTTTTCAAAATCTGGATGCGGGCGAGGTTCTGATTGTTCCTGATGGCCGATTTTCGGGAGTCGATTCCTCTTTTGTTACTTTTTGCTGGGGATAGTATCTTTCCGTTTCTATCCTCAGGGGATGACGTAGGGTTCTCGGAGAATCTCTCTTTTCTTGATCGGGAACCAGGACCCATCTCTGAATCTCTCACGATTGATCAAATCTTTCGGCGCTCAATCCAAGAGGGCCAGTCGGGGCCCCCGAGAGCTGGTATCTTTCTGTTTCTGTCCTCAAGGGTTGATGTAGGGTTCTCGGAGAATCTCTTTTTCCTTGATCGAGAACCAGGACCCATCTCTGAATCTCTCACGGTTGACCAATTCTTTCGGCGCTCAATCCAAGAGGGTCAGTCGGGGCCTCCGGGAGCTGGTATCTTTCGGTTTCTGTCCTCAGGGGATGATGTAGGGTTCTCGGAGAATCTCTCTTTTCCATTTCTTTGGTGCATCGGTCAAAATCCAGGATTCATTATTGAAACTCTCGTGCATGATCAAAATTTGTGACGGTCGTCCTGAAGCAGCCGATTCGGATCTTCGGGAGTCGATTTTTCTCAATTTCTACCTACTGGAGGTAGCCCTGACAACTTTTGGACTATTGGGGGTAAAACCCCATAAATCTTGACTGATCGGGGCCACCGGGGCTGATCGGGGCCAAAAATGGGCTGAAAAAGGCCAAAACGGGCCATAACGGGGCAAAACGGAGCAAAACGGAGCGAAGCGGGGCCCGCGGGGAGCAGTATCCCGACTGCACTGGGCCAGTGCCGCGGCGGCAGTTGACCAGTGCCGCGGCGGCACTGGGTGGCCGGACTCTATTTTTGTATATTTCGGGTTTTTTGAGTTTTTCAAGCTCATTCTTGGCCATTTTGGGGTGTTTTCGGAGCCAAAATCCGTCAAAACGCAGCTTGTACGTGCTCAGGTGAGTAATCTTTCCCCGTGGTTGGAATTTTGATTGGTGTTTTGGTTTGTTTAATTTTCCAAGAAGAAAGTTTAACTTTGACTTCCATTTTCTTTGTAGATCCATGGCTTCGAGCTCGAGGAGACCATCTAAGAAGGCCAAGGAACGAATGAAAGCCGAGATGCAAACCCCAGACTTGATTTTACGGGACCCCCAACGTCATCTTTCGGCCGCGGCTCTAGCGAGCTTGGAATGTGAAACTTTCGACAGTTTAGGACTATTTTCATGTATTGTTCTAGTTTTGTGAGCCGTAGTGTGCACCTAGAGATCATTAGAAGTCCGATTTGTGCTCGAACATTGATTTTGTGAATTTGGACCTCGGGTCTTGAATAGTGATTTTGTGCATCATTTTTGTTGTCTTTGGTATGTCCAGGTGCCAGAAGTGACATTGAAGGGCCACGGTAGCCTCACTCATGCTTTTCTGTGGTATACTCAACTCTCGCCTACCGTCAAGAGGATGGTAGACGATGCCGGGTTTGGCGGCTTTGTCCGTCTGGTTTCAAAGAGCAGTAATGATCTGGCACACTTTTATGCTCTGGCTGAGAGATGGTGGGACACCACCAATACTTTTCACCTGCCGTTTGGTGAGATGACAATAACGCCCTTTGATTTCTCTATGATTACCGGCTTGAGGGTTGGCGGGAAATGCTTGATTCTGGATTATTTCTATGAGATCGACCCTGAGGCTGTCGAGATATTGATCGGGGCTGTTCTCCCTAATCTGGAGAGGCACTGGTTTCCTTATGGCTGGCTTTACCGGGCCTATGGTAGAGGGAATCATAACCTGAACAATTCTCAACTTTTGATGGTGTATCTTCTGTATGTCCTTGGTTGCTCGATTTTTGCGACACGGAATGACCGAGTGAGCTTGAGACTCCTTTCTTGCCTGGCGACCATTGATGAGATCCCCTCCTACGACTGGGGCAGGGCTGCTCTGGCTCATCTTTACAAGCACATAGGTGAGGTTTCCCGGGGCGATATCAAATCGACAGGGGGATTTTGGCGGGCTTGGGAGGTATGTACTGCATCTTCTTTTATCTTTTGGCTTTTCGACTTCTATACTCTTTCTGATTTTCTCCTTTGTCTGTGCAGCTTTGGAGCTTTGAGTACCTGAAGATGTTAGCTCCCTCCCCTGCGGATGAATCAGGTGCAGACGAGGATGGCATGGCTCCTGTGCCTCTTTTCCCACGAGGCCTGAGATGGTGGAGGGATGTTGTTGGGGTACAGAGCGGGGCCCATCGGATTGTTTTGCTCAGAAACTTCTTAACCGAGCTGACGGCTGCTAGTGTTGATTGGACGCCTTGGGAGCGCGTCGCTTATGCTGCCCCAGAGGAGATACAAGCGGTCAAACCTCTTTCTTCTTGCCGACTTCTAATAGAGAGTACTGAGTACAGGCAATGGTTCCTTGGTGAGCGAGTGTCCAGGAAGGTGGTTGGTGGTTCAAGGTATCGCGTCCCTCATAATCCCCCTGCGATGGATGCTAGTGACCTTTCTAGTGATGCTTTGTTGGCGGCCTTAGCTGGCATCGACGTTTGGGATCATTTTCTCTCTGAGACCGGCTATGAGGCTTACCGTGGCCGCTTCCTGATGCCCAACTTCCCACTCCTGGAGGTGAGTTTCCTTTACGTTTTTGTCTCTATCCGTTGCCTTTATTTTTTACTCATCTTTTTCCTAACTTGTTTTGTGCCTACAGCTTCGTGAGATGTACAGGAGATAGGCTCCTCCGGCTTCCGATCCTATCCCTCCTTAGGATTGGACCGTCAATGTTCTAGGCACTGATGGCACTCCCCAAGTGATGGAGGTGCCACGAGTCACATGCGGGTACCCTACTCAGCCAGCGGGCGTCCTCAACGTTCCTTGGAGTTACGCTGAGGAGGGTCACGCCTTGGCGGCTAGCTTACGATCCTTGGTCCTCACACGAGACCATCGGGTATGTCTCTAATTTTGCGCTTTCTTAAGGTTATGAGGTTCTAACCCGGATTTTACCCTTTGACAGATGGATGGCATGCGGCAGTTCGCCACTAGTCAGATGGCGTCCTTGGTAGGTTTCTGACTCGACTCTGTTTTTGAACTTTTTGTTGTTTCCCTACTGATTGCCTTCATTTTATTTATGTGTGCAGTACCGTGGGGGCGAGGCTGGTTCATCAAGGACTGGACCGAGGTGCAGAGGTGGTAGGAGGAGGCCGTCGCCGACATACACTCTGGGTGGTCCGACAGAGGATGAAGAAGAGGAGGACTGAGGCCTCCTAAATGAGAATTTTGTTTTATCTTCTTTTCATGTTTTCGATTGGGTTGTACTGGTGATGTGACTATTTGGACATTGTAGGATGGAGTGTGGAACAGTTTGTGACCTTTGACAGAGTATTATGATGTTTTGCCTTTTAGGCCGGATAGCTTCCAGTTTGAAGGCGCAGTTGTGTGCTTGTTTTAGTTGATGATCGTGTGATGATTCATGTGCACTGTGATTGTTGGGTATTACTGTGATGGGCAGTTTTGTGATAGTGAGTGTTTTTGCCTTACAGGTGGGATAGTTCGTGAAACGGGGAGGTGCTGCCGAAATTTCTAATTTTGCTAGAGCCGCGACTGAAAATATGGCTTTGTATGATCCCACTCAACTCACAGCTTGGCTGAACATCACAGATGGTGTGGAACGGATCAACCCCTTTAGCTACGGCTTGACCGAGCTATTCTCTCTTCGCCAGATGACCCTGAACACTGAGTTCTTGCGTGCTGCTATTGCCCACTGGGACCCGGTGAACCATGTCTTCAATTTCAATGGCCTAGAGATATACCCCCTATTTGAGGAGTTCTGTGCTATCCTTGGCTATGATTCTGACTCTGACCTGATTCTCCCTTCTGCTGATACCCTTAGTCCTACGCGAGGCTTGGCTGAATATCTGAATTGTTCCATTACTATTTCCCGCCGGCTGATTCAAGGTGAGGTTCTTGACATTGCTTCCATCATTGCCCGGTATGCCAGTCCTGGGAATCCTAGCGTACATGATGCTACCCGCGAGGCCGCTCTGATATTGTGCATGAGTTCGCATTTTCTATTCTCGAGCGCTTCTGTTGACTTGGTGCACGTGTGCCTTGGGCTGAAACTTAGCAGGAACCCCATGGCCATGGTCCTGGCTGAATCGCGCTTCTAATCAGGGAACGCTTCTACTTTCTGGGGCGCCTTTGGTGTTACAGGCTTGGCTCTACGAGCGTCTTCAGTTATGGACAGGTAATGTGCCGCCAGTTTATTTTTGCAGAGCAGTGCTTCATCCTCATTATACTTTTGCCGATTGGGTGGGCATGATGGGTGCTTTATCTGAGGCTGACATTTGCTGGATCGTGAGGCGTTGGGGCCTTTATGCTGTGACCACTAGTCTTAGGGATTTCCAGAGAGTGTGGCTGATGGGACTGAGAGAGACCTCCTTCTATCATCCTCGTCGATTGGCCAGACAGTATGGGCAAGTTCAAGAGGTCCCCCGGGGGTTTACTGAGAGGGTCTTTGCTTCCAGAGTCAGAGCCACTACTATCGCTGCTTTCATCAGGGGCTGGGCCAGTCGAGCAAGGGCCTATTTCTAGGGACTTTTGAAGAAATAAAAGACACCAAATAAAACTAGACTTGACTGATTCTGCTTCTTTCCTCCAAGTGTCTTTGATATTTGTGATTGCTTTCTGAAAGAACTTTTTGTGTTTTTATTTATCCCTGCTTATGTAATATTCAAAGTTTGTTTATCGGTGAACCTTGGTTACTTGGAGAACCTTGTTTTATGTATTTGGTTTTCTGAAAACACTTGTAATATGATTTCGATTAGACGTTTATTTTTGGTACTTATTCGGGCATGCTAGGACGATTAGAGGTAAACGAGGCGGGTGGCCGAAGTTTGCCCCTAGTTTGGGATATGTATGGTTGTGAGGCAAACGAGGTAGATGACCGACGTTTGCCCCTAGTTTAGAAGAGGTTCAGGCAAACGAGGCGAGTGGCCGAAGTTGCCCCTAGTGTGGAGGGTGATTTCTGGGTTATGGTAAGGACCGCGACTTTACTTTTCTCACACGCTCATAATTTTATCCAGGCACCAGTTAGGTGACCTAGCGAGCTCTTTTCTCTCTTTTGTTATTGCTCACCTTGGATTTAGCTCTAACTTTTGCCTAGGCGTCCTTTCAGATTTTCAACCTAGCGAGCCATCCTTTTTTTTTTTGAAAGTCTGCCTACGTACCCCCGAGCGGGGATCAGGTCCAACATAGTTCGGGCCAAAGTTTGAAAGAAAAGGGTTGATTATGATGGTGTCGACCTAACCGATGCGGTTGCCTACGTATCCCCGAGTGGGAATCAGGTCGAGCGTAGTTCAGGCCAAGGCTTGAAAAAAAATGGTTATTTTTGTGGGTGGAGCGACCGAACCGATGTGGTTGACTACGTATCCCCGAGTGGGAATCAGGTCGAGCGTAGTTCAGGCCAAAGTTTAAAAAAAAGGGTTGATTATGATGGTGTCGACCAAACCGATGCGGTTAACTACATATCCCCGAGTGGAAATCAGGTCGAGCGTAGTTCAGGCCAAGGCTTGAAAGAAAATGGTTTTGGGGAATGGTCAAGCATAGTACTTTTTGAGGCGGTCCATGTTGATTGGTTCTTTGAATTCGACACCGTCGAGGTCCATGAGATAAGTTGCTCCTCCGGAAAGAATGGTCTTGACGATGTAAGGGCCGACCCGTTTAGGTTTAAACTTCCCACGGGGATCGAAGATCGGAGCTCGCAATTCCTTAAGGACAAGGTCGCCCTTGACAATCTTCCTCGGACGAACCCTTTTGTTGAAATCACGGGCTAGCCTCTTTTGATAGATTCGGACATGGTCGACTACCGCTAGGCGCTTTTCATCTATGAGAGCCAATTCTTCGTATCTTTCTCTCAACCAATCTGATTCCGAAATTTCACATTCTGCCATCACGCGCAGGGACGGTAGTTCTATCTTGACTGGAAGTACCGCTTCCATCCCATATACTAGTGAGTAAGGAGTTGCTCCTGTGGACGTCCTTATCGATGTTCTGTATCCCCAAAGTGCGAATGGTAGCTTTTCATGCCAGTCTTTGTAGGTATCGGCTGATTTCTGCAGTATGGCCTTGACATTCTTATTTGCAGCTTCGACTGCCCCATTAGTCTGTGGTCTGTATGGTGATGACTTATGATAAGTGATTTTGTATTCCTCGAACAGATCCCTGACTTCTGCTTTGAAATGACTCCCGTTGTCCGAAATAATCTCATGGGGGACTCCATAACGACAGATGAGATTTCTCTTTATGAATTTGGCCACTTCCTTGGCCCCCAACTTGGTGTATGATGCAGCTTCTACCCATTTTGTGAAGTAGTCTATGGCCACTAAAATGTACCGATTTCCATTTGAGGCTATTGGAACGACTTCACCGATGATACCGATTCCCCAGGTTGAGAATGGCCAAGGTGAGGTCATGCTGTATAGAAGGGATGGTGGTACATGCATCATGTTTGCATGGATCTGGCACTTGTGACACCTTCTTACGTATTCGCAACAATCTTTCTCCAATGTTGTCCAGTAGTACCCTTGTCTTATAATTTTCTTGGCCAGCATGTGACCATTCATGTGCGGACCGCATACCCCCTCGTGTATTTCCTCCATCATTCTTCTAGAGCTTTTTCCAAACAAGCAAGTCAGGTTGTCACAACTACATGCGATCATTTGTTCCGATTGCTAAGAAAAGGGGAAAAGTTCCAATGGGATGACCAATGCCAAGCCGCTTTCGACAAAATAAAAGCCTACCTTCAAAATCTGCATGTCCTCTCACCACCTACTCCTCATAAGCCCTTATTTCTTTACCTATCTGTCTCCGCAAATGCCATGGGTCGCATGCTAGCCCAAGAAGGAGAAGAAAGCCACTCCGAAAAAGCCATATACTACCTCAGCAAGAGGATGACTGGGTATGAGCTCAACTACTCTACCCTCGAAAAAACATGTTGGGCCTTGGTTTGGTGCACTCGCCGACTGAGGCACTACATGCTGGCCTTCCCGGTTGTGCTGATATCCCGCATGGATCCTCTAAAATACCTTCTCGAAAAACCCGCCCTGACCGGTCGTATATCCCGTTGGTTACTCCTACTATCCGAATTCGATATCAAGTATGTTACAAGTAAATCGGTAAAAGGGAGAACCGTAGCTGAGCATCTCGCAGAACATGTCGTTGTCTCCGAAGAAAGTGGGGACTTTCCATTTTTGGACGAGAATATCATGGAAATCAAGGAAGAACAGTGGAAGTTGTACTTTGATGGAGCAACCAACATGAAAGGATACGGAGTAGGAATGATTCTAGTATCACCAAATGGAGACCACACTCCATTGGCAGTCAAACTCAATTATAACTCCACCAACAACACTACTGAATACGAAGCATGCATTCTGGGAATGGAAGCAGCCATAGAGTTGAAAGTTCAGAAGTTGGATGTCTTCGGGGATACAAACCTCATCATATCACAAGCCAGGGGAGAATGAAAAGTAAAAGAAGAAAGGTTGAAGCCCTATCATGATCATCTAGACCAACTCAAGAGGAAGTTCGAGAACATCACATTCCTCTACTTGCCCAGGGAAGAGAACCAACTAGCAGATTCATTGGCTATCTTAGCCTCCATGATCAAGATTCCTGTGGGAGTCAATATGATGCCTTTGGTAATTGAGCAAAAGTATCAGCCTTCGTTCAACTTAGTCACCGCAATCGAAGGAGAAGAGAATGAAACACCGTGGTATCAGGATGTCTGGGACTTCATAGAAAAGGGGACGTACCCCCAAGGGTCTACCGAGAAAGACAAAAGGGACATTCGAAGATTCGCAGCGCAATTCATCATTTGCGGTGGGAAATTGTTGAAGAAAGGGTACAACGGAGCTTGGAAATGAAGCGGCTGATAAATTGGATTCTTCCGAGGAACCCCCTCACTTGTTTTTCATTCCGTGGTGGTGTCATTTCTAGGATTGCCTTGATCTTAGAGGGATCCACCTCTATCCCCTTTTGTGTGATGAGAAAACCTAGGAGTTTACCGGAGGTCACACCGAAAGTGCATTTCTTTGGATTCAACCTCATCTTGTATTTGCGCAACCTTTCAAAAACTTTTCCAGCGCTACCAGGTGTCCTTCTCTGTCCCTGGACTTCACGATCATGTCATCTACATACACTTCTACTTCCTTGTGAATTATGTCATGCAGCAGAGTGGTGGTAGCTCTTTGGTAGGTTGCCCCAGCATTCTTGAGTCTGAAAGGCATTACTCTATAATAGTAGGTCCCCCAAGGGGTGGTGAATGTCGTCTTTTCCCGATCTTCTGGCGCCATTAGAATCTGATTGTATCCTGAGAAGCCATCCATGAATGAAAGTAGCTCATGCCCAGCGGTGTTATCCACCAAGACATCAATGTGGGAAAGCGGGAAGTCATCCTTGGGACTGGCTTTGTTTAGATCACGGAAGTCGACGCACACACAAACTTTTCCATCTTTCTTTGGGACTGGCACGATATTGGCAACCCATTCCGGATATTCAGTGACAATGATGAACCCTGCCTTGAATTGCTTATCCACTTCTTCTTTAACCTTGAGTGCCCATTCCGGCCTCATGCGCCTCAGTTTCTGCTTGGCAGGTTTAGAATTGGGGAGGAGGGGAATATGATGTTGGACAATGTCGGGATCGACCCCAGGCATGTCCTCGTAAGACCAAGCAAAAACATCTTTGAATTCTCTTAGCAAGAAGGTTAATTTTTCTTTTTCTTCTTTCTTAAGAGTTAAGCCAATTTGCACAATTTGTGGATTATCTGTTTCACCCAGGTTAATTAATAAAGTATCTTTGATTATTTCATAAGCAGGTGGTTTTTCAATTAGTTGCTTAAGTTCAATTGGGAGATCCTCGGAGGGATCTGTGCATTCACAAGTACTAGACACAGAGGAGTAAGCAGAATCGTCTTTCATTTCATTCATGACAGGTGAAGTGATTACATTGGACAGTGGTGGGCTTACAGCAGCCGACTCTGGTACAGACTCGATAATTGGCAGTACAGACTCTGGGGGAACAGGGGATAGGGAGACACAGACAGATGACTCTACAGCCTGGTTGCTCAGACCCTCCTCAGTTGGCTTGATCTGATCATCTTGGCTCTTGGCCCTCTCTTCTTCCTTCTTCTCAGCGAATTCCTCCCACATTTTCTCGATGGCTTCACTGTCCAGGTATTTCAACCAGTCTTCCTCCGGGGTCTTCTCAACTTCTTCAGGATAGAATGGATCTTGATAGGGGGGCCTTTCGCAGTCAGCAAAGATTTCAAGCCCGGGGTGCCTTTTCCCAGTGGTTTGATGGATCCAGGGTTCGGGGAACCCAAAGTAGGGGAAGTCATCCCCTTCTTTGATGAATTGTCCATTCAAGGTTTTGCGGTATGGTGGGAGACCCTTTACCCTTTTCTTCCATGGCCTCTGTAGTTTGACGTCTTCTTCAGTGGGCTTGTACCCCAACCCAAAAGTGCCTTGTTGCCCTTTGATCTGAGGGAACTCACGAATCCCTTGCTGGCGTCGGCCCAATCCCATTTCGGGGAAGTAGTTCATTTTGCGGACAATGTTGACAACTGCGGAGTGGATCTCGGGGAATCTGTCTTCGTCATTGATCATGTGGACTTCTTCCATGAAGAATCCCCCGATTTTTCCTTCTTCTAGCTCAGGTATTTGGATATCAAAGATGGGAGCGTAGTTTGGGAAAGCTTCATTACCCCAACTATTACCGAGGATGATTTTCACTTCCTTCTCATGAATGAACTTGATCATTTGATGCACAGTGGATGATACGGCTTTGTTGACATGCAGTCAGGGCCTTCTGATCAACAAGTTGAACGAGGCAGGTATGTCCATGACTTGAAAGACTTCAGTGCTTACCAAAGATCCTACCCGGATTTGTAGAGAAACAGTTCCCATCACATTCCTCTTGGTGTTATCGTAGGCCCTTACGGATTGCACAGATGGTGTGATGTCGTGGACATCGACCCCCAAGGCGGTGGCAGTCCTTAGGGCACAAACATTTAAGGCAGAACCTGTATCGACCAGACAAAATGGCACCTGCTGTCCCTTACATCCGACAGTGATGTATAATGCTTTGTTATGCGCAGATCCTTCTGGTGGCAGGTCTTCATCTAAAATGTAATGATCGGGTCAGGGGTAAGTGCGCCCAAGAAAGCCACCATGTCCTCCGGTGCGGCGTCGATGGGGACCTCTATTCCAGCCAAGGCATTCAACACAGCTTGCCTTTACTTGTAGGATGTTACCATGATGTCCCACATCGAGAGATGTGCTTGGGTCTTCTTCAACTGCTTTATCAACTCGTTGTATTCCTCGATGACCTCGTCCATTTTTCCCTTTCCCTTGTCTTTAACCGGAATTTTTTTGGTTGCTTCGGTGGTAGGCTGCGGAGGCTGATAATGACGGCCTGACCTAGTCAAATGATCAATCTCGGCAGGGGTAGGCCCTTCTGCAGTCCCATCTTCTTTGAACTAGTCACAATCTGTTCCCATAAATGGCTTTTCCGGCTCGCTCCAGATAGAAGCATCGCTCTCGTTGTCGAGATCGTACCATTTGAGGTCCACTACCCCTAGATCATGTTCTTCCAGGAAGAATAGATCTTGTTCATCAACCAGCTGTTGCTGCCATTCGTCATTCTCCCCTTCAATCAGATGAATTCCCACAGAGTCCAGGATGTCAATGAGGGGTAAGGGTTGTCCTAGGGGGGTGATATAGGTAGCAGGGTTGAAGGATACAGGGTTGGACTCGATGAGGCTGACATTTTGGTTGTTTGGTAGAGGATTTTGAGTGAAATGGGGCTGCTTCGGAGGCGGCTCAATGATATTCTGGTCAATGAGGTATTGGATATCATGGCGGAGGTGCATGCAATCATCGGTGTTATAGCCAGGGGCTTGGTGGTAGGTACATCATTTGGACATATCGCAGTTAGGCGGGGGCAGGGTATTTCGAGGCTGGAATAGTTGGAGATGGCCCTTTTTGAAGAGGCGGTCTAAGGCTGAGGAGAGAGAGATTTCTAACTTGGCGAAGTTGCGAGGGGCCTTTTTCTGGAAAGGGCGATTGGAGGAATTTGCCTAGTTGGAGGGTTGGTATGGCCTAGGAGGATACGCCATGGGTTGGCTGTTAAGGGCATTGACATCCGGGGAATTCCGGGAGTAGTTGGGCCTTCTTGACTGACTCGGAGGCTCTTCCTTTTTTATCTTTCCTTCTCTGATAGCATCTTTAATTCGAGTTCCAACTTCAAACAACTCCTCAAAGGTGGAGATGGACTGGTAGAACAATTTCTCATGGTAGAGCGGCTATAGATTTCGGATTAGCATTCTCACTTGTTCCTTTTCAATCCGTCGGTGGGTCATTTAGGCTACCTTGTTCCTCCATCTGCTCAGAAATGTAGCGAAGAATTCATTGCTGTTCTGCCGGGTTGTTTCCAAATCCCTTATAGTGACATCCAGCTCTTGATTGTAGGAGTAATGATTGATGAAGACTCGAACAATGTCTTCCCATACCCGGGTTTTGGAGGCTTCCAAGGTTAGGAACCATGATAGTGCAGACTTCGTAAGAGTTTGCGGGAACAACATCGTAATGTGCTCGTGGGTACAACCCATGGACTGGAAGATACTCATACATAGCTTTACATGACTTTTCGGATTCCCAGTTCCGTCAAAACTGTCGATGGCAGGCATCTTGAAATTCTCTAGCAGTTTCAGCTTAACAGGCTCAAAGAGGCCTTCCAGGACTAGCATGTAATCATCGACCCCTTTGCTTTTCCTCAGTACACTTTCCAACTTGTCAACCTTATCCATTTTCTCTTGGAGCTTCTTCTCATACGCAAATGGAGGGACCCCTTGAAATCAGTCTTCCTCCCCATTATTCTCATGTGGGGGTGGTTCAAACCTCGGTGGTGGAAACCCAGGCGGAGGTTGCGACCACTGCTGCTTCAATTCTTCCATGAACTTCAGAACTTGGGCTAGGCTGTCGGACTGCTGGCTTATGGTTGCTTCCAACTCGGTAACCTTGTTTTCTAACTCTTCTCGATTCATGCTGAAGTAAGTTGTCGGACTGATTCTGACCAAGCGGTTATCTGAACTTCTGACCCAAGACGAGGATCCTAGCTGCTGACTCCGGGAATCTATACTGACCTGACAGATTTTGACAGTGATGGCTTTAGACAGACAAAGACAGTGATGTTTAACAAACGTGGACTGACTTGTGTAAGAATGGTCGAGACAGTGCGCGCAGTTAATGGGAACGGTGTATGCAAATGAGACAAGCATGCAGATGTAAGTCCTAATCTATATGATGCTCCTATTTCTAACAGGTAGCAGTTAAGCAAATAAGGTCCTAACCATATAGAGTGTGCCAACTTTACTTTCCAGTATGATCACCAAGGGATAACAGGGGTTTCCAGGTTTTTATGCAGGCTTCTAGGAGAGACTGGACATTTCTGGTTGATTTGGACAGAGTTTCTGGGAGAAATTGGTTAGTATAGGTTATATCTGGGACATCTGGACCGAGTTTCTGGGAGAAATTGGTTAATACGGTTATATCTGGGATATCTGGACAGAGTTTCTGGGAGAAACTGGTTATATCTGGGATATCTGGACAGAGTTTCTGAGAGAAACTGGTTAACGTGTGGTGATAGTGATCATACTGTCTAGCAGGTTTTCATACTCCTATGTCTTAGGACCAACAAACAAGGTTTGCGGTGTATATCTTTGTGAGCATGGAGCAGACATCCTTGTCATGGTGCCTAGGCAGGTCAACTCAATGTGATCACATGTGCGTGATTGCCTTGGGGATCATAAGAAAGAGATTCTGTTCTATGCCACATAAGCGTCTACACCGCTCAGGTAATCCCATCAGGGCATACAACAGTTATATCATATTGTCCTATCTGAAAAGATAAATGAATAGTCCTATGAAAGGTTCTACAGGAATCTATATGCAAAGGCTGGGTTTAGTCAAAGAGGGTCCATTGACGAGAGTTCCAATATACCGTCAGGGAGACAGTACGGAGGTTTTTACTCTTTTTGATATATCTTGGAAGGTACAATATCAACGGTGACTTGTGCCCTGGCACAGCAAGACCTGAACAATGTCAACGCCGCGTTTCAGACACAGTCGAAGGGGAAAAATGCAAAGTGCAATGCGGTGAACTAGACACAGCAAAAAGATGATTTTAAGGATGCTTCTAATGAGTCAAACCTCTGTATTATTTTGTTTTGAAAATAAAAACTGTCCCCAGTGGAGTCGCCGGATTGTGGACACCGGCATTCCACCACTTGTTTGTTTTCGTTTGAAATTTGATTTGGATCGAAGAAAGAAAATGGTCTATTGAAAATAGATACGGAGTCGCCACTTGGTCTTTAAGGAACCAAGAAACCTAATTTTGACTCACCCAAACGGATAAAGGGCACCGGCCCTTCATAACCAAAGAACTTGGCTCGGGGTTTTGGTACGAGAGAGGAAGGAGCCTTTGTCGCGACTAAAACACCCTCAACTCGCCCCGTCTTTTGACGGGCCTCAATTAGCATCCAAATAATAATCTTATACTATGTTTGGTTCGACAAATAATACTATGATAGCATACTACATCACATAAGAAAATTTGAAATGGAAGATCTAAAGATAAGATATCATTCATAAGATCTAAGCCAATTATCACACAATGCAAAGTGAAAGATCACACAAAACAAACCTAGGAAAAATCATCTAATCACATATCAAGTAATAAAGTTTTCCTAGTCTAAAGGGGGACATGAATTTCTCTTGAAACAAATAAACAAGGAAATCAAAATATGCTTAGCAAGCTAGTATGATGCATGTTATTCTTTGAGAAAAGAAGACCTCTCAATCCCCGGGACGGATGAGAAAGGAGGATTAGATCGAGGGGAAGCATGAACGTGTGATCATGATCATTCCTTATAATCTTCTTAGATTAGGAGTCACAAAAGCCCCAAATCTTTGCATGGATGCAATGTATTTATCTAGAATGTGCTAAGGTTGTAGTGTGCCTTGTGTTCATGGATTCCTAGAATAACTTAGAAGTCTAGAATGTGTATGAATAAATGAATGAAATCAATATGGGATATGTACAAATGTAGTATGAACTACTTCCTAAGATATGAACTAATTTGGAATGCATATAAGCATCAAATCAAAGAATGAAAGTTAAAATGTGCTTGCTGTGAATAGTGGACAGAACAGTAACTAGATCTTTTGAAAATTGAAAAGAGGGGTTAGGAATGTTTTCAATGCATGATTGTTTATGGAGATATTCCTTATTGTGTCTAGAACACGACCCAAAAATCCAATCTTTAATAACTATCACATATTGAGAGAAATCATATAGACAATGAAGGTCACTCGGAAATAGAGTCCGTACTGTCGACTGAAATGTTGAAAAATCTTAGAAAATGAAAACAAATGATATGGGGGCCCATTTTATACAGAAAGTTCCCTAAGACATTGAAGTTTAAGGGAAAAATAGTTTGGGACCACCCCTTTTGGAAACGATTTCTGAAAAAGAAGTTGGAATTCAACCAAGCTGCTGTGACAGCAGAGGCAGAATGTCTGGAAGGAATGTTTGGGTCCAAATGGACCATTTTCAAGTATTTTCAAGTCAAACCAAAAATCATGGGTGTTCTCTAATGAGTTAGTAAGACTTTCCAAGTGGCCTTGTATCCATACATTGAGTATTGAGTTCTAGAGAAATCTTTGAACTCAGATCACTCACTGTTTTGACTCACTGTTTTGAAGATTTTGAGAAAACAAAGTTTTCTTTCTTGAGATCAAAATGAGAGGGATTGAGGGGGGTTTTGAAAATGTATTTTCAATACTCAATAAAGATTATAGCCACTTAAAATGCCAACATCAAACTCATCATCAAGAGCCTCCAAGATTGTTGGAGAGATTTATTTTTTTCATTTGAACATAACTTCAAAGATACCTTGGAGGTATTGAAGTTATGATCATCATCTATCAAACATGTTTTTGAGGTCAAGAGCTACTATCCATAAGGATTCACTCACCTCAAACTTCATGTCATCATCTAGATGATGATGAACTAGTAAGTAAATAAAGAAAAATAAAAAAGAAATGAGGTGAGAAGAGATGAACATTGTATAAACAAGCAAGTAGATAATAATCAATAGATGATATTCATGATGTATCGAACTTGTAGTTTGGTGTTTCACTCATATATGATGACATTGGACATGGAAGAAACTTCCTCTCCCTTAAATGCTCACTAAAATGGTGGTTGGGTGTATTGAATGTTGAAATAAATAGGAGTAATGAAGTAAAAACAAAGTTTAGAACTCACTTTTGTTTTGAAAATCAAAGAAGAAAGCTTCTTTTCTCTCTATTCTAACCTTATCTCTACAACTTTCTCTCCCAAACTTTTCAAAGCTTGCATTTGACACCCCCAAAATGAGAAGTCAAGGGGGGTTTATATAGGCCAACTTGGGGGTGGTTTTGGGATTTTAGAAGTGTTCCCATTGGTCCCAAACATCTGAAAACGTAGAACTACGTCGTTTTAATTTTTAATTAATCAAAATAGAACCTCAAAAATATTTGCAAAAACACAATGTTCTGGAGGAGAGTGTCGCGGCGGCACTGCTTCTCAATTGTCTGGATAATCCCATTTAGGCCCCCAGAGGTTCCGGTATTCGCAAAAGGCCCTATTTCGTCCAAAATTCACTGAAAATGCGTACGAACTCCAAATTGAGGTTGTGATATACCATTGGAAAAGTGATGGAGTCTACTTTACATAAAAAATAGTTCGGGGATAGGTCACTTTGAAAATTTTTGCACTGGGGTGTGTATTCCGACATATAGCTCGTCTAGTGGTGATTCACCAGCAAGCGTATAGATGATTGAGCCAATTCCGCCATCATTCTATTTTGGATTAAGTGGAGATACACACCCCAGTGCCATTGCCCGTGGGTCATGATAAAATGAAGTATAAAATGAATATCAGAGTTCGCGATGGAAGCATGGGTTATATTATGAAAGCATGTTCAGAATAAGTTGTCATCATGGGTCCTATAACCCAATGTTATTGAGTTGCATTGGTTGGGGAATTCATATCCCAGAGTTTGGGTTTGGGTTTGGGTTCATTGAGTACGCATTTACATATACAAACATAATGAAAATGAGAAATGAAATGATATGAGTATCAGAACCAGACGATCATGTTATGAATTATATTATCCCGTTAATTGATTAATGGTAGATGTTTGGTAATTTCCTTATATGTTAGTTGATACCTTTGCTATGTCCGTGTAAGTAACGTCAATCAATAATGGATTAACCGCATCCTAAGATGCAAAGTAATGACGTGAGATGAGTAGTTGGTGCATGTATATTGGTAGTGAATATAGTTATGAATGCCCACTCAGCTTTGTTGCCAAGCTGATGGCATATTTTGCCTGGACATCCGATGTCCAGATTTCCTTGCAGGTTGGTCAGACCATAACTCAGTCTTGAAAGTAAGATGCTAAGGAACACTGAAAGTGTAGAGCTAGACTAAAGAGAAAAGATAGCCACCAGCATCGTGTGTTTATAATAGTCTGTTGTACTAGTATTGGGACCAATAATTTGTAATCATTTAAATTGTTCAGATTGAAGTTTAAGTTATGATTAGCTTTCTCCCCTTATTATCATGTTGTTTATAGTGTTAGAGAACAGGACAGCTTTCAATCAAGTCATTCCCTATGAGTCCAAGAAGGAAATTTTAAATTTTCCCTATTTTTGCTACTCCGGGGTGTGATAGGATTTTTGGTATAGAGCTTAGGTTTAGGAGTTCACTGTCTGTCTGACACTCTTAAGTTGAAAACCTTAAGATATTCTGGAGATAGCACCAAAGCTAAGGCACTTTTCTTTTTAGGCAGGTAGTATGGAGTACCAAGGAGAGCATGACGCTGAAGATGAAGAGCGCAAGACCACTATGGACAGGAAGGTCACTCCCTGAGGTCCAGCCCGTATTGGTTCCACGATCAAGTACAATGCCCGTAAGAAGATAGGAAGGTTGATGCGATGTTTCTCCTATAAGAGACATGTTCTTGAGATTGCGTATCATAGAGTCGTAGCACCACAAACGATGTCAATAGAGGTGGATGAGATTTCCCACACTGTTCCTAACTTTATGACAGTTAATCAGGGAGAATCACAAGCCGAGATAGTACCTTTAGTAACCCCGCCAGCCCAATAGAAAGTTCAGATGATGGAGAAATAGAGATATACCTAACTGATGAGGATTTGATAGAATGTGACGTTATACTTGTACGATCCCGATTGGCCAATAGGTTGGGATAACAAACGATAGATGTTGTGAAGTCCCCAAAGGAGATCGTGACTTCAGGAGAAGTACCTCAACTAGAAGATTGAATGCCTTAGTTAGTCTTGTGTTTTGATTATTATCATATTAGGATTGTAGTCCCACATTTTGGTGGAAGTACATGTTTAGAACCTAGTAGAATTCGTATTAGAATTCCTCTCTTATGTAATATCTTTCTTATTAATGAAAACCTATTTCAATCCATCTTTTACTTGTGATAATTGAGATGTCTACATGTACTCACATTATTCGCCAACTCTATACTTTTCTTATATATTTCTGATTAACGAGGATATAAGATTGACCACTAGACAATGGACGATTAGTATACGTACATAGTCAACCTATATAGCTTAGTTGAAATGACTAGTCATATCAACGAAAAGTTTAGGCACTGGCGAACTTCCTAAGATGGAACTCGGAACAGTCAGTATGGCCTAGAGTCTAGAAAGAGATTAAGGATAGGGCCACATTATCCTTTCGATTGCATAATAGCCGTGACATCTGGTAACGCTAGTCTTGGAATTAGATGTGCATTAGTGGACCCTATTCATAGAACAACCCCTTATATGCTAAGATCATATAATGTTAATATGATTACCTCGCATTCACTCTATTCTATGTATCGCATAAGAATGAGATAGGTTTAACTTATTAGACACCGATTCATATGTAGGAAATCTTGAACATCCCCTACGAACACCATGGTCAGATCGACTCGAGCTGTCCAATACCAAGCAAGTCGATCTACTGATCTAATACCTCCCGGAATAGACCCGATCGGCGTATTTGGAGCATTTCTTTGAAGGTTAGAGCACATCGGCAACAACCACAACAACAATAATGGGAATAATCATAACAATGGCAATAAAGTACCAGTATGCCAGACAGGAGTCAAACTGTTAAAAGGATTTCATTCTCTCCGACCAGAAACCTCTAATAGATTAGAAGGGGTATGGCAAGCTGAACAATGGATTCGCCAGATGGAAACGATCGATTGCAGTGACGACGAGAAAAGACGGTTAGCCATTTTCTAGTTGACTTTCGTAGCAGCCGACTGGTGGGAATCAGAGAAGGCGACCCTTGGAGAAGAATCCATCTGAAGAATGACCTGAACGGAATTCAGAAAATTATTCTTAGAAAACTACTTTTCCCAGACTGAGAGGAATAGAAAGGAAAAAGAATTCATTGATTTGGTCCAAGGAAACCAAATTGTGAGAGAGAACACTGTACAATTTGAATGACTATCCCGATTCGCACATCACATGATCGACACCCCAGAGAAGAAAAATCGGAAGTACCACCTAGGCCTTTCCCTTCCACTTCAACGATCGACTCTTGGTCATCTAAACCAATCATTCAAAGCACTGGTGGGATTGGCAAATGGTTTCAAAGAGATCATTAACTGAGAACAAGGACAATTTGAGAACTGATCACCCCTGCTAAAACTCAGCCAAGGACAAAAGCAAACTATCGATCAAGAATTTCCAAAGAGCGAGCCATTTCTCTGAACAAATCGCGGACACCACTTCAACTGCATAAATCGCGGACACCACTTCAATGAATGCCCAACACCAAAACAAATCGGAAGACAAGGATCACAATGTTCCATGTGTGGCGGGATAGAACACATCCACAAGAATTGTATGACACAAGGAATGAGCATCATCGCTCAGAAGCAGTCAAAACGGAACCGCCGAATGAACAAACCTTCAATCAGGATGAATTAAGCAAAAAGACACCTGTTTGGCTATTTATCCTTCAAATGATATTTGTGTAATTTTGAAAATACGAGTGTGCCAAGCAAGCAAGTTTCCAATGTGAATGTGTAATTATGTAAGCCAAATGCGCCTCACCAGGTCAATTATGATCGTTCGAATGCCTTAACTAAAAGAACTTTTATCGTGTAAAAATAGACAAATAGATTGCAAGATATAATCTTAAATTAACTAAACTAAAACCAAAAAATAGTAAGGAAATAAAAACTACTTTATTGAAGACAAAGAAAAATACAAATCCTAACCTCGAAGAAGACTTCGAAGTTAAATTACTACTCCTAAAGGAAAGACAAAATATAACAACAGAATTGTATTTCTGAAGAGTTGGTTGAAGTGTGTTCCTTTTTCTCTCCTTCATCTCACCTCTATTTATAAGCCTTCAAAATAACTACCTCTTCCATTTACCACGTTTCCTAACTATTACTTTAAACTGCCTTGATCTATGTTTGACACGTGTCTCAATAGTTACTTCTTGAATTAGGATATTCCTAACCAATAGTTTGTTCGTGCCCTATGCATCAGATTTGAATCTTTCCACGTATCTTCACATGTCATCTTCTATCCCTTCTCATTCATGCAATGTAGTTGTCCCCACACACGCCATGTGTCAGCGTTTCACTAGATTGAATTTATATGGTACAAATATACCCCCCCCCCCCCCCGCATCAAATGCCTTTTGAATAAAATTATAATTAGCGATTTCTTCGTAACTGCCATTAACTTACACACTGGCACTTTCTCCTTGAAATTCCCATGATCATGGCTCGTGATTTCAATTTAAATTTTATACATTTCTTCTTATAAAGCTTCGATCAATCTTCAAGTACCATCATCTTTCTTTATCTGCCTTCGAACACTTTACTTATTCCCTTACCATTTCTTTAACATGTACCAAGAATGGAGTCCTGACAACTTCCCACATGACCTTCCAGAAGACGTAAAGCATGCCATAAAACTCAAATAGCCAGAAACTTCAACCACCTAGGATGAAGCCGTTCCTATCGAACCACCACCAAGTTTTTATACTCTCTGGTTGGAAAAAATGGGTTGTTCATGTTCTACCTTCAAATTCCCAAGAAGCTTCTTCTTCGAAACCAAGATATGGTGACCACCAATTCCCTCCTGCTTGGGAAATGCCTACTTCGAAGGGTGGAGGATTAGGTTTCTACACTAGTACGAAGCTTGAAGCCCCTATTGTCACTCCCTCAGTAGTTTATCCTGACCTCGATTACCCTGAGACTGCTGAAAATGTTGTTCGAAGTCGTATCATCAAGCCTTACTATCCTTTTGCGAATAGCTTAACTCCTTAACAAAACCTTCTTAATGCCTGGTTCATATCATCTACAAGCCCTCCAAACCTTCGATTCAAATGGAAGAAGAACCTGTTCCCTCAAGGTCAACCTCCCGTGCACACTTTTGTGAGAGCCTCTTATGATAAATTCTCTGTTGAACATTATTTCACTCAATTCTTGAACAAATGTGCCATGTTCACACAAGAATACGAAGAAGAAGTTCTTCTATTTGATTACACTCAACTAGGTTTTCCTACTACTACAGTTAAAGCTTTCAATCCCATTGAGGAACCACTCACCAATCCCATTCATTCACTAGACCAACTGTGTCAGTATGGTCCAAAATTTAATCGCACTCATCCCATCCTTGGCGCAAAATCTATTCATCTTGTCCAAGCAATGAGGCTACTAGTTGCCTTTTCGCACCTTCCCTTTTCTATCCTACAAAATCCAAGAGCATGCCAAAACATCGAATGGGCATGCCATATGCTAAATAAAGAAACTTCAGGCCCTTCTGTCAATGTACAAACTTAACTTCAGTTTACTCTGCACACCCTTCGAACCCATGTGAAGTGGTATGTTCATCACGTACAAGTTTAGATTTCTCTGGAGCACCTGGAAGATATGTATGATCAAGCCAGATACTCCCTTGAGACTTGTTAGATGAAGTAAGGATCTTCGAAGACACATACGTCTTTGGTAATGGTGAGGCCACAGATGATAAAGACTATACAAAATTAAAGATGAGATGAGGAAGTACCAAAGAAGAGCCAAAAAGGCTTATGTTGTACTTCGAAATGAAGACCATCAAACACTCGAGATCCAGGAATTGAAATTGGCCCTTGACACTGAAAGAGATTATTTCTTGTATTGGGATCTCTTTCATAATCTTGTAACTTTTGGTTTTCCTCATGCTCATCAAGTCAAATTGTGAATGAAGAGGAAAATTCCTTGTATTGTAATTAATTAATCATGCAATGTATGTGGTACTTTGATTTGAACCGATTTAGTTCCTTTAATTGTCTCTAAACAGCTCTTTTCGTTAACCGTCATAACAGCTAGCGCAAAATGAAAAGTTGTGATGGTTTATATGGGTCCATCAATGACTATCAAGGAACTTCAAATACCCAAAAATAAATGGATTACTGTGGACACACGGAATTCTACCTCTTTGTTTTGATTGAGATTGTTTTGAAAAGGAAAGGAAAAGATCTATTGAAAATAGATATAGAGTCGCCACTTGGTTTTTAAGGAACCAAGAAACCTAATTTTGACTCACCCAAACGGATAAAAGGCACCGGCCTTTCATAACCAAAGAACTTGGCTTAGGGTTTTGGTACGAGAGAGGAATGAGCCTTTGTCACGACTAAAACACCCTCAACTCATCCCGTCTTTCGACGGGCCTCAATTAGTATCCAAATAATCATCTTATACTATGTTTGGTTTGACAATTAATATTATGATAGTATATTACATCTCATAAGAATCTTGAAATGGAAGATCAAAAGATAAGATATCATTCATAAGATCTAAGCCAAATAACATACAATGTAAAGTGAAAGATCACACAAATAAACCTAGGAATAATCATCTAATCATATATCAAGTAATCAAGTTTTCCTAATCTAGGAGAGGATGTGAATTGTTCTTGAAACAAATAATCAAAGGAAGCAAAATATGCTTAGCAAGCTAGAATGATGGATATTAGTCTTTCAGAATAGAAGACGTCTCAATCCCCGGGACGGATGAGAAAGGATCATTAGATCGAGGGGAAGCGTGGACGTATGATCAAGTTCAATCCTTATAATCTTCTTATATTGGGAGTCACAAAAACCTCAAATCTTGCATGGATGCAATGTATGATCCTAAAATTATCAAAGGTTGTAGTGTGTTTGTGTACATGGACTTTCTAAAGTGACTTAGAAATCTACAATATGAATGAATGCATGAAGGGAATCATCATGGGATATGTACAAATGTAGTATGGACTACTTACAAAGATATGAACAAATTTGGAGTGCATGTAAGCATCAAATCAAAGGATGGAAGTAAAAGTATACTTGCTGTGAATAGTGGACAGAACAGTGACTTGATCTTGTGGAAAATAGAAAGTAGGATTAAGAATGTTTTCAATGCATGATTTTTTATAGAGATCGTCCTTATTGTGTCTATAACACAAATCAAAAAGCCAATCATCAATAACTATTACATATTGAGAGAAATCATATAAAAAATAGAGGTTACTCAGAAATAGAGTTTGTACTGTCGACTAAAATGTTGAAAAATCTTAGAAAATGAAAAAAAAAAAAAAAGATCTAGAGGCCCATATTATACAGAAAGTTTCCTAAGACATTGAAGTTTAAGGGAAAAATAAGTTGTGACTACTTTTTTTGGAAAAGTTTTCTGGAAAATAAGTTGAAAGTCAACCAAGCTGCTGTGACAGCAAAAATAGAATGTCTGGAAGGAATGTTTGGGTCCAAATGGACCCCTTCCAAGTGTTCCCAAGTCAAACCGAAAACCATGAGTGTTCTCTAATGAGTTAAGAAGGCTTTTCAAGTGGTTTCATGTCAATACTTTGAGTATTGAGTCCTAGAGAAATCATTGAACTCAGATTGTTCACTGTTTTGAAGATTTTTGGTAAAACAAGACTTGTTTCTCGGAATCCAAATGTTGGGGGTTTTAAAGGGGTTTTGAAATAGGGGTTTTGAAAGTGTATTTCCAGCACTCAAAGGGGATTAAAACCACTTGGGAAACCACCATCAAACTCATCATCAAGAACTCCCAATATTTCTTGCACAAACATAGTTTTGTTTGAGAATATGACTTCAATAATACATATGAATGTATTGAAGTTAGAATCATCATCCATCAAACATGTCTTTGAGGTCAACAGCTACTATCCATAAGGATTCGCTCTCCTCAAACAACATGTCATCTAGATGATGATGAACTAGCGAGTAATCAAAAAATAAAAATAAAAAGAAATGAGGTAAGAAGAGATGAACATTAATGTAAACAAGCAAGTAATAGCAATCAATAGATGATAATCAATGTGATTTTGGACTTGTAGCTTGGTGTTTCACTCATAGATGTTGACATTTGGACATGGAAGTAACTTCCTAACTCATAAATTCTTAGAGAAATGGTGGTTGGGTGTATTGATGATGAAGTATATAGAAGAATGGTGGAGGAAAACAAGATTGGAACTCACTTTCTATAGAAAAATAGTAGGAGGAAGCTCCTTTCTCACTTCTAAATCTATCTCTATCTCTCTTTCTCTCTACAACTTTATCAAGCTTTGCACTTGGCTCTCCCAAAATGAAGAGCAAAGGAGGGTTTATATAGGGAAATTTGGGGTGGTTTTGGAATTTAGAAAGTGCTCCCATTTGTCCCAAACATCTGTGAATATAAAACTACATCGTTTTGGTCTTCAATTATTCAATTTGGACCCCCAAAATAAATTACAAAAATGGACTCTGCGGGGGTTGAGTGCCGCCTCGGCACTGTCCATGTGCCGCTACGGTAGTGGCCCAGTGCCGCCGCGGCACTGCTCCTCAGATGCCCAGAAAATTGTATTTAGGCCCCCAGAGGTCCCGGTATTCACGAAAAGACCCTATTTCGTCCGAAATTCACAGAAAATGCGTATGAACTCCAAACTAAGGTTGTGATATACTGTTGGAAAGGTAATGGAGCCTACTTTACATAAAAAAAAAATAGTTTGGAGATAGGTCACTTTGAAAAGTTTTGCGGTATTCGTGATAAAAGCCAATTTGATCGCTTTTTTCACCTTCAAAAATTCGTAATAAATTCGTTTTACATCCAGGAATTATGTACGATACACCATTGGAAAGCTATTAACCTCTAGTATCCATGAATTTTTTTTTAAAAATGATAGGGTGCTCCGGTTTTAAAGTTAACTTTTGGCCAAACTGATCAAACCGGGGACCTCCAAGAAGTTCTTGGAACCTCTGCGAGCTCCCAGGAGCTGACATTTTTGTCTGATTTTCTTTTAAAACTCATTTTAGTACTTTTCACATGATCTAAAATGATCTCAAAACTTTTCGGCAAATTTGGATGATTTCGGTCAAATCCTGGTCAAACTTGGGTCAAACCGGTCACGGGGACTTTCTGGGAACTTTCGGGACTTTCGGGGGAGTCTCTGGGAGCAGACGATTTCATCTAATTTTGCTTCAAAATTCATTTTAGTACTTTTTTTATGACGTAGCATGTTTCCAGAACTTTCTGTCCAAATCTGGGAATGTTTGGACTTTCAGGTGCTTTTTGGTCATTCTGAGCATTTTGAGAGATAGAGCTAACTTCCAAGAGTCATTTTTGAGTCTTTTTCGATCATTGTGAACCACCAAGCTATGGGTCTCCTAGATCTGATAGCCGACAAAATGGGGTGTCTACAATTACGCGCATTTCTTTTCTACTCCTTCTTCTTCGCAAACCCTAAATCTTCTGGTTTCTCATAATTATTCTAACTACGATACTCTGTTCTTCTGAAATCACTTTCCAAACCAATTATGGCAAGTTCAAGTGAATCAATTATAACCATTTTTAAAGTTTGAAAAGGTCATAGCAAAAGAGCATACCCAATATCAAACCCCAAGAGGTGGGTCTTCTCTGATTTTATTTGAGTCCCTCTTTAACAATAGGCCCTGCTTTCTCATCACCTTCCCTCAAACTCTCTGTATGTTATCCTAGGTTTGGAGAACAACGATTAGGATATCAAAAACTTATTCAAATCCCTATTAAGGATTTTAAATACTGTTACTGACCTAAATCTCTCAATGACCAGTGGTCGAAATGGGTAGATCGAATCATAGAATTTAAAGGGCCTGACTTGGAAGAAATGGGGATTTTCCAAGGAATCACACTTAGTAAATTCAATATCCCATTTGACCCCTATCTTATTCCAAGTAGCATAAACTTTTGGAATCCTATCTACAACCACTTTCAACTTCACTCTAGTCCCATAGGACCAACAGTGCTTAACATATGTCATCTCCTTGGTTTCTTTCCTCATGGAGAAGACGTACACCTTTTATGGTTGAGTCCGAAATTAATTTTTCCATCAAAACCGATCCAAAGTCCTTCAGTTACAATACTTTCATAGATATCCATATGAAAATAAAAGGTGCAGTGAAAGACTCCGAACTTTACTGTTTCTATCTTTTCTGGCTCTCGAGACACATTTTCTGCACTAGATCTCAGAGATTTGTGACTGAATTTGCCTTCTTAGCCAAAGCCTTTTTGAACAAACATAGGTTAGCATTGGCACCTTTCCTTCTAGGTCATTTATACCGTACCTGTGCCGACCTCTAACTTATTCCCTTCAATCCTTCTCAAGGGGCGGTCCTATCTGTGTGCTTCAATTATGGCTTCGAGCTTATTTTCCTAAATTAAGCCATGAAGTTCTACCAAACACAACCATTAGGTATGGAATACACCTGATTGCTCTTCCTCCTACCCATAAAAAATTTGCAGATCTTGCTATCTTTTTTTTTAACATTCCAAAAACTAGATCCCCTAACCTCTACCAACCTTTCTTTCTTTCTTTCTCTCTCTCTCTCTCTCTCTCTCTCTCTCTCTCTCTCTCTCTCTCTCTCTCTTATATAGCACCAAAGATGAATATCCACTCTTCCCCACTTGACTTTGTGACATACTTACTCAAAAAATCCATTCAAATGATCTAAACAAACCTGGGGAAGCTTTCTAATATCTTGAGACCTATTTTTTGGGAGCAAAACCTCTTCCAAATCCTTTGATGAGATTTACCTTCCTTCCCAATTTTCAAGGCAATTTGGACTTGCCCAGTCAATCCCTTGCCCCTTCAAAAGCTTGGCCAACCCTCTTATGTCTTTAAAGCTTCAAAGGTTTCCAAATCAATCATCATTGATGTTAGGGACATATACTAAAAGCCATTCTTTATGTAGTTGATTTATTATTCATTTAATAAAATCAGTTATTTCATTTTTATGAGAATCTACGTGGGTAATGTTTGCATTATATTGTTTATTTAATATTGTGTATGTGCGTCTCTTATTCTACATAGTAGGTGGTTTGGTGTGGAGAGCTCGGCTTACACACAGAAGATCAGACCATCGAATCTTGTAGAATATAAGATTTTGGTTTACAGTCTTAGATGGGATTGGACACACCATTGGTAGGACTGTAGTATGGTGATGTAGTAGGTTTGTCTTGACTACAGGAAATGGTGTAGTTTCAATTCACTATGCTGGTACACTTTGTCTATTAAACGGGACCAACTTGGGGTAATTATCTTTGTACTGATTTATAAGATAATTAATACCTCATGGCTATTATGAGTGCTTATGTTCTAAATCCTAAGTTAATTTATAGACACGTACATTTGATACTTACGTTTTGATCCCTAAAAGGGTGAGATCCTTAAATGGATCAATATCAAATTAGATTGGGTGACAATATTAATTGTGTGGTGGATATTAATTAATGATGGAATCCATGTCTCAATTTTGGGATTGATGATATCCCCTTGAGAAAGCTTATAAGTTTTTATTATATCAAACTCTGCAGGTGGATTTTGTATCCGACATATCAAATAAGTTAAGCAAACGGTCTCAAGGAATTTTAAGAGATTAATTAAATATGATTTAAAGTAATTATATTTAATTAATGAATATCTGTAATCTTAACGTGGGGAGATAATAAGCATTTAATAACATGGAGCTCGAAATATATTTTTGAGATAAGGGTAGGAGTGCAATTATAATTCTTTAGTGGTATAATTATAATTTATGGAAATAGAAATCTGATTAAGTTCAAATTAGGGTTTCCTAATTCTATAAAGAAGCCTATTTCTTCTTGACTTCTTATGGTCCCTATCATAGCCTATATATATATATGCTGCTTTGGCTCTCTTCTCGTTTTGCATTTTTTTCCCTCAAGAGTACCATAACTCGGAATAGAAAAGAGAGCGTAAACAAGGGAGAGCAGAAAACAAAAAGGATTTCGAAAGAGCCCACACTTAGTTCGATATTCTGGCAGCAGAGGAATGCAGTAGAAGATCGTGAGATGTTATCGAGCCCGTGTTCTCGATTCGTCTACTACATCAATCCATTTTTACAGTTCAAGGTAACCTTAGTTCCACCCTTATAGGGTTATTAAAGCTTTCACGTAATTTTTTGTAGTACCAATTTATATGCGTTGTCAATGGATTCTGGGAATGCAGTTTCCTAACAATTGCATCCCTAGCTTCTTACCAAGATAAAGCTCGAACCCTCGAATTTGCCAATCTTCCCACATCACTTGGCAAGACCAGTGTTTTTGAGGATTGGTGGTCACATAGGATGGCGAACTGATGGATAAAAGTTATTTACTAAATGCTTTGGTTTCTAGGAAAAAAGGGGTAAATTTTACTATTCTCTTTTTACTCAAACCTCTTCGAACCCTTTAAATTTATGAAAGTCACTCTTATCTTGTGCAGATTCTATAGCCACTGGAACTTCTGGCTCTCCCAAGATACCTGCGTCTTCTGACACAACAAAAACCTAAGCTCCAATCCTTCTAACACCAGTGGAGACAACCACTTCGAAACCTTCTGCAGTAACCAAAGGGAAAACTCAGACCCCCAAATCCAAAAGAAAATTCATTCAAACTGAGGAAGAAAACAACCTTCAGAAGTTCAACCATCCCCAACAAAGTTTGATACTTCTGAGGATCCTGATCAAGGTGATGATTCACCTACCATTCATCTTCAAAGGAAAAAGAAAATACCTCGAACCAATTCTCCCATAAATGCAATTCCTGTTTCCATAGTGAAGCCTTCGAAGACCACAGAGGCCAAATCTTCAGATGCTCCTTCTGGGACAACAGAATCAACAACATTAGTTCTCAGGGAGACTCGTTAGGTATATTGAAACCTACAAACTTATATCAATTTAAAGCTCTTTGAAATACATAGCTACTTTGACCAAACTTTTGGTTTTAGGTTCAAGACCCCAAGATTGTTGAACCTTCCAAGAAAACAATCTCAGCACACACTCAAAGTTCTACCCCCCGAGCAACTCCCTCTGCTTCTTCTTCTCAACCTTCAACTGCTCCTCCTTTAGTCTTTGCGATGGACTTGCCTCCTCGAATGTCACTAGAAGAGCTTGAAGGTTTCAAGAAGACATTAAAAACTATAGTGAGGCTACATAGTTCTAGAACAAGCCCGGCAACTGGGAATGTAGCAGATCAAATCGAAAAGCTAATCCAAGGACCCCCTGAACTCTAACCTCTCAACCTTGACATCATAGGTGTCACTTCCTTTATTTGGCCTTTTAATAGAGTTCCCTTTGAGATCTTCTTAGATCAGGAAGTAGAAACTACCTTCAAGCTTTTATGCATCACTCTGCTTTCCAAACCCGAAGTCAGTGGTAAAGATAAACAATCCATTAATAATGTTCTGGGCTCATTGGAATTTTACTATGTTGTAATGCTTAAGGTCACCGAACAATGAAATCAATTGGCAAAAGATGTGGAAGAGACGGTGACACAAAGAGCTAAAGCTTCTGACATGGTGAATCAATTTAGATCTAATGATGAGTTGATAAGTACCCTCAAAAGAAAAGTGGCAAATCTTAAGGAATTTTTGCAAGAAGGTGAATACCAATTTACTGTTGTAAAGACACAACAAGAAAAAACCCAAGGAACTCTTTAAACTGTAGAGACTGAATTAGCTGCCTCGAACTTTAAACATAAATGCATCATAGGGGAGCAACAATATATTACCAACCAAGCCAAAATTTATAATAAATTTTGGGATAGGTTTAGGTTAAAAGCCCAAAGCTTGGCTTCTATTATGTAACATGTTTCCTTGTACTTTTAATCTTATTAATACTAGATCAATATTCTGCTATTATTTTTCTCTTGCTTTCCAAATAGTTGGGTGACATATCTTTAAGAATTTTTCATTAATTTTCCTTAGATGGACATAACCACTTAAATTCTTAAGATGATAAAATCCACCTTCGAATACTTTATGAATCTGAAAACGACCTTCCCACTATTTGACCATTTTCCAAATTGTGGATCTTTAGTTCCAATTGGCAAAATGGTCTTCCAGACTAAGTCCCCATCATCAAAGGATCTACTTCGAACCCTTTTATTATAACTCCTTGCTGTCACCATTTTCTGAGCAAGAATGTTATTGAGAACTTTGACTCTTTCTTCACACATTTTCTAATTCCATTGCCATAGCTGTCTGATAAGCATCCATAGTTAGTTGATTTTGTTTTAAAACTCTTAAGGAATTGATTTTGATTTCAATAGGCAATACTGATTCATGCCCATAAGTTAACGCATATGGGGATACTCATGTACTTGTCCTTTTCAAAGTCCTATATGCCCATAAAACTTCTAGCAGAATTTCATGCCACATCTTGGGGTTGTTCTTGATTATCCTTGCCATATTCTCCTTTATGACTTTATTTGTAGCTTCTGCCTGCCCATTAGATTTGCCATAGTATGGTGTTGATTTAGTCATTGTAATTCCTAACTTCGAAGTAAAAGCCACAACTTCTCCATCGAAGATTGTTGCATTGTCTTAAATAATAGTTTGAAGTATTCCAAACATATAGACTATGTTTTCCAGGAATCTAATGATTGAACTTTGATTAACAGATTGCAATGGCTCTGCTTCAATCCACTTGGCAAAATAATCAGTAGCCAATATACTAAAACCATGTCTTTTCAAAGATACAAGACTTATCTTACCAATTACATCAACAGCCCAACCTTTGAATAGCCACGGCTTTACCACATACTATAAATCAATAGTAGGTAAGTGCTTCAGAGGACCATGTTTCTGACATTCTTGGCAGCCTTTAGCATATTCAATGCAATCTTTGAGAATGGTTGGCCAATAACAACCATGTCTTCGAAGTAGCCATCTCATCTTTATCCCAGATTAATGTGCCACATAAAGTCCTTCATGAACTTGTGCTATAGCTTATAAACCTTCTAGCCTGTTCAAATACTCCAAAAGCATACCATTTGCTCCTCTTTTAAATAAAATTCTAGCATACATTATGTAATTTATCGACTTTAATCTCACAATCCTGTCAGGTTTATCCATTGAACCAGACAAGGATCAATGATTGGTTTTCTCCAATCATCATGGATCTCAATGTTTGAAATATACAATGGTAACCTATCTACCAACAAAGGCAACAATTTTCTAGAAGTCACCTGACTTAAATCTTTGAGATCAATATGTGTACTTCTAAAACTAGAAGACCTTTGAGCCACATCATTGGCTTCTTCATTAAAAAACCTTGGAATATGAACCAAAGTAACATCATCGAATATAGTCAGCAATTCCATTACTGTATCATAACAATTTTTTAGCAATAGACTGATACATTTAAATTCTCCCTTTAATTGGTTGATAACCAATTGAGAGTCTCCATAGACTTACGATAGATGATGTGGTCATGCTTAATAATGTCTCCAAACCCATGATTATAGTTTCATACTCTACTTGGTTATTTGTGCATTGCATTGAGTTTAATCTAAAGCCATGTTTGGTTTTAATCTTTTCAGGAGACTCAATTATAAACCCAATTCTTGAATTCAATTCATTTTTGATCCATCAAACCACAATTTTCATGGGGCTCGAAGATATGAAACCCATTTCAAATTGCTCTTGCAATTATTTATTATTAGGATGATCTGCTAGAAAATCAGCCAAGGCTTGGCCTTTAACTACTTTATGAGGGACATAAATTAAACAGAATTCTGACAATGCCAAAATCCATTTCCCAATTTGATTGCACAAGATAGGTCTAGTTAACATATACTTAACTAAATCAAATTTTGCGATAACATAAACTTCTCTAGGGAGAAGATAATATCTTAATTTCATAGCTACAAAGTACAAAGCTAAACATAGTTTCTCCACAAAGGAATATTTACATTTGACTTCATTTAAGAACCTACTAAGGTAATACATAGCCTTTTCTTTCTTCTCGTCATTATCTTGTGCCAAAAGAACTCTTATTGAGGCTTCATCAGCTGAGATAGATAACTTCATAGGTCTATAATATTTTGGATGCATCAACACTGGTGGTTTAACCAAATAGTCCTTCAAAGTCTGGAATGCTTGTTGATGATTTTCTTTCCATACTAGCTTATCATGATCTTTGAGCTTCAAGAAAGGAAAAAAAACTTTGTCTTTTCTGCAATATTGAAAATGATTCTTCGAATAAAGTTAACTTGAGCTAAAAACCTTTGCTACTCTTTCTTATTCAAAGATGGTTTACTTTGAATCACAGCTAAAGTTTTATTCTTATCAACTTGAATCCCTTTTTTATGTACCAAGTATCCCAGAAGATTTCTAGCCAGGACTCCAAAATCATATTTTAAAGGATTCAACTTAAGTTTAAAAACTCTCATTCTTTTAAACGTTTTCTTCAAGTGAATGTAATGATCGTCAAATGCTTTAGACTTTACTACAATATCATCAATGTACCATTCTACAAATGTTCCAATCATGTCATGAAAAATAGCATTCATAGCTCTTTGATAAGTCGCTCCAGCATTTTTGAGCCCAAAAGGCATTTGAACCCATTCGAAGGTTCTTATACTATTTGGACATCTAAAAGTTGTCTTATGGATATCCTCTTCAGCAATAGAAATCTGATTATATCCTGAATGTCCATCCATCATAGACATAATTGAATGTCCTGCAGATCTATCAACTAATAGACCTATAATAGGCGTAGGATACTCATCCTTTGGTATAGTAGAATTAAGGTTTCTATAAACTATGCATACCCTAAACTTACCATTCTTTTTAATTAATGGTACAACATTAGATACCCATTCAACATGCCTTGCTGTCCTGATAAAACCAGCTTTAAGGAGCATTTCAACCTCCTCTTTGATCTTCAAAGTGACTTCGGGGGTCATTCTTCGTGATAGCTGCTTAACTGGCTTATATCCTTCTTTTATTGGTAACTTATGTTATACTAAGTCTGTATCCAATCCTGAAAGTTCATCGTAATCCCATGCAAAACAATCTTTGAATTCTTTAAGTAACTCAACCAACCTATCTTGGGCATATTTAGGTAATCGAGTACTTATATAAGTAACTCTTTTATTTTCTCTACTAACCAGATTTATTTCCTCTAAAGGATCTTGAGAGTCAATTTCCAATTCTTTGGAATCTACTGGTGACCTCGAGATCTTACTTAGATTTATACTTGTTTCTTTATCATTATTCTGCTCAAGGATATAGTCTGCCCAATTAATGGTCATGCCTTCACGAATTCGATGTCAACTTTTATCATTTTCTGCAAGACCAATTAAATGGTCTCATCCACTTCTTTGATGTCAAATGGGGCTTGATCCATAAACACTGTTTTCTTCAGATGGTCCAAATAGACCAAAATCATAATCCTCCCAATCCTCTACTGGGGGATCATCAGATGGTTCCTTGATATCCAACGGACCCATATATCTTTGATAATATTGTGCTTCTGCATAGTTCAAACTTGCATGGAAATGTTGGCTATCAACCTCAACTATTTCCACATCTCCATCCTCTTTCAGAAGCAGAATTTATGATGCATAGAATGAGGAATGCATTTATTAGTGTGAATCCAATCTCTGCCTAATAAAGCATTGTAACTTGGATTAGCATCCACAACAAAGAAAGCAGTTCTAGATTTCTTTGATCACACTATTATATCAATAGGTAGAACTTCTTTGGTATTTTCTTATCACCAATGAATCCAGATATGACAATATGAGTTTGAGTTAATTTGGATCCTGATTTATTTTTCTTTTTAAGATTTGTAAATGGAATGATGTTAACTGAAGCACTATTATAAATGGAATGATGAATCCAGATTTGTAAACTAGCTTTAAGGAGCATATCAACCTCCTCTTTGATCTTCAAAGTGACTTCGGGGGTCATTCTTCGTGATAGCTGCTTAACTGGCTTATATCCTTCTTTTATTGGTAACTTATGTTATACTAAGTCTGTATCCAATCCTGAAAGTTCATCGTAATCCCATGCAAAACAATCTTTGAATTCTTTAAGTAACTCAACCAACCTATCTTGGGCATATTTAGGTAATCGAGTACTTATATAAGTAACTCTTTTATTTTCTCTACTAACCAGATTTATTTCCTCTAAAGGATCTTGAGAGTCAATTTCCAATTCTTTGGAATCTACTGGTGACCTCGAGATCTTACTTAGATTTATACTTGTTTCTTTATCATTATTCTGCTCAAGGATATAGTCTGCCCAATTAATGGTCATGCCTTCACGAATTCGATGTCAACTTTTATCATTTTCTGCAAGACCAATTAAATGGTCTCATCCACTTCTTTGATGTCAAATGGGGCTTGATCCATAAACACTGTTTTCTTCAGATGGTCCAAATAGACCAAAATCATAATCCTCCCAATCCTCTACTGGGGGATCATCAGATGGTTCCTTGATATCCAACGGACCCATATATCTTTGATAATATTGTGCTTCTGCATAGTTCAAACTTGCATGGAAATGTTGGCTATCAACCTCAACTATTTCCACATCTCCATCCTCTTTCAGAAGCAGAATTTATGATGCATAGAATGAGGAATGCATTTATTAGTGTGAATCCAATCTCTGCCTAATAAAGCATTGTAACTTGGATTAGCATCCACAACAAAGAAAGCAGTTCTAGATTTCTTTGATCACACTATTATATCAATAGGTAGAACTTCTTTGGTATTTTCTTATCACCAATGAATCCAGATATGACAATATGAGTTTGAGTTAATTTGGATCCTGATTTATTTTTCTTTTTAAGATTTGTAAATGGAATGATGTTAACTGAAGCACTATTATAAATGGAATGATGAATCCAGATTTGTAAACCAGCTTTAAGGAGCATATCAACCTCCTCTTTGATCTTCAAAGTGACTTCGGGGGTCATTCTTCGTGATAGCTGCTTAACTGGCTTATATCCTTCTTTTATTGGTAACTTATGTTATACTAAGTCTGTATCCAATCCTGAAAGTTCATCGTAATCCCATGCAAAACAATCTTTGAATTCTTTAAGTAACTCAACCAACCTATCTTGGGCATATTTAGGTAATCGAGTACTTATATAAGTAACTCTTTTATTTTCTCTACTAACCAGATTTATTTCCTCTAAAGGATCTTGAGAGTCAATTTCCAATTCTTTGGAATCTACTGGTGACCTCGAGATCTTACTTAGATTTATACTTGTTTCTTTATCATTATTCTGCTCAAGGATATAGTCTGCCCAATTAATGGTCATGCCTTCACGAATTCGATGTCAACTTTTATCATTTTCTGCAAGACCAATTAAATGGTCTCATCCACTTCTTTGATGTCAAATGGGGCTTGATCCATAAACACTGTTTTCTTCAGATGGTCCAAATAGACCAAAATCATAATCCTCCCAATCCTCTACTGGGGGATCATCAGATGGTTCCTTGATATCCAACGGACCCATATATCTTTGATAATATTGTGCTTCTGCATAGTTCAAACTTGCATGGAAATGTTGGCTATCAACCTCAACTATTTCCACATCTCCATCCTCTTTCAGAAGCAGAATTTATGATGCATAGAATGAGGAATGCATTTATTAGTGTGAATCCAATCTCTGCCTAATAAAGCATTGTAACTTGGATTAGCATCCACAACAAAGAAAGCAGTTCTAGATTTCTTTGATCACACTATTATATCAATAGGTAGAACTTCTTTGGTATTTTCTTATCACCAATGAATCCAGATATGACAATATGAGTTTGAGTTAATTTGGATCCTGATTTATTTTTCTTTTTAAGATTTGTAAATGGAATGATGTTAACTGAAGCACCATTATCGACCAAAATTTTATTGAGGATAACCCCATTAAATCAGGCTTTGATGTATAATGGTTTAATATGCTTAGTCATTTCTTTCGCTGGCTCTTCAAAAGCATAAATCAAATCACATTCATTACAAATAATAAACTTTGATAATTTTACCTCTGGGTCATCTACTTTCGATGCCTTATCCTCATCATCATCTTCAACCAAATGCTGGTTTTCTTTAGCCTCGAAGGTTATTGGAAGAGTGAAGGCAATATTGACTTCCATGGGTACAGAGAATGACCCAAATTGTATATGTGGTTTCTCTTCTTTATTAACTTTCCCCAAGACTTTTTGAGTATCTTGGCAAACTTGTTCTTCTCCCAGACTATGGGATTCCCCCATGGTGATGTCTTCATCATCAACACTTATGGCTTTTTCTAATTCTTTAACTATGAGTTCGATGGCACTCTCCTCTGAAGTGGTGCCACCATCAATGTCATTTCCTTTATTAAACATTGGGTTTGTCTTCGAATACTGAAGGTTCTTTATCTATCTTCTCATTCTTCATCTAGGAGAACTCCTTCCAAAAGGTAAACTTCCTTTGGATCCTCCTTTGTTGAGTTCGATTGATAGAAGGAACCAAATCCTGGCTCTTATTTTTTGGGTTTTGAAGAATATACCAGTGGTTTGAATTAACCAAAGGAGGTTTGATCATTTTAAGTTTGGGCTTGGATTCTACCTTTTCTTTGAACATCTACTTCACCCTCTCATCCTGCAGAACAAACCAATTAGATACACTAGGCACCAAAGAGGATACATTTTCTTAGTTGGCACAATTGGTGGCCTTTTCATGGATTCCACCATTTTTGGTGGCATAACTGTGGGTTCCATTATATGGAATTTCATCTTTTGTTTAGTTCCAAAAGCTACTTGATGCCTTTTGGGTATAGGTCCTGATTCTGGCCTAATATATTGCATATTCCATTTTGGCCCATAGAATGGATTTGCCATTGTATTCTTCTAATAATACCCTTTATAATTAGGGGGAAACCTTGAATACCCAGCAAACATAGGTCCAGTTGCCAAATTGGTCCTTTAAACTGACATTTTTTTACATGCATCATTGGTTAAGGTAAAAGACCAGTCGATGATGTAGGGTGCATGTTCGATGCATGTTCCTTAGACTTGCCTTCTTTGGTATTCCTTTTTTTACACATACCAGTATACTCATCCCCACACCTAATACACAGTTGTGTAAGAATCTTTGGATCAGGATTTGGCCCTACAGATTCATGCTTGGCCAGTTCCTCCGATTTTTTTGGCATATTTTGCCTAATTCACCTTTTCCCTTTGTTCAATCTTTGACATAAGGAACTTGGTGGTGTCAGATACTGAAGCATGAACTATGTTAATGGATACTTCATATACTGTTGGAATGGGTCTTCATCGATTCCCATTGCTTGCTTGTCTTGCTCAGGGAACTTTAGCTTCCCTTTTTTGATCAATTCTTTGATCCTGTCTCGAAACACAAAACACTTGTTAGTTGGGTGTGTCCAAGTATTGTGCCACTTACAATATTTTTTATCCTTCATTTCTTCAGAAGAAGGTAATTTAACATCATCGGGTAATTTTACAACTTTACCTTCTAAAAGATGATCAAAAATTTAATCTGTGCTATAAATATCAAAAGAATATCTTTTGAAAGACCCCCTTTGCTTTATAAGATTCAGCAGATACATTCTTTTTCACTAGACTTTTACAAGTAAATGGCTCATTTCCAACTATTTGAGCAGCGTCTATCTCATAATTCGGGTCTTTATAATAGGTCTGAAGTGAAGAAGCATTTCTTTCACTTTCTTCTTCTAATAGAGCTTCGTACCTAGAGGCTCGAGCAGTTAATGCTACTAAATCTTTGAATTATATGGCATTGAATTTCTTTTTAAGCCTGAATTGGAGACCATTTTGTGATACTTTCACAAACTCAAGTTCTGGCAAAATGATTTTACATTTGATCCTTGCTCTTTTAAACCTATTTATAAATTGTGTAGCCTTCTCATCGGGCTTTTGACTTAACCTAGCTATATTAGCCATCGACACTTCTGGCTCTGTCTAAAAAAATTGAGCATAAAATAGATCTTTCATTTGGGCCCAATTTTGAACGAAATTTGGTGCCAAATTGATGAAACAAGTAAAGGTTGTGTCAGTTAACGAATTGGCAAATAGCCTGAGTTTTAAAAACTCATTCGAAGTAGCATCAAAACATTGACTTGTGAATTTTGCAATGTGTTCTACTGTAGACTGACTTCCATCACCAGAAAATAAGGTGAAAGTGGGAAACTTAAAACTTTGAGGAAGTTCAATCCTATCTATCCAATCAGGATAAGGCTTCCTATATACAGGAGTCTGCACTCCCCTAGCAATAGGTCCACATATCTCATGAATGAAATTTATTATATCATTCCTTTCAACCAAATTTGGTTGTTGCAGAACTAGTTGTCCTATGGGGGGTACAACATTAGGGAAAACATGTGGTGGTTGAAAGTTATCAGCCCTTCTATAAGGTTCATTGTTAAACCTTCTCCCATATCCTAACTCTGGCTCAAATATAGGGTTATTATTAATTCTCCTGTTCTGACCCATATTAAAGTCTCTAGGCCTTGCATCTTCTACATTTGCTGGCCTAAATATTGGGTCTGGAAAGCTCCCAGTTTGATATGCTTGAGCACCTTCGAAAATATGTCCTGCATTATTTTGCACAGGCATATAAAAACTCTCTTGTGTATTTGGCCTTAGATTATGGCCATTCGCACAGTTAACAAGATTGATTTGATTAATACCAGGTGGATTTTCCCTTCGAATCGGAGGTGAATAACCATTTGGTACTACCATTGGGATATTTTGTGGCAAACTATTGGTAAATGAAGTAACCAAAACGTTAACATTTTGAATCATATTTCCTAAATGATCAAAGATTGGTGTCAACTGATTTAGTATTGACTCTTGTTGATTCTGGTCCTCATCAACTACCCCGTTGTTCATAGGATCAACTATATTTTCATTATGAGGTTCTTGGTGCGAAGTACCACCAACCTTGATATTCTCATCATTATTGGCGTTGACACCATTATTGGTGTTCTCAAAAGATCTATTACTCCTTAGTGCTCTGTTGGTCATTTTGACACTAGAGTCCCACCGGGCGTGCCAAAATTATGTTTGGCTATTTATCCTTCGAAGGATATTTGTGTAATTTTGAAAGTTCGAGCATGCTAGGCAAGCAAGTTGCCAATGTGATTGTATAATTGTGTAAGCCAAATGCACCTCACCAGGTCGATTATGACCGTTCAAATGCCTTAACTAAAAGGACTTTTATCGTGTAAAATAGACAAACAGATTGCAAGATGTAATCTTAAATTAACTAAACTAAAACTGAAAATATAGTAAGGAAAAGAAACTACTTTATTGAAGACAAAGAAAAGTACAGATCCTAACCTCGAAGAAGATTTCGAAGTGAAATTACTACTCCTAAAGGAAAGACAAAATATAACAACAGAATTGTATTTCTGAAGAGTTGGTTGAAGTGTGTTCCTCTTTTTCTCCTTCATCTCGCCTCTATTTATAAGCCTTCGAAATAACTACCTCCTCCATTTACCACATTTTCTAACTATTACTTCAAATTGCCTTGATCTCGGTTTGACACGTGTCTCAGCAGTTACTCCTTGAATTCAAATATTCCTAACCAATAGTTTGTCCGCACCCTATGCATTATAATTGAATCTTTACACGCATCTTTCAAATGTCATCTTCTTGTCCCTTCTCAGTTATGCAATGTAGCTATCCCCACACACACCATGTGTCAGCGTTTCATTGGATTGAATTTATATGGTACAAACAACACTGAGGATAGAAAGTACAACACTCCAGCATCTCAACCGTGCAATACCGATGCTTCTGTTTCCTCACAAGGATGGTGACCGTTCGTAGTAGTACTAAAAATAATAGACTCAGCTAGCAGTATTTATAGAGGCTTCGCAACCTTAGAATCTGATATAAAGTCAGAATTTTTGTAAGTAGGGTAGGACTAGCCGCTTCTAGATTTTGAGACGAAATCTCTTGTAAGTTGGGTAGATTGTAGTACCTGTAAAATCCACCCTTTCTTATTAATGAAATTGTAATTTCCTGGCCTGATCTCGTGTATTATTATTTCATGATTTAATAATGTATTTTAGTTGTCGCTTAATTATAGATTATACAAATCCATAGTACTTTATTTTAGTAATTCCTAATTTCTAAGTCGGACCTTGTATGCTAATACTGCATTTCTAAATTCTGGTTGTCACGTAATTTTATAACAATATATATTATATTATAATTGCATGTTATATCATATAGTTTGTTGTCACTTGAATCTATAAACTATACATTTTATCATATAGTTTGTAGACGCTAATTTATAACTATAGGTTATAATACATATCTTTATTGTCGCCTAAATTTAAATTATATAAATCCAACCCCGTATATTTATATATTGCATTGTAATATTTAATTGTCGCTTAAATATATAACTATAGGTTATATTTTAATATTCGTTGTTTCCTAATCTATAACTATAGATTATTTCATGTATTCGTTACCACTTATATTACTACTATAAGATATATTATAAATCGTCGTCGCTTAAAATTGTAACTATAGATTATACTATAATATCTAGACCTGATGTCGTGTTAGTTTCACAACTATAATTATAATATCTAGTATCGACATTTTATTTTAACCTCGGACGATAAGTTAGACCCAGACTGTAACCTATAGACCGAATTGTAACAATAAACTCGGACTGTGAATACGTAGACCCGGACTGAGATTCAAGTAGACCCGTAGAAATTGTTATTACCCGGACTAGGTGGCACATGACCCAACACGGGAACAACATCCCATGATTTAAGGATTTGTAGTACCACCTAAACTAACTTAAGTACACCTAAACCTACACCCAAATGGTAACCACCTTGTACCCATCGCACAAAATGCCATCCACACACACACACCCCCCCCCCCCCCCCCCCCCCGAATCTCTTCCCTAGCCGTTGGCCCATCCCCCTTAAATCCTTCCATCACCTCACATCACTTTCACCACTCCTACACTCAACCCTCAAATCTTTCCCTCATTAATGTGGTATATATGTATTGTTGTATATGTGTGTATATATGATAGGTTAGTGTGTGTATATATATATATATATGAGTGCATAAGTTAAAGAAAGAGAATGGCCGAGAGAAACAAAGAGAAAGAAAAGAAAATCAAAACATTCCCCAACCCCTCTCCGCCTCACGCCCAAACACCACCCACACCCCATTGTTCACACACACAGTCACAGACCACCACGCACACCCCTGGATAGAGCCTAGAACTCCTGCCATGCCGAACGGCCATTGAAGCTTATACGGAGCTCAGTTTTTGGACCATCATCAAAACCCATAAAACCAACTCCAAACAAACCCTAATGACCCCCTTAAGATCCCCAATGAATGGCTCAAAGCTTAGGCCTTGTTTGGTAGTCCAACGAAGCGATTATCTCTTTTAGGCCGAACTGGTTGTTCCCCTATATCGTTCAAACCGTTAAGAGTTAGGTTTTGAGACTTATACCATTAGATCAAATTCGTGGAGACACTCGATTTCGACTTAAAGTTTGCTAATTTTCGTTAAGAAACGGATGAGATATGATTAGGGCCAATCCTGAGTATTTGGAGGCCCGGGACGAACTACCAAAAGATAAGCCCCTATACATTTACATATAATTTTTTTAAAACACGTTGAAGTTCATTTTTGATAATTGTTCAAGAAAAAAGTAGATTTTTTTTTATTGCTAATAATGCTGCATCCAAGTAACTTTAGGATTACCTACATACCAAGGAGGGGACTATACCTGACCCCAAGGTTCAAGCACAATGTAGTTCGCCTAAACTACCCACTCTAGCCTAAGGCCTACAAACATACCCTAACACTCCCCTTCCCAAAAAAGGCAAATGAACAAAAAAAAAATGTAAAAATCACAGTAGAATAAAAAAAGTTAGGGCATACATATAATTGGATTGATCAAAAGTCATACATTAACATATGCCCTAAGGGCACATGTTAATAAAACCCTACATAAAAAATATGTTGGAGACTTGAGAGTCTGGAGATGTCATTGTACCAAATACAATCTTTATTATTTATACTATTATAATATATATATATATATATATTATTTATACCTTGATTGGTAGTCAGTACTTGATCTGCGGCATGCATTGCTACGTGAGAGCCAAGGAAGAGACGAAGAGCATAAGCATCAGCCACATGAAAGCTTTACTTTATTCATGCTATTATATTATATACATATATATACCATGTGGTAGATGCCTTATCTAGTAGTAATAGTAGATATGTAGGTAAATGTTTGGGCCCTCAAATTTTCAACTCATTTTGTGGCCCAGGGCACTAGCCCCACTGGCCCTGGATATGATCAATTGAAGTTTTGTATACAAAATGTATATATATATGAATTTTATATATGTATTATACGTATATCAGATTTTTGGGGAAGAAGAAGAAGCTTGCTAAGGGCTGTTTGGGAAAACAAATTTTGGGGTAGCTTATGCGTATTACCTTTGTGGTTTGCCAAACAAAGCCTTAGTTATTTATTAATCCATTAATGTATATATGTATTTAGTATATGTTTTAATTTGTTTAAAATAGTTTTACAGAATTGTTAATTAATTTATATATTCTAAAATTATATACAATATATTTATATTATACTTATTATTTATGTAGTTGTAAATAAATAATAACTAATTACAATAAAAAGATATGTGTAGTTATTAAATGTTTTAAAAATGGTTTTAAAATTTTATGAAAAAATAGTTTTTAATATTCTGAAAAGTTATATTATTAAATTCTGAAATTGTAATTTATTAATTATATACTTATTATTTATTTAAACTATATAGTTTAAATAAATAATAAGAGTTAGTTTTAAAGGATAATTATTAGGTAAATCAATACCTTTACACCCACCCCCCCCCCCCCCCCCCCCCCCCCCGAATCTCTTCCCTAACCGTCGGCCCATCTCTCTCAAACCCATCCCCGTCAAATCCCTCCATCACCTCACATCACTTTCACCACTCCTACACTCAACCCTCAAATCTCTCCCTCATTAATGTGGTATATATGTATTGTTGTATATGTGTGTATATATATGATAGGTTAGTGTGTATATATATATATATGAGTGCATAAGTTAAAGAAAGAGAATTGCCTAGAGAAACAAAGAGAAAGAAAAGAAAATCAAAACATTCCCCAACCCCTCTTCGCCTCACGCCCAAACACCACCCACACCCCATTGTTCACACACACAGTCACAGACCACCACGCACACCGCCAGATAGAGCTTAAAACTCCTGCCATGCCGAACGGCCATTGAAGCTTGTACGGAACTCAGTTTTTGGACTGTCATCAAAACCCATAAAACCAACGTCAAACAGACCCTAATGACACCCTTAAGATATCGGATGAATGGCTCGAAGCCTAGGCCTCGTTTGGTAGTCCAACGAAGCGATTATCTCTTTTAGGCCGAACTAGTTGTTCCCCTATATCGTTCAAACCGTTAAGAGTTAGGTTTTGAGACTTATACCATTAGATCGGATTCGTGGAGGTACTCGATTTCGACTTAAAGTTTGCTAATTTTTGTTAAGAAACAGATGAGATATGATTAGGGCCGGTCCCGAGTATTTGGAGGCCCAGGACGAACTACCAAAAGATAAGCCCCTATACATTTACATATATATTTTTTTAAACACGTTGAAGTTCATTTTTGATAATTGTTCAAGAAAAAATTAGATTTTTTTATTGGTAATAATGCTACATCCAAGTAACTTTAGGATTACCTACATACCAAGGAGGGGGCTATACCTGACCCCAAGGTTCAAGCACAATGTAGTTTGCCTAAACTACCCACCCTAGCCTAAGGCCTACAAACATACCCTAACACTCCCCTTCCCAAACAAGGCAAATGAACAAAAAAATGTAAAAATCACAGTAGAATAAAAAAAAGTTAGGGCATACATATAATTGCATTGATCAAAAGTCATACATTAACATATGCCCTAAGGCACATGTTAATAAAACCCTACATAAAAATTTGTTGGAGACTTGAGAGTCTGGAGATATCATTGTACCAAATACAATCTTTATTATTTATACTATTATAATATATATATATATATATATATGTATATATATTATTTATACCTTGATCGGTAGTCAGTACTTGATCTGCGGCCTGTGTTGCTATGTGAGAGCCAAGGAAGAGACGAAGACCATAAGCATCAGCCACATGAAAGCTTTACTTTATTTATACTATTATATTATATACATATATATATATACCATGTGGTTGATTTATGTAGGTAAATGTTTGGGCCCTCAAATTTTCAACTCATTTTGTGGCCCAGGGCACGGGCCCCACTGGGAACTGTCACACCCCGATTTTTGTGCAACCAAATATTCAATCCAGAGCCTGTATCAGGACTAATATTCAATTACCAAAAATCACGAGAGCGACACCCTCCCATATGCTAACAGAAAATTTATTGAAAACAGTATTTAATACTCCTTAAATAAAGACATGTGATCTTGTGTTTAAAAGAAAACTCTTTCTTAATAAACATGTATTCCCAAACATCCATTTCATTATAAAAGAACTAAAGTTCCATTATAAATATTATATCACTTTTCAATTTAAAAAAAATATATCATTTTCATAAATAAAATGTCCACGTACAGAGTTCAGCGGAAAAAAAAAATAAGAATAAAATCTATACATCATTTGGTCAGAGTAACTAAAACGTTCCCAGTACTCAATATACAATACATGTTATAATAATCCAAATACGGCCCACAATGCCTAAAATAAATAAATAAATAAAAATACAACCAAATAAAAACTACACTTCTACACAACTGCAACTCCAAGACATCAAAAGCTCCACAGGAAATGTCCAAATACTAAACCTGCACAAGTGCATTACCCCCTTTGAGCTGGCCCTGGATATGATCAATTGAAGTTTTGTGTATAAAATGTATATATATATATATATATATATATATGAATTTTATATATGTATTATACGTATATTAGATTTTTGGGGAAGAAGAAGAAGCTTGCTAAGGGCTGTTTGGGAAAACAAATTTTGGGGCAGTTTATGTGTGCTACCTTGGTGGTTTGCAAGCCTTAGTTATTTATTAATCCATTAATGTATATATGTTTTTAGTATATGTTTTAATTTGTTTTAAATAGTTTTACAGAATTGTTAATTAATTTATATATTCTGAAATTATATGCAATATATTTATATTATACTTATTATTTATTTAATTGTAAATAAATAATAACTATAGTTTAATTACAATAAAAAGATATGTGTAGTTATTAAATGTTTTAAAAATGGTTTTAAAATTTTATGAAAAAATAGTTTTTAATTTTCTGAAAAATTATATTATTAAATTCTGAAATTGCAATTTATTAATTATATATTATACTTATTATTTATTTAGTTTTAAAGGATAATAATTAGGTAAATAAATATTATATTATAAGAGTTAGTTTTAAAGGATAATAATTAGGCAATATATTTATATTATACTTATTATTATTAAACAAAGGCAATAGGCTTTAGGATAATTATATTATAAGAGTTAGTTTTAAAGGATAATAATTAGGTAAATAAATACCTAAGGGCTATTCTAAAATATAGAAAATTATATTAATTATCCTAAAGCCTATTGCCTTTGTTTTATAAATTATTTATTTATAAAACTCAATTTTTAGTATTTTATTTAATTATAAGGACCGTTGGTTAATCATTTAATTACTTTAAATACCAAACGAGTTCCGAAAATTATGAGAAAAATACCAATAACCTATTTTAATATCTAGTATTTAATAAGAATATTTATAAGGTCCTTCTAAGTTATATTTTATACTTATAGGACTCCGAAAACTATAAATATATAAATAAGACTTTAATAATTCATAATAAATAAACCGTGGCTCAGAAAATTTTGAGATCAGTCCCCAGAGTCTTAGAATAATGTCTAAAACTATCTCCTTGAGTTTGGAGAACTTTCAATGCGGTCGAAAATACAGCTCACCTTTAGGGCCCACACTAGTATAGAAAACCCAGCTTTTTATGTGACGGGCTCTGATTTGAGTTTAGTCAACAACGTTGGACTTAGAATGACATAAGGATCATCCCCTTGAGGTTTAGAAACACGTTTAGTGTAATTACCAATATGCTCTTATTATTTACACATACGCTTCATCACCGTTATTCTATTATACGTTGTAAGGCTGTGACTTATCCGCTGTTCGGAGTCCTAAGCTTGACAAGACATCCAGGTGAGTTTTATAACCTCACTCTCAACATGCATAATGACTACTAGAGTATTTGTATGTGATGATGCCAGAATTTGTTAAAAGTAAATAGAACAGTTTAAGGAGAGAGAAAAAGACTATTTTTTGTATATGGTTCAGTCCTGTTAATGAAGGTACCTACGTACACGGGTGTGTCTGAGCACGTTCACTAGCAGATCACCGGCGGGCCTGGTGAGCCAACAAATAGGGGCGGCACTACCAGTAATACCGGCCGGGTGTATGCGTATAATGGTGAATTATAGAGGTGTTGTTGTTGGGTTTGTGCCCTCAAACCATTACTTTATGTATGAGACATTAGCATTATAATATATGGATATCAGCTTTACATTTCATTGTGTATGTTTCTTTCATGAGATGATTGTTTTGTCCTTAAGTATCATAGTAAGCAATTCGTGTGTGTATGAGATACACACAAGTTAGATACGAATTACTATTCTTTGATGCTTAGAATATGTCACAGTGGATGATGAGACTGGATACCTCATCAGGTCTACACTGTAGCATAATTAACTACCATTGGATGGAGTGATTAATCTCAATCACTAGAGTGTAGCTCTTAGTTGATATGCTAGTGCTTATAGTGCATTGACGGACCTGAGCTTTCCTATTGACGCTTAAGGCTGTCAATAGTCAATAGGAACTCATAACTTGTATAAGGTACGTGTTCTCAATCTTGAGATGATTATGAACACAGACTATGGATATGGCTGCTTTGACTTACCAATCAGTGAGGTCTATAGAAGATCAACACCTGGGTATCTTGGGTATGTCATGTCCATAGGGTTGTGAAAATATATTGTCAAGATAGAATCTACCCTCTGATTCAGAGTAAGCATTCCCTTGAGAATGTCACCAAGTTGATTACTGAGTACTGCAGTCTTGTTGATAAGAGTTATCAACATGTTTGGTAATCATGAGTAGTGAATGGGACTCAAGGAATACAAGAAGTAATCATGATTCAGGTTGACAGTAACAGTTGTCCGACTACCTGAATATGATTACGAATGCTGACGGTAGAGGGACATTAGTACACCATACAAGTCTAGTTATCGCTTCGGATATGTTCTTTTGCGTTGGAGTTCAGTTATCGTTTTATAGTGGAATAAACGTTAACTGACCAGTTAGTTAGTTTGCTGATCAAAGAGTTTGGTCATGGTAATTAACAAACTGGTCTGAGCCAACAATAAAGAGCCTAGGAGGTCCCACTCTTAGCTCCGCTAGGATGCTTGGAAAGACACTTGAGGAAGCTGTTAAGACAAGTTCGATCGATCGAAGTATGTTCGATCGATTGAAGTCAACAGGTTCGATCGATCGAGAATGGTTCGATCGATCGAAGGTTCGATCGATCGAAGTCACTTCGATCGATCGAAGTCTAGGTCGGTTCTGGAAATCTATAAATAGGGCAGCTGCGTTCTGGAAGAAGGTGATCGTCGTTTTTATACGCAGAAGCTGCAGAAACTATCATAGTCTTCCCAAAACCTTCCTATCCTCTCTATTAGGGTTCCCACCAACCCTAGTCTTTCCGGCAGGCATCCGCAGGAGTCATAAGGGTGAAGATCATCTAGTGGAGGCTGCTGGAAGTTGAAGTTTCAGAATTGGGTTCAAGACACTAAGGTATAATTCTTGCACCCCTTGTACGCATCTATAGAATTGACAAGTAGTAGATCCTGGAATACCAAAAGTTTTATAACTTAACCTATTTCCGCTGCGCGTTTAAACTCTAACTTTAAACCACTTTTTCCAACAGTTGTGTAGACTGAAAAGTTGCGGCCCCCTGCATGGGGGGTGAGAGGTCTCTTTTATAGATGTAAGAGACCTACTCATACATGGATAAGGAAATATAATCCTATTGATATAGATTGGCATTAATTATGGAGATTTCCTAATTGGATTAGGAAATAGTGTGCACTTTCCATTAGTCTTCTAGCTTGAGTAGGAAACTGCCCGTAATGCTTGGATCACGCCTGTGGGCCCAGATGAGTTGTTCCCGCGGTGGGATGTGCCTGTGCGGTCTTCCCGACCTGTTGGCCGGGTCGTGGATGAACCGTTCGGGAGGCATCAGGTGGACCAAACCGCTAGGGATGATGCTTGTCAGTAGTTGCAGAATAGAACCGCTCGGGCATGGGCTGATTTTGGGTGTATCAGTTGCCCCCCATTTCCAAGGTTGACTGGATGCTATATCGGGGCAAGTTTGGAAATCAGTTTGATGTTACTTGCCACTGTCTGAGTGCTTGGGGAAGTTGCCTTGGGGCTTCTGAGCCTGGTGAGTCCTCAGGAACTGGCTGAGAGTTGAGACCCAGCCTAGCTCGGGACCTTTAAGTGCTCGGTAAGTAACCGAGAGTTGAGACTCAGCCTACTTCGGAGTCTTTTTTGCTTGAGTTAGCTCCTAGGATGGTTATCTTCTGCCCGTAAACCTTCGTCAAGGCTGTGGGTAGAAGGATTTTACCATGTTGGAAAAGCCGACCTAAAGTGTATTGCTCTAGGGTCCTTTTTTTATGTTAACTACCCAGGATGGTTGTCTTTCGCCCGGCCAGTCTTCGTCAAGACTGTTGGGAGAAGAGCTTGACCATGTTGGTGGAGCCGACCTAAATCACGTTGCTTTAGGGTCTTTTTGCTCCTCTATCGTCGGCCAACCTAAGAGATTTTAGTCACCTCTATCGTCGGTCTGGACCTAAGTGGAGTTAATGCCTCTGAGTACTATAGGTGCTCGGGTTGTCCAAGATTTTGACTTGGTTATCTGCGAGGCCTGTAAATACCCGGTGTGATTACCTGTTTAGTTCACTGCGCCATCTTGCCCCCTAAGCTTTCGCTAAGACGAGGGTCTTACAGAGGCTATGATCTGTAGGTAACCGACTTGGAACATGGTGGTTGCAGGGTCTTTTGAAGCTTGCCATCATCAGCCACCTAGGGGGTTTGCCCCCATCGTCGGTTGGACCTAAGCGAAGCCGGTGCCTCGGGCGTGGCCCCGAGGTCTTTGGTGCCTGGGTTCGGAGCCCGAGGTCTTTTGTGCCTGGGTTCGGAGCCCGAGGTCTTTTTAGTGCCTGAGTTCGGAGCTCGAGGTCTTCTTATGCCTCGGGGTTAGGCCAGAGGTCTTTGAAAGGGCTCTCTGACAATCGGTGGAGCCTCATGTGGTGATCAGGCAAGTATCACTGTAGTCGGGCTCATCTAGACCGATGGAGACAGGAGGTCGGATCAGGATCGTCAGGCTTCTGACTTCTCTGTGCTGGAGGCAAAGTCGGAACTGCTTGATCCTAACCGACGTGAACTGGAGGTCGTGTCAGGGCGGCTGGACTCAGACCAATGTGAACTGGGGGTCGTGTCGGGGTTGCTGGACTCTGACCGCTGTGAACTGGAGGTCTGGTCAGGGCTGCCTGACCCTGATTGCTGTGAACTGAAAGAACTGTCTGAACTCCCGGGCTGATCTTGCTTTCGCTTACTTCTGGAGGACTTGTTGCATTCTTGTCCAGGGTCTTTGATCTTCAGAAATTCTTCAGTGTCAATGTATTTTCCAACCCTCTCTGCGAGTTCGACCAAGGTTACCGGTTGGTTTCTGTGGAACGACGTGGCGCACTTGGTGTGTTGAACTCCCGAGCAGAAGGCTATGATGGCGATTGTCTCGTTCAGATTGCGGATTTGAAGCTTCTGTTGGTTGAATCGGTCGGTGAACTCCTTGAGAGACTCATTATTCTGTTGTCTTACCGTCAGTAGCTGCATGTCTGGCTTTGGCTGCTCATGCATTCCGGCGAACTGGTTGATGAACTGCTTGCTGAGTTATTTGAAACTGCAGACCGATCGGGGCTCCAAGGAGTAGAACCACTGCATGGCCGGGCCTTTCAAAGTGCTGGGGAAGGCTAGGCAGTGTAGCTCATCGGAGTTGGTGGCTAGGGCCATCTGAGCCTTATAGGTTCGGACGTGGTCGATCGGGCTTCCCGAGCCGTTATATGAATCTAGCCGAGGCTGCTTAAATTTGCGCGGGATGGAGAACCTCGTGATCTGGCTGGAGAATGGTGACTCTGTCTCAGTATTGGCTTGATTCGGAACACGGTTTTGACCAAGCTTTTTGGCCACTCCGTCGATCTGCTTCTGCAAGTCCTGGATTCGGGCTTCCACTCCTTCCCGACCGGTATCTGAGGAACTGGTCGGGTTGGGGGAAGAGGCTTCTTCATGGCGGGGTGCTGTCCTCTGGGATCGGGCTCGGCTATGACCCGGGTAACCGTTCGCCTAGGGACAACTCGGCTCTTGACCGAGTGACCCAGGACTGATTCCCGGGCCATATGCTCCTGCCTTTCTTCTCGGGCAGCAGGCCCTTTGTTGACGTCTTTGGCATCCTTAACACGGGACGGGATGGCTCGGGCACGTTGTCTGGTCAAGATCGGTTCCCGACCGTACGCAATGTTCCCGGGTCGTTTCCTGGCCCCTGGAGGACTGCTTTGTTGGGCTAACAGGGCTTCGATCTGTCGCTGGATTTGACACTGGCCCTCCAGGAGTTGCATGAGGGTCCTCGGTGATCTGCTCATATGTCATGGCTGCTGCAGCCGGTGCCGGAGCCGTAGGAACATCCCGGTTGGACCATTGATCAACCTTCTTACCCTTCTTCGGTGGCATGACGATCAGTCAAGAGATTTGTTGATGAGAAGACTTGTCATTTCCCACAGACGGCGCCAAGCTGATGATGCCAGAATTTGGTAAGAGTAAATAGAACAGTTTAAGGAGAGAGAGAAAGACTATTTTTTGTATGTGGTTCGGCCCTGTTAATGAAGGTACCTACATCCACGAGTGTGTCTGAGCACGTTCACTAGCAGATCACCGGCGGGCCTGGTGAGCCAACAAAGAGGGGCGGCACTACCAGTAATACCGGCCGGGTGTATACGTATAATGGTGAATTATAGAGGTGCTGTGTAGACTGAGAAGTTGCGGCCCCTGCATGGGGGGTGAGAGGTCTCTTTTATAGATGTAAGAGACCTACTCATACATGGATAAGGAAATATAATCCTATTGATATAAATTGGCATTAATTATGGAGATTTCCTAATTGGATTAGGAAATAGTGTGCACTTTCCATTAGTCTTCTAGCTTGAGTAGGAAACTGCCCGTAATGCTTGGATCACGCCTATGGGCCCGGATGAGCTGTTCCCGCGGTGGGATGTGCCTGTGCGGTCTTCCCGACCTGTTGGCCGGGTCGTGGATGAACCGTTCGGGAGGCATCAGGTGGACCAAACCGCTAGGGATGATGCTTGTCAGTAGTTGCAGAATAGAACGCTCGGGCATGGGCTGATTTTGGGTGTATCAGTATGTGATATATATATAAGTTGTAATTATGATTGTTATGCTATAATTGTACATGATATACTTGGATATATATATATATATATATGTGTGTGAAGTACGTTGTTAAATCAATTGTTACGAGACAAGTATGTTAGATACTAATACGATGTATTCATCAGAAGTAAAAGAGAAGAACTATACGTGAACGACTATATAGCTATGTGTACGCTGTGATGGATAATTGATTATGGAATGTTAGTTTGCACGTTTCATATATCAATGTTGATTTTATGAGCACGTTATTATTATTACTTTGATAACCATGTCTAAAGGTGCAAATGAGAATAAAGAGCATGTTAAGGGTTTCATTTATATATCTTGCCTGATAAAGTTATATTATCAAGATTCATGTAACTGAATATCACATCACTGTGTCAGTACACGCAGTCAGTGTTAACGACTCTGGCCACTTGAGGTCGTGAGTTGAAGTAATAGGGAGTCTTGGAAAGTGTGAGTTGATACAATTGAGATTCTTGTATCGTGAGTCAAGAGTCGTTATGATTTGGAAACCTTTGGAGATAATAAAGACACATGATAACGGGACAATATGATTGTGATACAAAATATCGTGATTGTAATAGTAAGAGAACAGTTTGAGCTTTTATTGTGCCAGTCGTCCGTGTGAAATGTCGGAGATGGTACATGCGTCTGGGTTTACCGTCGTACTGCTTAGCAATTAGTGCTCTAATGTACTGGTCGTCCGAGGAGCTTTGTCGGAGATAGTACAGACGTTGTGTGAGTTTTCCATTGTATTGTATATCATGCGCTAGTTAGTTACTAATGTGTCATCCGCCTTGGTGAGCTTGCCGGGATGGTACACATGGTGAGTGCGCTTTGCCACCATGCTTGCCTATTCGCAGTTAGTATTCTGACGTGCAGCTCGTCTGGTGGTGATTCACTAGCGAGGGAATAGACAAGTAAGCCAATTTCACCATCGTGCTATTTTGGATTAAGTGAAGATACACACCCCAGCGCCAATGCCCGTAGGTCGTGATAAAACAAAGTATGAAATGAATATCAGAGTTCGCGGTAGAAGCATGGGTTGTATTATGAAAGCAAGTTCAGAACAAGTTGTCATCATGGGTCCTATAACCCGACGTATTGAGTTGCATTGGTTGGGGAATTCATATCCCGGAGTTTGGATTTGGATTCATTGAGTACACATTTACATATACAAACATAATGAAAATGAGAAATGAAATGATACGAGATAAGTCGATGTGATTATCAGAACCAGATGATCATGTTATGAATTATATTATCCCGTTAATTGATTAATGGTAGATGTTTGGTAATTGCCTTATATGTTAGTTGATACCTTTGCTATGTCTGTGTAAGTAACATCAATTGATAATGGATTAACCGCATCCTAAAAAACAAAGTAATGACGTGAGATGAATAGTTGGTATATATATATATTGGTAGTGAATATACTTATGAATGCCTACTTAGCTTCGTTGCAAAGCTGATGGCATATTACGCCTGGACATCCGATGTCCTAATTTCCTTGCAAGTTGGTCAGAGGACAACTCAGTCTTGAGAGTAAGATGTTAAAGAACATTAGAAGTGTAGTGCTTGATTGAAGACCAAAGAAAGCCGCCAGCGTCATGTGTTTATAGTAATCTGTTGTACTAGTATTGAGACCAATGACTTGTAATCGTTTAAATTGTTCAAATTGAAGTTTAAGTTACGATTAGCTTTCTCTCCTTATTATCATGTTATTTATAGTGGACAATACTATTTTCATCAAGTCATTCCCTATGAGTCGAAGGAAATTTTAAAATTTTCCTATTTTTGCTACTCCAGAGCGTGACATTATGGGGCATAAATTTTGATTTTGGTGTAATGGCAAGGTACTAAAATATGTAAATATTTGGCTATAGTATTGGACGTGTTATTCTTGAATATGATTGGTCCACAAAGACAATGACCGATCACATTAAAGAACAGTCCACATTTCACCCAAATCCGTTCCTCTTAATAATGAGCCAAGAACCAACTTCAAAATCCACAGGTTTATGTATATGTTATTAACCCCCATGGCAAATCCCTTTGAAAATTAGTACTCCATTAAATAAACATGCCAAGGGCTTCAGATTTTTACCTTAGCCCACGTCCCACAGCTTAGAATGTCAACTTGACTTTGGCATGTACATGGGACACTATAACTGATGCATGGCAGTAAAATTACTTTGCCCAATCTTCCATCTTGCATTGTCCCAAATTTCATGTTAAAGCACGACAAAAGACAAGGTAAGCATTGTAGACCCTTATAAAATCCACTACACGGGTTATTTCTAAGACTTTGTTTGGTATGGAGACTCCTGACAAAAGAAAAAAAAAAAGAGAGGGGAGGGGGGGGGAACCCTTATTCCCTAGAATCTAAGTAACCCTGCAAAAATAAATAAATAAATAAGATTGATCGCATTAATGACCCAAACTTTTATTTGCACCAATCATTACTCAAAACTTTAATCACCTACAAAGGGGGAAAATAAAAAGAAAATTCAGCACTACGTCCACAACAGAGATATCAAAACTGTGGAAGGCAAACTTGACTAAACGCTGAGATCACAAGTTAGCACATTATACTAGTACCTCTGCGTGAGCTGGGCAAAAATTCCAACACCTGCTGAACTAAGAAGATAAGATTGTCGGATCAAAGTTGGACTTGCACTTAACAAACTTAAAACTAATTTTCTTTTGCTTCCCAGATATGAAATACCTCAATCAATGTCAACCAGTAATGCTGTGCTGCTATGTAGCATGGACACTTCAATTTTGGTGCCATCTCCGTTTCGGCCAGCAACACTCATTGAAGGCATGTCGCCACATGCCAGACATGGTAAAAAAAACGTCTTAAATTTTTTAGCATTGAACCCGTGCTCGACATGGGAGTCAACTATACGCGACATGGTGTATAAGTAAATGATTTACTTGAGAATTTTGGAAACAGGAGTGGACACGGCACGATATATTGTATATTAAATTGGGAAATTTTGTGATAAACCCCTTAAAATTAGTGTATAGTTTGTAAAACCCAACAAAAGTTATTTTTTAATATAAACCCAAAGTGTTGATTTATTTTAAAGCTAAACCCCTTCTTTTTAATTTTTTTTTGTTTTTATGACAAATCTTACCCCCACCACTACCACAATCATCATCTTCATCACCAGCACGATCGCCACCGTCGCCGCCACCACGCCATTCTATGGCCACCGCGCCACCACCACTGCCATCACAGCACCATTATCACCACCATCGCAGCACCACCATCGAAGCACTACCACCCTCACCACAGTGTCCACTATGCAGCACCACCACCATCGCCACCATCATAGCACCACCACCCCACCGTGTCCACCAGTGGAGCACCACCACCATCGCCACCACGTCTACCATCGTAGCACCAGCACCAGCACCATCATAACAGCACCACTACCATCGTCGTCACCATCACCATTACCATCACCATCACCATCACCACCATTGTCACTGCATCACCACCACCACCACCACCACCACCACTACCACCACCTCCCCCTTAACAGCACAGTTCATAACCACAACCATTGCAGCACTACCATGACCACCATCAGAGCACCACAATATTATCTGTTTTTGCAAACAGATAATATTATCTGTTTTCAAAAACTGAGAATTTTTCACAACCTCCACCATCGGAGCACCTCCACCACTGCACCACCACCACCACTTCCCCTTTAACAACACAGTTTATAACCACATCCATCACAGCACCACCATGACCACCACTAGAGCACCACAATATTATCAGTTTTTGCAAACAGATAATATTATCTGTTTGCAAACAGATAATATTATCTGTTTTCAAAAACTGAGAATTTTTCACAACCTCCACCACTGCACTACCACCACAACCACTGCACCACCAACACCACCACCACCACCACCTCTCCCTTAACAGCACAGTTCATAACCACATCCATCACAGCACCACCATGACCACCACTAGAGCACCACAATATTATCAGTTTTTGCAAACAGATAATATTATCTGTTTGCAAACAGATAATATTATCTGTTTTCAAAAACTGATAATTTTTCACAACCTCCACCACTGCACCACCACCACCACCTCCCCCTTAACAGCATAGTTCATAACCACATCCATCACAGCACCACCATGACCACCACTAGAGCACCACAATATTATCAGTTTTTGCAAACAGATAATATTATCTGTTTGCAAACAGATAATATTATCTGTTTTCAAAAACTGATAATTTTTCACAACCTCCACCACTGCACCACCACCACCACCTCCCCCTTAACAGCATAGTTCATAACCACATCCATCACAGCACCACCATGACCACCACTAGAGCACCACAATATTATCAGTTTTTGCAAACAGATAATATTATCTGTTTTCAAAAACTGATAATTTTTCATAATCTCCACCACTGCACCACCACCACAACCACTGCACCACCACCACCACCACCACCTCCCCCTTAACAGTACAGTTCATAACCACATACATCACAGCACCACCATGACCACCACTAGAGCACCACAAAACAAATAATATTATCTGTTTTGACAATATTATCTGTTTTCGAAAACAGATAATTTTGCACAACCACCACCACCACCACCATACCCCTATAACAGCACAGTTCATAACCATTGCGATCACAGCACCACCACAACCACTACCAGCAGCACCACAATATTATCTGTTTTTGTAAACAGATAATATTATCTGTTTTCTACAACAGAATTTTGCAGCCCACCACCACCAACACCACCAGCACCACACCACCACCACCACTACCGCACCGCGCCACCATCACCATTTGTATCATCGTTGTCATCGCCGTCGCCGTCGACATCACCCCATCCTCACCTCCATTACCATCATCATCACCACCACCATCACAGCACCACCACCACCACCACCATCCTCACCACCACTATCATCATCGTACTAATCACTTTTGCTGTGTAGGAGGAGATGGCATTTTCGGTTTCTTAGCAAACTAGGTCATTTTGGTTGGAGAAGGGGTTATTGAGTTAAATATTTGGGTCTTGGATTTTATGTAGCCTTGTATTAATTTTAGGGTGCTATGACTGAGTGCCCCTATTAAATTAAGAAACATACATATTTATTTGCCATATCCTACATTTTTAGGATTTGTCGTATCCGTGTCGAGTGTCTTATCTGTCCTATATTATGCACAATTGGGTGGAAGGTATCTATATTGTATTCTACAAGGATTAAATATGAAGTGATCTTCTCCCATTTTTCTCATAATAAAAAGACGAATAAATTAAAGGGCATTTAAGAAATATTAAATAGCTTGACCATAGAATAACCTTTATTGTTCAGTTGGCTAATGTTCCCATCTGTTCCAATGATTTCCCAGCAAATATAATTTCTGCAAATAGTCCGCAAGAAATTACAGCTTCTTCCCTGTGATTCTTTTCTCAGTTTCCCCTACAATCTCTTATTCTGGCAACTGCCTATGTCTGTGTAATCAACCTATGCATTTCAAGGGGGTCAAAGGCTACAAGATTCAGTTGAACAAATGAACAAATCCTGAAACATACCAAACCGAATCGAATTCCGTTTGCTTAATTGTAATTAACTTGAGGCATTCAAATTGCAAATGCATATCATTTAAGGACAATTGTTAGCTGCATCAGGAAAAAGTAACAGAGTGGACCACATGTCTCAAAAAATTAAGGCTAAAAAACATTTTAGTACCTGTAATTGCATTACAGTTTCAGTTTAATTACCATTTAACTACACCAAAGTTACACTCAGTGCCCTCCACGTGGTCCACCATTCCATCACATTCAATGGATGCTATCAACGATTGTCCTTAAATAACACATACCTGTAAATTGACGGCTTAAGTGTTCCAATTAGTAATACAAGGCCCAAAATGAATTTTTGGTGTAATTACAGGGTGGTACTAATAATTTTAGCCATATGAGAAAGACTGAAAGAATATGCAATGGAACAGTGTAAAAAAATTAGTAGACTCACCAGTTTATAGCAGCTAAAGAACCAAACTGTGTACTCTTCCATGCCAAATGACCTATAACAAGCCCCTGAGGAAAGCAAGTGAATAACTATGGCAACAAACAGAAAACCAAGACTTACACTCGTGTACAGAACAGGAAACTGTATTCCCAAACTGCAGCTCAACGAACCCGCAATGAATAGACAATTGGTGTCGGAAATTCTTACTCATCAAGAAAGGGCATGAGTTAGTCAGTTTGTATTCCCGATATCTCATATGCCCAAAAGTTGTCCAACCACCACACTTGATCCCTAACAGTTCAGCTCATTCTCAGGCTCCAACCATATGTTCACAAGTATACAACTACAACAAACAACCCAACCAACCACATACATAATCCATCAAGCAGACTAGCAACAGCTAGAATTACAAGGAAGAAAAATCAACCCTGATGACTTGAAAACGTTGCGAGCATTATATGTATACCAAGCGGGCAGAAGCAAAGAATATTTGATATATATATATACATGTGTATAATGTGTATACACACGCGCACACATATCTATGTATATGTATATATATATAGCACATCTCTGATTATATTTTATATGTTTGTAGTCCAGTTCAGCATCACAAACTAATTTATGTCCACTGCAAAAGCACTTGTAAAAAAATGTTGGCTTTATATAATAAGATGGAAACTTATAATTAGCCACACCAACCTGGTTTACGTCAGTCCAAAAGTAACTAATATTTCAATTCCAATTCAAACGCAGACAGTTGAAAGACTATATTGGGAAAAAGAATGTAGTAGAGATGTAAGAGGAAAAAACGAAAGAAAATGAAGGACAGAGAAATGGAAAGGCTCAATAATTGTCCAGCGTCCATTGCAAAATTCTAAGTTGCATTTCTACCAAAATACCTTCAATACATGAAGCATGATTCGTGTACATGCCTTCAATCAAAACATTTTTGCTCAAGACTATACAGACTTTTTGACAATAAGTAATATAGCCCCATCCCACTGGACAGATTAGATCAGGGGACATTAGCATCAAAGCTTTACGACAGAATTGAAACAAGGCACAGGTGTTAGTAATAACTCTATTTTTGGCTGACATTTAAGCAACATGTTGCACACAATTTGGCTTTCTGGAAAAAAAATGCGACTCTTGCTCAAGCTCAAGAGAGCAGTATATGGTAAGAACAAGCTCATGGCTCATACAATGAGCAGTCATAAGAGCATCAGCAAGCATCCTCAGCAAAACTTGGGCAACTTATGAAACAGTCCGGCCATAGCAAACAGAAGCAATATAAAGATTTTTTGCCCATTTCTCCTGCAAGAAACCACCATAGAGAGATTTAATCTTCCAAAATTGAGTGAAAAACACAATAAGTGAAGTGAAATAGCGCCAGTTTGGATTGGCTGTGGCTTTTGCGTGAAGCAAAGAGCTAATCACAAGGGCACATTGGCAAAATGGGAATTAAGAAAATTTATTAAAACCTCTAATCTGCTTCACGCATCATGTTTCAGAGTCAGCCAAAACGGGCTTTTGGGTGGTCTAAAAGAGCTACCCAAAAATTAATAACACATGATAATGTGTTTTTGGCCCCAAACGTGCATTTGGAAAGTGATCCAAACAGGCCCACAGAATATCTGAATAACCGACCTTGACATGCGTGCTCGGAAAAGCAGAAGTCCGAAGTGTCTCTTGTGTTTCATCTGAAGGTTTTCTTCTTGGGACGCTAAGAACAAGAGCAGCCTGGTCCGACGTTGCTGCGATTGATGTGATGCGATAACCGCTGTCCCACCTCATATGGACACCGTCACTTGGATATAGAAAATCTAGTTCTACAACCTGAAATAAATCAGAGAAAAACCCATCAGAGCCTTTTCTTGCCAACAGAAATGGAGTTCTGATAGAGCAAAGGACCAAGAAACCCAACAAACCTGATCAGAAAATCCTGCCCCCCGAGACATAACAATTGCCCATCTACTTCCAGCTGTAGCCATGGCAGTGACATAGAATCCTTCCTTCCATTTTTTATTTATCCACTTGAATGGAAATGACTCACTGACTTTATAGGATTGCTGTAAGTACTGGGTACCTGGATATCAACATAACAGAAATTAGAAATTAAATAAAGAATAATATTATGTGGAACTTACTATCCTACTACATGAAGGTAGTAGGATAGAATTTTGTTCAATTTTAAAGAGAAAAGTCTTAAAACCTCTGTAGATGCTTGATATACATCAACATTGTGGGGCCCATTTTCTAACAGCTTAACTTCAGCTTTTAGAGTAGATGGTGGTATGAAAGCCTTGTTTATGGGAGGTCATGGGTTCAACTCTCCATCCCCACGTTGATGTGCATATTTGAACATTGTTATTTACCTCCACTACGATGGACTTTACTTTGTTGGTTCTCCACGTGCGAGATGGAGTCGCACGTGAGGGAGGGTGTTGTTCACAATCACATGCTCGTTAAAACGAGAGCATTTAAGCAATTTACATTGGTGTCCTCATTTTAATGTGGCATTTGTTGTCCAAAACAATGTGCATACTTTTGGACATGTATATGCGGACATATCTATTTATATATATTTATATCTTAAAGAGTAATAAGACTAACTAACCCTTAGACATTACTACTAATGATCTCCCATCAGTAGCCCCTGCTATTGCACTGATGTAGTAATTCTTATCCCACTGCTCCATAATCCACTCCTTCAAGAGGAAAAGAGAAGCCCAAATTAGAAAGGTTTAGTTCAACTGTTACATAGAACTTACACATACCATAGTAAACACACAGCACATTGAGGTCGAAATATACAAACAATTAACATAATAGCATATGCCAATTATCATGCAAACGTGCACATTCAAAAGGAACAAACATCAACCTTGTGAAGAAAATGCGGTGAGAGTTCATAAACTTGAGTAGAGAAGCCAGTGCCAGCATCCATGATTAGGGCCCACAGATTTGAACACGATGCTACACTACTGATAAACAACCCATCTTCATTTCCTTTCTCTATATGTTGAGAAAGCCTCATATCTGTCACGTTATAATGATATCTACAGCAGAAAAAGTTTTCCAATTAATCTATTATACTTCCCATAATTAGAACCAATATAATCTTTCAACTCAAAACACATGCCTTTGTTTCATAGGTCGGCGAGCGTTGTAAACACTGATCCATTGAGTTGCAGGCATTCCCATTCGAATCTTCTTCTTTGGCTGTTCATCGTCTTCCTCCTCCATCGTTAATCGTCCTCTTTTATGTCCAATAAGCTTCATTACAAGTAAAACCTAAATTAGAGACACTTTCAATAACATAACAATGTCATTTAGACAAGATCTATAGTACCTTCTGAGCACCATCAGTGTTAATTGGCCTGATAGCTGGATTTGTACCAACTATCCCATCAAAAAGTGAGATGTACTTTGCATAGTTAGGTTCCTCGTCAAACTTCAAGTTTACTACATACTCTACAAACTGTCGAAAAGGAGAAGGACAAAAGCTACAAAGAGTTTCGGGAGAAGTTGCCATCTTCTTCTTGCAGACAAGAAACCCTTTATTCTCTCCCTGATGAAAATATTGGGTCAGAAAAATATACCGATGGTCATGGATGTCAAATCGTGAATCAGTTTGGCAACATTAAAAATCGTGAATCATTTTGAATCGTGGATAGAAAGATTCACTTTTCTTTAGAAAACAAATAACAATGTATATTGTATAATATATGTTGTATTATTGTATACATATAAGAACGCAAAACACTTGTACAATGCTCAAAATGAACAAAGTTACGATATAATACAAGTTCCATGCAATATCAAGGGTCAAAATGTTGAAAGTTTTCCACTTAAAACTTCAAAGTTGAAAATTATGAATCATGAATTGTATCGAGTCGTATGAAACTCGAAGTTACTCGTGAATTGACAAATTCTAACCACCGTGTTGACGGCACGGAAGAAGACCTATGCAGTTTGAAAAATGCTAACCTGGTATCCTTGCCAAGGTAGCCGGCCACGAAGAAGAAAAACCAGGGTGTAAGCAAGAGATTCTAAATCATCCCTCCTGCTCCCTGTTCTACCTAGATGAGCATGCACACTTGCGTAGCGCATTGTTCCCCTGCAGCACCAAAAATGATAAAACCACTGAGAATTGACATCATGTAAAAAGAAGACATTACCCAAAGGGTAAAAAGCAAGCAAATGATATTCAAATAGTCCCTTGTGTTACCTAAAAACATCTGGTCGTTGATCATAATCTACATGCATGCCAGTTGAACTATCTCGCCACTTAGTAGCTGAGATGTCAAAACAGGTGATAAGATAATGAGACATTAAACATCCTTCTGAAGTTAGATTATTACATAATTGTCTTACTGCAGAGCATGGTTTCAGATTCAGTCAATTCAAGAGTTGATTCAAATTTCGTACAATCCGATACAAAACAATAAGCTATATGATCCACACTCAAAATCTTGAACTTTGACGCTTGAATTTTAAATGGAAAACTTTCCAAATTTTGAGGCTTAATTTGCATGAAACTTCTGTGAAATTGTTATTTTGCTCATTTTAAGCAATATTCATCCATATATTATCATGTACTTTTTCAAATAGTGAATCTTACAATTCACAATTCATAGGTTTGACAAACCGATTCACGATTGGAAAAAAATGTTGCAGAGCACGCCAATATTTACTCGTACCTAATCCAAGATCAACAAGAAACAATCTTTTCTCCTCAGGTGTTCCTGGTGGACCAAGTAAAAAGTTTTCCGGTTTCACATCTCCATGCACGTATCTGCCAAAAACTGCAGTAGTCATATACAGTGCCATAGTGGAAAGTACACACGCAGATGTAGGATTCAAGATGGATATTAAACATAGCATAACAAGGCTAACTAGCCTAAATAGGCGAGCAGGTCAGGAATACAGTGGTCATATAATGAAGGGTTGGGCAGTAGATGACGTAAGAACAGAAGATTGTGATCTTATTTTTATTTTTTTAAAAAATAGAAGATTATGATATCCCACCGTAGAATACACTGGTCTCTGAGCATACAAGAGACCTCTGCCAGTTTGAGTTGGAACAATTTAACTCCCCGTATAATTGGTGGTTGCGGGTTCAATCCCCTCAACCCCGTACCATCAAAATATATATATAGACACGTATGTACATAAAAGAAACACGCTCCCAAGTTCCACCAACCCCCCAATAAAACCACTAAAAGTACTGGTTACTTAGATTGATCATGTCAGCCTCTTGTACGCAGAAACTTATGCCAGTTAATCACTCAAGTTATTCAATCCAACAACTTCCCATTTTACATAAAAAACAAGAAATTTTCTTACTTCCCTTTTTTTTGACAGATCAAAGAAATAAAACTCATAATCACAACTAGAAGTAAAGGTTCACCCTTTGGAGTGCATCTTCTCTAATATAGAAATTGCCTCAATAGCAATGCATGCAACCATCTCAGTGGACATCCTGATTTTGACAAAAAGAACATAAGCTTCAGATATTTGTGAATGATTCAAGTAAGCAGATGCTAACGAGGAAACCTGTGTTTTCAGGAATTAATTTGAGGGAAAAAAAAACTCACGTGTGGGATTTGTTATTCCAAACATCCCATAAACTAGGCCCAAGCATATCCATTACCTGCAAAAATGGTTCGAAGCTTTTGTCTTAACAAAACATTTGGATGAAGTGCTAGATATACCGTCATTATATTCAAACTACTTATAAAATTCAAATATTGAATGCCACACCATGATATAGTAATCTCCTTGCCGACCCTTATAATGTACGTGTGGCACACCATGAATTCCACCAAGCACACTGGCCAAATGAGAAGTCAAATAACACAACCATATTTTCAGTCAAATGCCAAGATGAGATTAGAATAAAGATTACAAACATGAAGAGAGAGAGAGAGAGAGAGAGAGAGAGAGAGAGAGAGAGAGGGATTTTCAGTCAAATGCCAAGATAAGATTAGAATAAAGATTACAAAACATGAGAGAGAAGAAGAAGAAGAAGAAGAAGAAGAAGAAGAAGAATGACTCACTTATAAACTTGCCACTCATATGGAGGACCATAATTACATCCTTTGCTGCTTCTGTGCTCAAATTTCAATGCTACCTGATATTTTTGGCAGAGGATAAGTAGGTTAACAGGATATCATTGATGACCTATCATCATATTGGTTTGTTTTCTTTTTTCTTTTCCCTGGTTAGGCCAGGACACCATAATGCATTTTGAGCTGAGGCCAACTCCTTATGCACACAGTTAGCCAAAAGCCACTAACTCCTTATGCACGTAATTAGCCAAAAGGAACATGAATTGGCTGGCTGGGAATTGAAAGGCCAATTTGGGTTGACTGAGACTTTGCGTTTACGCATAAGCAAAAGTAAAAACACTAATCACAAGTGACCATGGGAATTAAGAAATATTCATTAAACCAAATCTGCTTTCGAAACCACATTTGGGGACGTGCTTCAGCCCTAACATGCTTTTGGGGACTAAAATGCTTCTTAAAATTTATTCAAACAGAAGAATATAGGTATTTTGGATTGAGACAGCACATATGGGTCCACACGTGCGTTTGAAAAGTGATTCCAAACAGGAACAAACTCCAATCCCAGCCAACTCATCCACCCTTAGGGGCTCGCCCTGATAAGTAAATTTGATACCTCTATAGCTCCTCGGCCAGTTCTTTCATCAAGCGAAACATGAGAATTAATGCGACGACCAACATACACTTGTCCAAATCCTCCCTTTCCCAATTTTCTTTCAACTTTGTATGATGGGGAACCACCAACTTGGACCTGTTGTAAGAAAGCCAGAAAACATAAGTAGATTGCAAATATTCATGGTGGCATTCCCAAGACCCCCTGGAGCATTATCACATTCATTGTCACCATTGCCATGAAAAATCTTCATTTTACTTCAACAGTTCTAGTTTGTATTCTATAATTTAATACAATATCCAAAATCTAAATTACCGGAGGCACAAAACAGCATACGAGTAACTTGCAGTGATATCCAAACAGAAGCCATGCCTATCTTATGCTTCATTTTCCTCGAAGAGAATCAAAACAACAAGAGCTCATCATTCAATATACCGCCAGAATAATCAAGGTACGGAATGGTGGAAATTCCAATATTACATTTCTCACTCTAAGGAGCCAAAATGGTTTTAGCTTACAAGTGCAAGTAAAGCATTTTGACAAACTAATTAAACTTGCATCTAACAAAGTGACATCTCATTTAATCTTGAAAATGTTAAATTCAACCAGAAGTTTATTGTAATCAACAAAATGAACATCTCCACCTTCATTCTAAGAACTTAAAAACAATAAAATATGATTCCACCAAATTTCAAAACAAAAACACAATTTTTAGAAACCACAATAATTATCTGCAGCACAGAAGTCATAGGAAAAAAAAAAAAAGACACTTCAGATTATCAAGAAAACTCATTCTTGAGAATTAGGTGTTAAGAATATTGAACCCACAAAATTAAAAATGTTACCCTGAACTAAAACAGTGAAACTCTTTGCTTTGAGGTGAGTATTTAATCTTGAAAGAAAAAAAAACCCTAAAATTCTTCTTTCACTTCTGTCATTTTCCCAACAACCAAACAGCAGAACTTGTAACAGACACTATCCAAAAGAAAAAGGCAAAGCATTATTTGTGCATTTTATATACAAACCACGGAGCTCTCTTTGGTACAACCAAGTGGTCTGATTGTACCTATGTCCCTTTGTTCCCAGGTCATAAAAGTTTGTTCCAAGGAAAAAAAAAAATTTGCTCCTTGTTCCGTGGTAAACATTTGTTCCATCAAAACCACTTTATTTTCTATCTGGAACAAACTTTTGTAAACTTGGAACAAACTTTTATGAGCAGAGAACAAAGGAACAAACTTTTATAACCAGAGAACAAAGGGATATAGGTGCACCAATTGGTTGTACCCAAGAGTGCTCCAGACCACACACCCCAGTTAAACTCTTACTTTCCGGTGAGCAATTAATCTTAAAAATCAAACAATACAATATATCGCGAGAGAAAGACAAAAACCCTAAAATTATTTTCTTTCAATTTTCTCATTTTCCTAACAAATCAGAACTTGTCACAAACACTATCCAACAGAAAAAGGCAAAGCATTATTTGTGCATTTTGTGTATAGACCACACACACACGCATACACACATACACACACACACACACACATATATATATATATATATAAACCTTCTCAGGAAGTGGAGCAGCTCCGCCACCTTCATCATCGGCACACACACACTTATCCCCACTCCGGGCGGCGCTGTCGTTCTCATCATCCATCTCCTTCTCCCCAACCTCAACCTCAACTACCCGAACCACTTCTCTCTCCTCCAACTCCTTCAACGGCGTCGTTTCACTGCTCGAAACCTTCACAACAACATCATCATCAACAATCACCACCGGAGGCGGAGTCTTGCTCGCTGCTCGTCTCCGGAGAGTCTGTACAGTTGCGGAGGCGATCGGAGTCGGTGGCTTCAACGGCGATCGGAGTTTGCGAACGCCGCTACGCAGTTGGGGCATGTCGGTGACCCATCAAGTTACTGAAATACCTAGAATGACCCTGACGAGGGTTATAGAATACAGCCGACAAATGGATCGCTGTGTGAGAGTTGAAAAGGGGCAAAAGTGGAATCGGAGAAATGTCGGAACAGATATAGGGACGGACACGCGTGTATACAGTGTGTGTGTGTGTGTAGAGAGAGAAGGGGATAAAAAGAGAGACAGAGAGAGAGAAGTTAATAGGTTTTGATTGTGCGAATTCAGAGATCTGTGGAGGGAAATGAAAAGAATGGCTCCAAAGAGAGAGAGAGAGAGGGTAACGCTCTGCTGGCGATTTTTACTATTTATTCTTTCAATAATGAGCAATGATAGATGCACAACAAAAACCCACAACCAATTGCACAACGTGCTTAAAATTGTTGGACTTAGTGCTGAAAAAGCTGTACACACAAAAAGACAAAAAAAAAAGGGTGTACAGCTTTTTCAGCACAAAGTCCAACATTTTTAAACAGGTTGTGCAATTAGTTGTGAATTTTTGTTGTGCATCTATCATTTCTCTTCAATAATATTAGGCATACTGCACACAATACCATCCATAACACGTGTTAAATATATGTAATTTGTACTTCTCAAAAAATACAATCACTGTATAAAAAATTCACATAGCACAAAATACATACATTTAAAGCATATGTTCTGGTTGGTGTTGAGTACAATGCATTATTGTCTTTCTTTTTTTGGTACTTATATTTGGGTTAAAAGAGTAATGCAACACTCATATCATCCCGCGCAAGCTGGTCCGGACACCCCCGATTACCAAAAAAAAAAAAACACTCATACCATCTACTTCACACCTAAAAACTCACACATATTCACAATCATTCCTGATGGACTCCATAGTGTTCATGGACCCTATAGTGACACTTAGCAGTTATTGTGAATGGATGTGAGTTTTTGAATATGTGTGAGTTTTTAGGTGTGAATTGAGTGTGGGTATAGCTTTACTTTTTTTTTTTTTTTTTGGCCAAAACATCAATACCTATAATTAGAACAAATACAAGTACAGGAAACAAAAAATGACTATCCTACAACACATGGATAGCCTTTGGCCAACAACAACAGAAAATCAATTGAGGGACAATGTCCCCTCATCATGCTGAAAAGAAAAAAAGAAAAATACAAGAACATGCCCTCGTGCACCTAAAAAAGGCAAACAAAGAAGGTTTATACCCCCATGCTTAGAAGCTATGGGAAACCTCATCTACTGGAATACCACATTACCACCTTGGACGGGTAAGAGGTCACGATCGTCGCTTTCCTCGAAGAGAGAACTTAGATATGTCGGAACTAGTGTAAGAATCTCAACTTCAAACAAACAGCGTTAGATCTGTAAAAAAACATCTTCAAATATGAGAAAAGTATACGAAAACAACATTCAGAAAGAAAGGAGAAAAGGGGAGGAGGACCAGCCAAGGAAAGTGGGAAGTTGTGGAGGTGTGGAGAAATGGGAGGGTTGTGGCTGCGACTCTAAAGGGTTAGACTAAACCAATCGCTTTTCTCTCTCTTAGAATCCCCAAGAGAAAAGCTCTCGTCCCCAGCCTTTACTCATTGGGTTAATTGTGTTATAAGAGCATCAAGAATTGATGAACAACAAATTTAGTGGAATTATCATTTGTACGTTAATAATGGGGTAGCTTGTATAATTTTGTACATAATTGAACCTTAAGTTTAAGAGTAATGCTATATTTTTTCAAATTTTTATTCAAAAAGTGCTTCCCAAATGAAATAGCAGTGAGACCAATAGTGTGCCGCATCATTTGGGAAGCACTTTTGGAGTAGAAACTTAAGAAGCATAGCATTAGTCTAAGTTTAATGTATGATTAAGTTTCACTATTGTACAGCCAAACGACACAGTCCCACCACCACATGGCACACACCATGTTGTCTCATTCCTAAACACTCCCAAACGACACACATTATGTCGTCCCATTCCCAAACACTCCTGAACGGCACACATTGTGCCGGCCCACACCCAAATGACACAGTGTAAGTCGTTTGAGACCCTTTTTGTTTTTTGTTTTTTTTAGTGCAGAGCTTTCAAACGATGTCTTTTTGTCCCAACCAACTTTGAGAGTGTCGCTTAGTCTCTACACCATTGTAAGAGCATCTCTAGAAGACTAGCTATTTTATTTTTGAGACAAAATAGCTAGTCAGAGAGAGTTTTATGTGCTCTAGTAGGCTAGTTACATGGCTAGTCATTTTAACATTTGGTTTTTTGACTAGATATATTTGTCTAGTCAAGATGACTCTCTATATTCTCTTTTCAAATCTCAACATTTAAATCTTTCATTATTTAATTGACACAAAATCTCAACATAGAAAATATTTGGCCTTAATGGTCAATTTGCCTAAAATTGAATATTTCCTAGATGCAAAATTAATTTGGCCTTAGTGGTCATTTTAGGTTTATAATTTGGTTGTTTGGTAATTTCAGATCACATCTATCTACCTCAAGTGACTAAGTTACTATAAATAGTAACTTGAGTCTTCTTTGGCAAAGTTTGTTTAAGCCTTAAGGCATCTTTCAAGGAACCTTTGCATTACCAAACAAGCCTCATTAATTTTGTAGATTATGGCGTGTTTAACAAGGCTTATTTGACCCTTAAGACATCTTTTAAGTTCTTGAGCATTTTGAGAGGTGGACGCGATCTCCAGGAGTCTTTCTACACGTCTTTTCAATCATTGAGGACTACCATACTGGTGGGCTACTAAATCTGTTAGTTGACAAAATGTGGTGTCTACACTATCTTACCTCACCGGTGAGCTCCTCGGTGACTACGGGTGGGACACTACTAGGCTTTCAGCTGATCAAGAAAACTTCACCAAGAATTGTGAGCTATAGGTGATCCACTATAGATGGGCTATGCTTGGAGCTCTTAGGTGCATCTTCCCTAAACTCTTGGCACGTAACGGTACCAAGTTTAATAAGGCTGTTTGGTTCAAGGTTGGATCCCAAACTTTCAGCGAGGGTGGATTTCACTATTTGTGTACACACAAGTTATTTGGGAAACACAAGTTATCTTGATGGGAGCTATTGAGGGCTACTGAATAGCAGGTGGACCACTTGGTGAGGTGATTGACCCACTCTACCCATTGGAAGCTTAGACCCATTAGGCCTTGTAGATGATCTTGAGGGTTTTGATGAGTTGAAGGTAAAGGAGATCAAGAATGGCAGACTTGTCATGTTCTCAATGTTTGGGTTCTTCGTTCAGGCCAGTGTCACTGGAAAAGGTCCATTAGAGAACCTAGCTAACCACCTTGTTGACCCAGTCAACAACAATGCCTGGGCCTATGCCATAAACTTCGTTCCCGGAAAGTTAGTGAGAAGATAAGAGATAAAATTATTAAATGGCGAGCCAATTGAAGGATATTTTTTCAATCCGGGTGTGAAGTAAATTAGTTAAATAAATTCTAATGTTCCGAATTTTTTTCACTTTGACTTAATATTGTTGGCACTCTGCTATAAGGAATAATGCTACCTACTTCCCACCCAAAAATCTACATGCACTGACAATCACTTCTGATAGACCTCACATTACCATTGGATCCCATAGTTCCACCCAGGCGTGCATAATTGTGAGTATTTGTGAAGTTTTGAGTGTAAAGTGGGTTTGACCATAGCATTACTCCTGAAATAAGTCATTTTGTTGCTTTGAGCATTACTATCCCAACTTAGTAATTGTCTAAACTATTCCATTTAAATTCAAGTGCCCTAAGTGATAGAATTGTTATAGAAAAACCAAAATAAAAAATTAATTAATTTATTAAAAATACCAAAGTGTATTTAAGCAAAAAAAATGTTTTTGTTTTCCTTAAAAACTTATATATGATGGTATCTATATGAGATTATTGCACTTTTGTTATGCAACAGGTTGCTATGAATTGTTCAGCAAATGCCAAGTAGTATTGCTAAATTTTGCTGCAATAAAATATATCATCAAAGCTCGTTTGCCACACCGTCTTTAAGAATTCTAGCACTTGTCTCTTGCAAGTTTTGTACACGTATCATTGTAATGGACATTGGTTCCAAACTATCGTTAACTGGATTATTAGTTGGTCTTGTAGTTCACTTTGCTTAATAATGATGGATCTCATTGCGAGGTTGGGTGTTTATGATAGTTTTTCTATTCACTTTGCTATGCAATGTTTGGGATTGTTTACACCTTGTCACCAATAATAGCAATCTCTCTCTCTCTCTCTCTCTCTCTCTCTCCATTAAAAGTTGGGAAATGCTAGATGCACAAAAAAAGTGCACAATGAAATGTACAACCAGCTTAAAATTGTTGGACTTCGTGCTGAAAAGTCTGTACACACAAAAAGACAAAAAAAGGAGTGTATAGCTTTTTCAGCACGATGTCCAACAAATTAAAGCAGGTTGTGCAAGTGCATCTAGCATTACTCTTAAAAGTTTTGGTTTGGAAAACTTTTTTACACTTTGAATTTACGGCTAAAGCTGAGGGAAGAGGCAAAGTGTCGTAAAAAGTTAGTTACGGCCCGTTTGATTCACGGATTATTTTAGGTGGATTCTAATTACTAGAAATCATAATACCAGTAATTACTTTACTAAGATTCTAAATTCCTGCAGAATATTTGGCTCACCAATAGAATTATAGCTGAATTTAGAATCCAATATTTGGTTGGGTCAAGGAAAATAAAATAGAAATATTATTAAATACCTAAGCTACCCTTGAAGGCTAAAAGAATGTATGAGTTAAAATCAAATTGTCAACCCTCTAAAAATGGATGGTGATTAAAAAAAATAATGGTGTAAATCTAAAAATCAATGACACATAAAAAATTAGATAAATAGAGTAACTGTCAGGCTCTAAAGAGGGCGCCCTCTCTTTATTAAAGAGAGGGCCTCTGTTTTGGCAGTCAGATTGTGTTTAAAAACTGTAAAATGACAACAGCGTCCTTAATGAAAATACGATCATACGGCTAAAACAGAGGCCCTCTCTTTAATAAAGACAGGGCGCCCTCTTTAGAGAATTTTCGTTTAAGACATGAACATGAGTCGAAATTATTACATGTAGTTAAAATATATTTGAATAATAAACAAAAGATATATTATATTTTTAAGCATAAAACATGTATAGATCTAACGTACAAAATCACAGTATGTCAAATATGTAGTTAGTGTAATATCATAGACTTTTCAATCATTAACATTTAGCAACCAAAATTTGAATTCAGTCATTAAACTAACATCAAATATAATGTTTCAAGCATAAGAAATCATCATAAACAATCTCATCTACCAATATCTCCATTTTAGAAAATAATAATAATTTTAATCATAAATTTCTTCTGATCACATTATTTGTTTGTTTAATAGTCTAATAAAGGCTAGTTTAGGTATTATGAAAATAGTAAATCAAAACCCTAGTAATCCTTAGGAATACCACCTCCAAGCTAGGATTTAAAATCCACCCTATTTTCCACCTTTGGGTGGATTCTAAATCCAATGGGACCCACAATTCATTGAATATTCTATGAACCAAACAAAGACATATTTTATGATTACTAGTAATCTTCGGCTGGAATCAAAATCTACCCTAAGAATCCATGAACTAAACGAGCCGTTAAGGGAATAAAATGCCAAAAAAAAAAAAATTTATCTAAAGACCAAAGTGCCAAACAGAATTTTACCCTGATTCTCCTCCACTGTTTTGGAAGATGGCTCTAATAAAGGGATTGGAGGATATCCCTGATTCAAAAATGCCTCTCATCAAGAAGACATCAAATCATCAATATATAATTATTGAAACAAAATATCGATTCCAGAGGCACCATGTGGCGGGTTGGTCAATTTGTCTGATTTGAATTTGAGGACAATTTGAACAATTTAGAGCATTCGATTTTTTATTTTTATTTATTTATTTATTTATTTTATCTCTGATTAGATCATTCACAATTGGAGACTTGTGTAATACGAAAAATGAAAATGAAAGGACGATAAAAATTAGTATTAACTGTGTAAAAGATGAAAAGTACCATTAATAATGTGGTTAATATAATTGGATAATTTGTAGTACTGTTCTACAATTAATCTTTCCTTCTGAAAAATTTTCTACGTTGGAGGTTACGGGGGGCAACATAAGATAATGCCACCTGAATCTGATTATTAGATGTTGTAATCGTTGGAGGTCATATTACTGCATCTTATAATCGTTGCTTCCAAAAAAATTAATTTTTTTGGAGGTTATGGGCAACATAAGATTATGCTACCTAAATCCGCTTATTAGATACAGTAATTAAAGAAGATCACCTTTAAGAAGATAAAAGTTGGAGGAGGATGATAATTCCTATTACTTTCCAGGAAGATGAAAAGTATCTGGCCGACGAAATTAGAGTAGATAACATGAGGTCTCTTTTGAATGAGATATATATTTGAATTTGTTGGCGAAAATGTAAATTTGAAATTTGAGTAATCCATTCTAGGGAAGCAAACTTATTTGTCAAAGATAACAACTAGAAGTGAACTCGCAAAATGCAAAATGCAAAAGTCAAAATTTATTTTTAGGGAGATTTGGTCAAAAATCTTAAATAATGAACTTTTTTGGTAAAAACTCCACCCCGTTTTTAATTTAGGTGAAAACTCATCTAGTCATTTTGTGGACAGAACTACCCCTCCTAGTATGTCACATGCCGCACACGCGTGCAGTTGTAATTTAACATTTCTAATGTGCAGTCACTCACACGGTCACACCAAACATCCCAAATAGTTTTGCAAACTTCAAAAATTCATAACTTTCAATCCAAAAATCATTTTTTTTGCAAAATTTATATTTTCAGAATCTATTCGACGAGATCTATCAAACAAGTACCATTGTCGCTATAAAATTCTGGAAAAAAAAAAAGTTGTGTGAAACTTCACACAACTAGATATGTGAAATTTGTAGGACAAAAAAAAAGGTTATGTGAAATTTCACATAACTATCTGTGTGAAATTTCACACATTTTTTTTCAATGTGAAATTTCATTCTAGAAAGATAGAAAGTGTAAGAGAGAGAGAGAGAGAGAGAGGTCTCGCTGTTTTCCCATGAAAAAAGTTATTTGAAATTTCTGAAGAAAGAAGTTATGTGAAATTTATGAAAAAAAAAAAAGTTATGTGAAATTCATTCTAGTGTCTGAAATTTCACATAACAAGGTAAGTGAATTTACTGACGAGGTCTATCAAACAAGTACCATTGTTAGCATGAAATTCGTAGAAAAAAATGGTTATGTGATATTTTACATGAAGATAGTTTTGTGAAATTTACTCCAACCTCTGAAATTTCACATAACTTTTTGACATCACAATGTCAAATTTCACATTGCTTAACTTCCATAAAACTCTTTATGTGAAATTTCACATATCTTTACATAAAAAAAAAATCAAGAAATTTTACAAAACCAATAACAGTGTTAAAAGAGCTTCAAAATGCCCACTTTTAGCCCAAAAAAACTGCCCAATTTTATCATAAAAAAAGTAAAACAAAAAAACTAGAAATAGAAAAAGAAAAATAAAAAGAACATAGAACCAATCATCATGACCAGCATGCATGCTCAATCGGTTGACACTTGTCCATGACAATAAAGCCCACAATTTGGCCACCTACCTCTTCATCTTGTCCCTTATTACAGCAAGCAAACTGATCATAATCTCATCATACCACGTCTTTTGTAATCATCCTACACCTCAATCTCGGTCTTCCTCAGTTCTTCATTTTCTTTCTCTTCTTCGCTACTATTGTTCTTGCCATGCGTCTTGAATATTGACCAGATGACAAGTTGCTCTGATTTGCTCCCAGTGGAGTAGGTTTCATACATCTAGTGTCTTTGTCGCCGGAAAATCTCAATCGAAGAAAGGGAATCGTGATGGATCTGGATCGCCGGTTCAACAAGTGGCTGACAACTGAACCAGACTTTGAGGCCTCGGAGAAGAGATAGAAAGAAGAGGAAGTTCTTTGTTAATGGTGGTCAACTGTAAGAGAGAGAAAGAGTGTGTGTGTATGTGTGTGGTGTCGGTGGTGATTTGAGAGAGAGAGAGAGAAATATCTGAGGGTATTTTCGTCTTGATACTAATCACTCAAACAGGTCACGGGAGTTGATGTAGTTAAGTTTCATAAAGAATGGAGTTTTATGCAAAATTAAAAATGGGATGGAGTTTAGACTAGCAAAATCCAATTTGAGGAATTTATCACTAAAATTCTATTATTTTTAAAGTCAAAATTAATTTGGGGTCCTATCTTTATACAAGGATCATGGTAATTCATCCAACTATAAAATGTTTAAGTTTTGTTCCATATGTCTGAAAGAAAAAGTTTACCAAAAACTTAATTTGCAACGGCAAATACGTGAAAAAACTTTTCATTGTTAGAGACCTACTACTTATTTAATCTAGCAATGCATAGACAAGAGTACATACCTATTAGGGTGCTAGAACGAGAAACATTGGATTGATGTTGAGATTTCCAGTAGCGTCCTCCAGAAAATCTTCACTGCTATGGCTTCTTGAACGCAACCCAAAAAACTAGGGCTTGTAGGAGCCCTACTTGAGAGAGGAAGAAGGCCTAGAGAACTTGTAAGTAGGTTTGGGACTTATTGGTGGCTTGAAATGACATCTAATCTGTTTCGGCACCGTAGGTCCTCTATTTATAAGTTTTTTAACCAACCTAAAGTGCAATCGATTGTCAATCATTGCAACCGATTGCCTATCTAATCGATTACAATTGACTAGCAATCGATTGGTTCCCTCTTTACATGTCTTCCTTGCATTCTTTGTGAAGCTAAGATGGGACCTCCTAGGTTCTTAATTATCGGCTTAGTTAAATTATTAATTACTCATTGATTAAACTCATTAATCAGAGAATTAACTAATTGATCATTTATCATTAATACCACTAAATAATGATAACTTTACTCTAATGCATAAGAACATATCTAAAGTGGTAACTAGACTTGTAAAGTGATACAAATGTCCCTCTACCTATCAGTATTCGTATTCCCATTCAGGTAGTTGGATAATCGATACTGTCAACCTGAACTTTGAATCCATCTTCCAGTCTTTGAGTTCCATTCATCTATCATAAGTACCAAATATATCGATAACTACTTATCAACAAGATTTCCATTCTCAGTAATCAACTTGGTGACAATCTCAAGAGAATGATTACTCTTCAATAGAGGATATATTCTATCTTGACGATATATGTTCACAATGTTATAAAATATGATTACCCAAGATACCCAGGTGTTGATCTTGAAGATCTCACTAATTGGTAAGTCAAGGCAATCCTATATATAACTTGTGTTCACTATCATCTCAAGAGTAAGAACACGTATCATTTACAAGTTATGAGTTCCTATTAACTAATGAGAGTGATTAAGTATTAATAGGAAATCTCATGGTCCGTCAATGCACTACAAGCATCATCATATTAACTAAGAGTCACATACTCTAGTGAATCAGATATATCACTCCATCATATGGTAGTTAATCATGCTACAGTGTAAACCTGATGAGATATCCAATCTCATTATCCATTGCGACAATTTTAAACATCAAGGAGTAGTAATTTGTATCTCTCATGTATGCAATTCTTAGATACATGCAAGTTACTTACAATGATGTTTAAGGATCAATTTCAAGTCAACATTCATAATAAAATGTAACTCATATCCATACATATAAATGTCATAATGTCTAATCGCATAAAGTACTAGGTATGAGGGCACAATCCCAACAAACTCCCACTAGCACTCATAACCAATTAGAATTATATCTGAGACCTAAACTATCTAGATGATGATGGCAATTTTGGTGATAGTCACATTTCCACGTTGAACAATATCTCTGATTAAGTGATACTTCCTCTCAACATGCTTTCCATTTTCGTGGTTCCTAGGCTCTTTGGACTGAGCCACTGTCCCACTATTATCACAATAGAGTGTAAAAGGTGACATTGACGCTGCTACCACTCCCAGTTCCATAAGGAACTTCTTGAGCTAAAAGCTTCTTTCACAGCTTCACAAGCCGCTACATAATCATCTTTTGTAGTTGAGTTTGCAATGCATTGCTGCTTAATGCTCCTCTAACTAATAGTACCACATCCCAAGGTAAAGAGATGTTCTGATGTCGATTTTCTCAAACCCCTATCCGACATAAAGTCAGAATCGGTACAACTAACTGGAGCTAACTCATCCCCGCCATACATAAGTATGCAATCTTTAGTCCTTCTCAAGTACTTAAAAATATGTTGCACGACTGTCTAGTGTTCTGGACCAGTGTTCGACTGATATATACTAATCGTGCCAACGACAAAACAAATACCCAGTCTAGTGCACAACATCGCATACATAAGACTTTCCATTGCCGAAACATAAGGCACTCTTGCCATACGATCCCTCTTCTCTTGTGTCTTAGGACACTGATCCTAGGAGAAGTGTAGACCATGCATGAAAGGTAACAAACCTTTCTTTGAGTTTTTCATGGAAAACCTAGTTAATACTTTATCGATATATCTAGCTTAAGATAATCCCATTATCCTTCGCTTCCGATCTTGAAAGAGCTTTATCCCAAAAATATAGCTTGCCTCTTCTAGATCATTCATATCAAAAGTACTAGCTAACCAAACCTTAACTATTGACAATGCTACTTCATCATCCCTAATGAGTAGTATATCATCAACATACAGATCGAGAAAAGCCACTACATTTCTTTTACACTTCTTGTATACATAAGACTTATCCATATTCTGGATGAAACCAAATGACTTGATCGCTTGGTCAAATCGGATGTTCTAACTCCTAGAAGGCAAGAAGCCAACTTAAGTCCATAAATGGACCTTTGTAGTTTGCATACCAAGTTATCCTTACCATCAGCTATAAAGCCCTCTGGTTGCTGCATGTAGATGTCCTCCTTAAGGATGCCATTCAAGAATGCAGTTTGGACGTCCATTTGCCAAATCTCATAATCGAGACATACAGCAATGGATAAGAGAATCCTAATGGACTTAATCATGGCCAATGGTAAGAAGACTTCCTCATAGTCATTGCCCTCTTTCTGAGTAAAACCCTTTGTTATAATCATAGCTTTAAAGGTCTTTACCTTTCTATCTGATCCTCATTTTCTCTTATAGACCCACTTACAACCAATGGGTTTAATCTTTGCAGGTGTATCTACAAGTTTCCAGAGCTGATTGGAGTCCATAGACTCCATCTCAGCCTTCATTGCCTTTACCCAATGATCCGAATCACTATCGGCCATTGCATCCTTGTACACAGTAGGATTAAATTTAGAGTCCACAGAGATGGCTTCATAAACCTCTCCTAAGAGCATGTATATATTAGGCAGCACCGGTGAAGTAATAGGTGAAGATGCAGTATTTTTTTGTTCTTGATTATTATTAATTCTTGGAGGAATTGAGGGATCTCCATTTACTTCTTCCAAAACTATCCTTCTTCTTGGTTTATGTTTCATGATATAATCATCCTCCAAGAAAATAACATTCGCGCTAACGAACACTTTCTGTTCTCTTGGATCATAAAAATACCAACCATAGGTATCCTATGGATAACCAACAAAAAAACACACTTCCGATCATGTTTCCAACTTGCTCATCTTTCCTTTTAGCACATGTGCTAGATACCCCCAAATTTGAAAATGTCGTAAAGAAGGCTTGCACCCACTCTATAACTCCTGAGGTGTCTTAGGGACAAATTTGCTTGGAACAAGATTTAGTATGTCTGATGCGGTTTCCAAAGTGTACCCCCATAGGAACAATGGTAACTTTGAATAACTCAGCATCGACCTAGTCATGTCTAAAAGAGCCTAGTTCATTTTTTATGCTATGTCATTTTGCTGAGGCATGCCTGGTGTAGTCAACTATAATAGCATCTCATCCTATATCAGGTGATCAGTAAACTCATTAAAGAGATACTTACCACCTTGATCTGATCGAATGGCTTTGATTATTTATCTAATTGCTTTTCTACCTCAACCCGAAACTCTTTAAACTTTTCAAAGGCTTCAAACTTATGGTGCATTAGATACACATATCCATCTAGAGTGTTCATAAGTAAATGGAATGAAATACTCATAACCACCCTGTACACTAATGTTTATTGGTCCACATACATCAATATGTACGAATTCCAACAAGCCATTTGATATATTACCCTTTCTAGGAAAGGGCATCTTGGTCGTTTTCCCTTCTATTCAAGATTCACATATCGACATTGGTTCGAGATCCAAAGTGTCTAAGATCCCCATCTTTGACCAATCGTAGACCAACCTATTAATTCTGTTTAGATTGATATGACCTAGCCTCATATGCCAAAGCCTTGTTAGATTAGAAGAAGATTAATTTCTTTTAGATGACAAGTTTATCACTGAGTTATTAAGTTCCATTTTAGATTTTTTAGAAATTATAGGAGTGTTCACATACAAGTCATTAGATTTCATACTAGAACATATAAAAGAACTATTTTTCTTAATAACAACTTCAGTTCAAAAAAAAAAGAAAGAAATAACCATTATTCGATAATTTAGAAACTGAAATTAAATTACGTCTCATTCTTGGAACGTAAAGTACATCTGGTAAAACTAAGGACTTCCTATTCTGAAATTGTAAAACTACTACTCCTACCACAACCGTTGAGATGGTTGCAATAGATCCTAGAGTCAAATTAATTTCTGCATCACTACACTTCCTGGTTGATTTAAACCCATATAACAAATTACAGACATGATTAGTCGCACTAGAATCAATGCACCAAGTATTCAAAGTATCCGTTATAAAACATACTTCAATTACTTCATACTCAATCATACCACCAACTCTTGTAGCCAAGTATTCTGGACCATTTCTCTTACAGTGGCCTGGTTCCCTACATTGGAAACATTTTCCTTTGCCCTTAACACCTACCTTCCCCCTGCCCTTGCCTTTTGACTTCCCCATCTTTGGGATAGGTCCAACCTTTGAACCCTTGGTACCAGACTTCTTCTTCTTTCTTTTCTTACCCTTTTGGGCAGATCTAGAAGCAAAAACCTTTTCAACGTTCATAACATTGCCCCCATGCTTGATCACCCCTTTAGCTGCTTGTATAGAGCTCATCAATTTGTTCATAGAAAAATTCATTTGATTTATGTTATCATTAAGTTTGAATTGAGTAAATGATGCAGAGAAGGTGTTAAGGATCATATTAACCTGAGTTTGTGCATCGATGTTGGCACCCAGAGTCTCCAGTTCATTTAAAAAGTCTGATCATTTTAAAACAAGCTCTCTGACTAGTGTTCCTTCCAACATCTTTGCACCCATGATCTGTTGCATGGCGATCTACCTGGCAGGTCTTCCATGCTCCCCAAACATCTCTTTGTGGCTAGTCATGATAGCCCCAACGGATTCAGTTGTTTGGAATTGATGTTGCAACACACCAGCCATAGAGGCAAGTATGTAGCAATGAGCTATTCCATTTGACTTCTTCTACTTATCATAGGCTCGTCTAGCATCCGCCGCCGCATCATTTGTCGGTGGTTCCTCAGGACAGGTTCAGTTAAAACGTACATGTAATCTTCCGTAATTAATACAATATTAAGATTTTATTTCCATTAAGAAAAGTTGTTTCTAGTTAATTTGTTCTAGGTGAGTATGGTGGCAAGAGGACTATGACATATTGAATATGAAATAAATAAATAAATCAAAGACAATATAAATATGAATATCATAAAATTTGACAATATATAAAATAGAAGAATCCTTCAAAACTTTTATTTTATAAACAAAGTCGTCAGAATATCAAAACAATGAAATGAAACCTCCGAGTGTAGGTCATCATTTTATCTTTTGATTAGGAATCCCATCATGACTATCCTCTATGCAACTCTTGCAAGACAAGTCATGACTCCTAGCCTTTTGGCCTCTAAGTATCTAGATAAAAATTTGAGTGAAGTCTCTTACCCATAGCTTAGCTAGTGTTTACCGTTAATTGGATGCCAATGACAACCGTGTCAAGTAACGCCTCCGGATGTCAATCACCTTCTAACACGTCTCATTAATTCTATACTTATGGAGGTTAATGTCTAGTAACCAATGAATAGCATATCCTCTGAATGGAATGATCATTCATAAATGAATGACACAGAAAATTCTATTCATCTTACAATGAACTGTTAATTGAAGACTATGGGAGTTAAATAAGTCCCTTTCCCACTAGGTTTTTTTGTTTTTAAGGATTTTGCTTTTCAAAATTTCTTTTTCCACATTTTGCACAAATATCAAATACTTACTAACGTGTCAAGTGAGTTTTTCCTTTTATTTTAGAAAACTGTTTTCAAGTTCATGCAGTCATTTTATTTGATACAATAAAAACACGCACTACAAAAACATAAACTAAAATAAAACACAAAACATAATTGTGCCTTTATCTCCCATGGTTTTATCTCCTATAGATCCGTCTTCTTGGTTTTTGCTTCGTGTCCATCTAAATGGTGACTTGTCAGCTCCTTCATCTTCATGAATACTCCTATTCTAATTGTACATCAATTTCCTATACCTCTTTCAAGGTTTACAATTGATCTCAGAAAAGGAATAAAATAGAGGTGAGGAAAACCTTTGTGACTTTCCTATGTGCATGATTGAAGTCACAATGGCCTTTATATTGCCTTAATAAAACCAAAACTTTAAGTAAAATTTAATCAAGCAATCAAACATGCAATAAGAGATAAGCCATCCCTGTAACAAGATTAGCTAAACATATCTATGCATACAATAACACAGTATATCCTATGGAACCCCTAATTGATTTATATACCACATAAATTCCTTTATGAAAGTGTTAGTACTCAAAAAAATAGCATATAGTATTCTCTGTTCCTCACCAATTGATTGCCAGAAGAGTTAATTGACTATTTCACCCAATCGATTGGTACAAAGCCCAATCAATTGGTACAGAAGTTGTAGCAAGTTGATGGAAACTTTTCCAGAAAAGTTAAAAATAGTTTTGTACAAAATATTTGAAGTTCAGAGAATACAAAACAAAAAAAACAAAAAATAAAATAGCAATCGATTGCTTTGGGAGGCAATTGATTGCCATCAAAGCCCATCGATTGGTCTCCCCTTTTCTCCCAACATTCTATAGATTGATTTTGTGCTGCAAAACTGCTATAGAACTAGATCTGTGTTGATACAATTTCAGAAAAGTACTAAAACAACTACGCAAATTAAGCTAGGGTTCCAAAATGCATCATTAGATTTGAATAAGCATGGCTCGAATACCAATTCGAGGAAAAAGTTTACAAAAAATTTAATTTGCAGCAAAAAATATGTGAAATAACTTTTCAGTATTAGAGACCAACTACTTAATCTAGCGATGCATAGACAAGAGTATATACCTCTTAGGGTGCTAGAACAAGAAACCTTGGATTGATGTTGAGATTTCAAGCAGCTTTCTCCAGATTATCTTTACTCTTATGTCTTCTGGAATGGAAACTGGAAGACTAGGGCTTCTGGGAACCCTACTTGAGCGCGGAAGAAGGCCTAAAGTACTTGTAAATAGTTTTGGTACTTATTGGTGGCTCAAAACGATGCTCAATCTATTTCTGCACATATTTGAAGCGGTAACTAGACTTGCAAAGTGATACTAATGTCCCTCTACCTTCAGCATTCGTAGTCCCATTCAGGTAGTCAGATAACCAACATTGTCAACTTGAACTGAGAATACATCTTTCAATTCTTGAATTTCATTTACATATGATGATTACCAACAAATATGCCTATAACTACTTATCAACAAGGATACAGTTCTCAGTAATCAACTTGGTGACATTCTCAAGAGAATGGTTACTCTTCAACAGGGGGTAGATTCTATCTTATCGATATATGCATGTTCACAATGTTATAATATATGATTACCCAAGATACCAAGGTGTTGATCTTGAAGACCTCACTAATTGGTAAGTCAAAGCAATCATATATATAACTTGTGTTCATTATCGTCTCAAGATTAAGAACATGTATCGTTTATAAGTTATGAGTTCCTATTAACTGATGACAGCGATTAAATATTAATAGAAAATCTCATGGTCCGTTAATGCACTACAAGCATCAGCATATTAACTAAGTGTCACATACTCTAGTTAATCATGCTACAATATAAACCTGATGAGATATCCAATCTCATCATCCATTGCGATAACTCTAAACATGAAGGAATAGTAATTCGTATCTCCCATGTATATATCTCATACATACGTAGGAATTACTTACAGTGATGTTTAAGGATTCCCATACATACGTAGGAATTACTTACAGTGATGTTTAAGGATTACTTTCAAACATTCATCTCATGAAAACATACATGATGAAATGTGAACTAATATCCATAAATATAAATGTCATAATGTCTAATAGCATAAAGTAATAGGTTTGAGGGCACAATCCCAACAATGTCATTTTTATTCACATGGGCTTCTAAGGCCTTTATGGTTTGGTTAAGATTCCTTTTTCAATTATTCTACAACAGCATCGACATTTCCATCAATTTACCTTATATGAAAATAGTGTAATATTCATATTACAGTATAAGTAATATATTACAAAATATTGCAAATGGGACATAATATAGAACTATCATCTGTTTTGATATCAATGCTAATATGTCCTATGTATGAATGTTTAAAAGCCTCTAAACCGCCAAAAAAAAACAAAATTAGTTTGTAAAGTGTTAGTAAAAGGACTTCTTTTACCTTTCTAGTTTACAAAAAATGATTCTAATTTGTAATATGGTCTACATAATGCAGCACGCTGTATTTCGAACAAAAAATTCAAGTAGGAAGTACAATGGAGTTGGAGCAAACATTGGTATGTACAATCCACATCTCAGCAACACTAATCAATATAAGCTCAAGTCGAGTGAAGATTCAAAATGGTGAAGACATTATACAAGGTATATGGACGGTAAAATTTATTAAGAATTTGCAAAATACAATGTTCTACTACTGGAAAGAAATTTTAGTTGCGTGATCAGATATGTACTCATTAAGAAAAGAGAGTTGGATAATAGTAAGAGAAACTAAAGTGTCATGTTATCATTAAAATTATAGTATTGTTGGACTAAACAAATAATTGTGTTCTTTCTAAAACAATTGATTTCACTCCAGATATGTTAAGCTTATAATTGGCTAGGATCAGACATCTGACAGGGAATGCTAATACATCTGATCCAGACGACAAAGTATTTGATTGAATGTAGAATATTGTCCACCACTCAAAAATATCTCGTTTTTACATATGTATTAGCAAATTTTAGATCAAGTTTCTAAATTTATATGAAACGGTATACTTATAGTATACAATCGATATTTTTTTTCTTTTTTTCTTTTTTTCTTTTTTTTTTGTCTCAAGTAAATCCGACTTTATATGGAGATAATCGTACTCGTCTCTTTACCTATCTAGATGTAAGTATTTAAATTGCATTTCCTCTTATCGTTCTATGTTGCTCTATCACATATTTCTAACACTGAATGTCTACCTAATAGGCTGGTCAATCACATTGCTTCAACACACAGCGCGCGCCCTGGGTTCGTATTAGTGGACTCTGGAGGGAGGTCCGACCTCATCCAAGGATAGATGTGATATTCCTACGATCGAAAAGGGGCCCTTCATTCAAGAAGGTTCCTGTGAATAGGGTCAGAGTTCCCATGAAGGTGCTGATGGAGGTGCTCTGATTTCTCAGAGGGTTGAAGATCTTCTGGAAGAGGTCTGAGACCTGAAGAGGCAATGTATTGCTTTGGAAGAGGAGAACCTTCAATTGAACAAGCACACCCTGAAGAACTATGTTGCAACGCAGGATTTGGAAGATCGTCTGATTGAAAGAAACTTAGAACCAATGATCTCTAATCTCTCCCTCCTTTTTTATAAGACAATTTGAATGTCTTTTTTTATATATTAATTAAATTTGCATTTTTTTGGCAACGTATTGATATGGATGATCTATTACACCCATTTCCATAGATGTGAGCAATGATATGACACATGCAAGCTCTGTTGAAAAAGATTTTGTCTTGGACAATTTCGAGTACCCTATCACATACCTTGACATGGATGAAAGGATCAGATTACTTAATAGACCCATGAGCAGCATATGTCAAAATATAAATTGAAAATTTATATATTTGAAGTGCGATTGCAGTATCCATTTGTCGATCCAAAAAATTTCACTTGAATGTGGTCAGCGCATGGACGAACAAGGTTTCACGAATTACTTCTATGAAGGGAAGGAACAAAGATCAGCACAAAAGCTTTCATTCCATAGACAGCGCTAAATGATATTGCCTGGATTGGCTGACCTCAATAGATGATTCCTAATCTACAAAAAAATACAAGAGAAAGGCCATAAAGGGGGGTTGGGCCCCTAAGCCTCCTCCGATGATTTAGCCTTTTAAGGAGTTTACGTGTATCAAAATACAATGGGAAAGGTTTATGTACCTTTTCATGAGTTTGAGCTGTGTATATATAGGGTTTGAGACTTAACTATCTGCACTTTTCTAGGAGCACAACTCCCACTACTCCACTAGCAGTAGTGGGCAGTCCCCATTGCTTGGGCTATGATAATGGGATTATGCACACCATATTCTCCTTCCATGATCACTGATGGTTGATCATGGGCTAAGGTTATGAGGTTGACCCATTCCTGGGCTCCACTTATCAGTAGATGATTGGGAGATATTTTTGGGGCATATCACTATTGTTTAAAATATTCATTGTTAGTAAGAATCTCTTTATTACTAAAATTTGGGAAGAATTCTAAAACAAGTTTTAGGGGTGGAGTTGTGTAGGGAGTTAGAGAATAAACTTGTATAGAGAATCGATGTCAGAGGCAGATTTAGTTTAAAATCTCTACTAAAGTATGTTGAAGGTAAAAGGGCCCCTTCAGCTCAAAATTGGGAAGATTTGTGGTGAGGAAATGTCCCATCTAAAGCAGAATTATTTGTTTTGCAGCACCTAAAAAACAAAATACATGTGAAAACAATGTTAAATAGAGTTGGGTGTATTCCAAGTGGAAAAGTGATATGGGCTTTGTGCGAAGCTAGTGAGGAAACACAAGGTCATCTCTTTATGAGCTGTGAATGGATCGGGGAACTCTGGAGTCAAATTCTTGAATGGTGGGATGTTCAATGGTGCCCTCCAAAAATAATATCAAAGTTATGGGTACAATGGAATGGATTATGTCCAGAAGCAAAATTTTGAAAGGTATGGCCAATGATGTATGGTTTATTTGGCTATACAGAAATGATGTTGTTTTTAATGGGAGTACAAAGGAAATGGAAATATTGATGGACCTTATCAAGCTGCAACCATCATGGTGGTTCAAGGCGAAAATATGTGATATCAGTTTTTCCATCTCGGATATTACTCTCAACATTAAAGAAACAGTGGCAGTTCACCTAAGTAGAAAGCTACCAGCAAATGTCTAATGGAAGGCTCCTAAAGATGGATGGTTGAAGTTCAATGTTGATGGATCAGCAATCGGAAAACTGGGACCGATTGGGATATGAGGGGTTCTTAGAGATTCAGAAGGTCATGTGAAAGGAATGTTTCCATGAAGTAATGGTGTGCCAGATTTGAATCTAGCAGAGCTAAGCACAATTTTGGAAGCTTTGGAGATGATTGAACAATGTGATAATTTGAGAGGGGAAAGGGTGATTATTGAAAGTGACAAAAAGATAGCCCTAGCCTGGGTTATCGATAAAGATTCCACATATATTTTGGAAATACGCTAATACAATCAAGAGAATAAGAAATATTATAGTGCATTTTGCTTAATTATTGCTCACCCAGCAGTTTTTTGACACATGTCCATTTTCATCCCCATTTTGCCCTTATACATAATTACTGGATGGGACATAAATAGGACATATGTCAAAATACTATTGGTATGAGCAACGGGTGAGCAAAAAAATAGTGAACAAAAATGCTCTTGAAATCTTATAGCTGACCAAAGAGAAGTGTTATTTGTCCATACTCTACAGGGAGCTATTTTTTTTTTTTTTTTTTGCTGATGGATTAGCCAAACAAGGGGTAGGGAGGGTGATGCCCTTGAAAGCTATTTTTGAGGAAAATTTGTGTCTTTTGTGATATTCAACTTCATCGAAGATTGCAAAGGGGATGTGGGCCAATGTAAACAAATTTATTTATGATGAGGTGGTGATTTATTGACGGTAGCAGTGGACTTTGTGAAGGCAGTGGGTTCTTGCCAAGATAATTCCTAAGGTATGCTTTTATATGTAGCTGTTCTTGGAGAGTTATAAACATTGGCGGTGCATCTTCGTTGCACATAAGGTTCTGATGTGTTGGAGTGTGTGTGTGGAAGGGGGGTGTAGATTTTCTTTCTATTGTCAAGTTCTTTGGATGTGTAAGTTTGGCATGTGTCTTTTCTTTATGGCCCTAGTACTGTTTGGCGTGCGTTTCATTTCATGGGTGTTATTGTTGGTGCTCTCGACTTGTGTGTGTAAGTTTGGGTATGTGAGTTTGGACGAAATTATGTTTTCTCAAATCCTTTGTATGATGGACGTTTAACCTGCTGAGGATTGCATTTTTGTCCTCTTTGGATTCTATCTGTGTAATATTTGTCATTAAAGGCTTTGAAATTAAGAAATTAGATACTCGTCGCAAAAGAATCTCGTTGCTGCTTATGAGGTTGTTTCTGACTCGTTCTTATCATGGATTATGGGCTGCTTTTATTATATATTAACTCGTAGCACATAGTCTATATCTGATTTGGGTTTATAAGGATGCCGACATTGATTCAATTAAGGATTTAGCTGGCTGTGAATCTCTTAATCTTGAACTACTTCTTGCAATTGTTCTCTCTTGTGGAGAATCATTCGCTACTCAACGTATCTTTAGCTACTGGTGTTCAATAGTGGTAGTACTCTTGATCTCCATGGGCTGAAATAGGAATTGGTTAAATTTCAAAGGGTGTTATGCATCTTAAAGCTCTGATTAGTAATTATGGAATCAATGGCGCTAATGTGATCATCATGGTGTAAATTTTGGGGTTTAACGAAATATCAATCCGTATGTGCAATGCAATGGGTGGTGATAATGCTAATGCCGAAGTGGTATGCTGCAATTATGTTTTGATGTTGATAGGGGCTAGGAGGGTATTATTTGAAATTTTGATGATTGTTGATAGGTGTCTGGGTTTTTTAAGTAGAATATTGGGAGTTGTGTTGTAGTCTTATTTGTGTATTGGGAGGTTTTGAAGTCTATGGTCTGTTATGAGAGTAGTGGCAGCTATGGGCCTACATTATGAGATGTAATTTATATGTACAATGGTTAAATAATATGATTCCTTTGTTGTTAAAAAAAAAGAATCTCTTCATTACTTGAATTAGTGATTATGCTAGGTAGAGACTCCATGAGTAATTTAGTGTGGTTCTATGATTACTATGTTTATTCCTAGCTTTGAATTATTGAAATGACATTGTCATTGCATTAACTCATTTAGAAGCACATCGTGATCGTCAAGGTGGAAAATCACACATAACTTGGGCTTGGAACTTGTAAATCGTTGGAATCCCCAATGTCGGTGGATAATGGTTTATTGAAATATCCGGAGGTGGGTGAGAATGAGGAATGGTTGTTTGAGCCTTAAAACATTCAAAAACGTCAATCATATTCGACTAGCTATCGAAGATTGGTATGCTACATTCATGTATGAGTGGCTCAACATTCTGTGTTGAGAGTGAGGGTTTATTGGGAGATGAATTGTTATCATCGCATTGTCGGCCTTTCGGCTAATTGTATTGCCTCGGCGGCAAATCATTGCACCGTATATCATAGCATGACTTTAGAAGTAGTAGTACATCTCTACAATATTTTCTACTAAGTAGTCGTGCTTAATGAATCTATAAAACTACTTTATTTCAGATGAAGTCGACAAGAGCAAGGCCCATGAGTAGTCGACTCGATGCTTCCTATTGAAATGTCCCCTAGAGGAGTCTTATTTTTTAAAACAACTTCTATTTACATTGTAATGGATTGAAAGGATTTATAATAGATGTAATCTTATGCCTAAACATTGATAGATTACTAAGCTTACATATTTCTTTCCTTTCCCTTTTTGTATTGAGATTATAGATTGATTCACGTGTATTGTGATTATAGAAGTTGTAATTGGGCAAGTGTTATTCGTTAGTTGGAGACTTGTTAACTTTAGAACTATATGTTATTCGTACGCTTTTATCATAATATCACATTACCATTTCACGGCTGAGAAAAAAGTTGCCTTCCTTAAGCTTCATGAATTAAACAATGGTAAGGTTGGCATATTTTTTTCCTCAAATATAATGTATCATCAATTTTGGTTAGCATTAGCAACAATAATGATATGAACTCATATGGTTATATCTCAGAATAACAAATAAAAATGAAGAATAAAGAAGAATAATACCACTTCAAGGGGATGGGATCTCCGATTTGGTTCTAATAGAGGAGAACCAGACCTCTACAAAAACAAAAGCTCAATCCAAAACACATAAGTGTTTAGAGAAAAATATATTCTGATGATGACTAAATTTGGTTAGAAGTAAAAGAAATTAATTAAGAGAGATTTGAGTATGGTTCGGCTCTGTTAATAAAGAAGTCTACGTCCATGCGTGTGTCAAAGCACTTGCACTATAGTAAACCGGGGGCCTTTGGTGAACCAACAATAGGGGAGGAGCTACTAAGGACCTGCCGGGTATATGTGTTGATGAATGTTTATCCGCTATCATGTAGAATAAGAATGCGATCCCCTTTGAAGGGGTGGTCCCTTTTATAGGTACAAGAGACCACTTGTACAAGGTAAGTGGCATGATAATGCAATATAATCAAGTAGGGATTGATCAACATGAATCATGGGAGTTCCCTAATTGACTTAGGAAGCTATCTGGGCTTTCCCTTAGTCTTCTAGCTGAGATAGGTAACTGCCTACAGCAAACTGGGACGTATCATAGGTCGTGCTCGGGCTGTGCCTACCGCGAGGTGGACCTGCGTCATGCACCCGACCTGTGAAGTTGCGCCGGGTTGTCCTAGATAGACAACCCGGGATGGTTGTGCGGTGAGCGCCGTTACCGGATGACTCGATCTTCCTTCCTGAGGTGGCGGAGACTCACTTTGACTGGATACCGTCCGGGAAGCAGCTCGGGATACTGTTCGGGTCCGGATTGGTTGTCACGATCACTCGGTGCTTGGGTCGATCAGTTGAACTCGGGAACATGGGGTCGACCCCTGCCACATGTCAAAGAGTGATTGGTCTGATCAAGATTCAATGAAGCCAGTGCAAACACAATCGGACAGTTGCACCGCAACCAAGCCATCACATCATTTATTAAATGTGCACGTCTTTTGAGGCACCGCTTGGACTGCCCGAGGCACTAGCTAGTGAGCGTTTAGGCGGGAGTTGTACAGGACTGTTGGATCTGATTTGATCTGGACCATCCTTGCTGCCTATATAAGGGGTACTTCTGCATTTCTGCCATTCTTGCTGTTCAGAGATAGAGACTTCTGAGCGGTTTAAGAGGGAAAGCACTCGGTCAAGTTTCCCGAGCTCCACCTCACACTCTCTTTCCTGTAAGTGTTCGTCTCTCCAACCTTGTAACTGCATCTTTGTCTCTTTTTTTTTCTTTTTATTCCCGAGTGAGGCTGGAGAATAGGATTCCCTTGGGGTTTGTGAGGGAGTGGGACTTTTCTTCTTTAGGTTCTGCTTCTTTCTCAAATCAGGTAGTATAATAGAACAGTTGAACCGGTCAGGGTGTCCTAGGGTGGTTCTATCCGAGTGCTACTTCACCCTGAAGACCTTGCACCTTTTGTCTTTCAGGCTTCAAGTACTGCCCCCCTTTGTATCTCAGACTTGGAGTCCCTAATCCTTAACTAGGTCACTAGTTACTCCTTCGCCTAATCGTAGGAGCCTTAGGGATGTGCCATTCAAGCTTTGACTCATCTTCCCGGTCAGAGGATGACCAATCGCGGTTAGGGACCCCGGACACGAGTTTAGATCCTCCTTCTGTGACCCCATCTGATCAACATAGCGAGGGTAGGATCCCTATCCGGGTATCGGAGAATGAGGCGGGTCAGGAGCCCCCAGTAGCCTCTGTCTCTCGAGGTTCGGGCGACGAGGCGCCGATCTCGAGCAGTCCTTAAGTAGTGTTTACTAGTGAGTTTATTCCCACCAGTTTGCGTACCGCCGACTCGGAGCAAATCAGGGGTAAATACGACATCCCCGACCAGTGTTCCTTGACCGCACTCGCCGGAGGGGCTCAGATATAATAACCGGGGTTCATGACCCTTTACGAGGACGCCTTCATGGCTGGTTTTCGTATCCCCATCCATCCGGTTGCCCGGGACGTTCTGATCTATCTCGGGATCACCCCTGGGCAGTTGGCCCCGAACGGTTGGAGGTTTCTGATGGTGTCTATCTCCTTCTGGCCCCAAGTCTTCGGGTATGAACTCACCCTCCAAGAGTTCCTATGGACCCACCGACCGTTCCCATTACATAGGGAGGTCGAATTCTTTTCTCTGGGAACCCGACAGGGGAGGAAAATCATTGTCAACTGCCCGAGCAACAAGGGGTGGAAGAATAAATTCTTCCAAGTGTCCACCCCTGGGCTTTGTGAGGAGGCCTCGGGAATTCAACTAAGGACTTCCTGGGCGGGGAAGTTGAGGAGTAAGCTCGTCCTACGTTTTCTCTCTTTTATTTTATTTATTTTTAATTTTTATTTACTGCAACCATGGAACTAACTTTTTTGTGTTGGGATCGACTAATCCACTGAGCATCCCCGACGAGTGCTAGGACAGGATCAGGGGCTTGGCGGACCTGACCACAAACGTTTCGAACGTGCTGACCAAGTCGGGAGATCAGAAAGTTACCTACAAGCCGGATTAGCCCGTCGAAGCACCTGTATTTCCTCCAATTATTCCTGGTGAGCTCTTGCCGTTCCGGTTGACTTACCTACCTGGTTATTCTTACTGCTTTCCCGGTTGCTCATTGCATGATTCTTCCTTTTGCAGAAATGGGCCCGAGGAGAGACCCCGAGACGTTGAGGGCCAAATAGGCCGTCGCTGCTGCTCGGATGGCCGAGAGGAGAGAAAGGCCAACCGCTAAACCGCGGGCGGCGATCAGCCGGCAGCTAAAGCACGGGCTGGCGGTTAACTAGGAACCGAGGGAGACGTCGGCTCCTCGAGTAGTGGTGGTGCAGGACACCGCTCCCGGGGTGGTATATCGTCCGGGACGCCACTGGGGGAGTTAACGGAGATCTACAAGAGGGTCAGGCATGGCCTTCTCCCGAGCCAGGTGAAGATGTGTGCTAATATGTCTTCCTAGGCTTTCCAAGGGTTGCTGTATAGCCTCTCCTACTATATGAGTAACTCTTATCGCCTTCTTCTTTTGTCTGCACTTTCATTTGGTGTAATAACCGACATGTTTATGCTTGCTTTTTGCAAGTCAGCTGCATGACCGCCAGAGCCGAGTCCTTTCTACCTACCTTGGCCGGGAGGACCTCCGCTATTGAAGCCACCCTATTAAAGGAGAGGGCCGCTCCGGAGGCCAAGGAAACAACCTTGGCCGTGGAGAAGGACAAGTTCAAGGGCTTGGCTTTGGGTCTGGGAGCGACGCAGGCGGAGTTGGTGACCACCTTGGTAGAACTGGAGACCACCTGAGCAAGTCTGGCAGCGACAGATAGGGGTGAAACAAAAATCGAAAAAACCGAACCACCGAACCGAACCGATCAGTTCGGTCGATTTTCATAAGGGTAGTACAGTGTAAAACCGAAAACCGAACCGAAAAATTAGCCTAAAACCGAAAAAACCGACCGAAACCGAACCGATCGGTCGGTGGAAAATCACTCCCAAAACCGACCGAACCGAACCGATTTCAGCCTTAGCTGAGGAAGTGACGCCGAGCGGGGAGGTTGGGGAGACTGAAGAGATAGTGGTCGTGGACGACCCATAGTTCCCGATCTTGTATATTATATATATATATATATTTTTTTTGGGAGGCTGCTATAATTCCCCCCAAGCATTGTACATGTTTTTTATTTAAAAAGATGTTAATGAAAAGGCCATTTGAGGTCTCCTTTTACACCAACTATTTGTGTTCTTGTGTCTGTTTATAATTGCATGTGTCCGACTGGTTGTGAGCCTTATAGAACCCCGCCTTAGCGAAAGGTTGACTATGACCGGTAGGGAGCACTTGGTCTTTAAGCGACCTGTAGTGACTTTGTGTCCTCCGAACCATTGATGGCTAAGTAGTTTGTATGTCTGTAGGTCCCGACCGGTGGTTGAGCCAGGCGGTTAACTCTGGGCATTGTAGGCACTTAGGAATGTTTTAGGGGTTAATTCCAAGTCTTTTTAGTGCTCGATATGGTTTTCTATTTTAGTTCAATATTCCTCCTGCCCCCCTCAAGCTATTGCTAAGGCATGCGTTCGTGGAGTAAGTGACAGTAGGGAACCGACCTAGAACGTCGGTAGTTCCAGGGTCTTTTTAGGTTTACTATCATCAGCCACCTAGGGGAGTTTACCCCCATCACAGGTTATGGAACTAAGCAAAATCGATGCCTCGAGCGTGATCCCGAGGTCTTTTTGGTGCCTTGGGTGATCCCTTGGTTTTATTGTGTGCCTCGAGTGCAATCCCGAGGTTTTTTTGGTGCCTTGGGTGATCCCTTGGTCTTATTGTGTGCCTCGGGTGTGATCCTGAGGTCTTTTGGCTCAATGGAACGCGGGATGAAGAACTGTTTTGCAAAAAAAGAATGTTTATTCAATATATAAATAAAATTGCTCGGAAAGAGCTGCAAAGTTCCTAACCAATACTGATCCGTACTTCATTGAAAGTACTTGCGGAGGTGCTGCACATTCCAAGGGTGAGACAAGTCCTACCCGTCTAGAGTCTGTAACCAGTAGGTTCCCAGTCGGTTGACCTGGGTAACCCTGTAGGGTCCTTCCCAGTTTGACCCAATTTTTCATGGCTCGACACTTTGGTAGACTGGTTTACAACTTTAAGAACGAGGTCTCCTACCTAGAAACTGTGGTGCTTGACTCTGCTGTTGAAATACCGAGAGACCCGTTGCTTATAGGCCGTTACTTTCAAATATGTTTGGCCCCTTTTTTCTTCTATTAAGTCGAGCTCTCCTCTGAGGGCTTCCTCATTCCCTTGTTCGCTGAAATTCATCACCCGGTACGTTGGTAATCTGAGCTCGGTGGGTACCACTGCCTCAAAACCATAAGTAAGTGAGAACGGTGTTTCTCTTATTGCTGTTCGGGGAGTGGTAAGATAGGCCCACAGAAGGGTCAGTAGTTCATCAGCCCAAAGTCCCTTGGCCTATTCAAGCCTGGTTTTGATGGACTGCAGAATTGTCTGGTTTGCCACCTCAGCTTGGCTATTGGCTTGAGGATGCTCGGTGTAGACACCCCATTTTGTCGGCTATCAGATTTAGGAAACCCATAGCTTGGTGGTTCACAATGATCGAAAAAGACTCAAAAGGACTCCTGGAAGTTGGTTTTATTTCTCAAGATGCTCAAAATGACCAAAATGCCCTGAAAGCCCAAAAACTCCCAGATTTGGACCAAAAAGTTCTGAAAAACATGCTATGTCGTAAGAAAAGTAAGAAAATGAGTTTTTAAGTAAAATCAGATGAAATCGTCAACTCCCAGAGACCCCTGGAAGTCCCAGAAGTTCCCAGAAAGTCCCCGTTGATCGGTTTGACCAAGGTTTGACCAAGTTTGACCTAAATCGTCCAAATTAGCCGGAATCATTCTAGATCATGTGGAAAGTATTAAAATGAGTTTTAAAAGAAAATCGAACGAAAACGTCCGCTCTTGGAAGCTCCTAGAGGTTTCCAGAACTTCCTGGGAATCCCAGGTTTGACCAGTTTGACCAAAATTTGACTTTAAAATCGGAGCACCATAATAATTTTCAAAAAATTTTCATGGATACTAGAGGTCAATAGCTTTCCAACGGTATATCACACACAATTTTTGGATTTAAAACGAGTTTATTATGAATTTTCGAAGGCGAAAAAGACGATCAAATGGGCTTTTATCGCAAATACCGCAAAACTTTTCAAAGTGACCTATCTCCTAATGTCACGCCCCGACGTAGCATAAATAAGGAAAGCGTTTAATTTCCATTATGGACCCGTAGGTCGCGACAGTTTGAAGGATCGATTCCGTCCCAAACGTCAAACAACAAAACATAATAATCAGAGTAAAGCAATCAAGGCTTACAAAAATTTTCTATCTTATTACATCTTATAAACCGGGGTCAACTAAGGCACAGACCGCCTTGAAAATAAAATAATAACTTAGAGTCTGTTACAGTCATCCTTAAAACAATACAGTTCATAACTTAAAACAGATAAACTTAAAACATATAATAAACAGTTTCTCGTCCCAACAGCAGCCATTCTTAATTAGCATAATCGTATGATTCCTGCTGATTGTAACCTGAAAAGCCTGAACACGAATGTCCAGGACGCATCAACGTCGTCAGCTTCAAGAAGCTGGTGAGTATTAAAAACATAACTTTGAATGTAAAACATACCAACTTACCCTTTTCCAATTCCCATTTAAATTCACAAGTTTATTATTGAAGTAAGGAGCTCATTTAGAAAACATTCACAACATTATTTAAAGAGGGTAATTTACACAGATGGGACCGTGTATGAGAACAATGCACCACACTCATCTTGCCGACTCTTTTCTCTCGACAGCCATAACAACCTGCTATCCTACTCCTGGTATCCTTGAAACACTCAGATAGCCACACTTTAGCAACGGGGCGCCAGGGAGTGTCCAGTTTGCCTCACACTTTGGTCCGGGGTACCAGGGAGTGTCCAATGTCTCACACTTTGAATACCCTAACCGCCATGCAAATACCGGGGCGACCCCTCACACAGTATCCAGACTCGAGTTATTAGGGAGTGTCCGTAGGCCACACTTTAGCACTACCATGGGTGCCAGGGAATGTCCGAGTTCGGCTTCACACACTTTAACGCTTCCACGGGCGTCAGGGAGTGTCCATATTTGCCACAGTCGCATTTCAAAGATACCCTCTTCCACAAACTCAATCACAACCACAACCACAACCACGACCACAACTCATACTCAACCACAACCACAACCACAACCACAAACACAAACACAAACTCATACTCTTTCCACACTACCATTACTCTTTTCCACACAGACTGACACCCCTATGCATGTACCACTGACCCACATGTATGGTATGCACTTAAACGAAAACAAATATGCTGAATTAAAGGAACAACACGCGTACGGGGATTAATGAGTCATACTACAATGTTTTAATCATTCAAACATAACCAAATAGAGTTCTTGATTAACCAAGTTTTCCCAAACAGAACCTCAACAGTATATAAATTTCATCCAAACAGTCCCTTAACCGAAAAACAGACAAAAACAGAAACTGCAATACCTCGCGCGCGCGGGCCGCTCGCGCGAAGGGTCGCTCGCGCGGGCCGCTCGCGCGATAAGCCCATTTTTCCTTTTATTAATAAACTTTTCTGCCTGCCTGAGGAAAGCAAGGTCGCGCGCGCGGATCGCTCGCGCGAAGGGGTTCTCGCGCGACCCTCGCTCGCGCGACCAGCCAATTTTCAATTATATATATATAAACTCTTACGTCTGCCTGGGGAAGCCTACCTCGCGCGCGCGGGCCGCTCGCGCGAAGGGTCGCTCGCGCGGGCCGCTCGCGCGATACTCGCGCGCGCGATCGTGGCGCGAGATGAAGCTGAGGCTTCGTCTTCTTCGCAGAAACTGCTCTGTTTCAGCTTAAGGGGTCCAAAATGACCCATTTTGAAATTCTAAAGTATATAGGACATATAATATATGATTCTCTTCGGTTTTTCCCAAGGATTAAGAATCTAAAGTCAATTTAACACCATTTGATTCATAGCTCTCTAATTTTAGGAAAAACTAAAACATGTCAAAATTTGATTTCTAATATACTTTCTTATATGAACGAATTAAGCTCTAAAACTTCAAACATAGTCAATACATACTATAATCTTCCATATTCATCTCTAAAAACGAATTTTGATTGGGTTTAGAAATTCATGATTTTTATGCTATGAACTTCATACGTAAAAATCATCAATGGGGATTTACAACATTAAACAATTACACAGCAATTAATATGAAATTACATTCTTAGTGAGTTTAGAATACTCACTTTGATTTAGTATAGAGAGATTGTTGAGAAAGATATGCACAAAATAAAATACTCCAAGCTTTGGCTATGGAGTCTTGAAGCTTTCTCTCTCTAAAATGATTCTGAAGAACTCACTGTGTTTTCTCTCTAATGTTCTGAATTTCTATGTGTGTAGAATGAAAGTGTGTGTAAGATAGTGTATATATAACCAATTCTTCAATCTTGGAGCCCAAGTTGATCCAAGTTTACTCTACAATTGAATTTCTAATATCCTAACAATTATACCCAGCAATTAGGAGATACGTAGGTGTATATACACTGATGTATATAACTACACAGTCACTCCAAAAGCCACATAGGTGTGTAGGGGTCAAAAGCAAGATGTTTGGGTAATTAGCTTAAGGTCACAACAATACACACACACACACAAAGCATTGCCAAACAAGGCCTAAGCCAATGATCACTTGCCATAAATGGCATGTAAAGTGTATGTCCAATCACACTTTACATCACTTCCAAAATCTGTGGAAGTTAAACAGAACATGGACAGTTTTGGTCATAAACTGGTATTTTCGGGGCGCGGTGGTCACCACAAAAATACAGAAAATTCATTTTAACTTAAGAAATGGTTTTCTGGTTTCATAAAAATACTGATTGAGTCAATAGAAGTTATTTTCACCGTTTTGAAATACAGACTTTGAAATCCACACAGGTATCATTAATTTTGTAAAAATTACAGTTTGACCCCAACAAGAATTTTAATATGAAATAACACAAGGGATAATAATTAGAACATGGGAAATGTATTTAAATGAAGCAGTCCATAATAATTGAAGTTAAGTATGACATTGTAAATACCAATTAAATATAAAAATGAATTTTAAATTAAATGGAAATGCAGGTTATTACACGCTTCCTCCCTTAGACAGGATTTCGTCCCCGAAATCAAGACTAACTAGTCCTGAAACAACTCCGGGTACTTTTTCCTCATATCAGCTTCAACTTCCCACGAGGCTTCGTTCTCGTCATGATGATTCCACTGAACTTTCACCAACGGGATATCCTTATTCCTCAGCTTCTTGATACTCTGATCCAAAATCTTCACGGGCCTTTCCTTGTAAGAAACGTTATGACTCGTCTCAATATCGTCATAACTAACCACGTGCGAGGGGTCTCGTATGTATTTCCTCAACATACTTACGTGAAACACGTTGTGAACCCCAGACATCTTCGGTGGTAGCGCCAGTCGATAAGCTACTTTCCCGACACGTTCCAAAATCTCAAACGGTCCGATGAAACGCGGAGCTAACTTCCCTCTCTTGAGACCAAAACGTACCACTCCTCGGGTTGGTGAAACCTTAAGGAGTACGTGATCTCCAACACTAAACTCCAAATCCTTCCGGCGTCGATCAGCATAACTCTTATATCGGCTTTGAGCGGTTCTCATCCTCTCCTTGACCAAAGTAATCTTCTCATTGGTTTCTCTTACCAAATCTGGTCCCAACAATTCTGAGTCCCCAACCTCTGCCCAACACAATGGGGAACGACATGGTCGTCCGTACAATGCTTCGAACGGAGCCATACCGATACTCGTGTGATAGCTGTTGTTATAGGCAAATTCTACCAATGGCAAGTGTGTCTCCCAAGATTCTTCAAAATCGATCACACAAGCCCTGAGCATATCTTCCATTATCTGATTAACACGCTCAGTTTGTCCATCTGTCTGAGGGTGAAAAGCAGTACTCATTTTGAGCGAAGTTCCCATAGCTTCTTGCAGACTTTCCCAAAATCCAGAGGTAAAACGCGCGTCACGGTCTGACACAATCGACATAGGTGCACCGTGAAGTCGTACAACTTGTTGTATGTACATCCGGCTCATCTTCTCTACCGGGTATGTCATACTATAAGCAATGAAATGAGCTGACTTCGTCAATCGATCCACGATTACCCAAATGGCGTCATGATTCTGCTGCGATCGAGGTAATCCTACTACAAAGTCCATCGTAATGTGTTCCCACTTCCAACCAGGGATAGGCAGCGGTTGCAACAATCCTGACGGTCTCTGATGTTCAGCTTTGACTTGCTGACACGTCAAACACTTGGATACAAATTCGGCCACGTCTTTCTTCATACCTTCCCACCAGAAATTTCTCTTCAGATCTTTATACATCTTCGTTCCTCCTGGGTGAACTGTATATCTTGACTTATGCGCTTCTTCCAGGATATCCTTCCTTAACTCTTCATTACCTGGCACACATAATCTATTCCTGCACCGATATCCTCCATCGACTCCCACTTTCCATTCTGTCGGGTCTTTTTCTGACATCTTCACGAACCATGCCTGAAACTTCTCATCTTCTTTCTGAGCTCCAATGATGCGGTCGATAAGAACAGGCTGCAGGATAAGACATCCGAACAATTGTCCTTCTCCTTCTTCAGCACTCTGTACATCGAATTCCGCCAACGTCTCCAAAGCTCGCCACTCTCTAACCATTAAGGAGGCGATCGTCTCACGAGTCTGTCGACTCAGGGCATCAGCAACCACATTAGCTTTACCCGGGTGGTATTCTAACGTGAAGTCATAATCTTTGATCAGCTCCATCCATCTGCGCTGCCTCATGTTCAACTCTTTCTGCGTGAACAAGTATTTCAAACTCTTGTGATCGGAGAACAAATCAAACTTCTCACCGTAGAGATAATGTCTCCAAATCTTGAGTGCGAAAATTACTGCTGCCAACTCCAAATCATGAATGGGATAGTTTAATTCATTCGGCTTCAGCTGTCTGGATCCATAGGCTATAACTCTGCCATCTTGCATAAGTACACACCCTAACCCTTGATATGATGCGTCACTAAAGATAGTGAACTTCTCATCAGGCTTGGGTATTGCTAGTACCGGTGCGGTAGTGAGTCTCTCTTTCAACTCTAGAAAGGCTCGCTCATGCTTCTCTGTCCATTCGAACTTCAAATTCTTCTTCGTCAACCCAGTTAAAGGTGCTGCTATCTTTGAGAATCCCTCAACGAATCTCCTGTAATAGCCTGCGAGTCCAAGAAAACTCCGAACTTCTGTAGGGTTGCTCGGCCTAACCCAGTTTGATACAGCATCGGTCTTGGATGAATCCACTGAAATTCCTTGAGATGACACCTTGTGTCCCAAAAATTTCACTTCTTGCAACCAGAACTCACACTTACTGAACTTGGCATACAACTGATGGTCCTTGAGCGTCTGCATCGCAATCCGTAGATGTTGCTCGTGTTCTTCTCCTGACTTAGAATAGATCAAAATATCATCTATAAAGACGATGACAAACTGATCCAAAAAAGGTTTGAACACTCTGTTCATCAGATTCATAAACACTGCCGGGGCGTTCGTCATTCCAAACGGCATTACCAGGAATTCATAATGACCATATCGGGTTCTGAAAGCAGTCTTAGGTATGTCTTCTTTTCGTACCCTCAACTGATGATATCCCGACCTAAGGTCTATCTTGGAAAATGTCGTAGTTCCTTGTAGTTGATCAAACAAATCATCAATCCGAGGCAAGGGATACTTGTTCTTGATAGTCACGCGGTTCAATTCTCTGTAGTCGATACACAATCTGAGTGTCCCGTCCTTCTTCTTCACGAATAGCACTGGTGCTCCCCAAGGCGATGTACTTGGACGTACAAAACCTAGGTTCTCGAGCTCTTGAACTTGTTCCTTCAATTCCAACAGTTCTGTGGGGGCCATTCTGTAGGGAACCTTGGTGATCGGTACGGTACCCGGTATAAGCTCGATACAGAACTCTATACTTCTCTCGGGCGGTAGACCAGAAACATCTTCAAACACTTCTTCGAAGTCCTTGACTACAGGTATAGATGACGCTGTCACCTCTGTACTGACGACTTCGATGTTGGCTAAGCATCTTGTGAGGAACATATCTCCCGAAGGGTTACATTGAAAATCAAAGGGTTGATTCTCATTGTCGGGGAATGTAATTCTCTTCCTCGCACAATCCAACTTCACTTGATTCTGAGAGAGCCAATCCATTCCTAGGATTATGTCGAACTCCTTCATTGATAGGACAATCAACCTAGCAGGGATTTCACGGTCTCCTAACCGTAAGGGACAATCCTTGCACACGTGTCCTAATCTGACCGCAGCTCCTAGTGGCGAAGTAGCCTTCAAAGCTTTCTCTAAGCGATGAGGTAAAATACCCAATCTTCGAATTGTATTAACAGATATGAACGAAAGAGCAGCACCCGTATCAAATAACACTTTAACATGGGAGTTAAACAGAGTTAATGTACCTTCTACTGCTTGCTGATCAGGTTGAGCTTCTCTATAATTCCCTTCTTCATACGCAGTTCCGTCATATCCAGCGGCATCAGGGATAACGGCATTCAAGCGAGTCTGACCCTGTTGACCATAAGTCACCTGCTTAGGAGCAGTACAGAACCTGCTGATGTGACCTGGTTCACCACAGTTGAAGCAGACTATCCCTTGCTGAGTAGCACGCCTTGGTGCCTTACAATCACGAGCCACATGACTAGGGTTGCCACAGTTGAAACACTTTCCACTACTACTTCCTTCTCTCTTCTGTGCCTCTCCGTAGCCGGGAAATACTTCTCCAAAAATCTCCCCTTGAACGCAGTCCACGTCATTCCCGCTGCAGCTCCATTCCCGATAGTAGCTATGACCGAATCCCACCAATCTGCGGCAGCATCGGTCAACTGAAATGTAGCTAATCTTCTCTTGTCTATCTCGTTGCATTGGACAGCTTCGAACATCCGGTCCATCTGTCTCAACCACTGTTCCGCTTTCCAGGGTTCCGCGGTACCCGCAAACTGTTCGGGCCTTAGAGCACAGAATCTTTCTAGCAACTTGTCTCCCGTTTGACGGTCTCTTCGATTGTCGTTCGTAGTACCGATTCTTTCTAACCGTCTGATAAATGCTTCAAACATCCCTGTAGGATCGGCAGCTTCGGGTGCTCCCTCGATCAGGTTCCTGTTCCTCCTGACTCCTCCAGCCATTCTATGCATGATAGTGGTAGTAGAATGAAAAACATGCATGCAACAGTGCTATGAAGTAATTTAAATGACAGCAACATTCAAAAGAGTATATCTTATATATATAACTTCTGTCAAGTAGATACAAAAACATGTATGGTCAGATCAATGCCTACCCTATCTGTATGGGTTAGGACGCATGCAAGAGTTAATGTTACAAAAATGGGGTCATTGCCCTATACTCTAATGCATGTAATTACAGTTGCAAAAAGAGACAGAGCTAATAGTCAAAAGTAGTTAATATGTACAAGTCGTAACTAAAACGTCAATCATCTCCATAAGCGGCCATCAGGAGATCTAGCGAATCGACAGGGCGAAAACGCTGAACAACGAACAGTCCAACCCCGTCATAGCTGTGAGAGGTGGACGATGAAGCAGGTACAGGAGCATCCGCCTCATCTACCATCTCCTCAGGCAGGGCTAGCTCAAGTGCTAGCTCAGCCTCGAGCTCAGCGGCAAGATCGTCCAGACCTATGCCGTCCTCTAAGATCTCCCCACCTACTGGGACCACGTGAACAACCTCTGCATCGTCCTCAGCAATGGGTACCACCGGCGGAGGCATCTCCAACTGAGCCAGGTGGGCATGCACGATCTGGATCTCGAGGGGAAGGTAGAAAGCATCGCTATCGACCAACATCAGAATCTCGACCAAAACTAGACGCTGAGCCTCCGCGAAATATCGAAGCTTAAAACGGATACGGGTCAGGTCAACTAGGCCTACCACGTGAACCTGGTGCCAAACCTCAGATACTACCGTCGTCACGGCCAACTGCTCTACGGCCGCCTGATATAACTCAAGAAAAGCTGGGATCACAGCCCTAGGAACTACGAAGTGTCCTCCAAACCTGTCTGGTACATAAAGTGGGGGAGCTGGATCCATACCTGAAAAGGTACTACTTAAAGTCAGAACAGAATAATCTTAGGCGTTTGGGTTCTGAGTCTATCCTCCCTGTCGTATCATCGAGTGTGTAACACTTAATGGAATGTGGAATCGGGTCTATACTGGTAAACCCTAACCTGGCAAAACTATCTTGTGATAAATAATAACCTGGCTCTGATACCACTAAATCCTGTCACGCCCCGACGTAGCATAAATAAGGAAAGCGTTTAATTTCCATTATGGACCCGTAGGTCGCGACAGTTTGAAGGATCGATTCCGTCCCAAACGTCAAACAACAAAACATAATATTCAGAGTAAAGCAATCAAGGCTTACAAAAATTTTCTATCTTATTACATCTTATAAACCGGGGTCAACTAAGGCACAGACCGCCTTGAAAATAAAATAATAACTTAGAGTCTGTTACAGTCATCCTTAAAACAAAACAGTTCATAACTTAAAACAGATAAACTTAAAACATATAATAAACAGTTTCTCGTCCCAACAGCAGCCATTCTTAATTAGCATAATCGTATGATTCCTGCTGATTGTAACCTGAAAAGCCTGAACACGAATGTCCAGGACGCATCAACGTCGTCAGCTTCAAGAAGCTGGTGAGTATTAAAAACATAACTTTGAATGTAAAACATACCAACTTACCCTTTTCCAATTCCCATTTAAATTCACAAGTTTATTATTGAAGTAAGGAGCTCATTTAGAAAACATTCACAACATTATTTAAAGAGGGTAATTTACACAGATGGGACCGTGTATGAGAACAATGCACCACACTCATCTTGCCGACTCTTTTCTCTCGACAGCCATAACAACCTGCTATCCTACTCCTGGTATCCTTGAAACACTCAGATAGCCACACTTTAGCAACGGGGCGCCAGGGAGTGTCCAGTTTGCCTCACACTTTGGTCCGGGGTACCAGGGAGTGTCCAATGCCTCACACTTTGAATACCCTAACCGCCATGCAAATACCGGGGCGACCCCTCACACAGTATCCAGACTCGAGTTATTAGGGAGTGTCCGTAGGCCACACTTTAGCACTACCATGGGTGCCAGGGAATGTCCGAGTTCGACTTCACACACTTTAACGCTTCCACGGGCGTCAGGGAGTGTCCATATTTGCCACAGTCGCATTTCAAAGATACCCTCTTCCACAAACTCAATCACAACCACAACCACAACCACGACCACAACTCATACTCAACCACAACCACAACCACAACCACAAACACAAACACAAACTCATACTCTTTCCACACTACCATTACTCTTTTCCACACAGACTGACACCCCTATGCATGTACCACTGACCCACATGTATGGTATGCACTTAAACGAAAACAAATATGCTGAATTAAAGGAACAACACGCGTACGGGGATTAATGAGTCATACTACAATGTTTTAATCATTCAAACATAACCAAATAGAGTTCTTGATTAACCAAGTTTTCCCAAACAGAACCTCAACAGTATATAAATTTCATCCAAACAGTCCCTTAACCGAAAAACAGACAAAAACAGAAACTGCAATACCTCGCGCGCGCGGGCCGCTCGCGCGAAGGGTCGCTCGCGCGGGCCGCTCGCGCGATAAGCCCATTTTTCCTTTTATTAATAAACTTTTCTGCCTGCCTGAGGAAAGCAAGGTCGCGCGCGCGGATCGCTCGCGCGAAGGGGTTCTCGCGCGACCCTCGCTCGCGCGACCAGCCAATTTTCAATTATATATATATAAACTCTTACGTCTGCCTGGGGATGCCTACCTCGCGCGCGCGGGCCGCTCGCGCGAAGGGTCGCTCGCGCGGGCCGCTCGCGCGATACTCGCGCGCGCGATCGTGGCGCGAGATGAAGCTGAGGCTTCGTCTTCTTCGCAGAAACTGCTCTGTTTCAGCTTAAGGGGTCCAAAATGACCCATTTTGAAATTCTAAAGTATATAGGACATATAATATATGATTCTCTTCGGTTTTTCCCAAGGATTAAGAATCTAAAGTCAATTTAACACCATTTGATTCATAGCTCTCTAATTTTAGGAAAAACTAAAACATGTCAAAATTTGATTTCTAATATACTTTCTTATATGAACGAATTAAGCTCTAAAACTTCAAACATAGTCAATACATACTATAATCTTCCATATTCATCTCTAAAAATGAATTTTGATTGGGTTTAGAAATTCATGATTTTTATGCTATGAACTTCATACGTAAAAATCATCAATGGGGATTTACAACATTAAACAATTACACAGCAATTAATATGAAATTACATTCTTAGTGAGTTTAGAATACTCACTTTGATTTAGTATAGAGAGATTGTTGAGAAAGATATGCACAAAATAAAATACTCCAAGCTCTGGCTATGGAGTCTTGAAGCTTTCTCTCTCTAAAATGATTCTGAAGAACTCACTGTGTTTTCTCTCTAATGTTCTGAATTTCTATGTGTGTAGAATGAAAGTGTGTGTAAGATAGTGTATATATAACCAATTCTTCAATCTTGGAGCCCAAGTTGATCCAAGTTTACTCTACAATTGAATTTCTAATATCCTAACAATTATACCCAGCAATTAGGAGATACGTAGGTGTATATACACTGATGTATATAACTACACAGTCACTCCAAAAGCCACATAGGTGTGTAGGGGTCAAAAGCAAGATGTTTGGGTAATTAGCTTAAGGTCACAACAATACACACATACACACAAAGCATTGCCAAACAAGGCCTAAGCCAATGATCACTTGCCATAAATGGCATGTAAAGTGTATGTCCAATCACACTTTACATCACTTCCAAAATCTGTGGAAGTTAAACAGAATATGGACAGTTTTGGTCATAAACTGGTATTTTCGGGGCGCGGTGGTCACCACAAAAATACAGAAAATTCATTTTAACTTAAGAAATGGTTTTCTGGTTTCATAAAAATACTGATTGAGTCAATAGAAGTTATTTTCACCGTTTTGAAATACAGACTTTGAAATCCACACAGGTATTATTAATTTTGTAAAAATTACAGTTTGACCCCAACAAGAATTTTAATATGAAATAACACAAGAGATAATAATTAGAACATGGGAAATGTATTTAAATGAAGCAGTCCATAATAATTGAAGTTAAGTATGACAATGTAAATACCAATTAAATATAAAAATGAATTTTAAATTAAATGAAAATGCAGGTTATTACACCTAACTATTTTTTTTTTTATGTAAAATAGACTCCATTACCTTTCCAACAGTATATCACAACCTCAATTTGGAGTTCGTATGCATTTTCTGTGAATTTCGGACGAAATAGGACCTTTTTACGAATACCAGAACATCTGGGGGCCTAAACAGCATTATCTGGACAAAGGAGAAGCAGTGCCGCCGTGGCACTGGCCCACTGCCGCCGCGGCACAGGCCCAGTGCCACCGCGGCACTCTCTCCCAGAACAGTCCATTTTTGTAATTTTCATTGGCGGTCCAATTTGATTAATTAGAAATCAAAACGACGTAGTTTTGGTTCCCAGCTTATTTTAGACCAATGGGAGACCTTTTTATACTTCTTAAAACCCCATTTACCACCCCTCATTTGCCTATAAAAGAAACCATTTACTTCCATTTAGAGGAAAGACATGAAAGCTTAGAGAAAGCTTAGGAAGAAACTCTAGAGGAATATAAAGAGAGAAAGAGAAGAAGTAGTCTTCTTCTTCTATTTTCTCCATCAAAGTGAGTTTTCTTTTTACTTGAGTTTGCTATCAAAACTTCAATCATCCAAACATTTCTTTCACCACCATTCTTGAGTATTAATGAGATAGGAAGCTACTTCCATGTCCAAATGTCACCATATATGAGTGAAACACCAAGCTACAAGTCCAATATCTCAATGATTATCAACCATTGATTGCTATTTGAATGCTTGTTTACTTTGATGTTCATCTCTCTCTTAACCTCATTTCTTTTTGACTTTTCTTTGATTATTTAGTTGTTCATCATCATCTAGATGACATGTTGTTTGAGGAGAGTGAATCCTTATGGATAGTAGCTCTTGACCTTAAAGACATGTTTGATGGATGATGATTCTACCTTCAATACATTCATATGTATTCTTGAAGTCATATTCTTAAACAAAACTATGTTTATGCAAGTAATATTGGGAGTTCTTTGATGATTCAAGGTTGGATGAGATTCTAAGTGGTCACATAGTCATCTCAAGTGTTTAAGTTCATGCTTTGAAAATCTATTTCAAAACCCCTAATCAAGAACTCAAACTCTATTCCAAAACCCAAATCCATTTTCTTCAAGAATGATCCAAAACAGTGAGCTGTTCAGATTCGAAGATTTGTTTTGAATTAAATACTTGAGTTATGATGATGAAACCACTTGGAAATTCTTCCTAAGACATCATAGTTTGTCTCCAATATTTTCCATCAATTATAGAGGTGTGAAAGTATTATTTTCGGATTTAAGAAGTTCATATTCATAATCTGCCTCTGTTCTCACATAATGTTTACCTGACTTCTTGCACTTATTCCGGATGTTTTCGTCACTGTACATATATCTTTTCTATTTTTTTTTTATGAAACTTGGGTGTCTTAGAAAACTTTTAGTATATAACGGGTCATCATAAACCATTTCTTGGTTTTTGAAAAATCAAAGAAATCAGTCAATAGTGCAGCTTTTATTTCTGAGTCATGTGTACATTCTGATTTGTTTCTTTTAATCTGTGATAGCTATTGAGGTTTGGTCTTTTTCTGTGCATTCTAGACACATTATGGAGGCTCTCTAATTTTTCTCACATTTTCCTAGGCATATTTGACCTCCCATTATGATGTTATAAAGTAATGCATACAGTCTGTCCACTATTCACTGCATGTCATTTTTTGACTTTCACACTTTGATGCAACACTCTCTTGTATCTAGATGAATCCATATCCCATAAACATGTTATTTACCACTTTTATCATTTTATATAATATCATGTATCATCTATCCTCTCATGTATCATATTCCCATAGATTCTTGAGTTTGGTTTCCAAATAAAACCATGTTTTGCAAATACTTGGGAAGTTCTTGAAATGAGTTAGGAATTGATATTCCAAGTGGTTAGAATATTCATCCAAGTTCTGAAAGTATACTTTCAAAACCCCCATTTCAAACCCCCCTCTTAAACCCCCCATTTTGATTTTAAGAAATAAACCTTGTTTTTCTCAAAACCCTCAAAACAGTGAGTCATTTAACTTAAAGGAATTATTTTGAGTTCAATACTCAATGTATGAATGTAAGACCACTTGGAAAATCTTCCTAGCTCATTAGAGAACACCCATGATTTTTGGTTTGACCCTATTTTGGTCCAAACATTCTCTACAGATATTCTGCCTTTGCTGTCACAGCATCTAGGCTGACTTTCAACTTGTTTCACAGAAAACCTTTTGAAAAAGAGTGGTCCCAACTTATTTTTCCCTTGAACTTCAATGTCTTAGGGAACTTTTTGTATAATATGGGCCTCTAGATCTTTTGTTTTCATTTTCTAAGATTTTTCAACATTTCAGTCGACCGTACAAACTCTATTTCTGAGTAACCTCCATTGTTCATATGATTTCTCTCAATTTGTAATAGTTATTAAAGATTTTCTTTTTGGGTTGTGTTCTAGACACAATAAGGAAGATCTCCATAAAATATCATGCATTGAAAACATTCGTAGCCCCTCTTTTCCATTTTCACAAGATCATGTTACTGTTCTGTCCACTATTCACAGCAAGCACACTCTTACTTCCCCCCCCCCCTTTGAGTTGATGCTTACATGCACTCCAAATTAGCTCATGTCTTAGGAAGTAGTTCATACTACATTTGTACATATCCCATGATGATTTCATTCATTTATTCATACACATTATAGACTTCTAAGTCATTCTAGAAATTCATGAACACAAAGCACACTACAACCTTTACACATTCTAGGATAATACATTGCATCCATGCAAGATTTGGGGCTTTTGTGGCTCCTAATCTAAGAAGATCATAAGGGATGAATTTGATCACACGTTTATGCTTTCCCTCGGTCAATTCTTCCTTTCTCATCCGTCCCAGGGATTGAGAGGTCTTCTTTTCTCAAGATTAACATGCATCATTCATATTTTGGTTTCTTTAATTATTTGTTTCAAGAACAATTCATGTCCCCTTTAGATTAGGGAAACTTAATTACTTGGTATATGATTAGACAATTTTTCCTAGGTTTATTTGTGTGATCTTTCACTTTGCATTGTGTGATACTTGGCTTAGATCTTATGAATGATATCTTATCTTTAGATATTCCATTTCAAATTTTCTTATGTGATGTAATATACTATCATAGTATTAATTGTTGAACCATACATAGTATAAGATGATTATTTGGATGCTAATTGAGGCCCGTCGAAAGACGGGGCGAGTTGAGGGTGTTTTAGTCGCCACAAAGGCTCCTTCCTCTCTCGTATCAAAACCCCGAGTCAAGTTCTTTGGTTATGAAGGGCCGGTGTCCTTTATCCGTTTGGGTGAGTCAAAATTAGGTTTCTTGGTTCCTTAAAGACCAAGTGGCAACTCTGTATCTGTTTTCAACAAACCTTTTCTTTTCCTTTTCAAAACAATTTCAAAACAAGCAAGAGGTGGAATTCTGCGTGTCTACAATCTGGCGACTCTGCTAGGGATATTTATTTTCAAAACAAAATAATACAGAGGTTTGACTCATAAGAAGCATCCTTAAAATCATCTTTTTACTGTGTCTGGTTCACCGCATTGCACTTTGCATTTTCCCCCTTCGACTGTGTCTGAAACGTGGCGCTGACATTGTTCAGGTCTTGCTGTGCCAGGGCACAAGTCACCATTGATACTATACCTTCCAAGGTATATCAAAAAGACTAAACACTTCCGTACTGTCTCTCTGACGGTATATTAGAACTCTCGTCAACGGACCCTCATTGATTAAACCCAGCCTTTGCATATAGATTCCTGTAGAACCTTTCATAGGACTGTTGATTTATCTTTTCAGATAGGATAATGTGATATAACTGTTGTATGCCCTGACGGGATTACCTGCGCGGTGTAGACGCTTATGTGACATGAGGCAGAACCTCTTTCTTATGATCCCCAAGGCAATCACTCACATGTGATCTCATTGAGTTGACCTGCCTAGGCACTATGATAAAGATGTCTACTCCATGCTCACAAAGATATACACCGCAAACCATGTTTGTTGGTCCTAAGACATAGGTGTATGAAAACCTGCTAGACAGTATGATCACTATCACCATATTAACCAGTTTCTTCCAGAAACTCTGTCTAGATATCCCAGATATAACCATATTAATCAGTTTCTCCCAGAAACTCTATCCGATTTCTCCAGATATACCAGTTTTTTCCCAGAAACTCTGTCTAAATTTCCCAGAAATACCCAAAGTACCTATTTTTCCAGAAGTTCTGCCCAAATCTCCCAGATTCTCCAAAAATCCCAGCATCTCTGCCCAAATCACCTAGAAATGCCCAGATATACTTGTTTCTCCTAGAAACTCTATCCAAATTTCCCAGAAATACCCATAGTACTTGTTTCTCCCAAAAACTCTGCCCAAATTACCCAGAAATGCCCAGATATACTTGTTTCTCCTATAAACTCTATCCATATTTCTCAGAAATACCCAAAATACCAGTTTCTCCTAGAAGCTCAGTCCAAATCAACCAGAAATCCCTATTTCTCCTAGAAACTCAAATGACTTCTAGAAATTTCTCCGAATCTTCCAAATCCTTGTTTCTCCCAGAAACTCTGTCCAAAATTCCTGAAGTATCCCGAAAATCCTCGTTATCCCTTGGTGATCATACTGGAAAGTAAGGTTAGCACACTCTGTATGGCTAGGACCTTATTTGTTTAACTGCTATCTGTTAGAAGTAGGGGCATCATATCGATTAGGGTTTGCATCCGCATGCTTGTCTCATATGCATACACGATTCATGTCAGTCTACATGCACGCACATCCTGTCAGTCTTACATATGTCAGTCTCTACACATCAAGCGCGTACATGTCATCATCCTCACCCATCTCAATCATTGTATAGAAGTCGTATACATACTGTAACCATCATCAGTTCACATCGATAAATTCTTTGAGACTCTAATCAGCTCTCCCCACTAGGAGTCCATAAGAAGTATTTCGTGCCTCTTTGGGCTTTTACTTCTATTTGCAGAAAACATAGCCCCGGGTAAGGACACCTCTGTACCTTTCCAAATTCATTGTCTCAATCGTGGGCTAGCCCAGGCTATCATAAACCCGCCAATGGCCTACTAAGCTCTGGAGGAGAAAGTGAACAAACTACAAACCACTGTTGAATAACTAAGTTTAAGGATAAGCTGATTCGAGCAGATGGTGCAAAGCATCGATAAAGGGAGTATGGGTTGCCCAACGCCATCTATCCAAGCCCGTTTCCACGTCCAAATCTCTACTTGTATCCAAACCCATACTTTAGCCTTGGTAATCCTAGTCCATATCCAAATCCAAGAGCCACTCTAAGGACCCACTTGAACTCAAAGTTTAACAAAACCTGCAACCCAAGAACCTTCACCAACCTGGGTATGCCATTGTCTGTTATCCTTGATAACCTCATCAAAAAGGGGCACCTCCGACTCCTTCAGCCTCATGCTGACATCCCTCCGCCTAGTTGTGACCTGTCCAAAATTTGTGCCTACCACCAAGGCCCAGGCCATGACACCGACAGCTGCATGTGCCTTCGCCATGATATCCAAGACCTCCTCGATCAGAAAATCATCGAGCCATCGCCCATCCAACCCTATGTCAACCAAAGTGTCAGCTTCATCAAACCTAAAGCCCCTGGCTTACCTGTTCAAATGATCCCCTTTGCTGAGGCAAATGATTGTTGAAGCTACACGGTGAACTGATAGTGTTTGGAACTTCTGCTGAAAATAATAATAATATTAATAATAAATGGGTCACAAAGACACTCCATTTGAGACCAAGATGAGTCTGTCCTATGTTTTGAATCTATTTCAAGTTTAGTCTTGTGGTCGAGTCTGTCTACCATCGAGTAGTTATGGGTCTGTGTCGAGTAATGTAATCCCTCTCTCTTGCTAATTGAATGAAATCTCATTTTGCATAATTTGATGTGCCTAGTCATAGATGCATGAATCGCTGAACTGAAATGTCACTTTTCAAATTACCATGGATATTACTGTGCTAAAAAAAGTAATTTTTTTACTCAAACAAAAAAAATTCTGAAAGGTCAAAGTCAATTTTGCGCCGACGCCGATGAAGAGCCGATAATTGAATAGTCTTACTTTAAGAATTTAAAGATTCTCTTGCCTCAATCTTGAAAAGACATGCTTTGAATTGACTTGGGGCTTGCCCAACACCCTTTTCCCACCATTTCAAAGCCTTGGGCCCAACCCAATTGAGAGCCATATGAACCTGTGTAGACTTAGTCCTTGATGGTAGCCAAACATTTCAGTGAGTTTCATCTCCACTTTCAAAAAAAAAAAAAAAAGAAAAGAAAAAAAAGAAAAGAGAAAAGCTCGCTAGGTTGAAAACCCGAAAGGGCACCTAGGCAAAAGTTACAGCTGAAAAGGTATTGATTTCCAAGATCCGACCCTAGCCAGTCAAAATGATTTTACAAATGAGAGAATTGTACGCTTCAAGATACATCATAAAAACGTGTCTAGATCACATTACAAAAGGCTCGGAACGACCACAAATAAATCCTGAGAGCTGACGTGCACATTCTGGAAGTTCGAGATTATGATCAGAAGATCTCACATAAATCAACTGTGTGAAGAGAAAAATTAACTGGCTAGGCAAAAGTGAAAAGGATCAATCCTCAAAACAAAACAAAAAGAACAAGAAAAAGAAAAGAAAGGGAGATCGAAACTGAATCCTTTTATTCAAGGCAACCACAAGTGAGCTAAGTTTTTTTGACGATTGGTTTGAAAAACCCTCAACTAATTTCTTTCAAGACCTTGCCTTGAACTACGCTCGACCTGATTCCCACTCGGGGATACGTAGGTAACTACATCGGTTCGATCGACACCATCACAATCAAACCAATTTCTTTCAAGACCTTGCCTTGAACTACGCTCGACCTGATTCCCACTCGGGGATACGTTGGCAACCACATCGGTTCGGTCAATACCATCATAATCAAACCAATTTATTTCAAGACCTTGCCTTGAACTACGCTTGACCTGATTCCCACTCGAGGGTACGTAGGCAGCCGCATCGGTTCGATAGACACCATCATAATCACCCCCATTTTCCTTCAAAACTTTGGCCCGAACTACGTTGGACCTGATCCCCGCTCGGGGGTACGTAGGCAGACTTTCAAAAAGAAAAGAAGGATGGCTCGCTAGGTCGAAAATCCGAAAGGACGCCTAGGCAAAAATTAGAGCTAAATCCAAGGTGAGCAATAACAAAAGAGAGAAAAGAGCTCGCTGGGTCACCTCACTGGTGCCTAGGCAAAAGTTATGAGCATTTGAGAGATTAAAGTCACGGTCCTTGCCTCAAGCCAGAAAATCACCTTCCACACTAGGGGCAAACTTCGGCCACCCACCTCGTTTGTCTGAATTTTTACTATCTACCCTTCATACAAGGGGCAAACTTCGGTCACCTACCCTGTTTGCCCAAAACCTTCAAACAACCATCTTCCAAACTAGGGGCAAACTTCGGTCGCCTACCTCGTTTGCCTATGAACTAGGGGCAAACTCCGTTTGCCTAACACGATCCCTTCACACCAAAGGGTGAGTTTTCAAGTCACCAAGTTGTTTTGAAAATTTTGAAATAGAGCATCTTTTATTCTAAAAGTTAAGGCACTAATCCAAAGCACATCTCGGGAGAAGCAAAGAATTGATTAGATCAATAGGGAAGAACTTTCAAAATGAGATTTATCATCAAAATTATGCGGAGTGAACACAGAAGAGAAATGGTACATCATTTATGATGAAAGCACATCAAGTTTTGGCAAGTCGAGCTTGTTTCATTTTGGTGTCAAATGTGTCACCCTCGCGTGTCAGTATCTGTCAGTTTTGAGTCTGTCATAGTCTTTTTCAGGAAAAGAGTCGGTCGTAGTCTCAAATGTGTAAGTCAACAGTGATGAATAATGATTTTTTTAAATCAAGTTATAAAAATCATTCCAATGACAATACAAGCAGGAGTACCAAACATCATTACTGCACCAGACAGGGCGTCAGCATGAGAAGTGTCCAAACTTAGGGCAAATGCAAATTCATCCCTTTCCAAACTGCCAAAAGTTAACCATCATCTTCTAGCAACATAAGTCCATGAGTGGCTGTTGATCTTTCATCTTTCTGCATGCAACATAAGTCCATGAGTGGCTGTTGATGATCTTCCTTTCTTCTAGCAACATAAGTCCATGAGTGGCTGTTGATCTTTCATTTTTCTTCATGCAACATAAGTCCATGAGTGGCTATTGATGATCTTTCTTTCTTCATGCAACATAAGTCCATGACTGGCTGTTGATGATCTTCCTTTCTCTTAGCAACATAAGTCCATGAGTGGCTGTTGATCTTTCATCTTTCTTTGTGCAATATAAGTCCATGAGTGGCTGTTGATGATCTTTCTTTCTTCATGCAACATAAGTCCATGAGTGGCTGTTGATGATCTTCCTTTCTCCTAGCAACGTAAGTCCATAAGTGGTTGTTGCTCACCTTCGTTCATGCAACATAAGTCCATGAGTGGCTGTTGATGATCTTCTTTTCTCCTAGCAACATAAGTCCATAAGTGGTTGTTGCTCACCTTTGTTCATGCAATATAAGTCCATGAGTGGCTGTTGATGATCTTCCTTTCTCCTAGCAACGTCCATGAGTGGCTGTTGATCTTTCGTCTTTCTTCATGCAACATAAGTCCATGAGTGGCTGTTAAAGATCTTCCTTTCTCCTAGCAACATAAGTCCATAAGTGGCTGTTGCTCATCTTCGTTCATGCAACATAAGTCCATGAGTGGCTGCTGATGATTTTCCTTTCTCCGAGCAATATAAGTCCACAAGTGGCTATTGCTCATCTTTGTTCATGCAACATAAGTCCATGAGTGGCTATTGATGATCTTCTTTCATCTGTGCAACACAAGTCCATAAATGGCTGTTGATCATCTTTCTTCATGCAACATAAGTCCATGAGTGATTGTTGATCACCCTTCTCTTTCAATATCAAAACCTTAACTGCCGCAGACCATCTCCGTATCCCTCATCACAAATAGAATGATACCTTGACTCCCATTCAATGGGCGTATTTCCTTCTTCCTAGCAGAGTGCATTATCCATTCCAGTGGCCCATTTTAGTCAAGATTGACAAGGTTTTATCCCCAGCAATCTAGAAGTCTGTCAGACCATCCCCAATAGGAAAATCAGCTCCCGAAGGCCCTAACTGGCTCTTTTGGATTGAGCATTTACAAGATTTGATCAACCACAAGAGATTTAGAAATGGATCCTGGTTCTAGGTCAAGAATTGAAGAGAGATTCTCAAAGAGTCCATCAGCTCCTGAAGGCCCTAACCGGCTCTTTTGGATTGAGCATTACAAGATTTGATCAACCATGAGAGATTCAGAGATGGATCCTGGTTCTAGGTCAAGAATTGAAGAGAGATTCTCAGAGAGTCCATCAGCTCCCGAAGGCCCTAACCGGCTCTTTGGGATTGAGCATTACAAGATTTGATCAACCACAAGAGATTCAGAGATGGATCTTGGTTCTAGGTCAAGAATTGAAGAGAGATTCTCAGAGAGTCCATCAGCTCCTGAAGGCCCTTACCGACTCTTTTGGATTGAGCATTACAAGATTTGATCAACCGCGAGAGATTCAGAGATGGATCCTGATTTTGGCCCAGCAAGTTTTGATCAACTATGAGAGATTCGAATTTGAATCCTGGTCCCCGGTCAAGAGAAGTAGTTGAAGAGAGATCCCAGAAAGAGTCGCTTCATCCCCAGCAGATTCAGTTTAATCCCCAGCAGGCATATCGATTCATACATCGGCAGTTCAATCCTGACAGTCATAGTAGTTCACTGTCGACTCGTCATTTCGATTAATACATCGTCAGTTCAATCCTGACAGTCACAGAAGTTCACTGTCGACTCGTCATCTCGATTCGTACATTGTCAGTTCAATCCATGACAGTCACAGTAGTTCACTATCGACTTGTCATCTCAATCCATACATCGGCAGTCCAATCCATGACAGTCATAGTAGTTCACTGTCGACTCGTCATCTCGATTTGTGAATCGTCAATCCATTAATCATCATTGTTTTACCATCACTCTCATTCAAAATATGTTGTGTTCATCATTCTCATTCAAAATCTTGGGCTTCCATGTCCATTAATGGCGCTTCCGTGTCTGTCGCTTGACATCTCTGGTTTTCATGTCCATCACTAGAATTTTTAGGGTTTCTGTGTCCAAGACTTCCATATCCATCGGTTATCTGTCAAACTTCATCTTTGATTAACATCCTCAGAGACCCCACATCTGATTACATTCGCTTGCGAAGCACACTTTCCAAAATTCAGAAGTTTAATCCAAGACCCAGAGTCTTCAAAACCTTGGTGTCCCTATTCGGGTCAATAACTGCATCACAGTAAAAAACACTAGCACAACATAAGTCCACTCGGGATGGCACACACCCCACAGCACCAGCTCACGCTAGGATCAGAATACTAAACATGATAGGACTCATTACACAATTCATATCACATCCATGCATTGCATATCATCCTCATAGCATAGCATCTGCCTGTCTCGTTGTGCATGTGTGATTTGCTCCTTTGTGCCCTGAACTACGTCCTGGTCTGATTCCCCTTGAGATACGTAGGCAGCTCACGCAGAGCACGACCATCACTGGCCTCAGCATCATTGCATCTTTTGCAACGCTTTTTATCCTAAATCTATAGCCTCCAAAAGACCTATCTCTTTAAAGCTTTGGCACTCGCTTGCGACATGCGTTGCCTCGAAAATTCATGCCAAAGAGGGGCAAACTGTAGACACCCCATTTTGTCGGCTATCATATTTAGGATACCCATAGCTTGGTGGTTCACAATGATCGAAAAAGACTCAAAAGGACTCCTGGAAGTTGGTTTTATTTCTCAAGATGCTCAGAATGACCAAAATGCCCTAAAAGCCCGAAAACTCCCAGATTTGGACCAAAAAGTTCTGAAAACATGCTATGTCGTAAGAAAAGTAAGAAAATGAGTTTTTAAGTAAAATCAGATGAAATCGTCAGCTCCCAGAGACCCCCGGAAGTCCCAGAAGTTTCCGGAAAGTCCCCGTTGACCGGTTTGACCTAGTTTGACCAAGGTTTGACCAAGTTTGACGGAAATCGTGAAAATTCGCCAGAATCATTCTAGATCATGTGAAAAGTATTAAAATGAGTTTTAAAAGAAAATCGAACGAAAACGTCAGCTCCTGGAAGCTCCTAGAGGTTTCCAGAACTTCCCAGGAATTCCAAGTTTGACCAGTTTGACCAAAAATTGACTTTGAAATCGGAGCACCATAACAATTTTCAAATATTTTTCATGGATACTAGAGGTCAATAGCTTTCCAACGGTATATCACACACAATTTTAGGATTTTAAACGAGTTTATTATAAATTTCCGAAGGCAAAAAGGCGATTAAATCGGCTTTTATCGCAAATACCGCAAAACTTTTCAAAGTGACCTATCTCCGAACTATTTTTACGTAAAATAGACTCCATTACCTTTCCAACAATATATTACAACCTCAATTTGGAGTTCGTATGCATTTTCTGTGAATTTCGGACGAAATAGGGCCTTTTCACGAATACCGGAACCTCTGGGGGCCTAAACAGCATTATCTGGACGAAGGAAGAGCAATGCCGCCGCGGCACAGGCCCACTGCCGCCACGACACTCTCCCCCAGAACAGTCCATTTTTGTAATTTTGATTGGGGGTCAAATTTGATTAATTAGAAATCAAAACGACGTAGTTTTGGTTCCCAGCTTATTTTGGACCAATGGGAGACCTTTTTATACTTCTTAAAATCCCATTTACCACCCCTCATTTGCCTATAAAAGAAACCATTTACTTCCATTTAGAGGAGAGACATGGAAGCTTAGAGAGAGCTTAGGAAGAAACTCTAGAAAAATATAGAGGGAGAAAGAGAAGAAGTAGTCTTCTTCTTCTATTTTCTCCATCAAAGTGAGTATTCTTTTTACTTGAGTTTGCTATCAAAACTTTAATTATCCAAACATTTCTTTCACCACCATTCTTGAGTATTAATGAGATAGGAAGCTACTTCCATGTCCAAATATCACCATATATGAGTGAAACACCAAGCTACAAGTCCAATATCTCAATGATTATCAACTATTGATTGCTATTTGAATGCTTGTTTACTTTGATGTACATCTCTCTCTTAATCTCATTTCTCTTTGACTTTTCTTTGATTATTTAGTTGTTCATCATCATCTAGATGACATGTTGTTTGAAGAGAGTGAATCCTTATAGATAGTAGCTCTTGACCTTAAAGACATGTTTGATTGATGATGATTCTACCTTCAATACATTCATATGTATTCTTGAAGTCATATTCTCAAACAAAACTTTGTTTATGCAAGTAATATTGGGAGTTCTTTGATGATTCAAAGTTGGATGAGATTCTAAGTGGTCACATAGTCATCTCAAGTGTTTAAGTTCATGCTTTGAAAATCTATTTCAAAACCCCTAATCAAGAACTCAAACTCTATTCCAAAACCCAAATCTATTTTCTTCAAGAATGATCCAAAACAGTGAGCTGTTCAGATTCGAAGATTTGTTTTGAATTAAATACTTGCGTTATGATGATGAAACCACTTGGAAAATCTTCCTAAGACATCATAGTTTGTCTCCAATATTTTCCATCAATTATAGAGGTGTGAGTATTATTTTCAGATTTAAGAAGTTCACATTCATAATCTGCCTCTGTTCTCACATAATGTTTACCTGACTTCTTGCACTTATTCTGGATGTTTTCGTCACTGTACATATATCTTTTCTATTTTTTTTTTTATGAAACTTGGGTGTCTTAGATAACTTTTGGTATATAACGGGTCATCATAAACCATTTATTTGATTTATGAAAAATCATACAAAATCCGTCAACAGTTCAGCTTTTATTTCTGAGTCATGTGTACATTCGGATTTGTTTCTTTTAATCTGTGATAGCTATTGAGGTTTGGTCTTTTTCTGTGCATTCTAGACACATTATGGACGCTCTATAATTTTTATTACATTTTCCTAGGCATATTTGACCTCCCATTATGATGTTATAAAGTAATGCATACAGTCTGTCCACTATTCACAGCATGTCATTTTTTGACTTTCACACTTTGATGCAACACTCTCTTGTATGAATGTAAGACCACTTGGAAAGTCATCTATCATCATATCATGTAGTTTGTTCTTTACCACTTTTATCATCATATCATGTATCATCTATCCTCTCATGTATCATACTCCCATAGATTCTTGAGTTTGGTTTCCAAATAAAACCATGTTTTGCAAATATTTGGGAAGTTCTTGAAATGAGTTAGGAATTGATATTCCAAGTGGTTAGAATATTCATCCAAGTTCTGGAAGTATACTTTCAAAATCCCCATTTCAAAACCCCCCTCTTAAACCCCTCATTTTGATTTCAAGAAATAAACCTTGTTTTTCTCAAAACCCTCAAAACAGTGAGTCATTTAACTTAAAGGAATTATTTTGAGTTCAATACTCAATGTATGAATGTAAGACCACTTGGAAAGTCTTCCTAACTCATTAGAGAACACCCACGATTTTTGGTTTGACTTGGAGATGTATAGAAAGACCCTATTTTGGTCCAAACATTCTCTACAGATATTCTGCCTTTGCTGTCACAGCATCTAGGCTGACTTTCAACTTATTTCACAGAAAACGTTTTAAAAAAGAGTGGTCCCGACTTATTTTTTACTTGAACTTCAATGTCTTAGGGAAATTTCTGTATAATATGGGCCTCTTGATCTTTTGTTTTCATTTTCTAAGATTTTTCAACATTTCAGTCGACCGTACAAACTCTGTTTCTAAGTAACCTCCATTGTTCATATGATTTCTCTCAATTTGTAATAGCTATTAAAGATTTTCTTTTCGGGTTGTGTTCTAGACACAATAAGGAAGATCTCCATAAAATATCATGCATTGAAAACATTCCTAACCCCTCTTTTCCATTTTCACAAGATCATGTTACTGTTCCGTCCACTATTCACAGCGAGCACACTTTTACTTCCCCCCTTTGATTTGATGCTTATATGCACTCCAAATTAGCTCATGTCTTAGGAAGTAGTTCATACTACATTTGTACATATCCCGTGATGATTTCATTCATTTATTCATACACATTATAGACTTCTAAGTCATTCTAGAAATTCATGAACACAAAGCACACTACAACCTTTACACATTCTAGGATCATACATTGCATCCATGCAAGATTTGGAGCTTTTGTGGCTCCTAATCTAAGAAGATTATGAGGGATGAATTTGATCACACGTTTATGCTTACCCTCGGTCAATTCTTCCTTTCTCATCCGTCCCGGGGATTGAGAGGTCTTCTTTTCTCAAGATTAACATGCATCATTCATATTTTGGTTTCTTTAATTATTTGTTTCAAGAACAATTCATGTCCCCTTTAGATTAGGGAAACTTAATTACTTGGTATATGATTAGATGATTTTTCCTAGGTTTATTTGTGTGATCTTTCACTTTGCATTGTGTGATGCTTGGTTTAGATCTTATGAATGATATCTTATCTTTAGATCTTCCATTTCAAATTTTCTTATGTGATGTAATATACTATCATGGTATTAATTGTTGAAGCATACATAGTATAAGATGATTATTTGGATGCTAATTGAGGTCCGTCGAAAGACGGGGCGAGTTGAGGGTGTTTTAGTCGCGACAAAGGCTCATTCCTCTCTCGTACCAAAACCCCGAGTCAAGTTCTTTGGTTATGAAGGGCCGGTGCCGTTTATCCGTTTGGGTGAGTCAAAATTAGGTTTCTTGGTTCCTTAAAGACCAAGTGGCGACTCTGTATCTATTTTCAATAGACCTTTTCTTTTCCTTTTCAAAACAATTTCAAAACAAGCAAGAAGTAGAATTCTGCGTGACCACACTCGAGAGAAGTGTATTGATTTGATACATTATAGCCCGAGCATAACTATCTATATACCGGGGTGTCGAACTTCCTGCCGTTGTCGCTGACCAGTACCCGGGGAATGCCGAACTTGCTGAGAATGTTTCTTTTGACGAAACTTTTCATCTTTTTCTCGGTGATTGTTGTCAAGTGCTTAGTTTTTGCCCACTTTGTAAAATAGTCCATAGCAATGATGGTAAATTTGACCTGGCCTTTAGCCATGGGAATGGATTCGACTATGTCGATTCTCCACTGGGCAAATGGCCAGGGACTGAGGATTGGGGTCTGGAGCTCTCATGGGTGGTTGATCATAGGTGCATGTCTCTGACACTTGTCACCCTGCTTGAGATATTCTTGGGAATCCCGGGTCATCGTCGGCCAATAATAACCTTGCAGCAGGGCCTTGCGGGAGAGCGTCCGTCTTCCAACATGGCTCCCACACACTCCCTCATGGATTTCGTATAGTGATCCTTGGACTTAAGTAGGATGGATGCACCGGAGATATGGGATAGAGAACCCCCTTTTGTAGAGGACGCCGTCAATGAGGTGGTATCGAGCCGCCCGGTATTTGACCCAGCGGGCTTCATCCTTCCTGTTCAGCAGACATCCGGTGGACAGAAACTTCATGATAGAATCCATCCAGCTAGGCCCTATATCGGCTGGGTCAACATCCATGCCTTCTGAGTTGGATGCACTAGGCTTGGGCAGATACTCTACCCTTATCCCGGGCAGGTCCTACTCGGAAGACAATGCAAGATGCGCTAACCGGTCGGCCCTTGCATTCTCCTCTCTCAGGATCTGTTTGATTAAGAAACCTTTGAGTTGTTTGGTAACTTACTTGACCAGGACTAGGTAGGCCACTATGTTATTTTCTCGAGCTTCATACTCCTGATTGACTTGATTGACGACCAACTGGGAGTCGCTGTATCCTTGGATTTGTTGTGCGCCCAGTGAAGTAGCCAACTGCAGCCCAACCAAAAGGGCCCCGTACTCAGCTTCATTATTAGAGGCCTGAAACCCGAACCTTAGTGCATACTCTAGCTGGATCCCGTCAGGCGTGGTCAGGATGATCCCTGACCCGCTACCTTATTTGTTGGAAGACTTGTTCACATAAAGTATCTAGGTCGGGGTGTCAGGCTGTAGGCCGGGCGGTAGTTCAGGCGGGTTGAGCTCTTCAACTGGGTCTTCTGGATATGCAAACTCTACAAGCAAGTCTGCCACTGCCTGCCCCTTGATTGCCGTTTGGGGTTGGTAGACGACTTCAAATTCTTTCAGCTCCAATGCCCACTTCATGAGCCTCCCGAATGTCTCAGGCCTGCTTAGGATCCGACGGAGAGGTTGATGCATGAGGACCACGATGACATGGGCCTGAAAGTATGGGCAGAGTCCCCGATAAGAGATGACGAGGGCAAAGGCGAGCTTCTCAATGCGGGAGTACCGACTTTTCGCGCCTTGGAGTGCTCGGCTTGTATAATAAACCAAGAATTGTATCCCGTGCTCCTCTCGAGTAAGTGCTGAGCTTACCGCTGAGGGTGACACCGCTAAGTACAAGAACATGTCTTCCTTTGGTACGGGGGTTGAGAGCAGAGGGGGCTATGTCATATACTTCTTGAGTTCCTGAAACGCCTCCTCGCACTCTTTTGACCACTGAAAAGCTTTGCAGAGGATTTTGAAAAATGGCAGGCACCGGTCGGCCCGGCTAACAAATATGTTCGATGCTGCTATCCGACCGGCCAGACTTTGGACTTCCTTCATTAACCTGGGTGACCGCATGTTGATGATGGCTTGAATTTTTTCAGGGTTAGCTTCAATTCCTCGCTGGCTCACCATGTGCCCCAAGAATTTCCCAGACGAGACTCCAAATGTGAACTTGGCTGGGTTCAACCTCATCCTGAACTTCTTTAAGATGCTGAAGGCCCCTGCCAAGTACTCAAGATGGTTGGACTCGTCTCAGCTTTTGACTAGGAGTTCGTCAATATACACCTCCATTGTTTTCCTGATTCGGTCTTTGAATATATGGTTGACTAGCATTAGTAAGTTACCCTAAGATTCTTGAGGCCGAAGGGCATCACCTTGTAGCAATATGTCCCCTGGTCGGTGATGAAAGAAGTCTTCTCTTCATCCCTGGGATACATGCTAATTTGATTGTATCATGAGTACGCATCCATGAAGGAGAGGAGTGGGTGACTAGCCGTGGAGTCCATAAGAAGGTCTATCCTGGGTAGTGGATAGCAATCCTTGGGGCAAGTTTTGTTCAGGTTAGTGAAATCCACGCACATCCTCCACTTTCCATTGCTCTTCTTGAGCAGTACCACATTGGCTAGCCAGTTGGGATATTGCACTTCTCAGACGGATTTCGCTTTAAGGAGTTTTTCGATCTCGTCACACACTGCTTCTTGCCTCTCCGGGGACATGCCCCTCCTCTTCTGCTTGACTGAGCGGTAACTTGGATCGGTGTTGAGTCAGTGAGACATGACCCAGGGATCAATTCCGGGCATGTCCTCATGGCTCCAGGAAAAGATGCCTTAGCTCTCTCTAAGGAATCAGACTAGCTTTTCCTTAAGGCCCGGTTCTAGAAGTGTACCGATGCTGACGGCCCGATCGGGGAATTGGGGGTCCAGCACCACCTGATCGAGCTCTTCAACCGGGCTAACCCCGTCCCTGGCTTCCCTCGGATCCATCTCCTGGACATTCAGGGTTTTCGCAATGGCCTCTCTGCCCAGGGAGCTAACGTAATAGCTCTGGGCAGTTGTTTGATCTCCTCTTAAGCTTCTCGGACCCTAGGGGGTTGGGAACTTGACAACCAGGCTATAGGTCGACACAACCGCCTTGGCTTTATTGAGCGTTGGCCTCCTAAGGATGACGTTGTATGCGGATGGAGCTTCCTCTACCACGAAGTTTGCCATCAGTGAGACTTGCTGTGGGTAGGTCCCTATCAAGACCGGCATCTCGATCATCCCGAGCGGTTGTGTGCTTGAGCTGTTGAGCCCGACCAAGGGAGTTGCCACCGGTAAGAGCCTGTCCCTTGATATCCCGAATTGATCAAAGGCTGAAGCGAACAGAATATCCGAGGAACTGCCCATGTCCGCTAACACTCTCTTTACCATGTAGTTGGCTATGGAGAGCGTCACCACCAGTAGGTCGTCGTGGGGTCAATGCATGTCCTTTACATCGTCGGATGTGAATGTCAGCGCATCTATTGGAGGGGAGTTACCAGATTGAACCTGCAGGACATCCACTCTGGATGCTCGAGCATGTCTCTTCCTTGCTGACTATGAGTCTCCTCCGCCCGATGTTCTTCCAGATATTACGTTGATGAAGCCAAGGGGTTATGTCTACTCGGGAGCTCGGGTGTCTAGCCATGGTCGTCTGTTTGTAGTGACAAACTCGGCAAGATGACCCTGTTCGATGAGCTTTTCGATGGAAATCTTGAGCCTAAAGCAATCCTCAGTGTCGTGGCCGTGATCCCTGTGGTACCTACAAAACTTGTCTCAGTTCCTTTTCTCAGGCGGGCTTTTCAGCTTTGTTGGCTTCTTAAACAGCCTTTGAGCCTCGGCCGCAGCCATAACCTCCTGGATAGGCCGGGATAGTGGTGTGAAAGCAATCGGAGCTTGATCCCGACCTCCTCGGGGCTAATCCTGCTTCGGCTTCTTTCCCGAGCCTTTTTCAGAGCCTTCGCGTTTCCGCTTTGGCCTCGGGGAACTGTACTCCGCTAGGCTTGCATGTTTAGACTTCAAAAACTCCTTAGTATCAATGTACTTCCCCACCCTCTCTGAGAGTTCTACCAAAGTGGTCGCTCGGTTATGGTGGAATGATGTGGCCATCTTGGTGTTCTGAACTCCCGAGCAGAAGGTGGTGATCGCGACCACCTCATTCAGGTCATGGATCTGGAGCTTCTGTTGGTTGAAACGATCGACATAGTCCTTAAGGGACTCAACCTTCTGCAGCTTGACCATAAGTAACTGGAGGTCTTGCTGTGGCCTACCAATTATACCTATGAATTGGCAGACGAAAAGCTTGCTGAGTTATTTAAAATCATCGACCGATCGGGGCTTCAAGGAGTGGAACCACTGCGCCGCGGGGCCCTTAGGGTACTAGGGAAAGCCAAGCAATGTAGCTCGTCGGCGTTGGTTGCAATACCATCTGAGCCTTGTATGTCCAAACATGGTCGACTGGGCTACCGAAATCGTCATACGAGTCAAGGTGAGGCTGTTTGAATTTGTGCGGGATGGCAAATCCTATAACCCGTTCAGTGAATGGTGACTCAGTCTCCGTATTGGAGTAGTTATGACCTAGTTTCTTCAATTTCTCGATCTATTTTTCCAGGTCGTTGATCTGGGCCTCTACGTCCTTGATGTTGTCAGAATCAAGATATAAAAGTATACTTTACTTTTCAATAAATTTGCAGTGTGGAAGTAAAGGTCGAACCCACAGAGATTGATTACTACAGCGATTTAATTTTAAAACCTAAGTCTAGTTAATTAGGGAAAACGGATTTGATTTTGAATTTAATTAAACTACTAACAATAAAAGTAAATCTAAACTAGGAAAGCAATTAAAAGTGTTTTTAAATAATATTTAAAGGAAACCTAGGATTGCAAATCCACCACTAGTTTCATAATAGGAATATCTATGAATTACTTTAGCTTATTACGTTGGATGAATATGGGGAATTGTAGCTACAAGCCCAATTCCTCCGACAAGAAGATAATCATGGTTCAAGCACCAACATAATCCATCTGCGGATAGCACGAATTATCTCACACTAAACTAGGGTTGTGATCTAATCCGTCTAACCTAGGCATGGACTATTCGGATACTTGATAGCACGAATCAATAAAGCACCATCACATGTAAACAACCTAAACAAGCACAGCAAGAATAGATCGTTGAGCACATCACAGTCAAAATAGATCTAAGACAAGAATAAATTCTGAAAGCAATGATTTAATCAATGTAAGTACGATTTATTTATAAAAATCCTCTAAACATGTGACTGTCATCCATACATAATAAAACTAAAATAAAAACATAAATAAAACCCTATTACTCATCTAGGGCTTCATTGAAACCCTAGATCGATGATCTAAGCTGCCATAGGAGTAGAAATCGGCAAGTAGTTGATGGAGGAGGCCATGGAAATCCTTGGTCTTCTTCTTCTTCTCCTTGCTTCTCCCTCTTCAAGGGCTGAAAGTGTGTGTAGATGGCTGTATATTGATGTGTATATTAATTGCCAACCCCATAATTGAGTAAAAATAGAGTTTATATAGAGTTTGTACAAGCTTTGGAAGGCTTCCCAACCCGAAACGAACTGAAACGCATGTAATTTACAGTCTGGACGTCGTTTAGCAGTCTCGTTTGCACAGGAGTCTTCAGTACACTAAAATACGCAACTTTGGTTTTTGGGCATATCGCGCGAGCGGGTCGCGCGAGCGCGACTTTTGGTCCTTCGCGCGCGCGGATCGCGCGAGCGAGTTATTGGGGGTTTCGCGCGAGCGGATCGCGCGCGCGACTTCTGGATTCTCGCGCCCGCGGATCGCGCGCGCGACTTTGGTTTTTCAGCTTCTTTCTTGATGCTTTTTCACCCTGTTTAGCCTGGTTTAGTTGATTTCTTCCAAAACCTGTCAGAAACTAGAAAACGAAGTAAAAATATACAAAAACAGGATAAAATGTACTAACAAATGCGCGTTAAGGCGTATAAATAGGATTAGTTCTCTCCCGATCACACCCCCAAACCTACATTTTGCTAGTCCTCGAGCAAAACTAAAATAAAAACTACTAATAAAAATCTATTCCATTTTCGTATGGATCACGATTGCATTTAGCGTATACAACAAGCCTTTTAAACCCCTAGGTGTCCCTAGTCGGACGAGTGAAGTCTCGTGAGGGTTCTCGTCAACAAGTTACCCACAACCATCTTTATTAACTTAAAATTTTAAAAACTTTTATTAAAACAAAAAATAAAACAATCAATACTCCTTATTATAAAACAATGATTCGAAATAGAATAACGAACATAAAGAAATAGAATCAAACGTCTACATACATTATGAAGAACAATCTCAAGCACATGCATCGTATAAATCAATAGAGTTTCTCATAAAATTGCACGTGTGTGATATGGTAGTCAAATGAACACGCGCTTGTCATAAACTTGGAATATAACTCGGATGACCATCTAACTATGTCTCGACTACGAATCTCACAATGAATTACACTCTAAAATAAAACACTCAAAAACAGGTGTAATTTTTCTAATATATGGGAGCAAAGGAAATATATTTTCAAAACGATAAACGCTCACATATGACTCGAAAAAGACGCATGACACGAAAGAACAGTAGTCTCATGGATAAGATGCCAATAATCAAGAAAAATTAATCATTACCATGTTTTAATCCCCCTCCCATCGTTTTCATATCCGAACCATGTTTCCTAAGATCAAATAGGACTTTTCAAAGGTTGTAATGTGGCTCAGGCAATGAAAAATGATAGAACGGATTAATTGGGTAGGTTTAGAATGGCATTATAAGGCATGTTCGATTTCTTTCATTCATCTTCTACAAACTTTCATCTTTTCTTTCTCTTCATTCCTTTTCATTCATTTTTCTTCTTTTCTTTCATTTTTTTTTCAACCTTCTTCTCCTTTATTTTGTTTCTTTTCCTTTTTCTTTTCTCGCTTCTCAAATGATTATTCATCGAATACCAAGCAACTACCCCAATAGCATCTTGTCTTCTTCTTCTCAATCACACATCGCCTTAACACCACTAAAAGGTGATCAATCTTTCAGAGGTGAACTCCAAGTTGGCCAAATTGGAGCAAAAACAAGGATAATGGTAATTTAAGAAAGAAATGGCATTTGAATGGCTCAAAAGGGGGAACTAAGGAAATTTTCATCATTTATCGGTCGGTAATAAACAAAGAGGGCCTAAAATCATTTCCTAGGGTTATATGGTTCTTCAATGTTTACGATGGAAGATTATTTAGTATGGTAACAAATATTTTAACTTGACTATCAACCAAAACAAGAATAATGAGACTAAACAACAAGTAGATGCGCTATTTCAATGAAATTCGACAAACACAATGTATTTATAACCCTCTAAAAAGAAAAGATAGGCTCAAAATCTCACAGGGTCTAGTCTCCACCATGTGTTATCTAGAAATCCGAATCATATTATAGTTCACATCAAACATGTATTCAAGCGACTACTTGCAGTGCATAGGTTAGTGTGCAAATCTATGATATAAAACTACGATTCAACCAATACATAACTTAAAACGTTTCAACATGACTTCAGTAAATATTTAATCACATATTTCATTGTTTATCATTCTATAACAAATCACATTACATACTAAGAAGTATCGGATTAAAATTGCAAAAACCGTAGGTAACATCGTTTATTTAAACACACTTATTGAAATTTTTTTAAAAATTTTAATGCATAATAACGTGCATGTGTGTGCATACCCCCAAACCTAAACCTTTCATTGTCCCCAATGAAACAATAAAACGAAAGAAAGGAGAGTACAGAAGAAATGAACGATAGTACCTCGATCTTGACAAGCATAGAACAGGTGAACACACAAGCATGTGACAATAAAGTGCAATGGTACCTGTTACTACTCGATAAACGAAAAGAAAACTACAAAAGAATATTCAAAGGAAAAGAAACAGAAATATAAAATAGAAATTGAAAAACTAAACTAAATTAAACTAAACTATCAAATGGAAAAGAAATAAACGAAAAAGTATAAATATAAGAAGGAAAACAACGACTACTTGAGCTAAACTGGCTGAATAACCAAAAACAGAAACAAAAACATAATCAGAACAAGTATGGGGGAAGGATACAGAAAAGGAAATCAAATATCAAGAAAAGGGGAATTCGCGCGAGCGGTCCGCGCGAGCGGCCGTCGCGCGCGCGAATTCCCAGCGATTTTTTTTTTTTTACAATCTCGCGCGAGCGAGGTACCTCGCGCCCGCGAAATGAGGCGCGAGGAAAACCTGAGGCTCATAATAAAGAAAACGAATGGAAAAACACTAAGGGCCAATCTCGCGCCAGCGGGCCGCGCGAGCGAGCCGCGCGCGCGAGATTGGTTTTCTTCATTGTGTGGCTACAATTATGTATGTACTATTAAAATAACTTAATTCCAACCCCCAAACCTATCCAGAATGTCTAAAACAGACACAAACAGACCCAAAAACAACCAAAAATAAGAAAAACGAATGAAATAAAGCTTGGGTTGCCTCCCAAGAAGCGCTAACTTTTACGTCTTTAGCTAGACCTTTCTAGCATAAGACTCATGGAGGCCGTAAATCGGACTGTGTACCCCTAAGAATGTCAGGCAGAGCTCGGTGGTACGCAGAAATAACATCGCTTTGAATTAAATCGATTGACGGTTTGTCATTATGTTCGAATCGATTTCTTACCTTCCGAGTAGATTCCGCATTAGGATCCACGGGATTAGGATTCATCCACTCATCATCGTCCGCTATATTGTTTTCCTCACTCACATTTATTTCTCTAGTAGGCTCACTATTCCGTGTTACCTCACCTTCCACCTCACATAGGGAATCGTCGTTTTTAGGAGGTTGATCCATAGCGTTAAAAACGTTCAATTTTAAGTTCATGTTCCCAAACGACACTTTCATTACCCCCGTCCGACAGTTAACACGTGCGTTAGCGGTGGCTAAGAATGGACGGCCTAAGATGACAGGAGTATGTTTCCTAACATCTAGCACTGGTTCGGTGTCAAGGACCATGAAATCTACGGGATAGAAGCATTTATCAACTTTAACCAAGACGTCCTCGACAATTCCTCTAGGAATTTTAATAGAACGATCCGCTAACTGAATAGTAGCGGCCGTAGGTTTCAGTTCACCCAGTCCTAATTGTTGATAGACGTGATAAGGTATGAGGTTAACGCTCGCTCCTAAGTCAAGGAGAGCCCTATGAATGATAGTGTCACCTATGACACATGAAATCGTAGGCGTACCTGGATCTTTATATTTTGGAGGAGCGTGTTGGAATATAGAGCTTACTTTTTCCGTGAGAAAGACCTTTTTAGGAGTATGACTGCGTATTTTGCGCTTTTGAGTACATAGGTCTTTTAAACATTTAGCATAAGCGGGAATTTGTTTAATAGCATCGAGGAAAGGAATATTGATTTTAACTTGTTTAAACACCTCGAGTATATCCTCAACCTTAGACTTTTTATTTGTAAGATTAGACGGTTCCTCAACGTTTGGTGGATATGGCATTCTAGGAGTATAATTCGTTGGGACCGATTCTTTGTCGTTCTTATTTTGGCTCATTTCCTCACCCGTCTCTTTATTAGAGTTAATATTCATACCTTTCACATTCTTATTCGGAATTTCTATTACCTCCTCCTCTCGGGGAGTCAACCTAGTTGAGACGGCGTTCACTTGTTCATTCGACCCCTTAACCTCATATTGTCCCTTAGGATTTTGGATTGTTTGACTAGGCAACGTCCCCTCGTTTCTATGACCTACTACAGTAGCTAGTTGTCCCATTTGGGATTCAAGCTTCGCAATGGATTGCGTATGAGAGTGCACTATTTGTGCTTGTGCTTGAACTTGCGTTTCAATAGTCTTAAGGGACGCCAACACCTTTTCCTCAAAAATATTTCCCCTTGCAAGATTAGCATTAGGAGGCGGTTGTTGGTATTGGTTAGGTTGGAACTGAGGTCGATACGCATTTGGAAAATTAGTCGCCTCGTTAGGATTATTATTGTTATTTTTCCACGAGAAGTTAGGATGGTTTCTCCATGGCGCATCCGGATTATTAGTAGTTGCATTATAATTATTTCGTGGGTATTGTTGAATAGAATTAATGTGTTGCTCCACGAATTCCGGGAATTGACTCGCCGATGGACATGCAAGTATCGAATGTGAAGGATCAGAACATAATGCACAAATTTCTCGAGCGGGTGAGGCTGTCGTTTGGTTCATCGTTAGAAGTCGGTCAAGTTTGTTAGATAGTTCTTTTATTTCAATTGATTGACTTGACTCGAATTTTACATCCCTCTTAGGTTGATTAAGATATCCTTCCGAACGGACAGACACCGTTTGGTGCATTGAATTCTCGCTTAACGTTTCAAACATTTTCCAGGCCTCGTCGGCGCTTTTGTGTAGGAAGGTTCCCGCACAAACGGCATCGACAGTATTCCTAACAGAGGGAATAAGCCCCTCATAAAAGACCTGAACAAGTTGCCACTTAGGGACTTGATGATGTGGACACGAGCGTAGTAATTCTTTAAATTTTTCCCACGTGTCGTAAAGTGATTCCCCATCTTGCATTACAAAATTGGTTATTGATTTTCTTATCTGGTTTGTACGCATAATCGGGAAAAACTTTTGTAAAAATGCGGTGTGTAAGTCTTCCCATGTTCTAATTGTGTTCGGCTCCAAAGATTGGAGCCAATATTTAGCTTTGTCCTTTAATGAGAATGGAAAGAGCCGCATTTTTAATTCATCATCAGTAAGATTTTGGATTTTCAACGTAGAGCATATGTCCTGAAAATCTCCTAAGTGTTTATAAGGGTCTTCATTTAGACGGCCATGGAATGATGGAAGTAGCGAGATGGTAGACGACTTTATCTCAAAGTGAGATGCCGTCGCCTCCGGTAATTCAATACACGTTTGTGGCGTGTAAGTTGTCGGAATAAAATAATCTTTAAGTGGAGGAGGTGGAGGGATATTAGGGTTATTCATATTAGCTCCGTTGTTATTTTGGTTATTTTCGTTATTGTTGCCAATGTCTGCCATTTTAATCGGTTCTATGTTATTAAAGCGTGGTTTCTTTAGTTTTTGAAGAGTACTACGTATTTCGGACTCAAATAAAGACGTTGGTTTTGGTGTCAAATCGTCGTCTATTACAAACCTAGTTCCAGAAGTTAAATTTGAAGACTTGTTAAGTCTTAATGTACGTTCAAGTTCAGAGTCTAAAGGTTGTAATTCCGGTTTGTTTGAACGTGTACCTAACATAAACTAAAAGAAAAGAACAGAAACCAAAAAACAAAGACTGACTCAACTAAAAAAAACAAATAGCAAGCAATCACGCAACTAGGTCAACAAGCACACAACTACTATGATGCATGCAAATTATCCTGTAATGCAATGACCGCGTCAAGCCCAGCGCCCCGGGTTTCCTAGCTAATGCAGTGCAATTAACCTTAAACTAATGCAAATAGTGCGTCACAGCGCCCTGACTTACAGCGGTTTAAAGCGAATTTCCAAAGGAAGCTATTTTTTTAATTTTATTTATATTTTATTTGCGTAAGCTCCTTTGATGTAATTAGCTGCTCCACTCGGAAACGTTGACTACAAAATAAAAGAAAAAGTTAGTAACTAAAAACAAAAACAGAAAATAAGAAAAATAAAACTAATCTAATATTTACGAATTAACTAAACTACGATTATAAAACTAAGAGTAGTAATACAATCCCCGGCAACGGCGCCAAAAATTGATGTTGTCAGAATCAAGATATAAAAGTATACTTTACTTTTCAATAAATTTGCAGTGTGGAAGTAAAGGTCGAACCCACAGAGATTGATTACTACAACGATTTAATTTTAAAACCTAAGTCTAGTTAATTAGGGAAAACGGATTTGATTTTGAATTTAACTAAACTACTAACAATAAAAGTAAATCTAAACTAGGAAAGCAATTAAAAGTGTTTTTAAATAATATTTAAAGGAAACCTAGGATTGCAAATCCACCACTAGTTTCATAATAGGAATATCTATGAATTACTTTAGCTTATTACGTTGGATGAATATGGGGAATTGTAGCTACAAGCCCAATTCCTCCGACAAGAAGATAATCATGGTTCAAGCACCAACATAATCCATCTGCGGATAGCACGAATTATCTCACACTAAACTAGGGTTGTGATCTAATCCGTCTAACCTAGGCATGGACTATTCGGATACTTGATAGCACGAATCAATAAAGCACCATCACATGTAAACAACCTAAACAAGCACAGCAAGAATAGATCGTTGAGCACATCACAGTCAAAATAGATCTAAGACAAGAATAAATTCCGAAAGCAATGATTTAATCAATGTAAGTACGATTTATTTATAAAAATCCTCTAAACATGTGACTGTCATCCACACATAATAAAACTAAAATAAAAACATAAATAAAACCCTATTACTCATCTAGGGCTTCATTGAAACCCTAGATCGATGATCTAAGCTGCCATAGGAGTAGAAATCGGCAAGTAGTTGATGGAGGAGGCCATGGAAATCCTTGGTCTTCTTCTTCTTCTCCTTGCTTCTCCCTCTTCAAGGGCTGAAAGTGTGTGTAGATGGCTGTATATTGATGTGTATATTAATTGCCAACCCCATAATTGAGTAAAAATAGAGTTTATATAGAGTTTGTACAAGCTTTGGAAGGCTTCCCAACCCGAAACGAACTGAAACGCATGTAATTTACAGTCTGGACGTCGTTTAGCAGTCTCGTTTGCACAGGAGTCTTCAGTACACTGAAATACGCAACTTTGGTTTTTGGGCATATCGCGCGAGCGGGTCGCGCGAGCGCGACTTTTGGTCCTTCGCGCGCGCGGATCGCGCGAGCGAGTTATTGGGGGTTTCGCGCGAGCGGATCGCGCGCGCGACTTCTGGATTCTCGCGCCCGCGGATCGCGCACGCGACTTTGGTTTTTCAGCTTCTTTCTTGATGCTTTTTTACCCTGTTTAGCCTGGTTTAGTTGATTTCTTCCAAAACCTGTCAGAAACTAGAAAACGAAGTAAAAATATACAAAAACAGGATAAAATGTACTAACAAATGCGCGTTAAGGCGTATAAATAGGATTAGTTCTCTCCCGATCAGTCCTCCCGATCGTCGTCGCGCTCGAGCTCAGTACGCTTAATGTTGCACGCAGGCTCGGTGTGGTAGGTCGAGTCAAATGAAGAGGCTTCCTCTTCAAAGTGCGTCATTCTCAGGGACTGGGCTCGGGTCTAGCTCCGGTTAATCGTGTGCCTGAGGTTGCTTCAGCTCCTGGCCGAGCTGTCCTTGGCTGATTCCCAGGCCTGTCACTCTTGCCCTTCTCCTCTGGTAGCGCCTCTGTTGTTAATAATGTATCTAGTGTCTCCCATGCGGTTTAGACTGGCCCGAGCATGTTGCCTGGTCCGTATAGGATCCCGACCATGCTCATTGTTCCCGAGCCGCTCAACCTCCTAAGGAGATGTTGGTGCAGTATGGGCACGCCGTCTGATACGCCGGGGTACCCAACCACACTCGTTCCCAAGCTGCACCTTGGTTTGCGGGGGCTTGTTCTGTCGGGCCAGCAGAGCCTCAATTTGTCGTTGGGTCTGGCACTAGCCCTCCAGAAGTTACTCCAAAGCAGACTATCCCTTGCTGAGTAGCACGCCTTGGTGCCTTACAATCACGAGCCACATGACTAGGGTTGCCACAGTTGAAACACTTTCCACTACTACTTCCTTCTCTCTTCTGTGCCTCTCCGTAGCCGGGAAATACTTCTCCAAAAATCTCCCCTTGAACGCAGTCCACGTCATTCCCGCTGCAGCTCCATTCCCGATAGTAGCTATGACCGAATTCCACCAATCTGCGGCAGCATCGGTCAACTAAAATGTAGCTAATCTTCTCTTGTCTATCTCGTTGCATTGGACAGCTTCGAACATCCGGTCCATCTGTCTCAACCACTGTTCCGCTTTCCAGGGTTCCGCGGTACCCGCAAACTGTTCGGGCCTTAGAGCACGGAATCTTTCTAGCAACTTGTCTCCCGTTTGACGGTCTCTTCGATTGTCGTTCGTATTACCGATTCTTTCTAACCGTCTGATAAATGCTTCAAACATCCCTGTAGGATCGGCAGCTTCGGGTGCTCCCTCGATCAGGTTCCTGTTCCTCCTGACTCCTCCAGCCATTCTATGCATGATAGTGGTAGTAGAATGAGAAACATGCATGCAACAGTGCTATGAAGTAATTTAAATGACAGCAACATTCAAAAGAGTATATCTTATATATATAACTTCTGTCAAGTAGATACAAAAACATGTATGGTCAGATCAATGCCTATCCTATCTGTATGGGTTAGGACGCATGCAAGAGTTAATGTTACAAAAATGGGGTCATTGCCCTATACTCTAATGCATGTAATTACAGTTGCAAAAAGAGACAGAGCTAATAGTCAAAAGTAGTTAATATGTACAAGTTGTAACTAAAACGCCAATCATCTCCATAAGCGGCCATCAGGAGATCTAGCGAATCGACAGGGCGAAAACGCTGAACAACGAACGGTCCAACCCCGTCATAGCTGTGAGAGGTGGACGATGAAGCAGGTACAGGAGCATCCGCCTCATCTACCATCTCCTCAGGCAGGGCTAGCTCAAGTGCTAGCTCAGCCTCGAGCTCAGCGGCAAGATCGTCCAGACCTATGCCGTCCTCTAAGATCTCCCCACCTACTGGGACCACGTGAACAACCTCTGCATCGTCCTCAGCAATGGGTACCACCGGCGGAGGCATCTCCAACTGAGCCAGGTGGGCATGCACGATCTGGATCTCGAGGGGAAGGTAGAAAGCATCGCTATCGACCAACCTCAGAATCTCGACCAAAACTAGACGCTGAGCCTCCGCGAAATATCGAAGCTCAAAACGGATACGGGTCAGGTCAACTAGGCCTACCACGTGAACCTGGTGCCAAACCTCAGATACTACCGTCGTCACGGCCAACTGCTCTACGGCCGCCTGATATAAGTCGAGAAAAGCTGGGATCACAGCCCCAGGAACTACGAAGTGTCCTCCAAACCTGTCTGGTACATAAAGTGGGGGAGCTGGATCCATACCTGAAAAGGTACTACTTAAAGTCAGAACAGAATAATCTTAGGCGTTTGGGTTCTGAGTCTATCCTCCCTGTCGTATCATCGGGTGTGTAACACTTAATGGAATGTGGAATCGGGTCTATACTGGTAAACCCTAACCTGGCTAAACTATCTTGTGATAAATAATAACCTGGCTCTGATACCACTAAATCCTGTCACGCCCCGACGTAGCATAAATAAGGAAAGCGTTTAATTTCCATTATGGACCCGTAGGTCGCGACAGTTTGAAGGATCGATTCCGTCCCAAACGTCAAACAACAAAACATAATATTCAGAGTAAAGCAATCAAGGCTTACAAAAATTTTCTATCTTATTACATCTTATAAACCGGGGTCAACTAAGGCACAGACCGCCTTGAAAATAAAATAATAACTTAGAGTCTGTTACAGTCATCCTTAAAACAAAACAGTTCATAACTTAAAACAGATAAACTTAAAACATATAATAAACAGTTTCTCGTCCCAACAGCAGCCATTCTTAATTAGCATAATCGTATGATTCCTGCTGATTGTAACCTGAAAAGCCTGAACACGAATGTCCAGGACGCATCAACGTCGTCAGCTTCAAGAAGCTGGTGAGTATTAAAAACATAACTTTGAATGTAAAACATACCAACTTACCCTTTTCCAATTCCCATTTAAATTCACAAGTTTATTATTGAAGTAAGGAGCTCATTTAGAAAACATTCACAACATTATTTAAAGAGGGTAATTTACACAGATGGGACCGTGTATGAGAACAATGCACCACACTCATCTTGCCGACTCTTTTCTCTCGACAGCCACAACAACCTGCTATCCTACTCCTGGTATCCTTGAAACACTCAGATAGCCACACTTTAGCAACGGGGCGCCAGGGAGTGTCCAGTTTGCCTCACACTTTGGTCCGGGGTACCAGGGAGTGTCCAATGCCTCACACTTTGAATACCCTAACCGCCATGCAAATACCGGGGCGACCCCTCACACAGTATCCAGACTCGAGTTATCAGGGAGTGTCCGTAGGCCACACTTTAGCACTACCATGGGTGCCAGGGAATGTCCGAGTTCGGCTTCACACACTTTAACGCTTCCACGGGCGTCAGGGAGTGTCCATATTTGCCACCGTCGCATTTCAAAGATACCCTCTTCCACAAACTCAATCACAACCACAACCACAACCACGACCACAACTCATACTCAACCACAACCACAACCACAACCACAAACACAAACACAAACTCATACTCTTTCCACACTACCATTACTCTTTTCCACACAGACTGACACCCCTATGCATGTACCACTGACCCACATGTATGGTATGCACTTAAACGAAAACAAATATGCTGAATTAAAGGAACAACACGCGTACGGGGATTAATGAGTCATACTACAATGTTTTAATCATTCAAACATAACCAAATAGAGTTCTGATTAACCAAGTTTTCCCAAACAGAACCTCAACAGTATATAAATTTCATCCAAACAGTCCCTTAACCGAAAAACAGACAAAAACAGAAACTGCAATACCTCGCGCGCGCGGGCCGCTCGCGCGAAGGGTCGCTCGCGCGGTAAGCCCATTTTTCCTTTTATTAATAAACTTTTCTGCCTGCCTGAGGAAAGCAAGGTCGTGCGCGCGGATCGCTCGCGCGAAGGGGTTCTCGCGCGACCCTCGCTAGCGCGACCAGCCAATTTTCAATTATATATATATAAACTCTTACGTCTGCCTGGGGAAGCCTACCTCGCGCGCGCGGGCCGCTCGCGCGATACTCGCGCGCGCGATCGTGGCGCGAGATGAAGCTGAGTCTTCGTCTTCTTCGCAGAAACTGCTCTGTTTCAGCTTAAGGGGTCCAAAATGACCCATTTTGAAATTCTAAAGTATATAGGACATATAATATATGATTCTCTTCGGTTTTTCCCAAGGATTAAGAATCTAAAGTCAATTTAACACCATTTGATTCATAGCTCTCTAATTTTAGGAAAAACTAAAACATGTCAAAATTTGATTTCTAATATACTTTCTTATATGAACGAATTAAGCTCTAAAACTTCAAACATAGTCAATACATACTATAATCTTCCATATTCATCTCTAAAAACGAATTTTGATTGGGTTTAGAAATTCATGATTTTTATGCTATGAACTTCATACGTAAAAATTATCAATGGGGATTTACAACATTAAACAATTACACAGCAATTAATATGAAATTACATTCTTAGTGAGTTTAGAATACTCACTTTGATTTAGTATAGAGAGATTGTTGAGAAAGATATGCACAAAATAAAATACTCCAAGCTTTGGCTATGGAGTCTTGAAGCTTTCTCTCTCTAAAATGATTCTGAAGAACTCACTGTGTTTTCTCTCTAATGCTCTGAATTTCTATGTGTGTAGAATGAAAGTGTGTGTAAGATAGTGTATATATAACCAATTCTTCAATCTTGGAGCCCAAGTTGATCCAAGTTTACTCTACAATTGAATTTCTAATATCCTAACAATTATACCCAGCAATTAGGAGATACGTAGGTGTATATACACTGATGTATATAACTACACAGTCACTCCAAAAGCCACATAGGTGTGTAGGGGTCAAAAGCAAGATGTTTGGGTAATTAGCTTAAGGTCACAACAATACACACACACACAAAGCATTGCCAAACAAGGCCTAAGCCAATGATCACTTGCCATAAATGGCATGTAAAGTGTATGTCCAATCACACTTTACATCACTTCCAAAATCTGTGGAAGTTAAACAGAACATGGACAGTTTTGGTCATAAACTGGTATTTTCGGGGCGCGGTGGTCACCACAAAAATACAGAAAATTCATTTTAACTTAAGAAATGGTTTTCTGGTTTCATAAAAATACTGATTGAGTCAATAGAAGTTATTTTCACCGTTTTGAAATACAGACTTTGAAATTCACACAGGTATTATTAATTTTGTAAAAATTACAGTTTGACCCCAACAAGAATTTTAATATGAAATAACACAAGGGATAATAATTAGAACATGGGAAATGTATTTAAATGAAGCAGTCCATAATAATTGAAGTTAAGTATGACAATGTAAATACCAATTAAATATAAAAATGAATTTTAAATTAAATGGAAATGCAGGTTATTACACTGCCTACTCCGACGGCTGAGCAGTCTTCTTGTTTTTCTTTGGAGGTATGACGATCAATCAAGAGATTTGTTGATGGAGAAATCTGTCGATTCCCACAGACGGTGCCAAACTGATGATGCCTAAATCTGGTTAGAAGTTAAAAGGAATTAATCAAGAGAGATTTGAATGTGGTTCGGCTCTGTTAATGAAGAACCCTACATCCACACGTGTGTCAAAGCACTTTCACTATTGTAAATCGGGGGCCTTTGGTGAACCAACAATAGGGGTAGAGCTACCAAGGACTGGCCGGGTATATGTATTGATGAATGTTTAGTCGCTATCGTGTAGAATAAGATTACGATCCCCTTTGAAGGGGGTGAGTGGTCCCTTTTATAGGTACAAGAGACCACTCGTATAAGGTAAGTGGCCTGATAAAGCAATTTAATCAAATAGGGATTGATCAACATGAATCATGAGAGTTTCCTAATTGAGTTAGGAAACTATCTGGGCTTTCCCTTAGTCTTCTAGCTGAGATAGAAAACTGCCTAGAGCTTTTTGGGACATATCATGGATCTTGCTCGGGCTGGGCCTACTGTAAGGTGAACCCGCATCGTGCACCCGACCTGTGAAGCTGCGCCAGGCGGTCCTAGATAGACAACCTGGGATGGTTGCACGGTGAACACCGTTACCGGATGACTCGATCTTCTTTACTGAGGTGGGGAAAACTCACTCTGACTGGATATTTTATACATATCATATTCTGATACCATTTTATTAATAACTCTCTTACATAAATAGTAGATTACAAACATATAGCCAACCAATAACCACTCCTAAAAACTAGATTACCACAACTCCATGTAAACCATCATGAGCCACGTCACGTGCCATCACCTAAAACTAGTACTAAGTACTAACAGTGTTCACAAAACATCACTCCACTTGCACGCATGTGTTGGAAAGATTTCATTGATACAATTGAAAAACAGAAACAGAATTACAATATATAAACAGAAAGCAATAACAGAAAACTATAACAAAAATAAGATCAAACCGAGGCCTGTGAATTTTCACAGTTTCCTTAAAACAGATTCGCCGCCTCACCAAGTGTGGTTGAGGAAATCGTCGGCGTCTGTCTCCCAGGATACAGCGGCTTCTAACAGTGGTACTTGCACAACGTACAACTGCTCCGGCGAACCAACCATATTCTGTGACTCTCTCTCTCTGAAACTGGGACTAGAAGGAAGAACACTTTGAAGAACAGTATGTCTAAACTATGTTGGATGTTGAAGGTGTGTATAGACTTAAGGAGAGTTGGAATATATTTGTGTATTCATCATTTCGGAAATTCCAAAATTTGTAACTACAACCTTTTGGAGTTCTGTAACTCTTTCAGAAATCCCAAAGGTTTCTGCAATGTTAAACATGTGCAGAAATTCCAAGGGTCTCTTCATTACAAAATTGTAATACCAAAACTTGAGGGGTCTAAAGAGAAATATTCCGTGCGGGCCGCACCCGCACCCACACCCACGACCATGACCCGACTCGGCTCGGCCGGCCGGTCGGACGGACGGCGGCGGCGGTGCGCATGCGCGCGTGTGTGCGCATGTGTGGAATAAACCCAAAGGGCCTTAGGTCCCCCCCCCTTCCACAAAACTGGGTACCCCTTGGGGCCCAAACCCAAAACATGAAGTAGCCTTATAAATACACTAAAGGCTACTTCTAGTTTCCCTATGTGGGACAAGGCAAATTGTGAACCTCTTTCATTTCAACAACTCCTTGTATGGGGCAACCTTTAATCATTAATTTCTCATTCACCCATCAATAGTTTTGGACATGTGAATATCCAAACTTCATCTCCTCATGGAGGAGAACACAAATTCACAAGGACCCCACTTAAACTCTAAGTGGGTCCCACTTTTATTAGCCCTTAAACATGGCCAAAGCACATATTATCCAACAATCCCCCACATGAATGAAATTAACCGAAACGATGTGAGACAGCGTAGACTCGACAAGAGAGAGCACAACGGATCACTCCTGCAAAGGATAGGTAGCTTTTGGCTTTGAACCTTCCCTTGTGACAATCTATCAGATTTACTGGCTGACCAGTGAACGTGTAGTCTTGAACTGATTGCCGTTAGTGTAAACAACCGATAGACCTCACACAGGAGCTTTCCAAACATAGTTTAGTTCTTACACTTGTGTTCATTTTGGCCTTGAACACTCGCCTGGTTCAGTGAATGTTTATCAAAGAATTTTGCCCTTCTCAAATTCTTTTAGAAGCGGCCCCACTTCACATTCACATAGGTGACTATTTAGAGTATCCTGCTATACTCCACTTGGTTATACCAACGCACATAGTCATTAAAAGCTAAGCTTACCCTCACACCATGCAGGTATCAGTGTTGAATCATACATGAAATTAGGTTATCCCTTTGAACCTAGATCTTGGGATCTCCAGTCAACTAGGTTGGGTTTCCATTCCATTCCCTTGTAACGTCATAGGCTTAAGTCCCATTCCTCTAGATAATTTATTAACTAACTCTGGATTTAACCCTTTGGTTAGCGGATCCGCAATATTGTCCTTAGACTTTACATAGTCAATTATGACAATCCCACTTGAGAGTAGTTGTTTAATGGTTTTATGTCTACGACGAAGATGTCTAGACTTACCATTATACATATTACTTTGTGCCCTTCCAATAGCAGATTGGCTATCGCAGTGTATGCAAATAGCTGGCACATGTTTTGACCATCTAGGAATATCTTCTACAAAATGGCGAAGCCATTCAGCCTCTTCAGCCGCCTTGTCTAACGCAATGAATTCATATTCCATTCTCGATCTAGCAATACAAGTTTGTTTTGAAGATTTCCATGATACAGCTGCACCACCAAGTGTGAAAACATATCCACTTATAAACTTTGAATCTTTCATATCGGATATCCAGTTTGCATCACTGTATCCTTCCAATACAGCTGGATATCTCATGTAGTGCAGTCCCTGATCACATGTATATCGTAAGTACCGCAGTACCCTTACTATCCCTTTCCAGTGTTCAGCACTAGGATTACTAGTAAATCTACTCAGTCTACTAACAGAATAAGCAATGTCAGGCCTTGTACAACTCATTAAGTACATCAAACTTCCTATCACTCGAGAATATTCTAGTTGAGAAACACTCTCACCAGTATTCTTAGATAGGTGTAGACTTAAGTCCACAGGCGTCCTGGCTATACTTGTATCAGACTTGTTGAACTTCTCTAGAATCTTGTCTACATAATGTGACTATGACAGAACAAGTCCATTAGTATTTCTAGAGATCTTGATGCCCAATATAACATCAGCAAGTCCCATATCTTTCATGTCAAATTTAAAATTCAACATTTTCTTAGTGGATTTAATGATCTTATTATTACTACCCACTATGAGCATGCCATCAACATAAAGACATAAGATGACATAGCCTTCAATTGTGTCTTTGACATAAACACATTTATCACACTCATTAATTTTAAATCCACTAGAGAGTATAGCTTTGTCAAATTTTTCATGCCATTATTTTGGAGCTTGCTTTAAGCCATACAATGATTTGACAAGCTTACACACTTTATTTTCTTGCCCTGGAGCAGAAAATCCTTCAGGTTGTTCCATGTAGATTTTTTCATTCAAATCTCCATTAAGGAAGGCAGTCTTAACATCCATTTGATGTATTTCGAGATCTCGCAACGCTGTGATTGCAATAATCATACGAATGGATGTTATTCTCGTAACAGGAGAATACGTATCAAAGTTGTCTAGACCCTCCTTTTGTCTATACCCTTTGATGACAAGCCTTGCTTTATACTTATCAATAGTACCATTTGTATTCATTTTCTTTTTAAAAATCCATTTGTAGCCCAATGGCTTACAACCAAGAGGAAGATCTACCAGTTCCCAAGTATGGTTTTGTAGGATATAATCAATTTCACTCTTGATTGCTTCTTTCCACAATAGACCATCTGGTGATCTAATAGCTTCATTATAGCTTTGAGGCTCACTTTCTATAACATAAGTTAGAAAGTTTGGACCAAAAGATTTTGAGGTTCTAGCTCGTTTCCCACGTCTAGGCTCAATATCAACATTTTCTTCTTGGGTTTTACTAGTTTCCACAACAGTCTCAAATGTGCATTTTTTAGGACTATATTCCTCTTTACAAGGAAATATATTCTCAAAGAAAGACGCATTTCTAGACTCCATGATCGTGTTCTTGTGTATATCTGGGTTTTCAGATTTATGTATAAGAAACCGATACGTACTACTATTATGTGCATAGCCAATAAATAAACAATCAACAGTTTTTGGACCTATCCTTTCTTTCTTAGGAGTAGTACAAGAACTTTTGCAAGACACCCCCACATTCGTAAGAACTTGTAGGAAGGTTTTCGACCATTCCATTGTTCATACGGGGTTTGATCAACTTTCTTTCGAGGTACCTTATTTAAAATATAATTTGCGGAGAGAATTGTCTCCCCCCACAAGTTCTGTGGCAATCCAGAACTTATTAACATAGCATTCATCATTTCCTTTAAGGTACGATTTTTCCTTTCAGCAACTCTATTTGATGGAGGCGAATAAGGAGCGGTGGTTTGGTGAATAATTCCATTTTGTGCACAAAACTCACCATATGGCGCTACATATTCACAACCCCTATCACTTCTCAACACCTTAATCTTTTTACTTAGTTGATTCTCAACCTCTGTCTTGCATAGAATGAACTTATCTAAAGCTTCATCCTTACTTTTTAGCAAATACACATAACAATATTTAGTGCAATCATCAACAAAAGTAATAAAATACTTATTGCCACCTCTAGATTGAACCATTTTTAAATCACATACGTCAGCGTTGATTAATTCCAGAGGTTCATTGCTTCTTTCAATTAATTGAAATGAAGTCTTTGTTAACTTTGCCTCAACACAAGTTTCACATTTATAACTTGCATCAATATGAAAGTTTGGTATGTGGTCTAATTTAATTAATCTTCGCAAAGAATTAAAATTAACATGTCCTAGTCTACCATGCACAAATTGGAAGACTCAAGCAAGTAAACAGAAGAAGTACTCGTTTTATTAACTTTTGGGAATACAATTGCTACATTAAGTTTGAACATCCCATTACACATATACCCCTTCCCCACATACATTCCCGCTTTGGTCAACACCACCTTGTCTGACTCAAAGACCATTCGGAAGCCATGCTTGCTTAGGAGAGATCCCGATACCGAATTCTTGTGAATTTCTGGTACATAAAGGACACTGTTGAGAGTTAGCTCCTTTCCTGAAGTCATCTTCAGAATTATTTTCCCTTGCCCTTCAACATCTGACGAGGCAGAATTTCCCATATACATCTTCTCACCATTAATAATTGGTTCGAAGGAAGTGAACATAGCTTTGTCGGAGCATATGTGACGAGTAGCACCAGTGTCTATCCACCACTCCCTTGGGTTTGAATCCACCAAGTTCACTTCGGAGACCACATCAGATAGATTAATGTCAGATACATCCCTTGAGATATAATCTAACTCCGTCACATTTGCCTCTTGGACTTGACTGATCACAGTCTTTGAGTCCACCACTTCTAAGGACTCCCACAGTTCCTTAGCAGTGGTCCTGTCTAAGTCATTCAAGACATAGTTTCGGCACAAAAAGTCCGAGTGTTTCAAAGCATCAATAGCTAGCACAACCTCTTGATCTTGTTCATTTTCATTAGATTTATCGGGTTTCTCCCCGTAGTTCAACTCTTGATCTTGTTCATTTCCATTAAATTTATCGGGGTTTCTCCCCGTGGTTCATAGGAACCCTTTGGATTGAGGGAATCGTAACAATTATCGAACCAATCACCACGGTGTTGGTAGCACCACCGGTCGCAACAGAGTTCATGGTCTCATTTTCCATTTCTGAAATTATCACAGGAGAAAAGAAATTAAATCTAATATTTTCCTTTTAACTTTAACAACAGCAGAATTTCTTTTCCCAAATAATTGTTAGAAAACGAATGAATTTTTAGATTCTGCTCGCCTAAGTCCCCAAGCAAAACACGATTCTGCACACTTTTTGTCTAATGTAATTTTTCCTGATTCTGCACCGTTTGGCCAGAAAACGAGGATTACAGTAGCAGTTTTTTGTAAGATTGTTTTCAAAAATAATTTTGTTTTTCCAAATCCGAATCTGTTTTTGTTTTGTAAAATATATATCTAATTTGTTTTAAGATTGTTGGAAAGATTTCATTGATACAATTGAAAAACAGAAACAGAATTACAATATATAAACAGAAAGCAATAACAAAAATAAGATCAAACCGAGGCCTGTGAATTTTCACAGTTTCCTTAAAACAGATTCGCCGCCTCACCGAGTGTGGTTGAGGAAATCGTCGGCGTCTATCTCCCAGGATACAACGGCTTCTAACAGTGGTACTTGCACAACTTACAACTGCTCCGGCGAACCAACTATATTCTGTGACTCTCTCTCTGAAACTGGGACTAGAAGGAAGAACACTTTGAAGAACAGTATGTCTAAACTGTGTTGGATGTTGAAGGTGTGTATAGACTTAAGGAGAGTTGGAATATATTTGTGTATTCATCATTTCAGAAATTCCAAAAGTTGTAACTACAACCTTTTGGAGTTCTGTAACTCTTTCAGAAATCCCAAAGGTTTCTGCAATGTTAAACATGTGCAGAAATTCCAAGGGTCTCTTCATTGAGGGGTCTAAAGAGAAATATTCTGTGCGGGCCGCACCCGCACCCGCACCCACGACCACGACCCGGCGCGTGTGTGGAATAAACCCAAAGGGCCTTAGGTCCCCCCCCTTCCACAAAACTGGGTACCCCTTGGGGCCCAAACCCAAAACATGAAGTAGCCTTATAAATACACTAAAGGCTACTTCTAGTTTTCCTATATAGGACAAGGCAAATTGTGAACCTCTTTCATTTCAACAACTCCTTGTATGAGGCAACCTTTAATCATTAATTTCTCATTCACCCATCAATAGTTTTGGACATGTGAATATCCAAACTTCATCTCCTCATGGAGGAGAACACAAATTCACAAGGACCCCACTTAAACTCTAAGTGGGTCCCATTTTTATTAGCCCTTAAACATGGCCAAAACACATATTATCCAACAGCATGTTCACCATTCACCCACTAACCATTTGTCCACAAAATTACGAAGACTAGCTAATAATATATCAACAATACTAGGCAGTAGCACTCATCTTCAATCACACTTCAAACCATACTTTATAATGTATAAGTGATGCACAAAAAAGTATAAAAAATTTAAACAACACAGAGTATATGCATTTAAAGCATAAGATGTGATTTAGGGTATGGTTGAAGGTGTGTGCCTAGCATTATTCATAATATATACTCTACTACAACTGGTACTGAAAAACATAGAACTTAAAATGTAACTACTTAAACTATGCACACCCAAGGACCATGCAAGATCACGACCATTAGAATCGTAATAAACAAGTACTAGCGCGCGCCCACCCACGACCCCCAAAAAAAAAAACGAAAGAGTAGGGTTCTTACAGTTCTAACCGTTAGAAACATGGTTTCGTTTTGCCTTGGCCCTTACAAGATGCTAGACGAGCTATATATCTGGAAGGTTGTCCTCTTCTTCCTAAGTGTTTCTTATTCATATGCTCTTTTTCATAATTTCATCCAACCATAATGCACTATATCTTCCATATAAGCTTTTACTAGCTTATCTCAGTCACTTTCTACATAAAATGACCAAAGAAAACTTACATCTTACATTCCATTTTCCGTAGTATGCTACCATCGAGTAGTTGCTTTTTGCTTTAATTTCATGTCAGTTCTGTCTAATGCTTTGTACATGGCAGTATTCACGTGTTGGGTTTGTGAAGTCTGATTCACTCCGATACTGGGGGTTTGGGGGGTGGGCCCCCCGAGTTGCACAAGCCAAATTTTATTTCAGGCCAAGGGTATTATAGTAATTTTCAGTGTAACCCTAGTAGGATATATTATCCCTTCTATGTGCATGCAGTCGTAGTGTGATGAGTGTTGTTTTTTAGAGAGAAAACTTGTAATCCTTTTTGTTCTTTGATTATAGTGAACTGGTGTGAGAGGCTGTGGACGTAGGCAATTTGGCCGAACCACAGGGTATATCTTGTGTCATTGTTTGTTTGTTTCTTGTTTTCTGTGTGCGTTTGCATTGTGTGTTACATGTCATATACGCAACATCACGAACCACAGGGTATATCTTGTGTCATTGTTTGTTTGTTTCTTGTTTTCTGTGTGCGTTTGCATTGTGTGTGTTACAGGTCATATACGCAACATCACGAAATGCCAATTGGATTATTGGTGATGAAAGAATGGGAGAAGCATCTGCCGAAGGTACTACCAAAATTTTCGGCTAATGATAAGATTGTCTTTTTCTGATGTTTTTATCATTGATTATTGTGATACTAACATTTAATTTTGTTTCCTCTGCAGGAGATAATTAGTAGCAATGTCCTACTTATGTGCAAGGGTGATACAAGTTTCACGCTGCTGGTAGATAGGATATCAATATATGCATTGAAATCTATCTAAAATTTTAAATGCTAGTTAGCTTTGAACATGGTGGTTGGAATCCATGGCTTCACGAGATGCTTCGAGTTTTATGCATCCATGCGATTCACGGTTCAAATTCCATACGCTTCACGATTCATAATTTTGAATTTGATGCTTTAAGTGGAACGCTATCAAACATTTTATGCCTTGATATGGCACGAAAGTTGTTTTAAATTGTATTTGGTTCATTTTCAAGTACTGTACATAAGTTTTATATGTTATATACATTTATGTTATATTTATTCTAAAACCAGTGAATCTTACAATCCTGATTCTAAAAAATTCATGATCCATACTTTTGGAAATCAAATTCACAATTCAATCCAGGTATTGACAACAAAGGTTATAAATGACTCTATTACGATCATTTTGAACTACTATTTTCAGGTACGGATGTTGGATTCTGGTTGGCCTTTCCTAGTCGAAAAACAAAATGCCCAGCATGTCCGTTCTTAGATAGTGAGGGGTGGACCCTAATGCATGAAGAAGAAGCTGAGAAGCAGGTTAGCTTTTGCTCTGTGGTTAAAACCATCAGATCGAGTTTCAGTTGAAGGTAAACATGCTCAAGACTTGTCTTAGAGGATGTTTGGATCAAGGTTTACAGAACCGGACTGAACCGGCCGGTTCAACCGGTTGAACCGCCGACCAGTCGGAGTCCCGGTTCGATTCACACCGCTATCCGCTAGTCAAGACAAAACCGTGGAAAACCGCCAGTTGAACCGAAAATCCGAAAAACCGATAACAATTTTTAATACTAACCGGGTCCGAAAATTTTAAGCGGGACCGATGCAAGATATTTTTTTTGTTCTTTTTCATGGCTTATTATAATTTATACTCATTACTTTATTAGTTAGGTTAGGGCTTAGGTCATCTCATTTTCCTTCACATTTCATCTCTTCTAACTCTCTCTGCCTCTCAATGCTCTCATTCCTCTCTTCCACTCTCAAGACCTCAAGAGGCCAAGATTCAAGACTCAACAGCCAAGAGAGACTCCAGATCGGGCCATATCGGAGTCGTCTGCCACCCTCTCGTGGCCACGCCGAGCTGACACCTGGGCCTGTGCCGCCTAGAGCCGCTGCCCGCCGCTGCTTGCTGCCATTTTCGATCTAGTTTTTGTAGAAGGTAATGTTTATCTCTAACTTTTTTAAGTTTACATTTTTAATTTTGTATTTGTGAGTATTTTTAATTTAGTTTATTTTTCTTCCATCTCTTTGTTGTTGAACTTCAACCATTTTTTTATTTTTAATTTATAGTTTATTTTTTCAGTTTAATTTTTTTTTTAGTTTATTTCTTCCATAAGATAATATAGTTTTTTTTTCTTCCATTTCTTTGTTGTTGAACTTCAAGACTTGAAGTCTTGAACTATATCTTTTGATTCTTATTAAGAGAGAGAGAGAGAGAGTGTGTGTGATTCTTGAAGTCTTGAACTATATCTATAATCTTAGAGGACTAAGTCGTATTATGTATAATCTTAGAGGAATATGTTGTGTTGTGAATTGTTGTTATAATGTTATGGTTGATTTTTTTTAGCATTGTTGAATGTCTAAATTAGGATTTATAGATAGTTTTCACACTGTGATACTCTAGCTGCATGGAATTGTGATAATAAAATTTAGATATTTTTTTAACGTGATATTTCTATATATATTTTTTATTTTATATCATATTAATTTATAAAAATTAATCTAATTTTTTATATTTTTTATGTGATATATATTTTATGTAATATTAATTTATAATATTATATAAATAAATATAAATATTAGGTAATTATGACGTCACAGTTCGATTCCAGTTCACCTGACAATTGAACCATTAACCCTTGACCCAGTCATTTTTTTAGTTCGATGAACGGTCCAATTTAAAAACATTGGTTTGGTTAATACAAGAACCAATTTTATTGTTCAAAAAAGAACAGGTTCTAAAGAGTTTGGTGTATGTGTTAGCTGCATTTGGGTTGCATTACATAGGGATCCCATGCATGACTTGAATATACTCCAAGAAATGGTTCTTTATCAAGCCAACACTAGACTGAATTTAATGAAAATCATAGAAAAGTCTCAAGTCCAACACAACATGAAATTTATGCATCACAATTTGATACTTCTAAGCCAACGTAATATTACTTGTTTAACATTGATTCTTAATTGAAGTACAAAGGAGCCATATGAATGGAGTGATATAATGTAACGGAAGACATGCGACTGAACTAACCTAGTTACCAATTATGATCCACATTTGCTCTATAGTAGCCTATCTAATCTTTTACATATGAATTATGATGAATCAAACAGGGAAATATTATGAATTTATAATTACCATTTGTGCAACGTAATATATACGACATTTTTGCCTTTTTGTCAAGAGGTCTTATTACATGCTAGAGTTCTACATTAAAAGTAAATTCAATGGATAAGTTCACTCGACCCAGTTCACTTAAAATTCACTCCCTATATATACATATATATATATATATATATATCAATACATATGGTTCGCACCGAATGTTACATCATCTGAGTATCTCAAACAAACACAAAAATTGTGCAATATATATACATATATATATATATATAAGCATGGACAGAAGAAATAGTTTATTGAATGTTTGTCTCTGGTACACTAGTACTCCACGCCGAATAGTCGTAGCGAGAGTCTGGACAAATAGAGTGCCAGGAAGTAAACCAAGTGGTAATGCATTGCTGATGGTACATGTGGTTACATGCTGGAAGCAGGAGTAAAGTCTCTCCCTGTATATACTCCCCTAAGCATATCGCACATGCATTCCCTCCATTACCCACACCATTCTCAACGGAGAATGTGCGGCGAGGGAATCTCTCATTCACTCTCTGAACTATTTTTTTTCTTGACAAATAATCAGCACAGCAGCAATATAGAATATATGGAATGAAGGAGAAAATTTAGGATAATCGACCCTCAGGTCAAAACTATAAACACCTGATCCTCCGCTGATCCATCACTATCACCCTCAGTAGAACAGTTAACTGCAACGGCTTTCCCGAGAAGGAAGAGAACAAGGAACATCGTACTAAACTGCAAATTTGAAATATATACGATTTTAACATCTACATGTAAGATGATAAAATAAAATCTTAGGCCAAAGCATTTATTTCACATCTGCAATAGAAAGTAAATAAGTTCTGCTATTAGTCATAATAATGTAGCACTGAGTTCTACTTCCACATCTTTTCCCCTACCAGTACTCTCTTCATTCTTTTTTCCACAATTTTCTTGTTGCACTTCTTCTCTTTTTTTTTTTTTTCCCTCACTACAATCAATTCACATCTCTCTGCACTTTCTCTTTAAACCATCAAGTTCAATTTTGGCAATAGTCCTTTAAAGAAGATGAAAAATAAAATTAGCAAAGTCCATTTCACCCTACTTCCCTCAACTAAACCACTAGCTCATAGCCAACATTTCGAATTAAACAAAAACACAAATTAGAATAGAAAGAAACGGTAATTAATTTGCCAAGGTAGGTACTAGCTAGGCTGATACAACAAAACACAACAATTAAGAATATGAGTGAACCATAGAAGACTTGGTAGACAAAAGATTGTTTAGTTGGAAAGAAATAAAATATGTGCTTGAAACATTTAACTCTCATAGTACACCAAAGTGAACTTGTGTACAACATGAAATTTTAGTTTTGTTATTCTATCACAGATTCACAATAGTGTGTTAGCTACACTTTTGTCTCAGCCTGAATATATTATCCCAATCTTTGGTGTTAGGTCGGCATATAAAAGGTTCACATATAAATCTGATAAAAATTGACTTTTAGGAATGAAATGCCATCCAGAGGGAAAGGTGAGTTTGGCCAAATCAATTGAGTTTTTAAGGTGACTTTGGTGTGGTTCAATCCAGAATAAATGGACTGGGTTGGGTTTTACTACGTAATCTGTTCTGGTGGTTTGGACTGGTCTGTTAACTATTGTTTGGATGGGCTGAACAGCAAATGGGTCATTGACTAAGTATTGACTGGAGGAAGGCTTTGCCAATACTGACTGGTAACTGGGCCTGTGTATTGATCCAAGAACTTGGTATCTGTTTACTAATCCAATTGGGGAAGTGACTGTTGGAGGGATAACTGTTAATTTGTTATCCTTCTTCTTGTCTTCCATTCTTATACTGTAAAAATTCACGAGTGAGAAAATCAGGGATTGAATTATCACTACCTTTGATATATTAATATCGAAATCAAAAATAGATAAAATGGATTGCCATCTGGCAAATATTTGTTTTGAAGCTAAATTTTTGACATCCTTTTCTAAAATGAATTTAGCACTTTTGCAGTCAATCCTGACTAAAACTTTTTGAGTTAAAATATCATCTTGAAATTTACTTATACATAATACTAAAGAAAGAATTTCTTTCTTTATGGTACTGTAATTATTTTGTGCATTGTTCCAAATTCCAGAGTGGAATCGAACAATCTACTCTTTGGATGAACCATTGAAGGAGGATTCCTCCATAACCACTCTCAGAAGCATCTGTCTGGATAATTTTGAATGAATTTTCTCAAGGAATGCCAAGACATGAGTGTTTGTATCTTCATTAGTCATTCTATCTTCCTGTGTTTTTAATTTTCAAAAAACTTTTTCAAAAGATAACGAGGTCAAACACCTAGGCTGAGAGACCACCAGCTGAGAGGCCACCTGATTAGAGTCCTGCCAAACATTAAGACTTGCAGATTGGAGTGTAAGACGGGCATGAGCGGAGGATAAAGGGTATGAGTCTTCCTGGGTATGTGTTGAATAGTTGTCCTAGATCAAAGATTTTGTTTTGATTAAACCCTTTAAGATGGAAAGATTATTTAGATCAAACTCAACAATAAGTTCTAGCTCTAGAACCCAATTTCCCACATTACCAGACATAGTTAATGAAGAAGAACATAGGTATGAAGGAGTCAACCAAGATTACAGTAATTGGACAATCCCTAAGATTTCCACTAAAGAAATTTACAAGTCAAGTTAGGTTAATTTTAGAACTGATTACAATATTAAAACAGTAGAGAAAACTTATAGTATTAATAAGGAACATGAAAAATGTCAACTTCTTAGCAGTGAGTCAATTAAAAAACATAGATTTGATGGTTACAACTTCATTCACCTAGGATTAATACAAGTTGTAGTTAAACCCCTCAATCTCAAAGGAATAAATTCTTCAGTTTTATTATGTCTTAGAGATGCTAGATTTTTAGATTTCACTACTAGTATAATAGGAATTATGGAGTCCAGTCTTCATGATGGACCAGTTCATTTTAATTGTTTCCCTGATTTCCCTTTAAGTCTTAGTGATCCTCATTTGTTAAAAGCCTTAACATTAAATATTAAAACTGCTGGTCAAATCACTAATATGCATAATGGTTCTCAATGTCTTGCTTTAATTTACAGAATTTATTATAAATGTATTAGAAGTAATCTTAATGTTCATGCTTTAATTAAAAGTCCTAAAAATAAAACATTACTAATGTTAGGAAGCTCTGAACATGCTAATATTCAAATTCCCAAAACTATTCTATGGAAAGATGTAGAATTACCAGAATGTTGGATTTTAGAAAATGAAAATCATTCAAGTAATTTTTCAAATAATAATATAGTCAACTTAGAAAGAATTCAACAGTTTAATGATGGAAAAGTTAGAATTAGTTTTGATGAACATGATGTTAGGTTACCCTCTTTAAAAATTAAAGATTTTGATTCGAAGTCAAGTACATCGTGTATTTCTGACAAATCTAAAAAAGTTAGAAAAGATAAAGATCTTCTCAATAAAATTGATATTAAGTTAAAAGGAATCAAGACTACGGCACAAGTTAATAGTCCTTGTTACCAAGTTCCAAGTGATGACAGTTGTCCTACGTCCCCCACTCAATCAGACTTTCAAGGTCCAAATAAAGAATTATTTACTATAAGTAAAGAATTTAAAATTAATATGAAAATGTTGGAAAAAGAATTTAAAAATAACAGGTTATAATGAATATTGGAGTTTAGAAGAAAGAAAGTCCCATCGAAAGTATTGGAAAAGATACATGAAGTTAGTTAAAAGAAATATATATCTTTTTAAATATTTAGAAAATTATCATGATGAGTTCTATGATATGGAAAAAAGAATCAAAAAAGCATTGAAGGATGCTAATAACCAACCAACTATTAAATTAAAAACTTCAAAAGTCACTAATACAGAAAAAGAAAGTAAACACAATGATTCTAAGACTATAAAGTCTAAGTCTATAAAGTCTAAAGAATCCAAACCCAAAAAAGAAAAAAAAAATAGTAGATTACTCGGTAAAACATTGAAGATCTGATGTTAGGATGCCAAGATGAATGCTGTAGAAATAAGACAGTTAATGTATTAGCCAAAAGTAATTTATTAGAAGATCTGATGTTAGAAATTTGGCAAATAGTTACCCTTCCCTTTATCAGAGATTTTTACCAAGTTAGACCCATTCCCATTATGCCCAAATTCCACCAAGTAATCATCCATTTGGTAATTATCTTTTACCCTTTTTGCAAATTTTCAAAAAGTTATGATAATTATGTCCTCAAAACAAATTCTTACAATTTGTTATTTTCACATACTAATATTTATAGTCCAATCAAAAGTTTTATTCCCATTCGTTTTCCTCAGTATACTAACATCATTTTTGATGTTTCAGCAATGTCCAAGGGAAAATTGTTGCTACGAATGAACATCCAAGGCAAGATTTTACCTTTGCCCCTATTCATGGTCAGTCATCCCCGGTCATTTTACAATCAATTCATGTTCCTATGAATAGATATCCAGGTATGACATGTGATTTATCTGAAAAATCCGTTGTCATCCTTGATAATTTATATTCAGCATTCAAAAGGAGTAATGAGAGATCATTTGTTAAGACAATGAGAGCAGTAGAATTCCAGTTAAGGGCCCTCGAACTCAAAAGGGATATTAATCCCAGTAAAACCCAAAGAAAGGATTCCTTGCTAGTCATAGAATGTTTTGCTTTCCTTGGGGGGGAGGAATCAACACCTCCCAATGCATTTTCAAAATTACAAATTCATTTTGCCAGTAAAAACAAATTATGGCTTGTTAGCAATAGTCCAGCAGGATTATAAATTTAATCTCCAAACCATATCTCTTTCTAACAAAGTCAGAACCCTCCTAAGATACAAATTTGATCAGCTATTTTCTTACAATGCTGACTTAATGAGTCAATTTGAACCCTTCCTATCCAAAGATTACAAATCATGGTTAAACTTTTACCAATTACTCCACCAGTCAATCTCTTCCCAAATTCCCAATATTTCACAATGATTTATTTGTACTGAAAAATTCAATTGTGGAGAAATCTACAGAGCTGTTCGCCTTGAATCTCAAGATCCCCAAGTTATTTCTGAAATATTTGAAAAAGGATTCTTGAAAATTTTGGTAGTTACCTCTTTTAGGCAACTCCAGTTACTTCCAAAAGTCATTTACAAAACAATCAAAAAATATATCAAACAAGTTGATAACAGAAGATTTGGATATTTAGCAATTCTTGGTTTCACCTCAGCCAATCCTGAATGGATGCGTCCCTTTTATGATTTGTATCCATCAGTCCACCTAGTAAGAATATTTGGGGCAAATGCCTGGAATTGCACTTTTATCAACGTTCCTGATCTCGAAACACATTTCAGTCATGCAATTCATGCTGGTAATTCATTTCTTGATCATAGTAAAAGAAGAGCCAAGGCTATCAACACTATTAGAATGAAACTTTCTAATAGAAATTGGTTTACTTGGAACAAGACTAAGAGGATAATAGTTCAAGTCTGCAATCCAAGGAAAGATCCATGGATTTCAAAGATCGACCATGGTCACTTTTCATATGATAATATTGGTAAAGAAATTACTGATATCAATGCCCAGTCAGAAGAATCCCAATTCTGGTATCCAAAGTTCGAAGAACCAAGAGATGTTATCTACAATGAATTCCATATGCTCCGGAGTCACAATGGTGAATGGTTATCTCATTATGACAGTGATCCTAATGATGATTACCCATTTGATAATGAATCAGAAGCCAACATCTTCAATACAATGGAAGATTGAAGATATCCAATACATACAGTAAAACATTATTTGCCATGGTTAAATGCAAAAGTTTCCCGGTGAAACTCCCATTTACACCTGGTAAATTCTGAGGTCAAAAGGTCACCAGTCAATTCAGCCTTTCGGTCACAGTAATAGACAACTTTTCAAGATTCCGCGTGATCAAACAGTTACAAGACAGTCCACCGCTCATCCACAGTCATCCCATGTGACACTCCAGCTTTTCAGAAGTCCTTTACAGCTCATTGCCCATTCACGAGCCCAACAAGATCTTTTGAAGGCTAATAAACCCCTCATTTCTCAGTTTTAGGCAGAGGCTTCTTTAGAGAAGAAAGTCATCACAAGATTTTAAGGGGATGAACTAAACTGGAACCAAGTGGGTAACTGACTTTTGAATTTGGTATCAAAATTGACATACCAAGAATGGGTAAATGTTTCATTTTGGTGTAGGAAAGTGTAAAACCAAGCATCAATATAATCAAAATAATTATATTTGGTTTGGTTGGGGAGTGACTTAAGAACGCATGGATGGGAACCCCATTCTTTGCTAGAGATAATCTTACTGATGATGTATAACTTGTGGTACAGAATTTTCTTTTCTTCTTCTGGAATTGACTTGTTGTCAGCATTTTCTTTGATTGTTTTGACAAAAACAGACTCAGTAGAGTACAAGATGTCTCTGTAGTAACTAAGGCATTCAGGATTGGCTGAGGTGAAACCAAGAATTGCTAAATATCCAAATCTTCTGTTATCAACTTGTTTGATATATTCTTTGACTGTTTTGTAAATGACTTTTGGAAGTAACTGGAGTTGCCTAAAAGAGGTAACTACCAAAATTTTCAAGAATCTTTTTTCAAATATTTCAGAAATAACTTGGGGATCTTGAGATTCAAGGCGAACAGTTCTGTAGATTTCTCCACAACTGAATTTTTCAGTACAAATAAATCCTTGTGAAATATTGGGAATTTGGGAAGAGATTGACTGGTGGAGTAATTGGTAAAAGTTTAACCATGATTTGTAATCTTTGGATAGGAAGGGTTCAAATTGACTCATTAAGTCAGCATTGTAAGAAAATAGCTGATCAAATTTGTATCTTAGGAGGGTTCTGACTTTGTTAGAAAGAGATATGGTTTGGAGATTAAATTTATAATCCTGCTGGACTATTGCTTCAAGCCATAATTTGTTTTGACTGGCAAAATGAATTTGTAATTTTGAAAATGCATTGGAAGGTGTTGATTCCTCCCCCCCAAGGAAAGCAAAACATTCCATGACTAGCAAGGAATCCTTTCTTTGGGTTTTACTGGGATTAATATCCCTTTTGAGTTCGAGGGCCCTTAACTGGAATTCTACTGCTCTCATTGTCTTAACAAATGATCTCTCATTACTCCTTTTGAATGCTGAATATAAATTATCAAGGATGACAACGGATTTTTCAGATAAATCACATGTCATACCTGGATACCTATTCATAGGAACAAGAATTGACTGTAAATTGACCGGGGATGACTGACCATCAGACTGACCATGAATAGGGACAAAGGTAAAATCTTGCCTTGGATATTCATCCGTAGCAACAATTTTCTCTTTTCCCTTGGACATTGCTAAAACATCAAAAATGATGTTAGTATACTGAGAAAAAGGAATGGGAATAAAACTTTTGATTGGACTATAAATATTAGTATGTGAAAATAACAAATTGTAAGAATTTGTTTTGAGGACATAATTATCATAACTTTTTGAAAATTTGCAAAAAGGGTAAAAGATAATTACCAAATGGATGATTACTTAGTGGAATTTGGGCATAATGGGAATGGGTCTAATAATAGGTCTAACTTGGTAAAAATCTTTGATAAAGGGAAGGGTAACTATATGCCAAATTTCTAACATCAAATCTTCTAATAAATTACTTTTGGCTAATACATTAACTGTTTTATTTCTACAGCATTCATCTTGGCATCCTAAGATTATATTAGGAGAATCTGATTGTTCCTTATTAGACTCATAAGGGGATGAACTAAACTCATTGTCTGACTGTTCAGAATCAGTATTTCTTAATTCTAGAATTTTGTAAATATTTCCTGTGACTTCTTCAGATAATCCTAAAGATTTAACTTGAGTTTTGACTTTACATTCTGTAGCATAATGACCAAATTTACCACATTTGTAACATTTGATATTACTTTTGTTATTATTAGTTTGTCCTTTACTCTTAGGATCGTTGGTTTTACTGTTACTAGTATTATTACTTGGTCTAGAATAAAATGGGTCTTTCGAATCTTTTCTTTTTATGTGTTTTCTATGGTTAATTCTATTTTGCCTAGAAGGGGCTATAGGTGGCAAACCATGTTGCTCACAAAAATTACCTAATTCATATTTAGCTTTTGTTTATCATTTTTAGCTTGATTAATGATTTTCATATCTATACACATTCTTAATCCTTCTCTTTGGATTATGCTAATTATTTCACCATATGTCAAATTATTATAATCTATAATTCCTTTATCATTACTGAGGACCTCACGGATTTTATGAGCAAAAAGACTTGGTAGGCCATTTATGAATTTTTCTTTCCAAAATGGTTCATTACTATCATCTCTAAGCATAACTCTGGATATAAAAACTTCTTTATACCATCTGAAATCACTTAAGGTGGGACAAGTTAAATTGCTTAACTGATCATGAATCCTAGCAGTTATGTTACTAGGAGTTCCGACGAAACGTTTAACTATAGTATAAAGTAATGTATTAACTCCATCAGGAACACCACAATTAATTTTTTCATCAAAGATGGGAATTCCCTCATCATCTTGTTAAATAGCATTTCTAATTTTTTTCTTTGGATTCTTCTATAAGGTGTTTTTCCCACCAGGATTTAAGAGTTCCACTAAACCCTGTTACAAATAAATCAACTATTTCAATTTGACTTAAATTATGATTAGTTATGTAACTATTGGCTACCATGGTCATATGGGTTAATTTGTTGAGGATTTCTTGTTCAGATAATCCATCGATATTCCATTCATATAATTTGTCAGCAGAAACTGAAAATTGATTGTGAAAATATCTTTCTTCAAATTGGAGATCAGGGGGTGTAGGTCTTGAATACCAATTTTTGGTAAGAGTAGTAGGTGTGACTTGTGACCCATAAGGCCTGTTTAACCTTTTTAATTCTAATTCAGTAAATTGTTCTTCTATTAAACTTATGTTATCACTTGAATCTGTACTAGTTTTATTAATTGTACTAATATTTTGGGATAAACTGTCTTCTACTACTTCTGTAGTTTCAGGTCTTTTCCCCAAAGATTTTTCCATATCTTTTAACATTTTCTCGATTTTGTCAACAGCTTTACTATTGTTTGTTTTAAAAGATGTACTTGTTGGTCTAACTTCTAGTAACTTTATCAAGGGTTCTTCTATTTTAGGGTTTTTAGAACTTTCTATTTTTGTTTCTATATTTTTTAATTGTTTTCCTAGAACACTCAGACATTGGTTAGTATAGTTGTTTTGTTCTACTACTTTTTTAATTTCAGGTTCAGTAGATAACTTGAAGGGTGATGCAACTATATCTGTACCTTTGTGATTAATGATTATGGATTCTAAAGGAGGGTTAACTGTTGTTATTTTACTATTATCTTCCTTTTTTATCCATGTGGTCTTGGTAATTACGTTAATAGCTTCATTGGGTAAACCTTCTTTCTTAGAATCTTTAGATTTACTAGCTGTCTTACCGAGTAATCTACTATTTTTTTCTTTTTTGGGTTTGGATTCTTTAGACTTTATAGACTTAGACTTTATAGTCTTAGAATCATTGTGTTTACTTTCTTTTTCTGTATTAGTGACTTTTGAAGTTTTTAATTTAATAGTTGGTTGGTTATTAGCATCCTTCAATGCTTTTTTGATTCTTTTTTCCATATCATAGAACTCATCATGATAATTTTCTAAATATTTAAAAAGATATATATTTCTTTTAACTAACTTCATGTATCTTTTCCAATACTTTCGATGGGACTTTCTTTCTTCTAAACTCCAATATTCATTATAACCAGTTATTTTACTGTTATTTTTAAATTCTTTTTCCAACATTTCCATATTAATTTTAAATTCTTTACTTATAGTAAATAATTCTTTATTTGGACCTTGAAAGTCTGATTGAGTGGGGGACGTAGGACAACTGTCATCACTTGGAACTTGGTAACAAGGACTATTAACTTGTGCCGTAGTCTTGATTCCTTTTAACTTAATATCAATTTCATTGAGAAGATCTTTATCTTTTCTAACTTTTTTAGATTCGTCAGAAATACACGATGTACTTGACTTCGAATCAAAATCTTTAATTTTTAAAGAGGGTAACCTAACATCATGTTCATCAAAACTAATTCTAACTTTTCCATCATTAAACTGTTGAATTCTTTCTAAGTTGACTATATTATTATTTGAAAAATTACTTGAATGATTTTCATTTTCTAAAATCCAACATTCTGGTAATTCTACATCTTTCCATAGAATAGTTTTGGGAATTTGAATATTAGCATGTTCAGAGCTTCCTAACATTAGTAATGTTTTATTTTTAGGACTTTTAATTAAAGCATGAACATTAAGATTACTTCTAATACATTTATAATAAATTCTGTAAATTAAAGCAAGACATTGAGAACCATTATGCATATTAGTGATTTGACCAGCAGTTTTAATATTTAATGTTAAGGCTTTTAACAAATAATGATCACTAAGACTTAAAGGGAAATCAGGGAAACAATTAAAATAAACTGGTCCATCATGAAGACTGGACTCCATAATTCCTATTATACTAGTAGTGAAATCTAAAAATCTAGCATCTCTAAGACATAATAAAACTGAAGAATTTATTCCTTTGAGATTGAGGGGTTTAACTGCAATTTGTATTAATCCTAAGTGAATGAAGTTGTAACCATCAGATCTATGTTTTTTAATTGACTCACTGCTAAGAAGTTGACATTTTTCATGTTCCTTATTAATACTATAAGTTTTCTCTACTGTTTTAATATTGTAATCAGTTCTAAAATTAACCCAACTTGACTTGTAAATTTCTTTAGTGGAAATCTTAGGGATTGTCCAATTACTGTAATCTTGGTTGACTCCTTCATACCTATGTTCTTCTTCATTAACTATGTCTGGTAATGTAAGAAATTGGGTTCTAGAGCTAGAACTTATTGTTGAGTTTGATCTAAATAATCTTTCCATCTTAAAGGGTTTAATCAAAACAAAATCCTTGATCTAGGACAACTATTCAACACATACCCAGGAAGACTCATACCCTTTATCCTCCGCTCATGCCCGTCTTACACTCCAATCTGCAGGTCTTAATGTTTGGCAGGACTCTAATCAGGTGGCCTCTCAGCCTAGGTGGTTGACCTCGTTATCTTTTGAAAAAGTTTTTTGAAAATTAAAAACACAGGAAGATAGAATGACTAATGAAGATACAAACACTCCAACATGGTTCGAGGTCGCGGTATCGGTTGCGGTATCGGAGTCCGTTGTGATGACTCGGGGTCGCGGTATCGGCCTGGTATCGGGCGATATGCAACAAAACGATAGATTTAAGGTTCAAAAAAATATGAAAAAATAACCAAAAAATTCTAAAATAATAAGAATAGCAAAATTGACACAATAGATTGTCACAATACCTAATTTACCAACTATAAATTCACAAATTGTTCACCTCACACGCTGCCGATCTACTGTTTGAACATTTTTTTATTACACACACTTTTTAAACAAATAAGTAAACATTTTAAACATTTTTTATTACACATACAAATTTTAAACAAATAAGTAAACATTTTTTTTAATAAACAAACATTTTAGACAAATAAGTAAACATTATTATTATTATTATTTTTTTATAAACAAACATTTTAACACAAAAAAGTAAACATTTTTTTTATAAACAAACACTTTTTTAATAAATAAGTAAACATTTTAAACAAATAAGTAAACAATTTTTTAATAAATAACCAAACATTTTAAATATTTTTTATTACACATACACATTTTAAAAAAATATGTAAACATTTTTTTTAAGCAAATATTTTTTAATCCACATTCAAATAACATAATCTTCATACACAAAATTATCCCTAATAATTAATAATTAATTAAATACAAAAAATTGCACATCACACGATTCACACCCACCCAAGCACAACTTAACCCTTTCGTTGGACTATCTACCACACCCAGATTAACAAAAAATAAAGGGGAGAGAGAGAGAGAGAGAGAGAGAGAGAGAGAGAGAGAGAGAGAAGATGACGACGGAAGAAGAAGACGACAGTGGAAGAAGAAGAAGAAGACGAAGGGAGAAGAATGAGAAGTAAAGAGAGAAAAACACACCTGCTTCTCAGATCTGGTAAGTTTTTGCTTGCTGATTCTTCTCTTTTTCTTTTTTCCTCTCAAATTTTTCTCTTTTTCTTCAAGAGATGTGCATAGTCTCGGGCGTATCGCTAGTCATCTCGGCCGAGATGCAGAAAACTCGGTCGTTTCGGCCGAAACGACCGATATATAGAACGATCCTCCAATTTTTTTTAACTCAGCTTGAATCGGCCTATATCTCGTATCGGACCCTCACGATACCGAGTTAACTCGGCCGATACGACTCGGTATCGGCCGATACTTCGAACCATGCACTCCAACGACTAAGATGGAGTCTGAAATATATGTGAGTCTGAAATATTATGAATCTACGATGGTTTGATAAGAACTTATTCTCAGAGCTACTTAACCAAATATAATTGAATATAGAAATTGGACTATAAACCAGTAAATTTTGTGAAATTTTGCCAAAAAAAAGTTCACTAAAATAAGAAATAAGTCAAAATTATTATGAATCTGTAAAAGCTTATCAAACTGGAATATTGTATTCTCAAAGCAAATATAATTAATCTTGTTTTTAAAGATCTATGTTTGACACTCTAAACTAATTGCAATGACAAAAGTAATCTGAGCATATTTGTAAGAAAATATTAGATCAATGTGATATTGGCAAATTTAATTAGAAACCTAAATTAGGAATAGAGATATATAAATAACTGAATTTTGAAATCAAAATTTCTTGCAAAGCTAGAAGCAGATCAATATTGTCTGGTGAAAATGTAATAATAAGAACCACTCTAAACTAATTACAATGACAAAAGAAATGTAAAGATATTTTAAAGACAATATCACAGCAATTTTGTTACTTTCAACTCTAATTAGAGACCTAAAATAGGTTTCTACATAAATTACTGAATTTTGACATTGAATTCATGCAAAGTTAGAAGCAGAGCAATATTATTTTTCTAGATAGATTGTTAATTAAAAGCACAAAAACACTCAACATGAATATGAGAACAAGAAGATAGAATTCACTCATATGTTTCTCAAGATCAAAACAAAATTCTGATCTAAATTTCAGAGATTAAAGGTTATGCGATACCTTGTTGCTGCAGATCATTTTTCTGACCCGGAGAATGAAAGCCAGGTTGTTGCAGCAACTCACTATTTTGATACCTTGTTCCAGCTCATGTGAAGAATATGTCACGCCCCAAATCCACTAAAAATGGCATTAAGGCACGTGACTGCCACCGAGGCCTATGTTCCACTCAATTTAAGACAATACATGTCTTATAAATGAGTACAGTATAACTTCCTCACCTCTTCCATTTTAAATCCGAGTTCATGAATCTCATTGTCTCTCATGTGATTCACATAAAAATGATAAAATAAACCATACATGCATTCACCACTTCCTTATCTTTTCCATACTGTAGTACTCTTGAGGTCTTGCCAAATCAATGTGCCTTCACCTCTAGTTTACTACTTTTATCCCTATCACACCATTTTCTTATTATAGGATTCGCAGTTCATTTACATATTGTTGAATTGGAGCATCCAACCGAAAACCAATTGGCAATGGGTGGAGTAGCTCCATGATCTTATCTATTGAGTAACAAGGCTCTAAATTGCTGATGTGAGATTATAATCTCAACACGACCCCACACATGTGGCATGACTGAGAATTAAACACGTGTTAACGTGGAGTACATGTGGCCAAACTGGGCTTGACAATAACCTGCTCCGATACCATGTTGAATTGGAGCATCCGACCCAAAACCAATTGGCCATGGGTGGTGGAGTAGCTCCATGATCTTATAAATTGAGTAGCAAGGCTCTAAATTCCTGATGCGGGATCATAATCTCAACACATATTACATCTCAATTTTCTCTACTACATTTTTTCCAACACAATCTAATATCCAAAGTGTAGAAGATAAAATGTTCCTCAATTATTCACCTCACCTCACCTTTCTCCTCAAACACCTGAAATGGTTATGTAAATAACCAATAAGCTATAAAGCTTGGTGAATAACATATTCAATGAACATGACATTACATGATATTTAAATACAATAATGATTATAAGCACATTAAATAAACAAATTCTTCCTCGTCACTACATTGATGCCATGTAATTCCACAGCTCATTACATTCCTTTATCATTATTTGCTCTCTTTAAGAGTCATTCCACATCCCCTTTGGCACTTCTTACTTTCCTCTTTCTTCCTTCCATGAAAGAATCCTCATTATCATATTAAGGATACATCATTCATCATTCCATTATTATAACTCATTATACAGCATAATTAGTTAAAACATATAGCACCTTTAACATCTCAACAATTCATCTTCTAGCTCAATGAACTTGAATTCAAACATCATGCTCATCTTAAACATATAATCCACATAGAATGCATATTCATCACATCAATTGAATATAAATCAATCTCTTACCATTACTTCGTGAATTCAAGGACTAGAGGTTACTGACCTTGCTAGAAGATTCAATAACACAATTAGGAGTTCACTCCTACACTTCCTTTAATCCCCCTACAACAATTATTCAATAAGCAACATATATATATATATATGTCATTCTTCTCTTCTTAATCCACTTTCAATCAACTAGAATGGAATTAAACCATAGATTAGAAGTTTACATACCCTTGGGGGTGATAGTCTACCTCCAATTCATTTTCCTTAGCTTTCCTTTCCATTTTCCATCTTTCTCTCTCTTGTTTTTTCCTTTCTTTCTCTCTTTTTCTTTCACCTCTTGCTTGTGTAGAGACAAGCACCTCCAATGTGCAAGTATATGATGTATTACTCCCATTTCTCTCTCCTTTCACGAGTCACACATACACATGTCAATGGGAGAATTGATCATCCAAAACACAACACCTATCACTTACTTGCTTGGCACAAGCAAACAACTTGATTAAGCTAATTAATCTCAATTAGTTACGTAACCTCAATTAAGTTGATTAATCTCCCTAATCAGGAGATTCCACCAAGTTCTAGAATTGATCTTTCCTAAATTACATCTTCACCTACTATACTTTCCTATATCGCATTCTAGCTCCTCAAACTTTCTTGAATTACCGTTTTAACCTACTCCACTTTGGATTGTTCCAATGTAGCTCCTTGCATTTTCGTGAATTACTATTTGACCTACTAGTTGTAAAAATGTTTACATTTGCATCCTTATCAGTCATACTCTTTCTCACCAATGTTAACTCAATTCAATGAATTCATTTGCACCGAGATACTAACATACTCCATATTATGTACTTCTTACTTATTACCAAATAACACCTCACATCCTTGTGAGTTGATAGTTATCCTACAGTTATGGAAACATTGTCATTTCAGTATTTCTCTCCTCTTCTACATATTCGTATCTTTCGTTCTCGTAATGGCATTTCCCCTTGTGTCTCCTCTCAAATTCTTTCATCCTTTACGGAGTATTTAACTCAACTGGCAAAAACAACATTCCATTTTTTCCTTTTATCTCATTCCATTCTTTCATTTCTGTAGTAAAGTTCATTCTTATGTTCCTTATCATGGAACCATTTCACCTCTCTAATGAAGTCTCTTTTTCCTTTATCCATTTGTCATATGCTAGCATAATTCGTGCTTACGTATTTCGACAAAAAGGAATGTAGAAAATTTTGGGTTATTACAGAATAACTAATTATCATCGTCATGACATGGTTAGGTATTCCAAAGCTTCAATTAATGATAGTGCTCTAACATACATATGTGTGTATATATATATATATATATATATAAAGAGAGAGAGAGAGAGAGACAGAGAACCTCTCTCAAATAGACGGCCGTCCCTTGTAACAAAGGGACCACTTTTTTGCTCTTTGATTTTGGTGTATGCTTTAATGAATGTGGGCCCAATCACTCAGAAAAAAAAAAAAAAAAAAAAAAAAAAAAAAAAAAAAAAAAAAACCCCTTGGCAAATCACTCATACCAGTATGTCACAAGTATATGTTGGCCAAATTGGTGGGCCCAAAACTAAAGTAAAAAACGGACCACTTCTTATCTTCCTAGATTCTCTCTATCTCTTCCCTTGTCTCTTCAGATTTCCTATTTTTTCTTTTTCTCTATTTGAGCTCCAAGATATATATATATATATATATATAAATGAATGTACATGCTATCTTTTTTTTATACTAAAGTATATGACTATCTTAAGTGGTCTTTGATAACAAAGACCACTTAAGATAGTCATATACTTTAGTATTTAAAAAAAAAAAGATAAGGGACCACTTGTTTCTTTTTCTTTTCTTTTTTTATACTAAGGTATATGACTATCTTAAGTGGTCTTTTTTCTAGTAAAAAAAAAAAAAAGATAGTCATATACTTTAGTATTAAAAAAAGATAGTCATACACATTCATGTATATATCCTGGAGCTCAAATAAAGAAAACGACAAAAAAAAAAAAAAAAAAATCTAAAGAGAGAGAGAATCTGGGAAGATAAGAAGTGGTCCGTTTTTTACTTTTAAGTTTTGGGCCCACCAATTTGACCAACATATACTTGTGACTTACTGTTACTGGTATGAGTGATTTGATAAGTTTTTTTTTTTTTTTCTCTAAGTGATTGGGCCCACATTCATTAAAGCATATCCCAAAATTAAAGAGCAAAAAAGTGTTCCGTTTGTTACAAGGGACGGGCGTCCGTTTAAGAGAGGCTCTCTCTCTCTCTATATATATATATCTATATCTATATCTATACTATATATAAGTGCACCGATGCCCTCAAGTGTTTTGAACTATCCATAAAACTTCAGTTTCGGGGGCTAAGTATCTTGGATTCCTTACACGTAATAATTATCACTCCTATATATACATACATATATATATATATATTTGAATTTAAGTTGTTTCACAAGAATACAACTTCCACGTGCAAATAGTTATCAATTTCCATTCATACAAGACTCCTAATCCAACTTCAATACCAATACTCTTCTAAAAAAATAACCTTCAATACCAACACATATAACAGACTCTCTTCAATGGAGGTTGGAAGAGGTGCATGATATTAGATTTCAAAGAGGAATACAAAACTAGAACTCTATTCTTTAAGAATAAAGAGTAAAATAGATGACTAAAAAGTGAAACTTTATTGGGTGGGAAGATGAACATAAAATTAGGGCTATAATATTTATCTTTAGAATAGTCATAGAAGACATCAGATTACAACTAAATTAAGAAGGAAAATAAATAAATAAAAAATAAAACTAGAAAACTACAAGCGTAGAATGTAAAATAAAATAAAGAGGACACATCCACGTGCAATGCAGGTGCGGTATAACTAGTATATATATACATATATTTATATGTTGAAACTAGGTATTGCCCGTGCCCGAGGGCATTGCCCTAAGAAGCACTGACACGGATACGCGACAAGGATACGACAAGACCTGGATACGCCGACATGCTATTTCTCAAAAAAGTAAAATACGATAATTCGGGGACACAATTTTTATTTCATTGTTTTAAAAATATATGTTTTACCATGTCTAATCAAAATTGGCATAAAGGCACATAAATCACAACAATATTATGATTTTGAATTAAGCCACAAATAACAATGAATGAGTAATAAACTCATCTACTGAAAGGTTACATATGTAAGTAATCAACACAAACTACTATTTTACAAATAAACAATGTAATGGTAAAAAAAAAAGAAGAAGAAGAAGAAGAAACGAGTTCACATTAACCAACGCCTTGCATAGTTGCATAAGAAGTTAGTAAATGGTATATTGATAACACAAATTTAAAACTAACACAAACTTTAAGAGCGACACAAATTTAAAAGAAAAAAAAAATTACAGAAATCATCAAATCATATCTGGAAAAAAAAAAAAAAATTTATTGAAGTTGTGGACGTGGCTGAGAGAGACGAAAACTGAGAGTCAAGAGATCGAAAGGCTACTCGTCGCGAGGGCTACTGGACCACTGGTCGCAAGAGGCTACTCGCACTGCGAACAAAGGTCAGAGAGAGAGAGATGAACCAGAGTTGCTGTGTGTCGAGTGTCGAAGAGACGATAGAGAAAGAGAGACGCAAGGGCTAGTCTCTTTTTTTCTTTTTCTTTTTTGGTTAAGACTAGATGATGTTTAGGGTAGTTATATATATATATATATAATTTTTTTTCACAACCTTGTAGATATACCCCCAACACTTCAAACCAGTTTTCTAAAAATAAAAATACCAAACCTGCGTGTCGCCAACGTGTCTAGTGCGTGTCCCGAGCATGTTGGATCAAGAAAAAAGAACAAACAAAAAATCACATTCGTTTTTTTTTTTTTTTTTTTTTTTTTTGCGTATCTGACATGTGTCCAGAACGTGTCGGTGTCGGATACACGTCATTTACTGATACAAGGGTCAAAATAGAGTGTCAGCGCTTCATAGGTACTACCCGGAAAAAAGGAAAGGAAAAGGTTTCTAAATCAAAAATGAGCAGTAAAAACTAGTTTAACACTAAAATTATATAACGTGTACAAAAACTATTGAAAAAAAAAGGGACGACAATTTCTCCTTGCTTATTTCAACATTACACTCTGTTGGCATGCAGTTTATTAGCCTGTCATAACATACTAGCATAATTTTACATCAACTACATGAAGCCAACTCATCTACTTATAGAGAAGTGAAGTCATGGAAGGAAAAGACTAAATAAGCACATCACATCAACAACTCTAGCAAATATGTAAAGCGGGAGCGGATGAGGATGCGATTGTATGTGGTTCTTCATTTTTGGCACTGTGTGAGCACAGTGAAGCCAAATGGAAGCTAAAAGAACATACAACCATAACAAATAAGACACATAAACCTCTAAATAATGCTACGGTTACCAAGTTTGAATCAGAAATTTGGTTCCCAAATGCTGTGATATTGGTACCACCTAAACAACTTCTATTGAAATGGGATACAACTTTAAAACCATCTGGGAACCAAATTTGAGATTCAAGTTTGCAATTCTTTTATGTTGTTCAAGATTAAGGAAAATAATTAACTAATATGTTCATTTACGAAACATCTTATACTATTAATGATGTACTTAGAGAGGAAAAGAGAATTCAAGGACCCTTTTCTTTGTTTGGTAAAAAATCTCTCTAACCCTTCTTAAGGCTTCATTTGGTTCATTACTCATCATATGAAAAAGAAAAAGAGAAGAAAACTTCATTTTAAACTCCCTTTCAAATCACTCAAGAAAAAAAAAATTTAAATAAATAAAATGACAATCAATACCCCTTTTTTAAGAGCATAATGTTAAAAAGAAAGCCAAATGGCATCAGCATTACAAACACCCCAAGAGTGCATCATTGCTGCTCAATGCAGCTGACAAAAACCACTCCAATAGCAAGCCCCAACCCCCAAACTTAACATTGGCAATTAATCAAACACCTACCAAGCAATACAATCAATACAATTAACTTAAAACATTTCCCATTCATAACCTAATTCATCCCCTCAAGCAGCTTGCACAAAGCAAGCAATCAATGGGGGTAAAAAGTAAATGCTCTTTGAAAAAAAATGAAATGAGCTGCATACATACCTGTCATTTCCGCAAATAGAGCAGCTCTTTCCTACAAAATGAAAAGAGGAAATCAGGTTTAGATATAAAGAGAGAGAGAAAATCAGTTAATCAATTAGATACAAAAACTGTCATAGATGCAAGCCATTAATAAAAAGCTTTAAAAGTTAATTTTCATCTACAACCAAGGAACATGCTTAAGCCATGGATCTCACCATTTAAAAAGAAGTAGGTAAACCAAGCATGCATTCATCAAACATAAGTTTGAGAAAATATTTATATTGATCAAAGAAAACAAAAACCCAACTGAGAAGAGATCCTAAGTCAACTTATTTCTAATCACATAGATTTTTGTAACTAAAAATTTACATACTGTGAAGATTCTACCTGAGAGAATTGGTATTTTGCTTTTTCAGAGGGAATCCAAAACCTGTTAACAGAATAAAGTTTGGAGGAAAAAGTTAGGGGAATAAAGTTTAAGAGAACAGCGGTGGCAGGCCGAATGATGAGATTGAGAGAGAGAGAGAGAGAGAGAGAGAGAGATCTTGAGCTTGAGTGAGGAGAGAGATAAACTGTTGTAAAAGAGTGAGACTGAAAACAAATATTTTGATATTTTGACTATCACTCAAAGAGCTCCGTTTGGTAGCAAACGCATTTTTTTTTATTTTGATGAGGAAGGACACCAATCAATCTCACTATTTCCTTTTCTTTTTCTTGATTTTCTCAGCAACCAAACGGACAGAAAGGGTTTCACACAAATTGTTTGTTTCGTTCAATCCAAGTTCAGAGCAAACAAGAAACGAAACCCATGAGCTCAAAAAAAAAAAAAAAAAAACTATTAACTCTTTGAAAAACAAAACCGAAAATGTAACAACATTATCAAAAACAAAAACCTAATCAAAATAACGGATGACAGGAATAATACAGGCTATTTCGGAGGATTATGGGATGTTTAGGTCGAGATCGAGAGAGAGAGAGAGAGAGAGAGAGAGAGAGAGAGAGAGAAGCTGAAATTAATAAGGGCAATAGGAATTTTACCTGGAGAGCAAGGTGTACGGAGGTGCTCGGCAGTTGTCCGGCCGGCGAGAGAGAGAGGGTTAGAGCCGGAGGAGGAAGAGAGAGAGTGTGTGAAATGTCGAGAGAGAATGCGGGTATTTGCAGATCCATGCATATTCCCAAAAAATTGTTTTTGAAATTCAAATAAAATTGTGAGGTTTGCGTGAGGGTTGAGTCTTTGAGAGAGAGAGAGAGAGAGAGAGAGAGAGAGGTGGGGCCTACAGTGCAGTCTGTACAGATTGAGAGCGGGGTGTTTACGTGTGTGTGTGTGTGAGTGTGAGGGTAAAGGGTAAGGGGAACCCAATAAAGGTAAGGGAAGGGTAATACTTGGTGCACAACCTTCATACAACTTTCATACAATCTCCCCAAAAGATGTGTCTATCTCTTTCATGTGTCACTGTGGGGTCCAGGGACATCACAGGAGAGAGATAGACACAACTTTTGGGGAGGTTGTATGAAAATTGTATGAAAGTTGTGTCCCAAATATTACTCGTAAGGGAAACCCAATAAAGGTTTTTGCTAACTCATATTTGCTATAGATGTATATTTGTTCTATATATACGTTTACTATTAGGCCACGATTGGATGACGGAGAGGGAATTGGATAATTAGTTCTTTTTAATTGATAGTTCTGGGACTAATAATATCACCTTCTTCATGGTATAACTTAATCCCCATATGAGGGACTATTCTTTTAAAACAGATAATTAGTCCCGGGCAAAATGGTCGCGCCAAACGCTGAACTATTTAATTAAAATAGACTATTAGTCCAATCCCCCACTATCCCACACTTAGTCATGTGAAACAAACGAGACCTTATGTTCTTATTAGGCTAGCGAGCTGGCCACGACTCATACTCTCCGATGAAAAAGTTGTGGGTTCAAGTCTTATTTCTTTGTGGGGTAGGTAATCAATTGAGTCAATTGTTTAAAGTGGAGTATGACTCCCCTTATCTTCATGTCACATAGACGATTAGATGTATGAGATAGAAACCAAAAAAAAATATTCTTGTTCCCAAATGCTAATTGAATTTACTTCTCTTTTTTTTTTTCTTTCTAAAAACTAATTAGATTAGGTGGATGGTGTAAATTACTTTAAACTCCCTCAATTATTACCTATTTTCACTAACACCCTTAAATAAAATTAAAAAAAATTATGGAACAAATTAACCCCCTAAACTATGTGAGTAAAAATAACCATTAACATCGTTAAAAGAGATACTGAATTTACGAATGCGGGGGCATTTGTGTCATTATCCGAGACTTCAGAGGTAATGTGATGTTTGGCTTGTCCTTATTTTTTTACGATTGTTTGGATGCATCTATGGCGGTTTTAAAGGCGGTGGATGAGGCAGTTAATGCAGGTTTTACGACTTTTGAGGTGAAGTCTGATGCACAAGTTATTGTTTCTCACTTGAAGTCTTCGGAGAGGTGTTTCACCCCTTATGGACATTTGATTGAGGAAACAAAATTGGTTTTGAATGGATTGGACTCTTTTTCAGTGTCACGCGTGAAGAGAATGGAAACAAAGTCGTTCATGAGCTAGTGCGTCATGCCAAGATCCACAAAGATTCTTTGATTTTTCATGTGGATGTTCTTTTTTGTGTTCAGTCTCTCGTTGATGATGGTGTTATTTTCATTCACATTTCTTCTCGAATGAAATGCTCCTTTTATCAAAAAAACATATTTACCAATGTATCCACACTTATAGCAACTCCAACAAGTCTACATAGGGGTGTACATGAACCGACCAGAACCGAATTGACCGACCAAACAGAACTGATCGGTCGATTTTCTAAAAATTGGTATAAGCTAAAAACTAAATCAAACCGACCGACTTGGTCGGCTTTTTTTTCACGAAAAAAAAAATCCGAATTGACCGATGAACACCCCTAAGTCTACAAACTTTTTCTTCAAAGATGTAATTTGAAGACCTATGTGACATTTTGAAGAGAAACTTTTTGCTCAAGAAGTTAGAGTATATCTAACATACTCTTCAAACTTTATTATTATTTTATTTCTTATTCTACTATTATTTATTCTATTAGATTTAGAGTAATGATATGCTTTTCCAAATTTTATATCGCAAATGGTTTCAAAGAACGTGTGACAGTAGTTGCCCTAGCAACCACTGCCCACCACCACCACCAACCACAGTCTATTAAGAGTGCATTTTGCTCACCCAAATTTTACTTGTTGATCACACAAACACTCCATTGGTTGAACATATGGAACCCACCACTTTCAAAGACATAGTAAAAATAAACAAAAGATGAAAAGTTATGGGTCCCTCACATTCAACTACCTCACATGATTGTTGCACAACACATAATCGAAGTGACTAATGATATTAATTACTCAAAAAAGGAAAATACTTCTGTGCAGTCTGCACAGTGCTGTGCAAACTGTGTCTCTCACAGCTTGTATAGTATTTTTTCCAAAACTGTTTCTGTTATTTTGAAAATTATGCAAATTGTGAAAGGCACAGTTTACACAGCACTGTGTTAACTGCACAGGTGATGTCCCTCTAAAAATGCTACACCTACACTAAAATCCACACTCAATACATCCTAATGTAGGACCCAAGTAGGGCCCCATTGAAATACAATATCAGAATTATTGGGTGTGAAATTTGGTGTGGGTGTAGCTTTACTCGTATGTCAACACCATCAATTTCAATTCTCCCATTGGCCTAAATTCGCGCCTCAAATGCTTTATCTGCAAATAACAAGAGTGATCATTTGGTTGGACATTTATAGTTGTAACAAATGGGATGAAAGATAATATAAATGAACACTATAATATTTAGCAAAGTGAATTTTTGGCCAAAAAAAAAACCTCAAAAATCAAATAATCAAAAAAAAAAAACAAAAATCACTACAATCTAGTCAACAAATCTCAAAGGTTATGCAATTAATTGAACCTGAGAGAAATGAAAGCAATATGAAACTGAGAGGAAAGAGAGCAGAAACTTAAAACAAAAATCCAAATCTAAAATCTAAATAACTAATCCAAATATAAATACAAAACCTACAACCACAATCTAAATCAGTGAATCATAAACCTATAACAATAATCTAATCTAAAATACAAATATGTTCATACTTCATCATCGGTCGCCTGATCGGAGATGGGCTAGATGGCCGAGATGTTGGGAGTCATGATTAAGAAAGAGGAGAGAGACTGAGAACGTTAAAAAACGACTAATTCAACTTTTAGTGTGTGGGGCATATTTTGGAATTTTCATTACATTATGCTTTTGGAGTTTTAAAGGGGGCTTAATTATTATTTATTTTTTATGTATCTCTAGAATTTCCCAAAAATCTACCATGACGTAGATCCGCCAACCCCCCCCCTGTAGGCACCCCAATTTTGACCAAACGTCGGGTTAAGGGGAGTATTATCTCTAAGATCCGATGATGACAATGACTGACTAATCTGGGACTTCCAAAAGTGATTCAAGCTCTTCCGAAGGCTCTTTTAATTCAAGGTAAAAAGGAAAAAGAAAGAAAAAGGGAAAACAGAGGAGAACGGCACATAGTAAGATATGCGGCAGTCACGGGTTGCCGTACGGCACTCACTTAAGTGTTGTTTCGACATTCTATGAATGCCGCAAGTTTCACTAAATGCCGCGGAAAAATGGATTCCCAGAAAAAATGACAATCCCTGGAGTTGTCCACGGCACTTACTGAATGCTAGTACGGCTATTATTGAATGCCGTGACGGCATTCACCAAGTGTCATTCCGGCACTCACGGAGTGCCACTCCTTCCTCTTCGAATGTCGCATTTTTATGATAGCCTATCCTAAAGTAGGTCGGTTTACACCTTCAAAAGGCGGCCGAAATTAGGATTTTGGCTGCGAATTTTCCAAAATAACCCTCTAAAGATTGCCTATATATAGAGGATGTATATCCCATTAATGAGGACTTGAAAAAAAAAAGGGAGAATGTTAGGATCCCAACATTGATTCTCCTTCAACAACTTTCTAAATTAAGAGAGGAGTAGAATTAGAAGGAGTTAGAAGAAGAGCTTGATCATCATTTGGAAAATCCCAAAGCAACAAAAGAGTTGATGATAATTAGAGGTAAACTCTAGAGTAATTAGATTATTTAGTAGTTCAATCATAATATTTACATTCTCTTATTCTCTTTACACATTTTCAAAAACTCTCTTCCCATCTCATTTCATCACACACCACCAATACTGTGATTGAACTTTCATTTCATGAGTTTGGATCAAAATAGCTTAAGTTTTAAAGCTTAAATAAATCTTGAAGTAGAACTTTAGTCTCCTTCCTTTTGATTATGTTTATTTCTTAAGATTCATAAGACTTTCAATGTCTTACTTGAATCTTTTTAAAACCCTAGTACTCTTATAAACTCATGATTTATAAGGGGATTAAGGTTGATATTAATGTAGTGAGTTAATGAGTTTGAACTTTTACCATAGTTTGAATTCATTACTTTGGGATTTTATGAAGTTTCTTCATACCTCATTAAAATCCACAAGTTTAAGTGTTCTTAGTCTCCAATGACCATCAAATGGTAGGGGAAGTGGTTTGGATTAAGCCCAACTTTATAGTTTAGTAGTTGGGGTTAACCAACAAAGATGAACTTGAACAAATGGTGCAGTGAATTCAATGACAACCTTTGATCAAGGATTTTTTTAGGTAAGCATCGAACTGTTGGAAGTGAATGAAACCAATGAAAAAGTGTCTATAACTCATAGTTCTACCACTGTAATTTTTGTTTTAACAAGATTCCATGGTTAAAATGGTTTGGTCACGAGTTTTTGGCAACAACAACAATCTGTCCAGAGTTTCAGAACAGCAACACCCTTTTGAAATGAGTAAATCAGAACCCCAATCAAGTATTAATGACCCCAAATAATTTTTTCTATGAACTTTAATGTGTTAATAAGACCCCCTAAAAAGATTAGAGTCTTTTAGATTTTTTTTTTTTACTATTTTTAGAAAATCGTACAGACTCTGGATAGAGAGTTATAAAGTTTTGAGTAATGTCTAGTGTTTGTTTAATTCCCAGATATCTAACTGTTGAAACTTTGATTTTCTTTTTGGATTAAAAACTAGACTCATAGAGGCAACTGGGGTCTAAAAATCATCAAGATCAAACCATGGAAACCATGCCTTTTATTTCTTTGAAGTTCTGATCTGCTCTCAGCAATTTCATAATCCCGTCACAATTTTAATCAACCTTATAAATAGTGGCTTAAATAATATTTTCATGACCTAGGGTTTATACCATGCTTTAACACTGATTGATTAAGCTTAAAACCAGAGGCTAAATGATCCAAATCAATGAATAGTTCATAGCTTTATATTGTTCATATTCATGTATCCATGTGCATTCATCCATATAGATTGATACTTGTAAATAGAATTCACCTTGTGTTAGGATTTGTTACTTAGGATTTAATGATATGTTTTATTCAAAGTATGTGAACTAACCCTATGTTTTGTAGTGCTATCAATGTACGATTTCTCAAAATCTCCTCTAGTTTGTTTTAATTTCTTGATTTTATTGATTTTTGACTCCACGCACGACACCTTAGAGTAGGTCTTGCCTTATGTGTTTATATGCGATTAGAGACTTCTTTTCTAGGTTTTTATTTATTCGCATGCATTACACGTTTCTATTCTGCGGCTGGATCCCAGGTAAGTTCTCTAGTTCCCTACTTGCACATCATCTTGCTTGCTACTTGAATTATGTGGTTTATGAATGATATTTTGTCATTAGCAATCTTATACCCTTTCGACATGCTTTTGTAATATATAATTATATATGTATTAGTTGAGGGCATGCTTAGATTAATAATTCGATTAAAAAGGATTTTGAGTAGAGGCCTATCACGAGATAGGGTGAAAGGGGGTGTTTTAGTCCGCCAGGCTCCTTCCCCTTTCATTCCTTAATCCCCGGACCCAGTTTATCTTTGATTTCGCAAAAGAATTGTTTGCTTTTAAAATGGTTTCTTAATTTTTCTTTAAAAAATTAAGTGGCGATTCTTTGAATTTGGAAAAGGTTTTAAACAAAAGTTGTGGGTAAGAGAAAATTGTGATATCCACACACCCCCTCCCCCCCTTTTTTTTGGTCTGTGTCTCAGACATCTAACCATCTTTGTGACATGAACGGGGTTAGTAGCCTAGAAGTTAATAACACACGCACATGCAAGAGGGGTCCATACCCCACTTAAAGTAATTGGCTCCCTTGATCACCTACCCACAAGAGATAAGGCTCGAACCCACAACCTCTCCATTGGAGAGTATAAGTCCTGGCCAGCTCGGCTTGCGAGCTGGTTGATCTGCCCCCTTTGTCACATAAGAAATTAGTGTATATCATGTAATGTCACATGATAGACAACCGTTAATTTCTTGGATGGTAACGTTACAAGTGGGGTACAAATATCAAAATATCATATTTGAGGGGTTTTGAGTAAAAATTCCCCACCTCATTGCCTTCTTAATCACTAAACGTGTGAAAATTCCCCTTATATTCGTCCTCGTTACATATAGCCAAACGGGTCAGACTACAATACACCCCCTTAGAAAAGGGGTGGATGTCAACCCCCTCATAACAGAACCATATTTCTCATACCAATCGAGTCACATTTTTCATAACAGAGCCAAATTTCTCATAAGGGGTTGTGGAAGACAAGGCCGAAAAAGAGCATGCTGAGGGGTTGGGTACAAGAGGAAGAATTGAAAAAAGAAGAGATGAAGGAGATTACCAAGACAGGGGATCTGGAGGAATGCTTCATCACTGATCTGGGAGGAGAAAGCAAAAAAGAGTGGGTCTTTGAGTCTAGTGATAGGTATCCCCCACACCCAGAGTCTGCAATGGCCCAAATAAAGCGTCTTTCAATTTCCATGTCTGTTGTAATCGCTCCAAAAAAAATCAATGAAAGTATGACTAATTCTGCCTACTCGTATGTGCTTAATGAATGTGATGAATGTGATGATCATGAAATACCAAATGAATTGCAAAAATTAATCGAAAAAGAAAAAGAATCTGCATATAGGATCATTGAGAACACTCTAACGATCAATCTAGGAAATGAAGATAATCCTCAAAATCTTTTTATTGGCACTACACTTAGCAAAGAAGAAAGCAAAGAATTAATCAATCTATTAAATGAATTCAAAGATGTTTTTGCATGGTCTTACAGCGATATGCCAGGCGTCGATCCAGAAATAGTCCAACACCACATCCCCCTCTCCCCCAATTCAAAACCTGTAAAACAAAAATTGAGGCGAATGAGGCCTGAATGGGCACTCAAAGTCAAAGAGGAAGTTGAAAAGCAATTGAGAGCCGGATTCTTAATGGTCACCGAGTATCCAGAATGGATCGCCAATATAGTGCTTGTCCCAAAAAAGGATGGTCGTGTTAGGGTCTATGTCGACTTCTAGGATTTGAACAGAGCCAGCCCTAAGGACGATTTCCCTTTACCTCACATTGATGTGTTAGTGGACAATACTGCGAGGCACGAGCTCCTGTCTTTTATGGATGGGTTCTCAGGGTATAACTAGATTCTAATGGCGCCCGAGGATAGGGAAAAAATCACTTGCATCACACCAGGGGGCACGTACTGCTATAGGGTGATGCCGTTTGGGCTTAAAAATGCGGGCGCAACTTACCAGCTGGCCGCTACAACGTTGTTTCACGATATGATTCATAAGGAGGTCAAAGTGTATATGGACGATATGATTGTGAAATCTAAGGAGAGGAAAGGATACTTGGATGCATTAAGAAAGTTCTTCAGAAGGTTAAGAGAATTTAGAATGAGGATGAACCCTCAGAAGTGTACCTTCGGAGTCACTACCGGAAAGTTGTTAGGGTTTCTCATCACTTAGAGAGGGATAGAGGTGGACCCGACCAAAATAAAGGCCATAATCAAAATGCAGCCGCCCAAGAATGAGAAGGAATAAAGGGGATTTCTAGGTAGAACATAGTTCATAAGCCATTTTATCTCAAAACTCACCCTTACTTGTGACCCTTTGTTTAAGCTGCTTAGAAAAGGAGAGAAGTTTAAATGGGATACCTTATGCCAACAAGCCTTCGAAAAAGTCAAAACCTACCTTCAAAACCCGCCTGTTTGCTCGGAAGACCTTTACTGCTGTACCTTTCCATATCCAAAGATTCACTGGGGTGTATGTTGGCCTAAGAAGGAGGAGAGGGGCATGCAGAAAAAGCCATTTATTACTTGAGCAAAAGGATGACTGTATACGAGTTGAAATATTTGCCTTTAGAAAAAGCATGTTGGGCTTTGGTCTGGTGCACCCGTTGCCTTAGGCACTACATGTTGGCCTTCCCCGTAACCCTGATATCCTGAATGGAACCACTTAAATACCTATTTGAAAAACCCGTGTTGACCTGTAGAATTTTTTGGTGGACCATTATGGTAGCTGAGTTCGATATCAAGTATGTCACTGCCAAATCCATAAAAGGGAGAGCTGTCGCTAAATACTTGGCTGACCTTGCAATAGAATCAGAAGAAAAGGGAGAGTTTCAGTTTCCAAACGAAGGAGTAATGAGGATAGAGGAGAATTTGTGGAAAATGTGCTTTGACGGAGTGGCTAATCAATTAGGCTATAGGGTCAAAGTCATCCTCGTGACACCAAATGGCACTCCTACGCCGTTAGCTGTCAAGCTTAGGTACAATTCAACCAATAACACGGCGGAGTAAAAAGCATGCATAATAGGAATAGAAGCGACATTGGCTTTGAAAGTCGAGAGAATTGATGTTTTCGGAGATTCTAATTTGATTATATATCAAGTCCGAGGTGATTGGAGGGTGAAGCACGAGAAATTAAGACCCTACCATGACTATTTGGAAAGTTTAAAGGTGTAGTTCGAGAAAATATCATTCTATTACCTCCCCCGTGAAGAGAATCAGCTGGCCGACTCCTTAGCTACCTTAGCCTCAATGATACAAATTCCCTCGGGAGTCACCATGATCCAACTATCCATAGAAATAAGGAACCAACCTTCATTTGAGATGGTCGCGGCCTTGGAAGATAAATGTGAAATGCCTTGGTACAAGGATATCTGGAATTTCATTAAGGAGGGAGAATACCCCGAAGGAGCTTCGGAAAAAGACAGAAAAGCAATTTGAAGGTTCTCCGCTCAGTTCGTGATCTATGCGGATAAACTGTGGAAGAAGTCATACACCGGGTATAATTTGGAATGCCTATGCGGAAGAGAGACTGAAAGAATGATGGAAGAAATACATGAAGGAGTGTGTGGGCCCCACATGAACGGGCACATACTGGCAAAGAAGATAGTCCGACAAGGGTATTATTGGACGACCTTAGACAAAGACTGCTGCAAATATGTTCGGAGGTGCCATAAATGCCAAATTCATGTGAACCTGATGCACACCCCGCCGTCTCAGCTCTATAGCATGACTACGCCTTGGCTGTTTCCGTCTGGGGTATTGATATTATTGGTGAGATAGTTCTGAAGACCTCGAATGGACACCGATACATAATTATAGCCATCGATTATTTCACTAAGTGGGTGGAAGCCGCATCATATGCGACTTTGAAGGCTAAGGACGTGGTAAACTTCATTAAAAAGAACATAATTTGCAGATACGGGGTCCCAAATGAGTTCATTTCTGATCACGGCAGTCATTTCCAAGGGTAAGTCATCCCACTATTAGAAAAGTATAAGATCACCCATCACCAATCATCTCCATATAGACCGCAGACGAATGGGGCGGTAGAGGCAGCAAATAAGAATGTCAAAGCGATCTTGGGGAAAACGACGGACACATATAAGGATTGGCATGAGAAGCTTCCATTTGCGCTATGGGGATACAGGACTTCCGTAAGAACTTCTACAAGAGCTACACCGTATTCGCTGTTTTATGGGATGGAAGTTGTCCTCCCCATTGAGGTGGACATACCCTCTCTAAAGGTTTTGGCAGAATGTGAAATAACTGAGTTAGAGTGGACAAGGGGGAGGTATGAGGAATTAATGTTGCTTGATGAGAAGAGGTTGGCTGCAATAAACCATACTCAGGGATATCAGATGAGGATAGCTTCTGCTTTCAACAAAAAAGGTCCGCCCAAGGAAGCTTGTTGAGGGTGACCTGGTCCTCAAAGAACTGAAAGTGCCTGTTTATGACCCCAAATGAAAATTCAAACCCAACTGGGTTGGGCCATACATCATTAAGACCCTCCTTTCTGGAGGAGCGACCTATCTTATGGACCTAGACGGGGTTGAATTTAAACAACCAATTAACCTCGATCGCCTAAAAAAGTACTTTGCTTGAAACCACTTCTTTCAAAGCTTCCTACATTGATGAACTTCGTTTGACCTGATTCCCACTAGGGGATACGTAGGTAACTTGCTCGGTTCGGTCACTAATAATCGCCTAAAATGACACTTTCTGTCAAGCCTTGAACTGAACTACTGCGGACCTGATACCCATTCAGGGATAAGTAGGCAGGCTCTCGAAAAGCCTTCGGTCCAGGAAAACCTAAAAAAAAAACCTGTGTTAAACTAGGGGCAAACTAGCGTTTGCTCGAAACCGCTTCGAAGCCCCAAAACTAGGGGCAAACTTCATTGCTATCCGAAGAACCCAGATATTTACTTTGAAACCCGTCTCTGGATCTCCTGGCTATTAGAATAAGTACCATAAAAGAATAAACAAAAATTCATGGTATAGAATGATTAAAACTTTAGGCAAGACTCAAAGCAAAGTAATGAGCCAAGAAAAGACATCAAAAGGAAAATTTTCATAACTTAAAATATTAATCGGAAGAGTGAACACTTTGATTAAACATGTCAGAATGTCTCCTAAAAACAAGAACACTCTTTGAGAAGAGAAATGAGAAAAATCACATTCAAAAGCGTAAAAGGATAGGCAGGACTTGTCTGAAATTTTATAAAATAAAGCTTTGTCCTGTTGTTTTACTTTCATCCATGTACGTCTACAAAGTTTGTCCCTGGATCAGAGTTTGAATCTGAAGAAGGTACTCAGTAGTAGGCATGATCGAAGCAGGGACCCTCTGGAAAGGAGCTGACACTCTGTCATACAAAGCTTCAATGAAAGCTTTCACAATAGAAGGGCGCATGATCGAACCCCTTACGAAATCATTAGTAATAGCCTCAGTAATATCCTGGAGAAGCCTGTATTGACGAGCCACCCGGCTAGGAATATAGAAAGTGGTAGCATACAAGCCAGGCAGCCAGATACCAGATCGCCCAGGAAGTCGTACGGCAACGGAAAGGTAAGACCATTGCAGGAAGATCCAACAGATATCTCCAGCAGAAAGGCCTCGGAGCTAACCAAGCCAAGCATCGGCAGAATGGAATAGGCGGTGAACCTCCATATGGTCGTAGGAAAGTGACCCGCGAAGGTGTGAGGGTTGTATGAAGAGATCAAGGCACTCCGTGAGCCAAACCTGTAAGACAAAGGGTGCTCCCGAAGATAACATAGCCCTGGCATATGGGCACAGTCCAAACCAATCAAGGTTTCACCAAGAATCAGCATAACGGCACTCTTCATCTCCCACACACCGCAGGCAATTGGAATAAGAACATTAGAAGATGACTGAAAGAGAAAGTAGGAAAGCATGGCTATCGATAAAGCACTACCCCGAATGACTTAATACCCACCGTCATAAGGATCCCCCATCGGAGAGTAGATGGAAGAAAGGTGTTCAAAGTTCATTAGTTGGTCTTGAACGAAAGAGCCTGCTGTGTTTCAAGATGTGTAAAGGAAAGCAGCGAGGTCCCGGACATACCCGGCCTGCACTAAAGGAACTATCGGATCCACAGAAGGATCAGTGTGCAGAATGTCGCTAAACTCCTCAAACAAGGGACAGATCTCCTGAGAGCCAAAGCCAAAGACATGGAGAGAGGGATCCCAACACCAAATGGCAGCTTGAAGTAAGCCTTCATTTAGAATCATCCGTCGAAAAGAGAAGAGGTCATTTAGTCTGAAACACTCAAAGTTGAGCCTGTCAATGCCGGAGAGAGTATCCATCCATGGGAAGAGGATTTGGGAACTAATGGGGGCCATTTGGGGAGAAAGTGAATGAAAGAAGAGAGTGTTTTGTGGAGTTTTGAAGAGAATGGGGTATAAATAGAAGTAGATTTGTCCAGAACAAAGGGCGGCACTCGAAAAAGCAGATCGACACTCCACTATGTGCCGTACGGCAGTCCGTAAATGTCGGGCGGCATTCTCTGACTGCCACAACGGTACTCACCGAGTGCCATTCAGGCCTAATCAAGTGCCGCGATGAGCTATATTTTGGTCAGGATGTGTTTGTAATGTTTTTAGCCCACCTGTAAATAAAAAAAAATTGAATAAAATAATAAATCGTGCGCATCATGCAGCACGTGCAACAAGACCAAGCTATGGTCACAATCATTCATTCATTTATTCATGGATAATCGATAGAAGCATAACAAATGCTCACAAGATCACAGAAAAACAAAAAAAGAGTTCAATGAAATAAAAAGGGACCAAGCCATGGTCGCACATACGATGAGCAGTAGTAAAAGGGCGGGGAAGCAGTCATAATAAAAATGCCTACCCTAGCTCGGCCATCCGGGAGCCATCATCAAAACAAAAAAAGACGTATAAATGCATATACAATCATCCGAATAAAAGTATGCGTCCTCCCCAAAAGGCACTCAAAACATAAAAAAGGAAAGAGAGAATAAATAAGGCCAGCCTCATCCTCAGCCTTAAGTCTGGCACGTGACGCGTCTGAGAGGCTCCTCCTCTGACTCTGTGTCACTCCCGCCACATCCGCTACCACCTCTGTCGCTGCCTCTGCCTCCACCTCGGCCACCGCTGCTGCCTCTGTCGCTACCTCCACCTCGTCCGGCACCACTACCTCTGGGAGCTCCGCTATAATCAATACCATACTACTGAAGCTACTGCTGGAGCTCTCCCACCTGCTGAGCCAGTGCCATGTTCTCCTCCACCTGAGAGAGGAGAGTGTAAAACTTGGAAGATGCTAAACTAAAAAAAAATAAATAATAATAATAATAAAATTTAGGGTGATGATTTTACCTGGGCCCTTAGCTGGGCCACGGGCGTCGCCCGAGCTCTCTTATGCTAAAACCAAGAGCCGAAAATAAAGATTAATAAATGAGAGGCAGGAAAAATCAATATGAGAGACAAGAATAAGTTCTTACCATCTACTCTCGGCCGAGGACCCACTGTAGTACACTATGGGTATACGTCAAACCCTCCTCCGCGTAAGCAAGCGGGACATCATCATACTAAAGAGGAATGGTAGGGGTGCCTTGAGAGAGCCGGCGAATCGTCGTCGAGAACTGCTCACTGAAGGATACACTCGGGTAAGGCAGGAGGACGAGCAGCAGCAGGGACGGGCTGCAAACAACAAGAATAAAATGTAAATAAAGAATAAAAGAGAACCCAGAAAAGAATGAAGAAATCATGTACTCACCCGAGTCACTTCCATTAAGGGGAAGTTTCGCATCAGCTTGGCAGCTCGGAAAACCTCATATCCCTCGAGGGGCTCCATGAAGTCATGGATGCCCAAGCCAGTCAGAGCACACATAAGCTAGCTACCCTGAAGCATGTTCGTGGCTCTCATAGAATCTGGAGAAGGGTGCGACACGAAATATCCGACAGCTGCCAAAGATTGCCTAGTCACCCTCTCTCCTAAGTACCACACCCGAGCATCTGGCCTATCGAGTAGTAATCTCATCGGGTCATACCCACCTGATGACCGTATCCTCGAGGAGGCAGTAGGTAGCACCCTAAGCCATGGCTGCCAGCGGATGTGCGGCTCTCTCAAGTTCATCAGGAAGTTCCTGAATGCCGTAAAATCATAGGCTCTGGTCTTCCGCCCGACTTGTTCCTTCTACCACTTCAGTCCCTGGGGCATGATGAGGGTGTCTGTTGGAAAAACAGGTTTAAATGGAAAGTTTAAACGCACAGCGGAAAAATCAAGTTATGAAACTTTATTGGCATGCCCGGATCTACTACTCGTCAATTCTACAGATGCGCACAAGAGGGGACACGAGTTATACCTTAGTGTCTTGAACCCAATTCTGATCTTCAACTTCCAGCAGCCTCCACTAGATGATCTTCACCCTTATGACTCCTGCGGATGCCTGCCAGAAAGACTAGGGTTGGTGGGAACCCTAATGGAGAGGATAGAGAAGGTTTTGGGACTCCAAAACAGTTTCTGCAGCTTCTGACGTTCAAAACGACGAACAACTTTTTCCAGAACGCAGCTGCCCTATTTATAGATTCCCAGAACCGACCTAGACTTCGAGCGATCGAAGTGCCTTCGATCGATCGAACATTCGATCGATCGAACCATCTTCGATCGATCGAACCTGCAGACTTCAATCGATCGAGATATCTTCGATCGATCAAACCTGTCTGGACATTATCCTCAAGCATCTTTCCAAGCATCCTGGCGGAGCTAAGAGTGGGACCTCCTAGGCTCTTTATTGTTGGCTCAGACCAGTTTATTAATTACCATGACCAAACTCTTTGATCAGCAAACTAACCAACTGGTCAGTTAACGTTTACTCCACTATAAAACGATAACTGAACTCCAACGCAAAAGAACATATCCGAAGCGATAACTAGACTTGTATGTTGTACTAATGTCCCTCTACCGTCAGCATTCGTAATCATATTCAGGTAGTCGGATAACTGTTACTGTCAACCTGAATCATGATTACTTCTTGTATTCCTTGAGTCCCATTCACTACTCATGATTACCAAACATGTTGATAACTCTTATCAACAAGACTGCAGTACTCAGTAATCGACATGGTGACATTCTCAAGGGAATGCTTACTCTGAAACAGAGGGTAGATTCTATCTTGACAATATATGTTCACAACCCTATGAATATGACATACCCAAGATACCCAGGTGTTGATCTTTTATAGACCTCACTGATTGGTAAGTCAAAGCAGCCATATCCACAGTCTGTGTTCATAATCGTCTCAAGATTGAGAACACATACCTTATACAAGTTATGAGTTCCTATTGACTGTTGACAGCATTGAGCGTCAATAGGAAACTCAGGTCCGTCAATGCACTATAAGCACTAGCATATTAACCAAGAGTCACACTCTAGTGATTGAGATTTATCACTCCATCCAATGGTAGTTAATGATGCTACAGTGTATACCTGATGAGATATCCAGTCTCATCATCCACTGTGATAAGCTTTAAGTATCAAAGAATAGTAATTCGTATCTCATTGTATGTATCTCATACACACACGAAATACTTACTATGATACTTATGGATTAAACAATCATCTCATGAAAGAAACATACATAATGAAATGTAAAGCTGATATCCATATATTAAAAAGTCAATGTCTAATACATAAAGTAATGGTTTGAGGGCACAAACCCAACAGTGTCAACATCACATGTCCTAGGAGACATCATGTGAAGATACTCATGGGACCAAATCTGCAATAAAAATAAGAGAAAGAAAAAAAAGAAGGCGTGAGTCACGCAGTTTAAATATTTTTTGAGAAGTTGATAAACAATGAAATAAAAATAAAGGAGGACGTACATCCCACGCTTTTCAGAAACCACCCATAGAAGCTGGCCGATCCCGAGAAATGTCCCCCATATGCTTGTACAGGATGGCTAATCCTGCAGCAACCTAGTCGTACTCAAGTATCCGACCCATGTGCTCTAAGGACGCCACCAATGTGACAGGGATCCGGTCACCCCTGGTGCTCAACAGAGAGCACCCTAGCATATACATAAGGAAGCCCCCGGCCATCTGCTGGTCGGTAAAGCCTTGCTGGCCCCTGAACATGTCCATGAACCACTTGGTCATGACCAAGGACTCCTCTGGGACCACTCCTAGCAACGGTAGTACCTGATCCCACTCTGTGTCCATGTCCAGGTACTGCAAGTACTACCCCCCGAAAAGGATCCCTATGATCATTGAGAAGTCGAGTAGGGTCATGGTCATCTCACCAAACTTAAAATGGAACGTGTTGGTGGTGTCCCACCAATGCTCAGCTAGGGCATGTATCTGTCGGAGATCGTTTAAGCTCTTTGTCAAGAGCTGGACGAAATCTCCAAAGCCAACAGCAATAATGAAACCCTTCACCGTCTCGTTCAGCTCCCTGTACCACTCAAAACCATGAGCCAGGCTACCGTTCCCCTTTAGCACATCGGGTTAGAGCTACAAAAGTCACAAGATTTAACATCAGTAAGTGAATAAGTAAAAGCAATAGAATGAAATAAAAATGAAAGGAATGGAACAAAGTGAAAGTGAATAATGGATAGGAGCAATTAGAACAATCCAAGCGCAACATTTATATTTTTGAAAATGTTTCGCCATCATACACTCTTTCATAAGGTTTATAAAGGGCATTTGAAGGAGAGGAAATAAAGAAATAAACAAAAAGTAAATGAATAAAAGAAAGAGTGCAGGCAGCACTCGAAAGATTCGTAAGCATAACAATCGTATCCAAGGAAGGGTGTATAGAGTATTGTTTGATATGCATCGCATTCATAAGTCTTGAGAAGAATTAAATAAGGTGAAGAACGATGAACTGAGTATAGATAAATGAACATGATTCATAAGAGCGACAGTCTCATCACATTCAAGAAGTTTCGTCGTGCATTGTGTTCACATATAGGCATATAATTCAGGTCACCACATTTATGAGATTCATGGAAGAATAACTGAGAAAGAAAAGAACAGGTGGAAGCATGTGTACCTCACGCTGGAACGCTCGGGTAGACAGATGCTGGTTCGGGTCTCGGAGCAAGAAAGCAGGATCAGAGTGAGGGGTGGTCGTGTACTTGGCCTTCTTCTTGCTCCTCAAACCGCTAGCCATAGCCTAGCAGAGAAAAGAGAATAAACTAAAAGTTGAACTTTGGGATTAATCAAGAAAATAGCTAAAATAAGGAAAATAACAAAGTCCTTGATCACGAAAAGACAAACCTGATGAGCTCCTGAGATCAATACAATGAGGGGAAGAAAAATCTCCAGAGAGGATCTGAGAGTGAGAGAGCTGGAGGAATGAGAACGAAAATAAAAAATCCATACGTATAGGGCTACTGCCGCATCGAACGACACTTTGGGAACTGTGCGCGACAGTCTATGAACTACCATGCGGCACTCACTAAGCACCGTAGCGGCACTTCACGAACTGCCACATTTTAAAGCGTGTGCCGCAAGTATAGCGGTTTAAGTACCACTGATTCCCCCCCCCCCCCCCCCCAAATACAAAATAAACCAAAATTTGAATTCAAACCCCCTAATTTTGCCCATTTTTGGCACTTTTTGTCCCCAAAAATTTGTCTTGGAATCATTTGGTCCCTAATTTTGGAAATTGAAATGAATTTGGGTCTGATTGGCCCTTGATTTCAATTTAAAGTAAATTTGGGTCTGATTGACCCCTGATTTTGGAAATTGAAATGAATTTGAGTCTGATTGACCCCTAATTTTGAATTTAAAGTAAATTTGGGTCTGATTGACCCCTGATTTTGGAAATTGAAATGAATTTGGGTCTGATCGACCCCTGATTTCGGAAATTGAAATAAATTTGGGTCTAATTGACCCCTAATTTCTGAAATTGAAATGAATTTGGGACTGTTTGACCCTAGATTTTGATTATTCTGAGCAAACATATCCGACGGGGCCGAAAGGCTGCGGATTTTTCTGAGCAAATATATCCGACGGGGCCAAAGGCTTGTAGATTATTCTGAGCAAACATATCCGATGGGGCCGAAGGGCTGCGGATTATTCTGAGCAAACATATCCGACGGGGCCGAAGGGCTGCAGATTATTCTGAGCAAACATATCCGACGGGGCTGAAGGACTGCGGATTATTCTGAGCAAACATATCCGACGGGGCCGAAGGGCTGCAGATTATTCTGAGAAAAAATATTCGATGGTGCCGAAGGGTTGCTGTTTATTCTGAGCAAAAATATCCAACGGGGCCAAAGTCGTAAAGCGCCACCCAGTCGTAAAGCACCACCCAGTCAGGTGCATTCGTCTACCTAGTCAGGGTAGTCACAGATCTAGAGAAGATCAACCCGTTGATCATAAACTATGAACCTTAAAAAATATAATAATAACTCGTCTTTTAGTTAGAGTGGCCAAGAGCATTGAATAGCATGAGGTTGGACTGCATCTGGATATGTCGTGATAGGACGATTTTCGAACCATATCATTTGTAGAGCATGAAGCTGCATCAATAGTCATCATTGTATGAGCATGTGCATCACGACAGGATAGGTGCGTTCATCCGTATGACTACTTGTGTTTGTGTATGTCTGACCCCCCGCCCAAACTATGTCTCGGTTTGATTCTTGAGCGCTTACGTAGGCAACTCACCTTTGAACACGACCGATTTGAACCTTGCTGCGCGCTTGTCTTCTTTTGCAATGCATTTTGTTTTTACCTAAATCTGACAGTTTGGTCAAAGGCTTGTCTTCACACAGGCTTCGACATTCACTTGTGGCACGCATTGCTCCACAAGCTCTGTCGAAGAGGGGCAAACTGTAGACACCCTAATTTTGACGAAATGTCGGGTTAAGGGGAGTATTACCTCTAAGATTCGATGATGACAATGACCGACTAATCTGGGACTTTCAAAAGTGATTCAAGCTCTTCTGAATGCTCTTTTAATTCAAGACAAAAAGGAAAAAGAAAGAAAAAGGGAAAACAGAGCAGAATGGCACATAGTAAGATATGCGGTAGTGACGGGTTGCCGTACGGCACTCACTTAAGTGCCGTTTTTACATTCTATGAATGCCACAAGTTTCACTAAATGCCGCAAAAAAAATGAATTCCCAGAAAAAATGGCAGTTTCTAGAGTTGTCCGCGACACTCACTGAATGCTGATACGACTATTATTGAATGCCGTGACGGCATTCACCAAGTGTCGTTCCGGCACTCACGGAGTGCCGCTCTTTCCTCTCCGAATGTCGCATTTTTATGACACCCTATCCTAAAGTAGGTCGGTTTATACCTTCAAAAGGCGGTCAAAATTAGGGTTTTGGCTTCAAATTTTCCAAAATAACCCTCTAAAGATTGCCTATATATAAAGGATGTGTATCCCATTAATGAGGGCTTGAAAAAAAAAGGGAGAATGTTAGGATCCCAACTTTGATTCTCCTTCAAAAACTTTCTAAATTAAGAGAGGAGTAGAATTAGAAGAAGGAGTTAGAAGAAGAGCTTGATCATCATTTGGAAGGTCCCAAAGCAACAAAAGAGTTGAGGATAATTAGAGGTAAACTCTAGAGTAATTAGATTATTTAGTAGTTCAATCACAATATTTAGATTCTCTTATGCTCTTTACACATTTTCAAAAACTCTCTTCCCACCTCATTTCATCACATACCACCAATATTGTGATTGAACTTTCATTTCATGAGTTTGGATCAAAACAGCTTAGGTTTTAAAGCTTAAATAAATCTTGAAGTAGAACTTTGGTTTCCATTCTTTTGATTATGTTTATTTCTTAAGATTCATAAGACTTTCAATGTCATACTTGAATCTTTTAAAAACCCCTAGTACTCTTATAAACTCATGATTTATGAGGGGATTAAGGGTGATATTAATGTATTGAGTTAATGAGTTTGAACTTTTACCATAGTTTGAATTCATTACTTTGGGATTTTATGAAGTTTCTTCATACTTCATTAAAATCCACAAGTTTAAGTGTCCTTAGTCTCCAATGACCATCAAATGGTAGGGGAAGTGGTTTGGATTAAGCCCAACTTCATGGTTTGGTAGTTGGGATTAACCAACAAAGATGAACTTGAACAAATGGTGCAGTGAATTCAATGACCACCTTTGATCAAGGATTTTTTAGTTAAACATCAAACCATTGGAACTGAATGAAAGCAATGGAAAAGTGTCTATAACTCAAAGTTCTACCATTGTAATTTTTGTTTTAACAAGATTCCAGGGTTAAAATGGTTTGGTCATGAGTTTTTGGCAACAACAACAATCTGTCCAGAGTTTCAGAACAGCAGCACTCTTTTGAAATTAGTAAATCAAAACCCCAATCAAGTATTAATGGCCCTAAATAATTTTTTCTATGAACTTTAATGTGTTAATAAGACCCCCTAAAAAGATTAGAGTCTTTTAGATTTTTTTACTATTTTTAGAAAATCGTACAAGAACTCTGGACAGAGAGTTACGAAGTTCTGAGTAATGTCTAGTGTTTGTTTGATTCCCCGAGATCTAACTGTTGAAACTTTGATTTTATTTTTAGATTAAAAACTAAACTCGCAGAGGCAACTGGGATCTAAAAATCATCAAGATCAAACTATGGAAACCATGCCTTTTATTTCTTTGAAGTTCTGATCTGCTCTCAGCAATTTTCAGAATCCTATCACAATTTTAATCAATCTTGTAAATAATGGCTTAAATTATATTTTCATGACCTAGGTTTTATACCATGCTTTAACAATGATTTATTAAGCTTAAAACCAGAGGCTAAATGATCCAAATCAATGAATAGTTCATAGCTTTATATTGTTCATATTCATGTATCCATGTGCATTCATCCATATAAATTGATACTTGCAAATAGAATTCACCTTGTGTTTGGATTTGTTAGTTAGGATTTAATGATATGTTTTATTTAAAGTATGTGAACTAACCCTATGTTTTGTAGTGCTATCATGGTATGATTTCTCAAAATCTCCTCTACTTTGTTTTAATTTCTTGATTTTATTGATTTTCGACTCCATGCACGACACCTTAGAGTAGGTCTTGCCTTATGTGTTTATATGCGATTAGAGACTTCTTTTCTATGTTTTTATTTGATCGCATGCATTACACATTTCTATTATGCGGCTGGATCCCAGGTAAGTTCTCTAGTTCCCTACTTGCATATCATCTTGCTTGCTACTTGAATTATGTGATTTATGAATGATATTTTGTCATTAGCAATCTTACACCCTTTCGACATGCTTTTATAATGTATAATTATATATATATTAGTTGAGGGCATGCTTTGTTTAATAATTCGATTAAAAAGGATGTTGAGTAGAGGCCTATCACGAGATAGGGTGAAAGTGAGTGTTTTAGTACGTCGGGCCCCTTCCTCTTTCATTCCATAATCCCCGGACCCAGTTTTTCTTTGGTTTCGCAAAAGAACGGTTTGCTTATAAATGATTTCTTAATTTTCCTTTAAAAAATTAAGTGGCGACTCTTTGAATTTAAAAAAGGTTTTAAACAAAAGCTGTGGGTAAGAGAAAATTGCAATATCCACAACCCCCCCCCCCCCCCCTTTTCCCTTTTTTTTTGGTCTGTGTCTCAGACATCTAACTGTCGCTGTGACATGAACTAGGTTAGTAGCCTAGAAGTCTACTGGATTTTAATTCGAAGATGTTGAAGTGGTCCCCATCATTATTGCCAGTGGACCCACATCCACATCATTTGGGATGAGTATTTGGGATTAAGATTTGAGAAACATAGCATTACTCATTATATTAACCATCAAGAAGCAATTAGCCTTCAAATTCATTATTATAGTGAAGGAATCTTAACTATACTCCGCAAGAGATCTGTTGTAATACATCCTATTAGATAAGGATGCATCATACTGATTTAATTTGATGTTTAATAGTTGTAACTTTGAATATCACATTATTTTTTTAGAAGCATATTGTTTAGTCCCTTAAATTGGCAGTATTATATATTGAGTGTAATTAAATGTGGTAGTTATGAAATTAATCCCCTAATTGGTGTACAGTTTAGCAATTAGTCATTTCCCTAATTTTTGTTTTTTATGGGTTAATTACATTTTATGTTGATTTGTGGTAAAACTCCTGTAATTATGTTTTGGAACGTTGAAATATAGTTATGGTTATGTTGGAATTGGGCTGGAGAATCATAGCTTTAAAATTCTATAGAATGTGCAAAATTTTGGGAAATTAGTCAGCCGGGTCCCCGACACAGTTGACTGGTCTTACACCCAACCCATCTCGGGTGAATTAGGACACGTGTAACAAAGCCCATACATCAAATCTTCCTCTAATTAAAAGAAATACATGATTTGGACAGCATAAACGTACTATCTTGATACAAAATAGCCCCAAGGGCAAAATGGACATTAATAATATATAGCCAAATTTTACATCAAAAGATAGATCTTTGAGTCTTGATTCCAACACAAAAAAATGGCATGTGAATCCGAGTTTTCTAGAAAGAGATATGCTTGTTTCTGTAAAAGCTGATAGTGGAGTAAAACAAGGGCAGATTGATCCACCCTATAAGGCCGGATCGATCCGGCTTCTCTAGAACAGATTCCTGCTGCTAAAATCTTCATTTTATAAGTTCATATTACCTCCAAATCAAACCAAACCAAACCATATGGGAACTTCAAAATGCATCTCAAAAACATTTCTAAATGTTTCTAACACATTAACTCAAGACACCCAAGAGTATTATAACAATCAAACACACAAATTTCTCTCCAAGATCATGAACTTGCATCAAAATCTATTTTTTTTCCCAATATACACCAAACCTTGTAAAACCAAAGGAACTAAGCTCAATTTACATAAAAAAAAAGTGCTCATTTTTCCCAGAACCCTTACCGACATAGACATCATGTGGTTTACAAGATGATATCTACACCACAACGCACAACTAATACCTAAACCCAAGTTAACATATTACAACATGTTCAAACATAGTTGCTCTTAAAATGAGTTGTTAATACTTTAAATATGAAAGTTACAACCTGAAATTTAAACATCTAATCTTATGAACATATTCACATATACACAACTCCCACGCCCAACCAGTCGCACGGATCATTTTCTCTCGTTCCCCCGTTCGGTACCTGCGATGGTTATTTAATAACCACAATAGAAAACATATTTTCGTTTAAGCTTTCGCTTAGTGAGGGAACTAATCATGCTATTGGAATGCTCAATATGCAAATGCAATAATCATTATAAACATCGACAAATTGATCTCCGGAAGGTCAAGTAACTCGAGCCACCACCCCCGGGTCCTTCTCACCCCGGAAATTCTCACTCTTGTCGCATATAGTGTATCATACTCTCTTGTGATCCCGAAGGCATCACCATTTCATCATCGTGGTCGTCACCATGTCCCGCTCATTGAGGGTTTACTATCCCTTACATATGGGACCTATACATGGTGACCACTACTTAACTTCCCTTTAATCTACATAAGCATTTAGGCAATTTAGCATATAAGCACAAATTTTGAAATTTATTTGGAAAGTATTTCTTAGGTGATGAAATCTTTTGAAAATAATTCTTGGGAATTCTTTTGAAAACGAGGATGTTAAACATTCCTCAAAGATGATTGGATTAAAATTTTTTCTTTGAAATTCAATTGAGAAGCATTTCTCCCAAAAACAATTACCAAGAATTTTTTTTTTTTTTGATAAAGTGAGGACGTGAAAAAAAAAATTTCAATAAAAGATGATTGAGTTTTACTTGATTAAAGAAAATGAACCTTGAACCTTTTTCTTTGAAAGTGTGATTTTTCAAAACATATTTTTTGGGTTAAAGATAATGATTAATCAAAAAAATCTGTCATAAACAAATGAACTTTGGATTCTTGGGTAGGAGTATCACATGATTAGATAATCATCGCACTTTTCATGAATTCAGATGCATACAAGGTCAATGATGCTTAGCTAACAAAATATAAGAAGTGTAATCTTTTAATCAAGATTCGGCATCTTCTCAAATGTCATGAGACATGAAGAGGAATTGCTCAAAAGTGATTTGAAGGTTATACATTCTACATTAGGCAAGCACCGTCATCATCTCAAATAATCCCTTCCGGGCATACAAACTCCCTAGCATATAATCTTAATCAAGAATTGATTTCCTATTTTTGAAAGGTTCTATAGAAGCTAACATGCAAAGGCCGGGGTTTGGTCAAATAAGGGACCCTTGACACACACCCGATAGGATGCTTCATATACCAACATATGGTACAAGGTCAAGGGTGATCACATGATCCCATGATGGCTTGACCGACCGGGTTGCCCCGAGCTTCCAAGGTCATAGTTTCATGCAATCGACTAGCTAGACATGCAAGTGCAATGCAACGGGCACAATAAAATTAATTAACTCGATAAAAAGATGCTTTCAAGTCTAATCCTCGAGTGAACCCAAAATCAGAAATTCTGGTCTGCGAAACCAGAGATTCTGGGTTCGATCCCCAGCAGAGTCGCCAGATTGTGGATACCGGCATTTTGAGCCCACTTTTCTTTTAATTTTAAAATAATTTCTTTCAAATTCAACTTCAAATACAAAGAGTTGCCACTTAATTTTTTTATGGAAATTAAGAAACCATTTTAAAAAGTAACCGATCTTTTGTGAAACCAAAGATAATCTGGGTCCGGGGATTATGGAATGAAAGGGGAAGGAGCCCGGCGGACTAAAACACCCCCTTTCATCCTATCTCGTGATAGGCCTCTACTCATCATCCTTTTTAATCGAATTAATAATCTAAGCATGCCCTCAACTAATACATAGATATAAGTATACATAGCATAAGCATGTCTAAAAGGGTGCGAAATTGCTAACGACAAAATATCATTCATAAGCCACGTAATTCAAGTAGCAAGCAAAATGATGTGCAAATAGGGAACTAGAGAACTTACCCAGGATCCAGCCGCGAATATAAACGTGCAATGCATGCAAGAATAGAAATCCTAAGAAAAGGTCTCTATTCATATATACACATAAGGCAAGGCCTAAGCAAATGTGTCGCGCATGGAGTTGAAAATCAATAAAATCAACAAATGAAATAAACTAGAGAAAAGATGAGAAGTCATACCTCCAAAGCGCTACAAAACAAGGGTTAGTCCACATGCTTCACACAATAATATGACATCAAATAATTGATCTTAAATCTCTAGCTTAGATCTATCAAGCATGGAAAGAATTGACAAAACTATGAATTCCTTTTGATTAGTTGGAGTCATAACATCTTTATAGATATACAAGCCTCAACTAAGAGCCAATGTAATGTCCATATAGGGGTTCTATAATCCCAACACGATCATAAGGAATCCATGTTTATTATTCAATTAGGTTCAACTAAGCCTAATTTTATCCAAGAATTAGTTCTAATCATAAGCATCAACATACATGAATGAATGAATGACTATGAACAAGAATGAGATATGAATTTATTCAATAATTTGGACCACTTAGCCTCTGGATTTAAGCTAAATTATCATAATTCAAAACGTGATTTGGGTCCCAAGACATTATGAAACCATTTAAGTCAAAATCAATGAGACTAGATAAAAATAGTGACTGTTTTTCCTAAATTACAGAGAGCAGACCAGATTTTAAAAGGTAGAGAAACCATACTTCCAACGGTTGGATTTTAATGATTTTTGGATATGATATGCCTCCGCGAGTCTAGTTTCTAACCTAAAAACAAAATCAAGGTTTGAACGGTTAGATCTCTGGGAATATGGAAAACACTAGACATCACTCAGGAATTTGCAACTCTCTATCCAGAGATCTTGTATGATTTTCTAAAAATAGTAAAAAAAAAAATGAGAAACACTTAGATCTTTTTAGGGTATCTTCTTAACACATTAAGGTACTTATAAAAAATTATTAGAGGCCAAGAAAGTTCGACTAAGGTTCTGATTTGTTAATTTTAAACGGACTTAATGTTCTAAAATTTTGGACAGGGAGTTGCCTGTTTTGAAATCATAAGACCAAACCATCTTAGACATAGAATTTCATCAAAACAAAAATTACAGAGATACTTAAATGAGTTATGAACATCCTCCAATTGGTCTCATCCAATTTCCAATGAACCGTGAGTTTATAAAAATCTTTGATCACAGTTGGTTTATGGATTCACTGCACCTTTGTTAAATTGATGTTTATATTTCGAATCAAACTTGATCCATGATTCTAGAGAGAACTAGGATCAAGTATGATTATGATCATTAAAGTAGATAATGAAATATGAAGATGTTCATGGATTTAGCCTTAATGGATTTCCATCATAGATCTCATAACAAGAGAATCCTAAGATCTTACTTAATCTTATGAACTTTGAATATAAACTATGAAAATCTTCATCTAATTCCTCTCTCAAATATATGATCCTTGAGGAATATATAGTCATGACATCGTAATCTCCTCTAAACGTAATGGTCCTTGGAGATTAAATGAAATCCAAATCTACATAAACCTCTATGGGATATAGCATGAATCCCATAAGATTCTTAGTAAGGAGATTCAAATCATGAACTAGGAATTGAATTCAACCAACTAGGTGTAGATATGACCATGATTCACTTTAATCTTCATATGGATCATAGGATCATAGGAAACTTAAGAATCAAACTCAAAGAGACTCAATAAGATATATAAAATCTCATGAATCTTAAGAGAAAAAATTAGAAATAAAGAATCAAAGTTTATTTAGAGAATTTGGAACACAAATTCCTCAAAATTAGACTTATCTTAAACCCAAGGCATCAATTGGATCCAAATTAATGAAATGTTATGAGATTCAATCACAAGCTCTAAGTGGTGTGTGATGAAATGAGGTAAGAAGAGAGGTTTTAAAAATGTTTAAAGTTCCTAGAACTATGAACTTGTGATTGAATTTGCCTAATTCTACCAAGGATTGAGAGGTTACCTCTATGACCTCAAGGATTTCTTCAATTTCTTGGGAAGCTCTTCTAAAATCTTCAAGTTCTTCTTCCAATTCTTCAAGAAAACTCCTCCTTCTTCTCTCAATTCTCTCTCAATTATCTATCTCTCTTGTATCTCTCTAAGATTTTAAGTGAAAAGTTCAAAAGTAAGAGTAAAAGTCCCAATAATGGAGATGAAGGTCTGTGTATATAGACCAACATGAGGTTAAATGGGTAAATTCGAGTAAAAATCCATGTGCAAAGTTTTCTTCTAGAACATGTGAGAAAAGCAGTCTGTTACAGTGTGCGGCACTCGATGACTTGCCTGCGGCACTCACTGAGTGCCGCCGGCTTCGTCGTATGCCGCGGGTAACAGAATTCTGCCCTCTTTTTAATTTTCAAAATATATGTTAACAAAACTTAATTATCTAAGTATATACTAATCTACTTGTATTTGTAATGTACTTAATTAGAATATACCCACATGCATGGTATATTCCCATATATCATTTTATTTCTTTCATTCTTTTATTTTCTTTTATCCTTTTCTCTTTTCTTTTCAAACTTCTTTTCATTTTCTCTCTGTCTCTTATTCTTTCTTTTTTTTTTTTAGGATAAATCCCTAGACTGATTTTCTCATACGTTCTTCAACATTCAGGTTTCTCTCGAATACCCAATTTTTCCTTGTTTAATTTTGAATTTCGAAATTTCGTTTGAAGAATCTTTGAAGGATTTGAATTTTCTAGAAATCTCTAAATTTCTCCGGTCATCGTCATCATAGGTCTTAAGAGGTAACCATTCCCTAGATTTGACGTTTGGTCAAAATTGGGGTGTCTATAGAGATTAGATCAAGTAGAAGTCGGATGCACATGCAACACAAGGGAGAGGTATACTTACAGTTGTTAGTCCCACCCGGGACCGATGCAAATAAAGGAAACATGTCATGATATGCAAAAAGGAACAAGAAGACTTACATTGGGTTGACTCAAGCGGAGTCGCAAAAGCAAATAGAAATGGAAACGTGTAATGCAATCATGCAACAATCCTAGATAAGATGTCTCTAAAAAATAATCATATAAACGGAGATTATCCAAAAGGAATTTGTGTTGTTGAAATAAAGTTGTAAATCTAGAAAAATTCTAAGAGAAGGGATAGAGATAGTACACGATACATGGGCACTAAGCCACATGTAAACGAGGCAAACCCAAAAATCGAAGTCCGGATCCACGACATTCAATTCTCTGGACTAAGACACCGAGAAATACCCAAGCATTGCAAAAATACAAACAAACAAATGATATGCATGAAAGACAAGTAGAAAACGTCATCAATCGAATTTCTAGATTCAGTAACCTATAATGAATCCTATCAAAAGTGGTCTTAAGCATGAGCTGGGTTAAAACCCTTTTACAGAAAGTTAGATACATGTCTTAGGGAACTTCTCCAAAAAGTAGAACCCCTTTACCATTTTTGAAGTTTGAGAAATAAAGGTTTTAGGAACAGTGGATCAGGACTGTCCACTGTTCTTGTAAAAATTATAATTAATTCTACAAACATAATGTGAATCTCTATTTGGCATCAAAAGAAAGCTATTTAACTATAGTATAAGATAAAAATAATCCCATGGACATGTCATGATCTTAAGGTTTCTGAAAAGTTGTTTTAAGCAGACTCTGTTATTCTGGAAGTTTGATATATTTGACAAATGAATACAAAACATAATAGAAGTATAATAGAAATTCATGAATCATATTAATGAAGTTGATCTAAGCTTTTGATCTCTCATACAATTATTCTAGATGATTTCTAAACCAATTTTTGTTCATCAATTGTTGTTGAGTGATCAAGGTATGACCATTTTGTATACATAATCATAATTGTAGTTAAATCTAAAAAATTCAAGAATAGTTGTATCAACTTCAAACGCTTAGAAAATGATCTTAACTCGATCGTATGCTTACGATTTTACATCGGCATATAGACACATGAGTTAGGAATCATCTCCAAAAAGCGGAACATCGATAACTATTATAGATTTTCTGAAATTCAAGTATAAAGAAACTATGTTCAAATCTGTCAACCGATTTCTCAAAAATTTCTAACAATAGTATATGGATCCTAGAAGTTCTCAAAACGGACCGGATATAAGCTAATTCATCAAAGTTTACCCAAAAAATTTGAAATCCATCAAACTATGGGTTTTGGTGGACCAAATCTAATGGACAAATCCAATCTATTTTTTGTTGAATTTTATCTAGTTCATTTTAAAATGTGAGAAAAACATCTTAGGTGTTGATTGAAGCTTATTAGAGAGATTAAATTCATAGATGTACTTGATTATCATGATCTCTAATCATATTAGCCCTCAAGTTCTATGAAAAACTTTAGATCATGGATCAAAGGGACTTACAAATATTCTATTGGAGATGAATTGCAATAAGAATTCTAGGTTATAGGAATAATCAAGAGATAGGTATGAATATAGGAATCATCCTTCTCATAGATCATGATTCCAAACCATCATAGAATTCAAAATAGATACATATATATAATCATGTATGCATGGATTTAAATTCAAACATAAGAATGAAATCAAAATTGAAAATCAAGGTGAAAATCAATCTCTAATCATGAATATTCAACAAAATCAAAAGAGACTTGGATCTAGCTATGTGAGTGTGTGAAGAACAAGGAAGGAAGAAGATGAGTGTGCTAACAAATAAAATAAAAATAAGTTAGATCCAAATCTTATAGATCTATACATACAAAAATGGGAATTAGAGATGAATCATAGATGTTTACCTCTTGGAGGATTCTCAATTTTGCAATCAAAGTTGATTTGAAGATCTTCTTCTTCAAGTGTTCTTCAAGTAGTTATCCATGGAAGTTGAGGGAGGCAATTGGTGTTAAAATCATCTAATCCAACTATCTTGAGATTACTTTAGGAAATTCTAATTCATAATTCACTTCTACTCTCTTGAAATCTATCTTGAATTCTAAGTGTATTCCTTTATATCTTGTATATTCTCTTGTATATACTTGTGTGTACTCTCTTCTATATCTCTTGTGTGTCAAAAAATGATCTCATATGGATTTATATATAGAGTTTTGAAGACTTAGCTCTTAAGTTATAGGGTTAAAACAGGATTTCAAGAGAGTAGAAAAGGGTTAAAATGGCCATTTCGGTGCCTAAACGCAATGTTCAGGCAATTTCTTCGCAGTGGGAGCCTTCTAGAAGAACATGCATAGTAGGTGGCGGTTATGGTGGGACCCGCCATAACCGCCACCTACTATTGTGATGGAGAACATGCATAGTAGGTGGCGGTTATGGTGGGACCCGCCATCCCCTAACCCAAAACCGCCACTTCCTTTTCTTGCTCCTCTGGTCACCCATAGGCCCTGTTTCAAGTTTCAAGTGTGCTGCTTTTCCAGATTTTTGTAAAAATGCTTTTTGGTGTCTGAAATCGTCCGTTTACGTACCGTTGGAAAGCTGTCAGGTTGAATTTCAATATAAAAATATTCTTAGAGGTTTTGAAATGAAAATTGAAGTTCAATTGAAGCTTGGAATTCCTCCAAAACTTTCGTCGTCTTTTTGAAATCAAACGATGTCTTTTTTAAAATTGCTTTCAAATGTGCGTCGATTTCGATCTTTTATTTAAAATTGAATCTCTGGATACCTAAAGTACTGCATTTAGAACACTTAATGTTCATATAATCCTGAGTGAATATGAATTCTGAGAGATGATTTTGACAAAACCAGGATTTATGCATGGAAAAGGGCTTTTCAGTGCTTGAAGTCTCTTTCTGAAGTTTGATCTTTCGATTATGTGGAATCCAGTACCTTCCACGGGGTACTTTTCATTATTGAATCCTCCAAGACGTTGTCCACCCTAAATCCTATCAGTGTGGTCAAAAATGGGTGTTTACAGTTTGCTCCTCTTTGGCAGAGCTTGTTGTGAACAACGTGAACTGCAAGTGAGTGCCAAAGCTTTGAAGGCACCCAATAACCATATTGAGAGGTTTTAGGAAAAACAAAAATCTGCAAAAATCAAGAAATTCAAAATCAGAGAAAATCAAGAAATCAGGAATGCAATAATGCAATGCAATGCTGGGTAGAGGCTACTAAGTCTAGGTCGCTGCTGGTCGTGCTCCGCTGGAGCTGCCTACGTATCCTTTCCAGGAATCAGACCATGGCGTAGTTCAAGTGCGCAAGGAGACAAAGAACACACAAACAACAACACGGATAAAATGCTCCTATCCTAGGATGCTGATGCAATATGAAAACGTGAATGTGCACGTGCTGGAGGGATCATCCTCAAGAGTTCCCTTGATGCAAAATTTAATGCAAGGGATGCGACGTCTCTCCCTCACATATGGAAACTTTTGACATAATCTCTCTTATTTGATTCAGGTTTCTTAATGAAGAGGGTTCTAGACAAGTCTTTTTCTCAACAGGTCTTAACTTAATCCTAGACATGATATGATCTTAAACTTGACCTATCCTTAAACTCACGTCAATCTTAAACTTCGACATGATCTTAAACTTGGTAAAATCTTAAACTCGATACAATCTTAAATTTAGCATAATCTTAACCTCGATATGATTTAAACTCGATCTTAAACTTGACATGATCTTGAACTTGATCTAATCTTAAACTCGATCTATGACTCGATATGATCTTAAACTCGATCTAAAACTCGACATGACCTTGAACTCGATCTAATCTTAAACTCGATTCTGTCTTAAACTTGACTTAATCTTAAACTTGATTCTGTCTTAAACTCGACCTGATCTAAAACTCGATCTAAAACTTGACATGATCTTAAACTCGATCTATTCTTAAACTCGACCTAATCTTAAACTCGATCTAAAACTTGACATGATCTTAAACTCGATCTAATCTTAAACTCAATCCTATCTTAAACTTGACCTGATCTTAAACTCAATCTAATCTTAAACTCGATTCTGTCTTAAACTTGACCTGATCTTAAACTCGGTTCTGTCTTAAACTTGACCTGATCTTAAACTCGATCTAATCTTAAACTCGACCTGATCTTAAACTCGATCTAATCTTAAACTCGATTCTGTCTTAAACTTGACCTGATCTTAAACTCGATCTAATCTTAAACTCGATTCTATTTTAAACTTGACCTGATCTTAAACTCGATCTAATCTTAAACTCGATTCTGTCTTAAACTTGACCAGATCTTAAACTCGATCTAATCTTAAATTCGATACCTGAGAGTCCTAACCACTTGGATGATTGATAAAAGTCCTTTGCTGGGGAGGTTGCTAAAATTTTGAGAGATGTGAAAGGCTTTTATTCTAGAGGCTCTGTTGATTCCATCTGAAACTCATATCGGTGCTTCAACCAGTTCAAACATTCTTGTGACACGTCGGGTTTATTCTGATCCTTTCTCGAATATCTTGTTCATTACTTGAAGATGTATTCTGATCCATCATCTGTAAATCCGTTCTTGGATGTAATTCTTGAGCGACAGTAGACCCAAATGTCCAACACATAATTAACCCAAATCTACGGAAGTTCGCTGCAAATCATCAATCCTCAGCTATTTCAAGCTGTGGTGCCCTCGATTCCATGTGTCTGGGGACTTTTCTTCAACCAAGATTCAAATTCTCAAGGGTCCTTCAGACCAATTCCAACAAGTTTCAAGCACTCTTAAGGCTTATATATCAAGATTGGGCCAATCTGGGGTCAAACAAAGTTCCCAATATCACAATTCTGATTCACAATTGATAGGTACTCAAAAGACGTGCTTCACAAGTCTTCAACCAATTTTAGCAGATATTCATACAAGGTATACTGATCTTGTTTCAACAATGGCTCAACTCATCATCTAAGGCCGGTCTTCTGATTAGCATTTTTCCATTAACCACTTGACACTCCATCTTGACTAGGATAACTTGATGTAACAACAATGTTCAGAACTTCTGCTTGTATCCACCTTTGGATGCTTTTAAAGTTTCACAATTTTAGATCACTTTGGACCCACACACTCGAGATCATGACAAACTAGACAACGACAAATTAGACCACGATAGAGATTGATAGACATTGACACGGGAAGATGATACTGTTCACACTGAAGTAGAAGTTTGGAGGAGACAACTCAATTTTGCATGATTTTAATGCGCGTTTATCATGTTTGACGTATCTCTTTGCTTTCATATGTACTTCTCATCTTATTGTGATAATACTCACCTGATAAAGTAATGCTTTAAAAAATACTCCATATAGATCTCAATCAATCCTTTGCTTTCTTTGAAATGTGCTTTGAATTAGTGCGTTAACTTATAGAATAAGAGACAATTCATTTCAAATATTTTCAAAGATATACTTGACAATTCAGGATTCGCTTATAAAAGAGGGTACATGCAAATGATATTTGCCCCTAGTTGACGAGGATAAATGGAAGCTTGGGCAAACTCAGTTTGCCGAGGCTCTTGGGAAAACTTGAAAGTTTGCTCCTAGTTTGCAAAGTTCAGGGACTGAGAGCTAGGGAAGCTCGCCTACTTATCCCCAAGTGGGAGCCAGGTCCAAAGTAGTTCAGCCGAGGTTTGAAGGAATGTATTTGAAGTGTGGCTGAGTTTTTCAGGAGCGGTGACCAAACCGATAGGTTGCCTACGTATTCCCAAATGGGAATCAGGTCAAGCGTAGTTCCTCAAAGGCTGGAGGTTTTGAAAGAGCAAGGATTCAAGAATTGGGGGCTTTCTAAGCCATGTCATCAGATTTTCTAAAGCAGGTCACTTGTGGTAGCATTGAAAGAAATTAAACTACCTCTCCTTTTCTTTTTCTTTTCTTTTCTTTTCTCTTTGTGATTTTGACGGTTGATTCTTTTCACCTTTTCACTAGCCAGCCAGTTTTTACATCTCTCATAATACAGCATACATGTTTTTGGAACAAGATTAGCCCATCAAATCTTTTGGACTTACTCAAAGAAATTACTAATCAAAGCTTTGGGATAATTTCATGTTCCTGATTTCTCAATCTTCTACATTCTTTTTTTTTTTCTTTTCTTCTCTTCTTTTTTTTCTTTTCTAAAGTTTTGACTGGCCAGGATCAAGGTATTGAAAGCTACACGCAAAATTTTTCTTTTCTTTTCATGCTCTAACTTTTGCCTAGGCGCCCTTTCGGGTTTTCATCATAGCGAGCTTCTTCTTTTTCTTTTTTTTTTTCTTCTTTTTCTTTTCATGCTCTAACTTTTGCCTAGGCGCCCTTTCGGGTTTTCGTCCTAGCGAGCTTCTTTTTTTCTTTTTTTTCTTTTTTAGAGAAGTAGTTCATTTGAAATGTTTAGCTACCATCAAGGACAAAGTGTACATGGCATGTAGTTTAGACAGGTTTGAATGGCTTATTTTTCTGGGCTCAAGATTTTGAAATGGGAAGATCAGGGATTTAAGCTAGTTCCGAGTTACTATCAAGTATATCTTTTTAAGATTTAAGCAAAAGCATCTCAAGATTCTTAAAGTAAAACTAATCAATTCTTAGCTTTCTTCGGCATTAGCGCAAAATCAACTTTGATCCTTTCAGGATTCTTTTCGATGTACAAAATTATCAACAGTGTATTCTTCATAATAATCATAGAAAATACATTTTTAGCTTAGAGGTTCATTCATTCATGACAAGGCGCATTTGATCAAGCAAATCAAGATTTTATTTCATTACTAGGAAGATAAGGATTATAGTACTCGACATAGGTTCAAAATACAACTAGACAATAGACAGACTTGACGACAAGAGAAGACTCTAAAACATAAAACATACTGAACTAGATTCGACTTGATCTCAAGTGGAGTGTCACTGTGATGCTTATTCCTCTCAAGCATCCATTTGGCTTCAACAAGAAAACTATTCCAAACATCATCATTCAATCATTCTCTCTATAATGCCCTTTCTATTGTCCCTACTGAATCTGGCTCTGCCTTTCAATTACCCTTTGGATCTCCGTAAAATACTCAACTGATACTTGGATAGAGGCGGGAATCCGTGGAAAAGGTGCCGCAATCCGCTCGTGCCATGCAGTGGTGAAAGCAGTAATCAATGAAGTTCGCAAAATTGAATCTCTTATAACCCCAATGGCATTCTCAGAAGTATCCTGTCTATAACCATATTGCATGGCTACTCTGTATGGGATAGAAGAATTGGTAGCATGTAAACCAAGAACCCATATCCCGCTTTGCCCTGGAATCTAACAGTAACTGAACAGTAATCCCAACGGGCATAGACCCAACGGATGTCCTCAGTGGTGAGACCACTTAGCCAAACGAACCAAACCTCAGAGTTACTGAAAAACCTTCGTACCTGTCTCTGATCCAAGGAAGGGATTCTGTAAAGACCGCGAGGATATACTAATAAACTGAGTCACTCAAGAAGCCAAATTTGCAGCACTAAAGGGGCACTAGAAAGGAGTATTGTCCCATCAGCATGTTCATGATCTAAACCCATTAGGGTTTTTGCTAGGACCAACATCATAGGGTTTCATTGAGAATGAAGTCGACAAGCAACTGGTATGAGGGCATGAGATGAAGAAGAAAACAGGAAGTGCAAAATCATAGCCAATGTCAAGGCACCCCATCCAGATATGGAGTGATCGAAATGTCCTCCCATGGTAGTACAATAGTGAGCAAATAAGCGGGGAAAATCAATCTCCTAATCGGAAATTATGGATCGGGCAACAGAAGGAAAACAACTAAGAAGTGATGTTAGGCTCTATACATATCCAGCCTGAATGGTGGGAAGGATCAGGTCGGAGTAAGGGCTGAAATCGAGAATAGCACTGAATTCTTCAAATAGTGTTGAGATCTCCTGATGTCCAAATCGAAATACATGGAATTCTGGATCCCAACATCGAATGGCGGCACGCATAATATCTTTTTCAAATTTCACATTTCTTAGCTAAAAGAGTGTACCAAGGCCAAAATATCTGAAATGCAGATGATCAATACTGGTGACCTCATCCATCCATGAGAAAAGAGTCTGAGGATCAAGAGGAGCCATCTGTCTGCAACTTTACTTCATTCTCTCTCTCTAATTTAGGGAGTTCAATCCTTTGGTCCCCACCTTCTTTTCTGGTTTATTAGGGATTTTAAAAAATAATCAATTGTCTTATTTGCAAAAGAATTTTCAAAGAATGATATTTACAAAGAGTGGATTTACAAAGATGGAAAATCTTTTCCTTTTCAAAAACATTTTCTTAAAATTGAAGAAATCTTTCTCAAAATTCTAAGGAAAACAATTCTTTTCTTTTCAAAAGTATGTTAGAGGCGTCGCACTCATGAGCCGTATATGCAATGCTCATGTAGTGTATGCAATGCAGATGAAATGCAATCTAATCTACATGCAATACACCTGAATCTAGCTTAGACCTAGCATATCAGCACATAAACACATAAGATTCCTTGAATATGCTAATTACCTTACTAATCCAATCATTAATCAAGGATTTTTAGCTTTGAAATTCTTGATGGCTCAGGTTTACAAAATTGAATTTTTCATGAAAATCTTGAAAGAGAGGGGGAGATCTGTAAATTTCAAATATATTTTTGAACCATCAATGCTTGTGGTATGAAATCATGATTCTTTGAAAATCGGGGTAGGGAATTATGAAATTCTAAAATTTGAAATTCAATCATTAAAGTTGGAATCATGATTTTTTCTTGAAATTTGAAAACCAAAGTAGAAATTTGAAATCCTCTAAAACTGAGAGGAAGTTTTTAAAATTGAATCATCAAAGTAGAAATTTTGAGATTCTCTAAAATCTAGGAGAATTTTTGAAAGGATTTTGCAAAAGTGAATTTCAAAGCGAATTTTCAAAAGGGATATTCCCGAAATTTTTAAAAGACTTGGGTTTTTCAAAGAAATGCTTGTGTTTTCAAAATTTTCAAAAATTGTTCTTGAATAATGATTGGATGTTTGGATAAAGACCATACTACTCTAGAGGAATCTACCATACAAGGTTTGATGATGCCTTCGCATACACGTCCTCATCATCCACATAATCCCTTACGGGCAAAAGCAAATAATTCATCACATTGTCCTAATTGAAGATGATAATCAAGATCCTAATTGAGAGGTTCTATAGAAACTATATGCAAAGGCCAGGTTTTAGTCTAAAAAAAGGGTCCATTAGCAAGTCAAGGGCTCTATATACTGCAAGCGGTACAAGGCTAATGGTGACTACATGCTACCAAAACTCTTGACAAATGGAGGAAAGGGGGCCTCCACCCACAAGGCAATGGTCTCAAGCAGTCGCGATGAAAGAACAATGCAAGTGCAAATGTAGGCAGAAACAACACGATTATCAAATTAATAACAAGGATATTTTTTGGCTCAAGTCAAACCCTCGAAGAACAAGAAACCATTGGTTTCATGTTCAAATCCCCAGCAGAGTCACCAGATTGTGGACTGGTGCGCTCAGATGAGGTCCTGGCATCTTCCCTCGATAGTGTCCCGGGACGGATCCCAAGGAGCACACTTTAGGAAAAACTAAGACTTCCTCACGCGATCCTAGAGACAAAGAGTCGCCACCTAATTTTTAAAAATTAGGAAACCCAAGTTTGACTCGCCCAAAATTAAATAAGGTTGCTCGCCCTTCATTACCAGAAACTAGGTTCGGGGGTCTTGGTACGAGAGGGGAAGGAGCCCAAGCAGGACTAAAGCACCCCCTCATCGCCCTACCGAATGGTAGGCCTTGATTCAAATATCCTTGTTTTTGATTCATAATTGGTGTTGTGTCCTCAAACATACTAGGTAATATATACATGTAAAAAAGGGAACATCTAAGGTAGATCATGTCAAGAGATTGGATCAAGTAGAAGTCGGATGCACATGCAACAAGGGAGAGGTATACTTATAGTGGTTAGTCCCGCCCGGGACCGATGCAAATAAAGGAAACATGTCATGTTATGCAAAAAGAAAACAGAAGACTTACATTGGGTTGACTTAAGCGGAGTCGCAAAAGCAAATAGAAATAGAAACGTGTAATGCAATCATGCAATAATCCTAGATAAGATGTCTCTAACAAATAATCATATAAACGGAGACTATCCAAAAGGAAATTGTGTCGTTGAAATAAAGTTGTAAACCTAGAAAAATTCTAAGAGAAGGGATAGAGATAGTACACGATACATGGGCACTAAGCCACATGTACACGAGGCAAATCCACAAATCGAAGTCTAGATCCATGGCATTCAATTCTCTGCACTAAGACACCAAGAAATACCCAAGCATTGCAAAAATACAAACAAACAAATGATATGCATGAAAGACAAGTAGAAAATGTCATCAATCAAATTTCCAAATTTAGCAACCTCTAATGAATCCTATCAAAAGTGGTCTTAAACATGAGCTGGGTTAAAACCCTTTTACAAAAGGTTAGATACATATCTTAGGGAATTTCTCCAAAAAGTAGAACCTCTTTACCATTTTTGAAGTTTGAGAAATAAAGGTTTTAGGAACAGTGGATCAGGACTGTCCACTGTTCTTGTAAAAATCATAATTAATTCTACAAACATCATGTGAAGCTCTATTTGGTGTCAAAAGAAATCTATTTAACTATAGTATAAGATAAAAATAATCCCATGGACATGTCATGATCTTAAGTTTTCTGAAAAGTTGTTTTAAGCAGACTCTGTTATTCTGGAAGTTTGATATCATTTGACAAATGAATGTAAAACATAATAGAAGTATAATAGAAATTCATGAATCATATTAATGAAGTTGATCTAAGCTTTTGATCTCTCATACAATTATCCTAGATGATTTCTAAACCAAGTTTTATTCATCAATTGTTGTTGAGTGATCAAGGTATGATCATTTTGTATACATATTCATAATTGTATTTAAATCTAAAAAATTCAAGAATACTTGTATCAACTTCAAACGCTTAGAAAACGATCTTAACTAGATCGTATGCTCACGATTTTACATCGGCATATAGATACATGAGTTAGGAATCATCCTCAAAAAGCGGAACATCGATAACTATTATAGATTTTCTGAAATTCAAGTACAAAGAGACTATGTTCAAATCTGTCAATCGATTTCTCAAAAATTTCTAAAAATAGAATATGGATCCTAGAAGTTCTCAACACGGACCGGATGAAAGCTAATTCATCAAAGTTTACCCAGAAAATTTGAAATTCATCAAACTATGGGTTTTGGTGGACCAAATCTAATGGACAAGTCCAATCTGTTTTGCTGAATTTTATCTAGTTCATTTTAAAATGTGAGAAAAACATCGTAGGTGTTGATTGAAGCTTATTAGAGAGATCAAATTCATAGATCTACTTGACTATCGTGATTTCCAATTAATTTAGCCCTCAAGTTCTATGAAGAACTTTAGATCATGGATCAAAGGGACTTACAAATATCCTATTGGAGATGAATTTCAATAAGAATTCTAGGTTATAAGAATAATCAAGAGATAGGTATGAATATAGGAATCATCTTTCTCATAGATCATGATTCCAAACCATCATAAAATTCAAAATAGTTACATATATATAATCACGTATGAATGGATTTAAATTCAAACATAAGAATGAAATCAAAATTGAAAATCAAGGTGAAAATCAATCTCTAATCATGAATATTCAACAAAATCAAAAGAGACTTAGATCTAGCTATGTGAGTGTGTGAAAAACAAGGAAGGAAGAAGATGAGTGTGATAACAAATAAAATAAAACTAAGCTAGATCCAAATCTTATAGATCTATACATACAAAAATAGGAATTAGAGAGGAATCATATATGTTTACCTCTTGGAGGATTCTCAATTTTGCAATCAAAGTTGATTTGAAGATCTTCTTCTTCAAGCAGTCATCCATGGAAGTTGAGGGAGGCAATTGGTGTTAAAATCATCTAATCCAATTATCTTGAGATTAGTTTAGGAAATTCTAATTCATAATTCACTTCTACTCTCTTGAATTCTAAGTATATTCCTTTATATCTTGTATATTCTCTTGTATGTACTTGTGTGTACTCTCTTCTATATCTCTTGTGTGTCAAAGATGATCTCATATGGATTTATCTATAGAGTTTTGAAGACTTAGCTCTTATGTTACAGGGTTAAAACAGGATTTTCAGAGAGTAGAAAATGGTTAAAATGGCCATTTCAGTGCCTAAACGCAATTTCCAGGCAATTTCCTCGCAGTGGGAGCCTTTTAGAAGGGTCTGAAACAAAAAAAAAATGTGATGGAAAACATGCATAGTAGGTGGCGGTTATGGTGGGATCCTCCATCCCCTAACCCAAAACCGCCACTTCCTTTTCTTGCTCCTCTGGTCACCCACAGGCCCTGTTTCAAGTTTCAAGTGCACTGCTTTTCCAGATTTTTGTAAAAATGCTTTTTGGTGTCTGAAATCGTCCGTTTATGTATCGTTGGAAAACTGTCAGGTTGAATTTCAGTATAAAAATATTCTCAGAGGTTTTGAAATGAAAATTGAAGTTCAATTGAAGCTTGGAAGTCCTCTGGAACTTTCGTCGTCTTTTTGAAATCATACGATGTCGTTTTCAAAATTGCTTTCAAATGTGCGTCAATTTTAATCTTTTCTTTAAAATTGAATCTCTGGGTACCTAAAGTACTGCGTTTAGAACACTTAATGTTCATTTAAACCTGAGTGAATATGAATTCTGAGAGATGATTTTGACAAAACTGGGATTTATGCATGAAAAAGGGCTTTTCTGAACTTGAAGTCACATTCTGAAGTTCGATCTTTCGATTGTGGAATCTAGTACCTTCCACGGGGTACTATTCATCTTCGAATCCTCCAAGACGTTGTCCACCCTAAATCCTATCAGTGTGGTCAAAATTGGGTGTCTACAGTTAGGAGTAGAGGTTCTCACGTGAGAGTCAACCCAACTCATTCTTCCCCTATATTGGATTAGATTCACCTTAACACTATGTTTGGGAGTTTTAAAATGGAGAGAAAAGAAGAGAAAAGAAGAGAAAGTACCTCACTTTCTCTCACCTTCTTTCGTTTGCGAGTTTTAGTGAGGAAAGAAAGGGAGAGAAAAGGAGAGAAAAATAACTCCCACTTTCTTTCGATTCCTTTCTCTCCAAATTGGGAAGAAATGGAGAGAAAAGAAAGTGACGATTAATGATTTTTTATTAATTCCCATAACACCCTTTATTTAATTCTTAACAAATTTTAATTCCATCCAAGTCTTAGGGTTAATATAATACATTGTTATATACGTCAAAAACAAAAACAAAAACTCACGTCAATCACAAGCACATCTCCCACAAGCTTCTGGGTACTCTCCGACTCTTCTTTATTGGTATCTTTCATCCTCTCTTTGCAAAAACAAAAAGGTACAATTGATGGATAGATTGGTAATTTTTTATTCTTTTCTTTTCTTTTCTTTACAACTCCCAAACAAGAGGAAAGAAAGTAACTTTCTCTTCTCTCATAAACTCCCAAACAACATAAAAGAAACAATCATCATTTCTCTTCTTTTCTTTTCTCACCTCACTTATGACTTTCTCTTCTTTTCTTTTCTCTCCTAAACTCCCAAACACAGTGTAGGGTATGTATGAATTGTACTGATTTCTATTAAGCTTTGGTTAGCAACCAGTAAATTGCTTTTGCTTCCTTTTCCATTTTCTTCTTCTTTTCCTCTTGTTTCATTATTGTATCTCTATCCATTAGATGTTTTATGCTTGCTTTGGATTGGGTCTTCACATTCTAGATTTTCAGATTTCTCAATTTGAATATTATATATATATATACACGGAGCACTTCTTATGAGGATGTCCGCAAGTTAATAACTTGCGGATTTCTTTCTCGGCCGTTGGATTGTCGTGAATCGGTGTGTAATGACCAAAATACCCTTAATGAAATCACGATCCAATGGCCAAGAAAGAAGTCCGCAAGTTAATAACTTGTGAATGTCTGCATGAGAAGCAGACCGTATATATGTGTGTATATATCTATATAATAAGTTAGAGCGGTATGGGTTCCTTTTAAATTAGTAACTTTTAATCTGAACCATTGAGACAAGTTTAGATATTTTCAACCCTTGGATCGTTGGTCCACCAAAAATGGTAATGCACCTCATTCACGGTAACAAATCACTAGAGATCAGATCACATTAAAATATCTCTCTCTCTCTCTCTCTCTCTCTCTCCTCTCCGTACGTTTCTCTCTCTTCTGTGTTTCTCACGCAAATCCTCTCTCTTCTTCCTCTCTCTCAAGCCACCACCACCGACTGGCACCGCTGTCGGCAGCACTTCATCGCCTTCCTCCGCCGTCGCCGTCTTTTCCATGAGAATCAACTTGCCAATCTATGGATTAATTGTCTTGCATTTTCTATATGTTTGTCTTTTTGTCCTATTTGGTTTTTGTTGATAGGTTTTGTGGGTAGATTTCAAAGAGCTTGAAGCCCACTGCCCATAAATATACTATACTATACAGGCTAGAAAAATTGATTTTAGTTTTTTTTTTTCGAAACAGAATAGAAGGTTATTCACAACTCTTTGGAGATGATAATCTTATGGTCATACTTTACTATTCTTCTTCTCCTATTTTTTATTTTTTATTTTGATTGAATCATTTTTATTTTATTTTTTTGTTAGTCCTTTGTGGTTATTTACATAGGGTTTTTTTTGGGTAATTTATAGGTTCTGGATTTGTGTCCCAAGACCTTAAACTACCAGCAGATTATACAACTGGTGTTGTTGCTGCGTTTTATGTGACTGTGAGTATAATCCATTCAATATCTGATCATATCAATCATACCTAGATGGGTCTACGATTGTATTTGGGGTTTATTATATTTGGGATTTCCTATTCAACTAAAGTATGAATTCATTTTTTATTTGGGATTTATCATATTGAGTTTTGATACGTACGAACGAAAAAACCTTAGGCTTTGATCGATTCTTGGATTTAGTAAGAGAGAAGAAAAGAAAACATAAAGGAAAATATTTCTCCCTTAATAGAAAAGAAAAGAAAGTAAGTTGAGAAATAAATTAAGCCTTTTGAATGTTGTTAGTCATTTCCTTTCCTTTATTTGATTTACTTTGTTTCTCATATATGGATCACATGATTTGCCTGTTTAGTGCAATGATAGTTTAGATTTTTTTAACGTTGTACATTTTTGTCAGTCTCTAAATTTTGCTGAATTTAGAGTCTTTCTCACAGGCTTTGTGTTTATAGGTTGTCTTTCCATAGAACTATTTTGTTGAATTTTTCAGCGCCTAAATAGAGCTTAAAACGGCCCCAACCAAGCCATGTTTTGTTGAGTTTACTGAATTTTTTAGCCCCTAAATAGAGTTGAAAACATCCCAGTCAGCCCCAAACAACCCCTATTTTGCTTAAATGTTTTGCTCAAGTTCACTTTAATTTTTGCTAACTTTTTCGGCCTGTTAAGAAAGCTGAAAACATCTTTAATCAGACCCTCCGTTTGACGTTCTTCTTTTTGACAACAACTGATTTGGCCAGCCAGTCCGGGTATAGAACCTCTTTTATTAGGCCTACATTTTAGGTGGCTTGGGAGACATGGAAGAGTTGTGGGCTTTGTGGGCTCAGCTGGGAATTCTTAAAAGTTAGTCAGATCCAAAATCCATTTGAATTTGGTTTTGTAGAAGGTGGTGGTGTTGTTGCCTCGATATGGGTTTACCTTGCTTTGTCAGCATTGGAATGGCTAGAGATATATCCCTTCTCTTACATTATTCTGATTGATGCAATATGCTGATTCACATTAGTGACAACTAAAGCATTAGTGTTTTAAACTACATGAAATTTGATTGCTGTTAGTTTGTTGAAAAAAAGAAGCTAATTCCCTATTTAGATATCTAATTCTCATTATGAATTTGGCGTTTTTCACCCAGTTTGGACACCGTTTCCTTTTTGAGTTGTGCCCACAAGCACATGCAATTACTGTTTGGCCATCCCAGGAAATCCTAAATGTTACCTATCAATCTTTCTTCAATTGCTGATCTAATGCTCTTTTTATTTTGTATTTTTTTTGGTTTTTTATGTGGGTTTTGCATATTTGTGGTGTTCTTGACGCTCATAGCTGTTTGGTTTTTTAAATCCTCAAATCTGACTCGATATCAAGGTTTCTGTAAGCCCCAAGGATTGATCCTTAGTGAGTTTGTCTCTTTAGTTATGTTTTCTGTTATTTTAAAGTTTTGCGCCTCTTTCTGATGTGGTCATATCTTCATTTTGTCTCCTGCCTGTTCAAGAGGAGGAGAACTTTCCTCTGTTTTCACAAGTTCTTTTGTAAGCAGGCCCTTAACTTCCTTCTTCTTGAAAATTTGGAATTTGAATATGATGACTAACATAGAATTTGGAAAAGTAGTTTCCTCCAATTACCATACTTTGGTGACATGGTTTAAAGCAAGCAGCTTAAAATAATGTTGTCCTTGCTTGCAATTGTTGGTAAGTCCCCTAGTCTTCTTAATTAATGGGTCCAAAAGGAGAAATCAAGTTCTCAAAAAAATGCACACATGTTTTGGTTGCGATACTCTTCAAAGTTTTGTTTCTTCATATAAAGCTCCCATGCAACTAGGAAAATTTTCAAGTCGAATGCGTGTATTGTGTATGTGTTCTCCTCCTTGCAACTAGCAACTTCAAAGTTGTTTGATTAGTAATTTTTCCCTATGGTCTGAATGAGTAATGTTACACCCACAACCTATTCTACAACCTATTTCACAACTGCACATCCTGGCCATTGATTTTGATTGGCCCCATGAGGGTCTCACATGGGTCCCGTACGAGACCCACCAAAATCAATGGCCAAGATGTGTAGTTGTGGAATAGGTTGTGGGTGTAGCATTTTTGGGTCTTAATTCTTTGCTTTTGTAAGATTTGCTCATTTTTGAACTATCGATTGGTTTGTATTCTCTCTCTGCTTATATTTTTCTGTCTTTTGCGTTACAGGTTCTTAGTGGCGTGGCTTTGTTGTCATTTAAAGCTGCTAGGGTTCCCAAGGATAAAGAACAACCTTGACTAGCACTTGAGACTGTTTTTCTTTGTAAAATGTATCCTGCCATGGTCATACCATTAGAATAACTTAGTAGCCATACAATCCTTTCATCTTTCATGGACAGTGAATTCATCATTCTTAATTGAATAAAAATTCATTTTGTTTGGTATGAGACTGTTTAGAGCTTCGCTTATTTGGATATGTAGATATTTTTTACTTATGAGAGAAAATTGATATATTTGTTCTTTTTCTTTTTGGGAATAACACTCTGAGAAACCTAGAAGTTTTGCCGAAATGGGAGCCCTACAACTATTTGGACTATTTAACCTCATTGATCTTAAGTGTTCTAAAAAATCAAATGAGAACAAGAAACCAATAGTGAGAATCCATACGAATTTGTCCAAAACCTTTTTGAGTTTTACTGAAATGGGAGCCCTAATGTTTGAGATGTTTCATGTTTCTTGGCAGTTGGTAATGAAATTTCTTAGAACTAAAGCATTGACGGCTTTTCTGCACTGCAGAGCATGAAAATGGATTCAACTTGGTTGATTAGGCAATAGCATTGTAAATAAGATGAAGCTGTCAAAAAATAGCAGAAAGTTTCTTAGATTGCTTTTAAATTACTTCTTCCTCACTTTTGTCTGCTTTTTCATAAGAGTATAAATTTTTTTAATTAGAATAAATCAATGATTTTCAAATTTGTATTCCCAGTGTCTCCCTGATGCCTTGATAGTTGTATCACATGTGTGCCATGTTATGTGATATAACTATTAGAGCATTTGGGATTCAAGTTTGGAAAGCGTAGCATTACTCTTCTGTTTAACTCCGCTTTTCATTCATCTGCCTGATCTCCACTTAGTTGAGGTTGTACTAGGGAGTCGTCGTGGTCGAACCACCGCTGAAATCATAGCCCTTTTTTCGCTTCGTGCCCACGGGCACGGGTTATAACTAGTATATATATATATATAAGACCAAAAACATCCTTGCCTATGGATACAAATTCGTCAAGAATTTTCCAAAGTAATCCTAGAATTCTTCTAATCACAAGTTTACAAGATTTAAACTTATCGTGGGTTTACATGACCTTTCTCTAATTCCAATATTACAGAATAAAAGAAAACCAGATGGTTGGAAACGATGCCAATTATTTGAAAGCTTCATTCATGTGTGTGTTTAAAGCAGATCCTACTTTTGTTAAAATGTTCTATGCTTTTACTATTGGTAAATAGTTCTCGAAACATGCACTGGTTTACAATTTCTCCAGTAATAGACAACCACTTGGCTTTTAGAATTTCAATATATGTAAGTGATTAACAGATCATGTTCAATATATATGCCAATCAGCATGACTTTTCCAATACATGTGGCACTTGTTTTCAGTTTGTAACAATCAATTGCACGAACCAATTGTCGAAAAACACAGAAAGTGTATACATATAGATACTGTTATCGTTTCAGAAAACATAGGAAATGCATTAATATAACTCCAGAATTTTGAACCATTCCGAAAAGGTTGTTTGAATAACTCAAAGCACGTGGTTGATTTGTTTCATTCAATCATAGATTCGTGATCTATCTATTTTTTTATAAACGGAGATCTAATTCTACAAACCAAAACAGTGAACATAAAACTAGTGAACTTCTAACGAACATTGAATTGTTAAAATAAGAGAAGGAGTCACTTATTAGGTTAATCCAATGTCATTTGGCGTAGACTTTGAGAAAGCTGAATCTACCCAAATACTGTAATTAGATTATTGGGAAATTGGTCTTCAAGTCTTCAAAATTCTATCACAAGAATGACGAACAACATCACCTAAAATGCTGCGCTCCAATAAGATGCTTTAAGGCGTGTATGAAACACTTCCATAAACATAGTATTTGTTCCCACCATAATTAGAATTTGGTGTACAAACTGAAATTTTGCAAACTTGTATTCAAGATACAATGAAGCCAGCCCTATTTCCATAAGCACTACTGAAGATAGTCCAAAACACCTTCATAGATACGTTAATATTATCACAAATAACGTACTCGCTTATTACGTAGGTTCTAAGCAAGTTTGTTATGAAATCAATGGCTCTTCCTAAAGGTATCCAGGAAATAAGAAACATAAATAAAATATTTTGCTTAATTGATATACTAGAAATCCATACATTTTACTTTATAACTTGGTTATAAGTGAACATGTTGCTTATATAATAGAATATCGAACTTAGAGAGACTTGGTCTAAGGTCCTAAGGTTGAGATAATTTAGATTAAAGGACAAGTCATAAACAACAAATCACACAAGGACACTCTCTAAAAAAACATTCTCTCCTAAAGACCCCTAAAATTTTAACTTTCCCTCCTAAAGTCCCTTAAGAGATAAAATTACCCCTGAAAAAAATACTTGCAGCTACATCATAGCAAATCTCCTATCTCTCTGCTCTCTCTCTCTCTCTTATGTATCTCCTCCAACCACGACGTCAACCATTGACAACCACCACCATGGCTACCACCGACCACCACCACCACCACCACGGCCACCAACACCATTGCCACCACTACCACCACGAGCCACGACCACCAACACCATCGCCGACTACCACCACTAAAACATATTTAGATAGCCACAACCACCAATACCATCGCCACCACCACCACCACCACCGACCACCACCACCAACACCATCACCATGGCCAAAAACAGATCTGGATTTGATTTTGTTGGCAACACAATTCATTATTTTGTGTTGTTTTGATTTCTACGTTTGATATTCAAAGTCATAAAAATTACATGTGACCACCATTCTCGTGCACCACCATGAGCTACCACCACCACCATCGCGAGCCACCACCAGCTTCCAAGTAAGTTCTTTTTTCCCTTTTTCGGTGACTGGTCTTGTAAGCCTAGGCTTGGTAGGATGTCAAACTCATAAGAGAAATATCTCTTAAGTTATTATAGTCAAATCAGTTAAGTGAAATTTTACTTCGTTTTCTTAGATAACAGTTCATAGAAATAACATTTGACCACAATTCTCGTACACCACCATCGCGAGCCACCACCACCTTCTAAGTAAGTTTTTTTTTTTTACTTTTTCGGTGACTGCCCTTGTAAGCCTTTGCTTGGTAGGATGTCAAACTCTTAAGTGAAATTTCTCTTACTATAATTAAATCAGTCAAATGAAATTTTACTTCGTTTTCTTAGAGAACACTGAGTTTAGAATGATGAATAGATGTGAGAGACTGAGTTTTTTTTAGAGTTGTTTAAAGAAATCTCTAGTCTTATGATGAAACTAGGGCTTCAAGCTTGAGAAGGCAAGAAGAGGTGACGAATAAAGGCTTCAAACTCATTTGATTTCCTCAAAAATTGTTGTTGATAGTTAGTTTTAAGAGATTTTGTGGTAGATTTTTATGATTTTGTTTGATGATTTCAGTCGTTTTTCTAAGAGGAGTCGCTAATTGTAGGTGGAATGATGGGTGGTGGTCGCCGGAGGTCACCGAAGGTGGTAGTGGTGGTGGCTGGAGGTTAGGCATGGGTGGTGGTAATGGTGGCTAGGGTTTGGTAGTAAGGTTAGATGATGAAGATGAGGGTATGTTTGTCCAAAAATGTTCTTAGGACCTTAGACAAAGTTGTTTTATTAAGTGTCCTTAATTCCAAATTAGCTTGTCCTAATGCCCTTTTCACCAATTTTCCCTATAACTTACATATCACAATTTGATACTTCTTAGCAACCCAATTTTTTTAGGATAGAGTATGTCACATGGTTTAATTTTCACTCCGAATTTCTGCCTCTGTGATGGCCTAAGCCTCTCACTTAGTAAGCCAAAGAACACACACAATATGAGTAACACCAAGCGAATCTACGCTCGCCAGATTTACAGGACCAAGGTCCCAACCTTTTTTATTACTCAAGAATACAAGGATCTGGCTAGAGGCTTGTAGGGCTGCACAACCACACACTTGTTGTGCCTTTTATAATGCCCCAGCATGTCTGTACATAGGCATCGAACACATACTGATTAATTTGTGCAATGACAGATCTGCAGTTGACATCCCCAATTGTCTAAGGACCAATCACAATAGTATAAGGGCAACACTTGTGCCCTTATGCACTTGTGTACCCATTGTCCATGAAAATGCTCACATGATCCTCCAAGCTGTCCCGACCTGTGCACACCGCGTGCACACCGTGAGCCACTCTGTCCAACACTTGCCCTTGTGCACCCATTGTCCACGAAATGCTCACATGATCCTGCAAGGTGTCCCGACCTGTGCACACCAAGCCATGCCCAACTCATATCTTGGTCAACGTGGGTATGCAATGCTAGACCATACCCCAATAGACATGCACCACTCCATAGCCCTATTCTGAATACACCCGTCCATAAACTCCGCACAAGACCTCGGCTAGGATGCCTTGGCTATGCTTGGCCTTGGCATGGGCAGCAATTCCATACATTAGTTTCTAATTTCTTATAAATAATTAGGACATCCATACATTAATTTCTCGTTAGGCACATATGTACCTGTGCTCCAACTTCCCATTGATTTATTTTTACGTCTGAATGTCCTCAAATTAAAACACGGGTAGCACATAATGGCATTCTAAGATCTAGGACAACAAATTAACAAAATAATCACTAAAAACAATAAAATGAATAATTCTTTTGGTAGACCATATGAGAGCTTTGGTTCTATATCTATATACATACACACATGTAGAGAGAGACCCTACAATACTCTTATATATTACCTTCTTGTTGCAGTAGCAGATCATTCGGTGCAAGCCAATTTGTGAAGAAGTAGCAGTAATGATGGTCTTAATTCATACGAATTAAGTGGAGGTTGGGGTGGCTATATTGATTTCCATACGAATTTATTTCCCAATTATGGTGACTTTTGGGATTGAAGTGTGTCCAAAGATACTCAGCATCTTGGGATTTTTTGTCTTTTTCTTTTTTTTTTTTTGGCTGCCTATTTTTGTTAGGCTGTTAGTGTGTATCTTTGATTTTGGGACTGCATCTGTATCTTTTCTTAAGGGGGCATTGTTTCGATTCGATTTTGCACTACGTTCAGTAACAAACTAGACACTTTTCCTGTTTAAAAAATAAACAAAAAAGATAATAATAAGCAAAGTGAAATATAACTGAAATACTGTCACACAATTGAAGAAGACTTGAACATGCGAAAACACAAGTTGCTTTTGAAAGCTAACTTGATGGAAGATATATTGTGGTAACTTTGAAAACTAACTTGCTCTTGAAAATACCATTTTTCAAAGGATACCCACATTTTAGTATCAAAATCACAAGTTTTCATGCCAACATATTTTAATTTGGTGTCAAATTGTTGCTACTTTAAAAATCAGGTTGCTTTTAAAAACCATTACTTTTATATTTTTAACACCAAAACCACTACAAGATATCGAACAATTTTCGTCTCAACCATACCCTGAAAGATGGCACCACTAATTTGTTGTTGCTTCTTGTGGTGTACAAAAGTAAAAAGAATTACTGACACTAGGCTCTGTTTGAAAATCTAGGTGAATTGGATGTTTATGTTCATTTTAATTACAAAATCTCATCTACGCCTGTAAACAGATCGGATTCGCACTGAATCCACATGATCCACATCCGATCCATTAAGAAATTCTATTACAACAATATCCGGATCCCACATTGCCACCTAGAAGAGAGATAGAGTGTATTTATAAGTGTTTATAAAAAATATTTGTTTCCCAAATATTACCCATTCTATTATCCATATCAGGTCTATTTATCCGTCAAATCTGCCTTAGTGTGATCCATATCCAGATTTGTTAGGATCTGAATATACAGATCCGGTTATCGAATCTAAAACGACAATTCAAATGCTTTTGTATTCTAGTATTAGTACATAAAATATATATTTTTTTTTACATTTTTTTCCTTGATACAGGTAAATGTATATAGTTTATCTTATCAAAGCACTTTATTATGTAAAAATTTCCTACCTTAGATCAAAATGTACTAAGACTAAATATGTATAATATAGTGTATATTATATATGTCATTCAATTTATTTGAAAGAGTAATCGGACTAGGACTTTGTCAGATCTGATTGCCTAAATCCATATTCGGACCGCTAATCAAACTTCTTAACAGATCCATATCAGATCCGAATTTGTGAATCCCAATATGTAATCCATATCCACATAAATAGGGCGGATTCAAATCAAATCCGTGTCTAGACCCAGTCCATTGGCAGGCTTAATTTGAACCAAGCTTAAGAGTTACTGCATACCATTTTTAGCATAACCAAACATTAGTAATAAGAATGCTAAGAATATTCAGCCCGAGAAACTTGTAAACAATAATGGAATACCACTCTCCATTCTTTATTACTGTCATCCAAATGGGTCCTCATTGTTATCCCTTCCTATTACTTTTACTTCACTATGGGCCAGTTTGGGAAGCCTAAAATAAATTTTTTTATTTTTTTTTATCAAGTTCTTGTAAGAACCTAGTTTGATGGAGTGTCTATTTCATACATAGGAGTCCGTGCCCAGTCTAATAAATTTCTTAAATTTGTCAAACCAACATACACTTGCAGATAAAAAAGTGGATTTGGACTTAATCAAACCCTATTTTGGTAAATCCCAAACAGGCCCTATATCCACAAACCAAACACAGCATAAATAGATCACTCTGCAGTAAAAAAATCCGCTGTTCTTGAGGCCCTAATTCAAGCAGTATAGTTTGTGATTCTTCTGTAACCCAGATATAAATTTCGAAACCGGGCTCCACTGTTATATGAGCACATTACAAACTGGTCAATTTTTTCCCAGAAACTCCAATTAGCCAAAGCTCAGAGATCTTGGATAAAGGGCAAAGCTTGGCTATAATATCAACTCATGTAGCTCATCACATTGATACGAATTGGATACCTTTTCATCTTCCCAATGAAGAATACCGAAGAGTACAAAAATGATATAGCAAATCTTAGAAAAACAAAAAGAAAAAAAAAATGAAACAATAAGTTTAATTTACCCTTTCGAGGTGTATCAAGTCTTCAGCAGATGTATACTTGCTTCTCAATGCCGCCTTATAATGGTTATTTTGAAATTTAGCATTCTAAACAGGCTTGGCAGTTTCGGTGTCCATTTTCAACACCTACAGGACAATAAAAATAGTAAACTCTGTGAAAATTATATACTTTCCGACCTGAGAAAAATCTTGTTTAGAATTAAACATACAATTTTACAATTACACCAAGGAAAATGGAATTCAGGCTTTATAATTTGAGTAAATGTACGGAGGAGAGGCCAGAAGCAGAAAAATGGAAAGAGAAGCGAAATACCCATCCATACCCCATCAATTGACTAAAAACACCAAACCCTTTTACTCTGTCATTGTCAAACTAAGATGAATTCCTTTCACTGCCCACCGATCAAATTTATTTATTTATTAATTTAGCGTCACATATTGATGTAGTACTTTAAAACTTTAATAGTGGTACTTTAATGGTGTAGTACTTTGGGTTTTCTTAGTAATACTTTATTTTAATGTGTTATGTTGTCTTTTCATTTAGTCACCACCATGTGAGGTTAACATCAGTTAAATAGGGTATAAATCAGTTTTTGGGATATTATGTATTGAATTTGGTTATATACCAAGTGAGCCTTAGAGCTGTTTAATGGAAATTCTCTTCCCAAAACCCTACTTCATCAATTATTCCTCAATTTCTCTTGTTTTGCATCACATATTTACCCTATAACCGAGTAACTGCTATCAAGTCTTACTCTTTCCATTCAGCAAATGCTTATTCTAGCTATTCACGTGTGCAAGGAATTTCTTCTAAAACAGCTAAAGTTCCTTCCAGGTAGCTAGAATAATATTTCGAACCCATTCCTTCAAACTTTTTCCTCTATACATTCAATTTCCAAGCCCAAAATGTTTTATTTGTCACCAAATTTAATGTAGATAAAGAGTACTGAGTAAGGAATTAAGGCTACAACAGTGGGGTAATGATGGGCTAGGGATTTAATTTCAGAGTTCTGGTTAAGAAGGTAAGGTTAAGATCTACGGATTGTTCACCAAACAACAAAAGTTACACATTATGAAACACATGGACAACAAGGAGAAAGGTAGGTTGAAACACCATTCAGGTGGACAATTTGGGCAAGGGTTTTGACATTTGGATTATTTGAGTATAATTACTTCTGTTACAGTCTCTCTAGAAGCTTAAACTTTTAGGGTAGATGATTGTTAACATGTTATCAGAGCAGGCAAAGGTCCTGAGTTCAATCCTTTTCGTCACCCTGATTCATGGTTCGAGGTCGCGGTATCGGTTGCGGTATCGGAGTCCGTTGTGATGACTCGGGGTCGCGGTATCGGCCTGGTATCGGGCGATATGCAACGAAACGATAGATTTAAGGTTCAAAAAAATATGAAAAAATAACCAAAAAATTCTAAAATAATAAGAATAGCAAAATTGACACAATAGATTGTCACAATACCTAATTTACCAACTATAAATTCACAAATTGTTCACCTCACACGCTGCCGATCTACTGTTTGAACATTTTTTTATTACACACACACTTTTTAAACAAATAAGTAAACATTTTAAACATTTTTTATTACACATACAAATTTTAAACAAATAAGTAAACATTTTTTTTAATAAACAAACATTTTAGACAAATAAGTAAACATTATTATTATTATTATTTTTTTATAAACAAACATTTTAACACAAAAAAGTAAACATTTTTTTTATAAACAAACACTTTTTTAATAAATAAGTAAACATTTTAAACAAATAAGTAAACAATTTTTTAATAAATAACCAAACATTTTAAATATTTTTTATTACACATACACATTTTAAAAAAATATGTAAACATTTTTTTTAAGCAAATATTTTTTAATCCACATTCAAATAACATAATCTTCATACACAACATTATCCCTAATAATTAATAATTAATTAAATACAAAAAATTGCACATCACACGATTCACACCCACCCAAGCACAACTTAACCCTTTCGTTGGACTATCTACGACACCCAGATTAACAAAAAATAAAGGGAGAGAGAGAGAGAGAGAGAGAGAGAGAGAGAGAGAGAGAGAGAGAGAGAGAGAGAGAAGATGACGACGGAAGAAGACGAAGAAGACTACGGTGGAAGAAGAAGAAGAAGAAGACGAAGAAGAAGATGACGACGGAAGAAGAAGACGACAGTGGAAGAAGAAGAAGAAGACGGAGGGAGAAGAATGAGAAGTAAAGAGAGAAAAACACACCTGCTTCTCAGATCTGGTAAGTTTTTGCTTGCTGATTCTTCTCTTTTTCTTTTTTCCTCTCAAATTTTTCTCTTTTTCTTCAAGAGATGTGCATAGTCTCGGGCGTATCGCTAGTCATCTCGGCCGAGATGCAGAAAACTCGGTCGTTTCGGCCGAAACGACCGATATATAGAACGATCCTCCAATTTTTTTTAACTCAGCTTGAATCGGCCTATATCTCGTATCGGACCCTCACGATACCGAGTTAACTCGGCCGATACGACTCGGTATCGGCCGATACTTCGAACCATGCCCTGATTTCTAAAATTTCCACGTGTTTAGCCCTTATCAAAAAAGGTCTGGCCACGCCATAAGTTACCCAGACTCTTCATAATGCCTAGAGTACCCATGTTCGACCGTCGACACCCAGATAAGGGTACTCCCCTTGGACCCTTCAAAATAGTGTAAAATCTTTGAAAACTGGACGAATCCGACACTAGGATATGTGCCCGACCCGACACCCGTACCAGAGTCCGGGTACTCATGAGGGGGCGTGTTGAGAGTATAAATACTTAAGTTACACTCTCTCTAGAGGCTTAAGCTTTTAGAGTTGATGGTTGTTAATATGGGTATCAAGGTAGAGCCTCTTAGCCTAAGGGGGGTGTTTGATAAGTGATAACCCAACTAAGTGCTGTTTTTTTTAAAGCACTTATTTGTATTTTTTTTCCATTGTGTTTTTGATAATGTATAAGAGTTCACCACTTGACTGAAAAAGCAGTGAAAACCTACTAAAAACTTTCGGTAAAAATATTCCACTCCACTGAAACCTTTAAGTCATACATTTCAGTAGCTTAAAATTTTCAGTACTTAATTTTCAGTTTTATCAAACGAGGCCCCAGTGCCTGGTCCGAAATAAATTAATGGATTCCTAAAGTGAATGGTTATATAGACACTTCATTGATACAGAAAATTTCATTTTTTCTCAAGATTAGCTTCCACTGAAGCATTATCATCCCCAAGGACCCCAAAGAACAACTTTAAACAGTATACCACAAGCAGAAAAATATATATATATATATATATAAAGCTGCACCATGTCCGAAAGCCACACATCAAGTTGTATTGCATGGGAACTTTTAGTTTTATACTAATTAGAATGTTTTGCAATGGCAGTAAAGATCAAGAATGCAAGCTCTCTGGTACAGAACTTATAATGAATGAATGATGTACCTATTTAGAATGTCGTTCAATGTGCATAAAGAATACTACATGCTCTTTGGTAAACCACTTAATATGCCTCAGTGATTTACCTATTTAGAGTTCACATATTCAAGAAGGTATCGATCAAGCTCAAAATGCCGGCAAAGAAGTTTCTGCAACACATAACCCAAGGAATTAACAAAAGATCTCATAACTCTGTACCTTAAAATAACGTAAACAACGATTAATGACACTAAGTCCAAGAAGTTAAGACACATTTTTCTCAAAAATATTTAGAAGCTACGGGAATGGCGCACATAAAATCATGCAGTCAAGTAAGATAACAAAAAGAGAATGGTTCAGTCTCTGTGATCACACAACCAACAAAAATTTGTAGACATTAGATTTGAACAAGTTTTTGGTGAGATGGAATTAATGGTGTATGCAGCAGACAATCTGTATGCAATAATTTCTTCGACAGTGAATCTTTGTAATGCAAGGATATGAGATGTCTACTTCACCCACAGCAGATCAAAATAATATGTCAACCTAATCATAACAATAGAACCATGTAAATGCAATCAAAGTCACTCTTTTAATCTCACACCTTATCATGCTATTTATGCATGATTGGCAACTATTTGGGCCTGTTCGGGAATGGATAAAACATGATTCGGTTCAGACCAAGTCTTACTTTTATCTGCGTTCTATAATCATGATGGTTTGAAAAAGAACCAGTTCTTGGGGCATTTTAAGCTAGGCAGGACTCCTATGTAACTAAAAAACAGCTACACAAACACTGTAACTATTTAGAAATGGTTCGTATCTGAAATAGAGAAGCATTTCCAGTATTACCCAAACAACCCCTTCGTAAAAAAATCTCCTCAGAAACTACCAGTCAGTGGGTGAGTCACTACAAGCATGCACATTAAAGTGGAAGCAAGAGGAAATAGACGTATCCAAAAGAATGAGAGTAATTAAGCATAGCTCTACAGGTCATACTACTCATAGAAAAACAAGTACTAATCAAGCCTTCTGAGTATCGTTGTTAATTTGTGGTAAATACCTTTGTTATAGGAGGATTAAAAAAAGCTGTTACTTCAAAATCCACATCAGGAAAGCGTGTAACCTCCACTCCATTCTCAAACAATATATACGTTGGAAGTTGGCCATTGCTCCCTATAAATGTAATGTCGCAAATGCATCACTTAAAACACAACAAATACATATTTGAATACAGAACCGAATTGTCACAGCAATTTTTTATATAGAAAATCAAGAAACCATCATGAACAGTCTGACTAAGAAAAATATAAGATATGAGGTAATAAGATAATAATCTACTACCAAGAGAGATTCCAAAATTTTCCGCAACATTTGGGAAGAGGCCAAGATCGACTATTCCAAAAGATAGATATTTGTTTGAGTATCTGTAAAAGAAGGGCACGATAAGCACCATCACCACTAAAGAAAAGAATAATGATTGAGAAGAGAGAATGACAATGACCATTCTGAAAAATAGCACGAAGACCACGGTTTGAGAAATTTCACAAGACAGGTCTTCATTTTAGCTTTAATGCCTCTTAAGGCAAAACACTTACGTAATTGAGAGTTCAGGAAAGAACCGACTGGTGCGCACACAAGTAGGAGACGACAAAGCCCGAAACTCTACCTGCCAAAGTTGAACGTGTTATTAACTGAGAAAATAAAACAAAAAATGTTGAATGCAATTCAAAGACAGCATTGCACATGAACTTATCAAGGTCACCCATTCATGCAATTGTTGCGAATATATATTTCTGGGTCTTTTGATGAGCAAATACTTGCTTGTGGGCAAAGGCAAATCATTGTTTACGAGATCAAGAATACTGGCAGAAACACCAAGATGACCAACTTCACAAACTCAAACAATTGGTGAGGTAATTTCTGATGAACCGAGAATGCGTAATACATCATATATATATATATACACACATACACACAGAGACAAACACAGTGTTATATTGGTGGGGAGGGGGAAAGCGCATTGATTTCTATAATACACAGTGCAAACATATAGTAACCTAGAACATAATCTTATTAGGTAAATGAATGGACCTGCAATAACCATGGAATGCATTTCAAGTAAGCAATTGTCTTGGTCATGCCCCTCACCTTTATATTGTAATTATAAAGAATAAACGATAACAATCAATTCTTCATAACTATAGAATGCACTTCAAGCAAGCAGTTGTACTAACTTGGCCCTTCAGACAATTTTCCTTTATATGATCACCTATTTAGAAGATTTACATGGACTCTTCTAAATACGTGAAGTACCCGTGTTGACACGACTCTTTGCGGACATGATTATGACACTTGGGTAGGATCGTTCTAGTGTAGTTTAGTATAATTTTCAGCCAAGAAAGGCGAAGTACCCGTGTCGGATATGGCATTCATACCCGTGTCCTCTGGACACTTTGAAGAGTCCATGTAACATAGATGATAATTAAGAAGAATAAAGTATAACAATCAAATTAATTAAACTTCACCAAATTTGAAAAGCAACAATTTTTCCCTTAATGAATCCATGACACTTGGTGCCCATAAGCTGATAGATAATACAACGGCCAAAGCCTGAAAGATCGAGCAAGAACTGACTAAAAGTTGAAAAGCTATGATTGTATTCTAGCCACCTAAGAGGCATCATTCATAAAGTCTAACAAAGGCAACGACTGAAGCCTACCAGAATAAGAAACAGAACGAAGAGACTGCAAAGGAAACAGAAGCAGGAAATTCCCCAAAATTCTGAGAATAATCAGCATTAAATTTTCAAGTTTGTCTTCATAAATAGCTAATAGATAAGATTAACTAAATAGGGACACTTTATACGAGAGACACAATCCTCACACCATTTGAAGTACTTTTTCCTTGGGTTTGTATATTGTGAGCAGCACTATGGGGTTGAATATTTTAGCAGGTACCACGGACCCACCAAATATCAATTTGATTGGATATTGACGGGTGTCTACAGTTGAAACTTGAGTTATTCCAATAATATGCCAAAACAAGAATTTTTAAGGGGTGTGATGGATATGATGAGATAGCTCTTAACCTCCTATAAACTTGGTTTCTAGAGCGCAAGACAAGTATCAGAGGACACTAAATCCAGTAGTTGCTTGACAATATAAGTACACTACAAGACCCTAATAAGTAGGGGTGATATCGGTCGGTGTAGGTCGGTTTTTCAGCAGAAATTCTCACCGAACCGATTTAATCGGTGTTGTGGTGTTGACAACCGATTTCGACTGGCACAATTGGTAGTGGCTTGTTCACCGACCACTCATATTGTCGGCCGGTTTCGGTTAACCGTCAGTTTTTGGCCGGAAAGGGAAAGTAATTTCTGCAAACCCTCATTCATATGAATCAGCATCCCGAAACAAAATCGAGGGTGAAAGATGCAAAAAATTTGAATTTCTTACATAGATAGATACACATACATACATATATATATATACATATACATAAATACAACCAATAATTTGGCAAGCAAAGAACAAAATACATACAAAGACATGTACATAAATGACTACAAAAAATCGTTGCTTCATGTTCAACAAGCAACACATCTCATCCATTTTGTTTTGTCATTCCCCATATACATATAGATATATATATATATAGAGAGAGAGAGAGAGAGAAGAGAAAAAAGGAGAGGAAAAATCAAGAGTAGAGCGCCTTGGGCTTCCAGATTTTTTCTCCTGGCTTAGTAGAATACTAGAGTACCTTGGCTTCTCATTTTTTTTTTTTTTTTTGCATAGAATCAAACATTTGTTGGGCAACAACCAAACATGAGAGAATGAGAGGCATGGGAGAGAGATGACGTCGGATAGTGGAGAGACGCTGGTGAGGACGCTGTGGAGATAGAAATTGATTTTGGGTATTTGCGATAGCTAGAAGTTGATTTACCTCTGTAGTCAATACTTTAATGTAGTGTGCAGTGAGGCGATGGTGATGCTTTACAGTTTTCAACATTAGGGTGTGTGTGTGTGAGAGAGAGAGAGAGCACTGAAATTGGATATACTTTAGGTTTGGAAAAATCAGAAGTTTGAGTGAGAGAAGTGTAAAAGGCGTCCACTATACGCCGTATTGAGAGAATCGAGGCTTCAGTCTGGGGTCTAGTGTGTAATAGGCTTAGGTTTCAGTCTATGTAATAATTATATATATGTATTTATTATATATGTATTAAGCTCGGTCGGTTCGGCCGGTTCGTGATTTTTTAACTAACGGAACCGTGCGCCGAACCGAATAATCGGTATTCTTTTTGTACACAACCGTGCACCGACTAGTCACCTTCAGCACCGGCCAAAACCGCTAGATTCGGTCGAAGTCGGCCGGCCGGTTCGGCGTAGCGGGTTTTTCTATCACCCCTACTAATAAGGATTTTTAGAACTTCTATTCTCACCTCAAGTGTAATTTGATCCAACCTCGAACAAAATGGAAATGTTTTACGAACTTGTAAAAACATTGAATCGCTTATTTTTTGTTGAAAGGTTTTGGGGGCATACAAAAAAGAGTCAGATACTCGGATATATATGTTAACTGTCCCCAAGCTTCTCAAGGCATCTTAGTTTTGGATATAATAAGAGAAAGAAAAAGTCATTGCAAAGAGAATTTTCATTTTGCATTGTTTAATACTATGGAAAACAAGGAAGAGAACAGAATCTGTGCAGAATCCAGGAAGATAACTTTAGTTTTATGCCATTTTCCAATTGAAGAGTGAAGACCTTCAAATTCTTATTATACACACACACTATATACATATATATATGTATGTATATATATACTAGTTTAATCACACGTGCGTTGCACGTGAATGGTGCCCGACTAAAAACTAATTAGGAACATTAAGTCAAATTTAAAAAAAAAAAAAACACTTAATTTAGGGGGAAGAAGAAGAAGAAGAAGAATTAATTCAACTTCCATAATAATAAAGTTACACAAAACACATACACCAATCAATTCATAGGATAAAAAATAATAAATACTGTTGAATTATTCTTCTTAGACCACTTATTTATTTGTTCAATAATAATTTTTCTATGTTGCTATTTAATTGTTACCATATGTCCTAGCTATAATTCTTTCTTACATCTTTAATAATTTGATTATACTATTTTCTTTGCTCATTACTTAGTAATGACTATTTAATTATTGTATGGTCATATATGTTATTTCATTTATCGTGAAGTTTGCATAGTAATTTATTGCACTATAAAATTATTTCATATGTTCTAATTAGAAATAAGTTACAAATTGATCATGATCTAGCTTTCTTATATATATATATATATATATATTACACATTGATTCCTACAAAAAGGATTTAGGGAGGCCTCTACGTTTAAGATGGTCAAATTCTTTGTGCTATATGGCTTGAAAATTCTTAAAATCTTCAACCTAATTTTTTTTTATAAAGTCTCTATTGTCAATTTAATTGAAAGAATCACATAAGAAAAAAAAAATTATGACGCAAATTGATATTAGAAAGTAATTGCTTATCTATGTTGTTCACCTAAAGAAAGAGAAAAGATATTAAAACATGACTGAAAGAAGGGGAAAAAAAAATCTACCAAGACCAAAATAGAAAAAACTAAGAGGATGGTAGTTTTAATTTAATTTAAAGTCCTAAAATTATGATAATATATTGATAATCTATATTGAAAGAGACTTTTAGGCTCTATTTGGCGCACGTATTGAGAGATTAAAAAGAAATGCAAACAGTAAGGAAAATATTTTCCTTTGTTCATGAACTAAAAAGGGCCTAAGGGGGGTCCATTAATTTGATAAAATTGAAAATTAAGTACTCAAAATTTAGTGCTGAATTTTAAGTACTGAAAAATTTTAGCGGTTGAGTATGCTATACGTAACACATGAGTGTTTCAAGTATTGAAATCGACTGCAATTAGTAATTATTTACAGTCGAATTTTTTCAATTAAGATTTCAATAAAATTTTGGCTGCATCTTCAATTAAGTGGTACATTATCAAATGTACTGTAAAAAATTATGTGCTTAAAATTTTATTTTCACCATTTAATTGGTTATCATCACAAGCTAAATCTGTCTAACTTCCTATCTTTCTTATGGAACTTAAACAATGATAACAATTATACGAATTATTGTTAATAAAGATAACAATAGTAACTTTTCATAAAAGAAAAATACTCAATTATGCTTTACATTCAATAATTGTGTTGCTAAACGCATGGGTAAAATGGGAATGGAATAGGACACATGTTAGCATGGTAGTGATGGATAAGCAAGAGTGAAAAAAATAAACTCTATGTTAAATGGGTAACCAAACCATCAAGTGGTTGAATATTTTTATTTATTTATTTTTATTACATGGGGGAGGGGGAAGGTTCAAACATAGAACCTGGATACACAGAAGGGCACTAAGTGCCAGCCTTTTGCCACTTGGGCTATGCGTCCTTGTAAATGATTGAAATTGACTCTTGAAATTTTTTGAATGCATATTTTATCTAAAATAGGTCTGATAGAAGTTACCTATATTATTGTTAGTATGGAATAAACAAAATCATGAGTGACCCACCATAGAGCTCCCAAAAAAAAGAAGAAGAAGAAGAAGAAGAAGAAGAAGAAGAAAACAAATCAAGAGTCTTTAAAAAGAGTCATGTAATACAAAGAATTGATATCATGAGTTGTTGGGTACATCTGTGAAATCACTTCAGTAACCTTAGTGAAAATTGGATCCAATAACTGTAAAAAGTGATGACTCCCTCATGAGAGGGGAACAGATGTTACTATAACTCGTGGTTTTTTGTTTTCATTTTGACCATTAGGTTATTGAAAACATTAGATTAATAGTAATGAGAATGAAATTCATAAGTAAGTTGAATGAATGAATAGAAGAGTAAGGAATAATGATACCTTCATTACAAACCTTGAAAGTGCACACTTGTGTAAAGATCAATCGTGTTTAGTTCACCATAACACGTTATTAAGATAACACAAACAGTAGACAGGTTTGTGAATCTTAAAGTGTAGAAAAAGCATCCAAGGCTATGGAGAACTTGGGAAGTGGAGACGTATAATAAAAATTAGATAGTACCAATAGGTTCTTTAATACTATGATTAGTCTTCTAGTCCAAAATTAATATAAACCATTAACATGTAAAACCTTATTTAAAAAAAAATTTGAAAAGAGAGAGAGAGAGAGAGAGAGAGAGAGAACTAAAGTAATGTCTAACAAATAGGGCCAAAAATAAATCTGGGACTGGGAGGCTTGTGAATTCATATTATTCTTCTACATGATTAATTTCTAGGACACAAATTCCTTTATTTATTTCTAATTCATGATTTCCTTATTTATCCTAATTTAGATTGGACTTTGTTTCATCCAATGATCCAATACTCAATTAATTCATTCTGGTCCACTTAATCAACGAAGCAAAAAATTGTGTCACAATTACTAACGGAACATACTTGATAAAATTCCTTAGGTGTGGTTTGTTAGATTCCCTCTCACAACGGTGGGTCCCAGGATTAAAAAAATAATATTTAATTTTATTATTATTATTTTTATTTTTATTTTCAGTTAGGGTCCCACAATTGTGAGAGAAATCTAACTAACAACTAAGGAACTTTACCCAAATGTGTTAAATTACTAAAATTTTATTATTAATTAACTATTGATTAAATGCGAGTTTTTAGATGGATTAGCTCTCAAATATTTGTATTAATTGGAGGCGGAATGCTAGATTTCTAATAGGAAGGTGAAAATTTTAAACTTCGTGAGTGCTAAAAGAATCATGTACTACTAAGAAATTGGTAATAGGAGTATAGTTAAGAGTCCTAAAATTCTTCATAAACATTTATTACAACTCTTTAAAAGATGTATGTTACTAATCCATCATTCACGTAACCCACCATGGAGTCCAAAAAAAAAGAGGGGTAATTACACCCCTTCAACTATGACCTTTTTCAATTACCCCCCTCAACTATAAAACTCAACAAATTAACCCCATCAACGATTTTAACTTTTCACTAACACCCCTTCTGTTAGGTTGTAGTAAAAAAAAAATGATTACTTTTGTATCATGTTACCAATGTAAAAGTGTCAACAACATATTATTTTTGTCTCTTCTTTGAGTCGTTGACATTTTAAGAACAAAATTGCCTAAAACTTGGTATACAACAAAGGGCAATTATTTATGCAACAAAGGATAATTTTGCCCAAAAATTTCCAACGGCTCGAAGGAGGGACAAATATATATATATATATATATCATGTTGTTAATAGTTTGTATCATATGTTGCTCACATGATAAAAAAAAAAAACGTTCATTTTGGGACGGAATTCTAATGGAAGGGGTTTTAGAGAAAAATGCAATAGTTGAGGGGAGTTAGATTGTCAAGTTTTATAGTTTAGGGACGTATTTGATAAAGAGTCATATTTGAGGGGGTGTTACTGTAATTTATCCCCCCAAAGAAAAAAAGAAAAAGAAAAAAGAAACCAAACGCTAGTCCAAAAAAAAAATAGTAATAATAAATAAAATAAATAAACCAACCTTGGTCAAAATAGGGGGACTTAAAAAAAAACTGTGAGTCCAACTATTTTTTTAGATTTGTAATGTTTGTTAACAAATAATGTATACAAAAGGAGGTTATCTGGAAAATAAAAATAAAAAAATAAATATATAAAAAAAAAATCCAACGAAAAGATAAAAACCAATAGATTTAATTGTAGTGTCCAACAAAATGAAAAAAACCAACCAAATACACAAAATTGAAACGTGAAGGTAAACAGTAGGACTCATAGTGTCAAAAAAATAGGAATTGTTATCCACTCTAAAATAGCAATTGTGAAGGGAAAAAAATGCATAGGTGTTGTTTTTTAAGTTGTAGGACTCTTATGGCATGGACACATTACAAATAAAAAAGTGGTGTACTAAACTTTTAAAATTCTAAGTTCTAAGGAAAATAGTTAAGTAAAAGTGCACCGATTGATAAAAGTGTAAAACACTTGTGCACATTGGTACATTTATATATATTATAGATAGATATATATATATATAGAGAGAGAGAGAGAGAGACAGAGAGAGGAAGAAAATATGGACAAATCATTCTCTCGCCCCAATTTCCATTTTATTTGGTCTTTTTCCTTCTACCATTTCCCGAGAAACAAACAAAACCTGTGTTTCAGAAGTACTATGTAAAAGATCCGTCATCATCAAGCTTTTCCCTACATTCTTTTTAAGATTTCCTTACTTTTGGATATACGTTTCCGAGTTATAATTTTGCTTTGGTAAAATATGCAATCTCTCCAAAATGCTTGCTCTTATGGCAATTGTAATACCTTGACATCTAATTTGAAACAAAGGTTAAAACTTTAAGGAGAAACAACATAACGGGAAAAAGTTCCTCCTCTTGTTAAACCTTTAAGATGAGGAAGCATATTCCACAGCACAAGATTACTAATACATTATACGGAGAATTCGAGCATGTTAGCATAAAAAATTAAGAATATACCAAGAAAACCTGACAATTTTTCGTCTAGCTCTTGATGTACACCCATCACACACCCTAATAAAATCTAGTACTGGTGGCATAACTCATTTGGTCAAGAGTTCAATGTGTTAACTGCTTAAATCATATCCATGTTGGAGCTTGATACCTTTGTCAGCATTTCAGATTCAAGCATGTCCATAACCATTTAGAAGGTAATCATTAATCCACACATCACCATGAAAATCTCAACCACAAAAGCAGCAGATTATTTTTTTTCTTTCGAGGCAAAAGAAAACATTGCATTTTTATTGTCAGGAAGTGGGAATTGAAAAATCCAGAAGAGTTGGTTTTAACAAAGATAAATCTTCTTGCTTTATTCTTGATTGCTTTATAATGATTAGTGTGCATTTTGCCTGGTAAACTCCAATCCAGAAGAGTTAATCTACATAAAGATAAATATCTCTTGTTTTATTCTTAATTTGCATTAGTCAACATCCACAACCAGAAGAAATTGACAAAAGAGTCAAACATGTGTTGTTACCTAAAAACCAACATGAAATACTGGTTACCCATGACAGTAAGAATTCCAAGAACAAGTACATGGTACTAACCAGCCAGAATCTAGATGTGTTCCCCTCAGTCAGCAAAGCTTCCAACTGCAATGGTGTTAATTGACTTGAAGTACCTAGAGAAGCCAATCAAGATGAAAACAAACCATAAGTTTGCATTGCATCTTATTATCTAGGAAGCAATAAAAAAATTAAAATTAACTTGAAAGCAAAGAAGGTTTAGGAAGCAAATTATGGAAAGAAAACAAAGAGGGACACTAAGGGTGCGTTTGATAAAACTGAAAATTAAGTACTGAAAATTAAGTGCTGAATTTTAAGTACTGAAAATTTTAAGCGATTGAATTTGTAGTATTGAAAACATATTTTTAACTACTGAAATAGACTACATTCAATGAATATTTTCAGTAGAAATTTTTCACTTAAAGTTTTCAGTGATTTTTTGGATGCATTTTCAATTAAGTGATACGTTATCAAACGCACTGAAAACAAATAAGTGCTGAAAGTTTTCATTTTCACCACTTAATTGGGTTATCAAACACACCCTAAGATAGATTCATTTCATACCTAATCCTCGATGGGCAGGTTGTTGCGTTAAGATATATATAACTGTGAAAAGAACATGCAAAGTAAAGCATTTGATTATAAGAAACTAACTTTAACAGCATAATAACAGCGGAAGCTGCAGGAATAGTGACCTTTAATTTAAGTAACTAATCTCATAATAAAAAGGTATGTGAATTAACCTTTCGGTGAATATTATCAATACAAGTAACATGTAGTTTCAACACAAGATTCACAAACTGTGCTGTAATACTCGTTTCCTTTTCAAGTAAATGGCTTTATTTGTAAATAAAAACTTCACTAAATTACAATATTATATGGCCCACCTGAAAACACCATTGTGTACAAGAGAGCCAAGTGATAATCCATGACTAAGGCAACAGAAACAACAAAAATCTGAAAAGATGACCTCGGGTCAGAAGACAGAGAAGTATCACAATAAAGGAGTAAGCAAAAGTTAACTGGCTACATATGACAATAGGATATGATTGTATAAAACATCAGTAGTTTTTTTCATTATTTAAAATTTCGCTAAGCCTGAATCCTGTTTACGTTAACACCTATCTGTAATATGCGTTGAATCAAGTAAAAAGAATTGTAGATAAAAATTTATCTTAAACATCTTATTATTAAGATTCTATTCACTTAATCTTACTGCAGACACATGGAGTAAGGAACAGTCAATTACCATGTATTGACAGGTTTCACATGGTGCTTGGAAGAGCAAGGCCCTTTAACCAGTAGAGTGATTCATGATGGATTAATTATGACTGCTATGAAATATTGTTTACTGTTGTAATGAAAATTTTCCACAGTTATATTTTGTGGCTATCTGATGTAAATACGAGTTAAGCTTAGACTTTGTTGGCTTATAGTTATATAAGTTAAAGGATATTAAGTATTCTCATATGAATGCTACAAGTGAATCTATTTTTCAATGTTAAGGACAATATCTTTGTGATAATTTATTGAGAGACATATTATAGAATTTGGATTTCTTCAACCAAGATAAATGAGTGTTGATATGACGTCTATGGGAAAGGTATTCCTCGGGGAAAAAAAGAAGAAAAATATCTCCACCCAAAACATATATTTAAATCCGGATAACCAGCAAATTGACAAACAAAGAACTGGCATATAATAGCATACTCATAGTTATATAGAGCTAGGATATCATATATCCTACTATATATTTTTTCCTATAAGATCTTGCTTTGTCTTATCCTATCCGGTATGTATATCAGGCGTGCTACCCTTTACTATAATGTGCATGCATCAAAATGTAGTTTTTCTTAAAATCTCGTTGAACAACTTAAGCGTCAACCATATAACTGCACCATAGCCCATATGCTTTGAAGTCTATAGTGAAGGTTTTGGGGAATCTGAGCTTTTCACTTGAAGCCAATGATTAAATTCAAATGTTACCAAAGTATCTAAAAACTAGGGTGAGAGCAAAAAAATGAAAACTGTCCAAAAACAGGACCAAACTTAAGGTGAGTGGTCAATTGGTACATAAGTTGTACAATTGATGAGAAAGGGGGGTGCATTCATGTAAAATGCGAGGTACGTGATTTTGCTGTGCATGTGTGGTTGGGGGAGAAAAAAGAAAAGTGTTAATATGCTATGTATAATGATTTGTCAACATCAACCTATAACAATAATAATAATAAATAAATACATAAATAAAAACGAACTCAATGACTACCAATAGCATAGTTAAAAGGAAATATGCAAAAGTAATGAGCTGCAACAAGAGTACCACCTTTGCAAAGAGCAGAGTGTCCGTAGTAAAGCCTTCCCATGTTTCTTCTCTCACCAACTATCACAAGCAAACAACAAACAAAAACTCAAAATCATCACCGAAACCTAGAACCCAATTATTTTGAACTATTCAAATGTTACACTAGCAAAAACTTGAAATATTAAGTTTCCTTAAAATCATTCATGACGCAAATGAAATTTTGTGATCCATAAATGAATAAGGTAAAGGTACGTAAAAGTATCATTATCTTAATTACATGAAGTTGGGTTTTCTCAATTACTACGTGCTCAAAGAAAAGACAAAAGAAATATGTCAATGCTTGCATACAGAGAATTTCACTGGTCTGGAAGTTCCATAAATGTTTGTCAAAAGTGTAACTATAGTAGTGCACATACACACCATAGATACAACACCCAACTACTTCTGCTAATGACTAACAAGAAAACTGCGGTTCTAATTCTGAATTGGAAGGACAATACTTGCATTCAAACAAAAAGAAATGTAACCGCACGAATCGGATTTTTTTCAAAAATGTACCAAGAAAGAATTGGATTTGGTTATGCAATGTGTCGTTGAGAAACACAGATCGGTTTTTTAGAAAGGTATGAAATACATCGTCGCAATATTTATGATTCAATAAGATCTAGTTTCGTTCAAGTAACGGAAGCAAATTGAAAGGATCTTCTGAACAATATGTAGATTGGTAAGTGTATAAACACTACATGTTTATACCACAATTCTTCCTTTGTAAGTCCTTTCTTTCTTGAACAATTGCATTTCTTAATCTCCTTTGTGTTTTTTTATAGAAATGAGAAGCATTGGGGAACAAATTTGCAGCAAGAAGAAGCAGTTTTGAACTTCAGAAAATTTGAGACAGAGAGAGGATCGATCAATCAAACAGGAGCTTCGATCGATAGAAAATCCTGAGACCTGTTTGGCTTCCAGAATTCTATCCCATATTTTCTCACACTTGAGGAGGGGTGTTTGGTTACATGCATTCCCAGAAATGCTGAAGATCTAGACGGATATACAGAAGTCAATGGGTAGTAGGTGGAAGCCAGGCTCTCTTCCCCAATTCAAGGATTTGTTCCTCCATATCTCATTTGAGTGGGTGGATGAGAGGTCTCCCAGCAGATTTCGGGAAGAGGATTGAGAAGGGATATTGAGAGATATTCAGCACATTGGAGAAGACACTTTTCCGTACTTACGTCCATCACACTCACAGTTTTAGAGACGGAAGCTCTCAAGGAAGGGAAGAGAGCCAAGAAGGAGAAAGCAAAACATTGAGCACACCATGGCAATTGTAGACACAAGGGTAGATTGGTATTCTGAAATTGCCAACATTGACAGAAAGGGAAAGGGATAAGCATAAGGTTTGTAGGTGTAGCTATAATAAAGTAGTATGCCTAACCTTTGGCTGCAAAATCAAGTTTTTCTTTCTCTCTCCTTATGTACTTTTTCTTACTTCATCCATACTTTTTGAGTTTTTTTCTGGAGTGTGGGACAAACAGAGCCCTTTACTTCTATTTCAAACCAAAGGCAAACAACTAGCCCTGCAAGTAAATAGAAAGCCCCGGCCCGTTTGAGCCGGAAAGCGTATTGGCACTTTGAGTCACTAAAGGGCAGCTTGCTTAATATTATCGAAATCGAGAGAGCAAAGTTTATTTCGTAATATCACATTTACTATAAATTTTATTAGAAAAACATACCTTCACAACAGTCAACAAACAAAATGCAAGAGATGCTTGCATTTCCTGACAAAGAAAAAAAAAGAACATCAATAATTCATGAGATTATAGAATTGAATCACATATAAACATAATCAAAATAATTAGCAGTCCTTCTGGATTGAGAGAAAAGCAGAGGAGAGAAGAGAAACTAAACCTCTTTCTCTCCTATACTCTTGTTTGGTTAGTTAAGTTGGGAGGGAAGAGAAGGTTAATGGAGAAAAGTGGAGAGAAAGTAAGGTGGAAAAGAGTCAATTTGTGTTATACTTTGAATTGGAGAGATTTAGAGATACACTTATGAAGTCTATGAGTATAAAAGACTAAACTGATTCTAAATACTTTCTTTTAGTCTCTCCTATAAATATAACCAAATAAGAGAGTTATATTCCTTTTTCTCTTCTCTCTTGCCTATCCAAGTGAGGGTGGAGAATCTGGAGATCACCATATTTTCTCTTCTTTCTTTTAATGAGTTGCTCTTCTCTCCACTTCTCCCAATCCAAATGAACCATAGGTAAATATGGTCAGGCTAAATTCATTAGATCAATTAATACGCAAAACAAACACACGCAACCACACCCACACACACCAATGTTTCAAAAATCGCTAGGCGCTAGGCAAGCGGTGGAGGAGGGCTAGCGCCTAGGCGGAAAATTTATTTTTAAACAAAATCAATAATATAGAGACAATTCTCATATTTAAAAAAAAAAATCACATTATCAACAATCAAATTAAATAAAATAATAAGTTCTTAGCATTTAGCAACAATTGAGAAAACAAGTGCTTAGAGCAACTCCAATGCTACATGCCACTTTCATCATGCCAATTCTATTTTTTGGCATTGCTAGAGTGTCAAATGCTATATTTTAACATTTTTGCTCCAATGCTACATGACATTTCAAATGCTATATTTTGGCCCAACTACCATTTGTCTTTCAAAGTAGTCTTTTGTTAAGGGGCAAAAGGGTCATTTAATAAATGTATATGCTTCCCAAATTTTATATCTCAAATACATGTGGGTGGTGGGGAACTTAGGAAAATGGTCAAAATATATCATTTCAATACTCACGATGTGGCACTAATGGCATGTGCCATTTGTTGTGCCAAATATGGCATGAAAAGTGGTCGTGCCAAAATTTGGCATGAGAAATGGCCTTGCATTGGAGCAACCATATTCAATGGTCATGCTATAAAATGGAATTGGCAACGCAATTGGCAGCCGCGTTGGAGATGGTCTTACAAAAGAAGAAAACAATTAAGAAATGAAGAAGAAGATGAAAAAAAGAAGAAAAATATATGTAAAAGCAGTGCCGCTTAGGTCCATCTAGGGCCAACGCCTAGGGGAAAATCGCGGCGGCCAGGCGCCGCCTAGGCTTAGAACATTGACAGATACTAGTAATTCCATGCTTCCCAAATTTAGCTCCCAAATGCTTTGTCAGTTGTACCATGTGCAGTAGCATATGGTACCACTGATCACTACCACAGCATGTAGTACAACTACTCAGCCATTTAGGAACCAAATTTGGTATACAAATTTGGTAAGCATAGCATTAATTTTACACACATACATAGATTTTTATTCTTTTTGAATCAATGAGAGAGACTCAACATTTACACAGAAACATCAGCTGATCACCAGCTCTAGCACAAACACCACCCAACAATACTAAATCAATGCAAGAAACTATATAAAACTGAATTGCAATAGGGCGACTTTGAATTTTTATTTGCGAATTACAATGTACATATGTAGATGCATATATAATGTAGTCTAATATATAGATACACACACACACACACACACAGAGAGAGAGAGAGAGAGAGAGAGAGAGAGAGGGAGGATGGTGTACTCTGTGAAGAAGATGAGAGTTGAAATGAGGAGACAGAACTTGAGCTGCAGAGCATCGAATTGGGATATAGGAGAAGAAAGCGATGAAGTGGAAGAGGTAATAGGGCTCCGACACCATTTCGTTCATCACTGTCAGTGGATTTTGCTGATTCTGATCATTATCACTGTTCTTCTCCATCCTCTCTCTCTCGCTCTCTCGCCTGATTTGGTTTTGGACTTCTAGGTTTGACAGGTTGAATCCAAAGCTTCTCCTTCATTTGGTTCTGGAAGTGTGCGCGTGTGTGTGTTTTTTTTCTTTTTTTTTTTTTGGCTAAAACATACTTAGTACTAGCATTTAGTTTGCCCTAAGTTTTATTTTGGGCCTTTAAATTTTTAGAATTTTGGTACTAAATATCAAATTAGGAGAAATATTTGATTATAAGACATAAGGGAAAAATATTTGGGGACAAGGATATATTTGGTGGAAGTTGTTGGGGGATAAACTCAACTACTTCTAGTGTTGACCAACATACCCCTATCATTCATCTCCAGTTAGAGAGAGAGAGAGAGGCGATCGCAGCTCCGGCCAGCTTCATCGCAGCTCCGGCTACTTTCATCGTGCCTCCATCCAGCACTATTGCAGTTCCGACCATTATTTTTTTTTTGCAAACTCCATCTCTGGTTTGCAAACTCCACTACGACCTCCTCTGTCTCTCTCATTTTCTCGGACTTCACCACCATAATCACGAACCAAATCGTGCGGTCGCACAACCAATTATGGTGAGATTTGTATCCTCCAACCACTAGCATATCCAGATCCACCACCAACACCACAAGCATATCGGCGACCACAAGCTAGTGCCGCAAGCATTTTCACGAGCAGATCCGGCCACCAGCGCACCGATCCACCACAGACCTGTCATATGTTCTTTGCTGGAATGGTGTGGAGTGTGGTGTTTTTTTTTTTTTTTTTTTATAACACATTTTTTTGAGAAATTTATCAAAAAAAGTCAGTGAAGTTACTTAACATTTTTTTTTCCAGATTTTGATATCAACTGTGATACTTGTTTGATAGATCTCGTTGAGTAGGTTGTAAAAACATAGATTTTATGCAAAAAATAATTTGCAGATCGATACGAATGCTCGAATTTGTAAAAAGTTTCTGCAATGTTTGTTAGAACATTTTTTTTTTTGTGAAATTTCACAACTTTTTTTTTTTTTGAAACAACTTTTTCGGTATTGGTATGAGAAATTAAATTTCAAAAAGATTTTTTTTGATCATTTCATGTTGATGTGGTGGTTTGGTTGTGAAGAGATCGATCAGGTGAGGTCGTTGTGATGATCGGCAGAGGTCTGATGTGGTAGTGGTGGTTTCGTGAAATTTTACGAACTCTGTGAAATTTCACAACTTTTTGTTGATAAATTTTACAACTTTTTTCATGAATTTCACAACTTTTTTCTGTGATATGATGAATTAACTTCCAGAAACTTGTTTTATGATCATTTTTATGTTGCTATGGTGGTTTGGTTGTGAAGAGATTGAGAGAGGTCTAGTGTGGCATTGGTGGTGAACTGCAGAGGTCCGTGTGGTGGTGGTGGGGGTCGCTGGGGGTTTGGTATGGTGGTGGTGGTACTCGCCGGAAGTCAGACGAGCTCAGGCGAGGTCGCCGGAGCTCAGGCGATGCCATGATAGTGGTCGTCGGAGCTCAGGCGAGGTCGCCGGAGGTGCAGAAACTTTGACACTGTTTGTATAGAGCAATGTTGAGGGTAGTTTTGTCAAAAGACTAAGGAGTGAACCTAATTCTAAAAACTTTTCCTAGTTATACTTAAACCACCATATTTTCTATATTTTAGATTTATCACTAATTGCCCCTTAAATTTTTTTGTGTTATTTAGGGCCCTCAAGTTTTAAAATTGTACTCCGTAATAATTTGATATTAAAAATGCTAAAAATACAAGGTCCAAAGTGTAACATTTTGAAACTTGAAAGCCTTAAATGACACAAAAAATTTTACGGAGCCCAAAATAAAATTTAGAGCAAACTACATGGACTAAAGTGTATTTTTTTATTTATTTATTTTTTCTGTAAATCGTGGAGCGTCAATATCTAAATTCTCTGACTCTGCCCCTTTGAGCCCGTTTGACTCCGTTGAAGGTGAAACGTGGGTTTAAATCACGGTAGAGAACCTTTTTGTCTCTGCTTGTGCTTGTGCGATCTTCATCGTGATTGGTATAAATACTTAAAGCCTTGTTTGTTTGTCAAATATGATAAAAGGGTTTTGTATAAAATATACTTAGTTATCCTAGGATAACTAATCACAGGATAAAACAGTGCAGTGTTATTTTTATATTGTGTTTGATGCGTACTGGATTATACTGAGAATAAATTCAAATAGTCCAATACTGTATTTGAATGACCATGTTACAAGCTTGGATTTATCTGTAACTTTTCATAAATGCCCATTTTGTTATAAAAGAAAATTAAACAGATACTCGTACAAATTAACTAAATATGCAATAAATAATTGATGTAGAAGTCAAAAAAATTGATGAAAACTGTATTGAATTGCAAATTATGTGAGTATTTTTTTTTTTTTGAACAGAAAAGAATTTCATTGATTGAATCTTGATTTTCATATGTATATTCATGTAAGTATAAATAATCAAAATGGATGAAGACATAACCTAATCTGAAATGGATGAACCCACAATCTGTAATTTCAAGATCTAATAACCAATCAAATAAATGAATGAAAACACACATAACTAGAAATGGATGGAAACTGATGAACACATATCAACAACTGGACGAACCCACAATCTGTAAATGGATGAAAACCCACAGATCCAAATGGATGAAGTTAAGAATGCAGATCTAAACGAAAATGAAATAATAAAAATAAATAAATAAATAAATAAACCACAGATCTATATACATATATGTATATATATACTCCTAAAAAATGCAGATCTGTATTTCTCTCATCATCTTCGACTTGGTCTCTTCGTCTTCGACCTTCTATCTTCATCTTCGAAATCGTCTTCGTCTTTTCTCTTTGAAATAAGTTACAAATCTATACCTCTAGAAATCGTCTTCGATCTTCCTCTCGTCATCCTCGATCTTCTCTCTTCATCTTCGATCTGGTCATTTCTCTCTCTCTCTCTCTCTCTCTCTCTCTCTCTCTTCGTCGATCTGGTCCATTCTCTCTGCACTTTGCCTTCTCCCTCTGAGAATGATGATCTACTCATCTAAGTGAGACGAGAATGACCCAGAGATCTTTGGGGCTTATTTAAAAAGAATGGGTAAATTAGTCATTTTATGTTTAATACTACTAAACCCTTATCCCTGTGTTTTTAATACTACCCCCACCTAGTATAATTTAATCCCCCCTAACCATGATTGTTCTTAACTCAAGGCATCCTTATCCTTAGTTTAATCCCAAAATGTGCAAACAAATGGCGTATAAACCCAAATTGGACTAAATAGTCCAATCCGCCCCAATAATCTGGTAAACTAAGGAGGCCTAAAAGTAGAATTGCTTATTATAGTTTGGGTATTTGGATTATATGTTGTGGAATTGATAAGGGTAATGCTAGTGCCAGCAGCAATGGCTAATGCCAGAGCAAAAAGTGTCGTTAAAAGTTTTAGCGACAAAAAAAAGTGTCGCTAAAACTTTTAGTGACACTTTTTGCTTTGGCATTAGTCATTGCTGCTCTGGCAATACCACTATCCATTCAAACATAGAAGTGTCCCCCCACCTGGTTATGGCTCAACTGTATTTCGTACCAAATCTGCTTATTTTGTTGCTAAAACAAACCAAACCAAAAACAGTTTGGGGCACTGGAACTGCTTAAAATGGATAAACAAGCAATAACAAACAGGCTCAAAGAGTTTGGCAAAATCTGTGATTACGATTGCAATAGAGAAAAATCTTGTTTATTACTAGTACTGCCATATTTTTGAAAGAGTAATACTATGCTTACCAAATTTGATACCTATGTGTTTAATTTGGAAATCATAGCTTAATTGCTTGGCTTAAATACACAATATATCCTTAAAGTTTGGTCCCTGACTCATTTTAGTCTATATAGTTTTAATTGCATCAATTTGGTCCCTGAAGTTTTTAAATAGAAGCAATGTGGTCCAAATGTCCAGTTCTGTGAGAAAAGTTGACAGAATTCATGTAACATTATGCACAATTATGTTAATAAGCGGGTGGAAAGATTTGACAGAATTCACTCACATGCTATGCACTGTCACTTTATTTAGGGGGCAAAAATGGAACACAGCCAATCTTTCCACCCGCTTATCAGTGTAATAGCACATATACATTAGATGAATGTTGTCAGATTTTCTAACAGAATGGGACACTTAGACTATATTGCTTCTATTTAAATACTTCAGGGATTAAATTGTTGTAATTGAAATTACAAGGGACTAAAATGAAACAGGGATCAAACTTTAAGGGTATATTTTATAATTAGGCCTTTTCTATTATAATGATGATGAATAATGCTATAATTCTCAAGTTTGTATCCCAAACTCGACTCCCAACATGTGATAGTGATAACATTTGAGTTTATTCAAGATTTGTTTTAAGTACGAATAATATTATCCTTCCCATATTTGAATCCCAAATTTAGAACCAAATACTTTAATAGTTGTACCATATGCTGTGACAATGATCAATAATACTACGTACCACTATAGGTGATACAATTGACAAAACATTTACGAATCAAATCTGTATTCATATTTTGGAAGAATAGCAAATGACTTTTGAGTAGTTCCACTTTAGATGTTTTGAGAACCCAATTTTCAATGCAAATCTGACAATCACTATTACTCTATTTTTATAATAGGACTCGTTTGGCAAGCCGGATAAAATTGGCAGATATGACAAGATAAGGTAGGATTATATAGGATAGTAACTGATGATGCCAGAATTTGGTAAGGGTGAAGTAGAGCAATTTTAGGAGAGAGAGAGAGTGAGAGAGACTATTTTTTGTATGTGGTTCGACCCTGTTAATGAAGGTACCTACCTCCACGGGTGTGTTTGAGCACGTTCACTAGCAGATCACCAGTGGGCCTGGTGAGCCAACAAAGAGGGGCGGCACTACCAGTAATACCGACCGGGTGTACGCATATAAAAGTTAATTTTATAGAGGTGTTGTGTAGACTAAAGAATTGGCCCCTTCAATGGGGGGAGAGAGGTCTCTTTTATAGATGCAAGAGACCTGCTCTTACATGGATAAGGAAATATAACCCAATTGATACAGATTGGCATTAATTGTGGGGGTTTCCTAATTAGATTAGGAAATAGTTTGCACTTTTCATTAGTCTTCTAGCTTGAGTAGGAAACTGCCCGTAATGCTCGGGATCACGCCTGTGAGGCTCGGGATCATGCTTGTGGGCCCGGATGGGCTGTTACCGTGGTGGGATGTGCCTGTGCGGTTTTCCCGCGGTGGGTCGTGGATGAACTGCTCGGGATGATGAGTAGACTAGACCGCTCGGGATTATGCTTGTCCGAGGAGTTGTGCATGATGGACTGGCTGCTGATTTGAATCACTCGATCATAGGGTAGAGCCAATTTTGGGTGTATCAGCTGCCCCCCATTTTCAAGGTTGGCCTGATGCTATATCGGGGCAAGTTTGGAAATCAGTTTGATGTTACTTGCCACTGTCTGAGTGCTTGGAGAAGCTGCCTCGGGGCTTCTGAGCCTGGTGAGTCCTCAGGAACTGGCTGAGCGTTGAGACCCAGCCTAGCTCGGGACCTTTAGGTGCTCGGGAACTGATCGGGAGTTGAGACCCGACCTAATTCGGAGTCTTTGAATGCTCGGGAAGTGACCGAGAGTTGAGACTCGGTCTACTTCGGAGTCTTTTCTGCTTGAGTTAGCTCCCAAGATGGTTATCTTTTGCCCGTAAACCTTCGTCAAGGTTGTGGGTGGAAGAATTTGACCATGTTAGAGAAGTCGACCTAAAGCGCCTTGCTTTAGGGTCCATTAATGTTAACTCCCCAGGATGGTTGTCTTCCGCCCAGTTAGCCTTCGTGAAGACTGTTGGGAGAAGAGCTTGACCATGTTGGTGGAGTCGACCTAAATCACGTTGCTTTAGGGTCTTTTTGCTCCTCTATCGTCGGCCAACCTAAGAGATTTAGTCACCTCTATCGTCGGTCTAGACCCAAGTAGAGTTAATGCCTCTGAGTACTATAGGTGCTCGGGTTGCCCAAGATTTTGACTTGGTTATCCGCGAGGTCTGTAGATACCTGATGTGATTACCTATTTAGTTCACTATGCCGTCTTGCCCCCCCAAGCTTTCGCTAAGACGAGGGTCTTACAAAGGCTATGATTTGTAGGTAACTGACCTGGAACATGGTGGTTGCAGGGTCTTTTGAAGCTTGCCATCATCAGCCACCTAGGGGGTTTGCCCCCATCGTCGGTTGGACCTAAGCGAAGCCGGTGCCTCGGGCGTGTCCCCGAGGTCTTTGGTGCCTGGGTTTGGAGCCCGAGGACTTTTTAGTGCCTGAGTTCGGAGCTTGAGGTCTTCTTCGTGCCTCGGGGTTAGACCCGAGGTCTTTGTATACCTCGGGGTAAGGCCCGAGGTCTTTGTATGAGTTCTCTGACAATCAGTGGAGCCTCATGTGGTGATCAAGCAAGTACCACTGTAGTCGGGCTCTTCTAGACTGGTGGAGACAGAAGGTCGGATCAGGATCGTCGAGCTTGACTTCTCGGTGCTGGAGGCAAAGTCGGAACTGTTTGATCCTGATCGATGTGAACTGGAGGTCGGGTCAGGGCTGCCAGACTTAGACCGCTGCGAACTGGAGGTCGGGTCGGGACTACTGGACCCTGCCTCCTGTGAGCTGGAAGAACTGTCAGAACTCCCGGGCTGATCTCGCTTTCGCTTGCTTCCGGAAGACTTGTCGCTTTCTTGCCCGGGGTCTTTGGTCTTCAGAAACTCTTCAGTGTTGATATATTTTCTAACCCTCTCTGCGAGTTCAACCTGAAGGAAAAACAGGTTTAAATGGAAAGTTTAAACGCGCAGCGGAAAAATCAAGTTATGAAACTTTATTGGCATGCCCGGATCTACTACTCGTCAATTCTACAGATGCGCACAAGAGGGGACACGAGTTATACCTTAGTGTCTTGAACCCAATTCTGATCTTCAACTTCCAGCAGCCTCCACTAGATGATCTTCACCCTTATGACTCCTGCGGATGCCTGCCAGAAAGACTAGGGTTGGTGGGAACCCTAATGGAAAGGATAGAGAAGGTTTTGGGACTCCAAAACAGTTTCTGCAGCTTCTGACGTTCAAAACGACGAACAACCTTTTCCAGAACGCAGCTGCCCTATTTATAGATTCCCAGAACCGACCTAGACTTCGAGCGATCGAAGTGCCTTCGATCGATCGAACATTCGATCGATCGAACCATCTTCGATCGATCGAACCTGCAGACTTCAATCGATCGAGATATCTTCGATCGATCGAACCTGTCTGTACATCATCCTCAAGCATCTTTCCAAGCATCCTGGCGGAGCTAAGAGTGGGACCTCCTAGGCTCTTTATTGTTGGCTCAGACCAGTTTGTTAATTACCATGACCAAACTCTTTGATCAGCAAACTAACTAACTGGTCAGTTAACGTTTACTCCACTATAAAACGATAACTGAACTCCAACGCAAAAGAACATATCCGAAGCGATAACTAGACTTGTATGTTGTACTAATGTCCCTCTACCTCTAGCATTCGTAATCATATTCAGGTAGTCGGATAACTGTTACTGTCAACCTGAATCATGATTACTTCTTGTATTCCTTGAGTCCCATTCACCTCTCATGATTACCAAACATGTTGATAACTCTTATCAACAAGACTGCAGTACTCAGTAATCGACTTGGTGACATTCTCAAGGGAATGCTTACTCTGAATTAGAGGGTAGATTCTATCTTGACAATATATGTTCACAACCCTATGAACATGACATACCCAAGATACCCAGGTGTTGATCTTCTGTAGACCTCACTGATTGGTAAGTCAAAGCAGTCATATCCACAGTCTGTGTTCATAATCGCCTCAAGATTGAGAACACGTACCTTATACAAGTTATGAGTTCCTATCGACTGATTGACAGCTTTGAGTGTCAATAGGAAAGCTCAGGTCCGTCAATGCACTATAAGCACTAGCATATTAACCAAGAGTCACACTCTAGTGATTGAGATTTATCACTCCATCGAATGGTAGTTAATGATGCTACAGTGTATACCTGATGAGATATCCAGTCTCATCATCCACTGTGACAAGCTTTAAGTATCAAAGAATAGTAATTCGTATCTCATTGTATGTATCTCATACACACACGAAATACTTACTATGATACTTATGGATTAAACAATCATCTCATGAAAGAAACATACATAATGAAATGTAAAGCTGATATCCATATATTAAAAAGTCAATGTCTAATACATAAAGTAATGGTTTGAGGGCACAAACCCAACACAACCAAGGTTACCGGTTGGTTTCTGTGAAATGACGTAGCGCACTTGGTGTGTTGAACTCCTGAGCAGAAGGCTATAATGGCGACTGTCTCGTTCAAATTGCGGATTTGAAGCTTCTGCTGGTTGAACCGGTTGGTGAACTCCTTGAGGGACTCATCATTCTGTTGTCTGACCGTCAGTAGCTGTATGTCTGGCTTTGGCCGTTGATGCATGCCGGCGAACTGGTTGATGAACTGCTTGCTGAGTTGTTTGAAACAGCGGACCGATCGGGGCTCCAACGAGTAGAACCATTGGGCGGCCGGGCCTTTCAAAGTGCTGGGAAAGGCTAGGCAGTGTAGTTCGTCGGAGTTGGTGGCTAAGGCCATCTGAGCCTTATAGGTCCGAACGTGGTCGACCGGGCTTCTCGAGCCGCTATAGGGATCTAGGCGAGGCTGCTTAAATTTGCGCAGGATGGCAAACCTCGTGATCTGGACCGAAAATGGTGACTCTATCTCGGTATTGGCTTGATTCGGAACACGATTTTGACCAAGCTTCTTGGCCACTCCATCGATCTGCTTCTGTAAGTCCTTGATTCGGGCTTCCATTCCTTCCTGACCGGTACCCGAGAGGTTGGTCGGGTCGGTGTAAGAGGCTTCTTCATGACGGGTTGCTGTCCTCTGGGATCGGGCTCGGCTATGACTCTGGGTAACCGTGTCCCCAGGGACGACTCGGCTCTTGACCGAGTGACCCTGGACTGATTCCCGGGGCCATATGCTCCCGCCTTTCCTCTCGGGCAGCACGCCCACTATTGATGTCTCTGGCCTCCTCAACACGGGACGGGTTGGCTCGGGCGCGTTGTTTGGTCCAGGTTGGTTCCCGACCGTACGCAACGTTACCGGGTCGTTTCCCGGCCCCTGGAGGATGGCTTTGCTGGGCCAGCAGGGCTTCGATCTGTTGCTGGATTTGACGCTGGCCCTCCAAGAGTTGTGTGAGGGTCGTGGTGATCTGCTCAGATGTTATGACTGCCGCAGCCGGTGTCGGGGCCGGAGGAACATCCCGGTCGGATTGCTGATCAGCCTTCTTACCCTTCTTCAGTGGCATGACGATCAGTCAAGAGATTTGTTGATGAGAAGACTTGTCATTTCCCACAGACGGCGCCAAACTGATGATGCCAGAATTTTGGTAAGGGTGAGTAGAGCAATTTTAGGAGAGAGAGCGAGTGAGAGAGACTAATTTTTGTATGTGGTTCGGCCCTGTTAATGAAGGTACCTACGTCCATGGGTGTGTCTGAGCACGTTCACTAGCAGATCACCAGCGGGCCTGGTGAGCCAACAAAGAGGGGCGACACTACTAGTAATACTGGCCGGGTGTATGCATATAATGGTGAATTTTATAGAGGTGCTGTGTAGACTAAAGAATTGGCCCCTTCAATGGGAGGTGAGAGGTCTCTTTTATAGATGCAAGAGACCTACTCTTACATGGATAAGGAAATATAACCCAATTGATACAGATTGGCATTAATTGTGGGGGTTTCCTAATTGGATTAAGAAGTAGTTTGCACTTTCCATTAGTCTTCTAGCTTGAGTAGGAAACTGCCCGTAATGCTCGGGATCACGCCTGTGAGGCTCGGGATCATGCCTGTGGGCCCGGATGGGCTGTTCCCGCGGTGGGATGTGCCTGTGTGGTTTTCCCACGGTGGGTCGTGGATGAACCGCTCGGGATGATGAGTAGATTAGACCGCTCGGGACTATGCTTGTCCAAGGAGTTGTGCATGATGGACTGGCTGCTAATTTGAACCGCTCGGTCATAGAGTAGAGCCAATTTTGGGTGTATCAGTAACCATGTCAGATGATTAGTTATGTTGTCCTGTATTTGGAATGTGTTTGATAAAACTGTCTGATAAGCTGTTATATCATAATCCTGTGTTTGGTCGTGCCAGGATATAAGATTTGGATGATAATTAAATTTTTATTTTTAAACATCCAAAAAATGGGGTCTGAAAAAACACAGATCGGATCTGAAAATGAAAAAGAGAAAGGGAAAAAAATTAGAGGGAAAAAAATAGATCTAAAAAAAACGGATCCAAAAAACAAAAAGAGATATGAAGAAGAAAAAAAATAACAGAGCTGAAAATGAAAAAAAAAAACAAATCTGAAAATGAAAAAGAAAAGATAAAAAAATTGATCTGGAAAATAAAATAAAAAAATTGTCCCAATAAGTTATCCCAAACTTCTAATAATACCCTCCCCATGGGTTAGAGTTATCCCACTTTCCATGGGATGAAAATCTAGTTTAGAACTATTTTATCCTGTCCAATGACACCACCAAACCCTGGATAAGATAATCTCATAAAAGTTATCATATCCTGCCTCTTATCTTGACCACCAAACGAGGTCATAGTGTCAACTAGTAAGGCCACGTTTGGATGGCAGAGGTGGGATTTGACAATTAGTCCTTTTTAAGAAATAGTCCCGGGACTACTAATACCACCTCCCCCATGGTATAACTTAGTCCCCCATATGGGGGACTATTCTTTTAAAATGGACAATTAGTCCTGTGCTCCATAGCGATGCCAAACGCCGGACTATTTGATCAAAATGGACTATTAGTCCAATCCCCCTCTATCCCCCCCTTAGTCCTGCGAAACAAACGAGGCCTAAGAGTATAAAGATTTGGTGCAACTCGGTACAATATTAAGGTGCAAGCCACTAGAACATATATTGTATTGACTTGCACCTAACATTATACCAAGTTGCACCAAACGTTATATCACTTGTGTCCGATACGTTCCCTGACTTGCACTTTTTGCCAAAATTCATGGAAGTTTGGGGGAATCCATTAAGGCCGCCAAAATCCATGGAGATTACACTTTTAAGACTAGCATTTTCAAAAAATAAAATTTGAGCGAAATGTGTTGAACCCTTCACATAGATGTGGTTGGGGGTAGCTAGGGGCGGACCCACTCAAGGGCAAAGGGGGTCTCAAGCCCTTTCTAGATTTTAACGAATTTTCAGAGTTACCATAAAATAATATTTTTGGACATAATACTTAGGATGTGTTGAATTAATTGCTTCAATATTCAGTTAGTTGCTCCTTATTTGAAATCTATGACTTGACTCATAGTATAGGATGGATTAGATTACAATTAGTGTTGCAATATGCTGCAATATAAACATTTTTTCAGAGTAGGATGGGCTTGGGATTACATTTTGGGGCAATTAGAGTTACATCTCTTGCCAACAAAAATGACATTTAATATCTGCATTTAATCAAAACTTCCTTACCAAAAATATATTTGTGACAAAAGGATAAAATAATTCAAAAACCCATCATTACCCTTGATGCACACGTCACACACATGCGGCACGAGCTTCGCGCGTGTGCCAGCTTCCCCAATCCGCTCGCACCGTGTGAGTGGTTGTATCATATGAGACTCTATTTCGAAAATATATTTTAAACTTTAAACTTCCATAACTTTTGATCTACAACTCCATTTTTCTTAAATTTTTTATCGTTGAAATTGTGTTGATGAGAGCTACAAAACTAGTGCCATTGTTGATGGATTTTGAGCAAATAAAAGCCAAAATTTTACATATGCCTATATTCTTGAAAAACTTGAATTTTCACTTAATATTCGTGTATGCGTTCAATGAAATTTCACTTAGTTTTCATGTTTGCCAAGTGAAATTTCACTAACTGTCCCAAAAGAAATTTAGACAAAAGTCACTAGAAGTAACTGTCTAGAGTTTAAAGTCCAATTTGATTCTTAGTTTGTTAATAAGTCCTTCAACTGTCGAGTTAAGTGAAATTTCACTTAATGTTCATGTACGAGTTCAATGAAATTTTACTTAATGTTCATATTCACATATGCTAAGTGAATTTAAATTTTTTTTTTCATATTAAACACTTTATATTTTGTTAAAAAAAAATCAAAATTCACAATCAATTATAAAACATAGTTTTTTTTTTTTAACCGAAACAATTATAGGAATTCTTGTGAAATTTCACCAAATTTTCCTAGGATCAAATATGTGAAAATTCGTTTTTTTTTTCCTCAAAACATATCAACTTGGCATACGTGAATATTAAGTGAAATCAACTTGGTACTGTCGTGATCAGTTGTGTTGATGGATAATCGGCCATTTGGGCAGTGATGTCAATTGATGGTCATTTGGGCGACGATGACAAATTAACCAAGGCTGAATGAATAAGATGGGTTTACCATTGGCCATTTGGGCAGCGATGTCAATGAATGGCCATTTAGATAATGATGATAAAAAAGGTACCCTAACGGCCATTGGAGCGACTATATTCTAAGCCAATGACATTCGTGCCAGATTGCATACAAAAGTGTCAAGTGGGTAAGGATTGGACTAGTATAGTCCAAAGTGATGTCGAGTTCAGTCCATATAAGTCTGTCGTGTTTCCAATATGTCGCGGTTGAAAGTCAATCCTAAATCTCATAATGCAATAAGATTGCGTATCCAATTATAATATTTTTGAAAAAGGATAAAAGAATGATTCACTCTTTTGTAATGGATTAACAAATATTTTTTGAGCCTATTTAAGTGTAGTAGGGTTATTCACTCGGCTTTCATTAACTGATGGCTTTCATGCCTGGATAATCAAACGTCCAGATATTTATAGAGCTTGAGCATCCAGAAGAATAGTATACTAAGGAGGACTACGACTTTGCAAGCTAGATGGTAGAGTTGAAGACTCTTCATTTTGTTATTTCTATTTTGTTGATGTTAGGCATATGGTGCCAAACCTTTTATATTCTATAAGGCTTAATGGCTAAGAGATAACTTCCTATTCTTTACCCCTTCTCTATTGTATGTAATAAATAAATTTATGACTCTGATGTTTAATATACTATTATGCTTTAGATCTCAGCAATGTTTTGTTATTTGTCACACCCTGGAACAGCAAAAATAGAACAAAATTAATTTCCTTTTTGGGTTCAAAGGCAGCGACTGGTAAAGTCACATGATTGTCTACACCACGCAGTACTAAACAACAGAAATGATAAAGAGATAACAAAATATAATCTAGGTTCTGGTTAAAACATAACTTAATGTCAAAAGGAAGTTACTAGCTATTACAATCAAAGTCTCGAATCAAACAAAACATAACAGAAACATAAATGTTAAGGCAACATATGCCTGATACAAAAAGGTCTGAAAACAAAAAGGATAATTAAACTACTATCTAGCCTAAACTTCAATTGGTGTAGAGGTAATCCTCGGCATAGTAGTCCCCTTCTGTCTGACCTCCGTTAGGGTAATTCTCCATAGGAGCATCGTCACCAGCATAATAGTTCTCGCCCACTAGTCCTTCATCTGTATAATCATAACCAGGGTGTGCTGGAACATAGAATTGTCCAGTAGCATAAACGTCGTTAGCTTAATGAAAGTTGAGTGAATTAGATACTAACAGGGTATCAAATATTTATGTTATTACAAGTTATGAACGATAAACAATTATATTCCATTAAATGTATCTTCTCTTAAATCAAACCGATTATTCGATTATTAATGTCTTACTAAATTACGACCGACAACACATTATGATAGAAGAACAGACTCAACAGTATTTCACTTCTAAAGATACACCATTGCTCTGTCCACCACTTTTATAAACATATGCACAGTCCACCGTATGCCATGGATACCATGTCAGTCTATCCCCAGCTTTTAAGAACATATGCCCAGTTCACCGCACTACAGGGATATAACGCTTAAGAACATATGCCCAGTTCACCACACTACAGGGATATAATGCTTTAAGCAATAGTACATCATTCTAATGCCACGACTTAACATCATCTACCAGTGATCACGGTCCACTGCAAGTCATAGACACCTTCGTCTGTCTACTGCTTTTAAGAACATATGATTAGATCATCTGGCTATCTTAGGGCTACTTGGTATGGTCCACTGCTTTTAAGAACATAGCACAATTCACTGCTTTTAAGAACATATCATGACCAAGGCTCGTCTACGTAAGATTCCCAAATCTTAACAAACCTACTTATGCTCAACTCTATGACAATCCCATGTGGCCTGACTAAGTTGAAATGAAATAAAGAATAACCCAAACGGTTCACGACTAATACGTTATCTAATGTTACAGCATTTTCCATTAATCTTAACGTCACTACGCTCCTACGTCGCATTATCTCATTATTACAACTGTATTGCATGTAGGGGATATCAGAACAATATATAAATAACTAAGAAGTTATAATATAAAATAAACAAGAAAAATCAACATTTTGTAACTACTAATTGATTGGGACAGAGGTCCAATCGATTGGTATAAAAGCAATAACAATCTATTGGGAAAAGTCCAATCAATTGGATCATAATCCATGCCAATCGATTGCTAACTTTGGCAACGATTGGGGTATCTACAATGGCAATTAATTGCATAAAATGGCAATCGACTGGGATAAATATGATGGCAATCATCCCAATCGATTGGGACTTCATCTTCTTAACAGAGAAGATAATCTAGCATATAAAAATGGGAAATAATGATTCATGCTACTTTTCTTCATTTAAACAAGTCCTAACATCAATATTATGCTACCAAGTGCATTTAAAACTCACCTTAGATAATAAGGGTGTGTTTGGGTGTATGTATTGAAGCTTGGAGCTTCAATGGTGGTCTTTTCCTTCTCTCTCTTCTTCCTTTGCCTACCTCTCTCTTCTTTCTTCCTATTTTCTTCTTTCTTTCTTTCTCTTGGTCTTCTTTCTTCTCTCTTCTTTTGATCACAATGTGTGTATGTGTGAGTGTATGGATATGTATATATATATGTATATAGATATATGAGTGTATATATATATATAAAACATACACAGAACACACAAAAACGCTCTCTCTGATTTCTGTAGCCAGAATTACATCCAAGAGGGTCTCATATATATAGGAGAACAAGTGTTCACGTGGCCTCTCCCCAGCTAGAGCAAAAGAATATATCTAGCTGCTGCCAATTGATTGGTAAGAGTGGCAATCAATTGGGGTTGGGTATTAAATGATCCAATCGATTGGTGTAGGATGCCAATCGATTGGTATCCAAGATAAGGCAATTGATTAAGAAACTAGTCCAATCGATTGGGATACATATTACACCACAGGTAAAATTAAACTCATACAAGTATTTAAAAAAAAAATACAAGGTCTTATTCATATAATACATTACAAAAATACAGGGTATTATTATTTATTGGTTCTACATATATCTTGGACAATCAAGCGATCCAAATTTGCCACATGTCTACGGAACCAAAAGAGAAAAATTTTAATTTTTCCTATTTTGGCTTCTCTGGGGTGTGATAGGGATTTTTGGAATCAAAGCCTAGGTTTAGACACGCTCGTCGATTGTCCTACACATTTGAGCCTTGAACCTTAAAATTCATTGCATTAGTACTGACGTTAAGATAGTTTTATTTTTAGATCAGTATGGATTCGATTCACGTACATGATGAGATAGGAGGATACACTATGCTGGTCAAGTAGAGGCCACCGATCTAGTATTTTATTTTTAGTGCATTAGGATGAGAGCTCATGAGTGGTTAGAGGAGCATTTGTGGCATCTTATGCACGTAGAGGTACTGCTTCATCCAGAAAGAATCTGTATGGGAGCATGACATCGCGCTTGTACATTGGAGCTTATATATTTTGAGATGGCTTAGATGATCTTCCACGAAGAAAATTTCTATGCCGCCAAGCTGTAGACTATACAAGTTGATCTTGCACACGTCCCACCTACACCGTGGCCTCTAGCACCAGCTCCAGTACCAGTACTCATGCCAAAGCCACAGGTTCAGCCAGATGTGCCAGTACCATTGCCAGAGGACCCTGCCACATAGCCAGCTATTACAGTAGAGGGAGATGATCATAAGGATGTGAAGGACCCTAAGGATAACAACGACAAGGACCCCGAGGAGCCAGAGATGGCATCAGAGGAGGATTAGGACCCTATAAAGGATGAGGGTGACATAGACGATGACGAGGACGATGATGGTAGAGATGGAGAGGGTGATGAGGGATATAAAGATAAGCATGAAGAGGAGGATTCTGACAAGGACGATAGGGATGATGAGGATGAGGAGGTTGTACCTATGGAGGATGATGAGGATCCGGAGGAGTTTGAGGTGTACAGGTACCATAGGGTTTTTCCGATGGGTCGACTTTATAGCTAATAGCTGATGCAGGATGGATACCTGCAGATGGAGAGATACCAGATGTTTATCCATGATCTAATCCCCTCTTTGACATGATCGATGAGTACTACTTGTGGCTTGAATGGGTGCCTCTTAAGGAGATTGCTGTTCCAGCAGATGAGCCACATTCGTACGAGTCTGAGGCAGGGGATTTCTGGGATTGGATCTCTAGGATTTAGTCCTTTGTTTATGATGTTTTCAAGTCACATATCCTACTTCTTTTTTGTACATGTTGTACGTAGATGGATAGTGGTATTTGTGTAAATATTTGTAATTATCTCTAAATATACCACATTGTAAATGTTTTTGACTATGTGAATATAAGTAGTATGAATTTTTCTTAATATCATTTGAATATCTAGTTTTAGTTGCTACTAATGTTTACTGCTTCAAATGTTGAATTCATATACCATGACTGTGTTATTTATATTAGGCATTGAATCGGGAGTTGGTGAGTTACGTTGAGATGGTCATATAGGTTTTCGATATAGCAAACGCAACTAGGAATACAAGGAACTAACGAGAGAGAGCCTCTATCCCTAACAATACCCTATGAGAATGTTTGAGGCCTTTCTTCAACATTTAGAGCATATCGGCTAAAATCACAATGGCAACTACAACAACAATCGTGCTAACCACCAAGCTGCACCGCCACCACTGCCACTCATTGGTGACAAGATACTCGAGAGATTCAGAGCTCTTCGCCTTGACACGTTTGATAGGATGACCGAAGCATGGTAAGCCGAGAAATGGTTGTGGAACATGGATAGTATATTTGAGAGGATGAGGTGCGATGACGAAGACAAGAATCACTTAGCTACTTTTCAGCTCACATGTGCTATGGACGACTGGTGGGGGTCTGAGAAGGCTACGATAGGAGAAGATGCATCCAAAAAAATAACTTGGGCTGCTTTCTGAGAGGGATTTCTGGAAAAGTACTTCCCTGAGGAGGAAAGAGACCAGAGGGAGAGAAAGTTTATAGACTTGGTTTAGGGCAACATGACGGTGCGTGAGGATACCACCCAGTTCGAGAGGTTATCCCAATTCATCCAACATCAGATAGATACTCCTTAGAAAAAGATCAAGAAGTACCACCGAGGGTTGAATCCACACCTTACTAGACTTTTGAGATGTTGGTGAGGTTAGCCTCTAGATTAGAAAAAGGGTGGGTGACAGGGACCGAAACAACTAGTGATTCGACCCCTTGTCAGAAGAAGATTCGTATCAAGACCCCTGACACCCAAGGAGTAAAGAGGACTTAGAACGGAGAAAAGAAGCCCCATCTACACCCCAAGAACCACCTGCTACAACCTGAGGAAATCCAGGAGCATGCTACAATTGTGGAATTACTGGGCATATTGCCAAGGATTGTCGACGCCTGAAGAACAACTACACCGATGTTATTTGCTACAACTATAGCAAACCAGGGCACATTAGCAAAGACTGTCTAGTACCCCATGCAGTTATTACAGAGCAACTACTCAAGCTGAGCCCGGTCAAGCTCGGCTCAATATAATCATTTTGGAGGAAGTTGGTTATGTAAAGGAAGAATAGCAGAATATGGAAGGTACCCTTATCTTGAACAATAGTCGGATTAAAGTTTTATTTGATACGGGTACCTTGAATTCTTTTATCACTGCTAGACTTGTTCAGAAGTTGGGATTAGAACCCCAAATGCTTAAGGAAGCTCTTAATGCTGTCTCGCCTTTAGGAGTATCAACTAAGTTAGGAAATGTGTGCAAGGATTGTACTTTAACCCTAGAGGATCGAGTTCTTCTAGCCGATCTCATCGTGTTTTCCATGAAGGAATTTGATGTAATTTTAAGAATCGATTGGCTTACAAAGTATCCTGCTAAGCTTGATTGCACTAATAAGTCGATTTTCATTTTTTGTACCCAGAAGTGCACCGTTCAATTTTCAATGTAACCCTTCGTGCGATGCATTCCTAACTAGTTTGGCTGCTATGGAGAGATCTAGCACTGAGATTTTTGTAACTCAGATACTTGTAGTTCGAAATTTCCCGAATGTATTCCAAGATATATGAGGATTACTAACGACATCCTTTTGATGCGTTTTCTTATCAACACCCAAGTATAGTTGATCGTACAAGTAATAAAGTTCTGGAAGATCAGGTCGAACCCACAGAGAACAAAAAATTAATTTTTATAAAGATAGGCAGCAACTATTTTGTCCCTAAAAAAAAGATGATGGATTTTTGGGGCTTTTACTAAACTACCAGTTTTTATATTTTTGCAATAAAACTAATTAAAAACTATTTTTCTGTAACAGTTTACGGTAAAGTTTTTAACAGTGCAAAATAAATTAACTAAGACACTAGTAAGAAAAGGAAGAAAAAGAAATAAAAGCTAAATTTACATGAAATGAACTTTTTGGATTTTATTATAGCGAAAGATGAAAATAAAACAAATATTTAATCTAAGTTATCTAAAAGCAGGGAATATTAATTTACTTGGAAGAAATGATTTAAAAGAATTGGAATATGCAAACCAACACTAGATCACACAACTTTTGTGCATTTGTAAACGATTTGGCATTTTTTTTAAACAGAGTGAATCTTTATTTGAAAATAAACTTACACTAGTTGATGTCATATCAAATGTATCAGGTTTGATATGAAACAACGTTGTTTGGTTTAAAGAAAAATAAAGAGGCAATTGGGCAGTAGCCAGGTTTGAACCGTGACTTGCCGCGGACGTGGGTTATTCGGCGCCCAGTCCCCACCACTACACAATTGCCTGTCCATTAATGGATAGAAATATATATATACATACATATTTGAAATATAAACTTTGTCAAATGAATATACTAGGTGTTTTTTTTTATGACAAAAGGCATAGTTTGATAATCCACATAATTATATTCTTATTTCAAATATGTAATCTTTTGATGTCCAATATAGACATAGTCTATAAACATATTAAATGGTCATAAACTATAGATACATGGATATTTTTGGCCATAAATGGAAAGCAACTCATCCAGACAAATTTGCCCATTTAAGATTAATGGACTAAAGCTGTGGTTTCTAAGTTTTTATTGCATATCCCCAATTAAAGTTTTAGCCTACCATTTTGGAATTGAAACTGTCTTCCAAATAACCTTTTAACGAAAGATTAAATAGACACAGTGACTGTCCAATTAAATTTAAAGTTATAAAACTAAGGTAAGGATAAAATATAATATTAATATATTTTTTTCTTCACTTAACATGAGTTGGGGTTGAATTTTGTGAAATCTGTAAAATAACAAAGTTTAGTACTACTAGGCTAATAAAACATAAATAAATGGAAATACTGAACCAAAAATAAAATACTAAACCTTTGACTTTGACTTCTTGTGGGGTCACAGCGGTTGAACTCCAAGAACACAAGTAAGGCCAAACCAAATCCTAATCTAATTTGGGAGTGAGATATGGATAGGGTGTGCTTGGGGCTTTAGTAGGTGAGTAAAATAACTACGTGGCTAAGAAATCTGGCATTTACTTGCAAATTTTGTCTTCTAGTGACTGAAAATGTTGTTATAAAAATTAGAAATTTGGGATTTCAAACTATTTTAGGGGACAACTACAAATACTAAACTAAAAATATTAAATCTAAATTTTAATAGGAATATTTTACTACTACAAATTAGCAAAGGTCGTACAAGAAAACAAATATTTTAATTTGAGAAATACAGTACACAAAGTTTTGTTACATATTTTTGAACATGAAATCATCAATTACATAAAAACAAATTTTTACAACTACTAGAACTAGAAAAGACATAGAAAAACTAAAGTTTCCTATTCCTAGGAACACTATAAAGTGCTCACATGATAATCTCCCTAAACCATTCTCTCTATGATGGTGCGTTGTATAATTTCTCATTGTTGTGAATGTTGTCATTTGTCTTTCCTCTGCCTTCTTTTTATAGACGAAGGAATGATGAAAAAACATCATCCCATTCGTCACTGAACTAAACCATGCCAAGTTTTTCTTCGTTTCACCCAACTTTGTCAAAGTTTTTCTGACACCCCTGGAATTGAGCTGCAGAATGAGAGAGACAGAGAGAGAGAGAGAGAGAGAGAGAGAGAGACGAAATGCATATATATATATATGTAGATGTCACTTTCCATGCCATTTTTTCTTTCTTTTTTGTCTTCTTCTTTCCTTTTGTTTTAGTCTAGTTAGATTACAAAACTTATACTATGCAAGTTGTGATTAACAATATATGAGGAATGCTTCGGTGTAGTTTCGACTTCGTTCCTTGCCTTTATTTCACTTCATTTTTACCTAAACATATAAAATATGTAAAAACACAAAATTACACGTATTTGAGTGACATCACCATTAAATTATATTAATTCAAATATGTATGTAAAACTAGGAATTTGGGGGATTAAATGAGCACTATATCTATTATATTAGCACATGAATGTGCAATATTCAGTGTTTGTCAATTACCACCTAAGAGGGAGATCGATTTCTACATAAAATTGGTACCAGGGACATTGCCAATTTCTAAAACTCCGTATTGGATGGCCTCGATGGAGATATAAGAGTTGAACAAGCAAGTCCAGGAATTGGAAGACCTAGGATTTATTCAACCGAGTACATCACCCTGGGAGCGCTAGTGTTATTCATGAGGAAGAAGGATGGGTCGCTCCGACTTTGTATTGGCTACAGAGAGTTAAACAAGGACATTATCAAGAACAAGTATCCCCTCCCTCGGGTAGATGATCTGTTTGATCAGTTGCTTCGAAGATAGATCTGCAATCGGGATATCATCAGCTACTCATTCGACCAGAGGACATATTGAAGATTGCTTTCAGAACCAGATATAGTCACTATGAGTTCCTGGTGATGTCGTTTGAACTTACTAACACCCCTATAGTATTCATGGATTTGATGAATAAGGTATTTGGAATGTGAGGAGAACTGAAGGAAGCCTTGAAAGATCTTATTATTCCCTCAGCATCTCAAGGGCTCTCCAGGTAGAGACATCTTGTTTGCCTCACATAGATACCTTCATATATCGGCTTACTCCGATGCGGATGGGCTGGATCTCCATCGGAGGTCTACTACTGGCCTCCTAGAATAGTTGTTAATACGAATAAGAGAAACTCTGTTATAGCCATTTTTGTACATTCAATGTACTCTACAAATAGAGGAATACAAAGAGTTGAACATATTAAAATAAGAAATTGAAAGATTTCATTAAAATTGTTTGTTTGGAAATTTCCCGAAAAGCTATTTTCTGAGTGGTATAGTTGAAAAATCAAATAATGATAAGCTTGGGCTATCTTTGTTTTGATGATTGTCAAATAGGGGCCGAGAACTGGGCCATTACTAGTTAAGTTACATGACCAACCGGCCTTCTGCTTTTTTGAGATTTCCTTGCGCCCCGGGTAGATAGTAATGACCGACCGGCTGCATCAAAATCGAGGTATATGTGGGAATCGGAATTCAAAGCCCGTACCTTTTCGGGTCAGTCCAGATTTGACCGTATTTGGACCAGTTCATAATTGTGTTCATTGATGACATATTGATTTACTCAAAGATAAAGGAACAACATAAGAGACATGTTCAGATTACATTGCAGACCCTCAAGGATCATCGCCTGTATGCTAAGATCAGCAAGTACTAATTCTGGATAGAAGAAGTCAAATTATTGAGTCGCGTGGTCTCTTTTGAAGGAATCGCAGTTGACTTATCTAAGACTAACGCAGTCCTAAGTTAAAATAGAGCGTCTAATGCCTCGAAGGTAAGGAGTTTCCTTGGATTAGTAGGCTACTATCGGAAATTCGTAGAAGGATTCTCAAGATAGCTACACCATTAACCAGTTTAACCAGGAGGGATTGAATGGGAAGACATGCATGAAGCGCCTTTCAAGAATTAAAGGAGAGATTGACCTCTGTGGTAGTGCTTACTATACCCAAGAGTGGTAAGAGATTCACCATTTACAGTGATCACTACAACAAAAAACCCTTATTATGACTTTAAAAAAGAGTCATAAATGTATATTTATGACTCTTTTTTAAACTTTTAAAATAAGTCATAACATTGCAGTCATAAATAAGTTCGAGTTTATTAAAAAAGTCATAAATAATTATTACTTTTACAACAGTTCTAAAAAAATAGTCATAAAAAATGAGTGCTTTCAAATTGTTTATGACTATTTTTTAATTGATACAGTCATAAATAATCTTCAAAAATGGTCATAAATAGCCTTTTAAAAAAGTCATAAATAATCTTTAAAAAAGTCATAAATAGCCTTTTAATAAAGTTATAAATAATCTTCAAAAAAGTCATAAATAACCCTTTAAAAAGTCATAAATAATCTTCAAATTAGTCATAAATAACCATTTAAAAAGTCATAAACAATCTTCAAAAAAGTCATAAATAACCTTTAAATAGTCATAAATAATATTTAAAATAGTCATAAATAACCTTCAAAAATTCATAAATAATCTTTTTTTAGTCATAAATAATCTTCAAAACAGTCATAAATAACATTTTAAAAGTCATAAATAATGACACTATTTATGACTTTAGTAGAACTATTGCTAATTTATGATTGTTTTTTTATGAAACAGTCATATATAATATAAAACACATTTAAAGAAAAAAAATATTTTGTTGATAATCCAACAATCAAGATTACACAATTCAAATACATCATCAAAACATGCATGTTACAAATCAACTCAAGAACCATATTCAGATATTATCTTCCTTCCAACCAAAATTTTTCAATAATCAATCTAATAATTAGTTATGTACAAGAAAAATGTAATAGTAACTACTAAGTATGTATTAAACCAACAAACCAATAATGTATATGTAACATTGTTAAAAAAAAATAAAAAAAAAATAAAAAAATAAATAAAAACAAGATTAGTGTCTATTTAAACTCTTCAATCTCCGCTAGTACATCAACTTATTTGCAATATTTGTTCCATGTAGTCTAACTGTGTAAAACTGAAACAAAAATGAAATCAATGTATTAGATTCTATATAACGAGTATATAATTTTCTTAAATTGTAAAAATATAGATTACCTGGAAAAAGGAAAAAATGTTGAAATTTTCAATACTTAAATGTATTCTTGAATGAACTCAATGAACTCAAGTTGAAGTACATTTAGCTCGTGGCTTTCATATTTCGCTTTTTGAGACAACTCTTTCATCTGAAAAAGTTCTGGAAAGAATGAGATGTTAAGGATGTATTCCCTCCCCACAACAATACCACCACCACCTCCAACACATATGAAAAAAAAATTTCCACAATTTATGAATCAAAGTAAAACAAGAAGAAGAGAAAATTTGGCAACACATTTACAAAGAATACTATGATAATACCTTTATCTTGATAGATTTGGATGGATTCTCCATTATCACTTTCATGAAAAGTAACATATAGTATCCACATTCATAATTTCCTGGTTGCTTTGGTCCCTATGAATAAATGTATAACAAATATTAGACAAACAATAAATTACTGCAGTCACAAGTTGTGGTAAAACTAACTTATCTTGGAATGAATGTTGACCTAGAATTTCTAAAACTTTCGACAGAGTCTCCTCTATAAATAGAACCTACCAAAAATTTCAAACAATGAAAACATACCCAGCAACAATTGAATAACCGCAACATACATTATATCAATACATTAACCATAACATACTAAGTACAATTTAAACAGCTACCATTATATCTACCATGTTTTTATTCAGATTTAATTACATTTACGAATTGCCAAATTGGTTTTGGCCTTCTTTTCCCTTTGAAATTTAAAGCCTTGAGTCCACTTCAAGACAATATTAAAAGTTAAAATTAGATAATAAAACGTCACTTCAGACAATATTCTCACACACAACAATTACAACACGAAAAATTATTAGAAAATTCGATGACTAAGCGTCCACAACTTTCTACGATGCAACCACAATAAGAGGTAATTAATTATAATTCAACTTCTAAACGCAAGAATAAAACAACACAAAGTATTTTATTTTATTACACCTTATGTTCACCACCTTGGCCACCCATCCATGGTCCAGCCTACACATATATCCCATGTGTCTCCTAACGTAATACTAACTCCCACTCCGGTCCCAACTCCCATGGGGTATCACTGGGATTTGAGTATACACCGAAAGGCTAGTCCTTACGTTCTTGACGTCAATAAAACAATGTCTAGATACACATGAAATAGACCAACAAGCCGGGCATAAGGCTTAGAATAATGAAGAGACGGGTCATCCACGTAGTCGCCGTCTAATCACACAAGGACGGGTCATCCAAGAAGTCGCCGCCTAAAATCATAAGGAGCAGTGGTGAACTCTAAGGATTTTCTATCGTTCATACATCCACGTTTTTCACAAAACTCTACTTCATAAGAGATTCATATATCTCAACTCAAATTTCCGTTAAAATTATATTAACAGCTACATGTTCACACAGATTCATAACCCACACAAAATCACACAGTCATAATTTTACAAAGCTCAACTATACATGAGAACTCATATCTTTCTATGTACAAATAAATTAATTTATGTTAACGAACACGAAATCACACAAAAATATGATATAGCAAATACGCTTATTTTAACATTCATAAAACTGCTACTGTAATATGAATTTTCTGCCCAAACGGTGCATATTTGAGAAAACTACCATTAGACGAAAATTGTCCAGAATTGCGTTTCCTACAGGAGTAAGCGAACAGAATCACGAAAACTGTAACGTATGATTTATTAGAAATTTTCTACTAAAATCTGATCCGTGAAAATCCCAAATCCGAAAATTGAATAATTGCTCAAATGTATATCAAAGGCTCATCTATAAATCTCAAATCATAACTTCAATCATTGTAAATAAAAACCTAAATTTCATAACCCATAACCATACTAATTTAATAATCTATCCATTTAAATTTCAATCAAACGAGATTGAAAAAAAATAACAAGTTAACTCACCGATTTAGGACTTCAATGTTGATGAAGATTCGTAAAACAATATTTGGGGTTCCTCTTTTTTCTTCTCTTATTATCTTCTTCTTTCTTCTTCTTCTTCTTCTTCTCTCTCTCTCTCTCTCTTGACTGCTCTATTTTTCTCATGTCTCTCTTTTCTTTTCTTTTTGTTATCAAAACCCTAGGAGGTATATTATGTATGTATATATGATACACCTACATATATTATAACACAAACACACAAAAGGCAAAAAATCCCGTTTTTTGTCTAGGGGCCTCACAAAAAGGCTTTATATGAGCCCGAAATACATTCTAAAGTTCTAAAATGAGTGACCCAATGGGTGTACATAACCCGGGTACTTAATTTAAATGTTAAAAACACAAATTAACACATTCACGGGCCTATAATCACTACAAAAAAATAAACACATCAATTCTTCAATGACTTGTTCAACTTAAGTTTTTACAACTTAACTCCACCACTTAGCTCTATAAAATTTCACACAATAATTAATGAATAAAATAAATACACACATATAAATAAATAACCATGGTTGTATACACAAATATTTAGGTTGTCTCATTATTTTGTTTTTTTAAATGAATATTTATATAAAGAAAATACGGGGTGTTACATGTATACCAAGTGAAATTTCATTTAAAATTTTTATACAGCGCACATTTCCCTAATCAAGAATCTCAACTTAAAAAATCTTAACATATTATCTTTTTCACTATTTTTCCCAAAAAACAGTACTTTGATTCTAGAATTCAAAGAAAAAGAGTCATAAAAATAAAGAATATTTATGACTACCCAAAAATGAAGTCATAAAAGTCTTGTTATTTATGACACTTTTCTAAATACTTATTATATATGACACTTTTCACAAACATGTCATAAAAAATCTTATTTTTTATGATAATTTTCAAAAAACTGTCATAAAAAATCTAATATGATTCTTAATAAAATCTAAATTTGTGACACTAAAAGTAACTATCAAGTGTTAATAGTCCAATTTAAAAAAGTAATTTCTTAAAAACTAGTCTCTCAAAGGTCGATTTAAGTGAAATTTCACTTAATATTCATGTAAAGATTTAGTGAAATTTCACATAATATTCGTGTATGCCAAGTAAAATTTCACAAAATATTTTTGTACAGAGGACCTTTCCCTAATCAAGAATCTTAGCTTTAAAAATCTTAGCATATTGTATTTTTTTCACTATTTTTCCCAAAACAGTACTTACGTTTGATTCTAGAATTCAAAGAAAAAGAGTCATAAAAATAAAGAATATTTATGACTATTAAAAAATGAAGTCATAAAAGTCTTATTATTTATGACCATTTTCAAAAAACTGTCATAAAAACTCTTATTATTTATGACAATTTTCAAAAAACTGTCATAAAAACTCTTATTATTTATGACCATCTTATTGTTTATGACCATTTTCAAAAAAACTGTCATAAAAAATCTTATTATTTATGACCATTTTAAAAAAACTCTCATAAACAATCTTATTATTTATGACTAATAAAAAAAATGGTCGTAAATAAAACACCACTTACCAATCTTATGACTATATTTGCAAAAAGAGTCATATATGTTAGAAAAAAGTATTTGTTATGACTCTTTTTTTTAAAATAGTCATTAGCCCAAAATAAAAAAAAAGTCATAAAAAGGGTTTTTTCTTGTAGTGGATGCTTCTTATCAAGGACTTGGATGCGTACTTATGCAAGAAGGAAGGGTGATCGTGTATGAATCAAGACAACTTAAACCGCACGAGACGAACCACCCAACGCATGATTTAGAACTAGCATCCATTGTCTTTACTTTCAAGATTTGGAGACATAATCTGTTTGGAGAGAAGTTTAATCTGTCTTCTGATCATAAGAGCCTCAAGTACCTATGCTCTCATAAGGAGCTGAATATGAGGCAGTGACACTGGATGGAGTTGGTTAAAGATTATGACTTCACTTTGTAATACCACCTTGGTAAAATGAATATAGTTACCGACACTTTGAGTAGGAAACCCTGCAACAGAATTACTACTTTAATGATTAAAGAATAGAAAGCATTAGAAACCTTGGCAGAATTCGATATTCAAGACACTAATTCAGAAGAAGGGAGACATTTTGGATGCCTTGTCATAGAACCAACCCTTATCAGTCGAATTATTGAAGCTCAAAAGAAGAATGAAGGACTTCAGCAATGGTTTTAGAAAGCATCAGCTAAGGATCCAAACGAATGAAGAATTTGCCACGACATATGTAGACAACCCAATTTTGACTGACCATCGAATTTAGGGGATGATTTACCTCTAAACTGATGATGATAATGTCTGATAGAATTCGAAGATTTCCTTTTAAAATGATTCAAGCTCTTCAAAAGGTTCTTCAGTCTCGATAAAGTTTTCAAGGAAAAGACCGGATGTTCAGGGAAATTCAGGTATAAAATACGTATAAGAAAAAAGCACAGTTTGGAAAATTTGCTTTTGATCTAAAATATAGAAAACTATTTAAAAAAAATCAAAAGGAAGGAAAAGAATTTTAAAGGAAAAGAAAACAAAAAAAATATAAATAAGAATATAAATATATATGTGTATATATAATCTATATAAATATATATCAATAAAGAATAAAAAAGGGAGAAGTCTGTTAGAAACGGCACGCGACAAAGCCGGTGGCACTCGCTGAGTGCCGCAAACAACTCACTCAGTGCAACCCGCTTTAATAGATTTTTTTTTTCAATACGTATTGAATACCATGATACATGGGTTCACCTCGAATTTACTAAATTAACCCCTTGAGATTGGTCTATATAAGGGGATGTTCATCTCCATTATAAGGAGGACAAGGATGAAAAAAATAATGGAGATATAGATACAATTGAGAGGAATTGAGAGAATTTTTGAAGAATACTCAAGAATTTGAAGAAGAACTTGAAGATTCGGAAGTTCTTCACCAAAAAACAAAGAAAAATCTGAGAATTTCTAGAGGTAATCTTCTAATCTTGACTTAGTTTGTCTCCAATTCAATCACAATTCACAGAACTCTAGGACATTTTACACAATTTTCAAAATGTCTCTTCCCACCTCATTTCATCACACACCACTAGAATTGTGATTGAATTCTCATTTGTTTTCATTGATTTGGATCTAAGTAGCTAAAGATTTGAGACTAAACAAGTTTCTAAAAAGAGTTTTGACTTTGATCATCAATTAAACTTTGATTTCATCTATTTTTGTTTGTATTCTTCTCTTGGGATGCATGAGATCTTCAATATCTCATTTAAATCCCTTAAGTTTGATCCTTCAATTCCCTGTAAATTCATGGTTTATATGGGAATTAAGGTTGATCATAGTTATATCCATACATAATTAGTGGATCTAATTCTTGGTTTATGATTTGGGTCCTCTAACTTGAAGTCTCATGGAATCCTGTTCATATTCCATTGAGGTTCATATGGATTGGCCATATTTAGTCTCCAAGGATCAATAATTTGGGAGGAGAAGTGAATAAAACGAGTCTATATTCCTCAAGGATCATCCAGTTGGGAGAGGAGTTAGGCTTGCCAATTTTCATGGCTTAGATGTCAACATTGGTGTAGTGAATTCATTAATCAACTATGATCAAAGATTTTTAATTAAATTATGATCCACTGGAATTGAATGAGGCCAATTGGAATATGTTCATAACACAAAGATACACCACTATAATTTTTGTTTTGGTGAGATTTCATAGTTAATATGGTTTGATCTTAGGATTCATGAACTAATTACTCTCTGTCCAAAATTTTAGAACAGTAACCCAAAAAGAAAATCTAAGATCAAACAGTCCAATCTCTGGGAGTTGGACCAAAACCTGACATCACTCAGAATCTAATAACTCTCTGCCTAGAAATTTTGTATGATTTTCTAAAAATAGCAAACGAATCTGAATTGCTTCAATCTTTTTAGGGGATCTCATTAACACATTTAACTTTAGAGAAAAAATTATTTGAAGTAAAAAATGTTTGGTTAATTAAGGCTCTAATCTATTCAAACCAAAACTGACTTGAGGCACATCAAATCCAAAAATCATTAAGATCAAACCATGGGAAGTATGATTTTCCTATTGTTGAAAGTATGACTTGGTCTCTGTAAAAACTGAAACTCTGTTACAGTGTTGACAAACTCTATAAATGACAATCCAAATTTCTTTCATACGACCTATGACTTAAGCCATGTTTTAAATATGATTAGTTGAAACTAAATCCAAAGGCTATATGATCCAAATCAATAAATGATTCTTAGCTTGTTCATAATCATACATTCACTATCATCATGTGCATATTGATTCTTATAATTAGGACATTGCCTTGTATTATAATGAGTAATAATTGGTTGGACCTAGTCATGGGTTCCTTGTAATTATGTTGGGATTACATTATCTCTATATGGACATTACATTGGCTCCTAGTTGGGACTTGTATATCTATAGAGGTATTGTAATTTCAACTAGTTAGAAGGAATTCATGATTATGCCAATTTCTTCATTACTTGATAAATGTAAGTTAGGAATTGGACATGATGTTTAGGAGTTGAGACTATATCTTGTCCATAGCATGTGAACTAACCCTTTGTTTTGTAGTGCTATTGAGGTATGATTTCCCAACTCTTCTCTAGTTTATTTATTTCTTGATTTTATTGATTTTTGACTCCATACGCGACACCCTAGATTAGGGTTTGCCTTATATGTATATATGTGTTAGAGACAATTTTTCTAGGTTCTCTCTATTTATTTGTATGCATTGCACGTTTCTTTTCGTGATTGGATCCCGGGTGAGTTCCTTTTTTACTTATTGCATATCATTTTGCTTGCTATTTGAAGTATGTGGTTTTGTATGCCATTTTATCATTAACAATCTTACACCCTTTCCAACATGCTTTTGTACTGTATATTTATATCCATGTATTAGTTGAGGGCATGCTTAGATTAATAATTTGATTAAAAAGGATGTTGAGTAGAGGCCTATCACGAGATTGGATGAGAGGGGTGTTTTAGTCCGCTGGGCTCCTTCCCCTCTCATTTCATAATCCCCAGACCTAGAAATCTCTGATTTCCAAGAGATCAGTTCGCTTTTAAAATGGTTTCTTAATTTTCCTTTAAAAAATTAAGTGGCGACTCGTATTTGAATTTGAAAAAGGTTAAAAATCGTGGTTAAACTGTGAGTATCCATAATCTGGAGACTCTGTTGGGGATCGAACCCAGAATCCCTGATTTCGCAAATAAGAATTTTTGATTCTGGGTTTACTCGAGGATTAGACTTGAAAGCATCCTTTTAATCGGATTATTTAATTTTTGTATGCCTGCTGCATTGCACTTGCATGTTTTGCTAGTTGATTGCGCGGAACTATGACATTGGAGGCTCGGGGCAACCCGGTCGGACAAGTTATCATGGTACTGTGTGATCACCCTTGATCTCGTACCATGTGTAGGTATATAAAGCATCCTATCGGATGTGTATCAAGGGTTCCTTATTTGACCAAAACCCAGCCTTTGCATGATAGCTTCCATAGAACCATTCAATCTTAGGAAATCAATTCTTGACTAGGATTATGTGCTAGGGAGTTTTGTATACCCGGAAGGGATTACTTGAGATGGTGACAATACTTGCTTGATGAAAGATGTGTAACCTCTTAATCACTTTTGAGCAATTCCTCTTCATATCCCGTGACATTTGAGAAGATGCCAAATCTTGATTGAAAGATTACACTTCTTATATCTTGTTAGCTAAGCATCATTGACCTTGTATGTGCCCGAATTCATGAAAAGTACGATAATAATCTGATCATGTGATCCTTCTACCCAATGAATTTTAAATCCATCTTTGAAAGCAAACAGATTTTTGCCATCTTTATTCCAAAGTTTTCAATCGCTCTGTCAAAAGTCTTTGGAGTTCACTTTTGATTAAAATTCCAAGTCAGCCCTTGTTGAGGTATATTTTTACATTTTCTTCTTCGAAGAAAGAACCCAAAATTTTTAGGAGTTGTTTTTGATTTCGCTAACTAAAGAAATGTTCTTACAAATGAATTCCAAAACAAAATTCTAACCCTATCACCTTTTGTTGAGAGATATTTTCACATCCCCATTTTTCAAAAACAAATCCAGAATGTTTGGGGATTGTTCTCAAAAGAATCATATCACCCAAAAAACACTTTCAAGTGAATTTCAAAATTTTCCAAAAATATCCAACCTTGGAAAAGTTAGCAAGGATCACAATGAAAGGAGAGGTTAGCGCACTTGACATAAGTAAGGATTATATGTGCTTATGTGCTTATGTGTTAGGACTAGGATTTCCTTTCTTTGGCATATAGAATAGGCACACACACACATACATTGCATCCGTGTGACATGTGAATCATTCATTCATGAAGGCATTTTGCAAATAATAAAGTCAATAAATAAAATGAAAAAGATAACAAAAAAAGAGAAGAAGAGTCATTATAAGAACAAGTTTGGGATCAAAATTGATTAAAAATAAAATGTGGCTGTAGATAAAATAGAATCTGCTTCAAACGCAATTTGGGTCAAAGATTCCATAGCAAGATTAGTAAGAAAAGAGGTCAAAATGGCACAAGAAGTGAATGCAAGAGAAATAGCAGAATTAAGGGCAATCATCGAACAATAAGCTGGGCAAATGAACCGAATGATGACCATGATGGAGATTATGGCACGACAACCACCGCTGGCTAAGCCATAAGTCTTCGATCCTCCTCTAGCTGCAAGGGAAGAAGATTGGTTTGATGACCTAGAGGTTCAAAGAGCTAATGTACCGCGAGTAGAGAAAGAGAGAACCGAGAAGGAAAAAGTTGAGATAGAAAGAATAACGGCTGAGAAGGTAGAGAAGCTTGAAAGGGTGGTCCGTAAAGCCCAGGGAGTTGACACCTATCTATTAGAACTAGAGAGATTATACGATGGGGTCTATGAAACACTGCCCGCTTGGTTCAAGATGCCAATATTCGATAAATATGATGGAATGAGGAACCCTCGAAGTGACGTCTGGATGTGCATTGGGCTTTCCATCCAAGTGGTTTAAGTACCACCATGATGGCTATCTTATTTTAGTAGACATTAACTGGGGCCACCTTGGCATGGTACCTCACACTCGAACTGATCAAAACCAGGGTTTGGGAAGAAGCATCAAGTTGTTTGTAGCACAATATGAGTATGATCAGGATTTGGACGTCACTGTTCGAGATTTGGAAACTACCAGGCAGGGAAGTAAGGAGTCCTTTGTTTAATACTTAAGTCAGTGGAGAAGCAAGGCAGTGAAGATGGTATAAAGGCCATCTGAGAAAGAGCAAATTAGGATGCTAATGAAGAACCTCGCCCGTCTATCAAGAAAATATAAGGTTTCAATCAATCAACACTTTCGTAGAAGTCTTCAATGTGGGAATAAGAATAGAGGATGCTATCCAAGAGGGAGTGATCAAGAAGGAATAGCCAGGAAGTAGATACAGGCAACCGAACTATAGATCAAGGAGAGGACATTCAAGAGGACATTCGGGAGGTCATTCTGGCCCCATCGATGTCAATGCATTGAGCGAGCCAGAGAGAAAATTTGATATAAGAAGGAGCTATCTAAGAAGAGGAAGAGACAAGCCATTGAGAAAATTCTCAGATTTGGGAGTATCACTGTCCACAACCCTTGACTGATTGGGGTGGCAAAAGAGCATCTTCGTTTATTGGAGCCATAACCAATGCCCAACCTGCTTCGTCCGAACTTCAAGACCGATTTGTATTACAAATTTCACCAAGAATAGGGGCATTCTACTGATCAATGTATAAGACTGAGGCACAAAATTCAAGACTTGGTACACAAAAAGATAATGTCTGAAACCCCTGCCAATCCGTCCAATGTCACCAGAAATCCATTGCCAAATCAGCATGCAGTGCCACCACCAGGTATTTATTGCTTAGAGTGTGAAGGGAAATTTTTCGATCCATTTAAATTGATCACCATGTTGGGTCACCCAAAGAAAACCTATCGATTACCAGAAGATATGATGATCTGCACTCTAGGTGGGTCATCATGAGAATGCAGAGGAAAGATGATAGAGGAAACTGCTGCTTTAGACTGGTGGGCACCCGAAATTGATAGTTCTATTTGGTATAAAGGGGATGATAGCCAAAGCATTGATCAGACAATGGAAGATCTATGATACGAGAGTGACAGTGATGAAGAAGAAAGTCTAGGAGTCACCAAAGTACAAGACAACTTGTGGATAAGGGAAGCATTAGTCATCTGACTCGATTAGGGAGGCATTTTAAACCACATGAGCTAGAAGAGGATCATCTGGGTCAAGAATTAGATAAGGGAAAGGGAAAATAAATGAAGAAGAGGAAGAGGACAGAGTATTGAAGCAAATGAAGAAGACGCAGGCCAATATCACAATTTGGGGGTTGTTGATCGCTCGAAGCGCCATAGGCAAGCAGTCTTAAATACCCTAAACCAATCAGATGTCTCTATTAACATCACCCTGGAGGACCTTCTAGGAATGATCAGTAGAACTCCGGCTCTTGCTATCATATTTACTTTAGATGATTTGCCTCCCGAAGGACCTGCTCACAATAAGCCATTACACGTAACTATTGAATGTTTGGGGTATTCACTGCCTGCCTGCCTTATTGACAATGAATCTGTACTAAATGTGTGTCCATTCTGAACGGCCAAGAAAATGGGCCTAGATGAGTCAACTTTTATACCATCCGAGCAGAAGGTGAGGGCATATGACAATACCCAAAGGGCAGTCATGGGAATTATTTTCCTTAGTCATGCCAGGGCTCCTAGAGAAGGAAGCTGAGTTTTAGATCATTAACATCACCGCCTCTTTTAATTTGTTATTGGGTAGGCCCTAGTTGGATAGCTTGGGTACAATTCCGTCAACAATCCATCAGAAGGTTAAATGCATTTGGGAAAACAAAATCTGTGATATCTTTGGGGATAGTTAGATTCACGTGAATGAAGCATCATCAAGCACCCCGATCTTAGAGGTACAGTTACAAGAGGAATAAACATCAACATGTTAGAGGATGGAAAGCCAAGGGAATTTCTACCGTTATATTTTGATCAATATGCAAGTCTTTTAGTGGTAGAAATCATGAGACAGATGTCTTTCTAGGGATTGGGTTTAGGTAAAAAGCATCAAGGTTTGTCAGAATTTCTAGATATTAAGATACAAACTCACACCCATGGATTGGGATACCGGCCATCAAGGCAAGAGTTAAAAGAAAAGAAGAAAGCAGCTGATGCACCACTGCAACCACATGCAAAAAGGCTCAATGGGTACTTCATCAGGGACGTAGAAAATTTCCCCTTCTATGGTTGTCTAGAGCCATGGATGGATCGAAAGGATAAATGCTTGAAGCCAGGGTTTGAGATCTTTTTCCCACATGAGGTCACTAATTATGAAGACCCGTACCTACAGGCGCCAGCAAAACCAATCACTGTAATGGATTGTATTTGTACACTAGATTGTTCAGCTATGAAGAATCTGTTGGTAGAAGGTAATGGGAAGACCGAAGAGGGGTAATCTTGAGAAGATCGTGAAGGGAGAAGTTGGGAAAGTTTAGATAGTAGAAGAGGTCAAGGAAAATAAATAGAGGAGGAGAAACCAAAAAATAAAGAGGGAACATAGATAGAGACAGGGAATCTACCGGATTGCAATACCGTGGAGCTCAAGAAAGGGGTTAATAAAGAATGAGTTTTTGAGTCTAGTGATAGGTATCCCCTTCCCCAGAGTCTGTAATGGACCAAATGAGATATCTTACTATTTCAATGTCTGTTGTAATCACCCCAAAAAATGTTAATGAGAATATGACTAGTTCTGCCTACTTGACCGCGCATAATGAATGTGATACATGCAATGAATGTGATGAAATACTAGATGGATTGCAAAAGAAAATGGATCTGCATGCAAAATCACAGAGAGCACTTTAACGATTAATCTAGGAAATAAAAATAATCCACAAAATATTTTTATTGACTCCACACTTAGCAACGAGGAAAGCGAAGAGTTAATCAATCTATTAAATGAATTTAAAGATGTGTTTGCATGGTCTTATGATGATATGCCATGAATCGATCCAGAGATAGTCCAGCACCATATCCCTCTCTTCCCAAATTCAAAACCCATAAAACAAAAATTAAGGCAAATGAGGCCTGAATGGGCGCTTAAAGTAAAAGAGGAAGATGAAAAGCAATTGAGAGCTGGATTCTTGATTGTCACTGAGTACCCTGAATGGGTCACTAACATTGTGCCGGTTCCAAAGAAGGACGATCGTGTTAGGGACTACGTTGATTTCTAAGATTTAAACAAAACCATCCCTAAAGACGATTTCCCTTTACCCCATATCGACGTACTAGTTGATAATACTGCGAGACATGAACTTTTGTCTTTTATGGATGAATTTTTGGGGTATAATCAGATTCTCATGGCACCGGAGGATAGGGAGAAGACCACTTTCATCACGCCTTAGGGTACATATTGCTATAGGGTATTGCCATTTAGGCTAAAAAATGCGAGTGCAACTTACCAAAGGGCTGCCAGTACATTACTACATGACATGATTCATAACGAAGTAGAGGTATATGTGGATGACATGATCATTAAATCTAAAGAGAGAGGAGGCCATTTAGAAGCATTAAGGAAGTTTTTTCAAAAGGTTGAGAAAATTCAGGATGAGGTTAAACCTGCAGAAATGCACCTTTGGGGTTACCACTGGGAAGTTGCTAGGATTTCTTATCATGCAGAGGGGGTTTGAGGTGGACCCAACTAAGATAAAAGCCATAGTCGAAATGCAACCACCAAAGAGTGAGAAGGAGTTGAAGGGATTTTTGGGTAGGATACAATTCATTAGCCATTTTATATCAAAACTCACCATGACCTGTAACCCACTTTTCAAATTATTGAGGAAAGGAGAGAAGTTTGAATGGGATAGCCAATGCCAAAAAGCCTTTGAAAATATCAAAACCTACCTCCAAAATCCACCTGTCCTATTACCTCCCAAACCCAAAAAACCTTTATCACTATACCTGTCCATAATAAAAAATTCGATGGGGTGCATGTTGGCCCTGGAAGAAGAAAAGGGGCGTGTGGTGAAAGCTATCTATTATTAGAGCAAAAGGATGACTGGATATGAGCTGAACTATTCACCATTAAAGAAAGCCGGTTGGCCCTAGTGTGGTGTACCCGTCACCTCAAACATTATTTGTTAGCCTTTCCCGTAACCTTGATATCCTGAATGGATCCACTCAAGTACCTATTCGAGAAGCTCGCCCTAACCAGTAGGATTTCCCGATGGACCATGATGTTAGCCAAATTTGATATAAGATATGTTACCTCCAAATCTATCAAGGGGAGAGTCGTTGCTGAATATCTAGCTGACTTTACTGTAGAATTCGAGGAGAAATGAGAATTTAAGTTCCCAAATGAAGGAGTGATGGAAGTAAAAGAAGACCCGTGGAGGATGTACTTCGATGGAGCAGCTAATCAGATAGTATGTAGGGTAGGAATCATTCTCATATCACCTAGTGGAGCCCCCACCCCGCTAGCTATCAAGCTTAAGTATAATTCAACCAATAATACAGCGGAATATGAAGCATGTGTAATCGGAATAGAAGTAGCCCTGGCCTTAAAAGTTGAAAAGATTGAAATCTCTGGAGATTCTAATTTAATCATATCCCAAGTGCGAGGTGATTGGAGAGTAAAGCATGAGAAGGTGAGACATTACCATGAATATCTGGAAAGTTTAAAAGTCCAATTTAAGAGGATTTCATTCTATTACCTTCCCTGTGAGGAGAACCAACTAGCCGATTCCTTAGCAACCCTAGCCTCAATGATCCAAATCCCTGTAGGAGTTACCATGATCCCATTATCCATAGAAGAAAGAAGCTAGCCTTCATTTGAGATAATTGTAGCCATTGAAGAAAAGGGAGAGGGTGAAGTACCTTGGTATGTGGATGTTTGGAATTTTATTGAGAAAGAAGAATACCCCAAGGGAACTTCAGAGAAGGATAAAAAGATAATTCAAAGGTTTTCCACTCAATTTGTGACCTACACAAATAAGCTATGGAAAAAGTCTTATACGGGGTATAATCTAGAATGTCTGTATGGGAGGGAAGCTAAGAGAATGATGGAGGAAATACATGAGGGGGTTTGTGTACCCCACATGAATGGGCACATGTTAGCAAAGAAGATAATTTGACAAGGGTACTATTGGAGGACTTTGGATAGAGATTGTTGTGAGTATATCAGAAAATGCCACAAGTGTCAAATCCATGCAAATCTGATGTATGCCCCCGCCTTCCCAACTCTATAGCATGACCACCCCGTGGCCATTATCTGTGTAGGGTATTGATATTATTGGTGAAGTAGTTCTAAAGGCTTCAAATGGACCCTGATACATAATTGTAGCGATGATTACTTTACTAAGTGGGTAGAAGTAGAATCATATGAAAATTTAAAAGCTAAGGATGGGTGAGTTTTATTGAGAAGAATATAATTTACAGATATGGGGTTCCAAATGAGTTCATTTTTGGTCATGGTAGTCATTTCCAAGGAGAAGTCCTCCCACTCTTACAGAAGTATAAGATCACCCACCATCAGTCCTTCCCATATAGGCCTCAAACAAATGGAGCGGTAGAAGCAACAAAATAAGAATGTTAAGGTGATCCTGGGGAAAATGACAGATACATATAAGGATTGGCACGAGAAATTACTATTTACATTATGGGGATATCAGACTTCTGCAAGAACTTCAACGGATGCTACGCCGTATTCATTGGTTTATGGAATGGAAGTTGTCCTCCCGGCTGAAGTTGAAATACCCTTGCTTAGAGTTTTGGCAGAATGTGAAGTGACTGAATATGAATAGCTATGGGGAAGGTATGAAGAGCTAATGTTACTTGACGAGAAGAGGTTGGCAGCAATAAATCATACTTGGGGATATCAGAAGAGGATAGCTCGCGCTTTCAGCAAAAAGGTCTTCCTAAGGAAGCTTGCTGAGGGTGACCTGGTCCTCAAAGAACTTAAAGCACCCGTTTATGACCCTAAAGGAAAATTCAAACCTAACTGGGTTGGATCATATATCATTAAGACTCTCCTCTCCGGAGGGGCTGCCTATCTTATTGACCTAGATGGGGTTGAATTTAAACAGCCAATCAACCTCGATCACCTCAAAAAAATACTTTGCTTGAGACATTTTTCTTCAAAAAATTCCTACATTGATGAACTACACTTGACCTGATTCCCACTAGGGGATACTTAGGCAACACACTCGGTTTGGTCATTAATAAAATTGCCTAAAAGGTACTTTCCTCCAAACCATAGCCGAACTACTATGGACCTGATACCTACTCGAGGATAAGTAGATGAGCTTCCAAAGCCTTTGGTCCAATTAAAGCTAAACTCTTGACAAAACCCTATGTCTTGAGTTTCTCCATGCTAAACTAAGGGCAAACTCGCGTTTTTGCCCAAGACACAAGAAAGCCCCAAAACTAGGGGTAAACTTTGTTTGCTACCCGGAAACCCAGATATATGCCCTAAACCCATCTCTGGATCTATTGGCTATCAAGATGAGCATTGTGTGAAAATAAATAAGAACTCATGGTATAGATTGATTAAAGCTCTAAGCAAGACTCGAAGCAAGGTATTAAAGGTCAAGAAAATACATTAAAAGGAAAATTTTCATAACCTAAAGATAAGATTGAAAGAGTGCAACCTTTGATTTAACATGAATAGAACACTTTCTAAATACAAAGAAAATTCTTTTGAAAAAGTAATATCACATGCTAAAAGAGCGCAACAAGAGTAGACAGGGACTGTCAGAAAATTTGGAAAATACAAGCTTCCCCCTGTTTTTGGTTATTATGTCTAAAGTCTATCTATAAAGCCCGTCTCTCGACCAAGGTTCGGATCTCCATAAGGTACTCAGCGGTGGGTACAACAGAAGCAAGAACCCTCCGAAAGGAGGCAGCCGCCCTGTCATGCCAAGCCTCAGCCAAAATCCTTATAGTAGAAGGGTACAGGGCAGAACTCTTCAAAAAGTCCAGGGTAATATCCTCTGGGACATCCTGAAGAAGTCTGAACTAACGGACGACCCAGCTCGGAATATAAAAAGTGTTAGCATGTAAACTAGGTAGCCAAACGCCAGGTCGTCTAGGTAGCTGCACTGTGACAGAGCAATAAATCCATTGGGGGCAGATCCAATGGATGTCATCGTAGAAGAGACATTGTAGCCAAGAAAAACAATCATCAATTAAGTAAAATAGGCTACAAATCTCTAGACAGTCATAGGAGAGCTGCCTCCTAAGATGAGAAGGGCAAGCAAAGAGACCCAGGCACTCCAAAAGCCATATCTGCAGAATGTAAGGAGCCCCAGAAAGAAGCATAAATCCAGTAACATAAGCATGGTCTAGCCCCAGCAAGGTCTTTCCTAGGATGAGCATAACAGCACTCCTCATCTCTTGAAGACCACAGACGATGGGAAAAAGAATATCGACAGAGGACTAAAAAAGAAAATAGGAGAGCATGGCAATGGAAAGCGCATTGCGTCAGATGATCTGGTACCTTTTGTCATCAGGATCTCCAATGGAGGCATAAGTGGAAGAGAAGAGCTCGAAATCAATGTGCCGATCCTGGATAAAGGAACTAGCAGCCCTGCAAGAAATGTAAAGAAGGGTAGCCAGATCCTGCACGTACCCTGCATGTACTAGGGGAACTATCAAATCTGTAAAAGGGTCGGTGTGGAGGATAACACTGAACTCCTCAAACAGTGGGCAGATCTCTTAATACCTGAACCAAAAAACATAAAGTGTACGATCTCAACACCTAATAGCGGCTCGAAGCAAATCTTCATTCAAGGCCATCCGTTAGAAAGAGAAGAGATCAGTCAGTCGATGAGACTAAATTATGTCTATCAATACCAAAAAGGGTGTCCATCCATGGAAAAAGGATATGAGACCTAATAGGAGCCATGAGAGATAGGAATAGAATAGGAAATCTTGAAAGTTTCTAATGAAATAAGGGAAAAGGATCACTTAAATAAAGCTGGAAGACAGAACAACACTCATTGAGTGCCGCACCGGCATTTGCTGAGTACCGCATGACATTCAGTGAGTATTGGCTAGCTCCACTGAGTGCCAGTCAGATTCCAGGAAATTTCTGGTATAATCTATAATTCAATAAGCCCAAAGCCTATATGAGAAAAAATAAAAAAAACTATAGAAACATAAAATTGGCATTTTTTTAGGCACCATCGCCCGCACTATTCACCAATAAAACATGAGCAATAAAAGAAGAAACCTTCGCTTTTTCGAAAGCTGCTAAGATAACATCCGATATCATACATAAGCATAGAATATCAAAATTGGCTCAAAGGCTGCCATGCATACATATCATACCAAATCCAAATCCAAATCCATAAAAGAGAAAGGGAGAAGGCATGAATAAAAGTTTAAATATTTTTGTCCACGTAGGGACATCCTAAAATAAAAAAGAAGAAGATGGGTCATCCTCGTCTGTGATGGGGATTCCTTATGGGCACCTATCGAGCTGTTTGGCTCCCCCCAGCTCTACCATCACCTCCATCGCCATTGCTGTTTTTGCCTTGACTGCTGCCTCCAGCACCACCATGATACCCGCCGCATTGGCTCATCTGGAGCTCTTGAATTTGCCTTCTTAGAGCAGTGATCTCTTTTTCCTATGAAAGAAAGGATAAGAGATAGAAAAATGTAAAATCTTTAGAGTTCACGAACTCACTTTTGTAAATATGAATTCTTTTGAGTCGGATTCGCTTTTCTAAATATGAATTTTTTTGAGTCCTCAGACTCGCCTATTTAAATATAAATTCTTTTGGGCCTGTGAACTTCCTTTTGAAAATAAGGATTCATTTGGTGCACACATACATGAGCCCTAGCCTGAAGCTCCGCAGCTACTCTCGCTTCGTTAGCTTGAGGAAAGTTAAGTGACAGTCTCAAAAAAAGTCATAAAAATTAAAGAAATGAAGGAGGGTGAAGCAGATTTTTGAACTTACTCTCTATTCATGACCATGGATCCAATGTTAAACTGTGTGAGCACACGATAACCCCTCATCAGCATAATTTCTGGGAACAGTGTCATATTACAGAGGAATAGTCGGTACGCCCTGATTATACGAAGGTAGCTGGTATAGGGTCTCTTGGCTTATATGTACCAAGGGTACATTCCAGTTCCATTGGGTAAGAGATGGAGGATTAGCTGCTCCAGGGACGGGCTGCAAAAGAAATAGTTAAGTCTTAGTAGTCATTACTCAAGGCTAAGAGAAATTCTGAATAATGAAAAATGGAGTTGCCCGAGTGACTTCCATCAAAGGGAAGTTATGCATAAGTGAACCCATCCGAAAGCTAGCATATCCATCGGGGCCCTCTATATGATTCACAATGTCCTCCCTGCCCAAGGCTGTGATGAAGTCATCATGATCCAAGGTCCCAGTGCTTTTCATAGTGGGCGGAGGAACTAGTGGCACATAAAAAGCAAGAGCAACGAGGGATTGTCTCGTCACCCTCTCACCCAAGTACCACTCCCTGCAGGCCTCCCCAACCATCAAAATCCTTATCCTAGAGAAACCCGAGGAAGCCTGAAGCTTCGTGCTAGCCTCCAGAAGAGCCGTAGACCATGGATTCTATATCATATGCACATCCCGTAGGTTGGTGAGAAAATTTCTAAAACCAATGAAATCATGGGCCCCAACTTTCTAGCCCATTGCTCCCTTTCTCAATTTTAAGCCCTGTGGAAGTATGGAATTCTCATCCTCTTTAGTGCTCGGAGCTCTTATGTGAAGATACTCATAGGAACATATCTGTAAGGAAAGTATCAAAGGGTGAATCCAATGGTTGAAAGAAAATCTAAAAAAACAAAATAATAATAATGATGATAAAAATGAAATTCTACCTCCCAGGCCCTCTAGAATCCACCAGTAGAGGGGAAATTACCTCAAGATACATCGCTCATATGGCGATAGAGGGTGGCTAAACCCATTCCTCCCTAATTATATTGGTTTATGTGATCGATGTCCTCCAAGGATGCCAGGTAGACCAGATTGATCCTATCCCCCCTAGTGCTCATCAAAGAACAGCCCAACACGTACATAATGAATGCTCGGATCATCTGGTCATCAGCAAAGTCATGGTCCCTGAAGGTATCAAGAAACCATTTTGCTGGGACAATAGGATCCCCAGGGTGAGCTCCAAGGAGGTCGATAATCTGTTCATGTTGATTGCCAAGGTCGTCAAATCGAGCCACAGGGAGACCACCGAAAGGAATGCCGATGGTCATTGCAAAATCTAGTAGGGTCATCATCATCTCCTCGAATGGAAGATAGAAGGTATTCGTGGTGTCACACCATCGCTCCGTTAGGGCCTAGATTTGAGCCATGTCATTGGAGCTTTTCTCTAATAGTTGGACGAAAAGCCCAAAGCCCATAACATTAATTCCTTCTTTAACAGTGTCAGGAAGCTCCTTGTACCATCTATGTCCATGAGCCAAGCTTCCGTGGCCTTTAAGTGCTTCTTCGGCCACCTGAAAATGAGAGAGAGAGAGAGAGAGAGAGAGAGAGAGAGAGAGAGAGAGAGAGAGAGAGAAGATGAATAAATAAAAAATAAACAGGTTATAAAAGATAAGTGATGAGAGTAAAATAATAATGAAATCTGGAAGTAAATAGAAATGAATTTTTGAGTCCAAGTGACTCCATGTTTGTAAGAATGAATTTTTGAGTCTGAGTGACTCCATGTTTTGTAAATAAAAAATGAAATGAATTTTTGAGTCTGAACGACACCATGTTTTGTAAAAATGAGTTTTTTCGAGTCCAAACGACTCTATGTTTTGTAAAAAAATGAATTTTGAGTCTGAATGACTCCATATTTTGTAAAATACAAATTTCTGAGTCCGATTGACTCAATGTTTAGTAAAAGATGAATTTTTGAGTCCGAGTGACTCCATGTTTGTACAAAATAATTTCCAAGTTCGAGTGACTCTATGTTTTGTAAAATACAAATTTTTGAGTTCGAGTGACTCAATGTTTTGTAAAAGATGAATTTTGGAGTCCAAGTGACTCCATGTTTGTAAAAAAAATAAATTTCCAAGTCCAAATGACTACATGTTTTGTAAATTTCCATAGAATGACTTGATCGAGTCGAAATGACTCTGGTTTTGAAAATAAACAAAGAGATTTGTTTGAGTCGAGGTGACTCCCATTCTCGAAATAAAATCTGTTAGGGATTCGTTTGTTTGAGCCAATATGGTCCCCATTTTGAAAAGAAGAATAAATAATGAGAACTTATTCAAGCCAATGTGGCTCTGGCTTTCATAAGATAAAAATGAAAAGATCAATCAACTCAGTTGAATCAAAGTGCTCACCATAGCCTAAATGAGATCCTAACATCTAAAAATTCACTCAAAATCAACCTAAAGGGGCAGGGTGATTCACGGCGACAATAACTCAAAGAATTCTAGAAATTGCAAGACGCGCAAGGTCAAAGTCATATTCATGCATACATTAGGCATCATACATTGCATTGCATTTATCATCATAGAGAGCAAGAGAGTTTGGAGTTGTACCTCTTTGCGAAATGCCTGTGCTGAAAGGTGTGATCTGGGATTGTGACTAGGGGAAGACTTATATTTCTTCCTTGAAGGCCCATGGGAACCGGAACCACTGGCCATTTATGTGGATCTGCAAGAAAGTATGAAAATTCAAAATTATGCAAGGGATTTGAAGAAACACATATAGAGAATAACGAAAAAAGCTATGATTTCAACCATGGATCAAACAAAGATAGGATTTTGATGATAGAGGAGAGAACATACCTTGATTTGAAGGATTTGCGAGTTGAAAATCAAAGAAAGGAAAAAGAAATTTTTTTTTGGAGAGGAAAATCGTATGAGGGGAGGAAGAGAATAAGAAAGGAAAATGGAAATTTTGTTTTAAAACAAACTGCCAGACTCAGCGGCAGTCGACGAAAAGTTAGCAGCACTCACTGAGTGCCGCGCGGCATTTAGTGACTACTGCACCAGCACTCACTGAGTACCGCCGCATGATCACCAAGTGTCGCTGCGTGGGATAGTTGGCCTTCCCCCCAAACTTTTTCATAATCGCATTGGGGACCACCAAATTTTGCTTAAATACCCCTTAAAGTTTTCCTCGTTCTGAATAAACCCCCGACATTTGAAAGATAAGTTTTTAAGCCCTTCTCATAAGTTATATTGACTCTGGATTTTTGAATTTGAATTTAGTAGAGTCTATTTGATTCCCAGTTTTGAAAAGATGAAATTAAATGGGGTCTGATTGACTCAGGTTTTTGAAGAGTTGAATTGATTTGAGTCCGATTGACTCCCAATTTTGAAATTTTGAAAATTAAATTGACTAGAGTCTGATTGACTCCTGATTTTTGAATTTTTTTTAAAAAATTGATTCAAGTTCGAATGACTCTGACCTTGTAAAGTTGAAATGAATGGAGTCTAATCGACTCCTAATTTTTGGAAAATTGAGTTGATATGAGTCCGTTTGACTCCGATTTTTGGAAAATTGAATTAATTTGAGTCTGATTGACTCCTGATTTTGAAAAATTGAATTGATTTGAGTCTGATTGACTCCTGATTTTGAAAAATTGAGTTGATTTAAGTATGATTGACTCCTGATTTAAAATTTTGAATTGATTTGAGTCTTATTGACTCTTATTTTGAAAATTTGAATTAAAGATTGATTCCTGATTTTGGAAAATTGAATTCATTTGAGTCTGATTGACTCCTGATTTTGGAAAATTGAGTTGATTTGAGTCTGATTAACTCCTGATTTTGGAAAAATGAGTTGATTTGAGTCTGATTGACTCCTGATTTCAAAAATTGAATTGATTTGAGTCTGATTGACTCCTGATTTTGAAAAATCAAGTTGAATTGAGTCTGTTTGACTCCTAATCTTATGAATTTGAATTGAATTAAGCTAATTTGACTCTCAGAAACTAGAATGTAATAGATTTACATCCTTAGTCCTCGTAATAGATTTACGTTGACCTTTTTTCAGAATGTAATGGATTTACACTCTCAGTCCTCGCAACGGATTTGCGTTGGCCTATTTTGGGGGCATAGCAGATTATATCCTTGATCCTCGTAACGAATTTATGTTAACCTATTTTGGGAATGTAGTGGATTTGCATTCTCGATCCTCGTAACAGACTTATATTGGCCTGCTTAGGGGTGTAATGGATTTGCATCCTCGGTCCTTGTAATGGATTCATGTTGACCTATTTTGGGAATGTAATGGATTTGCATTCTCGGTCCTCGCAACAGATTTGCGTTGGCCTATTTTGGGGGTGTAACGGATTTACATCCTTGGCCCTTATAATGGATTTACATTCGCCTATTTTGGGAATGTAATAGATTTGCATTCTTGGTCCTCGCAATGGATTTGCATTGGCCTATTTGGAGGTATAACGGATTTGCATCCTCGGTCTTCTTAACGAATTTACGTTGACCTATTTTGGGAATGTAACAGATTTGCATTCTCGGTCCTCGCAACGGATATGCGTTGGCCTGCTTGGGGGTGTTACAGATTTGCATCCTCGGTCCTCGTAACAAATTTAAATTGACCTATATTGGGAATATAACAGATTTGCATTCTCAGTCCTCGCAACGGATTTGCGTTGGCCTATTTAGGGGTGTAACGGATTTGCATCCTCGGTCCTCGTAACGGATTTACGTTGACCTATTCTGAGAATGTAACGGATTTGCATTCTTGGTCCTCACAACAGATTTGTATTGGCCTATTTCCCAATTAGCTAGATCTTCTTGGTCATTGCAATAGATTTGCACTGACCAAATTATTTAGTTATACTTGGTCCTTGCAACAGATTTGCTTAGACTAGTCTCAGATAATTATCTTTGGTACTGTACTATGCATCACACATCATGTAGTAAATGCATGAAATAGGGCAAATATGATACTAGCATGGTCAGTTTCGTTTTATTTCATTTTTGAAAAAGCATTGCATGAGCATGTGCATCACAATAGGATAGGTGCATTCATCCGCATGATTCTTTGTACCTAAATGATGTCCTATGCCCGAACTATGTCTTGGTTTGATTCCCGTTGGGATACGTAGGCAGCTCATCATTGAGCACGACCAGCACCAAACCATCTAGGCATCCTGTTTTTGCAACGCACTTTGTTTTTACCTGAATCCGACAGTTCAGTCAAAGGCTTGTCTTCACACAGGCTTCAACATTCACTTATGATACGCATTGCTTCATAAGCTCTGTCGAAGAGGGGCAAATTGTAGACTCCCCAATTTTGACCAACTGTCAAATTCAAGGGATGATTACCTCTAAACCGATGATGATAATGTCCGATAGAATTCGAAGATTTCTTCTTAAATGATTCAAGCTCTTCAGAGTCTCGATAAAGTTTCCAAGGAAAAGACCGGATGTTCAGGGAAATTCAAGTATAAAATACGTATAAGAAAAAAAATAGTTTGGAAAATTTGATTTTGATATAAAATATAGAAAACAATTTGAAAAAAAATAAAAAGGAAGAAAAAGAATTTTAAATGAAAAGAAAACAAAAAATATAAATAAGTATATAATTATATATGTATATTTAATCTATATAAATATATATAAATAAAGAATAAAAAGGGAGAAGTCTGTTAGAAATGGCACGCGGTGAAGCCGGTAGCACTCGTTGAGTGCCACGCCAGTAGTCAGTGAGTGCCGCCCGCTGTAACAGACTGTTTTTTTTAATACGTATTGAATACCATGGCACATTGGTTTTTACCCCGAATTTACTAATTAACCACTTGAGATTGGTCTATATAAGGGGATGTTCATCTCCATTATAAGGAGGACAAGGATGAAATTTTTTTGGAGATATAGATAATTGAGAAGAATTGAGAGAATTTTTGAAGAAAACTCAAGAGTTTGAAGTAGAACTTGAAGATTTGGAAAATCTTCACCAAGAAACAAAGAAAAATCTAAGGATTTCTAGAAGTAATATTCTAATCTTGACTTAGTTTGTCTCTAATTCAATCACAATTCATCGAACTTAGGACTAGGGGTGATAACAAAAACCGAAAAACCGAAAACCGACCGAAATCGATTGTCCAAAAAACCGATTGGTTGGTTTATACAATGTATGTACAAGCTAAAACCGACCGAAAAACCGACCAAAACCGAAAAACCGACCAAAACCGAACCTATTGGTCGGTTTTAAAAACCACAAAAAACCGAAAAAACCGACCGCTAACACCCCTACTTAGGACCTTTTACACAATTTTTAAAAAGTCTCTTCCCACCTCATTTCATCACACCCCACTAGAATTGTGATTGAATTCTCATTTATTTTCATTGATTTGGATCTAAGTAGCTAAGGATTTGAGACAAAATAAGTTTCTAAAAAGTGTTTTGACTTTGATCATCAATTAAACTTTGATTTCATCTCTTTTTGTTTGTATTCTTCTCTTGGGATTCATGAGATCTTCAATATCTCATTTGAATCCCTTGAGTTTGATCCTTCAATTCCCTGTAAATTCATGATTCATATAGGAATTAAGGTTGATCATAGTTATATCCATACATAGTTAGTGGATCCAATTCCTGGTTTATGATTTGGGTCCTCTAACTTGAAGTCTTATGGAATCCTGTTCATATTCCATTGAGGTTCATATGGAATGGTCATATTTAGTCTCCAAGGATCATTAATTTGAGAGGAGAATTGAATAAAATAAGTCTACATTTCTCAAGGATCATCCACTTGGGAGAGGATTTAGGCTTGCCAATTTTCATGGCTTAGATGTTAACATTGCTGTAGTGAATTCATTAATCAACTGTGATATTTTTTTAATTAAATCATGATCAACTAGAATTGAATGAGGCCAATTGGAATATGTTCATAACCTAAAGATATACCACTGTAATTTTTGTTTTGGTGAGATTTCATAGTTAATATGGTTTGATCTTAGGATTCATGAACTAATTACTCTCTGTCCAAAATTTCCGAATAGTAAGTCAGTATTGGTTTGAATAGATCATTGCCTTAACCAAACATTTTTGAGTTCAAATAATTTTTTCTATAAAGTTAAATGTGTTAATGAGATCCCCTAAAAAGATTGAAGCAATTCAGATTTATTTACTATTTTTAGAAAATCATACAAAATCTCTACGCAGAGAGTTATTAGATTCTAAGTGATGTTTGGTTTTGGTCCGATTCCCAGAGATTGGACTATTTGATCTTTGATTTTCTTTTTGGGTTAGAAACTAGACTCATAGAGGCACATCATACCCAAAAATCATTAAGATCAAAGCATGGGAAGTATGATTTTTCTATTTTTGAAAGTTTGACTTGCTCTTTGTAATAACTGAAACTCTGTTACAGCTTTGATAAGCTTTATAAATGACAATCCAAATGTCTTTTATACGACCTATGACTTAAGCGAGGTTTTAAATACGATTAGTTGAACCTAAATCTAGAGGCTAAATGATCCAAATCAATAAATGATTCTTAGTTTGTTCATATTCATACATTTACTATCATTATATGCGTATTGATTCTTATAATTAGGACATTGCCTTATATTATAATGAGTCATAATTGGTTGAACGTAGTCATGCATTCCTTTGTAATTATGTTGGGATTACATCATCTATATATGGACATTACACTGGCTCCTAGTTGAGACTTGTATATTCTATAGAGGTGTTGTAATTTCAACTAGTTAGAAGGAATTCATGATTATGTCAATTTCTTCATTACTTGATAGATGTAAGTTAGGAATTGGACATAATGTTTGGGAGTTGAGACTATATCTTGTTTAAAGCATGTGAAATAACCCTTTGTTTTGTAGAGCTATTGAGGTATGATTTCCTGACTCTTCTCTAGTTTATTTATTTCTTGATTTTATTGATTTTTGACTCCATGTGTGACACCTTAGATTAGGGTTTTCCTTATGTGTGTATATGTGTTAGAGACCGTTTTCTAGGTTCTTTCTATTTATTTGAATGCATTGGACATTTCCTTTCACAACTGGATCCCGGGTGAGTTCCTTTTTGTTCCTTATTGTATATCATTTTGCTTGCTATTTGAAGTATGTGGTTTTGTATGCCATTTTATCGTTAGCAATCTTACACCCTTTCCAACATGCTTTTGTAATGTATATTTATATCCATGTATTAGTTGAGGGCATGCTTAGATTAATAATTCGATTAAAAAGGATGTTGAGTAGAGGCCTATCGCGAGATAGGATGAGAGGTGGTGTTTTAGTCTTCTGGGCTCTTTCCCTTCTCATTCTATAATCCTCGAACCTAGAAATCTCTGGTTTCCAAAAGAGCAGTTTGATTTTAAGATGGTTTTTTTAATTTTTCTTTAAAAATTAAGTGGCGACTCATATTTGAATTTGAAAAAGTTTAAAAACCGTGGTTAAACTGTAAATATCCACAACATGGGACTTTAATGTCTAGACAAACTTTGTGTGCTAAACGTCAAGGTTGACAGTCTACCCTAGAAGTATAAAGATATACAAGGACCTAAAAAGGAATTTTTGGTAGAAGGGTATGAAGAGAGATATCGCAGAACATGTATCAAAGTGTTTTACTTGCCAACAAGTCAAGGCTGAGCATCAAAAGCCATCAGGACTTTTACAACCACTATCGATACAAGGATGGAAGTAGAAGCACATCACTATGGACTTCGTTGTGGGTTTACCAAGGTCGCAACAGAACCATGACTCCATTTGGGTAGTTGTAGGCTGACTCACCAAGTCAACACATTTCATCGTATATAATATGTCCTATCCTATCGAGAAAATGAGCCAACTCTGCTTGCAACAGATTAAATGACTGCGCGGCGTGCTTGTCACTATTGTTTCCATCACAACTTGCGATTTACCCGGTGGATTTTGGGAAAGTATTCAAGCATTCATAGGGACATCGATGGCGCCAAAAATTGATGTTGTCAAAATCAAGATATAAAAGTATACTTTACTTTCTAGGGATTTGTAGTGTGGAAGTAAAGGTCGAACCCACAGAGATTGAAATACTACAGCGACTTAATTTTAAAACCTAACTTTAGTTAATTATGAAAACGGATTTTGATTTGATTTTAATTAAACTAATAACAATAAAAATAAATCTAAACTATGAAAGCAATTAAAAGTGTTTTTGTAAATATGTAAAGGGAACCTAGGATTGCAACTCCACCACTAGCTTCATAATAGGAATATTTATGCATTCAATTAGATTATTAGTTGGATGATAATGGAGAATTGTAGCTACAAGCCCAATTCCTCCGTCAAGAAAATAACTATGGTTCAAGCACCAACATAATCCATCTTCGGTTAGCACGAATTATCCCACACTAAACTAGGGTTGTGGTATAATCCGTCTAATCTAGGTATGGACTATTTGGATACTTGATAGTACAATTCAATTTAAGCACCATTACATGTAAACAATCTATACAAGCACAGCAAATATAGATCATTGAGCACATCACAGTCAAAATAGATCTAAGACAAGAATAAACTTTGAAAGTAATGATTTAATCAATAAAAGTACGATTTATTTATAAAAATCCTCTAAACATGTAATCATCATCCATACATAATAAAACTAAAATAAAAACATAAATAAAACCCTATTACTTGGCTAGGGTTTCATTGAAACCCTAGATCTAAGGTCTAGCTGTCCATGGAAGTGATAGATGGCAAGAGGTTGATGGAGGAGGCCATAGAAATCCTTGGTCTTCTTCTTCTTCTCCTTGCTTCCCTCCCTTCAATGGCTGAAAGTGTGGTTGTATATTGTGTGTATAATAATTGTCCAACCCTTTTAATTTAAGTAAAATAGGGTGTATATAGATTTACAACATGTTTTTGGAAGCTTTCCTAACCCGAATTGCACTGAAACTGCTGTATTTTGCAATCTGAACGTAATTAAGCAGTTTCGTTCGCGTAGGAATCATCAGTATACTGAAATACGCAAGTTCTATTTTTACACATGTCGCGCGAGCGGGCCGCGCGAGTGCGATGTTGGGAAGTCGCGCGAGCGGATCACGCGAGAGATTTCTGGGTTTTTGCGCGAGCGGGTCGCGCGCGCGAACTGGCTTTTTCAGCTTCTTGTTGCTTGCTTTTTCACCCTGTTTAGCTTGATATACTTGATTTCTTCCAAAACCTACCAGAAAATAGAAAACGAAGTAAAAATATACAAAAATAGGATAAAAAGGTACTAACAAACGCTCGTTAAGGCGTATAAATAGGATTTGTTCTCTCCCGATCAATGCTTATGCTTGCAATTGTGTGTGTGTGTGTAGTATGTATGTGTGTTTATGTAGGGAGAGCTCAATTAGTGAGCTGTGCAAGTTGCAAAACATATGATTGAATATAGATAACACTGCTATATGAGTTTGATTGATGCAGTCAATCAGCTCATAACAATAATTCAGTTGGTTCGTTTAATCAGTTTGGTTCAGTTAGTCCAGTTAGGTTGGTCCGGATGGTCTAAGAAAATACCCCAAATAAATATTAGGTACCAAAAATGTAAACAACGTGATTAATATTTTATTACTAGTTTTAATCCCAAATTATAGGGTAACTTAGGGGTGCAGTCTTAAGCATAATTAATTTAAATAAAATTACTAATAGTTACAAAATTAATGTCATGTAATTATAGTAAATCAATATAAGTATTTTTTATTTATGGAATTAATACTACAATTAAAAATAACACATAACAGCAAAGTAAAATGACATTGTATTAAAAACTAATAACACGAGTATTATTTAATAATTAGAATAATACCCCAACTAAAAATTGACAAATAGTAAATAAATAAAAACTGACATCTCTTATTTATTATTAGGGGTGCGAAAATACAGGTTGCTACATCACTCCCCCCTTAATAGAGATTTCGTCCCGAAACCCAAGTTGGTTAGTCTTGAAACAACTCCGGGTACTTAGTTCTCATTTCTGATTCTAATTCCCAAGACGCTTCATCCTCATCGTGATAATTCCACTGGATTTCACTAGAGGAATATCCTTGTTCCTCAACTTCTACATACTGTGATCCAGAATACGTACAGGTCTCTCTCTATAGGTGACATTCTCATGGATCTCAATGTCGTTGAAATCAATAGCGTGTGAAGGGTCTCCCTTGTATTCCCTCAACATACTGATATGAAAGACATTATGTACCCCAGACATCTTGGGCGGCAACATGAGTCGATAAGCTACATTTCCAACACGTTCCAATATCCCGAATGGTCCAATGAAACGAGGTGATAACTTACCCCTTTTTTGACCAAATCGAACTACTCCACGAATTGGTGAAACTTTCAAAAGTACGTGATCTCTGACAGCGAACTCCTTATCCTTCCTATGCTTATCGGTGTAGCTCTTCTGTCTACTCTGTGCGGCACGCATCACCTCTTTTAGAACGGTAATCTTCTCGTTGGTTTCTCTAACCAAGTTTGGTCCTAACAGTTCTTTACCTCCAATCTCTACCCAACAAAGCGAGGATCGACACGGTCATCCATACAATGCTTCGAATGGAGCCATTCCTATGCTTGAATGGTAACTATTGTTGTAAGAAAATTCGATCAACGAAAGGTGTGTTTACCATGAACTTTCAAAGTCTATAACATATGCTCTGAGCATATCCTCCATAACCTGATTGGTGCGTTCAGTCTGTCCATCAGTCTGTGGATGAAATGTAGTACTTAAACTTAATGAAGTTCCCAAAGCATCTTGAAGACTTTCCCAGAATCCTGAAGTAAACCGCGAATCGCGATCTGATACGATAGACACTGGTACTCTATGCAGTCGTACAACTTGTTGAATGTACATTCTACTCATCTTCTCCACTAGATAAGTCATGCTATAAGTGATAAAGTGGGTAGACTTCGTCAAACGATCCACAATTACCCAAATAGCATAGTGGTGTTGTTGTGTTTGGGGCAATCCAACTATAAAATCCATTATGATGTGTTCCCACTTCCAACCTGGAATAGGTAGGGGTTGCAGAAGTCCCATGGTCTTTGATGTTCGGCTTTCACTTGTTGACAAGTCAAACACTTAGACACAAACTCGACTATGTCCCTCTTCATTCCTTTCCACAAGAAATTTCTCTTCAGATCCTTATACATTTTAGTCCCTCCTGGATGAATCGTCAATCTAGACCTGTGTGCTTCTTCGAGAATATCCTTCCTTAGGCCATCTATGTTAGTCACACATAATCTATTTCTGCACCGAAGTGCTCCATCAGCCCCAACTTTCCATTCCTTTGGGTCCTTTGCTGACATTTTCTGAAACCATAGTTGAAGATCGGCGTCTTTCTGTTGTGCTTCCAAAATACGGTTTATGAGTGTTGGTTGCACTACAAGACATCCAAAGTGTTGTCCTTCCTTTTCTATAGAAACCTGAACATCGAATTCAGCGATCGTTTCTAGAGCTTTCCATTCTCTAACCATGAGAGATGCAACTATACCACGAGGTTTCCGACTTAAGGTGTCTGCGACTACATTAGCTTTTCCAGGGTGGTACTCTAACGTAAAGTCATAGTCCTTAATCAATTCCATCCATCGACGTTACCTCATATTCAACTCTTTCTGAGTAAACAAATATTTCAGACTCTTGTGATCGGAGAATAAATCAAACTTCTCTCCATATAGATAGTGTCTCCAGATCTTGAGAAAAAACATTATTGCTACCAATTCTAGATCGTGAGTTAGGTAGTTCAATTCATTCGTCTTCAACTACCTTGAACCATAAGCAATAACCTTGCCATCTTGCATAAGCACACATCCCAATCCTTGATATGATGCATCACTAAAAATAGAGAATTTCTCACCATCTCTTGGTATTGCTAATACTGGTGCTGTAGTGAGTCTTGCTTTCAATTCTTGAAAAGCCTGCTCATGCTTATCATTCCATTCGAACTTCAGATCCTTCTTAGTCAAACTAGTCAGAGGAGTTGCTATCTTCGAAAATCCTTCTACGAATCTTCAATTAAAACCCGCGAGTCCAAGAAAACTTTTGACTTCTGTAGGATTGGTTGGTCGAGTCCAATTTGAAACAACATCAGTCTTTGATGAATCTACAATGATTCCTTATTGTGAGACCACATGCCCTAGAAATTTCACCTCTTGTAGCCAAAACTCACACTTACTGAACTTCGCATATAAGTGATGACTCTGAAGTGTCAGCATGGTGATTCGCAAGTGTTGTTCATGTTCCTCCTTGGTCTTTGAATAGATCAAGATGTCATCAATGAAGACAATGATGAATTGATCCAAGCTAGTAAGACCTGAACACTCTGTTCATCAGATCTATGAACACTATCGGGGCATTAGTCAATCCAAACGACATTACTAAAAACTTATAGTGACTGTACCTTGTTCTGAAAGCTATCTTTGGTACATCCTCGGGTCGTACGAGTAACTGATGGTATCCTGATCATAGATCTATCTTGGAAAAGATCGTAGCTCCTTGTAATTGATCAAACAGATCGTCTATTCAAGGTAGATGATACTTGTTGTTGATGGTGACTTTGTTCAACTCTCTATAGTCAATGCACAGTCGAAGTGATTCGTCCTTCTTCTTTATGAATAACACTGGTGCTCCCCAGGGTGATGTACTTGGATGTATAAATCTCAGATCTTCAAGTTCTTGAACTTGTTTCTTTAGTTACAATATTTCTGTAGGAGTCATTCTGTAAGGTGCTTTGGATATTGGGATAGTGCCAGGCACTAGGTGAATGTAGAAATCAATCTCTCTCTTAGAGATATCCTGAAAAACATCCTCAAAGTCTCTGACTATGGGTATCGATGAGATAACCACATCTGTACTAACTGCCTTGATGTTAGCTAGATAATTGGCAAGGAACGTATCACTCATAGGGTTATACTAGAATTCAAAAGGTTGACCTCCAGGTACCGAAAAAGTAATACTCTTCTTAACACAGTCCAACTTAGCGTGATACTTAGTGAGCCAGTCGATTCCAAGTATCACATCAAATTCCTTCATTGCTAGGACAACCAAATTAGTTGGAAGATTCCGATTCTCTAGGTGTATAGGGAAATTCTTGCATACATGTTTTAGTGTGACAGTAGCCCCTAATGGTGAGACAACATTCAATGCTACGTCTAACTTTTGAGGTAATATACGTACATTCGGAAGAATTTTGGCAGCAATAAAAGAGTGTGTGGCACCCGTGTCAAATAAGACTTTCCCACGATGATTATAAAGTGTTAAAGTACCTTCCATGACTTGCTGCTCTAGCTGTTCTTCATATTTGGTTCCTCCATACCCAGCTTCATCATAGCCACCTTCTTCATATCCTGCGTCATCAGGAATGATTGTATTCAGCTGGGCCTGTCCTTGTTGACCATAGCTTCCTCCTTTGGGGGCACGACAACGTTGGCTGATGTGTACAGTCTTGCCACAATTATAGCACACCACCTCTTGACGACCATTACGCCTTGGTGCCTTACAATCTTGAGATATGTGACTGGGTATTCCACAATTAAAACAATTATTGGTACTCCCTCCTGCACCCAATTGTGGTTGAGTCTGATATGGAGCTGGACAAGGTTTTCGGTTCCCATCAAAAGTCCTCTTATGACCTTGATTCTGATATGGTTGTCTGTTCCCAAAATTGCCCTTCTACAAAGGGCGAAAGTCAAACTGCTTGCGGTTTGATCGCATGTCTCCTTCCAGCTCGGTGGCTAGTCCCACAAGAGATTCGAATGTCTTTTCCAAGTGCCCAATAGTTATACGACGAATAGGCGGTGCCAACCCTTGATTATACTTTTGGATTCTCTTCTCCTCCGTATCCACCATGTGTAGAGCAAATCTGGATAGCCTCTCGAACTGAGTGGTGTACTCTTGCACAGACTTGTTCCCTTAGACTAGGTCCATGAATTCTCTTTTGCGTTTGTGCCTTTCGGTTGTCGGGAAATACTTCTCCAAGAATTTCTTCCTGAAAGTAGTCCATGTCATGGCTTTGACAGCATCTTCTCCCATGGTGGCTTTGACAGCCTCCCACCAATCTGCAGCAGCATATGTCAACTGAAATGTTGCCAGTCTCTTCTTCTCCTGATTAGTACAATCCATTATTTCAAAGATATGATCCATCTACCTCAGCCATTGTTTGGCTTTCCATTGTTCAGCAGTGCCAGCAAATTGCTCTAGTCGCAAGGCACGGAACCTCTCCAATCGTTTATCCCCGGTTTGATGGACTGGGACTTCATTCCTCTGATTATTGCCATTCCTAATGTTGGAAGCATTTAGGTCTCCAATCCGTTGGATCCTCCGAACAAATGCCTCAAACATACCGGTCGGATCGGCCGCTGGTGGTGCTCCTTCAATCGCGTTGCGGTTTCTAGGACTCCTTCTTGCCATAGTTACAACTTAATTCCTAATAGTATAATAAGGTTAGTAATTAAGCTATATATAATAAGTAATACAAGTATCAATACGAGGTTTCAAAAATATTCTATATATATTTCTTGTAAGCAGTTACATATATCATGTCAGTTGAATGCTTCTATGTAGCTAAAAGATGAGATTTTTGGGACTAACAGTCCGATGTACAAAATGTGGGAGTCATTGCCTCGTATGCATTCTAATGCTAACTTATAATATCCGATAAGACAAAAAGTGGGACTACTTAGTCCAATATTTACAACATGCTTGCAAACATAATGCTAAACACGCCTACTAGGGGCCACGGGGCCTACGGCGCCAAACTCCAAAATGGTGCATCGGGTGATCAGTACTACTCTCAGCATCAGACACTAGAGGTGGAGCACCATCCATGTCCATGGGGTCTACGGGTAGCGCTGGGGGTGGCTCAGGTGCCTCAACGTCATGAAGCTCGAGCTCAAATCCGTCTAGGACTACCTCGACTCCTCCCAACTCCATAGGGGCAGCCATAGCAGCCTCGGGTATAGCTGCCACTGGAGCTACAGCTGGTAGTAGAGTAACCTGAAGTGATAGGTGCAACTGTACCATTTCCATCTCTACAGGTAGGTAGAGGTCAGGGGTAAGAATCCTTCTAATCATCTCCTCTGCTATCAGCCTATCGATCTGGGCCTGATAGAAGGCCTCTAATTGAACTTGGTGGAGGTCCACCATCCCCTCGGTGTGAATGGCTCTCCAAATACTGTTTTCCACGCTAACATTATCCTGGAACTGAATTAGGGTAAGATAGATCTCTAAGTCGTGTGGCGCTATCCCGCCTAGGCCAATCACATGTCCGCCAAAATCATCGAGTACGAGATATGGGTCCATGTTGATAACCTGACAAAAGCAAACTATCTTATATTAGGGCTAATCTTAATATATCTGGATGTCGGATCCTAAGTACGGAGGACACTCAACTACGCCTATCCTTTTGCTATCATAACATGTGTCTAGGCTTAAGCCTAATTATACAACCAAGGCTCTGAAACAAAAAATCCTGTCACGCCCCAGCGTAGCAAAATAAGGAAAAAATTTCATTTCCGTTTTAGGCCCGTAGGTCATGAAAGGTGATGGATCGCTTGTCCTGTACTTAGCTTAACATGTACCAGAAAAATAGAGTATATAAAAGCAATAGGGAAGATTATATTAAACATATAACAACTTCAAATATTACATAGGCTTAAGTTCAAATATCCTTAAGGCACAGACCGCCTTAATCAAATAAAAACATTATCCATATCCTTTATTACATTTTTATTAAATTAGAAAAGTAACGTTGCAGGCTCCTCGAGCTGGCATAATCATATTGCCCTGCATAACCATTTCCTAAACATTTTTTATGTCCAGGACAAAATAAAGTCACCAGCTAATGAAAGCCGAGCGAGTATAACGAACACACAAGTAATGTATGTAAAAGTACATTAACGGTTATTATAATGTTCGGTACCTTAGAGTGTGATAAATCCATTATTCCAATCATCGCATGATAACAATTAATAACAGTTTGAATAATGAATAATTAAGACTGTGCATGAACCATGAAATCATCTCATCTCACTGACTCTTTTATCTCGATCACAATCTCTTGACTCATTCGGTCCACCTAGAACCATCTGGCACAATGCCGTTAGTTTAGAAGGTCTGTCAATATGTCTGCCGTATTTAAGTTGGTCTCGATATACCTAGACATTCAAGGTTATAATAATATGTGGAATACTTTAATTAATCTACCGTATCTGAAGCGGCCTGGAATAATTTAAAGCTACCACCAGACTGACCTACCATATCAAAAGCAGCTTGGGCTCAGCCCTCTTAATTAATTTACCGTATCTGCAGCGGCCTGGAATAATTAAGGCTATCAAAAGACTTTGATTAACCTACAGTATCAAAAGCGGCCTGGGCTCAATCCTTCTTAATTAGCCTACCGTATCTCAAGCGGCCTGGGATAATTAAGGTTACTCGTCTCGAGACATTCTCACAACATATATGCTGACCACCCCTTTCTATACATACCATCTCGACTATGTAAATGAGTAATTTATTCTCTTCTTGTTTATATAGAGGTATTAGAGTTGGTGTACGACTTGTTCTTTCTTTACATATTTTCTTATAAAGGTATCAGAGCGGTTTCTTCTTGTCATTATTTATCGATTAAAACAACTTATCTAATTCTTGCTTTCAAAATCTATTTTCCTTTCTTTATTGACTGTTGGGTTTGTGCCCTCAAACCATTACTTTATGTATTAGACATTGACTTTTTAATATATGGATATCAGCTTTACATTTCATTATGTATGTTTCTTTCATGAGATGATTGTTTATTCCATAAGTATCATAGTAAGTATTTCGTGTGTGTATGAGATACATACAATGAGATACGAATTACTATTCTTTGATACTTAAAGCTTGTCACAGTGGATGATGAGACTGGATATCTCATCAGGTATACACTGTAGCATCATTAACTACCATTGGATGGAGTGATAAATCTCAATCACTAGAGTGTGACTCTTGGTTAATATGCTAGTGCTTATAGTGCATTGACGGACCTGAGTTTCCTATTGACGCTCAATGCTGTCAACAGTCAATAGGAACTCATAACTTGTATAAGGTATGTGTTCTCAATCTTGAGACGATTATGAACACAGACTGTGGATATGGCTGCTTTGACTTACCAATCAGTGAGGTCTATAAAAGATCAACACCTGGGTATCTTGGGTATGTCATATTCATAGGGTTGTGAACATATATTGTCAAGATAGAATCTACCCTCTGTTTCAGAGTAAGCATTCCCTTGAGAATGTCACCATGTCGATTACTGAGTACTGCAGTCTTGTTGATAAGAGTTATCAACATGTTTGGTAATCATGAGTAGTGAATGGGACTCAAGGAATACAAGAAGTAATCATGATTCAGGTTGACAGTAACAGTTATCCGACTACCTGAATATGATTACGAATGCTGACGGTAGAGGGACATTAGTACAACATACAAGTCTAGTTATCGCTTCGGATATGTTCTTTTGCGTTGGAGTTCAGTTATCGTTTTATAGTGGAGTAAACGTTAACTGACCAGTTGGTTAGTTTGCTGATCAAAGAGTTTGGTCATGGTAATTAATAAACTGGTCTGAGCCAACAATAAAGAGCCTAGGAGGTCCCACTCTTAGCTCCGCCAGGATGCTTGGAAAGATGCTTGAGGATGATGTCCAGACAGGTTCGATCGATCGAAGATATCTCGATCGATTGAAGTCTGCAGGTTCGATCGATCGAAGATGGTTCGATCGATCGAATGTTCGATCGATCGAAGGCACTTCGATCGCTCGAAGTCTAGGTCGGTTCTGGGAATCTATAAATAGGGCAGCTGCGTTCTGGAAAAAGTTGTTCGTCGTTTTGAACGTCAGAAGCTGCAGAAACTGTTTTGGAGTCCCAAAACCTTCTCTATCCTCTCCATTAGGGTTCCCACCAACCCTAGTCTTTCTGGCAGGCATCCGCAGGAGTCATAAGGGTGAAGATCATCTAATGGAGGCTGCTGGAAGTTGAAGATCAGAATTGGGTTCAAGACACTAAGGTATAACTCGTGTCCCCTCTTGTGCGCATCTGTAGAATTGACGAGTAGTAGATCCGGGCATGCCAATAAAGTTTCATAACTTGATTTTTCCGCTGCGCGTTTAAACTTTCCATTTAAACCTGTTTTTCCAACATTGACAAGGTACAATGTACTTTTAGAATCATTTAATTAACATCTCCGATCTACATTATCAAGTCACATATATGGCAACACGAAATTTCATCAAGGAATGCTTTAATACGCTTTTTCAGCTACCAGTACATAAGTGGGTCCACTTTGAAGCAATTCCCTCAAAAATGAGTTATAATTTTTGTAGGTCAATTACATATCAAAATAAAGGTCTCTGAGACCAGTTTCCAATGCTTTGAACGGTGCGCATTTTCGAGTTTTCTAGAGGGAGTTATGGCCATTTTACTAATAGTCGTCAGTGCTGAAAAGTCCCAGTCGATTAGAAAAAGTACCAATCGATTGGATGAAGTATCAATTGATTGGAAGGAGAGCCAATTGATTGGATGAAGTGTCAATCGATTAGATAAAGTCCCAATCGATTGGATCTGATGGCAATCGATTGCCACAGCGTCTTCTTCCTCCAGACGCTGTAAAAATGAGTTTTTCTTCCATTTTTTAATCTGGAACCAACCAGGTCATGTAATATACTGTTCTCTTCCTTTTTTCATGCAGATTATGAATATATAAGTTTTAGATCTCTATTATTACTGTATCTCTACTTATAGGTGAAAATCCAAGAGTCATCAAAATTTCGTTTTGACCGTATATCACAACTGTTACGAATTAAGGCCTAAGATTTGAAATGGAGCTTACTGGGACTATAATCTTTCATTTCCAATTTACGGAATTGAATTTTGTTGAGTTTTACGGTACCGCTAATTTTGGACCTCCATAGCTATATATACATATATAGGCGTATACACATACTTTCGATACCCCCGGCTTGTTTGTAATGACAAATACTACATTATAAGTGGGTTCGAGAGACTCACAGTGTGCTAGATTGAGCTGTGTGACTTGCCGAAGAAAGCCAAAAATTTCGAAATCTAAGCTTAGAGCTCCAACAATGGCTATGGAGCTTACTGTGATGTTCTAGCTTCTATATTTCCTTCTTTCGTCCAATTTTCAGAATGTATAAGTGACTGAATGCTTGTAATTTGAGAGAGGAAGAGAGCAATAGAAAATGGGTGTGCATGAATGTATATATATATATATCCGAGAGAGTGTGTGTGTGTGTGTGAAATGCTTGTGCTTGCAATTGTGTGTGTGTGTGTGTGTGTGTAGTATGTATGTGTGTTTATGTACGGAGAGCCCAATCAGTGAGCTATGCAAGTTGCAAAACATATGAGTGAATATAGATAACACTGCTATATGAGTTTGATTGATGCAGTCAATCAGCTCATAACAATAATTCAGTTGGTTCGTTTAATCAATTTGGTTCAGTTAATCCAGTTAGGTTGGTCCGGGTAGTCTAAGAAAATACCCCAAATAAATATTAGGGACCAAAAATGTAAATAATGTGATTAATATTTTATTATTAGTTTTAATCCCAAATTATAGGATAACTTAGGGGTGCAGTCTTAAGCATAATTAATTTAAATAAAATTACTAACGGTCACAAAATTAATGTCATGTAATTATACTAAATCAACATAAGTATTTTTCATTTATGGAATTAATACTACAATTATAAATAACATATAACAGCAAAGTAAAATGGCATTGTATTAATAACTAATAACACGAGTATTATTTAATAATTAGAATAATACCCAAACTAAAAATTGACAAATAGTAAATAAATGAAAACTGACATCTCTTATTTATTATTAGGGGCGCGAAAATACAGGTTGCTATACTCACTGCTCTGACAAAGAAGGAGACCAAATTCGAATGGCAAGATAAGCACGAACATGCTTTTCAAGAGTTAAAAGAAAAATTAATTTCTGCGCCAGTGTTAGCTATTCCGAGAAGTGGAGAGAGATTTGTTATCAATAGCGAAGCTTCATATCAAGGTTTAGGGTGTGTGCTCATGCAAGAGGGGAGAGTGATTGCTTGTGGATCTAGGCAACTAAAGCCGCATGAGATGAACTACCCGACATACAATTTGGAGTTGGAAACTATTGTGTTTGCACTCAAGATATGGAGACACTATCTATTTGGAGAGCAGTTTAACTTGTTTTCTGATCATAAGATCCTGAAATATTTATTCTCACAAAAGGAGCTTAAGATGAGGCAGTGATGGTGAATGGAGTTGTTGAAAGACTATAACTTTACGTTGAAATAGCACCTTGGTAAGGCAAATGTAGTCGCAGACGCTTTGAGCCGAAAGCCTCACAACACAGTTGCTTCACTTATGATTAAAGAGTGGCAAGCTCTTGAGACAATGGCAGAGTTTGGAATTCAACCCGTTAAAGCAGTAGAAGGAAGGATTTTGGGATTCCTAGTAGTTCAAGCTATACTCGTCGACCAGATTGTAGAGGCTCCACAAAAAGATGTGAAACTACACCAGTGGTTCGACAAGATGATAGCCAAGGATCTAACTAATTAGAGTATTGGGAACAACAGAGGTTTCAGATTCAAGGACAGACTTGTGGTGCCATCCACAGATGAAATCAGGAAGGATATTTTGGAAGAAGTGCACAGATCAAGACTAACTGTACATTCTGGAGGGACAAAGATGTACAAAGATTTAAAGAGGACTTTCTAATGGGATGGCATAAATAAGAAAGTTGCCAAGTATGTATCAGAGTGCTTGACTTGTCAGCAAGTTAAGGCAGAACACTGGAAGCCTATGGGACTTTTGCAGCCATTGTCGATTCTACAACGGAAGTGGGAACACATCACAATGAATTTCGTGGTAGGATTGCCTCAATCTCAGCAGAACCATGATTCTATTTGGGTGATTGTGGATAGACTCACTAAGTTAGCTCATTTCATCGCTTACAATATGACCTATTCAGTGGAGAAATTGAGCCGATTGTATCTGTAGTAGATTATACGGCTGCATGGTGTGCCAATCACCATTGTGTCAAACAAAGATTCCTGATTCACAATAGAGTTTTGGGAAAGTTTTCAGACAGCTATGGGGCCTTCACTGAGATTGACTTCTGCGTTTCATCCTTAGACCAATGGGTAGATAGAGCGAATGAACCAAGTAATGGAACATATGTTCCCAGCTTGCATGCTAGACTTCAAAAGCTCGTGGGAGACTCATTTGCCATTGATAGAGTTTGCCTACAACAATAGCTACCATTCAAGTATAGGGATGGTGCCTTTCGAAGCGTTGTATGGAAGACCTTATAGATCACCATTGTGTTGGGTAGAAGTTGGAGATGGCAAGCTTCTAGGCCCAGATTTGGTTTGAGAAACCAATGAGAAGATTGTGATTGTTAGAGAGAATATGAAGGCAGCATAAGACCGACACAAGAGCTACACAAACTTATACCACAGAGATAAGGAATTTAGTGTGGGAAAGCGTGTCTTGCTCAAAGTATCTCTGATATGAGTTGTGGTAAGTTTAGACAGAAGAGAGGGAAGTTGTTACCTCGCTACATTGCACCGTTTGAGATCTTGGAACGTGTAGGCAAAGTTGCCTATAAACTAGCGTTACCACCAAAGATGTCGGGAGTCCATAATGTCTTTTACGTCAGTATGCTGAAAGAGTATCATCAAAGCGCTATGCCACATGTGATAGATTTTAGAGACATAGAAGTGAATGACAATGCATCATATCAAGAAAAACCAGTGCAGATTCTGGACAGAGAGATCAAGAAGCTGAAGAACTAGGAGATTCCGTTGGTAAAGGTTTTGTGGAATCACCACAACGTAGAGGAAGCTTCATGGGAGTTAGAGTCTGAGATGCGTATCAAGTATCCAGAGTTGTTTGACATGAGTTAGCACAGTTTTGGGGGACGAAATCCTTTTATAAGTGGTGGAGAGGTATAATACCCTTATTTTCTATTATCTGTAATATAATTTTTGAATATTTGTTATTAATATTTTCTATATATGTAAATGAAATTTTGAGTATGCTCGACATTCCATGTGTGTTCATGCATTTCATATCACAAATCCTTTAAAATAAATCAAAACCTTGTTTATTCAGCAAACCCGAGTGTTCAAGCTTAAAAAGTGTAAAAAGACTACTTTGCCCCTGGGCTTTGGAAAATCTATAAATACCACACCATTACGTCCATTTTTGTTTACAGAAATAGAGAGATATATAGTAGGTTCTGAGGGAGAGTTCTTGCTAGTTTTTACACAAACATGCATATTTTCACTTGCATGTCCTCATCCAAGCCTTTGATCATCATCCTAGTTGCATACTTGGGGTTCTCTCAAGTTCATTGAAGTTCCAAAGCTGAATCCTTGAAGTTTTCCTCAAGGTTTGGTAGTTTTAGCTCAAGAACATCATCAACATCATCATCTTTCTCAATATATCATCATCTATATAGCTTTTGATCTTTGTGAGTATTATAACTCATATACAATGTGTATATTTACATTTATAATCTGTAAAATTTGGAAACATGAGTTTGATTTAGCAAAATCAAGCTTTAGATCATCAAAATCTTCATCTATTCTTCAAGTTTACATAAATCACATGATCCATTTGATTTTAATCATTTTGTGAATGCTATAACTCATTTATAATGTGTATATGTTCATGAATGACCTGTTTTATAAGTTGCATGTGAGTATTGAGTTGAGATTTCAACGTGTGGTATCAAAATCATAGTTATATTTCAAGAGTAAAACAAACTGCTAGAAATTTACAAAACCTGACCGCTCGAGCCCAGAGCGCTCGAGTGGTGTGAGCGGTCGAGCCTGGAGCGCTCGAGTGGTTCGAGTGCTCGAGCATAGCTGTATTTTGGAAATTATTTTTTTTCTTATTGAATTATAAAATGAACTTTTCTGTGTATTACTATGAGCCTGTTTAGTTGAACCTGAGGTTGTTTATGATATATGATTGAGCTCGTCAAATCTAAAATTGTGAAATTGTACTTTGTGCTTATTTAGTAGTACTATTTGATAATTTTTAAAGAAAACGAACGATTCATTCTTTTATGTTGATCCTTCTAACATGCTAGTTCCATATTTTCTGTTGGATTATGATTGTAATCAATTCAAAGACAAACCCGGTCGAATCATTAATGATATAACAATTACGAATATGCAAAAAATGAACTTAAATGAATATGTGTGCTAACTGATGTATGAGGCATGGTCGTGTTGCATGATTGTGTTGCATGTTTAAGTTGGATGATCTCGTCGATTGTTCCACGTGTGGTTGCATATGGTCGTATGACCCTAATAGTCTTGTTGTCAGTTGTGTTGTGAGGAGTTGGAAGTTTGATTCATGTCGTGGTCTGCGTGTCATTGAGTTAGGGCCAATTGTGCACTAAGTGAGTTATTAGAGGGTCATTTGTGACTGTAAAATATATTAGAGGGTCATTTGTGGTCGTATAACAAATTAAAGGGTCATTTGTGTTCGTAAAACATATTAGAGGGCCAATTGTGGCCGTGAGAAGGTCAGATTGGGCATGTTGTCGTGTGTTGTATGTGATGGAAGCTAGTACCGTCTGTTCAGTGTTGTTGTGGTCGGGGGCATAAGCTAGTACTGTACCTGTAGTGGTTATTTAGTAACCATAAGAAAAAAAATAATATTTGTGTGAGTTTTTGCATAGTAAGAAAACTAATCATGCTATCGGTATGCTTAACATGTAAATGTAACAACCATCATAAACATCAATCATTTAGTTGCCAGAAAGTCAAGTACTCTAGCCACCACCCTCGGGTCTTTCCACCCCAGATCTTCTTCACTCTTTTGTCGCATATAGCTTATCTTTCAGTCTTGTAGGCATCACCGTCATTTTATTGTAGTTGTCACCACGCCCCACTCTTGAGGGTTTTTGTCCCTCATTATGGGATATAAAAATAGTGGCCACTACTTTGACTTCCTTTTGACCCACATAAGCATTTAAACAACTCAACATATAATCATGGAAAAAAATCACATTATTGACATTCTATTCCCAATTTCATAACATACATGGCTATATAAACATGAATTAAACCTACTAAGACTATGATTATCACATCAAATTAAATACTCAATTTTGGGATTAGAACACTCACCTCATTGATTCTTAGTCAACTATACTTTGAAAATCTCTAAATCTCGCAAATCCTAGCTCAAATCTTTCTCTAGAGTAATTCGTACATGAATTTGGAAAACCGTCTGTCACTGACACCCTAATTTTCCTATGAAAACATAAAAGAAAGGTATAGAAACATTTGTCTCACCTCCACGAGTCCGAATACGACTTTGGTTCACGAAACAGAGACAAACGATAAAGATATAGTGTCGCGAAGTTGTCGTAAGACCATCCATCACCTTCTCTTCTTCTTCTTGGCATCTCTCTCTCTTTCTCTCTCTCTCTCTCTATATATATATGTGCTGGAAAAAAATTATGAGAGGAAAAAAACATATTTTCCTTTGGTTAAATAAACATGAGACTCTTTAGTCATTTTCTCATTTACCTACCAAAGTTTTTTCCAAGTTTTATTATGAAACCCCCATGTAATTATATTAACTACCCAAATTTATAATTAGGTTTAGTCTATGTCTCGTATGGGTCCCAAATGTTGTCCCACATATTATATGAAGATTCTAATAAGCTTTCAAATTATGAATCATTTTCAAATACGCCCTCACATGGGTACCCAAACTAGTCCCCACTACCTGACATATGTTTACAACATAATATTAAACAACTTAACAAATGATCATTTAGGCATCTAAATGCAATTAATTGCAATCTCCATTATTTAGACTTTCACCAGGTCCTACTTTTATACCAATCCCACCTGACACGATACTTTCATCTGTATCCCCATCTGAACACCTTTTTACTGATGAGTTCATAACCCCACCTTAAATCTCTTGTGTTAATCTTACCAATTAACACATATTAGTATTAAAAATTCCTCTTTTCCGGGTACATGTATTACAATAAGGTACCTACAAACACCTTTTCTTATACCTTACTCTTTTAATTCTAGTATCTAAGTAGCCCAAAGCAAAGCTAGCCAAACCAATGCAAGCTTTTTGTCCAAATCAAGTGGGCTCAGCTATAAATACTTTATCTTCATTCTGCTCGATTAAGATCTATATGAATAGTTAAATTTAATAAATTCATATCTTATTTCCACTACAAAGTCTCAAGTCAGTTTAGGCCTACCCCTCCCCCTTGCATCTCCATTAACTATGATCCTAACACCCTTGCGCACTAGTGCATCTAACAGTCTTCGTTGAACATGACCAAACCATTTAGTCTATTCTCCCTCAACTTGTCTTCAATATGAGCCACCCCTAAGGTCTCTCTAATGTGCTCATTTGTAATCCTATCTTTCCTAGTCTTACCACAGATCCATCTTAGCATCCTCATCTCAGCTATACTCATTTTGCTAATGTGTTGTTTCTTAATTGCCCAACATTCTATCCTGGAAAGCATTGTTGGCCTGATAGATTTCTTATAAATTTTCCTTTCAATCTTGCTGGTATTTGGCAATCGCATAATATGCTAGAAGCACTCCTTTATTTGAGCCAGCCTACTTTGATTTTGTGGGTCAAGTCATCTCCAAGCTCTCCACCCTTATTGATCATCGAACCTAGTGAGGGAAAATGTTGCCTCTTTGGTGTCTGCTGGTTTTGGATCTTTAGTTCTTCACAATCTTTGCCTTTACTGTTGATGAAGTTAAATTGCATATATTCAATTTAGTCCTACTAATTTAAAGCCACTTTTTCTCAAGTGCTTCTCTCAAGGCCTCGAGTTTAGTATTAATTCCTCTTTTAGTCTCATCAACTAAGACAAATATCATCTGTGAACAACATGCACCATGGGACCTCATCTTTGATGTACCTTGTCAGTTCATCCATGATTAGGGCAAAAAGATAAAGACTCAAGGCCGACCATTGATGTAGTCCTACCATGATTGAGAATTCCCCTGCTTCTCCAACTGGTGATCTAATTGAAGTCAACATCATCATGTATATCCTTTATCATGTCAATGTAGCCCTTTGGCACACCCTTCTTCTCTAGAACCAACCATATTAAATCTCTGGGCACCCTATCATAAGTTTTCTCTAAATAAATGGACACCATATGTAGATTTCTTCTCTATTCTCTATACTTTTTTATTAATCTCCTTAATATGTGGATAACTTGGATACCATCTGGTCCTAAGGCCTTGCCTGGTTTCAACTTCTTTAGTGTAATTTCCACCTCAAACTTCCTTATAGTAATATGTATCCTATGTATAATATAGATATACATAGTGTTAAAAATAGGGCAAATGCATATCAGTATGGTTTGTAGACAGGGTTCTTGTGATGCACTGCACCACAACTTCGACCTTAATTTCCAATCACTTTTCCTCTTGAGTTCTCATGATTTTCTTTTCTTCTCTCTTTTCTTTTTTTACTTTTTCCACTTTAAGAGGAGAATAAGAGACAGTTTGACTACAATTTTTGGGGTTCATAAGAATTAATGGAGCTTCAAAAGCTAAAATGAAACTATTTAGTAAACTAAATTATGTGATTCAATTGCATAAAAAAAGTCAATTTCTAAATTTGTGATTGGTCAAAGTTGTTCATCGTGACTTTTGGCCAACAACTATTTTCTTTTTACCATTAAATCACAAAAGTAGAAGTTGTGTCAAACACCCTTTAACCTAATGGAAATAATAAATTTTTTGCAAAATAATCAACATCATACACCAACCATCATTTTAAAATCACCTTTATACCCTAACTTAACATTTAAGTTATTTATGACCACCCTTCCTTTCTCTACGTTTTCAAAGTTCAGAGCAAAAGGCTCAAGCAATATTATTTTGAATCTTGGAAGTGAAATTTTGTGAGGTATTTTTTCATGCCCCGGAGTATCCAAAATAGGGAAAAATTAAAATATTTCCTCTTTTGGTGCTGTAGACACGTGGCAAGTTAGAGATCGCCAGATTGTCCTAACATAAAAGAACCGAGAAATGATAAGCAGTAATAACAATAGTAATAGAGAACATTGGTGGTACTAAATATAATATTGTATTAAACATCAGAGTCTTAAGTTTCATACAACCACATAGAAGGGGGTAGAGAAGAGAGAAAACGTCTTACGCATTAAGCCTTATAGAAATAATACCGAGAAATAATAAGCAGTAATAACAATAGTAATAGAGAACATTGGTGGTACTAAATATAATATTGTATTAAACATCAGAGTCTTAAGTTTCATACAACCACATAGAAGGGGGTAGAGAAGAGAGAAAACGTCTTACGCATTAAGCCTTATAGAAATAAGTTTGGACACTACATGTCCCATAATATATAAATCGAAAAAAATATATATATTTCGACACCGCCGCCTAGCTTTCAAAGCCATATCCCTCTTTGGGATACTCCTCCTCTGGATATTCTGCCTATGTAAAATCCGAACATTTGATTGTCCAGGACATGAAAGTCATCAACTAACGAAAGCTGAGTGAATAACCCTACTGCACTTAAACAGGCTCAAAAAACATCTTTTTGTTAATCCGTTAAGAAATATTGAATCATTCTTTAGTAATTTTGAAATCATTATAATTAAATGCGCAATCTTATCATATCACGGAACTTTACTCGGGGTCGACAGACAATCAACATCATATTGAAAATACGACTAACTCAACTTCACCTTGGACTACAGGTCCAGTCTTTACAAACTCGACACTTTTGCATGCAATCTGGAACTAATGTCGTTGACCTGGAATATTGTCGCCTAAATGGCCGTTTTGTTACCTTCCTTGTCATTGTTTCCCCAATGGCCAATTACTTGACATAGCTGCCTAAATGGCGAATGGTAACCCCATCTTATTCATTCAGCCTTGGTTAACTTGTCATCGCTGCCCCAATGGCCAATTACTTGACATCGTCGCCCAAATGGCTGATTAACCATCAACAACTGGTCATGACAGTAATGATAACATACTAATACTCTTGCTACTAATGCCCCATTGACCTGAGTGACATCTGAATAACATTATTGGTCTCACGACTTCTTTTCTCAAATTGATTGCATGAATAAAGCACGAGAGCTGGACCGACTGACATGATCGTTTCGTTTACAACATTATTGCGACTTCCTTAAAATTGATTAGCATCTGTGGTACAAGTTGTTAAAGCACATATTAAATAATCAGAGTATTGTTGTTACACACATCACATTATGACTTACGGAATTTGCATACCTTACATGTATAAGAATTATAGGTCCGTTACGTCATTTACTATAGAAAACATGATCTTTCTAAAATAGTAGGCTCGATTGCTCCAAAGGCTCGAGTGCTCCAAACTCGACTGCTCGGGCTTACTCGTGCGCTAGCCTTCACGAATGCAGAAATTCTTTGTTCTTTTTATTACTCCCTCCGTCCCTTTTTTGAGTCCTATATTCCATTTTGGGATGTCCCAAAATTAGTGTCCACTTTCCTAAATTGGTATACAATTTTTACTTACTTTCCAAAACTATCTTTCCTTGAAATCTACACCAAGACAAAACTAAAAAAATTATTGTAATGATTAGGGGCAATTGTGGAAAGTAGGTGGAGATTCTTTTTATCCCCTTAATAAGTTGAGTTCCCAAAGATGGAGTAAAAAAAAAGGACGGAGGGAGTACAAAAGTAGTTCTTTTACTGAGGTACTAATAAATTAGCATATGGTACAACTTCAAGAAGCACAGAACTCACATGCACATATATATATATATATCAATTTAGCTCTAGGTATAACTATTGCAACTCATTGTACAACAACACATAGTGTAAACCTTCTTAGAATTAACATACATATACTCAAATTTTCCAATTTCTATTGAACTTGAGCGCTCAGACTGTGGGAGCACTTTGGGTTGGCCTGTTAAGCCACTCGAGCGCTCGAGTGTGCCCGAACACTCAAGTTCTCTGAAAATATAGCAGATTGGCAGTTTTATAATAGAATTTTAGTTGGATCCTTATGCGTTGTACATGCATGGACTTTGATCATGAATTAGACTTCAGAAAACATAATTATAAGTGAATAGGAGTACTCACTATGCTCTAGATGGTGCTAGATGATGAAATATGTGTCTGTGGACTTGATCAAGCTCCAATGCAACTTCAAGGTGTACTAGACTTCCAAACTCCTTCTTTCCTTCTTGGTTCTTCAAATCCTCGGCTCTAGAACTTCAATTGCAGGTGTATGTGTGTGTTTATATATTTAAGAGAGTATGGATGATGGATTTGAAGACATGTAAGTGTGTATGCATGAGTGTTTGTGTATAATGCTCAAGAATCTCTCTCACAAGCTCACTCTCAGCTCTCTGTTTATCCAAACGTAATAAATGTACAGAATGAACAAGCATTTGTAGAGTTTGAATTCTAAGGAGAAAAATAGTCATTTCACATAAAATACATCTCGAGCGCTCAGGAAATCTACAACGTGTGGACACATGGAATTATTTTTCCTTTTGTCTTGAAATTGATTTGAAAAAAGTCTATTAAAAATGGATACAGAGTTGCCACTTGGTCTTTAAGGAACCAAGAAACCTAATGACTCACCCAAATGGATAAAGGGCACCGGCCCTTCATAACCAAAGAACTTGGCTTGGAGTTTTGGTACGAGAGAGGAAGGAGCCTTTGTCACGACTAAAACACCCTCAACTCGTCCCGTCTCTCGATGTGCCTCAATTAGCATCCAAATAATCATCTTATATAATGTTTGGTTCGACAATTAATATTTATGATAGGTATATTAAATTGCATAAGAATCTTGAAATGGAAGATCAAAAGATAAGATATCATTTATAAGATCTAAGCCAAATATCACACAATGCAAAAGTGAAAGATCACACAAACAAACCTAGGAAAGATCATCTAATCACATATCAAGTAATCAAGTTTTCCTAATCTAAAGGGAACATGAATTGTTCTTGAAACAAATAATCAAAGAAATCAAAATATGCTTAGTAAGCTAGAATGATGCATGTTAATCTTTGAGAAAAGAAGACCTCTCAATCCCTGGGACGAATGAGAAAGGAAGATTAGATCGGGGGAAGCATGAACGTGTGATCAAGTTCATTCCTTATAATCATCTTAGATTAGGAGTCACAAAAACCCCAAATCTTGCATGGGTGTAATATATGATCCTAGAATGTGCAAGGGTTGTAGTGTGTTTTGTGTTCATGGATTTGCCAAAGTGATTTAAAAGTCTAAAATATGCATAAATGAATGAAGAATATCATTATAGGATGTGTAAAAATATAGTATGAACTGCTTCCTAAGAGATGAGCTAATTTGGAGTGCATGCAAACATCCAATCAAAGAATAACAGTTAAGACATGCTTACTGTGAATAGTGGACAGAACAGTGAGTTGATTTTGTAAAAATGGAAAAGTGGGGTTAGGAATGTTTTCAATTCATGCTTTTTCATGGAGATCATTCTTATTGTATCTAGAACACATGACAAAAAGTCAAATCACTATTGAAGTTACAGATTGAGAGAAATCATATAAAAAAGAGAGGTTACTCAGAAACAGAGTCCGTACTGTTGACAGAAATGTAGAAAAATCTTAAAAAATGAAAGCAAAATATTTGGAGGCCCATATTGTACATTAAGTTCCCTAAGACACTAAAGTGCAAGGTAAAAATGAGTTGGGACCACTCTCATTGTAAAAGTTTTCTGAAAAACAAGTTGAAAGTAAACCAAAGCTGCTGTGACAGAAAAATAGAATGTCTGGAAGGAATGTTTGAGTCAAAATGGGACAGTTCCAAATTTTCAAGTCAAACCAAAAATCATGGATGTTCTAAAATGAGTTAGGAAGACTTTTCAAGTGGTCTCATAGTCATCATTTGAGTATTGAACTCAGAATGTTATTTTAAAGTTGGATAACTCACTGTTTTGGAGATTTTTTTTTTTTTTAGAAAACAAGGTTTATTTCATGGAATCCAAATGTTGGGGTTTTAGAGGGGTTTTGAAATAGTGGTTTTAAAAGCACATTTCCAGCACTAAATGGAGATTAAAAACCACTTGGGATATCAACATCAAACTCATATTAAGAACCTCCAAGATTGTTGGAGAGCATTGCTTTTATTTTGGAAATAACTTCAAGAATACATAGGAATTATTTGAAGTTAGAGTCATCATCTATCAAACATGTTTTTGTGATCAAGAGTTACTATCCATAAGGATTCACTCACCTCAAATACCATGTCATCATCTAGATGGTGATGAACTACTAAGAAATCAAAGAAAAATAAAAAAAAGAAATGAGGTAAGAAGAGATGAACATATATGAACAAGCAAGTAAATAGCAATCAATAGTTGATAACCATTGAGATATTGGACTTGTAGCTTGGTATTTCACTCATATGTAATGACTTTGGACATGGAAGTAGCTTTCTATCTCATAAATGCTCACAAAAATGGTGGTTGGGTGTATTGAATGTGAAATAAAGAGGAGTAATGAAGTAAAAACAAGTTTGGGAACTCACTTTCTTGTTGAAAATCAAAGGAGGAAGCTCTCTTTCTCTCTATTGTAACCTTATCTCTACAACTTTCTCTCTATAACTTCTATAAACTTACATTTGCCACCCCCAAAATGAAGAGTCAAGGAGGGTTTATATAGGCCAATTTAGGGGAAGTTTGTGATTTAAAAAGTACTCCAATTGGTCACAAACATCTGTGAACATAAAACTATGTCGTTTTGGTTTTCAATTATTCAATTTGAGGCCAAAATACAAATTACAAAAATTGACCCATCAAGGGTTGAGTGCCGCCGCGGCAGTGGCTCAACAATGCTCCTAAGATGCCCAGAAAATTTTATTTAGGCCCCCAGAGGTTCTGGTATTCGCAAAAAGGCCCTATTTCATCCGAAATTTACAGAAAATGCATATGAACTCCACACTGAGGTTGTGATATACCGTTGGAAAGGTAATTGAGTCTATTTTTCATTTAAAAAAATATTTCAGAGTCGGGTCACTTTGAAAGGTTTGCGATATTCGCGATAAAAGTCGATTTGATCGCCTTTTTCACCTTCGAAAATCAATAAAAATTCATTCTAAATCCAGAAAGTATGTGTAATATACTATTGGAAAGCTATTGACTCTATCATCTATGAAAAATGTTTGAAAAATGATACGGTGCTCTGGTTTCAAGTCAACTCTAAGGTCAAATCGGTCAAACCTGGATCTCTAGGAAGTTCTAGGAACCCCTGGGAGCTCCCAAGAGCTGATGTTTTCAATCGATTTTATTTTAAAACTCATTTTCTTACTTTTCTTACGATGTAGCATGTTTCCAAACCTTTTGGTCCAAATCTGGGAGTGTTTGGGCTTTTAGCGGCATTTTGGTCATTTGAACCACTTTCTGAGTATTTTGAGAGATAGAACTAACTTCCAGGAGTCCTTTTTGAGTTTTTTCTATCATCATGAACTACCAAGCTATGGGTCTCCTACATCTGATAGCTGACAAATGGGGTGTCTATATAGCGCTCTGGACTCCTATTTCACAAATCTTTCCAAAGGTTAAAGGGTTCAAAGGTTCAAGTAACTAAACGTTCATAAGATTAAAGAGTAAATTTCTCTTTTTTTTTTTTTTTTTTTTTTTTTTTTTTTTTTTATACTTAGAGTAAAGTTCAATACATACGACTTACAAACTTACATTCTCCTATTCTATTACAGAAATACATAAGTAAATACATAAATGGAAGGAAATAACACATTTTTGCTCACCTCAAAATTGCTCACATTTGCTGACCCTCCTCTCTTATTGGCAAATGCAGTGGGACCCATGATTAAATGAGAATTAATTAATGGTATAAAGTAGTGGCCCGACTGCATTAGTCAATGAGAGATGAGGGTGAGCAAAAGATGAGCAATTTTAGGGTGAAGCTGCACTCTAGAAGGAAATGGACTGGTGTTACATATATGTTAGCTTCAGTAAGATGTTATCTTAGTACCTTCTCAAAATGATGTTATATTAGTAATGAACTTAATGTGATAAAATGAACACTTTTTTAGTTTTGAATTGAAAAATATATTTGACCAAAAAATTTTCAAAATTATAGACTGTTAACTTCTTCTTTTTTCTTGGAAAACTATAGACTATTAATTATTAATTGCTTCATGGACCACTTTAAGTCAATTTCCGGTATAGTCAGTCCACTTCTATGGTTAGAAGGAGAAGAGCTAACTTTTGTGCAAACTTTGATCGTCATTACTGTATACCTATACCAAGTTCTTGCTTCAAGTGTTTTTCTTGGTTCAATAATCCTCGATTCAAGTTTAGGACCCTGGTTAAGACCTTTTAAAAACTACGTGTAGAGAATCATATGCACACTAGCATATGGGTTGGGTATAGGTGACTTACCTAGCAAAATTAACCCAATAGATCGACATTATGGCGTTGTTATGAGCCCGATAAGAAACCCCACGAACTGCTGCTCCTTCCTCGGTTCTGTGTACTCTCTTGTACCTCGCATAGGTCATGAAGATCACTACTAGATCGGTCCTCGTATGTGTCACGCGCTAAATTCCAAGGCTCCAATGGTGACAGCCTAAAGAGAGAAAACATGAGAGAGAGAGAGAGAGAGAGAGAGAGAGGTGGTCGGCTGCTAGGGTGTGTAAGAGGTTAACCCTAGTTATGTGTGCCATATAAATAAATATAGGCACACACCTATAAAAGCCTTTGGGCTCAAAAATCCAAAGCCCATTGGATCTGATCTAATGTATGTGGGTGTTCCAATTACCTCCACAATATTTCTTACATCTCCCACTCACCCATATAGGGCTTGTTATTAAAACAATCTCTTGGAATAGAACTTCTCCTATCTTCGTACAGGGAAATAGAGCATACAACCTTATGAAAGAAAGTACAGTGACAGGAGTGTAATGCCAAGTCATCACCATTACCAGCAAGACACATCACTCGGAAGCTTCTCGTGTATGCCTTAGTCGGTTTAACCACACCGAACACAGTATTCTCAATCCCTCAGTGAAAAGAATTGCTGCACGACCTCAATGTAATGTACTCATAACAAATCAGTAAAAAAAATATGATTACCGCAGCCCTGCTAATGAGTCACAAAACATGGTGTGTTATTGAATGGTCTTCCCTGAGCCCACATGTCAATCTGACTAAATTGACTGCTTGCCCAGACATGCCCCATAGAACACAATCTTATCTTCATCCTAGGATAGCATGCTAAAGTAGTCATCAAGCGTCCTCTTCATGACATAGTCTCAAGTCGTGAAGGCAACCAGTTTGTAGGATAACCAATGTCTTGGATATACTACGTGGCTCACACAGCAATGAAGAGGAATCAATTCACTAATAGTTGATCGCAAAAAGCACATACAGTATGAAATGTATGCTATAGCGTTATTCCATAAAAATGGGCATCTCACTCTGTGTTTGAAAAAACAAGTAATGCCATACGAATCTTAGTCTAGTCATTACACAAAACATCCAACCTGAGTTTCCCAGCATAGTCGCTCGTCTTGGCGCTCGTCTAAAAAATCACATTCGGCTGTAAATAGGCTACATAAAGTTGTGGGATCTCTCTATGTTCAACCAAATATAAAGGTCTCATCTTAGCTCCATCGAAGGCGACATATAGAGATAACAAGGTTCATATCTAGCTCGCTGTTCTTACACTGCGTAGATATAAGTGTTCAAACTCGCTTTGTAAGCGCTATGGACACACATGTTCTAGCTTGCCGTCTAAGCGCTATGAACACAAATGTCTCATCTTGCTCGCCATCTAAGCGCCATGGACTCACATGTCCAAGTTCTCTATCTCAGTGCCAAGGTGAATCACCCGTGTGAGCAGGTCAATTCAAGCCCGATGATATATTAGAAATATGCATTCATTCCATTCATATGACAAATATATATATATATGTGTGTGTGTGTAGAAACCAACTAGTTTATTATTAACTAAAAAAAACTTGAATAATAATGTCAACACCACAATAAATGTCTAGGCACATCTCCACCTGAGGATTTGATGTGCTTCACGCAAGTTACATTTGATGTCCAGGCACATCAAATCCTCAGGTGGAGATGTGCCTCAAGACAACTTCCCATCACGCAAGTTACATTTCAAATATGACCAAATAAGAAATTTTTATGTGCTATAATGGCTTTTGAGATCTTTTGCATGTGCTATCACCATAGAAGAGCACAACTCCTCAACCAAAATAGCTTCTCGAATAGCTGGTAAGCATACCATATATTATGCTTCCATCGTGCACAGCATAAGGTAAGGTCCATAGTCCTACAAATATATCGCAAGATCCTCTTCACTATTCTCTAGTAGCAGGACCATGGTTGCTACGACAATGACTAATTAGACCAACCACATAGCAGACATCTGACCGAGTACACAACATAGCATACTTCAGATTCCCTATTACGGACACATATGGTAGACCGAACATTTGTTTCCTTTTCTCATTATTCTTAAGACATTGATCTAAGGTTAAGGTGGGTCCCTTTAAAAATGTCAATGGGTTTTTAGCTTTTCATGTGAAAACGTTCAAGAACCCCCAAAATATAGAGAAGCTTTTGAGAACGATCTCTCACAATCTAAACTCCCAACAGATAGTTAGCATCACCTATGTCCTCAATCTCAAACTGAGAGAACAACCACTCTCAAGTGGCGACAATGGAACTCATCTCATTTCCCAGCTAGAAGAATGTCATCAACATACAAAGAATTAGAACATTTTTCTTGGACCGTTTAATGTACACACATTGTACCACTACCTAGACGATTGCTAGCTTGAGATAATAAATAGAATGTTTAAGATGGCATACTTTTGTGCTCATTCTCTTTGGTCACAAAACTAACGGGGTGGTCTATATTGATCTCTTCATCTAGTTTTCCATTAAGAAAATAGTTTAAATATCCAATTGAAAAAGTTCTAAAACTAAATGTGTGACAATCGCTAGGATAAGGCGAATGGAGTCAGATCTCACCCTTTAGGAGAACATGTTTCCATGGTCTATACCCTCTCTAGGTATAAACTATCACCATAAGTCACTTGTCACTTGAACCATTTGCCTTGCGTTAGATGTTGAAAACACACTTGTCTTCAATAGCCTTATGCACAGGTGGAATATAAACTAACTCATAGACCTTATTTGCGTCCATAGAACTCGTCCCATCTGGCATAGCAACTATCCACTTAACTTTGCAGACAAAGAAAAATGCTTCATCAAAAGAAGCAGGCTCATCTTCATCCACTTATGCATACATTTGCACATATGAAAATGTCTTCCTCAATTTCAAAAATGGCTATATGGAACTTTTTCCTCATCACCTACGCTGTACTACCTAAGAATCTTGAGTGCCTAGTGGTGCACTCCCATTATCTGGTACACTCCTACTAACGTCTAGCGGTGTACTCCCACTCGGCTAGATCGGCTGAAAACTAGTACCATTTTTCAACGATTACTGGGTGTGGAATCTCAATCTCCCCACTCTCGCTTAAAGACGATATGATGTCTTCAACATCCTCCAACTCATAGAGGTCAAGATATCTCTTAGTATAACCAACCTGGGGAAGTCATTCTCAATATCATGTGATACCATTTCTATTATTCTTATACCCTTTTGTTCATTATATGTAACATAGCCTATCGAGATATTAGAATACCTTATAGAGATATGCTTCTAGCTCTCAGGCATAGTTTCTCGTACTTATGCGAGGAGGTATAGTGAACATAGCCTTCCTAAGCCCCACAGGCATAAATGCTCCAAAATGAGCCTTTCACCTTTCCATAGCTTATAAAGGGGTAGAGGAAGCTGATAAAGAAGAGGCACTCTAGTATATAGGCAGCAATCAAGAACACATCCACCCCCCACCTAAAAAAAACATTTGGGTTTTGACTCGTGCCGTCACAGTCCTAGCCATATCTAGGAGTGTCTTATTTCTTTTTTCTACAACACCGTATTGTTGTGAAGTTCCCGGAATAAGAAGTTGCATGTGTTTCCCCTTTTTCCTCACACAGTTCCCTGAACTGATTAGATAAGTGCTCATGATCCTTAGATCACACGAAATCATCCATAAAAGTGAGAAAATGAGAGGTGCCATGACGTGCCTCTACAACCTTAGGTCCACAAATATCTGAGTGAACTAGCTCTAATACTTGAGTAGCTTTAATAGCCTCTCTAAAAGGATCTCGGCATGCTTTGCCAACTAAGCAAGACTCACACATAAGTAGGTCAACCTTAGCGAGTGGGCCTAAAAGGGTTTCTCGAGCTAATCAAGTCGTCCTATCACATCTTATGCGTTCAAGTCCAATATGCCATGTCTCAGAATACATGAATAACAGGGAAAACTAGAAATAGTTAAAATAATTCTTAAGTAGTTATCCCTAGATAACCATGTCCTAGTAACACTACCACCCAAAAATATCCATCATATTACCACCGAATTGAAAGACGCCTTCAACTGTGCTCTTCCACCATGTTAGCCTTGGGTGCAAACTTACTAGCCCCACCCTGCCTCTTGGCAGGTTTCCCTTACGTTTAACCCCATTAGCCTTGCGCTTACTTCCATTTATGGAAGTTGTGATCAAGAGTGTAGCTATACGATTCGCCTTACCTTTTGGCACTCCATATTTGGCTCAACATGTTGGGAAATATCAAAAAACAAAAATTTTAACATTTTCGTTGTGGATCATGATTTGTTTTATGTGGACCTACAAACCAGGCATAAAATTAATCGTAGCCTGAAACTGCAGTTCACAAGTAAAGATGTTCCCAGTAATCTAATATCACGAATCATACCTGACATCGACCTTAGATGTCTAGTCATTGTGTTCTAGGAACGTTTCCTTGACTTTCCCAAACTTCATACTAGATGCTCAATCTAGCAGTGAATGTGCCATCGAAAACAAATTCAAGCTAATCCCACAATTCTTTGGCTATTGGTAAGTACTTATACTTCCCAATAAGATCATGATATATGGTGCTTATCACAAAACGCGTGCTGTGATCCTTCTCGAGCCAAGTGTTATAGGCTTTTAAGGTTATAACAATGTTGGACCGAATGCCAATTATTCAGTTGAATAGGTTGGACCATAGAATAAGTCCAAAGCCCATAAGCTCTAACTTATTCTGTAGGTGTGTTACTTTACAGTGCCATATTACAAAAATTAGTCCCTTTAAACTTGCTATCTCTGTAAAGATCAACAAAGTGTGATTTGAAAAAAAAAATTATTTGAGAACATACGCAAGGGATTGACATTATTATTTGCACATTTCTTAAAGTTTGTTTTCAAATCCAATTACAAATGAATTTTCCTCTTGTTACAATTTAATACCAAAAAATTGCTATTGCTCATTAATCAAATCTTAATTTTGTAAATCAAGAAAAATATTTTATAATTGATTTTTCTAAACAAACATCAATTAGATGGTATAAATACCTATCTAAGATCATTCACAAGATATAAAGTGCGCCATACAACAAAAATGCACATGGACCCCCCATGTAGTCTATTAAAAAATGAATAGATTAATCCATCACTCCATTTAAGAAGGAGGATTAAAGGTCTCGGGTCATCCAATAACAAACAACAGTAATTTAAACATGACCAACAATGCAATGAACCTCTAAAAATAATAAAATACAATGAACTAATTCATTGCTAAGCCCGGATATCTCCCATAAGCTAAGGGAAAATTTCAATGAAAAATCCTTAATTTTTCACTAATTTAGAAACAGTTTTAGGTTTTAAAACCAATTAATCAAGGGCTTTTTAATTAACAAATTAATTTAAAACCTCATGGAAAAAATATGGATAACTGAAAAACTAATATTCATTATAAGTACAAAAATTTCAAAATTTTATCAAGGCCCAAAAACATTTTGAATCAATTTAACAAAATAAATTGATCTAGCTAAACAAAATTAAAAACTAAATTCTCAAAAAAAAAAAAAAACGAGGAATTTGTTCTCCAAGGATTTTTCAGTGGTCTAATGTCTATTTTAGTTATTTTAAGCAACAAAAAATATGCTCATAAGGATCAATTTTATGGTCTAAAATACGAACAAAAATGAGATAATTTATAAAAGTTTTCTCAAGTCTCCAAACAGTGTCCAAAAATACCATTTATTAATTTCAAGAATTAACAACTTTATTTGTTATATTTTAAGCAATTAATATTTCATACTTAACACTATATATGCTCTAAAATATATCTCAAAGAGTAAGAAAATTCACTAAAAAAATTTCCTCAAGCTACCACTAGTGTGCTAAACACATTCTGTTAATTCCATGAACTAATAATCAATAAAAATATTTTAAGCAATTTAATACGTGTACAAAAATGCATAGTTATATGCTCTAAATTATTAATATGATTTAGACAATTTATCAAAATTAATCTATGGATCCCACAAAATTATACATGGTTACAAAAAAGTGTCCCTTATTTATTACAAAAATTAATAATGTATTTTGGCTATTTTAAGCAATTAAATAAATGTCCAAAAGCACAAATTATATGCTCTAAAATACTATAATACATGATAATTTGTCTCAAAAAAATAATTTATCTTAGAGTCCCTTACAGTCTACATAACACTAGAAAAAGTATAGGATTTTCTGAATATTTAAAATCAATAAAAATCTTGATTTAAATAAGAAACAAACTGTGGACACTCGGGATCGCTCATTCACATCTTTGTTTGAGATTTGAAATTGAGAAAGAAAAGAAAATGGTCTATTGAAAACAGATACAGAGTCGCCACTTGGTCTTTAAGGAACCAAGAAACCTAATTTTGACTCACCCAAATGGATAAAGGGCACCGACCCTTCATAACCAAAGAACTTGGCTCGGGGTTTTGGTACAAGAGAGGAAGCAGCCTTTGTCGTGACTAAAACACCCTCAACTCGCCCCGTCTTTCGACATGCCTCAATTAGCATCCAAATAATCATCTTATACTATGTATGGTTCGACAATTAATACTATGATAGTATATCACATCACATAAGAAACTTGAAATGGAAGATCTAAAGATAAAATATCATTCATAAGATCTAAGCCAAGTATCACACAATGCAAAGTGAAAGATCACACGAATAAACCTAGGAAAAATCGTCTAATCACATATCAAGTAATAAAGATTTCCTAATCTAAGGGGATATGAATTGTTCTTGAAACAAATAATCAAAGAAATCAAAATATGCTTAGCAAGCTAGTATGATGCATGTTATTCTTTGAGAAAAGAAGATCTCTCAATCCCTGGGACGGATGAGAAATGAGGATTAGATCGAGGGGAAGCATGAACATGTGATCATGATCATTCCTTATAATCTTCTTAGATTAGGAGTCACAAAAGCCCCAAATCTTTGCATGGATGCAATGTATGTATCTAGAATGTGCCAAGGTTGTAGTGTGCTTTGTGTTCATGGATTCCTAAAATGACTTAGAAGTATAGAATGTATATGAATGGATGAATGAAATCACCATGGGATATGTACAAATGTAGTATGAACTACTTCCTAAGACATGAACTAATTTGGAGTGCATGTAAGCATCAAATCAAAAGGGGGGAAGTAAAAATGTGCTTGCTGTGAATAGTGGACAGAACAGTAGCATGATCTTTTGGAAATTGAAAAGAGGGGTTAGGAATATTTTCAATGCATGATTTTTTATGGAGATCTTCCTTATTGTGTCTAGAAAACAACCCAAAAAGCCAATCTTTAATAACTATTACATATTGAGAGAAATCATATGAACAATGAAGGTTACCCGGAAACAGAGTTCATACTGTCGACTGAAATGTCAAAACATCTTAGAAAATGAAAACAATTGATCTAGAGGCCCATTTTATACAGAACATTCCCTACGACATTGAACTTCAAGGGAAAAATAAGTTAGGACCACTCGTTTTGGAAACGTTTTCTGTAAAACAAGTTGAAAGTAGACCAAGCTGCTGTGACAGCAAAAACAGAATATCTGGAGAGAATGTTTGGGTTCAAATGGACCATTTTCAAGTCAAACCAAAAATCATGGGTGTTCCCTAATGAGTTAGGAAGATTTTCCAAGTGGTCTTGCATCCATACATTGAGTATTGAGTTCTAGAGAAATCTTTGAACTCGGGTCACTCACTGTTTTGACTCACTGCTTTGAAGATTTTGGGAAAAACTTGAGTTTTCTTTCTTGAAATCAAAATGAGAGGGATTGAGAGGGGTTTTGAAATAGAAGTTTGGAAAGTATATTTTCAACATCAAATAGAGATTATAACCACTTGGAATATCAACATCAAACTCATCATCAAGAACCCCCAATATTATTGGAGAGATTCATTTTTATTTTGAACATAACTTCAAGGATACCTTGGAGGTATTGAAGTTATAATCATCATTTATCAAACATGTTTTTGAGGTCAAGAGCTACTATCCATAAGGATTCACTCACCTCAAACTTCATATCATCATTTAGAGGATGATGAACTAGTAAGTAAATAAAGAAAATCAAAAAGAAATGAGGTAAGAAGAGATGAACATAATATGAACAAGCAAGTAAATAACAATCATAGATGATGATCAATGTGATATTGGACTTGTAGCTTGGTGTTTCACTCATATGTGGTGACATTTGGACATGAAAGTAGCTTCCTAACTCAAAAATAATTCTTAGAGAAATGGTGATTGGGTGTATTGATGATGAAGTATATAGAAGAATGGTGGAGGAAAACAAGATTGGAACTCACTTTCTATAGAAAAATAGTAGGAGGAAGCTCCTTTCTCACTTCTAAATCTATCTCTATCTCTCTTTCTCTCTACAACTTCTATGGACTTTGCACTTGGCCCCCCCAAAATGCAGAGCAATGGGAGGTTTATATAGGCTAATTTGGGGGTGGTTTTGGGGTTTTAGAAGTACTCTCATTGGTCCAAAACAACTGAAAACATAAAACTACATCGTTTTGGTTTTTAATTAATCAAATTGGACCCCCAAAAGAAATTACAAAAACATACTATTCTGGAGGAGAGTGCCACGGCGGCACTGGGCCTGTGCCGCGGCGGCACTGCTCCTCCTTCATCCAGATAATGTTGTTTAGGCCCCCAGAGGTTCCAGTATTCGTGAAAAGGCCCTATTTCGTCTGAAATTCACAAAAAATGTATATGAACTCCAAATTGAGGTTGTGATATACCGTTGGAAAGTTAATGGAGTCTACTTTACATAAAAAATATATCGGGGATAGGTCACTTTGAAAAGTTTTGCGGTATTTGCGATAAAAGCCGATTTGATCGCCTTTTTCGCCTTCGAAAATTCATAATAAACTCGTTTTAAATCCAAAAATTATGTGCGATATACCGATGGAAAGCTATTGACCTCTAGTATCCATGAAAAATATTTGAAAATTGTTATGGCGCTCCTGTTCTAAAGTCAAATTTTGATCAAACTGGTCAAACTTGGGATTCCCGAGAAGTTTTGGAAACCTCTGGGAGCTCCTAGGAGATGACGTTTTCGCTCGATTTTCTTTTAAAACTCATTTTAATACTTTCCACATGATTTAGAATAATTCCGGCGAATTTGGACGTTCTCGGTCAAACTTGGTCAAACTTGGTCAAACCGTAGTCAAATCGGTCAACGGGGACTTTCCGGGAACTTCCGGGACTTCCGGGGCTCTCTGGGAGCCGACGATTTCATTTGATTTTACTTAAAAACTCATTTTTTTTACTTTTCTTACAACATAGCATGTTTCCAGAACTTTTGGACCAAATCTGGGAGTTTTCGGGCTTTCAGGGGCATTTTGGTCATTCTGAGCATTTTGAGAAATATAGCTAACTCATTGTGAACCACCAAGCTATGCGTCTCCTAAATCTGATAGCCAACAAAATGGGGTGTCTACACAAACTGGTGTGCCATTACATAATTCTTGTTTGGCCACTTATTAAAAAACTCACCAACGGTTTCAAAACTTGCCAAACGTGGCGCTGATGTCTCATAGTCTTAGGCGTCAAGACCAAAAACAGAGGCTTGTTTGGAAGCGATAAATGTTCACAACAAAAATCTTGCTATTAGGAATAAAATCATTATTTTCATTGCCAAACATGACATTATACTCTTTGCATGTGCATTGATCGGGAGAGAACAGATCCTAATCATATGCCTTAACTTGCGTTTGTTAGTACCTTTTTATCCTGTTTTTGTATATTTTTACTTTATTTTCTATTTTCTGACAGGTTTTGGAAGAAATCAAGTAAACCAGGCTAAATAGGGTGAAACAGCAAGCAAAAAGAAGCTGAAAAATCTACATCGCGCGTGCGACCTGCTCGCGCGGAAATCCAGAATATCGCTCGCGCGATCCGCTCGCGCGACTTCCCAACATCGCGCTAGCGCGGCCCGCTAGCGCGGCCAGCTCGCGTGATATGTGTAAAAATGGAACTTGCGTATTTCAGTATACTGATGATTCCTACGCAAAAGAAACTGCCTAATTACGCCCAGATTGCAAAATATAGCAGTTTTAGTGCAATTCGGGTTAGGAAAGGTTCCAAAACTTGTTGTAAATCTATATATACCCTATTTTACTTCAATTAAAGGGTTGGCAAATATTATACACATAATATACAACCATACTTTCAGCCATTGAAGGGAGGGAAGCAAGGAGAAGAAGAAGAAGACCAAGGATTTCCATGGCCTCCTCCATCAACCTCTTGCCGTTCATCAATTCTATGGACAACTAAACTCTAGATCTAGGGTTTCAATGAAACCCTAGCCAAGTAATAGGGTGTATTCTATGCTTTTCTTTTAGATTTATTATGTATGGATGATGATTACATGTTTAGAGGATTTTTATAAATAAATTGTACTTTTATTGATTAAATCATTACTTTCAAAGTTTATTCTTGTCTTAGATCTATTTTGACTGTGATGTGCTCAATGATCTATATTTGCTGTGCTTGTATGGATTGTTTACATGTAATGGTGCTTAAATTGAATTGTGCTATCAAGTATCCAAATAGTCCATGCCTAGATTAGACGGATTATACCACAACCCTAGTTTAGTGTGGGATAATTCGTGCTAACCGAAGATGGATTATGTTGGTGCTTGAACCATAGTTATTTTCTTGACGGAGGAATTGGGCTTGTAGTTACAATTCTCCATTATCATCTAACTTAATAGGCTAAAGTAATTCATAAATATTCCTATTATGAAGCTAGTGGTGGATTTGTAATCCTAGGTTCCTTTAAACATATTTATAAAAACACTTTTAAATCGCTTTCATAATTTAGATTTAATTTCATTAGTTTCATTAATATAATTAAAATTCAAATCAAAATCTCGTTTTCATAATTAATTAGATTTAGGTTTTAAAATTAAGAGTCGTAGTAATTCAATCTCTGTGGGTTCGACCTTTACTTTCACTACTACAAATCCTTAGAAAAGTAAAGTACACTTTTTATATCTTGATACTGACAACATCAATTTTTGGCGCCATTGCCGGGGATTGCAAATTACTATCTTTAGTTTTAGAATCTTAGTTTAGTTAATTCGTAAATATTAGATTAGGTTTTCTTTTCTTATTTTTTGTTTTATTTTGAGTTACTAACTTTTCTTTTTACTTTGTAGTTTCTCGAGTCGTCAAAATTCTAACATTTTCGGGAGGAATAGCTTAGCGCATCAAAGGAGCTTACGCGAAAAAATAAATTTTTTTAAAAATAAATTGCTTCTTTTGAAATTCGCTTTAAACCACTGTAAGTCAGGGCGCTGTGACGCACTATTTGCATTAGTTTAGGGTTAATTGCACTGCATTAGCTAGGAAACCCGGGGCGCTGGACTTGACGCGGTCATTACATTACAGGATAATATTCATGCATCATAGTAGTACTGTGTACTTGCTTGTTGTCTAATTTGTGTGATTATTTTTTAATTTGTTGAGTCAGTCCTAATTTTAATTTCTTTTCTTTTTAAGTTTATGTTTGGTATGCGTTCAAATAAACCTGAATTACATTCTATCGATCTTGAACTTGAACGTACTTTAAGAGTTAGTAAGTCCGCAACCCAAGCTTCTAGAGTTAGGTTGCAAGACAACGAATCAACGCCGATTCCGTCGTCGTTGTTTGAGGCTGAAATTCAAAGTACCCTTAAACGGTTAAGGAGAACTCGAACTTTTACAATCGAATCGATTAAAATGGCTGACGGAAACAATGGAAATAATATGAATAATCTTAATATACCGCCACCACCTCCGCTTAAAGATTACTTTATTCCTATGACTTATACGCCACAAACATGTATTGATTTACCGGAGGCGACGACATCTCACTTTGAGATAAAGTCGTCTACCATCTCGCTACTTCCATCTTTCCATGGCCGTCTAAATGAAGATCCATATCAACACTTAGGAGATTTTCAGGATATATGCTCTACTTTAAAAATTCAAAACTTAACTGATGATGAATTGAAATTGTGGCTCTTTCCATTCTCTTTAAAAGATAAAGCTAAATACTGGCTCCAATCTTTGGAGCCAAACACAATTAGAACTTGGGAAGCCTTACACACCGCATTTTTACAAAAGTTTTTCCCTATTATGCATACGAATCAGATAAGAAAATCCATAACAAACTTTGTGATGCAAGATGGGGAATCACTTTACGACACGTGGGAAAAATTTAAAGAATTATTACGCTCGTTTCCACATCATCAGGTTCCTAAGTGGCAATTGGTACAAGTCTTTTACGAGGGACTTATTCCCTCAGTCCGTAATACCGTCGACGCTGTTTGTGCGGGTACCTTCCTACACAAAAGCGCCGACGAGGCATGGAAATTTTTTGAAACATTAAGCGAGAATTCGATGCATCAAGCTGTGTCAGTACGTTCCGAGGGATATCATTCACAACCTAAGAGAGAGGTAAAGTTCGAGTCAAGTCAGTCAATTGGAATAAAAGAACTATTTAAAAAACTTGACCGACTTTTAACAATGAACCAAACGACAGCCTCACCCACTCACGAAATTTGTGCATTATGTTCTGATCCGTCACATTCTATCCTAGCATGTCCATCGGCGAGTCAATTTTCGGAATTCGTGGAGCAACACATTAATTTTATTCAACAATACCCATGAAATAATTATAATTCGACTACTAATAATCCGGACGCGCCATGGAGAAACCATCCTAATTTTTCATGGACAAATAATAATAATAATAATAATAATGAGATGAGTAATTTCCCTAACGCTTATAGACCTCAACAATGTCAATACCAACAACCCCCTCCTCCACCTCCACGTAATAATGCATTTGAGGAGAAGGTGTTGGCCTCACTTGAAAGTTTTGGTCCGGTGATCCAGTTAGTACATTCCCACACTCAGTCCATTGCAAAACTGGAGTCCCAAGTGGGACAAATAGTTAACACGCTAAATCGTTTAACCGAGAGTAAGTTGCCAAGTCAACCTATTCCGAACCCTAAGGGACAATACGAGGTGGGTGGTACGAGTGAGCAAGTGAACATTGTGTTAACTAGGACGAATACTTGAGAAGAAGAAGTTGTTGAGATTCCGAGGGAGGTTATGAGGGATGCAAACGTTAACTCGAATAAAGAGAGGGGTGAGGATGTGAATCAAAGTAGAAAAGAAAAAGAATCGGTCCATGTTATTCCAAAACTACCTTTTCCACCTAATGTTGAGGGACCGTCACATTTGTCTAAGAAAGGGTCAAAAGCTGAAGATATACTCGAGGTGTTTAAACAAGTTAAAATTAATATTCCATTCCTCGATGCTATAAAACAAATTCCCGCTTACGCTAAATGTCTTAAAGACCTATGCACTCAAAAACATAAATTGCGTAGTCATACTTCGAAAAAGGTCTTTCTCACGGAAAAAGTAAGTTCTATTTTCCAACACGCTACTCCGAAGTATAAACATCCAGGTACGCCTACAATTCATGTGTCATAGGTGACACTATCATCCATAGGGCTCTTCTTGACTTAGGAGCTAGTGTTAATCTCTTACCTTATCACGTTTATAAACAACCAGGTTTAGGTGAACTTAAACCTACGGCCGCTACTATTCAATTAGCGGATCGTTCCGTTAAAATACCTAGAGGAATCGTCAAAGATGTCTTAGTTAAAGTTGACAAATACTATTATCCTGTTGATTTCATGGTCCTTGATACTGAACCCGTACTAGATGCTAGGAAGCACACTCCTGTCATTCTAGCTCGTCCATTCTTAGCAACCGCTAACGCTCGTGTTAACTGTAGGACGGGGGTAATGAAAGTGTCATTTGGGAATATGAATTTAAAATTGAATGTTTTCAACGCTATTGATCAACCTCCTAAAGACAACGATTACCTATGTGAGGCGGAGAGTGAGGTACGACGAAATATTGAACCTAATATAGGAATAAATACGTGTGAGGAAAATATTATGGTTAGTGATAAGCGGACGAATTTGAATAATTTAGATCCTAATGATGAATTTACTCAAAAGGTGAAGAATCGATTTGAAACCGAAAATGATGAACCGTCAAATGAATTAATCCAAAGCAACATTATTTCTGCTTACCACCGAGCTCTTCCTGATATCCTTAGGGGTACACAGTCCGATTTACGGCCTCCATAAATCTTGAGCTAGAACGGTCTAGCTAAAGACGTAAAAGATAGCGCTTTTTGGGAGGCAACCCAAGCTTTAATTCGTTCGTTTCTTTGATTTTTGCATGTTTTTGGGTCGTTTTGGTCAGTTTTTGAGTTTTTTGAACAGGTTTAGGGGTCGGGGATAATTTATTTTGAACTTATATACATTTTTATACTAAAAAAGAGGAAAAGACCACAGTCGCGCGCGCGACCCATTCGCGCGACAGGTCGCTCGCGCGGTCCGCTCGCACGAGATTCCCCCATAGACAAAATATTTGAAGTTTTTTTTTTTATATATGTAGCCTCAGTATCACCTCGCGCCACAATTCGCGCGCGCAAGGGGATTCGCTCGAGCGGTTAGCTCGCGCAATTTGAGGACTTAGAAATTTTTCTTTTATAAAATGTAAAACATGCTTCTGCTTAAACTCGCGGAGGGATTCGCGAGCGCGAGGCTCGCTCGCGCGGCCCGCTCGCACGAGGTGGGGTTTTCCACTTTTTCTTGTTGTTCTTTTACCTTCTGTTTCCCACACCTGGTTAGTTATTTTCTTTTCTGTTTGTTCTTTTCTGTTCTTTTCATTTATGTTTGTCTTTGTTTAGATAGTTTTGTTTCTATTGTTTTCTTTTCATTACATTCTTTTACTTATAATTTGGTTTCTAATATTATAAAAAAAAAAAAAAAAACCTTATATATTAGCTTTTATTAGTTATTTGTTTTTTATTTTCTTTTGTTAAGTATTAACAGGTGAAATAGTACTCCGTTTGGAGTAATTGAACTTTGATTCCATATTATTGTATGTTCACCTGGTTTGTGTTTGCCGAGATCAAGGTAATATCGTTCATTTCTTACCTACTCTTCATTTTATTGTTTCATTGGGGACAATGAAAGGTTTAGGTTTGGGGGTATGCACACACATGCACATTATTATGCACTAATTTTAAAAAAAAAATTCGATACTTGTGCTTAAATAAACGATGATTACCGATATTTTTGCAATCTTGATTTGATACATCTTGTTAAATAACTTTGATTGTTATAGAATGATAAACAAGGAAATATGTGATTAAATATTTGCTGAAGTCATGATATGACGTTTTAAGTCATGTATTGTTTGAATCGTAGTTTTATATCATAGATTTGCACACAAACCTATGCACTGCACGTAGTCGCTTGAATGCATGTTTGATATGAACTATAATATGATTCGGATTTCTAGATAACACAAGGTGGAGACTAGACCCGGTGAGCTTTTGAGCCTATCTTTTCTTTATTGAGGGTTATAAATACATTGTGTTTGTCGAATTTCATTGAAATAGCGCATCTACTTGTTGTTTAGTCTCATTATTCTTGTCTTGGTTGATAGTCAAGTTAAAATATTTGTTACTATGTTAAATAATCTTCCGTCATAAATGTTGAAGAACCATATAACTATAAGACATGATTTTAGGCCTTCTTTGTTTAATGCCGACCGATAAATGATAAAATGTCCTTAGTTCGCCCCTTGAGCCGTTAAAATGCCATTTCTCTTTAATTACCATTATCCTGTTTTTGCTCCAATTTGGCCAACTTGGAGTTCACCCCTGAAAGATTGATCAACTTTTAGTGGTGTTAAGGCGATGTGTGATTGAGAAGAAAAAGAAGATAAGATGATGTTTGGGGTGGTTGCCTTGGTATTCAATAAATATTTGTTTCAAAAGCAACGAAAAGGAAAAGAATAAAAAAAAAAACAAAAAAAAGCAATGAAGAAAAAAAAAGAATAAGGTTGAAAAAAAAAGAAAAAGAAACAGAAGGAGAAAAAATTGAAAGGGATGAAAAGAAGAGAATAAGAAGATGAAAGTTGGTAGAAGAGATGAATGAAAGAAAGCGAACATGCCTTACAATGCCATTCTGAAAACTACCTAACGAATCCTTTCTATCTTTTCCATTGTCTGAGCCACATTACAACCTTTGAAAAGTCTTATTTGATCCTAGGAAACATGGTTCGGATTTGTAAACGATGGGAGGGGGATTAAAATATGGTAACGATTAATTTTTCTTGATTGATTGGCATCCTATCCATGAGACTACTGTTCTTTCGTGTCATGCGTCTTTTCCGAGTTATATGTGAGCGGTATCTTGCTTTGAAAATATATTTCCTTTACTCACATATTTTAGAAAAATTACACCTGTTTCTGAGTGTTTCATTTTAGAGTGTAATTAACATTGTGAGATTCGTAGTCGAAGCATAGATTGATGGTTATCCAAGTTATATTCCAAGTTCATGACATACGCGTGTTCATTTGACTACAACATCACACACGTGCACTTTTATGAGAAACTCTATTGATTTATACGATGCATGTGCTTGGAATTATTTTTCATGATTTAGGTGGATGTTTCATTATGTTTCTTTATGTTCGTTATTCTATTTCAAATCTTTGTTACATGATGAAGGTGTATTGAATATTATGTTCTTTGTTTTTAATAAAAGTTTTTAAATTAATAAATTAATAAAGATGGTTGTGGGTGACTTGTTGACGAGAACCCTCACGAGACTTCACTCGTCCGACTAGGGACACCTAGGGGTTTAAAAGGCTTGTTGCATATGCTAAATGCAATCGTGATCCATGCGAAAATGGAATAGATTTTTATTAGAAGTTTTATTTTTATTTTAGTTTTGCTCGAGAACTAGCAAAATGTAGGTTTGGGGGTGTGATCGGGAGAGAACAGATCCTAATTATTTTTATTTTTATTTTTATTTTAGAATATCGCTCGCGCGACTTCCCAACATCGCGCTCGCGCGGCCCGCTCGCTCGACATGTGTAAAAATGGAACTTGCGTATTTCAGTATACTGATGATTCCTACGCAAAAGAAACTGCCTAATTACGTCCAGATTGCAAAATATAGCAATTTTAGTGCAATTCGGGTTAGGAAAGCTTCCAAAACTTGTTGTAAATCTATATATACCCTATTTTACTTCAATTAAAGAGTTGGCAAATATTATACACACAATATACAACCATACTTTCAGCCATTGAAGGGAGGGAAGCAAGGAGGAGAAGAAGAAGACCAAGGATTTCCATGGCCTCCTCCATCAACCTCTTGCCGTTCATCAATTCTATGGACAACTAAACTCTAGATCTAGGGTTTCAATGAAACCCTAGCCAAGTAATAGGGTGTATTCTATGCTTTTCTTTTAGATTTATTATGTATGGATGATGATTACATGTTTAGAGGATTTTTATAAATAAATTGTACTTTTATTGATTAAATCATTACTTTCAAAGTTTATTCTTGTCTTAGATCTATTTTGACTGTGATGTGCTCAATGATCTATATTTGCTGTGCTTGTATGGATTGTTTACATGTAATGGTGCTTAAATTGAATTGTGCTATCAAGTATCCGAATAGTCCATGCCTAGATTAGACGGATTATTACCACAACCCTAGTTTAGTGTGGGATAATTCGTGCTAACCAAAGATGGATTATGTTGGTGCTTGAACCATAGTTATTTTCTTGACGGAGGAATTGGGCTTGTAGCTACAATTCTCCATTATCATCCAACTTAATAGGCTAAAGTAATTCATAAATATTCCTATTATGAAGCTAGTGGTGGATTTGTAATCCTAGGTTCCTTTAAACATATTTATAAAAACACTTTTAAATCGCTTTCATAATTTAGATTTAATTTCATTAGTTTCATTAATTTAATTAAAATTCAAATCAAAATCTCGTTTTCATAATTAATTAGATTTAGGTTTTAAAATTAAGAGTCGTAGTAATTCAATCTCTGGGTTTCGACCTTTACTTTCACGACTACAAATCCTTAGAAAAGTAAAGTACACTTTTTATATCTTGATACTGACAACATCATGCATACATGCGCCTCAAGAACTACGGGCACATCACTGTTCATCTTATATAATTTGGCGAAAATTATGGTTTTGCAATCCAGTTTTGCACAATGAAAACAGATCAAAACTGCCTTTTATACAAAGAGATTATATAGATATATATATATACATATATCAATATAAAAACATATCTAGGGTTTCAGTTTTCTCACTCATCGGAGATAACTAGTCAATGAAACTTCATGGAGAGACTCTAGGGAGCATAAAGAACACATCCACATAAAAAATTGGGACGAATATTTGAATTAGACCCACTTCAAATTCGTTTTTGGAATTTTTAAGCAAAAAAACTTCAAGCAAGCTTTAATGGAAGATTCGTTTGGGGCATATGATATAAGCGAATCAACAACCTAATGGCTCTGATACCAATGTAGAAAATCATATGCACACAAGCATATGGGTTGGGTATAGGTGACTTACTTAGCGAATTAACCCAACGGATCGATACCCGACAAGAAACCCCACGAACTGTAGCTCCTTCCTCGTTTCCATGTGCTCTCTTGTACCTCGCATAGGTCGTTAAGATCACTACTAGAGCGGTCCTCGTATGTGTTAGCACTAAATCCCAAGGCTCCAATGGTGACGACCTAGAGTGAGAAAACGTGAGAGAGAGAGAGAGAGAGAGAGAGAGAGAGAGAGAGAGAGAGGTGGCCGACTGTTAGGGTGTACAAGAGGTTGACCCTAGTTGTGTGCAATATACATATATATAGACACACACCTATAAAAGTCATAGGTCTCCAAAAGCCAAAGCCCATTGAACCGGGTCTAATATATGTGGGTGTACTAATTATTCACACAATATTTCTTACACACAAAAATTAGATTTTAATTATAAATCAACATAACAACATTTTCAGTCTTTCTACGTATCAATTGAAACATAAAAAAGAATAAAAGGGGGTTCTAAATTTTGATCTAAAATAATGTGAGTGAGAAAAGAAAAGTGAAATAAAAACTGTCACTAAATTTCAACATAAAATAATAAGAAAATTTAATTAAAGGTTTTTGAAAGTAACACTTTTAATAGAACAGTCCAGGCCAGCTTACTTTAATCCAAGAAGTCTATTCGCCGTAAAATAAATTGGTCAAAAGTCTAAATTTAAGTTAAAAACACATTTAATGACAGAATTACCCTTATTAGTTAGGTTAATGTGTTACGGTACAATTCTACCCCTCCTCTCTCCAAATTGCAGTCTCCAAATTGCATTCTCTTCCTATACTTTCTCTCTCTAAAAAAGTTCTCTCACATGTTTTCTCTGTCTACTAAGTTCACGACTTGAAGGGGGGTCTACAATGGAGGTGATCAAGCCAATAACAGAGTGAACATCAACAAATGTTCCAATTTGTAGACGAAGTGAGAGAGATCCTTAGAGTATATAAAAAAAATAGAGGGATTGTCGTTGTGGTTGAATAGATCCTTCAATTTCGCGCAAAGATGCTGCCAGGATTTGAAAAGTCATGGAATGTTTATATATTAGATGTTTGCAATGAATTAAAGTTGTGATTTAATAGAGTTATGTACATAGAACATGGATAGGAGGAAATATATTTTTCCACTATTCTTTGAAATGGTATCTAATGTTGTTGCTTGCTCTATTTTACGTGCACATACATACTTGTCTGTATATGTGTAGGAAAACATTTTTTATAAAATAAAAAAGTAAAAGTAAAAATAAAAATATTTAAATAAATTTAAAAGATAGTATTTTGCATTGTGTGTTTGATAACTTTAGAACTTTTTTCACTACCATCAAGAGTAAAATGTATTAAAGGACAGTGAAATGAGTTAAAAGAAAGCCAATGTTATTGCAATTATAGATAATATATATATATGTATGTATGCATATTTGTTTATTTTAAACAATGACATAAAAACAATATCGTATCACTGTCTATACCATAGTGACATGTTACTATCCTTGAAAAAAAATATATTTTTATGATATATTACTCTCTTTAACTTGTGCAGTATTGTAAAGGCAGTAACATGTATAATTTGGTCATAATTTTATAATTTTTTGTGACAATGACATGTTACTGTCCTTGCAAAAATGTTTTTATTTAATGATATTGTCACACCCCGATTTTTGGACAACCAAATATTTAATCCAGAGCATGTATCCAGACTAATATTCAATTTTCAAAACACCGAGAGTGACACCCTCACACAGGCTAATAGATAATTTATTTGAAAATGAAATTTAATAATCATTAAATAAGGACACGTGATCCTGTGTTAATATAAAACTATGTATTATTAAACCTATATTCCCAATCCTCCATTTCATTATAAAAGAAATAATATTCCATTACAAATACAATACCATTTTAATTTACAAAAGGAATACAAAATTCATTAAATAAAATTTCTTACAAAGTTCAGAAAAAAAAGAAATAAAGTCTATACATCCGGTGGTCAGAGCAACTACAACGTTCCAATGCCCAAAGACTCCACAGCCAAGCATAACGGTCACATCATCAAAAGTAATATCCTGCACAAGTCCTCCAACTACGTTTCAAACAAAAACGTACCCGAATGCATAACACACTCGGGTCAGTCACATGACTGGTATGAGTTAAACAAAAATAATAAAATCTGAGGGCTCCAACCTGAACCCGTAGACTACAAACCACATTACAACACTATTGGGCCAAGAAAGGTAGTTCCACACACATATATTTGGACAAAAGGGTAGTTTCCATTTATGTGGTGGCAAGTAATTTCTTGACCAAAATCCAAAGCTACTATAAATTTCATACTTACCCATCTACTTATGGTGAACCAAACCTGTAAAACATTAGTGGGCCCACCATCCTGCAAATTGAATGATCACAAACCAAGCAAACAATTCCGTATACAAACCGTCCACATTCTAACTCAAACGTCGCATTCATTATTCCACGCTTATCAGTCTTATGAAATAATCCATATTCATTACTTATTAGCCTTAAATTTATCTTTGCATTCCCTAGCTTCACCACTTGGCCACCCTCCATGGTACAGCCCACACATATATCCCATGTGTGCCCCGACATACTACCAACATCCACTCCGGTGCCAGTTTGGTTGGGGTATCAACCAAACCAGGTATACACAACGGAAGGCCGGCCAATATGCCTAGACGTCTATACAATATAAGCCGAGCATAAGGCTTAGGCCAACTTGATCACGAAGCCACTGGCAAAAGTACACTCAACAAGTCTTAAGCCAGCTTGATCACGAAGCCACTGGCAAAAGAGTGCGAGGTACCAAAAACAATAACGCAACAACGGGGAGTAGTGAATACTAAGGAATTATGTTGCGATTATCACTTATCGTTTGTATTATCCCAATAATTGTGAATTTCGCGTTTATCACATAGTTCGGTCTCATCATATTCTAATCACATCTCTAACCTTTAGGTGCATTACAATTTCTTACAATAAAAGGGTTTTATCAATTAGCTCATAACAATCTTCCCTCAATAATTTCCAATCAAATTACAAGATTCCCAATATACTATTCAATGTATTGAATTTACTCCTTTTTATCAAAATGACCACAAAATAAGGTCACTTATTTCAAGTACAATAACCTCAACCCAAAATTCAATATTAGCCTACAAGAAACACATAATAGAAATTCACATTCTCATATCGTAAAGTATTTACTTAAACATTTTTCACTGCTACTGAAATTGTAAATTTCTGCCCAAACGGTGCAGAATCGGGAAAAACTCTATTAGACGAAAGTTGTGCAGAATCGCGTTTCCTACAGGCCATCGTGGACAGAATTCCATAATTCTAAGCCAAGGTTTTATAATGTTTTTTCAAAGTTTCTGCCACTGTTAAAATAAAAAATAAAACGAATTTTCTATTATTTATTCATTATCAAAATTATTTCCCTCTGTGTATTTATCAAATTAATTATCCACATGATCTATCCAAATACACCGAGATCACATTCATAAAATCACATGAAGAAAAATAACTATTTATCATTCAATAATAACGAATGGGGATCAACACACAATTTAACACCAACCACAAAATTAACAAGAAATAATTGGATTCTCTTGCACATACATATACATACGTGTATATATATATATCCAAATATAAATTTTAACTCACCTAGTTGATCAAAAATCGACAACCACGAACGCCCTGCGATTCCACACGTGCCTACGAACCCGAGACCCTTCTCCTTTCTTCTTCTTCTTCTTCTTCTTCTTCTTCTTCTTCTTCTTCTCTCTCTCTCTCTCTCTCTCTCCCTCTCTCTCTCTCTCACACACACACACACACACACACTCGTCTGTTCTCTCTTTGGGTGGCTAGGGTTAATGATATATGGATATCATACTCTGCTAACCAGGTTTATAAAACTACTAACACTTGACTACACAAGAATCCCGTTTTTCTTCTTGTGGGCTCACAAAAGAGACCTATATGAGCCCATATACAATCCAAATCACTAAAATAGCTAACCCAAATGGTACTCATACCCCATGTACTTAATTTTCATGTTAAATTCACTAATTAACTTATTTGTGGGCCCTGAAACACTACCCGACACTAAACTCGTCATTCTACAAAAATTGTAACTCAATCATACAAATAATCTATCATACAATTTAATTAAAGCTCAAAATGTCATGTCATAATAATAATGAAACATTAGAAATTTTAATAATACAAAAACAATCGGGGAAATATTACTGGTATTAGTAACAAATTAAATATACTTACTAGCAATTTAATTCATGGGTTCTCCAAACTTAAAATTTTTAAACACGTGTCTTACATAGGCACACTCATATAATATTGCTAACTGAAAATACTTAAATTTTTTAAACACGTGTCTTACATAGGCACACTCATATAATATTGCTAACTGAAAATAATTATTAAAATAATTATTTACACAGTTAGAAATTTTAGGGTTATTAAAATAATTATTTTCACACTTAGAAATTTTAGGGTTATTACAGATATGTTGTTGTCTTTGCCATGGGCAGTATTGTAAAGGTAATAACATCTATAAATTGATCATAATTTTGTGATTATTTGATCAATTTAAAGCATGTCAGTGTTGATCTTGTCAAAACCAACATATAAAAGTATGCTTTACTTTCTAAGGATTTGTAGTGTAGAAGTAAAGGTCGAATTCACAGAGATTGAATTACTAAAGCACTTTAATTTTAAAAACCCTAAGTCTAATTAATTAGGAAAATAGAGCTTTGATTTTGATTCTAATGAAACTAAGAACAGTGAAAATAAATCTAAACTATGAAAGCAATTAAAAGTTATTTTGATAAATATGGGAATTGAACCTAGGATTGCAAATTCACCACTAGCTTCATAATAAGGGTATTTATGCATTCAATTACCTTATTACGTTGGATGATAATGGAGAATCGTAGCTACAAGCCCAATTCCTCCGTCAAGAACATAACTACGATTCAAGCATCAACATAATTCATCTTCGTTGGCACGGAGTGTCTCACACTAAACAAGGGTTGTGGCACACTTCGTCTTCCCTAAGCATGAACTGTTCGACTACTTGATATCATAATTCAATTAAGCACCATTACATGTAAATAATTCATACAAGCACAGCAAATATAGATCATTGAGCACATCACATTCAAAATAGATCTAAGACAAGAATAAACTTTGAAAGTAACGATTTAATCAATAGAAGTTCGATTTTATTGTAAAAAATCCTCTGAACATATAACCATCATCCATACATAATAAATCTAAAAGAAAAAACATAATTAACACCCTATTACTTGGCTAGGGTTTCATTAAAACCCTAGATATTGGTCTAAGAGAATTGAAGATTGGCAAGAGGTTGATGGAGGAGGCCATAGGAATCATTGGTCTTCTCCTTCTTCTCCTTGTTTCTCCCTCTTCAATGGCTGAAGTTTTTGTTGTATATGGATGTGTATAAAGTTGTGTAACCCCAAAATTGATTTAAAATAGGATTTATATAGATTTTGGAAGGATTAGGAGGCTTTTCTAAGCCTAATCGCACTAAAATTGTCGTATTTACGTTTCTAGATATCGTATGCACAAACCACCTTTGCTGGGCACTCTAATTTAACAAAATACGCGTTTTTGGTTTTTTCATAGGTTGCTCGTGCTGCCCGCTCGTGCGAGGTACTTTTCGCTACACTGCGTGACTTCATAGAATTGCGATCACATTTTGCTCGGAACTCGGATTGACTTGCCGTTTGTGGCCACGTATCCGTATCTCGAAGATCTACATTTTATATCTCTGGAGAAATTTCTTAAATCCAAAGTATTCCTTCTCAAATATGCAATTTACCGAGGCTACTACTGCATTCAGCTTTCACCGGAATCACCTTTTGAGCCTAGAATGTCTTCCAAAGCCACTAATCATTAAATTTTTGTACGTTTTCAAGTTAAAGCTCCAAACCTACAAAATATAGAATACTTATTAAAAAAATAACTAATAAGTACATGCAATGGGCTAAAAAAGCGTATCTTCAGTACTATAAATGGGAACTATTCATCACCGATCACACCCCCAAACCTATACTTTGCTAGTTCTCGAGCAAAGAAAAACATAAAAATAAATTTGAAGTACGATTAAAGATTCTAATTCACTGTCGCAGGCAACACGATTGCATTTACCATATGCAACAAGCCTTTTAAACCCCTAGGTGTCCCTAGTAGGACGAGTGAAGTCTCGTGAGGGTTCTCGTCAACAAGTCACCCACAACCATCTTTATTTTATTATACATTTAAAAAGTTTATTTAAAAACAAAAAATATAACATTCAATACTCCTTATTATAAAATGATGATTCGAAATAGAATAACGAACATGAAGAAATGGAATCAAACGTCCACCTATGTCATGAAAAACAATCCCAAGCACATGCATCGTATAAATAAATAGAGTTTCTCATAAAATTGCACGTGTGTGATGTGGTAGTCAAATGAGCACGCGCATGTCATGAACTTGGAATATAACTCGGATAACCATCCAACTATGCTTCGACTACAAATCTCACAATGTTAATTATACTCTCAAATAAAATGTTCAGAACATGTGTGATCTCTCTAATATCTGAGAGCAAAGGAAATATGTTTTCAAAATGAGAAATGCTCACATATGACTCGAAAAAAATGCATGACACGAAAGAACAGTAGTCTCATTGATAGGACGCCAATACTCAAGAAAAATTAATCATCTTCATGTTTTAATTCCCCTCCCATCGTTTACATATCCAGACCATGTTTTCTAGGATCAAATAGGACTTTTCAATGGTTGTAACATGGCTCAGGCATTGAAAATGATAGAAAGGATTCATTAGGTAGTTTTAGAGTGGCATTGTAAGGCATATTCGATTTCTTTCATCTCTTCTACCAACTATCATCTTTTCATTCTCTTCTTTTTATATTTTTTAATTTCTTTCCTCTTCTTATTTTTTTTCAACCTCTTTTTCCAATCTTTTTCTTTTCCTTTTCGTTACTTTTGAAAATGAATATTCATTGAACACCAAGGCAACTACCCCAAATATCATCCTGTTTTCTTCTTCTTCTCAATTGACACATCACCTTATCACCACTAAAAGTTGGTCAATCTTTTAGTGGTAAACTCCAAGTTGGCCAAATTGGAGCAAAACAAAATAATGATTAAAGAAAAGGCATTTTAATGGCTCAAAGGGGCGAATTAAGGAATTTTTATCGTTTTTTGATCAGTGGTAAACAACGTGGGCCTACCATCATTTTCTATGGTCATATGGTTCTTCAACATTTACAACAGAAGATTATTTAGCATGGTAACTAGCATTTTAACTTGACTATCAACCAAAACAAGAATAATGAGACTAAACATCGAGTTAATGCGCTATTCAAATGAAATTTGACAAGCACGAAATGTATTTATAATCCTCTAAAAAGAAAAGATAGGCTCCAAAGCTCACTGGATTTAGTCTCCACACTATGTGTTATCTAGAAATTCAAAATATATTATAATTCACATCAAACATGTATTCAAGCGACTACGTGCAGTGCATAGCTTTGTGTGCAAATCTATGATATAAAACTACGATTTGAACGATACATAACCTAAAACGTCACATCATGACTTTAGCAACTATTTAACTACATCTTCTCATATTTACCATTCTACGACAGTCCAAGTTACATAACAAGAAGTATCGACTCGAGATTACAAAAACGTCGGTAACATCATTTATTTAAGCACAAGGTCAAAAAAATTTTGAAAAATCGGTGCATAATAATGTGGATGTGTGTGCATACCCCCAAACCTAAACCTTTCATTGTCCCCAATGAAACAATAAAACGAAAGAGAAGAGAGTACGTAAGGAAGGAACGACATTATCTCAATCTCGACAATCACAAACCAGGTGAACGTATATGAATATGACAGTAAAATTCAATTGCTCCAAATGGAGCTACCAATTCACCTGTCAATGCTCGACAAAAGAAAATAAACAAACAAAAGAACAATGCTAGCTAATAAAAATATAAATATTAAATGTAGACCGTGGCATACTTGTTAAAAAAAACTAAACTAAAACTGAAGGACTCAATGAAAATTTAAAAAAAAAAAAAGCACAAACGGAACTTACAAAACAAAGGAAACGATCTAAAATGGAACTAAGAGAGCAAACAGAAAAGAACAAACACATAAACAAGGGTTGGGAGTGAGAAGAAAAAACAAAATAGAAAAAGTAAAAAAGTTCCCCCTCGCGCGAGTGGGCAGCGCGAGCGACCTTCGCGCGCGTGAGTCCCTCCGCGAGATGAATCTGAGGCTTGTTATCAAGATTCATAAAAAAAATATTTTCTAAGTCAACAGATCGCGTGAGCGGGCCGCTCCTGCGATAGGCCCTCGCGCATGCGATTTATGGCCTGATATGAATCTGAGGGTATATATAAAAAAAAATTTGAAATTTTTTTCCAAAGGTAAAATCTCGCGCGAGCGGGCAGCTCACACGACATGTCTTCTTTATCTTTTCTCTTCCTTTTAATGTAAATAAATTCAAAATAAATTAACCACAACCCCCAAATCAGTCCAGAACGACCAAAATTGACTCAAAATGACCCAAAAAGTGTACAAAAACAAGAAAACAAAATGATAAAAGGTTGGGTTGCCTCCCAAGAAGTGCTGTCTTTTACATCTTCAGCTAGACCATTCTAGCTCAAGACTCATGGAGGCCAAAACTCAGTCTTTGTACCCTTGAAGGCATTAGGGAGACTCCGGTGGAAAGCAGAAATAATGTTATTATTCGTTAATTCGATCGATGGTTCTCCTTGATCATGTTCATATCGATTTCTCACCTTTCGAGTAAATTCATCATTAGGATCTGGGTTATTAGGATTTTTCTATTCATTGTGCATAATCTCCTTCCCTTTATTCATGTTTATTACGTTATTGAGTCCATTAGCTTGTCTAACCTCACTCTTTACCACACATTGGTAATCGTCATCATTAGGAGGTTGATCAATAGTGTTAAAAACATTTAATTTTATGTTCATGTTCCCAAACAAAATTTTCATTACCCCCGTTCGACAGTTGACACGAGTGTTGGCCGTGGCTAAGAATGGATGACCAAGAATGACAGAAGTGTGTTTCCTAGCATCTATCACCGGTTCGGTGTCGAGAACCATGAAATTGATAGGATAATAACATTTATCAATTTTTACCAAGACATCCTCGACAATTCCTCTAGAGATTTTAACAGAATGGTCCGCTAATTGTATGGTAGCGACCGTGGGTTTAAGTTCACCTAGACCTAATTGTTTATAAACCGTGTATGGCAAAAGGTTCACGCTTGCCCCTAAGTCAAGGAGAGAACGATGAATGTCAGTGTCACCTATGACACATGAAATCGTTGGTGTACCTGGATCCTTATACTTTGGAGGAGTATGTTGGAAGATTGAACTTTTTCGAGAGGAAGACCTTTTTCGAGGTATGACTGCACAACTTGCGCTTTTGAGTGCACAGGTCTTTAAGACATTTAGCATAAGTGGGAAATTTTTTAATAGCGTCGAGGAATGGAATATTAATTTTAACTTGTTTAAATACCTCGAGTATATCTTCTGTTTTTGACCCTTTCTTTAAAAAATGTGACGGTTCCTCAATGTTTAGTGGTAAAGGCAGTTTCGAAACATGATTAGCTGGGACCGGTTCATCTTCTTTCTTAACTTGACTCGTGTCCTCACCTTTCTCTTAATTCAATTTAATGTTTGCATCTCTCCTACTCTCCCTCGGATCTCAACAACTTCTTCCTCTCAAGTAGTCATCCTAGTTGAAACAGCGTTCACTTGGTCACTTGTATAACCCACCACGTATTGTCCCTTAGGTTTCTGAATAGGTTGACTTAGCAACTTACCCTCGGTTAAATGGCTTAGTGTATTTTCAATTTGTCCCACTTGGAACTCCAGCTTTGCATTGGATTGTGTGTGAGAGTGTACTAACTAGATCATCGAACCAAAACTTTTAAGTGAGGCCAACACTTTTCTCCTCAAATGCATTATTACGTGGAGGTGGAGGAGGCAAAGGGTGGGGTTGTGTATATTGATATTGTTGAGACTAATGTTACCATGCATTGGGAAAGTTAGTTTCAATTTGAGGTCTTTGGGAGGAATATGAACCCTCATTATTTTGAGATCGCCACCCAATATATGGGTGACTTTTCCATGGCATATCATAATTATTTCCTGAAGGGTTGTGAGTATTTCATGGGAATTTTTGAATTGAGTTAATGTGTTGCTCGACAAACTCTGGGAATTAAGAAGCAAAAGGACATACGAAGATATTATGAGAAGGTTCAAAACACAATGCACATACTTCGGAAGGAGGTAGACTGGATATATGGCCCATCCTCATGAGTTGGTCAAGTTTTCTAGATAGTTCTTGTATTTCGATTGAATGACTTGAATCGAAACACTCATCTCGCTTGGTTTAGGTGGAAGACACCCCTCAGAATAGACGGACATGACTTGGTGCATGGAGTTTTTGCTTAATGTTTTAAAAAAAATTTCCAGGCCTCATCGGCACTTTTGTGGAGGAACGTCCCCGCACAAATAGCACTAACTGTGTTGCGAACAAAGGGAACAAGTCCCTCATAGAAGATTTGAATCAATTGCCACTTAGGGATTTGATGATAGGGGCAAGTGCTTAAAATTTCCTTAAATTGCTCCCATGTATAATATAGTGTTTCCCCATCTTGCATTACAAAGTTCATTATAGATTTTTGAATTTGATTTGTACGCGTGATAGGAAAAAACTTTGTAAGAACGCAGTATGCAACGCTTCCCATGTTTTGATGGCATTTGGCTCTAGAGATTGGAGTCAATACTTAGCTTTATCTTTTAAGGAAAATGGAAAGAGACGTAATTTAAGTTCATCATCAGTCAGATTTTGGATTTCAATATAGCACATATATCTTGGCACTCTCCTAAGTGGTGATACGATTCTTTTTTAACATGACCACAGAAAGAATGAAGGAGCACAATGGTAGATAACTTTATCTCAAAGTGAGATGCCGTCACCTCCGGTAATACTATGCATGATGGTGGTGTGTAGGCCATAGGAGTGAAATAGCCTTTTTGCAACAGAGGCGAAGGTATGTTAGGGTTGCCTACATTATTCTGGTTATTCATGTTATTTCCAAAATCGGCCATTGGAATAGGTTCGATGTTAATAGTTCGAGTTTTTCTTAAATGTTTAAGAGTGCTTTGGATTTCAGACTCAAACAAAGACAACGGATTAGGTGTTGATTCGTCGTCGAACAACCGAGCTCTAGAAGTTTGGGTTGATGACTTAAGGACTCTTAGGGTACTTTCAAGTCCAGGATGAAAGAATGTAATTCGGGTTTACTTGAACGTGTACCAAACATAAACTAAAAAATGACACTACGATAAAGATTGACTCAACCAAATAATAGAAAATAAACTACGCAAATAAGGAAACCAAGCACACAATACTACTATAATGCATGCAATTATCCTGTAATGGAGTGATTCGCGTCAAAGCCCAGAGCCCCGGGTTTCCTAGCTAATGCACGTGTAATCCCCTAAACTAATGCAAATAGTGCGTCTCAGCGCTCTGACTTACAGTGGTTTGAAGCAAATTCTAAAGGAAGCAATTTACTTGTATTTTTGCTTTCTTGCAATTTTTTTTATTCGTGTAATCTTCTTTGATGCGCACCGCTATTCCGCTCCAACCTGCTATAATTTGACGACTTGAGCGCTACAAAATACAGATAATTTTTTTAGCGACTCGAAACAAAAACGAAAAATAAGAAAAAGATAACCTAATGATGATGTCAAAATTTGGATAAGAAGAAAAATACAAAAGAGATAGCTAGACACAATGAGATTTGTATGTCGTTCGGCCCCTGTTAATGAGGTGACCTAAGTCCATCGGTGCGTCGGAGCGCTTCACTAGCAGATCACTGGCAGGCTTTGTGGGCCAATAATTGGGCGGCACTCCCAGTAAAACCGACCGGGTGTATGCGTATAAGTGAGAATAATATGCTATTCTTTTTGTTAGAATGCGACCCCTTTCAATGGGGGCGGGTGGCCTCTTTTACAGGTGCAAGAAACCACCCGTACAAGGTAAGTTTATAGATTAGGAAGTCTAATCTATTTACAGCTTAATTTACATAAATTTAGGGATGTTTCCTAAGTGGTTTAGGAAACTGCCTGCTCCTTCCATTTAGTCTTCTAACTGGGATAGGAAACTGCCTGGAGGCTTGCTGACCAAGCAATCATGCCTACTGGGGGCGCGCCCATGTGGGGTCCATCTAGAAAGAACAATCGGACTTACGACCAAACAGGGCAATTTTGCGTAACAGCCTGGGATAGATCTATAGTCAGCCCAAATTCAAGATGAATTGGCTTCTCTTTGCTGGGGTGGCGAGGACTAACTTTGACCTGATATTTTTGTGCCTATCAGTTGCCCCCCATTTTCAAAACTAATGGGATGCTCTATCGGATGAGGTTTAAAAATTAAGACTGCTTCTAACAAAAAAACCGTTCGGGAAATGGCCCTGAGTTGCTACCCGGGTCGTGACAGATCGAGCTGGTCTTCCGGGATCAGGACTGAGAGGTGGCTATGTGGACCCGAGATCAACTTCTGCCATGTGTCATCTTGTCATTGTCCTGGTCAGGATCCAGCAAGGCTGGTATGAATGTAACCGAACAGTCACGTCATAACAGGACCGTCACGTCTAGCATTAATTGGGCGTGTCTTTTGAGGCGACGTTCTACGTGCCCTAGATGACAGTTGTTGGTAGGTTTAGGAGGTAAAATTTCCTGGCCGTTAGATCTAACTTGATTTGGAGCATCTGTGCTCCCTATATAAAGAACACTTATTCATTTTTGGGATTCCTGCTGCCAATTGATAGAGACATCGAGCGGTTTGAGAGCAGAAAAAGTGTCCGATAAAGCTTCCCGAGCTCTTCTCTGTGCTAATCCTTGTAAGTGTTCCCTTTTTAGTTTCAGTTCATCATCCTCTTCCTCTTCTTTTTTCTCTTCTTTTCTGAGCGAGGCTGGAGAGGGCGAAGCCTCTTAGGTTAGAAATGGAGTGGGACTTTTTCTTTCTCAGGTTCTGCTCTTTCTTCAAGTCGGGAGGTACGTTAGATAGGTTCAACCGAGCAGGCTGTCCCCGGGTAGTTCTGACCGTGTGTCACCTTGTCTTTAAGACTATATACTTTTTGTATTTTAGGTTGATAATCCTGCCTCCTTGGTACCTCAGACTCGAAGTTTCTGACCCATACCTAGGTCATCCTCTACTTCCTGGCCCAGTCATCGAAACCCCAAAGATGTGTCACTCTAGTTTTGACTCATCTTTTCGGTCAAAAAATTAGCGGTCCGAGTCAGAGATGCTGGACACAAGTTTGAGTCCACCATCCGCGTCCCCCTTTGATCACCACAGTGAGGGCAAAATCCCAATTCGTCTATCTGATGATGAGTCGGACCGGGGAGCCCCAATTGCTTCCGTTTCCCAGGGTTCGGGTGATGAAACACCAGGGAAACCCGACCCTGAGGTAGCCTTCGCCAGTGAGTTCATCCTTTCCACCCTGCATACTGAAGATCTCAGCCGCATTAGGGATAGGTACAGCCTTCCCGACTATTGCTCCCTGGCCGTGAATGTCGGTGGAGCCCAAATCTACCAGCGGGGTTTTACCACCTTATATGAGGACATCCTCATGGCTGGGTTCCGCATTCGCCTCCATCTGGTCACTCAGGATGTCCTTATATACTTGGGGAGATGGCCCCGAACGGTTGGAGATTCCTCATGGGGTCCATCTCCTTTTGGCCCCAAGTTTTTGGGTATGAGTTTACCGTTTAGAAGTTTCTCTGGATGCACCGACCGTTTCCCATACATGGGGAGACCGAATTCTTTTCTCTTGGGACTCGGCAGAGGAGAAAGATCATAATGAATTGCCTGAGCAATAACAAGGGTTAGAAGAATAGATTCTTCCAACTATCCACCCTTGGACTCTGTGAGCGGGCCCCGGGGATCCAGATGAGGACTTCCTGGGCGGGAGAACTAAGGGGTAAGTTAGTGCAGTAACTTTTTGCTCACTTCCTTTACTTTGCTTTGAGACTAACTGCGTTACATTTTGCATTGTAGCAGGGTCAGCTAGCCCACCTAGTATTCTCGGGGAGTGTCAAGAGAGAATCAGAAGCTTAACGGACCATCCTATCAATATTTAGGACATTCTAACCCGCTCGGGAGATCAGAGAGGCGATCACCGACCAGAACACCCTGCTGAGGCCCCTGTCCTTCCTTCAATCATCCCGAGTAAAAGTTTGATCGACAACTTAATTTTGGTTATCCTTCATTATCTCATTGCTCTGATTACTGACTTTGTGGCTTCTTTCCTTTTGGTAGAAATGGCCCTAAAGAGGAATTTGGAGCAGTTGAGGGAGAGGTAGGCTGCTATTGCTACTACTACTATCGCCCAGTTGGTGATGGCACAAGGAAAAAGGCCTGCTGCGGAAGCTTTGGGCGGTGAACACCCGTTGAGGCGAATCCGACACGGGACTGCGAACCGTCCAGAACCCATCGGGACTTCAGCTCCCCGCGTGGTGGTGGCTGAAACTTCCCCCCGAGCCGGAATACCGTCCGGGGCAGTGGTTGAAGAATCGACAGTGATTAGGGAGAGGGTCAAGTCCGTCCTTCTCCCCAGCCAGGTGGAGGCGTGTACGAACATGTCTCTCGAGGAATTTCAGGGATGGTTATAAAGTCTTTCCCCTATGGTAAGCACTTGGCACTTTTGCTCCTCTTCACCACAACTTCTCCTGTGTTTAACTTGTTAACTGACCATCTTGGGTTCTTCACAGGTCGGCTGCATTGCCGCAGGGGCTGAGTCCTTCCTATCCTCTTTGGCCGAGAGGGTCGCTGCTACTGAAGCCACTTTGTCTAAGGACCGAGCAACCTCGAAGGCCAGGCATGATGCCCTGGCTTTGGAGAAGGATAAGGTGAAGGGCTTGGCCCTGAGCCTTGGTGTAGACCAGGCGGAGTTGGCGATTGCCTTGGCAGATCTGGAGGCTTCTCAGGCCATTGTGGCTGCTACAGAGGCTAAGGCAAGGGCTACAACTAAGGCAATGGCAGCGGGAGCCACGGAGGAGGCTTTTGATGACGGCTTCTTCTAAGGCTACGAGGACCTCAAGCGAAGGCTAGCACGCGATGACCCCGAATGGGATATCTCATCCTATGAGGGGATTGATTTAGATTGCTGGGACCTAGGTCCTGCTACTGCCGATGCTGCCGCCCCACTGAAGAAGCTAATAACTCCACCACCTTAGCCGGAGTTGCTGATGATTTGGCCGCCCCGGGCAAAAGCTCGATTCCGAGTGGAGGAGTCGACCCGTTGGGAGAGACCAGAGAGATTGAAGACGTGGTCGAGGTGGACGACTAGGGTCCTCGGTCTGCTTTCTTCTTCTTCTTTTTTGGGAGGCTACTATAACTGCCCCCCAGGCTGTACAAAGTGTTTTTTTCTTAATTAATGAAAAGGTCCTTGAGACCAATCTTTCCATCAATTATTTTTGCACTTGAATGCCTGTTTGTGATTGCCTGTGACCAACCGGTTATAAATCCCATAGGAACCTTGCCTTAGCAAAAGTTAGGACTATAACCGGTAGAGAACACTTGGTCTTTTAGGAACCAGATATGGGGGTCCCGCTTGGGTATAGTACAACTTTGTGACTATTTACTATCTGGACAGTTTCTCTGGGTACTGTAGGTACTTTAGGAATGTTATAAGTGTTCTAAGATTCCAAGTTCTGTTAGTATTTGGTGTGATTTCCTGTTTAGTCTACCCTGTCCCCCAAGCTTTTGCTAAGACATGCGTATAGAGGGGGTAACTATAGGAAACCGACCTGGAATGTGGGTGGTTGTAGGTCTTTTGGGACTTGCCATCATCAGCCACCTAGGGGGCATTATCCCCCCTTGTAGGTTAGACTTAAGCGAAGCTTGTGCCTCGGGTTTTGGACCTAAGGTCTTTTTAGTGCCTGGGGTCTGACCCCGAGGTCTTTAAGTGCTTGGGGTATAACACCCTAAGGTCTTTTTAGTGAGCAAGCATGGAGAAGAGTTGTTTGACGAAAGAAACTTTTATTACGATATGAATAGATATGCTCAAGTCGAGCTACATGGTTCCTAGCCAACATTATTGTCATGATTTACTGGAAGTACTTGCGGAGGTACTACACATTCCAAGGATGAGAGAGGTCGTGCCTGTCTAGAGTTTGTAACTAATAGGTGCCCGGGCGGTTGACTCGGGTAACTAGGTATGGACCTTCCCAATTTGGCCCCAACTTCCCAAGGCTCGGGACTTTTGGTGGATTGGTTGACTGCCTTTAGGACCAGATCTCCTATTTGGAAACTGTGATGCTTCACCTTGCTGTTATAGTATCGGGAGACTCTCTGCTTGTAGGCTGCCTCTTTAAGATACGCCCGGTCTCTTTTCTCTTCTACCAAGTCGAGTTCCACCCTTAGGGCATCTTTATTGTCTACCTCACTGAAATTTTCCACCCGATAAGTAGGTAACCCAAGTCCGTGGGGACTACTGCCTCAATGCCGTAGGTTAGGGAGAACGGTGTTTCGCCTATTGTCGCTCAAGTTGTAGTGCGGTAGGCCCATAGGAGGGTCGGTAGTTCCTCTACCCATAGTCCTTTAGCACTTTTGAGCTTCATTTTGATTGACTAAAGAATAGTCCTATTGGTCACTTCGGCTTGGCCATTGGCCTGGGGGTGCTCGGGGGATGAGTAGTGATTGGATATCCTGTAGCCTAAACAGAACTGCCTAAATACTGGGGTGTCAAATTGTCTACCGTTGTCACTAACTAGAACCCAGGGGACGCCGAACCTGTTGAGGATGTTCCTCTCCATGAAGCTTTCCATTTTCTTCTCGGTGATTGTTGCCAAGGGTTCGGCCTCTGCCTACTTGGTAAAGTAGTCTATAGTTATGACGGCGAACTTGACTTGTCCTTTTCCCTTCGGGAGAGGACCGACAATGTCAATACCCCACTGAGCAAATAGCTAGGGGCTGAGTATTGGCGTCTGAAGTTTTCCCAGAGGGTTGATCATGGGAGAAAATCTTTGGCACGTATCACACCTTTTGACGTATTCTTGAAAGTCTTTGGCCATGGTCGTCCAATAGTAACCTTGCAGCAGGGCTTTACGTGAGAGTGCCCGGCCTCCGATGTGGTGCCCGCACACCCCTTTGTAGATTTTGTATAGTATTGGTTGGACCTATTTAGGGTGGACACAGCGGAGGTACGGTATTGAAAATCCCCTTTTGTTGAGGATGCCATCAATAATATGGTACCTTACCCTTAGGTATTTAACCCGGCGGGCTTCTTCCTTTCCATCTGGCAATGCGCCTATTACCAGAAATGCCATGATTGGGTCCATCCAGCTAGGTTTTAGGGTGGCCGGTTCGACTTCCATGCATTCCGAGTTGAACACACTTGGCTTGGGTAGGTAATCTATCCTTATCCCGGGCTAGTCTGACTCAGAAGATGAAGCATGGCAGGTTAACCGGTCGGCCCTAGTGTTTTCCTCCCTAGGTATCTGCATGACGGAGAACCCTTGAAGTTTGTTTGAAACTGCTCGGACTAGGGATAGATAAGCTATCATGTTATTCTCTCGAGCCTCATACTCTTGATTGACTTGATTTACCACGAGCTGAGAGTTACTGTACCCTTGAATCTATAGTGCACCTATTGAGGTCACCATTTGTAGTCTGACCAGCAGGGCTTCGTACTCGGCCTCGCTATTGGAGGCCTTGAATCCAAACTCAAGCGCATACTTGAGCTGGATCCCATCTGGTGTGGTCAAGATGATTCCTGCCCCGCTGCCCTGCTTATTGGAAGACCCGTCTACGTATAGTGTCCAGGTTGGGATGTCTGACTATATCCCAGGCGGTAGGTCTGGCGGGTCAAGCACTTTTACCGGATCCTCCGGGTATCTGAATTCAACTAAAAAGTCTGCTACGGCTTGTCCTTTGATCATCGTCCAGGGTCGGTAGACCACTTTGTACTCTTCTAACTCCAAGGCCTATTTAATGAGCCTCCCGAATGTCTCGAGCCTACTCAAGATCCTGCAGAGAGGTTGTTCTGTTAGGACCATGATGACATGGGCTTAAAAGTACGAACGAAGTCTCCGAGCAAAGGTGATGAGGGCGAATGCGAGCTTCTCAATTCGGGAATATCTAATTTCTGCTCCTTGAAGTGCCCGGCTAGTATAGTAGACTGGGAATTGTATCCTGTGTTATTCTCGGATAAGGGTCGAGCTAACCGTTGAAGGTGACACTGCCAAATATAAGAACAACTCCTCGTTTGGCATGGGTGTTGAGAGTAAAGGGGGCGATGACATGTACTTCTTGAGCTCCTCGAATGCCACCTCGCACTCTTCCGACTACTGAAAGGCTTTGCGTAGGATTTTAAAGAATGGCAGGCACCGGTCAGTAGCTCAGGAGACGAACCTGTTCAATGCGGCGACCCGTCCGGCCTAGCTCTGAACTTCCTTGGTTGACCTGGGTGACCACATGTTTATAATAGCCTGGATTTTACCGGGGTTTGATTCAATACTCCATTTGCTCACTAGGTGCCCCAAAAACTTTCCAATCGAGACACCAAACGTGCATTTGGCTGGGTTCAACCTCATCCCGAACTTCCTCAAAATGCTGAAGGCCCCGGCCAGATGTTCAAGATGGTATGACTCATCTCGGCTTTTGACTAGAAGATTGTCAACATAGACTTCCATGGATTTCCCGATCAGGTCCTTGAACATGTGATTGACCAGGCATTGATAGGTTGCCCCGACGTTCTTGAGGCCGAAGGGCATTACCTTGTAGCAGTACGTTCCTTGGTCTGTGATGAAGGAGGTCTTCTCTTCATCCCCGGGGTACATGCTAATCTGGTTGTACCCCGAGTAAGCGCCCATGAATGAGAAGAGCGTGTGACCGACAGTGGAGTCCACAAGGAGATCTATCCTGGGCAGTGGATTGCAGTCCTTGGGGCAGGCTTTGTTCAGATCGGTGAAGTCCACACACATCCTCCACTTTTCATTGCTTTTTTTGACCAGTACTACGTTTGCTAACCAGTCGAGATAGTAGACCTCTCGGATAGATTTTGCTTTCAGGAGATTCTCTACTTCTTCAGACACCGTTGTTTTCCTTTTGGGAGCCATTCCCCGTCTTTTCTACTTTATCGACTGGGATTCCAGACTGATGTTAAGTCAGTGAGACATTACCCGAGGGTCAATCCTAGGTATATCTTTGTGACACCGAGCGAAAACATCCTGGCTCTGTTGCAGAAATTGAACTAGTTCCTGCTTGAGGCCTGGCTCTAAGAGAGTACCAATGCTGATGGTCCTGTCAGGAAACTGAGGATCCAACACCACTTGTTCTAGCTCTTCCATTGGACCCACTCCGTCACTCTTGCCTCTAGGGTCCATCTCATGAATGTTTAGTGTTTCCGTAATGGCTTCCCGGCGCAAGGAACTGACATAGCAACTCCGGGCGACGGCTTGGTCTCCGCGTAGGCTCCCGGGCCCTTGGGGGGTTGGGAATTTGACCACCAGGTTATGCGTTGATACGACCACCCTGTCCTTGTTGAGGGTTGGCCTCCCAAGGATAACATTGTATGTAGATGGAGCTTCCACGACCACAAAGCCTGCCAGTATAGAAGCCTGTTGAGGGTAGGCTCCTATGAGGACTAGGAGCTCGATGGTACCGAACAGTTGGGTGCTGGACCCGTTAAACCCTACCAGGGAGTGGCCACTAGTCAGAGTCGATCCCTGAATATCCCGAGCTGATCAAATGCTAAGACAAACATGATGTCGAAGGAGCTGCCCGTGTCTACCAATACCCTTTTAATCACATAGTTTGCTACGGAGAGCGTCACCACCAGCGGATCATCATGAGGGTAGTACAGGTATAGCATGCCCTTGGATGAGAACGTCAACACGTCGGTTGGGGGAGAGCGGGTGGATTGGACATGCCAAACATCCGATCAAGATGCCCGGGCATGCCTCTTCCTGGCTGACTGTGAATCCCCTTCGCCCAAAATGCCTCCGGAGATTACATTGATTTGCCCGAGGGGTCGCAGTTACTTGGGAGTCTAGGTTTCTTGTCGAGGTCGTCTGTCTACTGCCACGAATTCAACTAGGTAGCCCTGCTCAATCAGCTTCTCAATGGCAATCTTAAGCTTAAAGCAATCCTTTATTTCATGCCCATGGTCTTTGTGGAAATGACAAAACTTGTCCCGATTCCTCTTACCGGGTGGGCTTTTCAACTTAGCGGGCTCCTGGAGTAGCCTCTGGATCTCTGCGGTAGCCGTAACTTCATGGATTGGCCGGGAAAGTGGGGTGAAGGTAATTGGGGCCTGATCCCGAATGCCTCTCTGCTGATCTTGTCTGGGTTTTTTTTCCAGGCCCTTCTAGGAGCCCTCCCGTTTCCGTTTAGCTTTCGAGGACTCTTCTCCCGTAAAGCTGGTGCACTTGGACTTCAGAAACACCTCCGTGTCGATGTACTTTCTGACCCTCTCTGAGAGTTCCACCAGGGTTACCGGTCGGTCACGATGGAATGACGAAGCAACTTTGGTGTGTTGAACCCCCGAACAGAAAGCCATGATTACGGCAGTTTCGTTCAGGTTGCGGATCTGGAGCCTATGGTGATTGAAATGGTCTACGTACTCCCTCAGGGACTCTCCCTTTCACTGCTTGACGGTAAGAAGCTCGGTGTCCGGTTGTGACCAATCGAGCATCTCCACAAACTGTTTGATGAAGAGCTTGCTCAATGTCTTGAAGTCATCAACCGTTCAGGGTTTTAGAGCGTGAAACCACTGTGCGGCTGAGCCTTTAAGGGTACTAGGGAAGGCCAGGCACAGTAACTCGTCGACCGTGGTGACTAGCGCCATCTGAGCCTTGAAAGTGCAGACATGATCCACTGGGCTCCCTGAACTATCATAAGAGCTAAGATGTAGTGGTTTGAATTTCCGCGGGAATGGGAATGCGGTGATCCGAGCGGTATAGGGAGACTCGGTCTCTGTATTGGTATGATCGTGGAGCTATTTGCAGTTCATTTTTTCGATTTGCTGTTGCAAGTCCTCGATTTGGGCCTTTACATCTCGCCCGGTTCTCCTTTCCATATCCGAGCGGTACGTTGAGTCTGATGATGAGGCCTCCTCCTCGAAGTGCGTCATCCTTGGGGATAGAACTCAGCTCCGACTCTGGGTAATCGTACGCCTAAGATCTCCTCGGCTCTGGACCGGAGGGTCTTTGGCTAATTCCCGAGCCTTTGGTCCTGATTCCTCCCTCCTGGTGGCGCGTTGTCTGTTGATGATGTCTCTAGCATCTTCCACCCAGCGAGGCTTGGTCTGAGCTTGCCGCCTGGTGCACTTGGGCATTCTGCTAGGTCACCAACACGGACGTGTTCCCAATCCGAAAGGGGCACCGGCGCAGAGTGGGTATGGTTTCGGACTCGTGTGGGCTCCCGGTCGGGGGCACTCTTCCCGGTCTAGTTCTCGGATTGAGGACGCTTTTCCTGCAAGGCCAACAGCGCTTCGATTTGCTACTGGGTTTGCCGCTGGCCTTCCAAAAGCTGCGCGAGCGCCGCTATCACTTGCTCGGAGGTCATGGAGGCGGCCTGCGACTTGAGCTGCAAGTTTTCCTGACCGGCCAGGGTAGTATTTTTCTTACCCGTCTTCGGTGGCATGTTGATAAGTCAAGAAATTTTTGGTGAAAAACTTATCATTTCCCACAGACGGCGCCAAACTGATGATGCCAAAATTTGGATAAGAAGAAATATACAAAAGAGATAGCTAGACACAATAAGATTTGTATGTGGTTCGACCCCTGTTAACGAGGTGACCTATGTCCACGGGTGCGTCGGAGCTCTTCAATAACATATCACCGGTAGGCTTGGTAAGCCAACAATTGGGCGGCACTCCCAGTAAAACCAACTGGGTGTATGCATATGAGTGAGAATAACATGCTATTCTTTTTGTTAGAATGCGGTTCAATGGGGGCGGGTGGCCTTTTTTATAGGTGCAAGAGACCGCCCGTACAAGGTAAGTTTATAGATTAGGAAGCCTAATCTATTTACAGCTTAATTTACATGAATTTAGGGATATTTCCTAAGTGGTTTAGGAAACTGCCCGCTCCTTCCATTTAGTCTTCTAACTGGGATAGGAAACTGCCTGGAGACTTGCTGACCAAGCAATCACGCCTACTAGGGGCGCGCCCATGTGGGGTCCATCTGGAAAGAACTACCGGACTTATGACCAAACTGGGCAATTTTGCGTAATAGCCTGGGATAGCTGTGCAGTCAGTCCAAATTCAAGATGACTTGGCTTCTCTTTGCTGAGATGGCGAGGCCTGACTTTAACCTGATTTTTTGTGCATATCACCTAATATAATATTTACGAATTAACTAAACTAAGATTCTAAAACTCAAGGTAGTAATTTGCAATCCCCAGCAACGGCGCAAAAAATTGATCTTGTCAAAATCAAGATATAAAAGTATGCTTTACTTTCTAAGGATTTGTAGTGTAGAAGTAAAGGTCGAACCTACAGAGTCTGAATTACTAAAGCACTTTAATTTTAAAAACCCTAAGTCTAGTTAATTAAGAAAACAGAACTTTGTTTTGATTTTAATTAAACTAAGAACAGTGAAAGTAAATCTAAACTATGAAAGCAATTAAATGTTGTTTTGATAAATATGGGAATTGAACCTAGGATTGCAAATCTACCACTAGCTTCATAATAAGGGTATTTATGCATTCAATTAGCTTATTACATTGGATGATAATGGGGAATCGTATCTACAAGCCCAATTCCTCCGTCAAGAAGATAACTATGATTAAAGCATCAACATAATTCATCTTCAGTTGACACAGAGTGCCTCACACTAAACTAGGGTTACGACACACTCCGTCTTCGCTAGGCATGAACTATTCAACTACTTGATATCACAATTCAATTAAGCACCATTACATGTAAATAATCCATACAACCACAACAAATATAGATCATTGAACACATCACATTCAAAATAGATCTAAGACAAGAATAAACTTTGAAAGTAACGATTTAATTAATAGAAGTTCGATTTTATTATAAAAAATCCTCTGAACATGTAATCATCATCCATACATGATAAATCTAAAAGAAAAAACATAAATAACACCATATTACTTGGCTAGGGTTTCATTGAAACCCTAGATATCGGTCTAAGCGGCCATAGAATTGAAGATTGGCAAGAGTTTGATGGAGGAGGCCATGGGAATCCTTGGTCTTCTTCTTCTTCTCCTTGCTTCTCCCTCTTCAATGGCTGAAGTTTTTGTTGTATATGGATGTGTATATAGTTGTGTAACTCCAAAATTGATTTAGAATAGGATTTATATAGATTTTGGAAGGATTAGGAGGCTTTTCTAAGCCTAGTCGCAGTAAAATTGTAGTATTTATGTTTCTGGATGTCTTATGCACAAACTACCTTCGCTAGGCACTCTAATTTGATGAAATACGTGTTTTTGGTTATTTCACAAGTCACTCGCATGGCCTGCTCGTGCGAGGTACTTTTCGCTGCATTGTGCAACATTCGTAGAATTACGATAACCTTTTGCTCGAAACTCGAATTGACTCGCTATTTGCAGCCATGCATCTGTAACTCGAAGATCTACATTTTATATATCTAGAGAAATTTCTCAAATCCAAAGTATTCCTTGTCAAAAATGCAATTTAACGAGGCTACTACTGCATTCAGCTTTCACCAGAATAACCTTTTGAGCCTAGAATGTCTTCTAAAGCCACTAATTATTGAATTTTAGTGCATTTTTAAGTTAAAGCTCCAAACCTACAAAATATAGAATACTTATTAACAAAAACAACTAGTAACTATATGAAATGGGTTAACAAAGCGTATCTTTAGGACTATAAATAGGAACTATTCGTCGCCAATCAAGTGTCTTTGCCTGGGCAACACTACAAAGCATGCCACTGTCTTTTTAATTTTGTAATTTTTTGGGACAATGACAATGTTGCTGTCTTTGCAAAAAAAAATTTATTTGATGATATGGTACTGTCTTTAGCTTGGGCAGTATTGTAAAGACAATAACATCTATTAATTGGCTATAATTTTGTGATTACTTGGTCAATTTGAAGCATGACACTATCTTTACCTAGGCAACACTACAGATCATGTCTTTGCCTTTGTTTCGATTATTATTTTATTTTTATTTTTTTTGAAGAATTTGATAGTCAATTTGCATATTGTTTTGTAGATCACAGAAATATAAATTAACACACCCAAAATTGGCTCTACTCTAAGACCGAGCAGTTTTACTCAGCAACTGGTCCCCATCCCGACCAAGTCATACACGGTTCCTTGGATAAGCGCCGACCCGGCCCACCTGTACTATCTGAGAGGCAGAGGCCTCCCGAGTGGCTCATCCACGACCCTACCAACAGGTTAGGAAGACTGCTCAAGGACAGCTCACTCAAGCTCCAGGCGTGATCCAGAACGTCCCAAACAGTATCTTATCTCAGCTAGAAGACTAATGGAAAGTACAAATTGTTTCCTAATCCAACTAGGAAACCCCCTTGATTGATGCCAATCTATCTTAAATCAGATTGTATTTCCTTATCTTTGTAAGAGTAGGTCTCTTGCATCTATAAAAGAGGCCACTCACCCCATAGAAGGGGATCAACTTTTAGTCTGCATAGCACCTCTATAGCATCCATCATCGCTCCCGACCGACCTACGGTAGCTCCAAACTATTTTTGGTTCACCACAGGTCCCCGACTTTTTACAGTATAGTGAACGTGCTCAAACATACACGTGGATGTAGGTTCCTTCATTAACAGGGATGAACAACATACAAAAAACCTGTCTCTATCTCTCCTTACACTGCTCGAATTTATCTTACCCAAATTTTGGCATCAACAGCTTGGCGCCGTCTGTGGGAATCGAAAGATTTCTCAAGACACAAATCTCTCAACTGATAGTCATGCCTCCAAAGATGGGTAAGAAGGCTGTACAACGAGCTTACCAAGCTATCCTGTCGGCCCCGGCAGTCCTGACACCAGAGCAAATCACTGCGACCCTCACACAGCTCTTGAAGGTCCAGCGTTAAACCTAGCAGCAGATCGAAGCCCTGCTGGCCCAACAAAGCAATCCTCCAGTGGCCGGGAAACAGCCCGAGAACATTGCGTACAATCGGAAACCGATCTTAACCAGACAACATGCCCGAGCCAACCCGTTCCGCGTTGAAGATACCAAAGATATCAACAGTAGACGTGCTTCCCAAGAGGAGAGGCAAGAGCATATGGCCCGAGAATTGGTCCAGGGTCACTCGGTAAAGAGCCAAGGTGGCCATAGGCACACGATCAACCGAAGTCATAGTCGAGCCCGAACCTAGAGGATAGTACTCCAACATGAGAAAGAAGCCTCTTCCACCAACCCGACCAACCCCCTGGATACCGGTCGGGAAGGTGTAATGGCCCGTATCTAGAATTTGAAGAAACAGATCGACAGAATGGCCAAGAAGTTGGGCCAGAATGTTACTCATGACCGTATTAATACCAAGACAGAGTCACCATTCTCCAGCCGAATCACAAGGTTTGCCCTCCCGTAAAAATTTAAACAAACTCATCTAGATTCTTACAACGGCTCTGGAAGCCCGGTGACCACGTCCGGACCTACAAGGCTCATACAGCCCTGGCTACCAACGCTGATGAACTGTAATCCCTATCCTACCCCAGTACTTTGAAATGCCCGGTCGCGCAATGGTTCCACACCCTGAAACCCCGATCGGTCAAAGATTTCAAGCAACTAAGCAAGTAGTTCATCAACCAATTCATCGGTATACATGAACGACCAAAGCCTGACATACAGTTGTAGCCTGATATACAGTTGCTGACTGTCAGGCAAAGGAATAATGAATCCCTCAAGGAGTTCACCAACTAGTTCAACCAAGAGAAGCTCGGGATCTATGATCTTGATGAAACCGTCGCAATTACAGCCTTCTACTTGGGAGTTCAACACACCAAGTGTGCCACGTCGTTTCACAGAAACCAATCGGAGACCTTGGTTGAACTCGTATAGAGGGTTAGAAAGTATGTTGATACTGAAGAATTTTTAAAGACCAAAGACCCAGGGCACATAAGCGACGAGCCTTCAAGAAATAAGCAGAAGCGAGATCAGCCCAAGAGGAGCAACACAGAGAAGCCCGATAGTTCTGGCAGTTCCTTCAGTTCACAATGGTCCGGGTCTGGCAACCCTGACCCGACCTCCAGTTCACAATGGTCTGAGTCTGGCAGCCCCGACCCGACCTCCAATTCACATCGGTCTGGGTCTGGCAGCCCCGACGCAACCTCCAGTTTGCAGCAATCTGGATCCAGTGATCCCAACATTGCCTCCAGCTCAGAGTAGATAAGAGCTCAGACTGCCAAAGGGCTCCTACAAAGATTCTGATCGCCTATCAACTCCTCATCGATCCCCGAAGCACACCAAAAAGACCTCGAGTTCAACTCCCGAGGTGCTAAAAAGACCTCAGGTCAGGTGCTAAAAAAACCTCAGGCTCAACCCTGAGGCAACCAAAGACCACTATTACGCAGTTGGCAAAAGACCTCGAGATCACGCCTGAGGCATCAAAAGACCCTGGAACTACCAACGTTCTAGGTCGGCCTCCTATAGTAATTGTTCCTGCGACACCTACCTCAACAAAAGTTTGGGGGGCAAGAGGGAATAAGAACTACAGGAGGTCACACTGGGTATTTACAGGCCTTGAGGTTAACTAAGTTGAACTCTTAGACAACTTGAGCGCCTACAATACTCAGAGGCACCGACTCCACTTAGGTCTAAATCGATGATGGAGGCAATTAAAACCTCTTAGGTTGGCCTACAATAGAGGAGTAAAAAATGACCATAAAGCAACACACTTTAGGTCGACTCCACCAACATGGTCAAACTCTTCTCCCAACCGTCTTGACAAAGGCTTGTTGGGCGGAAGATAACCATCCTGGGGAGCTAACATAAAAAAGACCCTAAAGCAACACGCTTTAGATCGACTTTTCCAATATAGTTAAATTCTTCTACCCACAACCTTGACGAAGGTTTACGGGCAAAAGATAACCATCCTGGGAGCTAACACAAGCAAAAGACTCTGAATTAGGCTGAGTCTCAACTCTTAGCCAATTCCCGATCACTTAAAGATTTCGAATTAGGCTGAGTCTCAACTCTTAGCCAGTTCCCGCGAGTTCACCAAACTCAAAAGCTCCGAGGTAACTTTCCCGAGCAATTAACAGATTTTCAAACTTGACTCAATATACTATCAAGCCAACCTTGGAAATGGGGGGCAACTGATACACCCAAAATTGGCTCTACTCAGTAACCGGTCCCTATCTCAACTAAGTCATGCACAGTTCCTTGGATAAGCATCGACCCGGGCCGCCTGAACTATCTAAGAGGCACAGACCTCCCGAGCGGCTCATCCACGACCCGACCAACAGGTTAGGAAGACCGCACAGGCACATCTCATCACAGGGACAGCTCACTCAGGCTCCAGGTGTGATCCAGAACGTCCCAGACAGTCTCCTATCTTAGTTAGAAGACTGGTGGAAAGTACAAATTGTTTCCTAATCTAACTAGGAAACCCCCTTGATTGATGCCAATCTATCCTTAATCAGATTGTATTTCCTTATCCTTGTACGAGTAGGTCTCTTGCATCTATAAAAGAGACCACTCACCCCCATAGAAGGGGATCAACTTTTATCCTGCATAGCACCTCTATAGCATCCCTCATCACGCCCCGCCGACCTTCGGTAGCTCCAAACTAATGTTGGTTCACCACAAGTCCCCGACCTTTTACAATATAGTGAACATGCTCAGACACACACGTGGACGTAGGTTCCTTCATGAACAGGGCCGAACCACATACAAAAATCCTATCTCTATCTCTCTCCTTAACGTGCTCTAATTTATCTTACCCAAATTTTGGCATCATCATAAATTTTTTCGAAAATCGATCTATAGTTTGAAAGAATGGCATTTTAAAGATAGAGAAACTTAAAAATATATATATTAATAAATTAATAAAATAAAACAAATTTTTTTGGAAAGTTGCTACAAAATAAGGGGAGATACACGTTAATAGCATTTTAGGGTCATTTTGGTCCCAAAAAAAAACCTCAAGGACTTTTTCCATGAAAAACAAATCGCATGGACATATTACATATTTTGGTCCATATTAAAGTGCTATGGCTAGACGCCCCAAATTTTTTTTTTTTTTGGCCCCAAAATAATATGATAGTGGGACCTTCACACATTTAAATTCAAGATTGGAATACTTTCACTTAAGGAAAATTCTACAGTAAATCCTAATGATTTTTTTGTTGTAGATACATCTGCTACCACAAATGGCACCTCAAGGTGCCAATGGATGACAACTAGCGTGCTAATGGGTGGTAATTAGGGGTGCTAATGAGAAAATTCTTGAAAATTTGAGAAAACCATTATAGTGACAATGGGGTGTAACAAGATTGCCAATGCGGAGTAACCACAAATTTTGATTTTACTAGCGTCCCCATTGGCACCCTTATTACTACTTAGTGCTAGGCGTACACCCTTATACACCCAAAAAATGTGGGTGATTTTTGGGTATGTAAAGGTGTGCCCCAAACATTACTCTACTACTTATTAGCACCTTGTTATCCCCTATTGGAACCTTTATTATGATACAAACCAAAATTACTAACATGAATGAAAAAAAAAGTCCCCTTAAATATGGTACACTTTTTCCTCAAAATATAATATAATATATATATATAGGGAGAGGCTCTTAAGTGAACTGAGTAGAGTGAACTCACCCAGTGAACTGGATTTTAAGCCTAAAATAACCCGTAGATCAGCGGAGCGCAAGATGGGGCACGGATCAGCGGGGCAGCCCGCTGGTTATTTTAGCCTTAAAATCCAGTTCACTTGGTAAGTTCACTCTACCCAATTCACTTAAGAGCCTCTTCTTCTCTCTCTCTCTCTCTCTCTATATATATATATATATATATAGATACAGGGAGGGGCTCTTAGGTGAACTGAGTAAATGTACCGATCCAGTGCACTAGGTTTTTCAGCCTAAAAAATTCCATAGACCAGCAGGGCGCAAGACATGGTATGAAGACCAAGAGCCAATACTCCTGAGGCAAGATGGCCAAGATAGATGAGGTGAGGTCGAGTGTGGGGGCTTGTCTCACATCGCCTGGGGTGAAGTTCCCAGACTAGTTTATAAGGATTACTCGCCCCTCTATATGCAACAAGGCCTTTTAAAACTGTGAGGGAGCTAAACATGAAAGAACTTCACAATTAAGCGTGCTGTTGCCAGAGTAGTATCAGGGATGGGTGACCCCCTGGTAAGTTCTTTGTGTTTAGGCCCAAAGCGGACAATATTGTTGCTAGATGGGGAGGTGGGTCGATACAAATGGTATCAGAGCGGAAACCCAACCGGCAGTGTGGGGCAGGTCCCACACGAGGACGTGTGGCTAAATCCGGTCACGCCTCGACGTAGCATAAATATGAAAAGCGTTTAATTTCCTTTATGGACCCATAGGTCGTGACAGTTTGAAGGATCAATTTCATCCCAAACGTCAACAACAAAAACATAATAATCAGAACAGAACAATCAAGGTTTACAATATTTTTCTAACTTAATAGTTATTACAGCACAGGGTCTCTAAAGTCACAAACCGCCTTAAATCAAAACAATAACTTAACATCTATTAAAGTCATCCTTATTACAAAATAGTTCATAAATTAAATCATAGGATATTGATGATAGTTTTTATCTTCCAAAGCAGCTGTTCTCAGTTAGCGTAGTCATAATGTTCCGCTTGATCAAAGCCTGAAAAGCCTAGACACGAATGTTCAGGACGCATCAACGCCGTCAGCTTCAAGAAGTTGGTGAGTATTTAAAAACATAACTTTGAATGTAAAACATACCCATTTACCATTTTCAAATTCCCATTTAATTCAACAAGTTTACATTAGAGTAAAGAGTTCATTTTAGAAAACAACAACAATATCATTTGAAAGCTATAATTCACATATATGTGACTGTGTATGAAAATAATGCACCATCTCATCTTACCGACTCTTTTCTCTTGACAAACACAACAACCCACCATTCACACCAGTATCTTTGAAATACTCCGATAGCCACACTTTAGCACAGGGGTGCCAGGGAATGTCCAGTTTGCCTCACACGTTAGCACTGGGTGCTAGGGAATGTCCAATGCCTCACACTTTAGTACCTAATCCGCCTCGCAAATACATCACACGGTATTCAGACTCGGGTACTAGGGAGTGTCCGTAGGCCACACTTAAGCACTACCATAGGTGCCAGGGAATGTCCAAGTTCGACGTTGTAGACACCCCATTTTGTCGGCTATCAGATTTAGGAGACCCATAGCTTGGTGGTTCACAATGATCGCAAAAGACCCAAAAGGACTTTCGGAAGTCAGCTCTATCTCTCAGAATGCTCAAAATGACCAAAATGCCCCTAAAAGCCCGAAAACTCCCAGATTTGGTCCCAAAGTTCTGAAAACATGCTATATCATTAGAAAAGTATTAAAATGAGTTTTTAAAAGAAATCGGGTGAAATCGTCAGCTCCCAGAGACCCCCGGAAGTCCCGGAAGTTCCCGGAAAGTCCCCATTGATCGGTTTGACCAAGGTTTGACTAGGTTTGACAAGGTTTGACCAGGTTTGACCAAGTTTGACCAAGTTTGGCCGAAATCGTCCGAATTCACCAGAATCATTTTAAATCATGAGATAAGTGTTAAAACAATTCCCAAAAGAAAATCGAGCGAGAACGTCAGCTCCTGGGAACTCCCGGAGGTTTCCAGAACTTCCCGGGAATCCCAGGTTTGACCAGTTTGACCAGAATTTGACTTTGGAACCGGGGCACCAAAACAATTTTCAAATATTTTTCATGGATACTAGAGGTCAATAGCTTTCCAACGGTATATCGCACATAATTTCTGGATTTAAAATGAATTTATTATGAATTTCCAAAGGCGAAAAAGGCGATCAAATCGGCTTTTATCGCGAATACCGCAAAACTTTTCAAAGTGACCTATCCCCAAACTATTTTTTATGTAAAGTAGACTCCATTATCTTTCCAACGGTATATCACAACCTCGATTTGGAGTTCGTATGCATTTTCTGTGAATTTCGGACAAAATAGGGCCTTTTCGCGAATACCGGAACTTCGGGGGGCCTAAACAGCATTATCCAGACGAAGGGAGGAGCACTGCCGCCGCGGCACTGGCCCAGTACCGCCGCGGCACTCCCCCCCAGAGCAGTGTATTTTTGTAATAACTTTTGTGGCCCCATTTTGATTAATTAAAAGCCAAAACGACATAGTTTTATGATTTCAGATGTTTGGAGCCAATGGGAGTACTTTCTAAATCCCAAAAACACCCCAAGTTGGCCTATATAAACACCCCATTACTCCTCATTTTGGGGGAGTCAAATGTGAGTTTTGGAAAAGTTTGGGAGAGAAAGTTGTAGAGATAAGGTTAGAGTAGAGAGAAAAGGAGCTTTCTTCTTTGATTTTCAAAAACAAAAGTGAGTTCTAACTTTGTTTTTACTTCATTACTTCCATTTACTTCAACATTTAATACTCTCAACCACCATTTTAGTGAGCATTCAAGAGAGTGGAATCTTCTTCCATGTCTAGTGTCATTACATATGAGTGATACACCAATCTACAAGTCTCATGCTTCATGAATATCATCTATTGATTATCATCTACTTGCTTTGTTTATTTATTGTTCATCTCTTCTTATCCCATTTCTTTTTATTTTCTTTATTTACTTACTAGTTCATCACCATCTAAGTGATGACATGAAGTTTGGGGTGAGTGAATCCTTATGGATAGTAGCTCTTGACCTCAAAAACATGTTTGATAGATGATGATCATAACCTCAATACTTCCAAGGTATTCTTGGAATGTATTGAAGTTATGTTCAAAAATAAAATAAATCTCTCCAACAATCTTGGAGGTTCTTAAAGGATGAGTTTGATGTTGGTATTCTAAGTGGCTATGATCCTTATTGAGTGTTGAAAATATGTTTTCAAAACATCTATTTCAAAACCCCTCTCAATCCCTCTCATTTGGTTTCAAGAAACAAAACTTTGTTTTCTCCAAAATCTTCAAAACAATGAGTCAAAACAGTGAGTGAGTTGAGTTCAAAGATTTTTCTAGAACTCAATACTCAACATATGGATACAAGGCCACTTAGAAAGTCTTCCTAACTCATTGGAGAACACCCATGATTTTTGGTTTGACTTGGAAGTACTTGGAAATGGTCCATTTGGGTCCCAACATTCCTTTCAAACATTCTGTTTTTGCTGTCACAGTAGCTAGGTCAACTTACGACCTCTTTTCCAGAAAATGTTTCCAAAAGGGGTGGTCCTAACTTATTTTTCCCTTAAAATTCAATGTCGTAGAGAACTTTCTGTATAAAATGGGCCTCTAGATCATTCGTTTTCATTTTCTAAGATTTTATAACATTTCAGTCGACAGTACGAACTCTGTTTCTGAGTGACCTCTATTGTTTATATAATTTCTCTCAATCTGTGATAGCTATTCAAGATTGGCCTTTTGGGTTGTGTTCTAGACACAATAAGGAATATCTCCATAAAAAATCATGCATTGAAAACATTCCTAACCCCTCTTTTCAAATTCCAAAAGATCATGCTACTGTTCTGTCCACTATTCACAGCAAGTACGTTTCAACTTTCATTCTTTGATTTGATGCTCATATGCATTCCAAATTAGTTCATATCTTAGGAAGTAGTCCATACTACATTTGTACACATCCCATGTTAATTTCATTCATTCATTCATGCACATTTTAGACTTCTAAGTCATTCTAGAAATCCATGTACACAAAAGCACACTACAACCTTTGCACATTTTAGATACATACATTGCATTCATGCAAGATTTGGGTTTTTTGTAACTCTTAATCTAAGGAGATTATAAGGAATGAACTCGATCACCCGTTCATGCTTCCCCTTGATCTAATCATCCTTTCTCATCCGTCCCGGGGATTGAGAGGTCTTCTCTTATCAAAGAATAACATGTACCATACTAGCTTGCTAAGCATATTTTGATTTCTTTGTTTATTCGTTTCAATAACGATTCATGTCCCCTTTAGAATAAGAAAACTTAATTACTTGATGCGTGATTAGACGATTTTTCCTAGGTTTATTTGTGTGATCTTTCACTTTACATTGCATGATATTTGATTTAGATCTTATGAATGATATTTTATCTTTAGATCTTCCATTTTCAAGTTTCTTATGTAATGTAATATACTATCATAGTATTAATTGCCGAACCATACATAGTATAAGATGATTATTTGGATGCTAATTGAGGCCCGTCGAAAGATGGGGCGAGTTGAGGGTGTTTTAGTCGCGACAAAGGCTCCTTCCTCTCTCGTACCAAAACCCCGAACCAAGTTCTTTGGTTATGAAGGGCCGGTGCCCTTTATCCATTTGGGAGAGTCAAAATTAGGTTTCTTGGTTCCTTAAAGACCAAGTGGCGACTCTGTATCTGTTTTCAACAGACCTTTTCTCTTTCTTTGATTCAAAAGTCAAACAAGTTTCAAAAACAAAACAAAAAGCGGTGGAAGCCCGGTATCCACAATCTGGCGACTCTGCTGGGAATTTTTATTTTAAAACAAAATAATACAGAGGTTTGACTCATAAGAAGCATCCTTAAAATCATCTTTTTACTGTGTATGGTTCACCGCATTGCACTCTGCATTTTACCCTCTCGACTGTGTCTGAAACGCGGCGCTGACATTGTTCAGGTCTTGCTGTGCCAGGGCACAAGTCACCGTTGATACTGTACCTTCCAAGGTATATCAAAAAGAGTAAAAACCTCCGTACTGTCTCCCTGACGGTATATTGGAACTCTCGTCAACGGACCCTCTTTGACTGAACCCAGCCTTTGCATATAGATTCCTGTAGAACCTTTCATAGGACTGTTCATTTATCTTTTCAGATAGGACAATGTGATATAACTGCTGTATGCCCTGACGGGATTACCTGCGCGGTGTAGACGCTTATGTGACATAGAACAGAACCTCTTTCTTATGATTCCCAAGGCAATCACTCACACGTAGTCACATTGAGTTGACCTGCCTAAGCATCATGACAAGGATGTCTGCTCCATGCTCGCAAAGATATACACCGCAAACCTTGTTTATCGGTCTTGAGACATAGGAGTATGAAAACCTGCTAGAAAGTATGATCACTATAACCATACTTACCAGTTTCTCCCAAAAACTCTGTCCAAATATCCCAGATATGACCACATTGGCCAGTTTTCCCCAGAAACTCTGTCCAGATGTCCCAGATATGACCACATTGACCAGTTTCTCCCAAAAACTCTGTCCAAATATCCCAGATATGACCACATTGGCCAGTTTTCCCCAGAAACTCTGTCCAGATGTCCCAGATATGACCATATTGACCAGTTTCCCCCAGAAACTCTGTCCAGATATCCCAGATATGACCATATTGACCAGTTTCCCCCAGAAACTCTGTCCAAAATTCCCGAAGTATCTTGGAAATCCATGTTATCCCTTGGTGATCATACTAGAAAGTAAGGTTAGCACACTCTGTATGGCTAGGGCCTTATTTGTTTAGCTGCTATCTGTTAGAAATAGGAGCATCATATAGATTAGGGCTTACATCCGCATGTTTGTCCCATTTGCATGCACCATTCCCCATCAATCTGCACGCACTGTTTCGAGTCGGTCCATATCACTATCTTTGTCTGCCTAAAGTCACCACTGTCAAAGATCTAATCTAGTCCTTTCAAAATCTGTCAGGTCAGTATAGATTCCCAAGGTCAGCAGTCAGGGTCTTATTCGTGGGTCAGGAGTTCGGATAATCGTTTGATCAAAATCAGTCCGACAGCTTGCTTCAGCATGAATAGGGAAGAGTTGGAAAACAAGGTTACTGAATTGGGAGCGACCATAAGCCAGCAGTCCGACAGCCTGGCCCAGGTTTTGAAGTTCATGGAAGAACTGAAGCAGCGGCGGCCGCAACCTCCGCCCGGGTTTCCACCATCGGAATTTGAACTACCCCCACCTGAGAATAATGGGGAAGAAGACTGGTTTCAGGGGGTCCCACCGTCCGCATACGAGAAGAAGCTCCAAGAAAAGATGGACAAGGTTGATAAACTGGAAAGCGTACTCAGGAAAAGCAAGGGTATCGATGATTACATGCTAGATCTGGAAGGCCTCTTCGAGCCTGTCAAGCTGAAACTGCCAGAGAATTTCAAAATGCCTGCCATCGATCATTTTGATGGAACTGGAAACCCGAAAAGCCACGTGAAGCTATGTATGAGTATCTTCTAGTCCATGGGTTGCACCCACGAGCACATTGCAATGCTATTCCCGCAAACTCTGGCAAAATCTGCACTATCATGGTTCCTAACGAAAACCCAAGCACATCTCTCGATGTGGGACATTATGGTAACATCCTATAAGCACAGGAAATCCGTGTTGAATGCCTTGGCTGGGATTGAAGTCCCCATCGACGCCGCGCCGGAGGACATGGTAGCTTTCTTGGGTACGCTTACCCCCGACCCCATCATTACATTCTCCGATGAGGACCTGCCACCAGAGGGATCCGCACATAACAAGGCATTATACATCACCGTGGGATGTAAGGAACAACAGGTGCCATTTTGTCTAGTCGACACAGGCTCGGCCTTAAATGTCTGTGCCCTGAGGACGGCTACCGCCTTGGGGGTCAATGTCCTTGACATCACGCCATCTGTGCAATCCGTGAGAGCCTATGACAACACTAGAAGAAATGTGATGGGAACCGTTTCTCTCCAAATCTGGGTAGGATCTTTGGTGAGCACTGAGATCTTTCAAGTCATGGACATACCTGCCTCGTTCAATCTGCTGATTGGAAGGCCCTGGCTTCATGCCAACAAAGCTGTATCATCCACTGTGCATCAAATGATCAAGTACATTCATGAGAAGGAGGTAAAGATCATCCTCGGTAATAGTTGGGGTAATGAAGCTTTCCCAAATTACGCTCCCATTTTCGAAGTCCAAATACCTGAGCTAGAAGAAGGAGAAATCGGAGGATTCTTCATGGAAGAAGTTCATATGATCAAGGATGAAGACCGATTCCCTGAGGTCCACTCCGCAGTCGTCAACATTGTCCGCAAGATGAATTACTTCCCCGGAATGGGGTTGGGTCGACGTCAGCAAGGAATTCGGGAATTCCCGCAGATCAAAGGGCAACAAGGCACTTTCGGGTTGGGGTACAAGCCCACTGATGAAGACGTCGAGCTACAGAGGCCATGGAAGAAAAGGGTGAAGGGTCTCCCACCATACCGCAAGACTTTGAATGGACAATTCGTCAAAGAAGGGGATGATTTCCCTTACTTCGGGTTCCCTGAATCCTGGATCCATCGAACCACTGGGAGAAGGCACCCTGGGCTTGAAATCTTCGCTGACTGCGAGAGGCCCCCATATCAAGACCCGTTCTATCCCGAAAAAGTTGAGAAGACCCCAGAGGAAGATTGGTTGAAATACCTGGACACCGAAGCAATCGAGAAAATGTGGGAGGAACCTGTTGAGAAGAAGGAAGAAGAGAGGGCCAAGAGCCAAGATGATCAGATCAAGCCAACTGAGGGGGGTCTGAGCAACCAGGCTGTAGAGTCATCTGTCTATGTCTCCCAATCCTCTATTCCCCCGAAGTCTGTACTACCAATTATCGAGTCTGTACTAGAGTCGGCTGCTGTAAGCCCACCACTATCCAATGTAATCACTTCACCTATCATGAATGAAATGAAAGACGATTCTGCTTACTCCTCTGTGTCTGACACTTGTGAATGCACAGATCCCTCTGAGGATCTCCCAATCGAACTAAAGCACCTAATTGAAAAACCACCTGCTTATGAAATAATCGAAGATACTTTATCAGTTAACCTAGGTGAAATAGATAATCCACAGATTGTGCAAATTGGCTCAACCCTTAATAAAGAAGAAAAAGAAAAATTAACCCTCTTGCTAAAAGAATTCAAAGATGTTTTTGCTTGGTCTTACGAAGACATGCCTGGGGTCGATCCCGACATCGTCCAACATCATATTCCTCTCCTCTCTAATTCTAAACCTGTCAAGCAGAAACTGAGGCGCATGAGACCGGAATGGGCATTCAAGGTTAAAGAAGAGGTGGAGAAGCAGTTCAAGGCAGGGTTCATCATTGTCACCGAATACCCGGAATGGGTTGCCAATATCGTGCCAGTCCCGAAGAAGGATGGAAAAGTTCGTGTGTGCGTCGACTTTCGTGATCTGAACAAGGCCAGTCCCAAGGATGACTTCCCGCTTCCCCACATTGACGTCTTGGTAGATAACACCGCAGGACATGAGCTACTGTCTTTCATGGATGGTTTCTCAGGGTACAATCAGATTCTAATGGCGCTAGAAGATCGGGGAAAAGACGACATTCACCACCCCTTGGGGAACCTACTGTTATAGAGTAATGCCCTTTGGACTCAAGAACGCGGGGGCGACTTACCAAAGAGCTGCCACCACTCTGCTGCATGATATGATTCACAAGGAGGTAGAAGTATACGTAGACGACATGATTGTAAAATCCAAGGATAAAGAAGGGCACCTGGTAGCGCTGGAAAAGTTCTTCGAAAGGTTGCGTAAATACAAGATGAGGCTGAATCCAAAGAAATGCACTTTCGGCGTAACCTCCGGTAAACTCCTGGGTTTTTTCATCACACAAAGGGGAATAGAGGTGGATCCCTCTAAGATCAAGGCAATCCTCGAAATGGCGCCACCACGGAATGAAAAAGAAGTAAGGGGGTTCCTCGGAAGAATCCAATTCATCAGCCGCTTCATTTCCAAGCTCACAGCTACATGCGATCCTCTGTTCCGATTGTTGAGAAAAGGGGAGAAGTTCCAATGGGATGACCAATGCCAAGCCGCTTTCGACAAAATAAAAGCCTACCTTCAAAATCCGCCTGTCCTTTCACCACCAATACCTCATAAGCCCTTATTCCTTTACCTATCCGTCTCTGAAAATGCCATGGGCTGCATGCTAGCCCAAGAAGGAGAAGAAAGCCACTCTGAAAAAGCCATATACTACCTCAACAAGAGGATGACTGGGTATGAGCTCAACTACTCTGCCCTCGAAAAAACATGTTGGGCCTTGGTTTGGTGCACCCGCCGACTGAGGCACTACATGCTAGCCTTCCCGGTTGTGCTTATATCCCGCATGGATCCTCTAAAATACCTTCTCGAAAAACCCGCCCTGACCGGTCGTATATCCCGTTGGTTACTTCTATTATCCGAATTCGATATCAAGTATGTTACGAGCAAGTCAGTAAAAGGGAGAACCGTAGCTGAGCATCTCGCAGAACATGCCGTTGACTCCGAAGAAAGTGGGGACTTTCCGTTTCCGGACGAGAGCATCATGGAAATCAAGGAAAGACAGTGGAAGTTGTACTTCGATGGAGCAGCCAACATGAAGGGGTACGGAGTAGGGATGATCCTAGTATCGCCGAGTGGGGACCATACTCCGTTAGCAGTCAAGCTCAATTATAACTCCACCAACAACACTGCTGAGTATGAAGCATGCATTCTGGGAATGGAGGCAGCCTTAGAGCTGAAAGTTTAGAGGTTGGATGTCTTTGGAGATTCAAACCTCATCATATCACAAGCCAGAGGAGAATGGAAAGTAAAAGAAGAAAGGTTGAAACCCTATCATGATCGTCTCGACCGACTCAAGAGGCAGTTCGAAAATATCACATTCCTCTACTTGCCCAGGGAAGAGAACCAGCTGGCAGATTCTTTGGCCACTCTAGCTTCGATGATCAAAATTCCTGTGGGAGTCAGGATGATGCCCTTGGTAATTGAGCAGAGGTACGAGCCTTCGTTCAACATAATCGCCACAGTCGAAGAAGAAGAGAATGAAGCACCATGGTATCAGGATGTCTGGGATTTCATAGAAAAAGGGACATACCCCCAAGAATCTACGGAGAAAGACAAAAGGGCAATTCGAAGATTCGCAGCGTAATTCATCATTTGCGGCGGGAAACTGCTGAAGAAAGGATACAACGGTCACAACCTGACCTGCTTGTTCGGAAAGAGCTCCAAAAGAATGATGGAGGAAATACACGAAGGGGTCTGTGGCCCTCACATGAACGGTCACATGTTGGCCAAGAAGATTATAAGGCAAGGGTACTACTGGACAACATTGGAGAAAGATTGTTGTGAGTACGTGAGAAGGTGTCACAAGTGCCAGATCCATGCAAACATGATGCATGTGCCACCATCTCTTCTATACAACATGACCTCGCATTGGCCATTCTCCACCTGGGGAATCGATACTATTGGTGAAATCATTCCAAAGGCCTCAAATGGAAATCGGTACATCCTGGTGGCCATAGACTACTTCACAAAATGGGTAGAAGCTGCATCCTACACCAAGTTGGGGGCTAAGGAAGTGGCCAAATTCATCAAGAGAAATCTCATCTGCCGTTATGGAGTTCCCCATGAGATTATTTCGGACAACGGAAGTCATTTCAAGGCAGAAGTCAGGGATCTGTTCGAAGAATACAAAATCACCTATCACAAGTCGTCGCCATACAGACCACAGACCAATGGGGCAGTCGAAGCTGCGAATAAGAATGTCAAGGCCATACTGCAAAAATCAGCTGATACCTACAAAGACTGGCATGAAAAGCTACCATTTACACTTTGGGGATACAGAACATCGATAAGGACGTCCACAGGAGCAACGCCTTACTCATTAGTGTATGGGATGGAAGCAGTACTTCCGGTCGAGATAGAACTACCGTCCCTACGCGTGATGGCAGAATGTGAAATTTCGGAATCAGATTGGTTAAGGGAAAGATATGAAGAATTGGCCCTCATAGATGAAAAGCGCCTAGCGGCAGTCGACCATGTTCGAATCTATCAAAAGAGGATAGCCCGTGCTTTCAACAAAAGAGTTCGTCCAAGGAAGATTGTCAAGGGCGACCTTGTCCTTAAGGAATTGCGAGCTCCGATCTTTGATCCCCGTGGGAAGTTTAAACCTAAATGGGTCGGCCCTTATATCGTCAAGACTGTTCTTTCCGGAGGAGCAACTTATCTCATGGACCTCGATGGTGTCGAATTCAAAGAACCAATCAACATAGATCGTCTCAAAAAGTACTATGCTTGACTATCAAACCAATTTCCTTCAAGCCTTGCCTTGAACTACGCTCGACCTGATTCCCGCTCGGGGATACGTAGGCAACCACATCGGTTCGGTCGCTCCACCATCATAATCAAACCAAAGCCTTACCTTGAACTACGCTCGACCTGATTCCCGCTCGGGGATACGTAGGCAACCACATCGGTTCGGTCGCTCCACCAACAAAAAATAACCTTTCCTTTCAAAACCATGCCCGAACTACGTTGGACCTGATCCCCACTTGGGGGTACGTAGGCAGACTTTCAAAAAGAAAAGAAGGATGGCTCGCTAGGTCGAAAATCCGAAAGGACGCCTAGGTAAAAGTTAGAGCTAAATCCAAAGTGAGCAATAACAAAAGAGAGAAAAAAGCTCGTCAGGCCACCTCCTTGGTGCCTGGGCAAAAATTATGAGTATGTGAGAAAATAAAGTCGCGGTCCTTACCCAAAAATCACCTTTCAAACTAGGGGCAAACTTCGGCCACTCGCCTCGTTTGCCTGAACCTCTTCTAAACTAGGGGCAAACGTCGGTCATCTACCTCGTTTGCCTCACAACCATACATGTCCCAAACTAGGGGCAAACTTCAACCACCCGCCTCGTTTGCCTCTAACAACCCCGGCATGCCCAAGCAAGTACCAAAAGCAACAACTAATTGAAATCTCGGTTACAAAATATTTTTAGAAAGCTAAAATGCATAAAATGAGATTCCCAAAGTAACCAAGGTTCACCGATAAACAAACTTTGAATATTACATAGGCAGGAATAATCAAAGAAATAAAAGTCTTTCAAAAAGCAACCACATGTTCAAAGACACTTGGAGGAATGAGCAGAATCAGTCAGGACTAGTTTTGTCTTAGTGTCTTTTATTTCTTCAAAGGTCTTTAGAAGTAGGCCTTTACTCGGTCAGTCCAACCATCAATAAAAGCAGCAATAGTGGCAGCCCTGATCCTGGAAGCAAAGATCCTCTCAGTAAACCCCCGGGGAACCTCCTGAACCTGTCCATACTGTCTGGCCAAACGGCGAGGATGATAGAAAGAAGTCTCTCTCAGACCCATCAACCACACTCTCTGGTGACCCCTGAGGCTCGTGGTGATAGCATAGAGGCCCCAACGCCTCACGATCCAGCAAATGTCAGCCTCAGATAAGGCGCTCATCATGCCCACCCAATCAGCAAAGGTATAGTGAGAATGAAGCACGGCTCGACGAAAGTAAACCGGTGGTATACGGCCCGTCCACAGCTGAAGGCGCTCGTAAAGCCAAGCCTGTAACACCAAAGGCGCCCCAGAAAGAAGAGGAGTCCCTTGGTTGAAGGCATTATCCAAACCATTCAAAGTTTCAGCTAGAACCATGGCCATGGGATTCCTGCTAAGCTTCAGTCCGAGACACACATGCACTAAGTCGACGGAAGTACTCGAGAATAGGAAGTGTGAAGTCATGCACAGTATCAAAGCGGCCCTGCGGGTAGCATCATACACGCTGGGATCCCCAGGACTGGCGTACCGGGCAATAATAGAAGCAATGTTGAGAACCTCACCTTGAATCAGCCGGCGGGAAATAGTGACGGAGCAATTCAGATATTCAGCCAAGCCTCGTGTAGGACTGAGGGTACCAGCAGAAGGGAAAATCAGATCAGAGTCAGAATCATAGCCGAGAATAGCACAGAACTCCTTAAACACAGGGCATATCTCCAGGCCATTGAAGTTGAAGACATGATTCACCGGGTCCCAGTGACCAATGGCAGCACGCAAGAACTCAGTGTTCAGGGTCATCTGGCAAAGAGAGAATAGCTCGGTCAAGCCGTAGCTAAAGAGATTGATCCGCTCCACGCCATCCGTAATGTTCAGCCAAGCTGTGAGTTGGGCGGGATCGTACAAAGCCATATTTTCTGTCGCGGCTCTAGCAAAATTCAAAATTTCGGCAGCACCTCCCCGTTTCACGGACTATCCCACCTGCAAGGCAAAAGAATTCACTATCACAAAACTGCCCATCGCAGTAACATCCAGCAATCACAGTGCACATATATCAACAAGCACACAACTGCGCCTCTAAACCGGAAGATATCCGGCCTAGGAGGCAAAACATCATAATACTCTGTCAAAAGGTCACAAATTGTGCTACACACTGTCCAAATAATCATATCCCCAGTACAACCCAATCGAAAACAGAAAAAGAAAATAAAATAATAATTCCTGCTTAGGAAGCTTCAGTCCTCCTCTTCTTCGTCCTCCGTTGGACCGCCCGGAGTGTACGTCGGCGACGGCCTCCTCCTACCACCTCTACATCTTGGACCAGTCCTCGATGAGCCAGTCTCGCCTCCACGGTACTGCACACACAAATAAAAACAGAGGCAATCAGTAGGGAAACCACAAAAAAAAAATATACAAAAATAGAGTCAAGTTAGAGACTTGCCAAAGATGCCATCTGGTTGGCAGCAAATTGCCGCATACCGTCCATCTATCAAGGGTAAAATCTAGGGTTAGAACCTCATAACTTTAAGGAAGTGCAAAATTAGAGACATACCCGGTGGTCTCGTGTGAGGACCAAGGACCGTAAGCTAGCCGCCAAGGCGTGACCCTCCTCAGCGTAACTCCAAGGAACATTGAGGACGCCCGCTGGCCGAGTAGGGTACCCACATGTGACTCGCGGCACCTCCATCACTTGGGGACTGCCATCAGCACCTAGGACGTTGACGGTCCAATCCCAAGGAGGGATAGGGTCGGGAGCCTGAGGAGCCTGTCTCCTGTACATCTCGCGAAGCTGTAGGCACAGAATAAGTTAGGAAAAGGTGAATAAAAGACATAGGCAAAAATACAAGAGGAAACTCACCTCCAGGAGTGGGAAGTTAGGCATCAAGAAGCGGCCACGGTAAGCTTCATAGCCGGTCTCAGAGAGAAAATGATCCCAAACGTCAGTGCCGGCTAAGGCTTCCAGCAGAGCATCACCAGAGAGGTCACTAGCATCCATCACGGGAGGATTATGAGGAACGCGATACCTGGGACCACCAACCACCTGCCGAGAGACCCGCTCCCCAAGGAACCACTGCCTGCACTCGGTACTCTCCAGCAGAAGGCGGCAAGAGGTAAGAGATTTAACCGCTTGTATCTCCTCTGGGGCGGCGTAAGCGACGCCCTCCCAAGGCGTCCAATCAACACTAGAGGCCGTCAGCTCAGTTAAGAAGTTTCTGAGCAAAACAATCCGGTGGGCCCCGCTCTTCACCCCAACAACGTCCCTCCGCCATCTCAAACCTCGTGGGAATAGAGGCACAGGAGCCATGCCATCCTCATCCTCGCCTGATTCATCCGCCGGGGAAGGAGCCAACATCTTCAAGTATTCAAAACTCCAAAGTTGCACAGACAAAGGAGAAATCAAAACAAGTATGGAAATCAAAAAGATGGAAAAATAAAAGAAGAAACAGTGCGTACCTCCCAAGCTCGCCAGAATCCCCCAGTAGATTTAACATCGCCCCGAGAGACCTCCCCCATATGCTTGTAGAGATGGGCCAAGGCAGCACCGCCCCAGTTGTAGGAGGGGATCTCATCAATGGTCGCCAGGCAAGAAAGGAGCCTCAAGCTCACCTGGTCGTTCCTTGTCGCAAAGATTGAGCACCCGAGGACATACAGAAGACAAACCCTCAAAAGCTGAGAATTGTTCAGATTGTGATTACCTCTGCCATAGGCCCGGTAAAGCCAGCCGCAGGGGAACCAATGCCTCTCCAGGTTAGGGGGAATAGCCCCAATCAACATCTCCACTACCTCCGGGTCAATCTCATAAAAATAGTCCAGAACCAGGCGCTTCCCGCCAACCCTCAAGCCCGTGATCATGGAGAAATCAAAAGGCGTCATAGTCATCTCTCCGAACGGCAGGTGGAAAGTGTTGGTAGTGTCCCACCACCTCTCGGCCAGTGCATAGAAGTGAGCCAAATCATTGCTACTTTTCGAGACCAAGCGGACGAAGCCTCCGAACCCGGCATCATCAACCATCCTCTTAACGGTGGGCAAAAGCTGGGTATACCATAAGAAAGCATGGGCAAGGATACCATGGCCTTTCAATGCCACTTCCGGCACCTGCACACAACGAAGACGACAAAAGATGCACAAAATCACTATTCACGGCCCGAGAGCCGAATTCACAAAATCCACATTTGAGCACAAGTCGAACTTCTAACGGTCTCTAAGTACACGCTACGACTCACGAAACTAGCATAATACATGAAAGCAGTCCTAAAATGTCAAAAGTTTCACATACCAAGCTCGCTAGAGCCGCGGCCGAAAGATGGCATTGAGGGTCCTGTAAAATCAAGTCCGGAGCTTGCACCTCGGCCTTCATCCGTCCCTTGGCCTTCTTAGACGGTCTCCTTGAGCTCGAAGCCATGGATCTACAAGAAAAATGGAAGTCACATTTAAACTTTCTTCTTGAAAATTTGGGCAAACCAAAACACCAATCAAAAATCCAACTACGGGGAAAGATTACTCACCTGAGCGCGCACAAGCTGCGTTTTGATGAATTTTGGCTCCAAAAACACCCCAAAATGGTCAAGAATGAGCTTCAAAAGCTCAAAAACCCGAGATATAGGAAGATGAAGTCTGGCCACCCAGTGCCGCCGCGGCACTACTCCCCGTGGGCCCCGCTTCGCTCCGTTTTGCTCCGTTTCGCCCCATTCTGGCCCGTTTTGGCCTTTTTCAGCCCGTTTTTGGCCCCGATCAGCCCGGTGGCCCATTCCAGTCGAGGTTTATGAGGTTTTACCCCAAGCAGATTAAAAGTTGCCAGAATTACCTCCGACAGGCAGAAACTGAAAAAAAATCGGCTCCCGAAGACCCGAATCGATCGTTTCAGGACAACCGTCGCGAATTTCAATCAAACACGAGAATTCTGGTAACGGATCCTGGTTCCCGATCAAGAAAAGAGATTCCCCGAGAACCCTGCATCATCCCCCGAGGACAAAAGCAGAAAGATACCGGCTCCCGGAGGCCCCGACAGGCTCTCTTGGATTGAGCACCGAAAGAGATTCCCCGAGAACCCTGCATCATCCTCCGAGGACAAAAGCAGATAGATACCAGCTCCCAGAGGCCCTGACAGGCTCTCTTGGATTGAGCACCGAAGGAGATTCCCCGAGAACCCTGCATCATCCCCCGAGGACAAAAGCAGACAGATACCAGCTCCCAGAGGCCCTGACAGGCTCTCTTGGATTGAGCACCGAAGGAGATTCCCCGTGAACCTTGCATCATCCCCCGAGGACAAAAGCAGACAGATACCAGCTCCCGGAGGCCCTGACCGGCTCTCTCGAATTGAGCGCCGAAAGATTTGATCAACCGTGAGAGGTTCGAAGATGGATCCTGGTTCCCGATCAAGAAAATAAAGATTCTCCCACCAGCCGGAACCGATTCCCGAAAGGTAGCCGTCAGGAACAACCAGAGCATCTCCCACATCCAGATCTCCTGATTATCAAGAATTTTCTCACAGCTTTACCACAAGATCCCTCGGTCATATTTGGCTGTCATCTGCTAAACGAAGCACATATGATCTATCTCACTCGTTTGCAAAGCGCACTTCTCAAGTTTCGGAAGTTTTGCCCCTAGACCTAGAGTCTTCTAAACCTTGCTGTCCTTATCCGAGTCATCCACCACATCACAGTCGCAAACACTAGCACAACACCAGCCCACTCGGAGTGGCACACCCCACAGCACCTGCTCATACTAGGATCATAACACTAGACATGATAGGACTCATGACACAATTCATATCACATCCATGCATTGCATATCATCCTCATAGCATATGTCTTGTTGTGCATGTGTGATTTGTTCCTTTGCGCCCTGAACTACGTCCTGGTCTGATTCCCCTTGGGATACGTAGGCAGCTCACGCAGACCACGACCAGCACTAACCTCATCATCCTTTCATCTTTTGCAACGTTATTTATCCTAAATCTATAGCCTCCAAAAAGTCCTGTCTCTTCAAAGCTTTGGCACTCGCTTGCGACATGCGTTGCTTCGCAAGTTCATGCCAAAGAGGGGCAAACTGTAGACACCCCATTTTGTCGGCTATCAGATTTAGGAGACCCATAGCTTGGTGGTTCACAATGATCGCAAAAGACCCAAAAGGACTCTCGGAAGTCAGCTCTATCTCTCAGAATGCTCAAAATGACCAAAATGCCCCTAAAAGCCCGAAAACTCCCAGATTTGGTCCCAAAGTTCTGAAAACATGCTATATCATTAGAAAAGTATTAAAATGAGTTTTAAAAAGAAATCGGGTGAAATCGTCAGCTCCCAGAGACCCCCGGAAGTCCCGGAAGTTCCCGGAAAGTCCCCGTTGACCAGTTTGACCAAGGTTTGACTAGGTTTGACCAAGGTTTGACCAAGTTTGACCAAGTTTGACCAAAATCGTCCGAATTCACCAGAATCATTTTAAATCATGAGATAAGTGTTAAAACAAGTCCCAAAAGAAAATCGAGCGAGAACGTCAGCTCCTGGGAACTCCCGGAGGTTTCCAGAACTTCCCGGGAATCCCAAGTTTGACCAGTTTGACCAGAATTTGACTTTGAAACCAGGTCACCAAAACAATTTTCAAATATTTTTCATGGATACTAGAGGTCAATAGCTTTCCAACGGTATATCGCACATAATTTCTGGATTTAAAATGAATTTATTATGAATTTCCAAAGGCGAAAAAGGCGATCAAATCGGCTTTTATCGCGAATACCGCAAAACTTTTCAAAGTGACCTATCCCCGAACTATTTTTTATGTAAAGTAGACTCCATTATCTTTCCAACGGTATATCACAACCTCGATTTGGAGTTCGTATGCATTTTCTGTGAATTTCGGACAAAATAGGGCCTTTTTGCGAATACCGGAACTTCGGGGGGCCTAAACAGCATTATCCAGACGAAGGGAGGAGCACTGCCGCCGCGGCACTGGCCCACTGCCGCCGCGGCACTGGCCCAGTGCTGCCGCGGCACTCCCCCCCAGAGCAGTGTATTTTTGTAATAACTTTTGTGGCCCCATTTTGATTAATTAAAAGCCAAAACGACATAGTTTTATGATTTCAGATGTTTGGAGCCAATGGGAGTACTTTCTAAATCCCAAAAACACCCCAAGTTGGCCTATATAAACACCCCATTACTCCTCATTTTGGGGGAGTCAAATGTGAGTTTTGAAAAAGTTTGGGAGAGAAAGTTGTAGAGATAAGGTTAGAGTAGAGAGAAAAGGAGATTTCTTCTTTGATTTTCAAAAACAAAAGTGAGTTCTAACTTTGTTTTTACTTCATTACTTTCATTTACTTCAACATTCAATACTCCCAACCACCATTTTAGTGAGCATTCAAGAGAGTGGAAGCTTCTTCCATGTCTAGTGTCATTACATATGAGTGATACACCAATCTACAAGTCTCATGCTTCATGAATATCATCTATTGATTATCATCTACTTGCTTTGTTTATTTATTGTTCATCTCTTCTTATCCCATTTCTTTTTATTTTCTTTATTTACTTACTAGTTCATCACCATCTAAGTGATGACATGAAGTTTGAGGTGAGTGAATCCTTATGGATAGTAGCTCTTGACCTCAAAAACATGTTTGATAGATGATGATCATAACCTCAATACTTCCAAGGTATTCTTGGAATGTATTGAAGTTATGTTCAAAAATAAAATAAATATCTCCAACAATCTTGGAGGTTCTTAAAGGATGAGTTTGATGTTGGTATTCTAAGTGGCTATGATCCTTATTGAGTGTTGAAAATATGTTTTCAAAACATCTATTTCAAAACCCCTCTCAATCCCTCTCATTTGGTTTCAAGAAACAAAACTTTGTTTTCTCCAAAATCTTCAAAACAATGAGTCAAAACAGTGAGTGAGTTGAGTTCAAAGATTTTTCTAGAACTCAATACTCAACATATGGATACAAGGCCACTTAGAAAGTCTTCCTAACTCATTGGAGAACACCCATGATTTTTGGTTTGACTTGGAAGTACTTGGAAATGGTCCATTTGGTTCCCAACATTCCTTCCAAACATTCTGGTTTTTGCTGTCACAGCAGCTAGGTCAACTTACGACCTCTTTTCCAGAAAACCTTTCCAAAAATGGGCCTCTAGATCATTCTTTTTCATTTTCTAAGATTTTCTAACATTTCAGTCGACAGTACGAACTCTGTTTCTGAGTGACCTCTATTGTTTATATAATTTCTCTCAATATGTGATAGCTATTCAAGATTGGACTTTTGGGTTGTGTTCTAGACACAATAAGGAACATCTCCATAAAAAATCATGCATTGAAAACATTCCTAACCCCTCTTTTCAAATTCCAAAAGATCATGCTACTGTTCTGTCCACTATTCACAGCAAGTACATTTCAACTTTCATTCTTTGATTTGATGCTCATATGCATTCCAAATTAGTTCATATCTTAGGAAGTAGTCCATACTACATTTGTACACATCCCATGTTAATTTCATTCATTCATTCATGCACATTTTAGACTTCTAAGTCATTCTAGAAATCCATGTACACAAAAGCACACTACAACCTTTGCACATTTTAGATACATACATTGCATTCATGCAAGATTTGGGTTTTTTGTAACTCTTAATCTAAGGAGATTATAAGGAATGAACTCGATCACCCGTTCATGCTTCCCCTTGATCTAATCATCCTTTCTCATCCGTCCCGGGGATTGAGAGGTCTTCTCTTATCAAAGAATAACATGCACCATACTAGCTTGCTAAGCATATTTTGATTTCTTTGTTTATTCGTTTCAATAACGATTCATGTCCCCTTTAGAATAAGAAAACTTAATTACTTGATGCGTGATTAGACGATTTTTCCTAGGTTTATTTGTGTGATCTTTCACTTTACATTGCATGATATTTGATTTAGATCTTATGAATGATATTTTATCTTTAGATCTTCCATTTTCAAGTTTCTTATGTAATGTAATATACTATCATAGTATTAATTGCCGAACCATACATAGTATAAGATGATTATTTGGATGCTAATTGAGGCCCGTCGAAAGATGGGGCGAGTTGAGGGTGTTTTAGTCGCGACAAAGGCTCCTTCCTCTCTCGTACCAAAACCCCGAACCAAGTTCTTTGGTTATGAAGGGCCGGTGCCCTTTATCCATTTGGGAGAGTCAAAATTAGGTTTCTTGGTTCCTTAAAGACCAAGTGGCGACTCTGTATCTGTTTTCAACAGACCTTTTATCTTTCTTTGATTCAAAAGTCAAACAAGTTTCAAAAACAAAACAAAAAGCGGTGGAAGCCCGGTATCCACAGACGTCACTGTGGATATCGCAGGTTTTTTTCAAAATTTACCCACTTTTAAAACATTTTTCATATTCAAATTCAAATACGAGTCGCCACTTAATTTTTAAAGGGAAAAATTAAGAAACCATTTAAAGACAAACCGATCTTTTGCGAAACCAAAGATAAACTGGGTCCGGGGATTATGGAATGAAAGGGGAAGGAGCCCGACGGACTAAAACACCCCCTTTCATCCTATCTCGCGATAGGCCCCTACTCAACATCCTTTTTAATCAAATTAATAATCTAAGCATGCCCTCAATTAATACATATATAGGTATACATAACACAAGCATGTTGGAAATGGTGTAAAATTGCTAACGGCAAAATATCATTCATAAGCCACGTAATTCAATTAGCAAACAACATGATATGCAATAGAGAACTAGAAAACATACCCGGGATCCAGCCGCGAATATCAAACGTGCAATGCATGCAAGAACAAAATAAACCTAAGAAAGGTCTCTAACACATATATACACATAAGGCAAAACCTAAGCTAAGGTGTCGCACATGGGGTCGAAAAATCAATTAAAATCAATAAAATAGATTAAACTAGAGAAGGGTTGAGAAATTGTACCTCAAAGCGCTACAAAACAAAGGTTAGTACACATGCCTTAGACAAGATATAATATCAAAAGGTAATTAATCATAGGTCATGTTCAATTAAATTCAACTAAGTCCAACTTCATCCAAGAACTAGTTTTAACTATAAGCATCAATGTACATGAATGAATGAATGATTATGAACAAGGATGAGACATGAATTTATTCACTAATTTGGATCCCTAAGCCTCTGGGTTTAATCTAAATTATCATTATTCAAAACATGGTTTGAGTCCCAAGACATTAAGAGACCATTTGAGTTGAAATAAATAAGATTAGACAAAAACAGTAGCAGTTTTTTGTGATTTACAGAGAGCAGACCCGACGTTCAAAAATGGAAATAAAATACTTTTGATGGTTGGATCTTATTGATTTTTGGATATGTCATGCCTCTGTGAGTCTAGTTTCTAACCCAACTTGAAAATCAAGATTTCAACGGTTAGATCTCCGGGAATATGGAAAATACTAGACCTCACTCAGGATTCTGCAACTCTCTGTCCAGAGATCTTGTATGATTTTCTAAAAATAGTAAAAAAATGAGAAACACTTAGATCTTTTTAGGGTACCTTCCTAACACATTAAAGTACTTATAAAAAATTATTTGAGACCCCAAAAACGTAATTAAGGTTCTGATTTATTAATTTCAAAACGGACTTATTATTCTGAAAGTATTCTAGAACTCTGGACAGATTATGATTAGCTCACAAAAACCATGATCGAACCCTTCTAATCACAAGATCTTGATAAAACAAAAATCACAGTGGTAAAACAATGTGTTATGAACATTTTCCCGTTGGTTTCATTCGATTCCAACGGTCGGATTTCAAACTAAAAATCCTTGATCAAAAACAGTTTATGAACCCACTGTTTCATTTTGCTAGTTCAAGTTTATTGATTGGCCTCAACTATTAAAACATGAAGTTGGGGCTCAAACCAAACTACTTCTTCTACCATTTGATGGTCATTGAAGACTATGAGGCACACCACACTTATGGATCTTGATGAAGTATTGAAATGAACTTCACAAAATCCTCAAATAAAGAACTCAAACCTATGGACCTAAGTTTGAATTCAACTTATCACTCCTACCATTTGATGGTCATTGGAGTTAGAGACATACATGCTCATAGGTTCTAGATGAAGTATGAAAGACTTCTTAAAACCTAAGAGAAAGATTAGTCCAAGCCATGGGAATAGATTTGAACTAACACATTTTCTCCTACCATTTGATGGTCATTGGAGTCTAAATATAGTTTACATCTACTCAAAACCTCATTGGAATATAGTGAGGATTCCATAAGATTCCTTAATGAAGAGGTTCAAGTCATGGATTAAGACTTGAATCTCACTTATTATATGTAAGTTAAGACTATAATTCATTCTAATCTCCATATAGATCATAAGATCATAGGAAATTAAGAAATCAAACTCAAGAGGATCCAATGAGATATTAAAGATCACATGGATCTCAAAAAGAAAATAGAGACAAAGAGAAATAGAATCAAAGTTTACTTGAAGAAAACCAAGTGAAGATCCCTTCACAAACTAGTTTTATTTTAAACCTAAGGCTCTTATTTAGATCCAAATCAATGAAAGCAAGTAGGAATTCAATCACAATTCTAAGTGGTGTGTGATGAAATGAGGTGGGAAGAGAGGTTTTGAAAATGTGTAAAAGTCCTAGATCTATGAATTGTGATTGAATTACATATAATAAGTATAGGGATAAGGATTTAACCTCTAGATCTTCTCAGGATTTGATTGATTTGGAGAGATCCAAGTCTTACAAGCAATGCTCTTCTTCTTCTTCCTTGAAGCTTCAAGGTTCTTCAATGGAGATTTGAGGAGTTTGGATGAATTGGGTAAGATTTCTATGGGGTTTTGGGGTTTCTCTCTCTATATTTCTCTAAGAACAACCTCTCTCTTCAAAATTCAGCCTCTCTCTTTTAGATTCAAGTCTCTCTCTCAAGATTCAAGTCTCCAACCTCTCAAAATGAGAGAAAATGGGGCTTTTATAGACTTTCATTATCTTGGGGGCTAAGATAAGGGTAGATAGGTCAATTAGGGATGGTGGGAGCATGGTTTGCATGACCTAGGAGTAGTAAACACGTACACAAAAAACGGCATCGTTTGGTGCATTTATTTGATCAAAGATTGAAAAAGAATTTTGACTTAAAAATGCAAATTAGCCCAGGCCGGCACTCGATGAGATGAAACGGCACTCTCTGAGTGCCGCGCGGCACTCGCTGAATGCCGGACGGCACTCAGTGAATGCCGCAGCGGCATTCACTGACTGCCGTTCGGGCACTTTGAGTGCCGCTTCACAGCAATCCAGCACTATTCACAGCAATTCAGCACCTTAATTTCATTTCATGTCATTTAAGTAAATGTCGTTTAATTTATGTATTTACTTAAGACATTAAATGTAATTAAGGAAATACCCCCCATTTGGATTCAATAAAAATATCTAGAAAATCAAAATCCTTAAGGAAAAAAAGTCAACTCTCCCTCCGAAGGCAAAATTTCGATTTTCTGCACGATTCTTCTTAAAAGCCTTTCAATTTCACCATGATTCCTTTCATTTAAAAATTCTAAAAAATCATTTCTAGCATAAGGGAGACCCAATGAACAATTACCGGGACTTTTCATCTTGAAATTCGAAAATTTTACGATTGACTCCCTTTTGACCCGTTGACTTTTCACTGGGTCAACTGTTGACTTTTTCTTTCAGGGTTCATGCTGAATTACTCTCTTTTTGAAAATGATTTTAAGATGCTCCGAGAATATTGCCGTATTCCTATACGTGTTCAAAACTCATGGTCTACAAGGTGACGAGTAGATGAGAATTTTGGTCTTTTGGCTGAAAATGGTGATTTTGAACCGAGATTCTTCTAGGAAGAGAGTCAGATTGCTTGTAAGAGTCTTGATTCCGTCGAGACATATTCATCATTGATCTCTAGAGGTAAATCCCCCTAAGTTTAATAGTTCGGTCAAAATTGGGGTGTCTACAGTCACACACTTTGATGCTACCATGGGCGTCAGGGAGTGTCCAGTTTTTCCACCGTCGCATTTCAAAGACACTTTAGCCGCAATCTCAACCACAACACACTTTGGTACTCACTTACTAGGGGAGTGTCCACAACACAATCTTAACCACACACTCTATACCACACTGACCATTACTCTTTTCCACATTGACCAACACTCACACTCATCATGCATGTACAACTGACACCATATGAATGTCATGAAACTTTAAACATAAAGCAAAGTGTTGAATTATAGGAACAACGTACATGCGGGGATTGTTAAGTCGTAATACATTATTTCATTCGTCCAAACATAACCAAATAGGTTTCTGTTTTAGTAAATTTCTCAAACAGAGCTTTAAAAGTCCATGAAACATCACCCAAACAGTTCCTTAACATAAAACAAGCAAATAACAGAAACTGTCCAAAGTCGCACATGCGAGCCGCTAGCGCGACGGGTGTCACGACCCGACGTAGCATAAATATGAAAAGCGTTTAATTTCCTTTATGGACCCATAGGTCGCGACAGTTTGAAGGATCGATTCCGTCCCAAACGTCGAACAACAAAACATAATAGTCAGAGCAGAGCAATCAAGGCTTACAAATATTTTTCCAACTTATTACATAATACAGCACGGGGTCTCTAAAGGCACAGACCGCCTTAAATCAAAACAATAACTTAGTGTCTATTACAGTCATCCTTATTACAGAATTCAGTTTAACTTAAAACATATAAAAGTAAAATCTCTTTCCAGCAGGGATTCTCAGTTCGCATAGTCATACGGTCCAGCAATATCATAACTTGAAAAGCCTGAACACGAATGTCCAGGACGCATCAACGTCGTCAGCTTCAAGAAGCTGGTGAGTATTAAAAACATAACATTGAATGTAACACATACTCATTTACCATTTTTAAATTCTCATTTAATACAACAAGTTTACATTAAAGCATGGAGGTCATTTTAGGAAACAAGTACAATATTATTTAAAAGATATGATTCACATATATGTGACCGTGTATGAGAACAATGCACCATCTCATCTTACAGACTCTTTTCTCTTGACAAAAAACCAACAACCCACCATAATACACCGGTATCTTTGAAACGCTAAGATAGCCACACTTTAGCACAGGGGTGCCAGGGAATGTCCAGTTTGCCTCACACTTTGGTTCGGGGTACCAGGGAGTGTCCATTGCCTCACACTTTGACTACCTAATCCGCCATGCAAATACCGGAGGAACCCTCATGCAGTATCTAGACTCGGGTATCAGGGAGTGTCCGTAGGCCACACTTTAGCACTACCATGGGTGCCAGGGAATGTCCAAGTTCGGCTTCACACACTTTGACGCTACCATGGTCGTCAGGGAGTGTCCAATTTTACCACCGTCGCATTTCAAAGACACCCTCGCCGCAATCTCAATCACAATACACTTTGGTACTCACTTACCAAGGAGTGTCCACAACACAATCTCAACCGCACTCACTATACCACATTGTCCATTACTCTTTTCCATACTAACCAACATTCACACTCTCCATGCATGTACAACTGACTTCACATGTATGTCATGAAACTTTAAAACATGAGGCAAATCACTTAATCATATAAACAACGTGCGTACGGGGATTGATAAGTCTCAATACGACGTTTTAATCTTTTCAAATAGAACAAATTAAGATTCTGATTTAATAAATTTCCCAAACAGTACTCAAACAGTATATAAATTTTATCCCAAACAGTCCCTTATCACAAAACAGGCAAAATTAGAAACTGCCAGAAGTCGCGCGCGCAGGCCGCTCGGGCGATATGCCCAATTTTCGTTTTATTATAAAAACCTTTCATTCTGCCAGAGTACAGGAAGATTGCGCGTGCGGGTCGCTCGCGCGATCTGGCTAATTTTTATTTTTCTAATTAAAATCTTTTTTGTCTACCTGAAATTGCACAGCTCCCGTGCGCGGTCGCTCGCGCGCGCGAGATGAAGCAGAGACTTCATCTTCTTCGTCAGAACTGCTCTGTTTCAGATTTTCAGGGTCTTTTTGACCCATTTCCAAATCTGTTAGTATATATATCATATTATATATGGATCTCTTTAGTTTTTCACAAGGATTATGAATATGAAATCAATTTAACATAAAACAAACTATAGCTCTCTAATTTTATGAAGTTTCAAAAGACATCAAAAATAATTTCCTTATATACTTTCTCATGGGGTTAAATTAAGCTCTAAAACTTCAATCATAGACTATATGTACTATAAACTTTCATTATTATCTAAGAAAGCAGATTTTGCTTAAGTTTGAAAAATTATGATTTCAATGCTATGAAACTTCAAACGTAAATACATCAATGGTGACTCTTAATTCAACTACACAAATCAGTAAATCAATAGTGAATTACATTCTGAGTAAGTTAGAAATACTCATTGTGAAAAGGAGATGTGTGATTGTTTGAGAAAGATAAGCAAAAATAAGAATCCAATCCAAGCTTTGGCTATGGAAATTGAGGAACTCATCTCCCTAGAAATTTATGTAATGAAGATCTCTGAACTCTCTCTATTTTCTCTGTGTTTCAGTTGGTAAGAATGTGGCAAATGAGAGTTGTGAGTGTATATATATATATAGTCAATTGATGGACTTGGAGGCCAAGTAATTTGTTGGATACTCAACAAATGATATTTGTTTCTTAATTAACTAAGGCTAACATGTACACTGACATTTACATACATATATACATGTATGGGCAGATAGTAGAGACTCCAAAGGTTGGGGAAAGATTAGTAGGGGTCAAGTAGCTCCCTAGGGGTCAATTGCAAGATGTTTGGCAAAATTAGCTTTAGGCATAAACTAATATACACACTAAATGCATACCCAAACAAACCCTTACCAAATGATTGCTTGCATTAAATTGATATAAAGCACAAGTCTAGTCTGATTTACAGGGAGTCCAAATCTATAGGAGTTCATGCGGCGCGGGCAGTTTTAAACATAAACTAGTATTTTCGTGGCGCGGTGCCCGTCACGAAAATACAGAAAATTCATTTTAATGTAGGAAATGATTTTTCGGTATTATAAAAATATTGATTGAGTTAAAAGTAAACATTTCCACTGTTTTGAAATACAATTTTGAAATCCAACACAAGTATTGCTAAATTTTATAAAATCGCAGTTTGACCCCTAATAAAATTTCAATAGAAATTAAGTCAAGATTTTAGATTTAACATGTGAGAATTGAAACTAAATTAAAAGCAGTTAATGTATATTAAACATGACAATGCAGAAATACAGATTAATTATGGAAATGTCATATTAAAATTAGATGCACATGCAGGTTGTTACATCCTCCCTCCCTTAAACAGGATTTCGTTCCCGAAATCAAGACTAATTAGTCCTGAAACAACTCTGGGTACTTCTTCCTAATCTCAGCTTCAACTTCCCACGAGGCTTCATTCTCGTCATGGTGCCTCCACTGAACCTTCACCAACGGGATATCCTTATTTCTCATCTTCTTGATACTTTGATCGAGAATTTTCACGGGTCTTTCCTTATAAGAAACGTTATGACTCATCTCAATATCGTCATAACTAACCACGTGCGAGGGGTCTCGTATGTACTTTCTTAGCATACTCACATGGAATACATTGTGAACCCCAGACATCTTCGGTGGTAGCGCCAGCCGATATGCCACTTTCCCGACACGTTCCAAAATCTCGAACGGTCCAATGAAACGCGGAGTCAACTTCCCTCTCTTGAGACTGAAGCGTACTACTCCTCGAGTCGGTGATACCTTAAGAAGTACGTGATCTCCGATGCTAAACTCCAAATCTTTTCGGCGTCGATCGGCATAACTCTTATACCTGCTTTCAGCGGTTCTCATCCTTTCCTTGACCAAGGAAATCTTCTCGTTGGTTTCTCTAACCAAATCTGGTCCCAACAATTCTGTATCCCCAACCTCTGCCCAACACAATGGGGAACGACATGGTCGTCCGTACAATGCTTCGAACGGAGCCATCCCGATACTCGTGTGATAACTGTTGTTATAGGCAAATTCAACCAAAGGCAAGTGTGTCTCCCAAGATTCTTCAAAATCAATAACACAAGCCCTAAGCATATCCTCCATGATCTGGTTAACACGCCCAGTTTGCCCATCTGTTTGAGGGTGAAAAGCAGTACTCATCTTGAGCAAGGTTCCTATGGCTTCTTGCAGACTTTCCCAAAATCCAGAAATAAAACGTGCGTCACGGTCTGACACAATTGACACAGGTGCACCATGAAGTCACACTACTTGTTGTATGTACATCCGGCTCATCTTTTCCACCGGGTATGTCATACTATAAGCAATGAAATGAGCTGATTTCGTCAATCGATCCACTATTACCCAAATGGCGTCATGAATCTGCTGCGATCGGGGCAATCCTACTACAAAATCCATGGTGATGTGCTCCCACTTCCAACCAGGAATAGGCAGTGGTTGCAACAGTCCTGACGGTCTCTGATGTTCAGCCTTGACTTGTGACTTGTTGACACGTCAACACTTGGATACAAATTCGGCCACATCCTTCTTCATACCTTCCCACCAAAAATTTCTCTTTAAATCCTTGTACATTTTCGTTCCTCCCGGGTGAACTGTATATCTTGACTTATGTGCTTCTGCCAGAATATCATTTCTCAAATCCCCACAATCTGGTACACATAATCTGCCTCTGCATCGATACCCTCCGTCACTTCCCACCTTCCATTCGGTCGAGTCTTTCTCTGACATCTTCACAAACCATGTCTGAAATTTCTCATCTTCTTTCTGAGCTCCAATAATGCGGTCGATAAGAACAGGTTGTAGGATAAGACATCCAAAAAATTGTCCTTCTCTTTCTTCAGCACTCTGTACATCGAACTCCGCCAACGTCTCCAATGCTCGCCATTCTCTGACCATTACGGAGGCGATCGTCTCACGAGTCTATCAACTCAAAGCATCAGCGACCACCTTAGCTTTACCGGGGTGGTACTTTAACGTGAAGTTGTAATCTTTGATTAGCTCCATCCATCTGCGTTGCCTCATGTTCAACTCTTTTTGTGCGAACAAGTATTTCAGACTCTTGTGATCGGAGAATAAATCAAACTTCTCACCGTAGAGATAGTGTCTCCAAATCTTGAGTGCAAATACCACTGTTGCCAATTCCAAATCATAAATTGGATAGTTCAACTCATTCGGCTTCAACTGCCTGGATCTATAAGCGATAACTCTGCCATCTTGCATAAGTACACACCCTAATCCTTGATATGACGCGTCACTAAAGATAATGAACTTCTCATCAGGCTTGGGTATTGCTAGTACCAGTGCGGTAGTGAGCCTCGCTTTCAACTCTAGAAAGGCGCGCTCATGCTTCTCTGTCCAGTCGAACTTCAAATTCTTCTTCGTCAACCCAGTTAATGGTGCAGCTATTTTTGAAAACCCTTCAACAAATCTTCTGTAATAGCCTGCGAGTCCAAGGAAACTTCTAACCTCCGTAGGGTTGCTCGGCCTAACCCAGTTTGACACAGCATCGGTCTTGGATGAATCTATAGAAATTCATTGAGATGACACCTTGTGTCCCAAAAATTTCACTTCTTGCAACCAGAACTCACACTTACTAAAATTGGCATACAAGTGGTGGTCCTTGAGCGTCTGCAATGCAATCCGTAGATGTTGTTCGTGTTCTTCTCCTGACTTAGAATAGATCAAAATAGCATCTATGAAGACGATGAGAAACTGATCCAAATACAGCTTGAACACTCTATTCATCAGATCCATAAACACTGCCGGGGCATTCGTCATTCCAAACGGCATTACCAGAAATTCATAATGACCATATCGGGTCCTGAAAGCAGTCTTAGGTATGTCTTCCTTCCGTACCCTCAACTGATGATATCCCGACCTTAGGTCTATCTTGGAAAATGTCGTAGCTCCTTGTAGTTGATCAAACAAATCATCAATCCGAGGTAAGGGGTACTTGTTCTTAATAGTCACGCGGTTCAATTCTCGGTAGTCGATACACAGCCTGAGCGTCCCGTCCTTCTTCTTCACAAATAACACCGGTGCTCCCCAAGGCAATGTACTTGGACGTACAAAACCTAGGTTCTCGAGCTCTTGAACTTGTTCCTTCAATTCTAACAGTTCGGTGGGGGCCATCCTGTAGGGAACCTTGGTGATCGGTACGGTACCCGGTATAAGCTCAATACAGAACTCTATACTTCTCTCAGGCGGCAAACCAGAAACGTCTTGAAATACTCTTTCGAATTCCTTAACTACAGGTATAGACGACACTGTTGCTTTCGTACTAACGACTTCGATATTTGCCATACATCTAGTGAGGAGCATATCTCCCGAAGGGTTACATTGAAAATCAAAGGGTTGATTCTCATTGTCGGGGAATGTAATTCTCTTCCTCGCACAATCCAACTTCACTTGATTCTGAGAGAGCTAATCCATTTCTAGGATTATGTCGAACTCCTTCATTGATAGGACAATCAACCTTGCAGGGATTTCACGGTCTCCTAGCCATAAAGGACAATCCTTGCACACGTGTCCTAATCTGACTGCAGCTCCTAATGGTGAGGTAGCCCTCAAAGCTTTCTCTAAACGATGAGGTAAGATAGGCAATCTCCGAATTGTATTAACAGATATGAACGAAAGAGCAGCACCTGTATCAAATAACACGTTAACATGAGAGTTAAACAGAGTCAATGTACCTTCCACTGCTTGTTGATCAGGTTGAGCTTCTCCATAATCTCCTTCTTCGTAAATAGTTCTGTCATATCTAGCAGTATCAAGAATAACAGCATTCACGCGAGTCTGACCTTGCTGACCATAAGTCACTTGCTTAGGGGCAGTACAGAACTTGCTGATGTGACCTAGTTCACCACAGTTGTAGCAAACTATGCCTTGCTAAGCAGCACGCCTTGGTGCCTTGCAATCTCGAGCCAGATGACCAAGGTTGCCACAGTTGAAACATTTTCCAACATTACTCCCTTCTCCTACTCGAGGTTGAGTCGGATAGGTGATAGCTTGGGTCCTCTTGCTTCTGTCAAAATTCCTCTTCTGCCCTTGGGTATGATTCATTGGTGGTCTATTTCCAAAATTACCCCTTTGAGGCGGTCGGAATTCAAATTGCTTACGGTTCACTCGAGCGTCTTCTTCTAGATCAGTAGCTAAGCCAACCAATCCCTCAAACGACTTATCTAGGTGACTGAGAGTCAGGCGGCAAATTTGCGGTATCAGCCCTTGGTTATACTTCCGTATCTTCTTCTCCTCAGTATCAACCAGGTGTGGAGCAACCGAGACAGTCTCTCGAATTGTGTGGTGTACTTTTGCACCGACTTGGTTCCTTGTATTAAATCCATGAACTCCTTCTCTCTTCTGTGCCTCTCCGTAGCCGGTAAATACTTCTCCAAAAATCTCCCCTTGAACGCAGTCCACATCATTCCCGTTGCAGCTCCATTCCCGATAGTAGCTATGACCGAATCCCACCAATCTGCGACAACATCGGTAAACTGAAAGGTAACCAACCTCCTCTTGTCCATCTCACTACACTGGACAGCTTCGAACATGCGGTCCATCTATCTTAACCACTGTTCTGCTTTCCATGGTTCTGCGGTACCTGTAAATTGCTCGGGTCTGAGTGCACGGAATCTCTCCAGCAGTTTATCTCCAGTCTGGCGGTCTCGTTGGTTATCATTCTGATTGCTAACCCTTTCGAGACGTCTGACGAAAGCTTCAAACATTCCTGTGAAATCGGCGGCCTCAGGTGCTCCTTCTATCAAATTCCTGTTCCTCCTTAGTCCTCCAGCCATTCTATGCATGACAGTGATAGTAGGATGAGAAACATGTATGGAGCAGTATTATGAAGCAATTTCAATGACAACAACATTCAAAAGAGTATATCTTATATATAACTTCTTGTCAAGTTGATACAAAAAGCGTGTATGATCAGATCAATGCCTACCCTATCTATATGGGTTAGGACACATATGTCTATGCAAGAGTTAACGCCAAAAATGGGGTTATTGCCCTATGCTCTAATGCATGTAATTACAGTTTGCAAAAAGAGGTAGAGCTAATAGTCAAAAGTAGTAAATATATACAAAGCGATATCTAAATGGTCAGTCATCGCCATAGGTAGCCATCAAAAGGTCAAGGGAGTCGGCCTGATGAAGTCGCTAAACATGAGAGGGGCCTGCCCCAAAATTACAGCTATGTAAGGTCAACAATGAAGCAGGTCCAGGGGCATCTGACTCTGGCAAAACTAGCTCGAGTGCTAGTGCCTCCTCAAGGTCAACTGCGAAGTCGTCCCAACATATGCCATCCTCCTCAGCGTCCTCGATAATAGGAGCAAGTACAACGTCACTGTCACCATCATCCTCAACAGCGGGGACGACAGGTGGAGGCATCTCTAGCTGTGCAAGGTGAGCCTGCACAACCTGAACCTTAAGAGGTAAATAGAAGGCATCGATGTTAACCAAGCGAACCATCTCACCCAGCACTAAGCGCTAGATCTAGATAAAGTACAGAATCTCGAGGCAGGCACGGGGCAAGTCGACCAGTCCTAACACATGAATCTGATGCTAGAGATCTAACTCGACGGTAGCAGATGCAAGCTGCCCAATAGTGGTGAAGTAAAGTATCGCAGAAGCCAGTACTATCGCTCCTACAGTAACCCAATGCCCTCCAAAAGCACTCAGGTACAAAAAGAGGCTGAGCTGGATCCATACCTGAAAAAGGTACTAACTTAAATCAGGAAAGAGATAATCTTAGGCGTTTGGGTTCTGAGTCTATCCTCCCTGTCGTATCATCAAGGTGCAAAGCTTAAGCTAACAGATCATGGAATCGGGTCTAAACTGGTAAACCCTAACCTTGGTAAACTATCTTGAGATAAATAATAACCTGGCTCTGATACCACTAAATCCTGTCACGCCCTGACGTAGCATAAATATGGAAAGCGTTTAATTTCCTTTATGGACCCGTAGGTCGAGACAGTTTGAATGATCGATTCCGTCCCAAACGTCGAACAACAAAACATAATAATCAGAGCAGAGCAATCAAGGCTTACAACTATTTTTTCTAACTTATTACATAATACAGCACGGGGTCTCAAAAGGCAGAGACCGCCTTAAATCAAAACATTAACTTAGTGTCTATTACAGTCATCCTTATTACAGAATTCAGTTTAACTTAAAACATATAAAAGTAAATTCTCTTTCCAGCAGGGATTCTCAGTTCGCATAGTCATACGGTCCAGCAATGTCATAACCTAAAAAGCCTGAACACGAATGTCCAGGACGCATCAACGTCGTCAGCTTCAAGAAGCTGGTGAGTATTAAAAACATAATTTTGAATGTAACACATATTGATTTACCATTTTCCAATTCTCATTTAATACAACAAGTTTACATTAAAGCATGGAGGTCATTTTAGGAAACAAACACAATATTATTTAAAAGATATGATTCACATATATATGACCGTGTATGAGAACAATGCACCATCTCATCTTACAGACTCTTTTCTCTCGACAAAAAACCAACAACCCACCATAACACACGGGTATCTTTGAAACGCTAAGATAGCCACACTTTAGCACAGGGGTGCCAGGGAATGTCCAGTTTGCTTCACACTTTGGTCCGGGGTACCAGGGAGTGTCCATTGCCTCACACTTTGACTACATAATCCGCCATGCAAATACCGGAGGAACCCTCACGCAGTATCCAGACTCGGGTATCAGGGAGTGTCCGTAGGCCACACTTTAGCACTACCATGGGTGCCAGGGAATGCCCAAGTTCGGCTTCACACACTTTGACGCTACCATGGTCGTCAGGGAGTGTCCAATTTTGCCACCGTCGTATTTCAAAGACACCCTCGCTGCAATCTCAATCACAACACACTTTGGTACTCACTTACCAGGGAGTGTCCACAACACAATCTCAACCGCACTCACTATACCACACTGTCCATTACTCTTTTCCATACTGACCAACATTCACACTCTCCATGCATGTACAACTGACTTCACATGTATGTCATGAAACTTTAAAACATGAGGCAAATCACTAAATCATATAAACAACGTGCGTACGGGGATTGATAAGTCTCAATACAACGTTTTAATCTTTTCAAACAGAACAAATTAAGATTCTGATTTAATAAATTTCCCAAACAGTACTCAAACAGTATATAAATTTTATCCCAAACAGTCCCTTATCACAAAACAAGCAAAGCTAGAAACTGCCAGAAGTCGCGCGCCGGGGCCGCTCGCGCGAGGGGTCGCTCGCGCGGGCCGCTCGCGCGATATGCCCAATTTTTGTTTTATTATAAAAACCTTTCTTTCTGCCAGAGTACAGGAAGATCGATCGCGCGGGTCGCTCGCGCGATCTGCCTAATTTTCATTTTTCTAATTAAAATCTTTTTTGTCTGCCTGAAATTGCACAACTCGCGTGCGCGGGTCGCTCACGCGAGGGGTCGCTCACGCAGGCCGCTCGCGCGATCGCGCGCGCGAGATGAAGCAGAGACTTCATCTTCTTCGTCAGAACTGCTCTGTTTCAGATTTTTAGGGTCTTTTTGACCCATTTCCAAATCTGTTAGTATATATATCATATTATATATGGATCTCTTTAGTTTTTCACAAGGATTATGAATAAAATCAATTTAACATAAAACAAACTATAGCTATCAAATTTTATGAAGTTTCAAAAGATATCAAAAATAATTTCCTTATATACTTTCTCATGGGGTTAAATTAAGCTCTAAAACTTCAACCATAGACTATAAGTACTATAAACTTTCATTATTAGTTAAGAAAGCAGATTTTGCTTAAGTTTGAAAAATTATGATTTCAATGCTATGAAACTTCAAACGTAAATACATCAATGGTGACTCCTAATTCAACTACACAAATCAGTAAATCAATAGTGAATTACATTCTGAGTGAGTTAGAAATACTCATTGTGAAAAGGAGATGTGTGATTGTTTGAGAAAGATAAGCAAAAATAAGAATCCAATTCAAGCTTTGGCTATGGAAATTGAAGAACTCTTCTCCCTAGAAATTTATGTAATGAAGCTCTCTGAACTCTCTCTATTTTCTCTGTGTTTCAGTTGGTAAGAATGTGGCAAATGAGAGCTGTGAGTGTATATATATAGCCAATTGATGGACTTGGAGGCCAAGTAATTTGTTGGATACTCAACAAATGAAATTTGTTTCTTAATTAACCAAGGCTAACATATACACTGATATTTACATACGTATATACATGTATGAGCAGATAGTAGAGACTCCAAAGGTTGGGGAAAGATTAGTAGGGGTCAAGTAGCTCCCTAGGGGTCAATTGCAAGATGTTTGGCAAAATTAGCTTTAGGCATAAACTAATATACACACTAAATGCATACCCAAACAAACCCTTACCAAATGATTGCTTGCATTAAATTGATATAAAGCACAAGTCTAGTCTGATTTGCGGGGAGTCCAAATCTGTAGAAGTTCATGCGGCGCGGGCAGTTTTAAACATAAACTGGTATTTTCGTGGCGCGGTGCCCGTCACGAAAATACAGAAAATTCATTTTAATGTAGGAAATGATTTTCCGGTATTATTAAAATACTGATTGAGTTAAAAGTAAACATTTCCACCGTTTTGAAATACAGTTTTGAAATCCAACACAAGTATTGCTAAATTTTATAAAATCGTAGTTTGACCCCTAATAAAATTTCAATAGAAATTAAGTCAAGATTTTAGATTTAACATGTGAGAATTGAAACTAAATTAAAAGCAGTCAATGTATATTAAACATGACAATGCAGAAATACAGATTAATTATGGAAATGTCAGATTAAAATTAGATGCACATGCAGGTTGTTACAACGGGGTCTCTCGCGCAGGCCGCTTGTGCGATTTGCCTAATTTGTGTTTTTCTTTTTAAAACCTTTTCTGTTTGCCTGAAACCAGCCACCTCACATGCGCGGGTCGCTCGCGCGAGTTTTAGCAGTGTCTTCATCTTCTTCGTGGAGAATGCCCTGTTTCAGAAATTAAGGGTCTTTTTGACCCATTTTGCAATCTAACTATATATGTCATACAATATATGAATATCTTCGTTTTGCGACAAGGATTGAGAATTTACAACCAATTTTACACGAATCAATCCATATCTCTCGGATTTTACGAAAAATCGAGAGTTGACGGAAACTTCGTTTTCAATATACGTCATGCTACGAACGAATTAAGCTCTAATATTGTAACTACCACTTATATGAACTATAATCTCTCAAAACGAATTTCGGTTAGGTTTAGGAAAACTCATGTTTTTAAAATTTAAGCTCCTATGGAGGAATTAGCAATGGTGAATTATCAATACATATACACAACCAGTAACTAAGCATGAAATTACATTTGGAGTGAGTTTAGAATACTCACTGATATCAAGGATGAAGAGATGAGAATATTTTGAGAAAGAAAACAATATAGGAAATTCAAACCCAAGCTTTGGCTATGGGGATTAAGAGCTTCTCTCTCTTGAAATAATTTTCTGTATAAACTCTCAAGCTCTCTCTCTTTTCTCTCTGTTCTTGTATTGTGTAGAATGTGTGTAATGGGATGAGAGAATATGTGAGTGTATAAATAGGGGAAGAGCCAAACTTGGCCACCAAGTTCATTCTCAAATACTCAATAAAAGAGATTTGTTTTCCAATTAACTAAAACCAACATACAATTATGCACAGCACATATATACATATGTATACATACTCTCACAATTTGAAGAGGCAAGTTAGACTTATAGGGGACAATAGCTAGTTGTTTGGAAAATTAGCTTATGGCCTTAGGAATAAGCACACACCAAAAGCATTCCCAAACAAAACATACCCAATCATTACTTGCCAAAAATGGAAAGTATGTGTCATATCTTGATTGGTGGAGTTTCCCAAACTGTAGAGGATCAACGCAGCGCGGACAGTTTTGCACATAAACTGGTATTTTTGGGTCGCAGTGTTCACCACAAAAAAATTCATTTTAACGTAAGAAATGGTTTTCTGGTTTTATAAAAATACTGATTGAGCCAAAAGCAAACATTTCCACCGTTTTGAAATATAGTTTTAAAATCCAACACAGGTATTGCTAAATTTTATAAAATCGAAATTTGACTCCATCAAGAATTTTAAATATGAAATAAAGCAAGTCACAAGATTTCAACACATGAGAATTGTAAATTTGAGATATCATCAGGAACATGAATTAAATATGAAATGCAAATTTAAAATTAAATTAAATGCAGGTTGTTACACATGGCGCGAGTTAGCGGGGCAGCTCGAATGTTTTTTAAGCTTAAAAGCTCAGTGCACTTACTCAGTGCACCTAAGAGTCTTTCCCTATATATATACATATATGATCTCATCAAAATCAAGATATAAAGTATGCTTTACTTTCTAAGATTTGTAGTACGGAAGTAAAGGTCGAACCCACAGGGATCGATTACTTTTGTCCTTTAATTAAGAAAACCTAAGTCTATTTAATTATAGGAAACGGAAATTTGATTGGTTGTTGATTCAATTCCTACTATTAACTAACTATGAAATTATGGAAATACGATACTAAATTAAATCTAAGTAAACGAATGCAAAATTTGAGATTGTTCAATATGTGTTGATGGGATCTAGGATTACAAATCCACCACTAACTATGCATCGGGGGTCTATACTTTCTACTTTAATTTTTATGATTGAATAGTTACGATCTATTGTAGCTACAAGCCCAATAGTATCAACAAGAGAATATTACTAGTTCAATCTAAGCATAACTCATCTTCGGTTCACATAAATTATCTACCTATAACTAAGGTGTAGTATAACTCATCTTTCCTAAGCATAAATTATAAAAGATATAAACATCGCAATCCCATAAGCACTATTGTATGTAAATACTCCTATCAATCACAGAAATCAAGGAATATTGGGTTCAACAAGCATAAGGAAGAGTCTAAGATTCTTGATTATTATCATTAAAAATTCGATTATATATAAATAATCCTCAAATATACAATTACTATCCAATTACATAAAATTCTAAAGTAAGAAAGCAAGAAATCCCCCTTTTACATAGCTAGGATTTCATTAAAACCCTAGAAGAGAAGTTTAGTTGCGCATAATTGAGGAAAACATTGACATGAAGTTGATTGTAGCCATCAGAAACCTTCAAAACTAGATCTTCTTCCTCTCTTGCCTCCAATGGATGTAAGTATTGATGTGTAATAATGTGTGTAACCCTCCAATTGCTTTAGATTGATCTATATATAGTTGTAGAGGAATTAGGAGACTTTTGTAAACCTACTTTGACTGAAACTGTTGTATTTTCCTTTCTGGACGTAATTAGGCAGTTTCGTTCGCGTAAAGGTCTTCAGCACTCAAAAATACGCGTTTTCACTTTTTGTACGGATCACGATAGCGGGCCGTGCGAGTGCGATTTTGGGAGGTCGCGCGAGCGGGCTGCGTGAGCGATATGCTGGATTGTCACACGAGCGGGCCGCTCGCGCGAGGTGGTTTTTTCTGCTCCTTTTCTTCTGTTTTTACACCCCATTTAGCCTAAAACTCTTGCTTTCGTCTAAATCCTGACAGAAAATGAAAAACAAACTAAAAGTACACAAAAACAGGATAAAAAGTGCTAATAAATGTGAATTAAGGTGTGTAATCAGAACTTGTTCTCTCCCGATCAATATATATATGGGGAGAGGATCTTAAGTGCACTGGATAAGTGCACTCTACCGAGTGCACGTGCACTGGCTTTTTAGCCCAAAAAAAAAAAAACATGCGGGTCAACGAGACGACAAAATGGGGCACAGGTCAGTGGGACAACTTGCGAATTTTTTGTAGACTAAAAAACCAGTGCATTGGGTAGAGTGCACTTAATATCCTCTCCCTATATATATATATATTGGAACACTTTCCAAAGTCAACTCATGCAAATCAAAGCAAAGAATAAAAAATAAAATAAATTTGCTTGAATTTAAAATAAAAAAAAGTTTCAAGAGTCTCCTTCTATTTTTTTTCCCTGCAAAACACATTTTTAAATTTAAGGCCAAACTCGAAAACCATAAAAAAGATGTGTTCGATTTTTAAAAAACAAAAACCCGTCCGACTTCACGAAAAACCCGTACTTTAATGTATTATCCTCTCTCTCTCTCTCTCTCTCTCTCTCTTAGTGAGAGAACTTATCATACTATTTGAATGTTCAATATGCAAATGCAACAATCATTATAAATATCCACAAAATGATCTCCGGAAAGTCAAGTAACTCCATCCACCACCCCTGGGTTCTTCTCACCCCAGATCTTTCTCACTTTTGGGCGCATATAGCGCAACACACACTCTTTTGTGACCCTAAAGGCATCATCAGCATTTCATTGTGGTCGTCACCATATTCTTTCTCTTGAAGCCTTCCTATCCCTTACATATGAGACTTATAAATGGTGACTACTACTTGACTTTTCTTTTATCAACATAAGCATTTAAGCAACTCAGCATATAAGCATAACAATTTCACATTATTGACATGCTTTTACCCATATCATCATTATCAAAGCTACATAGGCATGATAAGCATTCTAAACTAACAATTATCACATTAACACATCTAAACACCCAATTTTGGGATTAGAACACCCACATCTTCGAATTGTTAGCAAATTAAGCCTAGAAATCCAAACATTTTGCAAATTTCCAACTCAAATCCTACCGGTGTAAATTCCTACATAGTTTTGATACATCAAACATCATCTATCAAGAACGGTCGCCGAAAAAAGGTTACCGAAAATGAAATTAAAGGACATGCATTTGATCCCCTTACCTCCACGAGTACAAAAGTAGTCTCGGTTCGCAAAACGATCGTCGGACGGTGAAGATATGGCAAGGAAATGTTGTCAGAGCGTCGTCATCTTCTTTGAGAGCTTTTGGTTCGTTAATTTATGTAAAACCCAACAGTGTTTACTAACCAAGAGACACATACATATGTGTTGTCACCATTTCCCTTTATTTCAATTTACCTCCTCCAACTTTATTTAAACTTTATTATGAAACCCCTAAATTAATCATGTTAACTACCCACTTTTGCTAAATGGATTTAATCTATGTCCCGTGTGAGTCCCAAATGTAGTCCCACATAAATTATGAGGTTGCTATTAAACCTACCAATTATAAATTGTGTTCAAATACGCCCTCACATGCGTACCCAAACTGGCCCCCTTAACCTATCATAAAACATAATAATATCTTTAAACTTTAAAACAAATAATCATATAAACCTATAATGACATCTAAATGCAAATTTTATCAACTAAACACTCATTGGGCTCCACTTTTATATCAATCCTGCCTTTCACAGGACTTTCATCTGTGTCGACATTTGAACACCTTTTTAACTGTGGGTTCATAACCCCACCTTAAATCATGTTATGCATTAATTATCGTTAATTAACACACACTAATATCACACTAATCTTCTTTTCCAGATACGGGTGTTACAGCTAATGGGGTGTAACAAGTTTGCCAATGGAGTGTAACCACAAAAAGTGATTTTACTAGTGTAGCGAAAAAATATTGAATACAACGGGTGTAGAATCCTACATGGTATCACAACCCAATAAAAATTCTGTATGAATCCATTCGGCCCCCTATTTTTAGGAGAATTCTTGTCCAACTCACCCAAACATTTTGCCAACTCAGCAAAATTTAAAAACATGTGAGAGTGGATAAAATCCTAGTTGGTATCACAATGATACCCAATATTTACTCGCCCATTGGCACCCTTATTACTACTTAGTGCTAGGGGTACACCCTTATACACCCAAAAAGTATCCACACCCTGAAGTGGACTACCTCATGGTAGACCACTTCAGGGTGTGATCGACCTCAGGGTGTGAATGTTTCACCTCAGGGTGTGAATGCTTTTTGAATGTGTAATGGTGTAACCCAAACATTACTCTACTACTTATTAGCACCTTGTTATCTCCTATTGGAACCTTTATTATGATACAACCAAAATTACTAGCATGAATGAAAAAAAGTCCCCTTAAATATGGTACATTTTTTCCTCAAAATATATATACGGGGAGAGACTCTTAGGTGCACTGAGTAAGTGCATTGACCCAGTGCACTAGGTTTTTAAACCTAAAAAATCCACAGATCAGCAAGGCAACGGGACATGGCGCCAGTCAGCAGGGCAGCCTGCATGTTTTTTAAGCTTAAAAGCCTAATACACTGGGTCAGTGCACTTACTCAGTGTACCTAAGAGCGTTTCCCTATATATATATACATACATATATATATAGGGAGAGAATCTTAAGTGCACTGGGTAAGTGCACTCTACCCAGTGCATTGGCTTTTTATCCAAAAAGACCCGCGGGTCAGCGGGGCGGCAGGATGGGGCACGGGTCAATGGGGCAGTCCGCGGGTTTTTTTAGGCTAAAAAATCAGTGCACTTAATATCCTATCCCTATATATATATATACACATACAAAGATTTTCTAAAAAGGGCCATATCTCTTTATTAAAGAGAGGACCTCTGTTTTGGCCGTTGGGTTGTGTTTAAAAACTGTGAAATGACAAAACTACCATTAATGAAAACACGATCCGACGGCCAAAACAAAGGCCCTCTCTTTAATAAAGAGAGGACGCCCTCTTTAGACCTGACTGTATATACATATACTGAAACACTTTCCAAAGTCAATTCTTGCAAATCAAAGCAAAGAATAAAATATAAAATAAATTTGTTTGAATTTAAAATAAAAAAAATGTTTCAAGAGTCTCCAAAATTCGAAAAGAAATTCGGACTCCTCTCTAATTTCTAGTCCCCTTTTTTTTTTTGGTTTCAACTTGAAACAAAAATTTGGAAAACAAAAACTAGGTATTGTTCGGAACGTTGCGATTTTCTGTTTTCGTTTTTATTTTTTTTAAAACGAAAACTGAAAATATCATTCGATAACATTTCTATTTTTTTCTGCAAAAAACATTTTTAAATTTAGGGCCAAAATCGAAAGAGTTAATTAGTAATAAATCCAATCTACTCTAAGCTTGTTGTAATTGACCCAACCCATACAACATTTTAATGATAGGTCCATATGTTTATTTAGTGACCAAACTACCCCTATGACTCATCAAAAGAATCATTCCCATTTAAACTCACACAAAATCACGGGTTTTTAAATTTTAAACACTAAATATAAATAATATATATATTTCATCTTCTCCAACGTTTCATACTCTCTCTCTCTCTCTCTAAAAAAAATGTACTACATATCAATTGATTGTCCACCTCCTTCCAAGAACATATAGGGTTCTATATTCAATTGCAAGCTAAAAAAACTTCCTAGGCGTCCAAAAACGTGACGGTGAAGCTCCGGCCGTACGGCTCCGACTCGAGGACCAAGATCACCGTCGGATCCGTTCTCTGTATCGTCACCACCGGCGCTAGGCAGAAACCCGGCGAGTCCAGACTGAACTTGATATAGAAGAACAAGGCCATGTTCTCGATTATTGTGCCCCAACTTTGCGAAGTACTTGCCCGATTCGATTTTGGTGATTGTTCCCGGTTGATGTTTTGACTTATGATGCTTGGAAGCTTTCTGGGTTTCAACAACAATGGCAATACTGGATCTGCTCTCTCTCAGTCTATACAATGGAACCCGATTGTATATTATGTTGTGGTTCAAAGGTTGTGATCCAAAAGGTTGTAGTGTAAAATTTAACACTCTTGTTCTTGCTTCAAAAGTTGTGATGTGAAACTGTATACTATGTTGCAGTTCAAAGGATAAGGTTCAAAAGGTTGTAGTGTAAAATTTAACACTCATGTTCTTAGTTTCACATGTTATGGTGCGAAATTGTATATTATGTGAATGAAAATTGTGGTGTCAATGAAATATTGCAGTCAGTGTAAACTGAATGTGCAAATGAATTTGTGATAAGACAGTGTTCCTTTTGTTGAATAACTCAAATATGAGTTTTTAACACTTATATTCATTCTAGTATGAAATTTAACACAATTTATTTTTTGGTGATGGTGATGAATGACTATTAGATCACCCAAAAATGGTGAAATACGAAATTAAAAAAGATATGTGTAATATTAGACAGATTCTAACGTATAAAGCCCTACAATCATGGCATTTAGTAACTTAATTCCGAAAAAATATGCAAGATTTAGTAACTTTCCAAAATATATGCAAGATTTATGGGATTGAGTTTGACCGAAATATACATATCAGCATTATATATATATATGTTAGGGGTAGATTAGTGTGAAATTATACTACAAACTCTAAACATTATATATATATACAGTGTGAACTTTTGCACTATGAAATTATACTAGTATGAAAATCATACTGATTTAGATACATTCTTCGATAACTTGCAATAACAGACTGTGTGTTCACTGTCTGATGAATGAATATTAGATGAACATAGAATGATGAGATATCAAACTACAAGATGTGTATAATATGAATCCTACAATTATGTGATTTTGCTATTTCCAAAAAGATATCCCTAATCAATGGGATTGTGTGTAACTGAAATACTTCCTTAATATATGTATATATTTCTTATATACGGTTCTGTATATATAGATAAGGGTAGAAAAGACATCTAATAATTCTAAAATAAGAAAATTTGGACTAAACTCTAATAACATTTACAATTATAGAGTCTATCATTAAAAAATACCAATTAATGGGTTTATTACAACAAACATTAATAAAATAAGATTTTCCACTAAAATTTTCAAATCGAAAACCATAAAAAAGATGTTTTCGATATTTAAAAAACAAAAACCTGACCGACTTCGCGGAAAACCCGTACGTTAATGTATTATCTACCTCACTCTCACTCTCACTCTCACTCTCTCTGTCTCTCTCTCTCTCTCCAAATGCGCCAAATCTCTAAAAGCGCTGACACACTCATATATCTATATATATATATATATATTGACACAAAAAAACCGTGCCTCCTGTTGGACCTATGTTAAAAGAGAGCCATTGGGTTGGAACTTGGAAGTAAGTGAACCATGACTCCAATATTCTTGTTCTCAAATTTGAATTACACGCTGAGATAGTGATCTGTTATCATTACATATGGTACAACTTGTAAAGCATTCCTATACATATATTTTGAAAATTAAATTTGACATTGATACCTTTATCAAACACGTTTTTTATTTTGTTTTCAATTTTTTTTAAATAAAAATGTTACCAAACAAACTTTCTGTTTTAAATTTTGGAAAAAACAATAGTTTTTTGTTTTTAAAAAACTAAAACAGAAAATAGAAAACGTTACCAGCCTTAGAGAATTACACAAGTTAATAAACAATTACCACTACGAAACTAGAAAATTATTACTAAATCCCCTATAGAATTAGGCTGTTAAACAGCGGATCCAAAATCCTACTCTGCTGGCGCACACTAAGATCAATTGTCCAAATCGAGCCCAATATGCTGATACCGTCAAACATCATGTTCGAAGAAACTGTTGCTAGTATGGTTGGGTCTTTCGGTCTCTTTTTGTCTCCTAAGCTCAAGCACTCCGCGATGCGAGTTCGAGTGCTTTGTGGGCACAAATGTTGGGCTAGCAGCAGGCCGATACTCGGGCACGAGTCGACCTGACCTATACCGGACTGCACATGCATTACAAAGCGTTTTTGGGCCCATGGGCCCAGGGCGCCACTGCGGAGTCTTGTCAGTGGCACAGTGGAGGCACCTTCGACCATCACTGCCACTCGCGATGGTCGGATTCTCCGGGCCTTCTTTCTTCTTCAGTGTCGGTTTTACCCTTTTTTTGCTACTTGATGCAATATCAGACTTCGATGAGGTTGAAGAGGTGGTGGTGGTGGTAGTGGTGGTGGGATAGTTGACCAAGAGGCGAGAGGCCCCATGCCAAACATCATGTTCTGAAGAAGAAACTGTTGCTGGTATGGTTGGGCCTTTCCCCTCTTTTTGTGTCCTAAGCTCAAGCACTTTGCGATGCGAGTTCGAGTGTTTTGTGGGCACAAATGTTGGGCTAGCAGCGGGCCGATACTCTGGCACGAGTCGACCCAATTTGTGCCGGACTCCACATGCATTACAAAGTGTTTTTGGGCCCATGGGCCCAAGGCGCCATTGTGGGGTCTCATCCGTAGCGCAATGGAGGCACCTTCGACCATCACCGCCACTCGTGACTGTTGAATTCTCCGTGTTCTCCAGGCCGCCTTTATTCTTCAGTGTTGGTTTTATCCTTTTTTTGCTACTCGATGCAATTTCAGACTCCGATGAGGTTGAAGTAGTGGTGGTGGTGGTGGTGGTCGAAAAGGAGACCAAGAGGCGAGCAGCCCATTTGCATGGTGCGACTCGTGAGCGTTTGCTACGCGCCTTGCCGGGTACGGACATTTCCGGATTAAACATGATTTTTTGGGTCGGGTCGGGTTGGAATTCGTGGGTTTCGGTTTCTTCATTTGTTTGTGCTTTGATTTCGGATATGAGCTGAAGCCTTTGTAAATCCTCGGCCGAGAATGATTCTTCCATAAAGTTTGGTATCCACTCCAGCTCAGCTAAATTGTTATACTACGCATTAGAAAAGAGAACAATTAGTATGATATTCCAAATGAGTAATGTTAGGCACACTTTGAAATTCACACCGAATTTGACACCCAACTTTAAATGCATGTACTATGTGCACTATAAGTGGTGCACAGAAAAAGTGTGAAAAATTCTCACAGCACAAGGTACATGCATTAACTTTAAATGCATGTACTATGTGCTGTATAAGTGGTGCACAGAAAAGTGTGAAAAATTCTCACAGCATAACGTACATGTATTTAAAACATAAGATGTCAAATTCGGTGTGGATTTCAAAGTGTGCCTAGCATTACTCATTCCAAAGTGATTATTCATAAAATGTGTGAATATGTGATTATTATTTATGTATACTTCGAAATTTTATAGCTGAATAATCTTTTTTTGGCTAAGTAAGAAATTAACATCAAGACTTGTTTAACTATTTCTTTTTTGTGATTATGTTTTTTTCAATTCCTTCAAATTTGATAAAATTTGTTGGTTATTTTCTTAGGCTTCGTTAAATTTAGAGAGCACAAAAAAAAATGGGCGTAAAACTATCATTTGTATTTTATAAAAATAGAAATTAAAAGTTTAAATTTTGATAATAATATATTAAAAAAATGAAGAGAAATGACTTAAAAATTCAATTTTTTGAAATTTATTTCATTTTACTTTCTTTTTCTTTTTTATATGGAATATCTTTTTACTTGTCATTTGTCAAGTAATTCAAAAGGTGCTATTCAATTTTATTATTCCCTCATTAAATCTAAAAACCAAACAATACCCAACAAAAAATTGAAGTTCTCAATTCCCTTTTTTTTTTTTTTTAAATTGAATACTGCATTATGAGAGCAAAAGGAAAAATAAAGTATTATGATGACCCATGATGCTTTAAAAAATTTCTTATCTATTCCTCTATTTTCTCAGCAACCATAGAGTTTAAAAGCAGAAGTGTCTTTTTTTAAAAGAAACCAACAGCCGTTAAAACATGATTCTTCAACATATTTTATCTTAGCGACCAAGAAATCAAAACATATTTTATCATTAAAGTCTTAAAGTAATTCAAAATGATTTTTTTTTTTTTTTTTGAATAATTAGTTCTTGAAATGGTACCATTTTTGACAGAAATTATTGAGGGTGTGTCCACAAATTTGAATGGGATCATTCATGATTTGTAAAGCATTTTAATCTAAAAACTATCTTAAATTTGCTCATTTAGAAGAAAAAAAAAACAATGATAAAATTTATGAGTTTAACAAAAAACAAAAATTTAACAAAGCAACCATTTTTACAAATGACCTCATTCAAGGTGATGAATTTATATACCCAAAACACTTTGTAATACATGAACAATTCCATTCAAATCTGTGGACACACGCCTGACTTAATATCACACACACACATAGACATGTGTATTTTGAGCAATACATATACATGCGTATCATGTATAGTATAATGGAGCTTATGAATATATTTAACTTAAAGGAGCATATAGCTATTGACCTCGTGGAATGGAGAAGAAGAATTCATATAGCCGACCCCAAATTAGTTTGGTTAGGAAGCTCCATAACCACTTAACAATTCTAATAGTATTGCCAAACACCCTCTATATCTTTGTATATATACAAATGTATTAATGGTTATATGGAATTACCTGCACGCATAGGTCGCTAGAAAATTGACCATCGGACAACCCCTGGCGGTCGTTATCTCCGGCAAAGTGAGGTTCGCCACCAGAAAATGAAGAATTACATCTGTCAACGGCAGTGATGGTGGAGTTGGTGGATATTCCGGTGGCGGTGTCAAAAGTAGCCTCCGCTCCAGCAGGTTCGTCGTTGGGGAAATCGAGGTCTTCAATTACAAAATGGTCCCCAGGTTGTGTGTCAGAGAGGTGTTGTTTTCCGGGGGTAAATTGGGAGTTGTAACCACCACCTTGGAAGAATTCTGGAGTTTCCATTGAATTTTTATTTTTGTCCGATCTGAAACCACTCATACAGCAGGTTTTTTTTTTCCAAACCTTGAGCAACAAGAAAATTGGTTGTGGAAAGGCTGAACTGCAAGAAGAGTGAAGAATTTAGTTATCAACTAAATCAAAGATATTATACACATACTAACATTACCAAGAGAGAAACTGAAAATTGTGAGCATTTAAAATCACATGTAACTGTTTATATTTCTATGCATTGCGTATATTCATCCTGTATTCTAGTAGATTTTTTCCGGTAATTAGCAACCATTAAATAAAGAAAGCAAATTATAAAAGAAAAACAAAAAGGAACAAAGTTACATGTGAAGCCATTGACCCAAATATGAAAAATGTTCTAGGATAAACAACTGATCATACGTATGGTACCAGTCACCAAGTTATATATCACACCTAAGATCAAAAGTGGTGTATCCCAACGTTGATTAACGCACGGAACTCACAATATATAGAATAAAATGATCTTGGCTGGAAGAGTCATACACAGCTGATCTAAAATTGGGATCACTAAGAGGGTGACAGTAAGAATTGATGTCTTAAAGAAAAAAGAAGAATGAAATCATAAACGCTAACTTACGTACAGCCAGCGAATTTCAGTTTTAAGACATCATTAAGAGGTGGAGAGGTAGCCCTTTCTGATTTTATATCTCCAAACTTGCAGCATTGTAGTGACTTATAAGACTGCCCAGGTAGAAGTTAAAATCCACTGACTCTGAGTTGTTCAGTTCTACCAATTTGGCCATCTAAGTTGTCCTATGAGACTCAAAGATTTGCTGGAATTTAAAGGAGTTGGGTATAAGAAAGGTGTTTGTAGGAACTTTATGTATACTACTACTTGTCAAAAATATACAAAGTACCTTACTGTGTTGGATAGAATGACTGAATGCATCACAAGAATATCAAAGGAGTTCTTGGAGAGTCGAAGGGAAGAGGGTTGGTATCTACAGATACTTGGTGGTGGAATTAAGAGGTACAAGCTGCAGTAAAAACAAAAAAGGATTGCTTTAGGAAGTGGAAAAGGGATAGAAACGAGGAAAACTTCAAGAGCTATAGATGTGCTAATAAGGAGGTTAAAAGGACGATTAGAGTTGCTAAAATGAAAGCCTATAACAACTTTTACACTAGACTAGCCACTACAGAGGGAGAAAAATACATTTATAAGCTTGTTAAGTCGAGAGAAAGAAAAACAAGAGACATTAATCAAGTTTAGTGTATAAAAGGTAATGACTCTAGGGTTTTAGTGAAGGATGAAAAGATTAAAGAAAGGTGGAAGAGTTATTTCGAGAAGTTGCTGAATGAAAAACATCTGGACAACTCAGAAGAGGAGGAATTTGATAGCTGTGCGAAACTAGAGAGTACAGATTCTATCGGAGAATAAGGAAGTTAGAGGTGGAAATTGCATTTCAGAAGATGAAATCAGGCAAGTGAGGACCAGATGGTATTCTATTGAGGTTTGGAAATGCTTGGGCGATGTTGAGGTGTCTTGGCTTACAAAATTATCTAATAGGATTTTAATGACTAGGAAAATGCCTGATGAGTGGAGGAAGAGCATTCTAGTGCCTATATATAAAAATAAAGGAGATGTACAACAATGCAACAAACTATAGAGAAATTAAACTGATGAGCCATACTCTGAAGCTGTGGGAGGGAGTGATTGAGCATCGCTTAAGAGGCGCAAAAAATCAGTTTGGATTTTTGCCTAGGAGGTCAACTATGGAAATGAAGAAAAGTATAGAGAGAAGAAAAAAATCCATATGTGGTTTTCATTGATTTAGAAAAAGCTTGTGGGTGCTAGATCACCAGCCGGAGAAACAAGCGAATTCCCAATTACCATAGGCCTACACCAAGGGTCGGCCCTGAGTCCTTATTTATTCGCCCTAGTTATGGATGAATTGACTATACATATCGAAGATGAGGTCCCATGGTGTATGTTGTTCGCAGATGATAATGTTTTGGTTGATGAGACTAAAGGAGGACTCAACACTAAACTTGAAACTTGGACACGGCTTAAGATAAGTAGGACAAAACTAAATATATGGAACTTTAGTAATAGTAGAAGTAGAGATAATAAAGAAGTGAAGATCAAAAATCAAGAGATACCAAAAAGGGAACATTTTCGCTATCTAGGTTCAATGATCACTAAAGATGGAGAGCTTGGAGATGATGTGACCCATAGAATTAAAGCAGACAGGCTCAAGTGGAGGAGTGCTTATGACATATGATGTGACCAGCGAATACCAGCAAACTTGAAAGAAAAATTTTATAGAATAGCTATCAGGCCAGCGATGCTCTACGGGACAAAATGTTGGGCAACTAAGAAACAACAAATTAGAAAAATGAGTGCAGCTGAGATGAGGAGGATACGATGGAGTGTGGTAAGACTAGGAAAGATAGAATTAGAAATGAATACATTCGAGAGATGGTGGGGGTGACACAAATTGAAGATAAGTTGAGGGAGAATAGACTAAGATGGTTTAGCCATGTACAACAAAGACCTGTAGACACACCGGTGCGGAAGAGTGATAGGATCTGTGAGACTCTGTCTCAGTCGACCGGGTTGTGCGCCAGTCGACTGTGTGGACAGGGAATTGCGTCCCACATCGCCTGGGCAAGGGGAGGGTGATGTGCTTATATGTAGAGCTTGTGCACCTTCCTAACATGAGGCCTTTTGGGCTGGTCTGTTGGGCCAGTGCCAGAGCAAAATTGTGAGTGGACCTGGGTCGTATGTGCGAGCCTAGGTACTGCAAAGCGGACAATATCGTGCTAGTGGGGGTGGGCTGTGCCAATTGGTATCAGAGCCTGACCCCAACCGGAAGTGTGCCATGTCCATGCGTGGTAAAAGCCCACGGGGACGTGGGCATCTCTTAAGGGGGGGTAGATGTGAGACTCTGTCTCAGTCGACCGGGCTGTGCACCAGTCGACTGTGTGGACAGGGAATTGCGTCCCACATCGCCTGGGGAAGGGGAGGGTGATGTGCTTATATGTAGAGCTTGTGCACCTTCCTAGCATGAGGCCTTTTGGGCTGGTCTGTTGGGCCAGTGCCAGAGCAAAGCCGTGAGTGGACCTGGGCCGTATGTGTGAGCCTTGGTACTGCAAAGCGGACAATATCGTGCTAGTTGGGGTGGGCTGTGACAGGATCATAGTACTTAGAGATGTTAGGGGGAGGTGAAGACCTGAACTGACCTAGGAATCTGTAGTGAAATATGATATGAATAGATTTAAGTTAACTGAGCATATAGCTCTTGACCATGCAGAATGGAGAATACAGCCGACCCCAATTGATTTGGACACGAGGCTTGGTTTGGTAACCTGATGACAAAACCCCTTTTAGGTTTCACGATACACACACCATCCAAAAACCCTCTCGCCTCTCTGCTACTCGCACCATCGAAGCTCTCTCCATCAAGCTCCTTCCAGCGAAGCCCTTACTCCTGCTAAGGTCCTCTATCTCTCTTTCTCAAGTGTCGCAGACTTGTAGCCCTAAAGATACTCCTGTCACTCGTCACTCTCCAAAGTTGAACCCCTAGATTTTGCTTTGGTTTTGTTTTTTATTTTTCTTTTGTAGATAATGGCTGCTTTACTCTTACCTTTTTTTGGAGATAATCGCAAACTCGCACGCTAAATGTTTTTAAATTTTTTACTTCAATTATAATGCCTATATGTTTAATAGTTATACTCCAAGTCTTTATTTTCTTTTTGGAGGGTTTGCTTCTTGCTTTTAAATTGTTGGGTAAAAAGCACTTTGTCCCCTCAAACTATACACGCTTTTGCAATTCACAACCCAAACTTTAAAAAGTTTCAATGTCCCCCCTGAAGTAGCTTTAGGGTTGCAATGTCCACCCCCCCAGGGAACTTCAAAAATTTGAAATGTCCCCCCCTGAACTATCGCCTGTGTTGCAATGTCCCTCCTGAACTATCTTTCGTGTTGCAATGTCAACCATGCCATCACATTCCGTCAAAAAATGTGACAGAGTTTGCTCATGTGGGACGCACATGCCAAGTTTCAAGGGCATTTATGACATTTCACCTTCCACTTCTAAATTAACAATCATAAAAATCATAAAAATTCAGTCAATTTCACTGGGCTACCCTTTTCTTTAATCTGTTAATTTGTTGTGTAGCAAGAAAAAGTTGGAGTTTTTATGATTTTTATGATTGAAATTTAGAAGTGGTGAAATGTCATAAATGCCTTTGAAATTTAGCATGTGCGTTCCACGCGAGCAAATTCTATCACATTTAAATTTAGCATGTGCGTTCCACGCGAGCAAATTCTATCACATTTAATGTGATGGCAGGATTGACATTGCAACACGAAAGATAGTTCAAGGGGAACATTGCAACACAAACAATAGTTCAGGGGGGACATTTCAACTTTTTGAAGTTCAAGGAGACATTGCAACTTTAAAGTTCAGGGTGTAAATTGCAAAAACGTGTATAATTTGAGGGTACAAAATGTTTTTTACCCTAAATTAATTAAGTTGTTTAAAATGTATTAAAAATTCAAAATAGTGAGTATTTTGAACTTGATAGTTGATATTGCAAACAATAGTTCAGGGGGGACATTTCTACTTTTTGAAGTTCAAGGGGACATTACAACTTTAAAGTTCAGGGTGTGAATTGCAAAAATGTGTAGAATTTGAGGGGGCAAAATGCTTTTTACCCTAAATTAATTAAGTTGTTTAAAATGTATTAAAAATTCAAAATAGTGAGTATTTTGAACTTGATAGTTGATATTGCAATATGAGGTCAAGTTTGTGCTAGTTTAAGTTGTGTATGTATTGCTTTTTTAGAGTACATCAGAATTGCTCGTAACATTATATAAAAATAAATAAATAAGGGTTAATTACACGGACCTCCCCTCTATATTGCAAAATTACACAGACTTCCCTTGAGGTTTGGATTTGCATTATACATACCTCCCCTCTAGATTGCAAAACTTACAGAGATCTCCCTTCTAAATTTACTAATGCCAATTATACCCTTAATTATAATAAAAAATAAAAAACCCTCTCTCTCTCTCTCTCTCTCTCTCTCTCTCTCTCTACTGTATATACAAATATACATGCATACATACATAAACACCATATATACGGACCATGCATATATACATACATACATACATACACACCATATATACATACATATTTGTATACATATAGCCATTGAATACATATATAAATAGATACTTGTATATATCTTTGAGTTGGGTTTGGTATTTTGGGATTAGATCTTAGGCTTTTAGAACAAATTGATTTTGAGTTTAAATTGTATGAACAAATTAGTTTTTGGAATAAATTGATTTTGGGTTTAAATCTTCGGAACAAATTAATTTTTGAAACAAATTGATTTTAGGTTTAAATTTTTTATTTTTAGAACAAATTGATATTCATATATTTCCATATATTATGTATGTACTTGTATATATACACACACAGTAGAGAGAGGAAAGTGAGGTGTGTGTAGTTTAGTGAAATGGTAAACAAAGTAAGGGTAAAATAGTAAATTCATGCTAAAGGGGAGGTCTGTGTAATTTTGCAATATATAAGGGAGGTCCGTGCAATTTCGCAAAACCTCAAGGGAGGTCCGTGTAATTAACCCTAAAAATAATGATAATTAAACGTATCCCTGGCATGGCACGGCGAGGCAAGTCCTCATTTTTTAAGATTTATCGTGTCAACGTGGCAGTGCCGTGTCTGTGTCCGTGTTCGTGCTTCATAGGTGGGAACAATTTTGGACAATTAGATCCAAGATTTTTAAAATCCGGATCTTGCGTTGGATAGTTTTCAGGATCGTATGATCCTACCAAAACTGGAGGGAAAAAAAAAAGAAAAAGAAAGAAAGAGAGAGTATGTATTTTCACTATTTAACAAGGCTAGGATAAAAACACAAAGGAACATTTCTGACACAAAATAGTCAAATTTTAATTACCATCAAAACAATTAAAATAGCAAAAAATCCTATAATCCAAACAAAATAGTTCATAGTTCAACTTTAGAATTTCACCATTGTCAAGAAAGAAAAGGAACAAAAGAAACTAAAATAGATCATGTAGGAAGCACGGACTCTTGGGAAAGGCAGCCGCACCCTCACTGGGTGTGTACTAATTTAAAGGCAGCTACACCCGCACTGGGTGTCGGACCGCCACACCCGTGCTTCCTAGTAGATCATCAACATTCTTCGTTGTCATCATTTGCACCCATGGGCCCACCAATCTTGTCATCAAAATCTCTTGAAGCAGATTGAACTTGAAGAAAGGAAATTTCATTTGCGCTAGGGGAAAAACCCACGTGCTAAAAACTTTTTCTTATAAAAAGGATGACATAAAAAGAATGAGAAGTTCATGAGTTACAACAGAATCAACGGTCAAAAATTAATCCATTGCGGGGGTAAGGTTGCGTACATCTGACCCTCCCTAAACCCCGCAATGGCGGAAGCGCCTCGTGCACTACCGCCTAGGCTGCCCAACTTGTCAAGAAGTCTATCTCATTTAAACGATGAAGGAAAAACCCATCATTAGAATGAGTAATCAAAATAGGAAAAATACAAGATGCGAAATTCCATATCTATATAGTTTGTGGTTTTTCGGTTGTTTTCATCACGAATGCAACAAATACTCTAAAGTTTTAAGATGCTTTTCTAAGAAAGACCTAAGTTAACTCGTCAAAACCCCAAACATAAGCCACTACATATGAAATACAGTGAAGTACACCATTTTAAGTTGAGTATTTTTCACAATACATACTATTCAGTTGCTTTAGAGTTCCATTTTAAATCCATTCTCAAATGTCAAAGCCTGTCTGTAGGCAATCCTTAGGGAGATAACAAAATAGTTAGAATCAAAAATCCTAACTATGAATCACCGACACGGACAAATGACCAGCATATGAACAAACAGGAGCTAAAGCAAAGAATCTCACAATAGTAGGAAATTTAGAGAAAGGGTAAATTTATGTCTTACTTGACAAACATTAAGTTCAATTATTGGTACAACATTTGGCAGCCGAACTCATATATTCAAGTTTCTATCCTACTAACTAAGACATCACAACAATTTTACAATATGAAAACCAATAAACTCCGAACAATTTTACACGCAAAACACTGAAAATAACCAATGGCTACAATTAGGGGAACACCACATGTAGTTGCGCTCAAGTGCTAACAGCTATGTCTATTAAACAGTTGCTAAAATTTGTTGGGCACAGACAGCATAATAAGCCAACAAGAACTTTGCTCTTGAATCCCTTTGTCAAAAGATTATATTTACTTCCATATTCAAAGAAAAGCAAATGTAATTAAAAATAAAATTTTGTGTCTCATGTACAACTCCATTGCCATCTAGGAAGCACGTGTGCAGCTACCTTTAATTAGTACACATCCAGTGCAAGTGCGGCTGTTTTCCGAAAAGTCCGTGCTACCTAGATTGCCATCAACAAGAAGCATTTTCTTTCAACACAATTCCTAGGATCTCTCAGTGAGCCCAAAATACTAGCAATTATTGAGAGATCACAAGAAGCATTTTCTTTCAACACAATTCCTAGATTGCTAGTATTTTGCTATCTTTCAACAAAAATTAAAAAATTAATTCAAAGCAGGACATTCAAAAATATCCAAATGCAAGTGGGTCAGAAGAAAAAAGAATCCGATTATACAGGACAACCAAACCTATAGAGAGAGAAAGTGTATTATGAATACCTTGAATCCTCAAGTAAGCAAGAAAAAAAGGGTTTTCTTTTTTTCTTTCTTTATCTATTTATTATTTCAATTTGTCCACTGCAAATACATAGCAAAAAAATTTACTTTTTTTTTTTTTTAAATATTCTTATGAGAGGTTTTCACAAAATTGCAAGTGAATCTCAGCATAGGGTACTAATCTACCAAAACTAAAGTTTGAACCAGTATAAAATGATTGCAATTGCGAAGAAATTAAACATACTTACCAAACAGTCCATAACTTCTCAGTATCGACCCAATGGATCTTCAGATCTAACTAGCAATCCACACAAACAGGCCATATCTTCTAACTGTATCACATCCATATGCGAGAAGAGAGAGAGAGAGAGTGAGGGTGAAGGGTTGTTAGGAGAGAGAACTTCGGTTAACTTTTTCCCTTAAAAAAAAAAAAAGGTAAATTACGCTAACACCCCTTAACTATGAACTTTTTTCAAATACCCCCTCAACTATAAAACTTAACAAACTGACCCCTCAACTATTATAATTTTTCACTAACACTCATTCGATTAGGTAACCGTTCAAAAATATTAACACTTTGTATTAAGGTACCAACACATGATATGAAAGTATTAACAACATGATATTTTTGCCTCTTTTTCGAGTCGTTAAAAATTTTAAAACAAAATTGTCTTAAATTTTGTGTACAACAAAGGACAATTGTAAGACCAAGAATTCCTACTTTGAATTTCATCTCCAAGATGATATTTGTAAGACCTTTTGATCCATGATTTAAAGTTATTGATAGAACTTGGGGGCAAAATTGATTGGGAATTATGATAATCTAGTTGATCTATGAGTTTGATCTCTCTAATGAATTTGAATCATCACCTAAGATGTTTTTCTCCCACTTTATGATGAACTAGTTAAAATTTAGCAAAACGTATTGGTTTTGTCCATAATATATGGTCCAACAAACTCCATAGTTTGATGGATTTCAAATTTTATGGGTAAACTTTGATGAAATAGATTTCATTCAATCCATTTTGAAAATCATTAGGATCCATATGCTATTTTTAGAAATTGTTGAAAAATCGGTTGGCAGATTTGAACATAGTCTCTTTGTGCTTGAATTCTAGAAAATCTATGATAGTTATCGATGATCTGCTTTTTTGGGATGATTCCTAACTCATGTATCTACATGGCAATGTAAAATCGTGAGCAAACGATCGAGTTAAGGACATTTTCTAAGCATTTGAAGTTGATGCAACTATTTTGGAATTTTTTAAGTTCAACTATAATCATGATTATGTATACAAAATGGTCACACCTTGATCGTTCAATAACCATTGGTGAATAAAACTTTGATTAGAAATCATATATGATAAATGGATTAGAGATCAAAAGCTTAGATCAACTTGATTAACAAGATTCATGAAGTTCTATTATGTTTTTTATTCATTTTGTCAAATGGTACCAAATTTCCAGAATAGCAGAGTCTGGTTAAAATAATTTTTCAGAGACCTTATGGTCATAGAATGTCCATGGGCTTATTTTTGTCATAAACGTCAATGAAATATCTTTCTTTTGACACCAATTAGATATGATTTTCATAGAGTTAATTATGATTTTCACAAGAACAGTGGATTATGACTATCCACTGTTCTCAAAACTCTTATTTCTTGAACTTCAAAAACGCTATTGAGATCATACTTTTTTGAAGAAAAAAAATAGTTCCCTAAGTCATGTATCTACCTTTTAGTAAAAAGGATTTTAACCCATCGCATGTTTAAGACCACTTTTAATAGGTTGTATTAGAGGTCCCTGAATTTGGAAATTTGATTGATGACATTTCTTATTGTTTATCATGCATATCATTTGCTTGCTTGTGTTTTTGCAATGCTTGGGTATTCTTTGGTGTCCTAATGCAGAGAATTGAATGTCGTGGATCCGGACTCGATTTTGTGGATTTGCCTCATCTACATATGGCTTAGTGCCAATGTATCTTGTATTTCTCTATACCTTTCTCTTAGAAGTTTTATAAGTTTATAACTGTTTTCAATGACACAATTCCTTTAGGATAGTCTCCGTTTATGTGCTTGTATGTTAGAGAATCTTATCTAGGATTGTTGCATGGCATTTCACGTTTCCTTTCTTTTTTGCTTTTGCGACTTCGCTTGAGTCAACTCAATGTAAGTAATCTCATTCCCTTTGCATATCATGGCACGTTTCTTTTATTTGTATCGGTCCCGGGCGGGGCTAGCCACTTTGAGTATACTTCTCCTTTGTATTACATGTGCATCCTCTTGAAATGATTTTCATTAGATGTTCTTTATACTATGTATATATTATCTAATATGTTTGAGGAAACAACACCTATTATGAATTAAGAACAAGGATATTTGAATCAAGGCCTACCATTCGGTAGGACAAGGAGGGGGTGTCACGCCCCGCAGTAGCAAAAATAGAGAAAATAAATTCCTTTTTGGACCCATAGGCCATGACAGTTGAAAGTCACCATATTGTCCATAACCAAAGTCAAACCATCAGAGTAATGATTCAAACCACACATTGGAAAGTTCTAGGGTTGATATATAAAATCAGAGTTCAATACTAACTATTACAAACCATAAGTATCGCAGAAGTACAAATAAAGTATTACGGCAACATATGCCGATTACAAACTTAACTATTACAACGGTCTCTAAAACATAGGCATAAACTATCAACAGCAAGCTCCAACTCTTCAGCTTGCGTAGTAGTCATCTACAGCATAGCCTCCGTCATCGTAGGCTCCATCCTCGTGGTCCCTATCCATGTATGCATCACCTGCATACTCATAACCCTGGCCAGCTGGACGTTGAATATCCAGCGGCATAAAACGCCGTCAGCTACGAAAGCCGAGTGAATGCAAATACTAACAGAGTATCTACAGATATGTAGCATATAACAACAACATCAATAAAAAGGATCATCTCATCGTTCGTATGCATGTATGTACCAATCCAAGATATAATACGGACGTCATCCCCTTTCCCATCTAACACGTAGCCCAACGCCTCATGGCTCATTTATCCTCGACACGTAGTCTCACACATAACATAGACTCTTGGGTCCACATTAATCAGACACGTAGTCCCATACCTACGGTCTGTTTACTCTTGACACACAGTCCCAACGTTTCGGCCAACCCGCCCTGACATGGTTACTACGACACATAGCCCTTATATGATACAACACGTAGCAATTATTACCGTACACAGCTCATATCACAGCACACAGCTCTATTACATCTCAGCACACAGTACTATCATTTCTCAGCACACAGCACTATTACTTCTCAGCACACAGGACTATTATTTCTCAGCACACAACACCATTAGTTCTCAGCACACAGCACTATTAGTTCTCAGCACACAGCACTTTTGTTTCTCAGCACACAGCACTATTGTTATTCAGCACACAGCACTTTTGTTACTCAGCACACAGCACTTTTGTTACTCAGCACACATCACTTTTGTTACTCAGCACACAGCACTTTTAGTTCTCTGGCCAACTCGCCCAATATATTCTCTGGCCAACTCGCCCCATATGTTACTCTGGCCAACTCGCCCAATATGTTACTCTGGCCAACTCGCCCATATGTAATACTCTGGCCAACTCGCCCAATATGTTACTCTGGCCAGCTCGCCCAATATGTTACTCTGGCCAACTCGCCCATATGTAATACTCGACACGAAGCCCTACTACTATAGCCTCCCATATCCGACACGTAGTCCAATTCTATCATACGTCGACCAGACACGAAGTCCCGAACCTGTCCCAACACCTGGGATTCCACACTCAATCATCATACGGTCTTAGTGACCGCATTCATGCGCACCCATAAATAGTATCGACCTCTGCGGTCGATAGAACCACTAATATGCACGTCGGCTTCTCAATCTCGTCATTATCTCATATATATCAAAAGGATATAACAATACAAGGAAAATACAGGGTATTACACATAACAACATTCAAACCAAAACTAGAATGAAATATTAGGCATCGTGTATGATTCTAGTAAAAATAGGGCACAGGGGTATTTTGGTCATTTTCCAGTTTTGTACGTCCACAACCGAATTTTATAAAAGTTCCGTGAGATTAAATAAATAAGTATTCATGTTGGAAGTTAAGAGTTTTTGATCCTCATTAAGAATCCATCTCGATTTCAGTCGTATTTGAAAATACCAGTTTATCGTATTTATACCGTATTTGAAAACCAGAATACCGTATTTATACTATATCATAATACTGTATTTATACCGTATTATACTATATCAGAATACCATATTTATACCGTATTATACTATATCAGAATACTATATTTATACCGTATTATACTATATCAGAATACCGTATTTATACGCACAAAAAATATAAATACGTAATATAATACGTATATACATCACATAATCATAATCATATATTCATAACAAAGTGTAATATAAATAGCTGAGTGAGTTGGAGACTCACCTAAATTCGCAGAATAATAATGCCGAGAAATTCCAAAGAAAACCCGAAGAATCTTCGAGTATAAAATTCAGGCTACAAATAGGGTTCTTGGTGTTTTCTTGGTGTTCTTGGTGTTCTTGGTGTGTTCTTGGTGTACTAGGTGTGTTCTTGGTGTTCTTGGTGTACTAGGTGTGTTCTTGGTGTTCTTGGTGTACTAGGTGTGTTCTTGGTGTTTGTGTGTGTGAGATGAAGATATGTAAGCATTAGGATGAGCTCTCAACCTCATAAGTCTAGGGGTAAATGTAATGGAATGGTCCCATATATATAGGAACCAAGGAGGGACCTCACCTTGCAATTACCAAGAGTTAAAGGTTCGAAGGATAATTATTTCCTTAGGACATGTTTGGTTGAAAAATCATAACTGGTCCAAATATACCAGATATTCACAAATCTGCTAAATTTCTGTTTCTAAAAATTCTGAAAATTTATAAACGAGTTCTATAAATACTGAATATTATTATAACAACATAAAAACACTTATTCATCTTGGGAAATAAATATTTAAAAATAGCGAGTATTACATCATCCCCCACTAACTGAAGATTTTGTCCCCGAAATCCGAACTAAGCATCGTTGAACAACTCCGGGTACTTCTCACGCATCTCTGACTCTAGCTCCCATGATGCTTCTCCTTCGTCGTGAAACTTCCACTGGATCTTCACCAACGGAATTTCCTTACTTCTCAGCTTCTTAATTCCCTAATCCAGAATTTGCACTGGTCCTTCATGAAATGACACATTATCGTTAACTTCAATGTCCTCAAAGTTGATCTCATGACTCGGATTGTGAGCACACTTTCTTAACATGCTAACATGAAACACGTTGTGTACTCCCGACATCTTAGGCGGTAACGCGAGTCGGTAGGCAACTTTTCCTACACGTTCAAGGATCTCAAATGGTCCAATGAAACGCGGTGCTAGCTTTCCTCTCTTCTGCCCAAATCTGACAATTCCTCGCACCGGAGATACCTTAAGTAGCACATGATCTCTAACACTGAATTCCAAACTCCTGCGACGTTTATCTGCGTAACTCTTGTGTCTACTCTGCGCCGTTCGCATCCTTTCTTTCACGATCTGTATCTTCTTGTTAGTTTCCCGGACTAATTCTGGTCCAAGCAGTTGATTGTCTCCGACCTCTGCCCAACACAAAGGCGATCGACACGGTCTTCCGTATAATGCCTCAAAGGGTGCCATTCCTATGCTCGAGTGGTGACTGTTATTGTACGCAAATTCTATCAGCGGTAGATGAGTCTCCCATGAGGCCTCAAAATCAATAACACACGCTCGAAGCATGTCCTCCATCATTTGGTTAACTCGTTCAGTCTGCCCATCAGTCTGTGGATGAAAGGCAGTGCTCAAGCTTAACGAAGTCCCCAAAGCTGTCTGTAGACTTTTCCAGAATTCTGCCGTAAATCGTGAGTCGCGGTCTGATACGATTGAGACTGGTACACCGTGTAGTCGCACAACTTGTTGTATGTACATCCGACTCAAACGTTCGACTGGATACGACATACTATAAGCTATGAAATGCGCCGATTTGGTAAGTCGATCCACAACTACCCAAATAGCATCGTGGTTTTGCTGAGACCTTGGCAAACCTACCACGAAATCCATAGTTATATGTTCCCACTTCCATCCGGGAACTGGTAATGGTTGTAGAAGTCCTGGAGGCTTCTGATGTTCCGCCTTCACTTGCTTGCACGTGAGACATTGAGACACGTGTTCCGCAACTTCTCGTTTCATTCCTTCCCACCAGAAGTTTCTCTTCAAATCTTTGTACATCTTTGTGCCTCCTGGGTGGATAGTCATTCGCGACTTGTGCGCTTCATCCATTATGTATTTTCTAAGATTGTCTTCATCTGGCACCCAAAGTTTGCCTCTGCATCTGAGTGCTCCATCCGAACCAATACTCCAATTCTCTGGTTCCTTCACTGCATTGCTCGCAAACCACTCTTGAAGTCCTTCATTCTTCCTCTGTGCTTCAAGGATACGACTGATGAGTGTCGGTTGTACTACCAAACATCCAAAGTATCGTCCTTCACCTGAATCTGAGGCTTGAATACCGAATTCAGCCAAAGTTCCCAATGCTTGCCATTCTTTGATCATAAGAGAAGCTACTATTATCCTCCTGGGTTTCAGACTTAAAGCATCGGCTACTACGTTTGCTTTCCCAGGGTGATACTGCAACGTGAAATCATAGTCTTTCAATAATTCCATCCAACGTCGTTGCCTCATGTTCAACTCCTTTTGAGAGAATAAGTATCTCAGACTCTTATGATCCGAAAACAGATCAAACTTCTCACCGTAGAGATAATGCCTCCAAATCTTGAGTGCAAAAACAATCGCGGCTAGCTCGAGGTTATGCGTCGGGTAATTCAACTCGTGAGGCTTCAATTGTCGCGATCCATATGCGATTACCTTCCCATCTTGCATTAAAACACATCCGAGTCCTTGGTGTGATGCGTCGCTATAAATGGTGAACTGCTCACCGCTCTTAGGTATCGCAAGCACTGGCGTTGTAGTCAATCTCTCCTTCAATTCTTGGAATGCTCGTTCATGCTTGTTACCCCATTCAAACTTCAAATCCCTCTTCGTCAGTCCGGTAAGAGGAGCTGCAATCTTGGAGAATCCTTCCACAAATCTCCGATAGTATCCAGCTAGACCAAGAAAACTTTTGACTTCTGTTGCAGTAGTTGGTGTATTCCAATCCAAAACTGTGTCTGTCTTTGACGAGTCTACAGCTATTCCATCCTGCGAGACAACATGTCCTAGGAACTTGACCTCTTTCAGCCAAAATTCGCACTTACTGAACTTCGCATACAGTTGGTTGTCTCGAAGGGTCTGTAGTGCGATCCTTACATGTCCCTCATGTTCCTCCTCGGTCTTGGAGTAGATCAGAATATCGTTTATGAAAACGATAATGAACTGGTCTAAGTAGGGCCTAAATACTCTGTTCATTAGGTCCATGAATACCGCTGGAGCATTGGTTAATCCGAAAGACATAACCAAGAATTCATAATGCCCATACCTCGTCCTGAATGCAGTCTTTGAAATATCCTCGGGTCGAACCAACAGTTGGTGGTATCCCGAACGTAGATCAATCTTTGAGAACGTCGTTGCTCCTTGCAACTGATCAAACAGATCATCGATTCTAGGGAGCGGATACTTATTCTTAATCGTTACCTTGTTGAGCTCCCTATAGTCGATACAAAGTCGCTGAGTTCCGTCTTTCTTCTTAACAAATAACACCGGCGCTCCCCAAGGTGACGTGCTGGGTCGAACGAACTTGAGATCTTCCAGCTCTTACACTTGCTTCTTCAGTTCTTGCATCTCCATTGGTGCCATCCGATAAGGAGCCTTTGATTTCGGTGAAGTGCTAGGCACTAAACATAATAGTAGCTATAACTAGCATCACATTAATAGCACGGAGAATTCCATAGGGGCGATCTCCAAAACAAAAACTTAGAGTCAACCCTTATCTCAAGGAATCTTAGGTTCAACTCAAGAAATGTTGGACAATTGGTGAACACGACTACAAAACCTAGGCTCTGATACCAAAAATCCTGTCACGCACCGCAGTAGCAAAAATAGAGAAAATAAATTCCTTTTTGGACCCATAGGCCATGACAGTTGAAAGTCACCATATTGTCCATAACCAAAGTCAAACCATCAGAGTAATGATTCAAACCACACATTGGAAAGTTCTAGGGTTGATATATAAAATCAGAGTTCAATACTAACTATTACAAACCATAAGTATCGCAGAAGTACAAATAAAGTATTACGGCAACATATGCCGATTACAAACTTAACTATTACAACGGTCTCTAAAACATAGGCATAAACTATCAACAGCAAGCTCCAACTCTTCAGCTTGCGTAGTAGTCATCTACAGCATAGTCTCCGTCATCGTAGGCTCCATCCTCGTGGCCCCTATCCATGTATGCATCACCTGCATACTCATAACCCTGGCCAGCTGGACGTTGAATATCCAGCGACATAAAACGCCGTCAGCTACGAAAGCCGAGTGAATGCAAATACTAACAGAGTATCTACAGATATGTAGCATATAACAACAACATCAATAAAAAGGATCATCTCATCGTTCGTATGCATGTATGCACCAATCCAAGATATAATACAGACGTCATCCCCTTTTCCATCTAGCACGTAGCCCAACGCCTCATGACTCATTTATCCTCGACACGTAGTCTCACACATAACATAGACTCTTGGGTCCACATTAATCAGACACGTAGTCCCATACCTACGGTCTGTTTACTCTTGACACGCAGTCCCAACGTTTCGGCCAACCCGCCCTGACATGGTTACTACGACACATAGCCCTTATATGATACAACACGTAGCAATTATTACCGTACACAGCTCATATCACAGCACACAGCTCTATTACATCTCAGCACACAGTACTATCATTTCTCAGCACACAGCATTATTACTTCTCAGCACACAGGACTATTATTTCTCAGCACACAACACCATTAGTTCTCAGCACACAGCACTATTAGTTCTCAGCACACAGCACTTTTGTTTCTCAGCACACAGCACTATTGTTACTCAGCACACAACACTTTTGTTACTCAGCACACAGCACTTTTGTTACTCAGCACACAGCACTTTTAGTTCTCTGGCCAACTCGCCCAATATATTCTCTGGCCAACTCGCCCCATATGTTACTCTGGCCAACTCGCCCAATATGTTACTCTGGTCAACTCGCCCAATATGTTACTCTGGCCAACTCGCCCATATGTAATACTCTGGCCAACTCGCCCAATATGTTACTCTGGCCAGCTCGCCCAATATGTTACTCTGGCCAACTCGCCCATATGTAATACTCGACACGAAGCCCTACTACTATAGCCTCCCATATCCGACACGTAGTCCAATTCTATCATACGTCGACCAGACACGAAGTCTCGAACCTGTCCTAGCACCTGGGATTCCACACTCAATCATCATACGGTCTTAGTGACCGCATTCACGCGCACCCATAAATAGTATCGACTTCTGCGGTCGATAGAACCACTAATATGCACGTCGGCTTCTCAATCTCGTCATTATCTCATATATATCAAAAGGATATAACAATACAAGGAAAATACAGGGTATTACACATAACAACATTCAAACCAAAACTAGAATGAAATATTAGGCATCGTGTATGATTATAGTAAAAATAGGGCACAGGGGTATTTTGGTCATTTTCCAGTTTTGTACGTCCACAACCGAATTTTATAAAAGTTCCGTGAGATTAAATAAATAAGTATTCATGTTGGAAGTTAAGAGTTTTTGATCCTCATTAAGAATCCATCTCGATTTCAGTCGTATTTGAAAATACCAGTTTATCGTATTTATACCGTATTTGAAAACCAGAATACCGTATTTATACTATATCATAATACTGTATTTATACCGTATTATACTATATCAGAATACCATATTTATACCGTATTATACTATATCAGAATACTATATTTATACCGTATTATACTATATCAGAATACCGTATTTATACGCACAAAAAATATAAATATGTAATATAATACGTATATACATCACATAATCATAATCATATATTCATAACAAAGTGTAATATAAATAGCTGAGTGAGTTGGAGACTCACCTAAATTCGCAGAATAATAATGCCGAGAAATTCCAAAGAAAACCCGAAGAATCTTCGAGTATAAAATTCAGGCTACAAATAGGGTTCTTGGTGTTTTCTTGGTGTTCTTGGTGTTCTTGGTGTGTTCTTGGTGTACTAGGTGTGTTCTTGGTGTTCTTGGTGTATTAGGTGTGTTCTTGGTGTTCTTGGTGTTCTTGGTGTACTAGGTGTGTTCTTGGTGTTTGTGTGTGTGAGATGAAGATATGTAAGCATTAGGATGAGCTCTCAACCTCATAAGTCTAGGGGTAAATGTAATGGAATGGTCCCATATATATAGGAACCAAGGAGGGACCTCACCTTGCAATTACCAAGAGTTAAAGGTTCGAAGGATAATTATTTCCTTAGGACATGTTTAGTTGAAAAATCATAACTGGTCCAAATATACCAGATATTCACAAATCTGCTAAATTTCTGTTTCTAAAAATTCTGAAAATTTATAAACGAGTTCTATAAATACTGAATATTATTATAACAACATAAAAACACTTATTCATCTTGGGAAATAAATATTTAAAAATAGCGGGTATTACAGGGGGTGCTTTAGTCCTACTCGGGCTCCTTCCCCTCTCGTACCAAAACTCCCAATCCTTGTTTCTGGTGATGAAGGCCGAGTAACTTTATTCAATTTTGGGCGAGTCAAAATTTGGTTTTCTAATTCCCGATAAAAATTAGGTGGCGACTCTTTTGTCTCTAGGATCATGATGAGTTCTAGTTCTTGAAGTGGGCGCCTTGGCTCTGTCCTGGGACACTGTTAAGAATGATAGAATTCATTCACGCATCCACAATGTTTAAATATTGTTCCATGAACCCTTTATACAAAACTGTTGTAATAATCAGATAATGAGACACCGTAACATAGAAACGTTAGGAGTAATGTGTTATTGTTTCATAACGTTGGTTCACATATTAGTTGTGAATCTTTTTGGTTATCGTTCATGTTATTTAGAGTAGTTAGGTCACATGGGAAATGTCATGTATTGGTGTTAGAGTAGAGCTAAGTAGGTTTGCTAAAATTTGGGAATCGTGTATGGGCACACTTCGTTCATCAATGTCCTTAAAAGCAGTGAATTGTGAATCTTAAAAGCGGTGGACTAGACAATTAGCCCTAAGTTAGGCCAGTGAGCTATTATATATCCTTAAAAGTGGTGGACTATGAATATGTCCTTAAAACACGGTGGACCAAGGTCACTGGTAGTAGATTATGAGAAGTCGTGGTAATGGACTGATATGTCTTCTAATTAATATGTCCTTAAAGCAGTGGATCGGAGTAGTGGACCGCTATTATATGTCCTTAAAAGTGGTGGACTGTGAATATGTCCTTAAATGCAGTGGACCACGGTCACTGGTAGTAGATTACGAGATTCGTGGTAGTGGACTAATAAGCCTTCTAATTAATATGTCCTTAAAAGCAGTGGACCGCTTTTAAGAACATATTCACAGCTCACCACATATCATGGACACCACGTCAGTCTGTCTCCAGCTTTTAAGAACATATTTACAACTGACCACATTACAGGGACACAACGTTTGAACAAGGCATATCAATTTATTACCATGACTTAACAGCATCTACTAGTGATCCCAGCTCACTGCCTTTTAAGAACATATTAACAACTCACCAGCTTTTAAGAGCATATCATGGATCACCTGGTCTATCTTAGGGCTACTTGGTCTAGCTCACTGCCTTTTAAGAACATATAAACAGCTCACCGGCTTTTAAGAACATATCATGATCAATTTCCCATTCTCGTAAGAATCCCAGAACTTAACAAACCTACCTAAAGTTTTGTACTAATACTGATACATAACATCCCATTGTGGCCTGACTATTCTGATTGAAATGAACGAATATCAAACAGATTCATGATCAACATATTATCTAACGTCATAATAGTAATCCTTTATTCTTAAACACACTATTCTCTGATGCCTCATTATTCTCTTCATTATAACATAGTCGTATATAGAAGGCATGAAATGACATCTGAACACGTAAATAGTTCATATAATAATTAGCAGAAAATATCCATATTCTGTAACTTCCAATCGATTGCGACAGAGATCCAATCGATTGGGATAAATGCAATAACAATTGATTGGATCACAATCAATGCCAATCGATTGTAAATGATTGGGAGTCAAATCATGCCAATCGATTAGATAAAAATCCAATCGATTGTGTCCAGGTCAATGGCATTCAATTGGGAAAAAGTACTATCGATTGTGTCCTTAGCAATTGATTGGAAACACCCCAATCGATTGGGACTTCGTCTTCTTTATAGAGACTACCAGTCCAGAACCCAGAAGCTCAGGAACGTATTTTACTACATTTTTCCTTCTTTAAAAACTCATAAAACTACATATAGAAGGGACTAAGTGAGTTTAAAACTCACCTAGTTGAAGGGGTGTGTGTGTGAGAGCTATGGAAGCTTGAGCTTTCCCTCCTCTCTTTCATTCTCCTTGTTTGTCTCCTCTGTCTCTCTTTCTCTTCTGTTATGCTTCTTCTTCTTCTGGCAGTAGTATGTGTGTGGATATTTATATATAAAATATATGAGGTGTATATATATGTATGAGAGTGTGTAGATATATGTGCTCTCTCTCTCTCTCTCTCTCTCTCTCTCTCTCTCTCTCTCAAGACTGTCCAAAACCTCCCAACGCACGAAATGGAAGCATATATAGAGAAAAAGAGTGCTAGTGTCAAAACCTCAAGCAAACTTGGAGACCAAGTGCAACTCCCGACCAATCGATTGGGACTAGGGGCAATCGATTGGACTTAGATATTTATGAAAGGAATCAATTGGGAAAGATGCAATCAATTGGTCATGTCGGCAAAAGGTCAATCGATTGAGAAATGGGCAATCGATTAGAGTACCAAAGTTGGCAATCGATTCGAAAATGTTCCAATCGATTCAAACACTAAATTTATTAATAGAAGATCAAGGTTCATAAATGTATTCAAGGAATAATACCAAGTCTCATACATTCATATATATATACAAAAATATAGGTATTATATCATCCACCACTTATTAAAATATTTTTCTTCAAAATCTTAAGTAAGCTCGCGTATCTCCGACTCTAGCTCTCACAAAGCTTCTCCTTCATTGTGGTGTTTTCACTGGATCTTCACCAGTAGTATCTCCTTGTTCCTAAGCTTCTTGATTCCTCGGTCTAGGATCCATACTGGTCCTTCGTTGAATGTTACATTGTCGTTGACTTCTATGTCCTTAAAGTTAATCTCATATGCTAGGTTATGGGTATACTTCCTCAACATACTAATGTGGAAAACATTGTGCACTCCTGACATCTTCGGCGGCAATGTAATTCTATATGCAACCTTTCCAATGCGCTCTAGGATCTCGAACAGTCCGATGAATCACGGCGACAACTTGCCTCTCTTTTGACCGAATCTAATGATTCCTCGAACTGGCAAAACTTTGAGCAGTACGTGATCTCCAACTGCGAACTCTAAGCCTTTACGGCATTTGTCATCGTAACTCTTGTTTCTGGTCTATGCCATCTTCATCTTCTCAATTACAACTTTAATCTTCTCGTTGGTTTCTCATACCATTTTTGGCCCAAAAAGTTGAGTATCTCTAACTTCGACTGAGCATAGCGGCGATCGGCAACGTCTTCCGTATAAAGCTTCAAATGGCGCCATTCTTATGCTCGTATGATAGCTGTTATTGTAGGCGAACTCTATCAGTGGCGAGTGCGTCTCCCAAGAACTCTCAAAATCGATGACACAAGCTCTTAGCATATCTTCCATCACTTGATTGACTCATTTCGTGTGACCGTCAGTCTGCAAATGAAAGACTGAACTCAAGTTCAATGTAGTTCCTATTGATGTCTAACAACTCATTCAAAACTCAGTAGTGACATGTGAATCTCGATCCGACACGATCAAAACAAGTACACCATGTAGTCATACAACTTGCTGTAGATACATTCAGCTCGTTCTACTATATATGTCATGCTATAGGCGATGAAATGCATCGTCTTGGTTAGTCGATCCACTATTACCCAAATAGCGTCATGGTTTTGCTGAGACCTTAGCAAACCTACCACGAAATCCATGGTTATGTGTTCTCATTTCCATTGGGAAATTGGTAGCAGCTAAAGAAGTCCCGGTGGTTTATGATTTTCTGCCTATACTTGTTTACAAGTAAGACATTGAGATACATACTCGGTTACTTCTCTCTTTATTCCTTCCCACCAAATTTTTTTTCTATAAGTCCTTATACATCTTTGTACCTTGAGGGTAAACAGTCATTCGTGACTTATGTGCTTTGTCCAATACGTCCTTGACATTATCCTCGTTAGGCATACAAAGTCTACCTTTACATCTTAAGGCTCCATCTAAACTAATACTCTAGTCTTCTGGTTCCTTCGCTGACATCTTAGCAAACCATAGCTTCAAATCCTCATCTAACTGTTGAACTTCCATAATACGACTAATGAGAGTCAGTTGGATAATGATACATCCAATATGTTATCATTCTCTTGATTCTACTGGCTAAAGGTCGAACTCGGCTAAGGGTTCCAATGCTTCCATTCTCGCATCAAGATTGTAGCGATTACTAGACGGGGTAAACGACTCAAAGCATCGACTTTAACATTTGCTTTACCAGAATGGTATTGCAAAGAAAAGTCATAATCCTTGAGTAACTCCATTCATCTCCTTCGACGCATGTTCAACTCCTTCTGAGAGAACATGTATCTCAAACTCTTATGATCTGAGAATAGATCGAACTTCTCTCCATATAGATAAGTGTCTCCAGATCTTTAGAGCAAACACTATCGCAGCCAATTCTAAGTCATAGATAGGATAATTCTTCTCATGCGGCTTCAATTTCCTTGATCCATATGCAATCACATTTTTGTCCTATATAAGCACACACCCAAGTCATTGGTATGATGCATCACTATAGATGATAAACCTTTCTCCACTCCTAGGTATCACGAGTATCGGTGCTGAGGTTAATCTTTCCTTTAACTCTTGAAAAGCACCTTCATGTTAATCCGTCCATTCATACTTTTCCTCCTTCCATGTTAAATTCGTCAATAGACGCGTGATCTTAGAGAATCCTTCCACGAATCTTTGATATTATCTAGCCAGTCTAAGAAAACTCTTAACTTCTATTGCATTGGTCAGTCTATTCCAACTTAAGACTACATCAATCGTAGATGAGTACTAAAATACCGTCTTGAGAGATAATATGTCCTAAGAATTTGACTTCTTGTAGCCAAAATTCACATTTACTAAACTTCACATTCAATTAACTATCTCAGAGTGTCCGTAGAGCAATTTGTAAATGTTCCTTTTGAGTAGATCAGGATGTCGTCGATGAATACTATAATGAATTGATCCAAATAAGGTCTGAATACTCTATTCATTAGGTCCATGAATTCTATTGGGGCATTAGTTAGTTCGAAAGGCATAACCAGAAACTCATAATGCCTGTATCTCGTCATAAAGCAGTTTTTGACACATCCTCTAATCGACCCAATAACTGATGATATCAAGAACGTAAATCAATATTTGAAAAGATCTTTGATCCTTGTAGCTGGTCGAATAGGTCATCTATTCGAGGAAACGGATATCTATTCTTAATAGTAACCTTGTTCAATTCTCTGGATTCAATACAGAGTCAAAGCGTCCCATCCTTCTTCTTCATGAATAGTACTGGTGCTCCCTAAGGTGACGTACTCGGGCAAACAAATCCTAAATCTTCAAGCTCCTAGACTTGCTTTATCAATTGTAACATCTCAGTTGGTGCCATCTGATATGGAGTCTTAGAAATCGACAGTGTTCCAGGTGCTAATTCCATATAGAAATCTATTTCTCTCTTTGGTGGAAGTCCTAAAATATCCTGGAAACATCTTCAAGATCTTATACAGTAGGAATCTGGTCTATCATAGGCTCCGTACTCGTACTTTCGATCGCAGCTAAACAACTCATAAGGAATATATTGCTCGTCGGTTGGCAATAAAACTTGATCTTAGAACATCTTGATATCATAAAAATGATTGTCTTGGTAGTGCAAACCAAGTTGGCACCATACTTGGTAAGCCAATCCATTCCTAGGATAATGTTGAACTTAAACACTAACAGAACTACCAAGTCTGTCAGAAGATTCCTATCTTCCAGGGTCAAGGGACAGTCCTTGCACACCTTGCCCAACTTAATAGTTATCCCCAATGGCGACACAACATTAATTGCTGGCTCAAGTGCTTGGGGTACTAAACCCAACTCATGCACAATCTTAATAGCAATAAATGAATGTGCAGTACCAGTATCAAACAAAGCTTTAACTTGACTGTAAAAAAGTACAAGTGTACCTTCTAAATTCTAGTGTTCCTCAACGTTAAAGCCTGCTTCCTCTGGGATGATGGCATTCACCCGAACCTTATCCGGAGGTCCTTGTAATCCTTAAATTGGTGCCCCGTAATATCCTCCGCGAGGTGTATGACAATCCTTGCTCAAGTAGCTGGGCTTTTTACAATTATGCAGACGATGTCTGATCGGTGGTTAACTCTGGGGATGTGTAGTACTTTTCAATGTGCCTGGGCATTCCATAATTGAAACCCTTCATTACCCGGTCATGGAACAACGAGTGGTGTTTGAGGTGATGGTCCTCATTATTGATATTGCTGAGGTCGAGGAAAATTTGACTAGGGTTTCCTGGTTCCATCCCAAGTATACTTATTTCCCTAATAGTTACCCTAAGGTCTCCAACCTTGGGCATTCCTCGGTGGTGGGTTTTGGAAACTCCTTGACTAAACGTTCCTTGGCGGTAGTGGTTGATTCATCTATTGTCGCTGAATTGGATATGCGTCCTTCTCCAGACTTACAGTGAATCTTATATGTCCTTCAAATGTTTGGTTAAGATGCCCAATCATCATATGCTGGAGGTGTGGGCTAAGTCCTTAATGAAATCTTTTCGCCTTCTTCTATGGCATATCAATCATATGTTAAACGAAATAGGATAATCGCTCAAACTGCGTCGTGTACTCCTTCGCTGTCCAACCTCCTTGGACCAAACTCATAAAATTCTTCTATTGTTGATCCTTCTCATCCTCTAGAAAGTACTTCTCTAGGAACCTACCTTTAAACGTCTACCAAGGCATTACTCTCGTTGCATATACCCGATAGTAGCTCGTTCTACCTCCCACCAGTCAGTGGCAGTATAGGTCAGCTGAAATGTAGCCAGGCGATGATTGTCTTGTTCATTGCAGTCAAGGGCTTTGAAAATTATCTCCATCTCATATAGCCACTGCTTTGCCTTCTATGGCTCCGTCAATCCATCAAACTTCTCCGAGCGCAGCGTATGAAAACATTCCAATAGTTTGTCTCCAATCTGTCTCAGTGGAGGTGGCGGTGGTATAAATGGGTAATTGACAGGGTGCTGATGAGTGGCATGGCTATAGGTATCACCCACATGCCCTATCCGTCGCATGAAAGCTTCGAAAACACCTGTCGAGTCCATAACCTGGGGAATAGGTGTACCTAAACGTGCCTGTTGTCTTATAAATCCCACCATGGTGATCTTGTGTGCTGTGTACCTACGAAAAGACCTAACAATTAGCTGACAGTCTTCTCAAAGAAACCAAAATCAAGATAGAGCGATAAATATAACACATTACTATTTCTATATTACAACGACATTAAATAATACATATCAAGATAATACCATAAATACTCCAAAATATGATTCTCATATATATCAAAAGATGTACCGTGTAGTATACACTAATTCAATTGTGTACCGCGTTGGACACGAGTTAATATAAGTATTGAAGTCAACTATTTACAATACCATTACTAGTGGATACTAAATATACAAAAGGCTATGGTCAATAGCTATCTCTAAAATACTCAAAAAGTGGACAACATGTGATAGCCTGAATATCTTGACTCATATGTCATCCACATCTGATTCAAATAGTAGAGCATCATTCTCGGGTGCAATATCTATCTCCTCTGGTAGATCATCCTCCATCAGTGCATCGAGCTCTCACACCACGATTTTGACATCCCAATCCTCAATCATCATCACATCATCATCACCCTAATCCATAATGTCCAATGCTGGTTCGGCGGCGTTGATGGCTGCAGTGGCAAATCCCTCGATTACTGCGATAGCCTCTGCTAACTCAGCCTCTCCTACAACAAATCTGTCTGGTTATGCGGCCATATCAGCGATCTATACAGCTGCCATCTGTGCTATGCTTGCCATTAGTGCTATAGCCCCTATTAATTCCTTGGGCACAACTGCGTCCTCTAGATCCTCATCCTTAACGACTTCATTTTCCTCTGCTACTATGACATTAACTCTGATCGGTACCTCCATATCATCATGATCAGGGTCCTCTTCAAGATCCTCGACATTGTCGACATCCATATCCTCATCCTCTGCGGGACCTCATCCTCCTGGATCAGCTCTGGCTCTGGATCATCAGGCTGCTCCTAAGGCTCTGGCATCGGTGTACCTGGTACTGGTGCTGGTGATGCTGCTTATACTGGTATAACTGTAGGTACTGGCAGAAAGTTGGGTCTCCTTAGGATAGCTTGTAACTTAATAGTGTCCATCCCTAGCTTGCTCTGAATCAGGTGAGCCATCTGGTGATATATTGTCTCTTGAGTCCTCGTGTAGTGATAGGCACCCATACGCATCTTCGTCAAATGGGTCTATTCATCAACATAAAGGGCTTACCATAGATCCTCCTCTACGTACGATTGGTTGTACGACGTATGCGTCCATAGTACAACTCTGGGTTGGCTAGCTCCACGGTGTTCCCATGGATTATGTGTCCTCCGTAAGTATTGTCCACAAACTTATAATAGTCTGTGTCCATGCTAACCTATAAAGAAACTATCTAACGTTAGAATGATGAACTTATCTTAATGCTTATATCTTAGTGATCTCAAAACTCTAGGACCAACTGGTGTGGGACAATTAGTGAGAGAAAGTATCAAACTAGGGCTCTGATACAAAAAATCATATCACTCCCTAAAGCAACAAAAAAGGAGAAAATAAAATTCCTTTTTGGGTTCATAGGCCATGACTAGTGAAGTCACTGAATTGTCTACACCATACAGTTCTAACCAGTGATAAATAGAGAGAACATTAATACAACCAAACTAATCATAACATAAACTTACTAATGGATGATGCCAAATTTTGGGTAAGAGATAAGAAGAAGAAGATAAGAGCAATTATATATGGTTCGGCCCTGTTAATGAAGAGACCTACGTCCACGCAGTGTGTCTATGCACTTTTACTATGTTGCGAAATAGCCGGGGACCTTTGGTGAACTAACAATAAGCTGGAGATACCAGAGGTCGGCCGGGTAGTCTACACAAAGGTATGGTGAGTATTGTGCAGAAGGGTAATTGTTCATTTAATTGATCTTTTTTATGCAGGGAACGAGAGGCCTCTTTTATAGTTACAAGAGTCCCCCATATATCGAAATTGTGTTTGATAAGGTAATACAATCTGATTAGGTATGATTACCATAAAGTATGCGAGTTTTTTAATCTATATCTTCACTTTTCATTAGTCTTCTAACTTGTACAGGAAACTGTCTGGACGAGTCTAGATCGTGCCTCCAGGCTGGCCTGAGCTGTCCTACGAGGAACCAGGCCCAGGCTATATTCCCAACCCATAGGCTAGGTCATTAGATTGATCGGGATGACTATGCCCTCTGACTGAGCGCTACTTAATATGGTCACCGAGTCTTGTTCTTATTGGTTAAATATCTTTGTACATATCAGTTGCCCCCCATTTCCAAGGCTAAACTGGTGCTGCATCGGATGAGGCTTGGAAATTGGTATAGCACGGGAAAATTACCCGGTACAACTACCCAGTGTGGGACTGGTCGTCTTGATAACTCGGGTTATGAACCCGGACTAGCGACTCGAGAGCTCGGGATCCGACGTGCCATGTGTTAAGAATGGGTTAGTTTGGTCAGGATCCAAGTAGACCAATGTAAGCATAACTGATCAGTCACAACCTAACTAAACCATCACATCATACAATTAATGCACATGCCTTTTGAGGCACTGCTTGGGCTGCCCGAGGTGCCAACTGTCGGGCGTTTAGGCAGAAATTTTGCTAGGCCATTGAATTTGAGGTCATCTAGACCATTCGTGCAATCTATATAAGGGACACTTGAGCATTTTTATTCCTTCTATTGCCCATAGGAAAAAATTACTGAGCGGTTCTAGAGGAAAAACACCCATTCTAGATTCCGGAGCTCTTTCCTACATTTTTTCACTGTAAGTCTTCGTTCCTCCAGCCTTGTAATTCATTGCACTTTTTCGTCTCTTCTTCTTTTATTTTTATTCCTGAGCAAGGCTAGAGAATGGGAATCTTTTAGGCTTTGTGAAGGAGTAGGATTTCTTTTTCCTTAGACTCTGCTTCTTCCTCAGGTCGGGTGGTTCCCTTTCTTTAGTAGAACAGTTTGCCCGATTGGTATGCCATAGGATCATCCTGTCCGAGTGTTACCTGATCATTACTTACTCGTGGGTTGGCCCAATTTATTCTTATCTTCAGGGGCCAGTCAAGTATCCCACCCCTTTACCTTAGATTGGGAGTTCTTGACCCCTACTTAGGTCAGCTGCTTCCTTGTCCCATAGTAGGGACTTTAGAAATGTGTCCCATAGTAGGGACTTTAGATTGGGAGTGTCTTTCCGATCGGAGGATGAGCAATAAAGGTCTGGGACCTCGAGCACTAGCTTGAATGCTCCTTCACTAACCCTACCAGACCACCACAACGAGGGTAGAATCTCCATCCGAGTGTCTGATGAGGAAGCGAGTCAGGAATACGTTGAGGTTTCCAAGTCAAGGAGATCGGGTAATGAGGCATTGACCTCAGGTAGCCCAGAGGTTGTCTTTTCTTGCATGGGGACCTCCAGTAGTCGGCTCATGTCAAATTTAGATAGAATTAGCTAGAAGTTTGGTTGTTTCAAAGGCTTCTCCATTGTAGTACTGGCCGACGAGGCTCACGTTCGTCAGCCGGGGTATACCACACTTTACGAGGATGTGCTCCTAGTGGGTCTTCGTCTTCCTCTCCATCCACTTGCTTGGGACCTACTCATCTACCTCGGTATTGCCCCTAAGTAGCTTGCCCCAAATGGTTGGAGAATTCAGTTTTGAAAATAGAGGTCCAGTCGACTGGAGTAGGGACCCGGTCGACTGAAGACCTAAGCAGTGAGGTTTTGAAAAGATCAACAGCCCGTCCAGTCGACTATGAAATTGAGGCCCCAGTTGACTGAGCCCCTGACACAATCGACTAGAGGGGCTATTGATCTTTTCAAAACCTCACTACTTAGGTCACCGGGTCCCTACTCCAGTCGATTGGACCTCTATTTTCAAAACTGAATTCTTTTGGAAAGCGTCCCAATTGGACAAAAACTTTTTATAATTCTGATTTTAATGAATTTAACTTATATTTTCTGCTACTATTCAAACTTTAATGGAACTGGATAAGCCTTGGTGGAATGCCACGTGTCCTAATTTCGGGCGTAGCGGGATGGGTCTTGACATTTAGTGGTATCAAAGCTATAGGTAACAAAAATTTGGGAACATTCGACGATGAGTGGAGTGTTGAGTGCTTGGACACATATTCTAGAGTGCATCCATACATGGTAGAGATGTTTAATGCATATGTATGTTGTTATACATACATATTTATATTTATTGTTGTACATGCATAGTGTTTATGCATTGAGAGTAACAAGATTGCAATCATGGGTGATCGAGAATTATCACTACATACCCGACATATGAATAAAATGACTAAAATGATTGGGAACATAGGTGACATGATATGAAATATAGCAAAACGATTACCTCCAACACCTCCATTCGAGGCAGCACTGATTGATGTGGTACATGCACTTGAGAATAGAGGTATGAGATCCATGTTTGAACAATTTACTAGAAAGAAGCTAATGGAGTTTCATGGGACACTTGACACAACGCTAGCAAAGCATTGGGTTATGGACATGGAGAGAATTTTTCAATCTATTTCGATGTCTGATAGGGAGAGAATTGAGAATGCAAGTGATGTGCTAAAGGGTGAAGCTCAGAATTGGTGGGTAAATGTTTTGGACCAAGGGGCACCGATAACGTGGGAGGGATTTAAGGCAGAGTTCAATCGCTAATTCTTTTTGCGAGCCACTCACAACGCGATAAAGAGAGAGTTCGACAATCTCCGACAGGGAGACATGACTGTAACTGAATATACATCCAAGTACAATGCATTACTGAGATTCGGTAAAGGTTCAGTGCCGGAGGAAGAGGATAAAGCAAGGAAGTTCGAAGAAGGGTTAAGGGAGAATATTCGTCTAAGAGTTGAACCGTATGAACACTCAACCGTTGGTGCAGTGCAACAAACATCACTTATTGTGGAAAGTGATCGGAACCAAGGCAAATCTTTCAAGAGGCCATTTCCAAGAGGCTCTGGTTCTAGTTTCAGTGAGTTCAGGAGTACGCCAAGTAACATACCGTTGTGCTCACTTTGTAACCAACCATACTCAGGTCGATGTTTTATGACCAAACCCCAGAATAGGAACCAAGGGGAAGGTAGTACTAATTCAACACCTGACATGAGGGGCAAGTGTTACGACTGTGGAGCATTTGGGCATTGATCGGCGACGAATAGTTCCTGTTTATAGTCCTGAACTTACGCTTTGTTAGCCCATTTCATTTAGTTATTAGTTATTTTTTAATAAGTATTCTATATTTGGTAGGTTTTGGAGCTTTAACTTGAAAATGCACTAAAATCCTATGATTAGTGGCTTTGGAAGACATTTTGGGGTCAGAAGTTGATTCCGGTGAAATTTGAATGTAGTAACAGCCTCGGAAAATCACATTTTTTATAATGAAGACTTTAGATTTGAGACATTTCTCTAAAGATATAAAATGTAGATCTTTGAGTTATGGACGCAAGGCTGCAAACGACGAGTCAATCCAAGTTCTGAGCAAAACGTTATCGCAATTCTACGAAAGTCGTGCAGTGTAGTGAAAAGTACCTCGCGCTAGCGGGTGTAGACACCCAATTTTAACCACACTGATAGGATTTCGGGTGGACAACATCTTGGAGGATTAGATGATGAAAAGTATTCCGTGGAAGGTACTGGATTCCACACAATCGAAAGATCGAACTTCGGAAAGTGACTTCAAGCTTAGGAAAGCCCTTTTCCATGCATAAATCTCGATTTTGTCAAAATCATCTCTCAGAAATCATATTCACTCAGGGTTATATGAACATGAAGTGTTCTAAATGCAGTATTCTAGATATCCAGAGATTCAATTTTAAAGAAAAGTTCGAAATCGACGCGCATTGAAAAATAATTTTGGAAAAGACGTCGTTTGATTTCAAAAAGACGACGAAAGTTCCAGAGGACTTCCGGACTTAAATTGAGCTTCCATTTTCATTTCAAAAACCCCTGGAATATTTTTACACTGAAATTCAACTCGACAGCTTTCCAACGGTACGTAAATGGATGATTTCAAACACCAAAAAGCATTTTTACAAAAATCCAGAAAAGTAGTGAACCTAATATTTTAAACAGAGCTTAAAGGCAACCAGGGGAACCCAAAAAGGAAGTGGCAGGTCCCACAAAGGGGGTGGCGGGTCCCTCCTAAGCTGTAACCTATATATTGCCCCCTCCATCAAGCTTTTTGAGTTCCAGACCCTTCTAGAAGCCTCCCACTGCGAGGAAATTACCTGGAAACTGCGTTTAGACGCTAAAATGGCCATTTTAACCCTTTTCTGCTCTCTGAAAATCATGTTTTAACCCTGAAACTTAAGAGTTAGTTTTCAAAACTCTATATATAGATCTCATGCATCTCATATGAGATCATCTTGAGTGATCTTGGAATATACTAGAGCACTAGTTCATATACTTGCAAGATATAAGAATATACTTAGAATTCAAGAGAAATTTCTAGAGAGATGAAGTGAATTAAAATTAAAATTTTCCTAAACTAATCTCAAGATAATTAGATTAGATGAATCAGACATCAATTGCTATCCTCAACTTCCATGGATGAGTGCTTGAAGAACACTTGAAGAAGAAGATCCTTCAAATCAACTTTGATTGCATAATTGAGAATCCTTCAAGAGGTAAACATCCAATTCATCTCTAATTCCTACTTTTATATATAGATCTATAAGACTTGGATCTAGTTTAGTTTTATTTTCTTTGTTAGAACACTCATCTTCTTCCTCTCTTGTTCTTCACACACTCACATAGCTAGATCCAAGTCTCTTTTGATTTTATTAGTAACTCTTAATTAGAGATTGATTTTCACGTTGGTTTTCAATTTTGATTTCATTCTTCCATTAAGTTTAGATCCATGCATACATGATTATATATATGTATCTATTTTGAATTCTATGATGGTATTGAAGCATGATCTACGAGAAGGATGATTTATATGTTCATACCTATCTCTTGGTTATTCTTATTAACTAGAACTCCTATTGAATTTCATCTCCAATAGCATATTCATAAGTCCCTTTGATCCATGATTTAGAGTTCTTCATAGAACTTGAGGGCTAAATTGATTGGAAATTATGTTAATCAAGTAGATCTATGAGTTTGATCTCATAAAATAAGCTTCAATCAATACCTAAGATGTTTTTCTCATACTTTAAAATGAACTAGTTAAAATTCAGCAAAACAGATTGGTTTGTCCATAAGATTTGATCCACCAAAACCCATAGTTTGATGGATTTCAAAATTTTTAGGTAAACTTTGATGAATTAGCTTTCATTTGATCCGTTTTGAGAACCTCTAGGATCCATATGCTATTTTTAGAAATTGTTAAGAAATCGGTTGACAGATTTGAACACAGTCTCTTTGTGCTTGAATTTCAGAAAATCTATAACAGTTATCGATATTCCTCTTTTTGGGGATGATTCCTAACTCATGTATCTATATGCCGATGCCGATGTAAAATCGTGAGCATACGATCGAGTTAAGATTGTTTTCTAAGCGTTTGAAGTTGATAAAACTATTCTGGAATTTTCTAAGTTTAACTACAAACATGATATGTATACAAAATGATCATACCTTGATCACTCAACAACAATTAATGAATAAAAAATGATTTAGAAATCATCTAGGATAAATTGATGAGAGATCAAAAGCTTAGATTAACTTGATATACATGATTCATGAACTTCTATTATGTTTTGCATTCATTTGTCAAATAATACCAAACTTCCAGAATAATAGAGTCTATTTAAAAATACTTTTCAGAAACCTGAAGATCATGACATGTCCATGGGATTATTTTTGTCATAAGCTTCAATGAAATAGCTTTCTTTGACACCAAATAGAGCTTCGCAGGATGTCTATAGAATTAATTATGATTGTTACAAGAACAGTGGACAGTCTTGATCTACTGTTCTCAAAACTCTTATTTCTGTAACTTCAAAAATGGTAAAGAGGTTCTACTTTTTTAAGAAGTTCCCTAAGACATGTATCTAACTTTTCGTAAAAGGGTTTCAACCTAGCTCATGTTTAAGACCACTTTTGATAGGATTCATTAGAGGTTGTTGAATCTGGAAATTTGATTGATGACATCTTTTCCTTGTTTATAATGCATATCATTTGTTTGCTTGTATTTTTGCAATGCTTGGGTATTTCATGGTGTCTTAGTGTAGAGAATTGAATGCCATGGATCCAGACTTCGATTTGTGAGTTTGCCTCGTTTACATGTGGCTTAGTGCCCATGTATCGTGTACTATCTCTATCCTTTCTCTGATAATTTTTTTAGGTTTACAACTTTGTTTTCAACGACACAATTCCTTTAGGATAGTCTTCGTTTATGTGCTTATGTGTTATAGACATCTTATCTAGGATTGTTGCATGATTGCATTGCACGTTTCCTTTCTTTTTCTTTTTATGACTCCGCTTGAGTCAACCCAATGTAAGTATTCTCGTTCCCTTTTGCATATCATAACATGTTTCCTTTACTTGCATCGGTCCCGGGCAGGACTAGCACTATAAGTATACCTCTATCTTGTATTGCATGTACCGACTTCTACTTGATTTAATATCTTGACATGATTTTCCTTAGATGTTCCTTTTTTGGCGTGCATATATTATCGAGTATGTTTGAGGAAACAACACCAATTATGAATTAAGAACAAGGATATTTGAATCAAGGCTTACCGTTTGGTAGGGCGAGGAGGGGTTGCTTTAGTCCTGCTTGGGCTCCTTCCCTTCTCGTACCAAGACCCCCGAACCTAGTTTCTGGTAATGAAGGGCGAGTAACCTTATTCAATTTGGGGCGAGTCAAACTTGGGTTTCTGAATTCTCGATAAAAATTAGGTGGCGACTCTTTGTCTCTAGGATCACGTGAAGAAGTAGTTTCCCTGAAGTGCTCCTTGAGATTCGTCCCAAAACACTATCGAGGGAAAAGCCAGGACCCACCCCCCATCCTCATTTCATGGTCCACAGCGGGCCGTGCGAGCGACCTGTAAAATAACCAAAAACGCGTATTTTATCAAATTAGAGTGCCCAGTGAAGGTGGTCTGTGCAAACGACGTCCAGACACGTAAAAACATCAGTTTTAGTGCGATTAGGTTTAGAAAAAGCCTCTTAATCCTTCCAAAATCTATATAAATCCTATTCTAAATCAACTTTGAGGTTGCATAACATATACACATCTATATACAACAAAAACTTTCAGCCATTGAAGACATGAAAGCAAAGAGAATAAGAAGAAAACAAGGATTCCCATGGCCTCCTCCATCAACCTCTTGCCGTTCATCGCTTCTATGGCCACTTAGACTGATATCTAGGGTATCAATGAAACCCTAGCCAAGTAATAGGGTGTATTCTATGTTTCTTTTAGATTTATTATGTATAGATGATGATTACATGTTTAGAGGATTTTTTATAATAAAATCGTACGTCTATTGATTAAATCATTGCTTTCAAAGTTTATTCTTGTCTTAGATCTATTTTGGATGTGATGTGCTCAATGATCTATATTTGTTGTGCTTGTATAGATTATTTACATGTAATGGTACTTAATTGAATTGTGATATCAAGTAGTCGAATAATTCATGCTTAGGAAGGACAAAGTGTGTCGTAACCCTAGTTTAGTGTGAGATACTCCGTGCTAACAGAAGATGAATTATGTTGATGCTTGAATTGTCGTTATCTTCTTGATGGAGGAATTGGGCTTATAGCTACAATTCCCCGTTATCATCCAATGTAATAAGTTAATTGAATGCATAGATACTCTTATTACGAAGCTACTAGTGGATTTGCAATCCTAGGTTCACTTTAAATATCGTGTACAACACCTTTTAAATTGCTTTCATAGTTTAGATTTACTTTCATTGTTCTTAGTTTAATTAAAATCAAAATCAAGATTCTATTTTTCTTAATTAACTAGGTTTAGATTTTAAAATTAAAGTGTTTTAGTATTTCAATCTCTGTGGGTTCAACCTCTACTTCCACTCTACAAATCTTTTAAAGTAGTATATACTTTTATATCTTGATTTTGCAAGATCAATTTTTGGCGCCGTTGTCGGGGATTGCAAATTACTACCTTTAGCTTTAGAATCTTAGTTTAATTAATTCGTAAATATTAGATTAGGTTTTCTGTTTCTTACTTTCGGTTTTTTTTTTGAGTCACTAACTTTTCCTTTTATTTTGTAGTTTCTCGTGTCATCAAATTCTAGCAAGTTGGAGTGGAACAGCAGTACACATCAAAGGAACTTATGCGAAAAATATATATATATAAAAATTCAAGTAAATCGCTTCCTTTGAAATTCGCTTCAAACCACTGTAAGTCAGGGCACTGAGACACATTATTTGCATTAGTTTAGGAGTGATTTGCACGTGCATTAGCTAGGAAACCCGGGGCGCTGGGCTTTGATGTGAATCACTGTATTACGGGATAATTTTCATGCATCATAGTAGTTGTGTGCTTGTTGTCTTAATTGCGTGATTGTCTTTCATATTTATTTGAGTCAGTCTTTAGCTTAGTGTCGTTTCTTTTTTAGTTTATGTTTGGTACTCGTTTAAGTAAACTCGCTTTACATTCTTTCAACCCTGAACTTGAACGTACCCTAAGAGTCCTTAGGTCATCAACCCAAGCTTCTAGAGCTCGGTTGCTAGACGACGAATCAACTCCGAAACCGTCGTCGTTATTTCAGGCCAAAATTCAAAGCACACTTAAACGTTTAAGAAAAACTCGAACTCTTAACATTCAACCTATTCCAATGGCCGATTCGAAAATAACGGGAATAACCAGAATAATGGAAATAACCCTAATGTACCTCCGCCTTCTCCGCTTAAAGATTATTTCATTCCTACGGCCTATACGCCACAAGCAGGTATCGAATCACCGGAGGTGACAGCATCTCACTTTGAGATAAAGTCATCTACCATCGCGCTACTCCCTTCATTCCATGGCCGTATTAAAGAAGATCTTTATCATCACTTAGGAGAGTTCCAAAACATATGCACTACATTGAAAATCTAAAATCTAACTGATGATGAATTAAAATTGCGTCTCTTCCCATTCTCCTTAAAAGATAAAGCTAAGTATTAGCTCCAATCTCTTGAGCCAAACACTATTAAAACATGGGAAGCATTACATACCTCATTTTTACAAAAGTTTTTCCCCATCACAAGAACTAATCAAATAAGAAAATCTATAATGAATTTTTTGATGCAAGATGGGGAAACGCTCTATGACACTTGGGAACAATTTAAAGAACTATTGCGCTCTTGCCCACATCATCAAATTCCCAAGTGGCAATTGATGCAGATCTTCTATGAGGGACTTGTTCCCTCACTTTGTAATACCATTGATGCCGTTTGTGTGGGTACCTTCCTACACAAAAGCGCCGACGAGGCATGGAATTTTTTGAAACATTAAGTGAGAATTCGATGCATCAAGCTGTGTTAGTACGTCCTGAGGGGTGTCTTCCACCTAAACCTAAGCGAGAGGAGCGTTTCGAGTCAAGTCATTCAATCAAAATACAAGAACTATCTAAAAAACTTGACCGATTTATGATGATGAACCAAACGTTAGGTTCACCCTCTTACGAAATTTGCCAAATATGTTGCGATTCTTCGCATTCTACACTTGCATGCCCATCCGCATCTCAATTTTTGGAATTCGTGGAACAACACATACACTCTATTCAACAATTCCCATGAAATAGTTATAATCCTATGACAACTAATTTTTCTAATACTTACCGACCCCAGTTTCAACAAAGTCAATACCAACACCCCCCCTCCTAATCCTTACCTCCAAGGGATAACGTTTTTGAGGCAAAGGTGTTGGCATCCCTTAAGATTATCAAAACACAAGTGCAAGCACAAGCACAAATAGTGCACTCTCACATACAATCCATTGCGAAGCTTGAGTCCTAAATGGGATAACTAGCTAATGCAATGAGTCGTCGAAATGAGGATAAGTTGCCTAGTCAGACTATTCAAAATCCTAAGGGACAATATGAGATTGAGGGTACGAGTGAGCAAGTAAACGCCGTCTTGACTAGGATGACTACGTGTGAGGAAGAAGTTATAGAGATTTTGAGAGACAATTTACAAGATGGGTACATTAATTTGAATCAAGAGAAGGGTGAGGGCACGAGCCAAATGAGGAAAGAAGATGAACCGGTCCTGACAGATTACGTTCCAAAACTGCCTTTCCTACCAAACAATGAGGAACCGACACATTTTTCCAAGAAAGGGTCGAAAACTGAAGATATACTCGAGGTATTTAAACAAGTTAAAATCAATATTCCATTCCTTGACACTATTAAACAAATTCCCACATACGCTAAATGTCTTAAAGACCTGTACACTCAAAGCCGCAAGTTGCGCAGTCATACTTCGAAAAAGGTCTTCTTCACCAAAAAATTAAGTTCAATCTTCCAACGCGCTCCTCCAAAGTATAAGGATCCTGGAACGTCTACCATTTCTTGCCATATAGGTGACACTTTAATCCATCGGGCTCTCCTTGACTTAGAAGCAAGTGTTAATCTCTTACCTTACATGGTTTATAAACAATTAGGTCTAGGTGAACTTAAACACACGGCCGCTACCATACAATTAGCGGATCATTCTATTAAAATCCCTAGAGGAATCGTCGAGGAAATCTTGGTAAAAGTAGATAAATGTTATTATCCTGTCGATTTCATGGTCCTTGACACTGAACCAGTGCTAGATGCTAGGAAACATACTCTTGTCATTCTTGGTCGTCCATTCTTAGCCACCGCTAATGCGCGTGTCAACTATCAAACAGGGGTAATGAAAGTGTCATTTGGGAATATGAACCTAAAATTAAACATTTATATCGCTGTTGATCAACCTCCCAATGATGAGGATTCCCCATGTAGCGAAGAGTGAGGTTAGACAAGCTAATGGACCCAATAAAGTAATAAACATGAATAAAGAGAAGGAGATAATGCACAATAAATAGAAAAATCCTAATAACCTGGATCCTAATGATGAATGTACTCGAAAGGTGAGAAATCAATTTGAACATGATCAGAGGGAACCGTCGATCGAGTTAAGAAATAGTGACATTATTTCTGCTTTCCATCGGAGTATCCCTAATGTCTTCTAGGGTACAAACACTGAGTTTCGGCCTCCGTGAGTCTTGAGCTAGAATGGTCTAGCTGAAGACGTAAAAGACAGCGCTTCTTGGGAGGCAACCCAAGCTTTTATCATTCTGGTTTCTCATTTTTGTATCGTTTTGGGTCAGCTTTGAGTCAGTTTTGGTCATTCTGGATAGGTTTGGGGGTCGAGGTTAATTTATTTTGAACTTATTTACATTGAAATGAAGAGAAAAGAGAAAAAAGACATGTCGCGCGCGCTACCCGCTCGTGCGACATGTTGCTCGCGTGGCCCGCTCGAGCAAGATTTTACCTTTGGAAAAAAATTTCAAATTTTTTTTATATACACCCTCAAATTCATGTCACGCCACAAATCGCATGCGCGGGGCCTATCGCCCGAGCAGCCCGCTGGCGCAATCTGTTGACTTAGAAATTTTTTTTATGAACCTTAAAACAAGCCTTAAATCTACATCGCAGAGAGACTCGCGCACGCGAAGGTCGCTCGCGCGAGAGGTTTTTTTTTTTTTTTTCTCTGTTCTCTTACCTTCTTTCTCCCAAACTTGGTTAGTTGTTTTTTTTTTTTATCTTTTTTGTTTACTCCTATAGGACCCTTTTAGATCGAGTCTTTTTATGTTTTGATAGTTCTGTTTGTGCTTGTTTTTTTTTTTTCGTTGAGTTTTTTGGTTTCAGTTTAGTTTTTCAACAAGTATGCCACGGTCTGCATTTAATATTTATATTTTTATTAGCTATTGGTATTCTTTTGTTAGTTTATTTTCTTTTGTCAAGTATTAACAGGTGAATTAGTGGCTCTATTTGAAGCAATTAAACTTTATCGCCATATTATTATACATTCATCTGGTTTGTGATTGCTGAGATCGAGGTAATATCGTTCCTTCCTTACGTACTTTCCTTTCTTTCGTTTATTGTTTCATTGGGGACAATGAAAGGTTTAGGTTTGGGGGAATGCACTCACATACACATTATTATGCACCAATTTTTTTAAAAAATTTTGATACTTGTGCTTAAATAAACGATGTTAGCGATGTTTTTGCAATCTCGAGTCGATACTTCTTATTATGTAACTTGGATTGTTATAGAATGGTAAATATGAGAAGATGTGGTTAAACATTTGCTGAAGTCATGATGCGACGTTTAGGATATGTATCGTTCGAATTGTAGTTTTATAACATAGATGTGCACACAAACCTATGCACTGAACATAGTCACTTGAATACATGTTTGATGTGAATTGTAATATGATTTGGATTTCTTGATAACACATGGTGAAGACTAGACCCAGTGAGCTTTTGAGCTTATTTTTTCTTTTTAGAGGGTTATAAATACATTTTGTGTTTGTCGAATTTCATTGAAATAGCGCATTAACTCGTTGTTTAGTCTCATTATTCTTGTTTTATTTGATAGTCAAGTTAAAATATTTTTTACCATGCTAAATAATCTTCCGTTGTAAACGTTGACGAATCATATGACCATAGGAGATGATTGTAGGCGCTCTTTGTTTACCTATCCTAATAAAAGATATTTTATCCTTAGTTCGCCCCCTTGAGCCTTCAAAGTGCCTCTTTTTCTTTAATCACCATGATTCTTTTTTTTGCTCCAACTTGGCCAACTTGGAGTTTACCCCTGAAAGATAAACTTTTAGTGGTGATAAGGCGATGTGTTGATTAACAAGGAGAAGAAAACAAGATGATGTTTGGGGTAGTTGCCTCGGTATTCAGTGAATATTTGTTTCAAAAGCAACAAAAAGGAAAAAAAAAAAGAGGTTGGAAGAAGAAAAAGAAAAAAGAAGAGGAAAGAAATTAAAAAAAAACATGAAAAGTATAAAATGAAAAGATAAAAGTTGGTAGAAGAGATGATGAAAGAAATTGAACATGCCTTACAACGCCATTCTAAAACTACTTCATGAATCCTTTCTGATACGTCCAGAAATATTCTGTAACGGTCCAACCACCACGTGGTCAGCGGATAGCCCGGATAGTCCGGAATGGGAGAATGGAGCCCACACTTCCGAGGTGTTCAGCTGTAACCGTCCGGGATACTCGGCAGCTCGGGGACGGGGTGTAGTGACTCCCCGGTAGGCGTGGAGTAGATGGCGTCTCCCATCGTTTCCTTATACGGCCATGACTCTATCAAGAAAGAATCAATAGTTTCCTAAGCCACTTAAGAAACTCCCCTAATGTTGTGCAAATCTATTGTGATTAGATTAGGCTTCCTAATCTAGTAAACTTACCATGTAAGGGTGGACTCTTACATCTATAAAAGAGCCCACCTATCCTCCTTAGAGGGATCCGAAAAATTACTTCTCCGAGCATATACTTGCTTGCTAGAGAACTCACCACCCATACGCATATACCCGGCCGGTGTTGCTGGTAGTGCCGCCCATCTTTGTTGGCTCACCAGGCCCGCCGGTGATCTGCTACTGAGAAGCGCTTAGACGCACCCGTGGACGTAGGTCACCTCAATAACGGGACCGAACCACATACAAACCTTTTTCTACTCTATCTTCCCGCATAAATCTTGCTTACCAATTTTTGGCATCATCACTTTCTATCCTTTTTCATTGCTTGAGCCACGTTACAACCTTTGAAAAGTCCTATTTGATCCTAGAAAACATGGTTTGGATATGTAAACGATAGGAGGGGGTTTAAAACATGGTGACGATTAATTTTTCCTGACTTTTGGCGTCCTATCCATGAGACTATTATTCTTTCATGTCATGCGTTATTTATGAGTCATATGTGAGTGTTTCTTATTTTGAAAACATATTTCCTTTGCTCGCATATACCCAAGAAATTACACTTGTTTCTGATTATTTCATTTGAGAGTGTAATTTTCATTGTGAGATTTGTAATCGAAGCATAGTTGGATGGTTATTCGATTTATATTCCAAGTTCATGACATGCGCGTGTTCATTTGACTACCATATCACACACGTGCAATTTTATGAGAAACTCTATTGATTTATACGATGCATGTGCTTGGGATTGTTTTTCATGACGTAGATGGATATTTCATTCCGTTTCTTTTTGTTCGTTATTCTATTTCAAATCATTGTTTTATGATAAGGACTATTGAATGTTATATTTTTCATTTTTAAATAAAACTTTTTAAGTGTACAATGAAATAAAGATGGTTGTGGGTGTCTTATTTGATGAGAACCCTCACGAGACTTCACTCATCCTACTAGGGACACCTAGGGGTTTAAAAAGCTTGTTGCATATGCTAAATGCAATTGAGTTGCCTGCGATAGTGAGTTAGGAGTTTTAAGTATAATAGTATTTATTTTAATGTTTTTCTTTGCTTGAGGACTAGCAAAGTGTAGGTTTTGGGGTGTGATCGGCGATGAATAGTTCCTGTTTATAGTCCTGAAGTTGCACTTTGTTAGCCCATTTCATTTAGTTATTAGTTGTTTTTTTTAATAAGCATTCTATATTTTGTAGGTTTTGGAGCTTTAACTTGAAAATGCACTAAAATCCAATTATTAGTGGCTTTGGAAGATATTCTGGGCTCAAAAGTTGATTTCGGTGAAATCTGAATGTAGTACCAGCCTCGGAAAATCATATTTTTGACAATGAAGACTTTGGATTTGAGAAATTTCTTCGGAGATATAAAATGTAGATCTTCGAGTTATGAACGCGTGGCCATAAATGGTGAGTTAAACTGATTTCGAGCACAAAGTTATCACAATTCTACAAAAGTCGCGCAGTATAGTGAAAAGTAACTTGTGCGAGTGACCTGTGAAAAAACAAAAAACGCGTATTTAGTCAAATTAGAGTGCCCAGCAAAGGTGGTCTGTCACGCCCCGGAGCAGCATAAATAGAGAAAAATAAATTTCCTTTATGGGTCCATAGGGAATGACAAGTGAAAGTCACTGATATCCACACCACACAGTACTAGTCCAAACAGGAACAAACAGGAATAGTAAACCACTGAAATATAAACACGATTCTATCTATTACAAACATCAGAGTATGGTCCACCGGATCACAACAGGTCTGGAGACGACATATGGCCAAGTACCCGTTAAACTACAAAGTACAACAGTAAAAGAAAAGTAGTAATATAAACTACTATCTATCTTCAGGTCTTCAGTTGGCGTACGGATAGGCGTCAGCATAACTGGCATCAGTGGGGCCATTCTCTACGTAACTCCTTTCAGGGTAGTCGTTATCGCCATAAGTTCCGTCATCTGCATTGTAAAGGACAGGATAGTCTGGACGGGGAATGTCCAGGCAATAAAGGCCGTCAGCTTGTTGAAAGCTGAGTGAGCACTAACTAACACAGTCTCATAGAAATAACATAATTACAGTTATGAACAATATATGACAGTGATACGAAATATATCTCTTCCTCTTTTATTCAGACATATTACTAATAGATTCCCATCATTTTCCCACTCTAAGCCTGATTGCACAATTTCCCAACTGATTATCTTGATCTGGTTATATCAACACAACATACTAGTGCTCTTGTTCACCGCTATACTACTTTTAAGAACTCTTGCGAGCACCCATACATCGTTCTCATATAACGACTGGTCCATGGATGTACCCATACTCTTGTTCACCACTTTTAAGAACTCTTACTGTTCACTACTTTTAAGAACGCTTGCGAGTACTGTACATACACAGCTTTGGTAATTCAAATCATGGGAGTGCCACAACTACTCTTGTTCACCGCTTTTAAGAACTCTTACTATTCACCGCTTTTAAGAACGCTTGCGAGTACTGTGCACCCATAATCCTCACGATCCTGCTCAAATCCTGGACATACGCTTATTGGATTCAACCTGAGCGAATCATCAGCTCGACTCACACAACCTTGAACATACCAATCATCTTATTGACTTAACTCCCAATTATCCAATACTACCCAGTGTTATCATCTCAAACTTATCTCGTTATCGCATCGTACTATTACTAACGTTCCGAACCCAACTACATTACTCACTATGTTATCTCAATCTCATTATCGTATCCCATTACCTCCGTAATCCATAATATCGCATAATAGGAACATGAAACGATGATTAAACAACTACGCATTATGCATTATAAACTGAAAGAAATACATTCATGTTCTGCTAGGTTCGATCGATTGAGGTCCTCTCGATCGCTCGAAGAAAAGTAAAGTTCGATCGATTGAAGTATTCTCGATCGATCGAAGTTAAGGTGGTCTCGATCGATTGAACTCATTTCGATCGATTGAGACTTAGTGATGTTCAATCGATTGAAGTCAGTTCGATCGGTCGAACTTCGTCTTCCACAGATTCTGCCAGTGAACGTGCAGAATGTGCTAGGGGGTGTTTGGGCTACAATTAATACGTCCAAAACTCGTAAAACATCATAACTAAGTTACCGAGTGAGTTTGGAACTCACCGAAAGTCGTTAAGGGCGAGTTTGGCAAGTTGAAAGCTTCCAAGCTTTAATGGCCTCTCTCTCTCTCCTCTGCCTTGTCTCTGTCTCTCTTTGTCTCCTTCTCTCTTTCTCTCCTTCTTCTTGTTCTTCTTCTTCTCCTTAGCTGTGGGTATATATATATCTATAGGTGTGTGTATATATATGTAAATATGGATGTATGTGTATATATATGTATATCAACACAAAACACACACACATTCTCTCCCTCTCAAACTCTCTAGTGTTTTGAACTCACACACACACACACGAATAAGCTGTATATATAGAGAAATGGGAGTGCAGGTGGCCTGTTCTGCGCAAAAACTGGAAATTCTAATGATTGCACTTTTGATCGATCAAAGTATGTTCGATCGCTCGAACTCGGTTCGGCCAGTTAGATCGATTGAAGAGGGTTTGATCGATTGAAGTGGGGACCACGTATTAAATTCAGGTCGGTAGGGTTTCGATCGATTGAACAATGTTCGATCGATTGAACTTGAAGATGCTCGATCGATCGAACAAGCTTCGATCGGTCGAAGATTAAATTTCATGAATGGTCAAAGGAAGTATATAGAATCTCTCTGCATTAAATATTTATTGAAAATACAGGGTATTACATCATCCCCCACAAAACAAAAGATTTTGTCCTCGAAATCAGAAACAAATAAGATCTAAAACAAAAACGAAAACTTCTCACGCATCTCTGACTCTAGCTCCCATGAAGCTTCTTCTTCATCATGATGTTTCCACTGAACCTTGACTAATGGGATTTCTTTGTTTCGGAGCTTGTTAATTCCATGATCTAAAATGCGAACTGGTCTTTCGTTGAATGTAACGTTGTTGTTGACTTCAATATCCTCGGAATTGATTTCGTGTGCCTGGTTATGAACATACTTCCTCAGCATACCGATGTGAAACATGTTGTGCACTCCTGACATCTTCGGGAGTAATGCAAGGCGATAAGCAACTTTCCCAACACGTTCTAGGATCTCGAATGGTCCAATAAATTGCGGTAATAGCTTGCCTCTCTTCTGACCGAATTTGATGATTCCTCGAACTGGAGAAACTTTGAGTAGCACGTGATTTCCAATGGCAAACTCTAAATCTTTGCGTTGTTTGTCAGCATAACTTTTGTGTCGGGTTTGAGTGGCCTTCATCTTCTCACGTACAACTTGAATCTTCTCGCTTGTTTCTCGTACCATCTCTGGCCCAAGAAGTTGAGTATCTCCTACTTCAGTCCAACACAACGGCGATCGACAAGGTCTTCCGTACAAAGCTTCGAACGGCGCCATCCCTATGCTCGAATGATAACTGTTATTATAGGCGAACTCAATCAACGGTAAGTGCATCCCCCAAGTATTCTCAAAATCAATGACACAAGCACGTAATATATCCTCCATCACTTGATTAACTCGCTCAGTCTGCCCATCGGTCTGCGGATGAAAGGCTAAACTCAAGTTCAATGTTGTTCCCATGGTTGTCTGAAGACTCTTCCAAAACTCTGCAGTAAAACGCGAATCTCGATCTGACACAATAGAAACAGGTACTCCGTGTAACCGTACTACATGTTGTAGATACATCCGGCTTAACCGTTCTACTGGATACGTAATACTATAGGCAATAAAATGTGCCGTCTTCGTAAGTCGATCTACGATTACCCATATAGTATCATGGTTCTGCTGTGACTTTGGCAATCCTACCACGGAACCCATGGTGATGTGTTCCCATTTCCATTGGGGAATTGGTAACGACTGTAAAAGTCCAGATGGTTTCTGATGTTCTGCCTTTACTTGTTTACAAGTAAGACACTGAGAAACATACTCAGCCCCTTCTCGCTTCATTCCTTCCCACCAAAAATTTCTCTTCAAGTCCTTGTACATCTTTGTACTTCCTGGATGAATCGTCATCCGTAACTTATGAGCTTCATCCAATATGTCTTTCCAGAGATTTTCTTCGTTAAGTACACAAAGTCTACCTTTACATCGTAAGGCTCCGTCTGTACTAACATTCCAGATTTATGGTTCTTTAGCTGACATCTTGGCGAACCATAACTTCAAATCTTCTGCTATCTGCTGAGCTACTATGATACGGCTAATCAAAGTTGGTTATACCATAAGACATCCAAAATGCTGTCCTTCTATTGGCTCCACTGGTTGAAGCTCGAATTCAGTTAACACCTCCAATGCTTGCCATTCTCGAATTAGTAATGCAGCGATCACTAGTTGAGGTTTACAGCTCAAAGCATCTACTACGACATTTGCTTTACCTGGGTGGTATTGTAGTGAAAAGTCATAGTCCTTGAGTAACTCCATCCATCTTCGTTGTCCCATGTTCAATTCCTTCTGAGAGAACAAATACTTCAAACTCTTATGATCGAAAAATAGATCAAACTTTTCTCCATAGAGATAGTGTCTCCAAATCTTCAATGCAAACACTATTGCTGCCAATTCCAAATCATGCGTAGGATAATTCTTTTCATGTACCTTCAATTGTCTTGATCCGTAAGCAATAACATTCCCGTCTTGCATAAGCACACAACCAAGTCCTTGGTGCGATGCATCACTATAGATCACATACCTTTTTCTACTCTTAGGTATCGCAAGTACCGGTGCAGAAGTCAATCTCTCTTTTAACTCCTGAAATGCACCCTCATGCTTGTTCATCCATTCGTACTTCGTCTCCTTCCTCGTCAAATTCGTTAAAGGTCCTGCTATCCTGGAAAATCCTTCGACGAATCTTCTGTAGTATCCTGCTAAACCCAGAAAACTTCTAACCTCTGTTGCATTGGTCGGTTGGTTCCAGCTTAAGACTGCATCAACCTTAGATGAGTCCATAGAGATACCGTCTTGAGATATAACGTGTCCCAAGAATTTGACTTCCTGTAGCCAAAACTCACACTTGCTGAACTTTGCATACAACTTGCTATCTCGAAGTGTTTGTAAGGCAATCTGTAAGTGGTCTTTGTGATCCTCTTCGGTCTTTGAGTAGATCAAAATGTCATCGATGAACACAATAATGAATTGATCCAGATATAGTCTGAATACTCTATTCATCAAGTCCATGAATACTGCTGGCGCATTCGTCAGTCCAAAAGGCATAGCCAGAAACTCGTAATGCCCGTATCTCGTCCTGAACGCAGTCTTTGATACATCCTCCGGTCGAACTAACAATTGGTGATATCCTGAACGTAAATCAATCTTTGAAAAGATCCTAGATCCTTGTAATTGGTCGAATAGGTCATCTATCCGAGGAAGTGGATATCTACTCTTGATCGTTACCTTATTCAACTCCCTATAGTCTATACAGAGTCGAAGTGTTCCGTCTTTCTTCTTCACAAAACAGAACTGGTGCTCCCCAAGGTGACGTACTCGGGCAAATAAATCCCAAATCTTCAAGTTCCTGAACTTGCCTTTTCAGTTCCAACATCTCAGTTGGCACCATCCTATATGGTGTCTTGGAAATAGGCAATGTTCCGGGTATTAATTCCACACAAAAGTCTATTCCTCTTTTCGGTGGAAGTCCTTTAATATCCTGAAATACATCCTGAAAATCTTGTACAGTAGGAATCTGATCCATCGTGAACTCTGTATTCGTACTCCCGATTGTAGCCAAACTACTCGTAAGGAACATGTCGCTCGTTGACTGACACTGAAATCTGATCGTCGGTTTTCCTTGTATCGAAAATACAATCGTCCTAGTAGGGCAATCCAGATTGGCACTATACTTAGTCAACCAATCCATTCCTAGGATAATGTCGAACTCGGACATTGACAGAACTACCAAGTCTGCTGGAAGATTCCTATCTCCCAAAGTCAATGGGCAATCTTTACACACTTTACCCAGCTTAACAGTCACTCCTAACGGTCGAACTACCAAGTCTGCTGGAAGATTCCTATCTCCCAAAGTCAATGGGCAATCTATAAAAAGTGATCTTTACTTTTAAAAAGATTTGTAGTGTGAAAGCAAAGGTCGAACCCACAGGGATTGGTTAACTACAGCGACTTAATTTTAAAACCTAACTTTAGTTAATTATGAAAACGGATTTTTATTTGATTTTAATTAAACTAACAACAATAAAAATAAATCTAAACTATGAAAGCAATTAAAAAGTATTTTTGTAAATATGTAAAGGGAACCTAGGATTGCAACTCCACCACTAGCTTCATAATAGGAATATTTATGCATTCAATTAGCTTACTAAGTTGGATGATTATGGGGAATTGTAGCTACAAGCCCAATTCCTCCATCAAGAAAATAATCATGGTTCAAGCACCAACATATTCCATCTTCGGTTAGCACGAATTATCCCACACTAAACTAGGGTTGTGACATAATTCGTCTAATCTAGGCATGGATTATTCGGATACTTGATAGCACAAATCAATAAAGCACCATCACATGTAAATAATCTAAACAAGCACAGCGAGCATAGATCATTGAGCACATCACAGTCAAAATAGATCTAAGACAAGAATAAACTTTGAAAGCAATGATTTAATCAATAGAAGTACGATTTATTTATAAAAATCCTCGGAACATATGACTGTCATCCATACATAATAAAACTAAAATAAAAACACAAATAAAACCCTATTACTTGGCTAGGGTTTTATTGAAACCCTAGATCTTTGTCTAGGCTGCCATAGAAGTGGTAGATGGCAAGAGGTTGATGGAGGAGGCCATGGGAATCCTTGGTCTTCTTCTTCTTCTTCTCCTTGCTTCCCTCCCTTCAATGGCTGAAAATATGGTTGTATATTGGTTGTATAATAATTGTCCAACCCTTAATTTGAAGTAAAATAGGGTATATATAGATTTACAACAAGTTTTTGGAAGCTTTCCTAACCCGAAACGAACTGAAATTGATATATTTTACAGTCTGGATGTCATTCAGCAGTTTCGTTTGCACAGGAGTCTTCAGTATACTGAAATACGTATTATTGGTTTTTACACATATTGCGCGAGCGGGTCGCGTGAGCGCGACATTTGGGACCTCGCGCGCGCAGATCGCGCGAGCGATTTCTGGATTCTCGCGCGCGTGGCTCGCTCGCGCGAACTGGCTTTTTCAGCTTCTTTTCTTTTGCTTTTTCACCCTGTTTAGCCTGATCTACTTGATTTCTTCCAAAACCTGTCAGAAAAAAGAAAACGAAGTAAAAAGATACTAACAAATGCTCGTTAAGGCGTATAAATAGGATTTGTTCTCTCCCGATCACACCCCCAAACCTACATTTTGCTAGTCCTCGAGCAAAACTAAAATAAAAACTAACTACTAATAAAATACTACTCCATTTTCGCATGGATCACGATTGCATTTAGCGTATGCAACAAGCCTTTTAAACCTCTAGGTGTCCCTAGTCGGATGAGTAAAGTCTCGTGAGGGTTCTCATCAACAAGGCTCCCACAACCATTTTTATTAACTTAGAAATTTAAAAAGTTTTATTAAAAAGAAAAACATAACATTCAATACTCCTTATTATAAAACAATGATTCGAAATAGAATAATGAACAAGAAGAAACGTAATCAAACGTCTATCTACATCATGAAAAGCAATCCCAATCGCATGCATCGTATAAATCAATAGAGTTTCTCATAAAATTGCACGTGTGTGATATGGTAGTCAAATGAACACGCGCATGTCATGAACTTGGAATATAACTCGGATAACCATCCAACTATGCTTCGACTACGAATCTCACAATGTCAATTACACTCTAAAATGAAACACTCAAAAACATGTGCAATTTCTCTAGTGTACATGAGCAAAAGAATTATGTTTTCAAGATGAATAACGCTCATATACGACACGAAAAAGACGCATAACACGAAAGAACAGTAGTCTCATGGATAGGATGCCAACAATCAAGAAAAATTACTCATTACCATGTCTTAATCCCCCTCCCATCGTTTTCATATCCAAACCATGTTTCCTAGGATCAATTAGGACTTTTCAAAGGTTGTGACGTGTCTCAGGTAATGAAAGAGGATAGAAAGGATTAATTGGGTAAGTTTACGAATGGCATTGTAAGGCATGTTCGATTTCTTTCTTTCGTCTCTTCTACCACATTCATCTTTTCATTCTTTTTTCATATATATATAGTTTTCTTCTTTTCAACTTTTTTCTTTTTTATTTTTTTTCTTCTTTTTTTTTTTTCCTCCTCGTTGCTTTTGAAACAAATATTCATTGAATACCAAGGCAACCACCCCAAACATCATCTTATCTTCTTTTTTTTTTCTTCTCAATCACACATCGCCTTAACACCACTAAAAGTTGATCAATTTTTCAGGGGTGAACTCCAAGTTGGCCAAATTGGAGCAAAAACAGGATAATGGTAATTAAAGAAAAATGGCATATTAATGGCTCAAAGGGCGAACTAAGGAAATTTATCATTTATCGGTCAGTAATAAACAAAGAAGGCCCAAAATCATTTCCTATAGTTATATGGTTCTTTAATGTTTATGACGAAAGATTATTTAGCATGGTAAGAAATATTTTAACTTGACTATCAACCAAAATAAGAATAATGAGACTAAACAACAAGTAGATGCGCTATTTCAATGAAATTCGACAAACACAAGATGTATTTATAACCCTCTAAAAAGAAAAGATAGGCTCAAAAGCTCACCGGGCTTAGTCTCCACCATGTGTTATCTAGAAATCCGAATCATATTATAGTTCACATCAGACATGTATTCAAGTGACTACGTGCAGTACATAAGTTTGTGTGCAAATCTATGATATAAAACTACGATTCAAACAATACATAACTTAAAAGGCCATATCATCATTTTAGCAAATGTTTAATCACATCTTCCCTTGTTTACTATTCTATAACAATCACGGATCTCTAACAAAAAGCATCAAATTGATATTGCAAAAACATTGGTAACATCGTTTATTTAAGCACAAATATTGAAATTTTTTGAAAAATTGCAGTATAATGTGTGCATGTGTGCATACCCCCAAACCTAAACCTTTCATTGTCCCTAATGAAATAATAAAACGAAAGAAAGGTGAGTACGTAAGGAAGGAACGATAGTACCTCAATCTCGGCAATGACAAACAGGTAAATGTATAAAAATATGGCGATAAAGTTCAAATGTACCTGTTAATACTAGATAAACGAAAAGAAACTAACAAAAGAATATTAAAAGTAAATGAAACCTAAATATGGAATATATTTCTAAAAACTAAGCTAAACTAAACTAAACGAGCAAATGAAAAAGAAATAAAATGAAAAAGTATAAATGTAACAAGGAAAACAACAATTAACTCGATCTAAAATGACCTAATAAACAAAAACAGGAACATAAAAACTTCCTGATCAGGTGGGGAAGAAATAGATAAGACAACAAAAGAAAACATCCATAAAATGGGAAATCGCGCGAGCGGCCGTCGCGCGCGCGAATCCCCAAAATTTTTTTTTTAATCAATAAATCTCGCTCGAGCGGGATGCCTCGCGCGCGTGAAATCAGGCGCGAGGAGAACCCGAGAGCTCATCAAAAAGGTAAACCAAAATTTCACTAAGGCGCATTCTCGCGCCAGCGGGCCGCACGAGCGACGTCTCGCGCGCGCGAGATTGGTATTTTCTCTCGGTTCACTTATTTTATGTATATAAATTAAAAATAATTTTACTCCAACCCCCAAACCTGTCCAGAGACTCAAAAACAGACCAAAACGACCCAAAAACATGCAAAAATCAAAGAAACGAACGAATTAAAGCTTAGGTTGCCTCCCAAGAAGCGCTAACTTTTACGTCTTCAGCTAGACCGTTCTAGCTCAAGACTCACGGAGGCCGTAAATCGGAGTTTGTACCCCTTAAAATGTCAGGAAGAGCCCGATGGTAAGTTGAAAGCATGTCACTTCGAATTAATTCAATCGACGGTTCATCCTGATTAAGGTCAAGTCGATTTTTTACCTTTCGAGTAAATTCATCGTTAGAATCTGTTGTATTCAAATTCATCCACTCATCACTCACAGTATTATTCCCCTCATTGATATTTCTTATTTTATTAGGTTCAACAGTTCTTCTAATTTCATTACTTTTCACATATTGATAATCATCATCTTTAGGAGGTTGATCAGCAGCATTAAAAACATTTAATTTTAATTTTATATTCCCGAACGACACTTTCATCACCCCTGTTCTACAATTGACACGTGCGTTGGCCGTGGCTAAGAATGGACGACCAAGAATAACAGGAGTGTATTTTCTAGCATCTAGCACCGGTTCGGTGTCAAGGACCATAAAATCAACAGGATAAAAACATTGATCAACTTTAACTAAGACGTCTTCGACGACTCCCCTATGTACTTTAACAGAACGATCCGCTAATTGAATAGTAGCGGCCGTAGGTTTAAGTTCACCTAGACCTAGTTGTTTATAGACATGATAAGGTAAGAGGTTAACACTAGCTCCTAAGTCAAGGAGAGCCCGATGAATGATAGTGTCACCTATGACACATGAAATCGTAGGCGTACCGGGATCCTTATACTTCGGAGGAGCGTGTTGAAAAACTGAACTTACTTTTTCTGTGAGGAAGACCTTTTTAGGAGTATGACTACGTATTTTACGCTTTTGTGTACAAAGGTCTTTTAAACATTTAGCATAAGAGGGAATTTGTTTAATAGCATCGAGGAATGGAATATTGATTTTAACTTGTTTAAACACCTCGAGGATATCCTCAGTTTTTGACTTTTTCTTTGAAAAATTAGACGGTTCCTCAACATTGGGTGGAAAAGGTAACTTTGGAATGTAAATATTCGGGACCGGTTCTTTATCTTTTTGAATTCTACTCTCCTCACCCTCCTTATTCAAGTTAATGTCATTTTGATCTGGAATCTTAACAACTTCGTCTTCCCGAATAGTCGTCCTAGTCGATACGGCGTTTACTTGTTCACTCGACCCCTTAATCTCGTATTGTCCCTTAGGATTTTGAATAGTTTGCGCAGGCAACTTTCCCTCGTTTCTACGACTCACCGCAGTAGCTATTTGTCCCATTTGAGATTCAAGCTTCGCAGTGGATTGTGTATGAGAGTGCACTATTTGTACTTGTGCTTGGACTTGAGTTTCAATATTCTTAAGGGAAGCCAACACCGTCTCCTCAAAAGCGTTAGTCCTTGGGGGGTTAGGATTAGGAGGAGGGTGTTGGTATCGATTTTGTGGAAACTGGGGTCGATAAATATTAGAAAAATTAGTCGACCTAGGAGTATAATTATTTTGTGGGAATTGTTGCATAGCATTTACGTGTTGCTCCACAAATTCGGGAAACTGAGATGCCAATGGGCATGTAAAGATATTATGTGACGGTGCAGAACACAATTCACATACTTCGTGAGGAGGTGCGGTTGTCGCTTGATTCATTGTCATAAGGCAGTCAAGTTTTTAGATAATTCTTTTATTTTAATAGAATGACTCGACTCAAACTTCACCTCTCGTTTGGTTGGAGGAAGATATCCTTCCGAACGTACCGACACAGCCTGATGCATCGAGTTATCGCTTAAAGTTTCAAAAATTTTCCAGGCCTCGTCGGCGCTTTTGTGTAGGAAAGTTCCCGCACAAACTACATCGACGGTATTACGGATAGAGGGAATTAGTCCCTCGTAAAAGACCTGTACCAACTGCCACTTAGGAACCTGATGATGTGGACACGAGCGTAATAATTCTTTAAATTTTTCCCACGTGTCATAAAGTGTCTCCCCATCTTGCATTACAAAATTTGTTATGGATTTCCTTATCTGGTTTGTACGCATAATAGGGAAAAACTTTTGTAAAAATGCGGTGTGTAAGGCTTCCCATATTTTAATTGTGTTTGGCTCAAGTGATTGAAGCCAATTCTTCGCTTTGCCTCGTAAAGAGAATGGAAAGAGCCGCAATTTTAATTCATCATCAGTGAAATTTTGAGTTTTTAATGTAGAGCAAATATCTTGAAAATCTCCTAAGTGTTGATATGGATCTTCATTTAGACGGCCATGGAAAGACGGAAGTAGCGAGATCATAGACGATTTTATCTCAAAGTGAGATGCTGACACCTCTGGTAAATCTATACATGTTTGTGGCATATAAGTCGTAGGAATAAAGTAATCTTTAAGCGGAGGAGGTGGAGGTATATTAGGATTATTTCCGTTATTTACGTTGTTTTGATTATTTCCAATGTCGACCATTGGAATAGGTTTTATGTTAATAAAGCGTGGTTTCTTTAGCTTTTTAAGGGTACTACGTATTTCGGACTCAAATAACGACGATGGTTTCGGAGTTAATTCGTCGTCTATGTTTAACCTAGCCCTAGAAGTTATGTTTGAATACTTGTTAACTCTTAATGTACGTTCAAGTTCAAGATCGAAAGGTTGTAATTCCGGTTTACTTGAGCGTGTACCAAACATAAACTAAAAGAAAATAAACTAAAAACAAAAACTGACTCTAAAAAATAATAAAAAAAAACAAATAGCAATCACGCAACTAAGATAACAAGCACTCAACTACTGTGATGCATGAATATTATCCTGTAATGCAATGACCGTGTCAAGCCCAGCGCCCCGGGTTTCCTAGCTAATGCAGTGCAATTAACCCTAAACTAATGCAAATAGTGCGTCACAGCGCCCTGACTTACAGTGGTTTAAAGCGAGTTTCACAAGAAGCAATTTACTTAAATTTTTTTTCTTTATTTTATTGATTTGCGTAAGTTCCTTTGGTGTGCTTAGCTAATCCACTCGGAAACGTTAAAATTTTGACGATTCGAGAAACTACAAAGTAAAATAAAAAGTTAGTAACTCAAAACAAAAGCGAAAAATAAGTAGAATAAAAACTAATCTAATATTTACGAATTAACTAAACTAAGATTATAAAATTAAAGGTAGTAATGCAATCCCCGGCAATGGCGCCAAAAATTTATGTTGTCAATATCAAAATATAAAAAGTGTTCTTTACTTTTAAAAAGATTTGTAGTGTGAAAGCAAAGGTCGAACCCACAGGGATTGGTTAACTACAGCGACTTAATTTTAAAACCTAACTTTAGTTAATTATGAAAACGGATTTTTATTTGATTTTAATTAAACTAACAACAATAAAAATAAATCTAAACTATGAAAGCAATTAAAAAGTATTTTTGTAAATATGTAAAGGGAACCTAGGATTGCAACTCCACCACTAGCTTCATAATAGGAATATTTATGCATTCAATTAGCTTACTAAGTTGGATGATTATGGGGAATTGTAGCTACAAGCCCAATTCCTCCATCAAGAAAATAATCATGGTTCAAGCACCAACATATTCCATCTTCGGTTAGCACGAATTATCCCACACTAAACTAGGGTTGTGACATAATTCGTCTAATCTAGGCATGGATTATTCGGATACTTGATAGCACAAATCAATAAAGCACCATCACATGTAAATAATCTAAACAAGCACAGCGAGCATAGATCATTGAGCACATCACAGTCAAAATAGATCTAAGACAAGAATAAACTTTGAAAGCAATGATTTAATCAATAGAAGTACGATTTATTTATAAAAATCCTCGGAACATATGACTGTCATCCATACATAATAAAACTAAAATAAAAACACAAATAAAACCCTATTACTTGGCTAGGGTTTTATTGAAACCCTAGATCTTTGTCTAGGCTGCCATAGAAGTGGTAGATGGCAAGAGGTTGATGGAGGAGGCCATGGGAATCCTTGGTCTTCTTCTTCTTCTTCTCCTTGCTTCCCTCCCTTCAATGGCTGAAAATATGGTTGTATATTGGTTGTATAATAATTGTCCAACCCTTAATTTGAAGTAAAATAGGGTATATATAGATTTACAACAAGTTTTTGGAAGCTTTCCTAACCCGAAACGAACTGAAATTGATATATTTTACAGTCTGGATGTCATTCAGCAGTTTCGTTTGCACAGGAGTCTTCAGTATACTGAAATACGTATTATTGGTTTTTACACATATCGCGCGAGCGCGACATTTGGGACCTCGCGCACGCGGATCGCGCGACCGATTTCTGGATTCTCGCTCGTGCAAACTGGCTTTTTCAGCTTCTTTTCTTCTGCTTTTTCACCCTGTTTAGCCTGATCTACTTGATTTCTTCCAAAACCTGTCAGAAAATAGAAAACGAAGTAAAAATATACAAAAACAGGATAAAAAGATACTAACAAATGCTCGTTAAGACGTATAAATAGGATTTGTTCTCTCCCGATCAACAAGTGTGCCTTCCAAGTGTTGCTGCTCATCAGCATTAAAGCCTGCTTCTGCGGGGATGATAGCATTCATCCTTGTCTCATCTGGAGGTCCTTGTATCCCTTGAATTGATGCTCCATAGTATCCTCCGCGAGGTGCACGACAATCTTTACTTAGATGTCCCAGCTTGTTGTAATTTCGACAAGTAACATCCATTCTGCGGTTAACTCTAGGGGCTGTACAGAATCTGGTAACGTGTCCTGGCTTCCTGCAATTAAAACATCCTCCGCTATTGCTGGGCGGGGCTATTAGCAGTGCCTGAGGCTGTGATCCTTACTGGTGATATTGCTGGGGTCGAGTATAGCCCTGATGTGGCTTTCTGGTTCCCTCCCAGGTTCTCTTGTTTCCTTGGAAATTCCCTTGCGGTCTCCAACCTTGGGTATTCCTTTGCGGCAGGTTATGGAAATTCCTTTGCTGAAACCCTCTTGACGGTTAAGGTCGATTCATCTGCGATTGTTGCGCTGGATAAGCATCCTTTTCTAATCCTGCAGCAAATCTAACAATCCCTTCAAATGATTGATTCAGATGACCAACCATCATATGTCTGAGGTGGGGATTCAATCCTTGGTGAAATCTCTTCACCTTCTTCTGTGGAGTGTCTATCATATGTTGAGCAAATCTGGATAGACGCTCAAACTGTGTTGTGTATTCTCGTACAGTCCATCCTCCTTGAACTAGATTGAGAAAGTTCCTCTCTTGTTGATCTCTCTCATCCTCTGGGAAATATTTTTCCAAAAATCTGCCTTTGAATGTCTCCCATGACATAGTTCTAGCAGCATTTATCCCGATAGTGGCTCGCTCAGCTTCCCACCAATCTGCGGCGGCATAAGTGAGTTGAAATGTAGCAAGACGACGCTTCTCTTGTTCACTACATTCCAATGCTTCAAATATCAACTCCATTTCTCTTATCCATTGCTCCGCTTTCCATGGTTCTGTTAGTCCATCAAACTTCTCAGGACGTAACCCACGGAAATTTGCTAACAACTTATCTCCAATCTGTCTTTGCTGGAACGGTGTAACTGGAGTTTGAACAGGTCACTGACTTGTAGCATGATTGTAGGTATCCCCTACATGCTCCATCCTTTGCATAAACGCTTCAAAAATTCCTGTTGGATCCATCCCTTCCGGAATAGGTGCTCCATTACGCGCTTGGTGATTTCTCAAGGGTCCTACCATTCTGATAACGAGTGTCGCCTACAAGAGACATATTGATCAGCTGGAAGTCTTCTCGAAGAAACGAAATCGAGAAGCAATAAAAACTAACAGTTCTACAAAATAAAGCATCACACAACCAATAATCAATATCAAAAGTATTGCTCGTATATATATATATCAAAAGATGTACCATGGAGTACACAGTAACCATACCATGTACCACGTGGGACAAGGCTAAAACGGCACTAGGGTTATCTACACAATACTATTGCTAACATCTATACAAAGCTATGGTCAAATAGCTATCTCTCAAGTTCCCAAAAATATTTGGTGGACAACATGTCTTGATAAAACTAACAAAAACTAAGTCCTGCAGGTCCTGACTCAAAAGTCTTCAGCGTCTGATCCTGCTGGTGGTGCCTCGTCCTCTGAATCAATCTCCATCTCCTCGAGTGGATCATCCTCAACTGGTGCGACAAGATCTCCGACTACTACCCCTATATCCCAATCCTCTATCATCTCTGCATCATCGTCCTCCATCACGTCTACTATTGCCTGGTTAGCGACATCGACTGCTATTGCGGCGAATCCATCGGCTATATCAAGAGCTCCTGCTATCGCAGCCTCTCCCATAATAAAACCTGCTGGGTAAACGATCATCTCTGCTATCCATCCTACTGCCATATCGGCCATGGCTGCCATATGCATAATGGGTCCAGCTGGTATCTGAAGCACAACGGGTATCTCTGGCACAACTACCTCCTCATCGGGCACATCCTCGTCTACGACCATGTCTGCCTCAATAGCCTCCGGGTCCTGTACTGGATCCTCTGGCTCAAACTCTGGCTCCTCGGGGTCATCCTCATCTGTATCATCCTCTACTAGGTCCTCATCATCTATAGGCTCCTCCTCTCCATCTCCGTCCATGTCCTCATCGGGATGTTCATCCTTTGGCTCTGGGTCTTCATCTTCCTGAATTGGCTCAGGCTCTGGGACTGGTACGTCAGGTACCGGTGATGGTGGGGCTGCCAGTGCTGGTGCAACTACAGGCTCTAGTGGACCGGCTATAATGGCTCTTAACTCAATCTCATCTATCTCAGGCTTACTTTGAACTAACCGTAATATCTCCTGACAAATGTCTCTACCAATCCTCGTAGTATGGTAAGCATCCATATGCATCTGCGTCGGGTGAGTCCTCTCGGTTTCATAGAGTGCTCTCCACATGTCCTCCTCCAAATGCCTACTAGCTATCTAGCACACACGCTCACGATAAAACTCTGGGTCAACTGGCTCCACGGTATCCCCATGGATCACGTGTCCTCCATAAGCATCGGTAACAAACTGATGGAACTCTGGATCCATGCTATCCTGCAAAGAAAAACTATCTATCGTCAGAAAGACGAACTTATCATATCTCATCTTAAGGAAGTCTTAACATACTAGGACCAGATGGTGTGGAATCCATCAGTGAACGAAAGCATCACAACCTACAGCTCTGATACCAAAAATCCAGTCACGCCCCAGAGCAGCATAAATAGAGAAAAATAAATTTCCTTTATGGGTCCATAGGGAATGACAAGTGAAAGTCACTGATATACACACCACACAGTAATAGTCCAAACAGGAATAAACAGGAATAGTAAACCACTGAAATATAAACACGATTCTATCTATTACAAACATCAGAGTATGGTCCACCGGATCACAACAGGTCTGGAGACAACATATGCCCAAGTACCCGTTAAACTACAAAGTACAACAGTAAAAGAAAAGTAGTAATATAAACTACTATCTATCTTCAGGTCTTCAGCTGGCGTACGGATAGGCGTCAGCATAACTGGCATCAATGGGGCCATTCTCTACATAACTCCTTTCAGGGTAGTCGTTATCGCCATAAGTTCCGTCATCTGCATTGTAAAGGACAGGATAGTCTGGACGGGGAATGTCCAGGCAATAAAGGCCGTCAGCTTGTTGAAAGCTGAGTGAGCACTAACTAACACAGTCTCATAGAAATAACATAATTACAGTTATGAACAATATATGACAGTGATACGAAATATATCTCTTCCTCTTTTATTCAGACATATTACTAATAGATTCCCATCATTTTCCCACTCTAAGCCTGATTCTACAATTTCCCAACTGATTATCTTGATCTGGTTATATCAACACAACATACCAGTGCTCTTGTTCACCGCTATACTGCTTTTAAGAACTCTTGCGAGCACCCATACATCGTTCTCATATAACGACTGGTCCATGGATGTACCCATACTCTTGTTCACCCCTTTTAAGAACTCTTACTGTTCACTTCTTTTAAGAACGCTTGTGAGTACTGTACATACACAGCTCTGGTAATTCAAATCATGGGAGTGCCACAACTACTCTTGTTCACCGCTTTTAAGAACTCTTACTATTCACCGCTTTTAAGAACGCTTGCGAGTACTGTGCACCCATAATCCTCACGATCCTGCTCAAATCCTTGACATACGCTTATTGGATTCAACCTGAGCGAATCATCAGCTCGACTCACATAACCTTGAACATACCAATCATCTTACTGACTTAACTCCCAGTTATCCAATACTACCCAGTGTTATCATCTCAAACTTATCTCGTTATCGCGTCGTACTATTACTAACGTTTCGAACCCAACTACGTTACTCACTATGTTATCTCAATCTCATTATCGTATCCCATTACCTTCGTAATCCATAATATCGCATAATAGGAACATGAAACGATGATTAAATAACTACCCATTATGCATTATAAATTGAAAGGAATACATTCATGTTCTGCTAGGTTCGATTGATTGAGGTCCTCTCGATCGCTCGAAGAAAAGTGAAGTTCGATCAATTAAAGTATTCTCGATCGATCGAAGTTAAGGTGGTCTCGATCGATTGAACTCATTTCGATCGATTGAGACTTAGTGATGTTCGATCGATTGAAGTCAGTTCGATCGGTCGAACTTCGTCTTCCACAGATTCTGCCAGTGAACGTGCAGAATGTGATAGGGGATGTTTGGGCTACAATTAATACGTCCAGAACTCGTAAAACATCATAACTAAGTTACCGAGTGAGTTTGGAACTCATCGAAAGCCGTTAAGGGCGTATTTGGCAAGTTGATAGCTTCCAAGCTTTAATGGCCTCTCTCTCTCTCCTCTACCTTGTCTCTGTCTCTCTCTGTCTCCTTCTCTCTTTCTCTCCTTCTTCTTGTTCTTCTTCTTCTCCTTAGCTGTGGGTATATATATATCTATAGGTGTGTGTATATATATGTAAATATGGATGTATGTGTATATATATGTATATCAATACAAAACACACACACATTCTCTCCCTCTCAAACTCCCTAGTGTTCTGAACTCACACACACACGAATAAGCTGTATATATAGAGAAATGGGAGTGCAGGTGGCCTGTTCTGCGCAAAAACTGGAAATTCTGATGATTGCACTTTCGATCGATCGAAGTATGTTCGATCGCTCAAACTCGGTTCGGCCAGTTAGATCGATTGAAGAGGGTTTGATCGGTTGAAGTGGGGACCACGTATTAAATTCAGGTCGGTAGGGTTTCGATCGATTGAACAATGTTCGATCGCTTGAACTTGAAGATGCTCGATCGATCGAACAAGCTTCGATCGGTCGAAGATTAAATTTCATGAATGGTCAAAGGAAGTATATAGAATCTCTCTGCATTAAATATTTATTGAAAATATAGGGTATTACAGGTTTGTGCATACAATGTCCAGATTCGTAAAAACAGCATTTTAAGTGCGATTAGGTTTTGAAAAATCCTTCTAATCCTTCCAGAATCTACATAAATCCTATTCTAAATCAACTTTGAGGTTACACAACATATACACAATAATGTACACATCCATATACAACAAAAACTTTCAGCCATTGAAGACAGAAAAGCAAGGAGAAGAAGAAGAAGAAGACCATGGATTCCCATGGCCTCCTCCATCAACCTCTTGCCATTCATCGCTTCTATGGCCGCTTAGACCGATATCTAGGGTTTCAATGAAACCCTAGCCAAGTAATAGGGTGTATTCTATGTTTTTCATTTAGATTTATTATGTATGGTTGATGATTACATGTTTAGAGAAGTTTTTATAATAAAATTATACTTCTATTGATTAAATCATTGCTTTTAAAGTTTTTTCTTGTCTTAGATCTATTTTGGATGTGATGTTCTCAATGATCTATATTTGCTGTGTTTGTATGGATTAGTTACATATAATGGTACTTAATTGAATTATGATATCAAGTAGAGCAAATAGTTTATGCATATGGAAGACGGAGTGTGCCGCAACCCTAGTTTAGTGTGAGACACTCCGTGGTAACCGAAGATGAATTATGTTGATGCTTGAATCGTAGTTATCTTCTTAATGGAGTAATTGGGCTTGTAGATACAATTCCCCAATATCATCCAATGTAATAAGCTAATTGAATGCATAGATACCCTTATTACAAAGCTAGTGATGGATTTTCAATCCGAGGTTCACTTTAAATATTGTTTACAACAACATTTAAATTGCTTTCATAATTTAGATTTACTTTCATTGTTCGTAGTTTAATTAAAATCAAAATCAAAATTCTATTTTTCATAATTAACTAGGTTTAGGTTTTAAAATTAAAGTGTTTTAGTATTTCAATCTCTGTGGGTTCGACTTCTACTTTCACACTACAAATCTTTTAAAGTAGAGTATACTTTTATATCTTGCTTTTGACAAGATCAGGCATCAGGCCAAGGATTGTCTGAGGAAGCGTTCTTAGCAAGGAGCTAGTTCTATGGCTTCCAGTGGTTCGAAGCCTAAGCAGTCTAACGAAAGGAGACCAGAGACAGAGCGACGTCAGGGGAAATCATTTCAGATGATCCCAAGAGACATGGCTGCTTCAGAGACAGTGGTCTCAGGTATGATTCCTGTATGTTCACACTTAGCACGCATACTTGTTGACTCGGGATCTACACATTCATTTGTATCGCATGATTTTGTTAAACATCTAAATGTTAAGTCAGCACCTTTAGGATATGAATTATCTGTTACCGTATCTCTTAGTAGGCTGATAGTAATGTCTACGATATACAAGGGCTATTAGATCAAACTAGGTGAGAAGTTGATGACTGTAGATCTTATACCGTTGGTAGTGAACCACTTTGACGTAATTTTGGGAATGGATTGGTTATCCCTTAACAAAGCCACAATAGATTGCAAACGGAAAGAAGTTAATTTTCGATCACCGGTGCATGGGAACTTTTGTTTCTAAGGGAACGGGGTTACACTGCCGCCGTATTTGATTTCAGCTATCCGCGCGGGAAAATTATGGAGAAGGGATGTCAGGGATATCTTCGTTCAGTGATTGATACTTTGGCAACTGAATGAAAGTAGAAGATATTCCAATAGTACGAGAATACCCAGATGTGTTTCCCGAAGACCTACCAGATGTTCTTATTGAGAGGGAGATTGAGTTCACCATTGAGGTAATGCTAGACTCAAGACCAATATCGAAAGCACCATATAGAATGGCACCTGTGGAATTAAAAGAGCTGAAAACCCAACTACAAGAGTTACTTGACAAAGGTTTCATTCGACCTAGCATATCACCGTGGGGAGCTCCAGTGTTGTTTATAAAGAAGAAAGATGGTTCAATGAGAAAGTGTGTTGACTATCGAGAGTTAAACAAGTTGACAATCAAGAACAAGTATCCATTACCGAGAATTAACGATCTATTTGATCAACTCCATGGAGCACAAGTATTTTCCAAGATTGATTTGAGATCGGGCTATCATCAGTTGAAGGTAAAGGCTGAAGATATTGAGAAAATAGCTTTTAGGATGTCCATGGACATTATGAGTTCCTCGTCGTGCCATTTGGGGTTGTAAATGCACCAGCCGCGTTCATGGATCTTATGAAGCGAGTCTTTAAGGACTATCTAGATGACTTTGTGATTATATTCATCGACGACATTCTCATCTACTCACCGAGTGAGATGGAGCACAAGAATCATTTGAGATTGGTACTTTAGAGATTGCAGGATAAGTAACTATTTGGTAAATTTAAGAAGTGTGAATTTTGGTTACATAACATTACTTTTCTTGGTCATGTGATTGATAAGAATGGAGTTTCAGTTAATTCTCACAAAGTGGGAGTAGTATCTAATTGGCAAAGACAGACATCTGTATCCAAAATTCGAAGTTTCTTGGGATTAGCAGGGTACTACCGCCACTTCATTAAAAATTTCTCGAAGATTTCGCTACCTATGACAAAGTTAATGAGGAAGGGTACTACTTTTGAATGGGGTCAAGAATGTGAAGACAGTTTTCAAGAGTTAAAGTCGCGTTTGACAAAAGCACCTATTCTGACCATACCATCCGGAACCGAAGGGTTTGTGATCTATAGTGATGCTTCGCATCAAGGCTTGGGGTGTGTGCTTATGCAAGGTGGCAAGGTGATTGCCTACGCTTCAAGACAGTTGAAGACACATGAGGTTAATTATCCAAATCACGACATAGAATTGGCCGTAGTGATCTATGCTTTGAAGATTTGGAGACACTACCTGTACGGGGAGAAGTGTGAGATCTTTTCAGACCACAAGAGCTTAAAATATCTATTCACGCAAAAAGATTTGAACATAAGATAGAAAAGATGGTTGAAGTTAATAAAGGATTACGATCTTTCGATCAAGTATCATCCAGGAAAGGCTAACGTAGTAGCCGATGCACTAAGCTGGAAGACGCCAAAGAACTCAGCCAACGAGCTAACTCAAAAAAAAGAATTGGTAAAAGAGATGGAACATTTGGAGTTAGATGTGATTCTAGAAGCGAGTGGTGGCTTAATGATGGCGATCATAGCACACCCAGAAATTATTGATAAGATCAAGAGGGAACAGTTTAGTGATGTCTATCTGTGCAAGATGAAAGATAAAATCCCTTTAGAAAAGAGACCGAAGTTTACTTTGGAACAAGGAGTGTTAATGCTTGGGAGTCAACTTTGTGTACCGAATGTGAAGGAATTAAAGGAGCAAATCCTAGAGGAAGCACACAGTACTAAATATTCAATTCACCCAGGAAGTAATAAAATGTATTAGAAATTGCGAGAAAACTTTTGGTAAAAAGGTATAAAGCGTATGATTGCTAAGTATATCCAAGAGTGTTCAACATGTCAACAGGTTAAAGTAGAGAGACAAGTACCTGTAGGACTACTATAGCCATTACTAGTGTCAGAGTGGAAATGGGATGCGATCACACTGGATTTTGTATTCGGATTTCCGCGATCGCCTAATAAGAATGACAAGATTTGGGTGATAGTTGACCGATTAACAAAGTCAGCTTATTTTCTACCAATCAAGACGACTAAGCCTTTGAGGTTAGCGGAGCTGTACGTGAAAGAGATTGTGAGACTACACGGGATTCCAGCAGTGATCGTATCAGATCGTGATAGTAGTTTTACATTGAGGTTTTGGAGAAGTTTGCAAAAGGCCATGGGCATGAACTTGAGTTTCAGTACTGTATTTCATCCCCAGACCGACGGACAGTCAGAGCGCATGATTCAGACATTAGAGGATATGCTTCGATTGTGTGTTCTAGATTTTGGGAGTGATTGGGAGAAACACTTACCGCTAATTGAATTTGTGTATAACAACGGGTTTCAGTCGAGTATTGGAATGGCACCGTATGAAGCTTTGTATGGGCATAAGTATCGTTCACCAGTTTGTTGGACCGAGGTTGGAGAAAGAAAGTTTCTAGGACCTGAGATAATACAAGTGACTATTGAAAAGGTAAAGTTTATACAGGAGCTACTTAAGGCAGCTCAGAGTCGTTATAAGAGTTATGCAGACTTGAGGCGACGACCAATGACCTTTGAAGTGGGAGACTTTGTCTACTTACGAGTATCGCCTTCGAAAGGCATTGATTTGGAAAGCGGGGGAAGCTTAACCCAAGATTTATAGGACCTTTTGAGATCCTAGAGAGAGTAGGACCAGTGGCTTACCGATTGACGTTATCATCAGAGTTAGAACATGTGCACAATGCCTTTTATGTATCTATGTTAAGACGGTGTATGACAGATATGAGTAAGATCATTGTACCAGAACTGTTACAAATTCAAGAGGACTTGAGTTATATAGAACATCCAGTGAGGATACTAGATTAGAAGGAGCAAGTTTTGAGAACTAAGACAATTCCAATGGTGAAAGTATTGTGGCGTAGTCACACGGTTAAAGAGACTACATGGGAAAGTGAAAAAGAAATGAAGAATGAGTATCTGTACCTGTTCGACATGTGAAGTATAAGTTTGGGGACAAACTTCCTTTTTGGAAGGAAGAGTTCATACCCATTCCAGAATTTGCATGCATTTTATTTCACATGTATGGTAACGAGTGGAAATTATTAACATTGATTAATAATTGAATTGAGATTGACTGGAGGTCAACAGAAGGTGTCAAGTAAGGATACAGGAATTTGATAAGCACTATTGCATTGGCATAAGTAAATGACATTTATGTGCATTAAATGTTATTTGACCTTATTTGATATTATTTGGTGTTTTATGAATAGTGAATTATACCTGTATAATATTGTTTATGGTAATTCTATTATCACTATAGAGCTTTGGAATGCTGTGGTGAGAACGTGAGTGATGCGTTGCTTAATAAGGTAGGTGGTATAGAGATTCCATAGAGATCAGTTTTGGATCCTTGATTAATTTTTTTTTTGGACCCAAACAGAACCTAGACGAAAACTTTTATAAATTTTAGTTTTCACTCGTAAAGTCATAAAATGGACATGTGTGACGTTTCGGAAGATAATTAGAAGTTTTGAAAACTTGTGAGGAGTTAAATGTAAATCTCGAGAGTCGTGGCTATAAATAGAAAACTTAGGATATTTTTTTGTCATAACTATCCAAACTCCAAAATATCTAGGGAGAGGAGAGAGGAAGGAGATTTGTTGCCACGGGCTTTGCGACGACGATCGACGACCTTTCGTCCGTCAGATTTAGACCAGATTTCATAATTGGACTCGTGGAGATAAGATCTACGTTTTGATATCTCTTAGGCCTCGTTTGGCTAACTTTTTCTGAAAAGCTAATTTCTAGGAATTTAGAAAAAACCCCTATAAACTTATAGGAATCACCTGAAATCCAAGATTCGGCGTTTATTCGGGCCTCTAGTCGATCCTTCAAAGTTTGAGAGAGATTGCACGAGGTATGAAGTTCTAACTTGTGAAATATAGAATATACATGTTTTAGATTTCGACGATCAAATTGAGATCCAGGCAAAATTTATGTGTTAATCTTAGGCCCGTTAATTGTGCATGCACTTAAATGTGAAAAGCATTTCTACTTTTACGCGAGCATGTTAAGTTCTCTATGTGGGTCAAAAGGGAGTTTATACAAATTCATGATGGGGTAAGCTTCTCGATGTTGGAGAATTATAGTAGCAACGGATACCGTGCATGGTTTAAGACTTGGACTTGCCATGACACTTGGGGATGCAATGGTTGTTGCCTTGGACTAGCCGTTGGCATCGCGGTTTAAGGCTTGGACTTGCCGCTACCTGATGAAGGCGCATTTTCTCACTAGAGACTATTTGTTCTAAATTATGAGATTAAGGCATGTTTTGTCATATATAGCATATGTTAGAACTTGTGCACTTAGCATATAGCTGAGCAGTAGAGCTTTACTCCATTGCAGGTGAGAAGAAAAAGGGAAAGAAGAAGCGGGAGGAGTGAGGCCAAGGAATGTCGGGGAATCACATTTGTTTATAGCTTTTGTTCTCTTTTTCCTAAACTTGTATAAGAATTTGGGTAGTGTAATATGTTGTAATAGAACCTTGGGTTAGTTTCATAGTACTATAACTTTGTATGCAAACACATGTAATTATGTTTAAACCGTTGTAATATAGTGGTGGTTGTATTGGTTTTGGGTTTGGAGAATCATAGGTTATTGAATTACACAACTTGGTATCTGCCAGGGGATCATTCGACTAGTCCATGTGTCAGTCGACTGGACCACTATGTCATTTTAGACATTGCTTTTAAATGTGGCAAAACCAATCGACTGGTCTATGTTTCAGTCGACTGGACAACTGACAAAAAATGTTGATTTTGATTCTGCCTAAGGCATAGTCGACTGGGAGGAGTCAGTCGACTGAGAAATTGAGGCCCCAGTCGACTGAGCCCCCGACACAGTCGACTGGATGGGCTGTTGATCTTTTTGAAATCTCACTGCTTAGGTCTTCAGTCGACCGGGTCCCTACTCCAGTCTACTGGACCTCTGTTTTCAAAACTGAATTCTTTTGGGAAGTGTCCCAATTGCGTAAAAACTTTTGATAACTCTGATTTTAACGAATTTGACTTATGTTTTCCGCTGCTATTCAAACTTTAATGGAGCTGGATAATCCTTAGTGGCATGCCACATGTCCTAATTCCGCGCATAGCGGGATGGGTTGTGACATTAGGTAGGTTTGTTAATTCTGGGAATTGTACGTGGGCGGACGCTTGGTCATGATATGTTCTTAAAAGTCGGTGAGCTGTTAATATGCTCTTAAATGTCAGTGAGCTAGGATTACTAGTAGACATCGCTAAGTTGTGGCAATAGGATGATATGCTGTTATTCGAAACATTGTATCCCTGTATTGCGGTGAGCGATGATATGTTCTTAAAAGCTAGGGACGGACTGACGTGGAGTCTGTGGCATGAGGTGAGCTATGAATATGCTCTTAAAAGTGGTAGACGCAATAATGGTGTATCGATTTGAGTTAAACGATTGAGTCTGATCTTTCAATCAGAGTATGTTGGTTATTAGTCTTGGAATAATCAGACGATAAATGTTGGTCACGATGGATGGAATAAAAAAATGAAGATACTAATGTAACACTTTATTTTATTCATTTCATAACTTGTTATTACGTTATATAACTGGTGCCCTATTAGTTTGTATTCACTCGGCTCTCAGTAAGCTGACAGTCGTTATTGCCTGGATATTCCCAGGGCCAACCCTGAGCTTTAGAGGGCCCAAAGCGAACTTTTAAAATGGGGCCCGAGCCTATACGGGCGTTCGGAGGCAGCACTCCCGACGATTTTTTTGGGAGTCTACGTATACATAATTATACATATATATATTAATTTTCAATGTCACATTGCAAAATATTCTAACAACTTGCAGCAGAATTAAATACTTATTTGAACAACCAATAATTTTAAACCAAGCTATGAAGTGAAAACAACTTACAATTGGAGGGTTTGTTTGGGCTAAAACTAAAAGGAATTAGGAGAATTGAGAAAAACCTAATTTTCTTACATTTTTCGGTATGCTGATTCATTTTTATTTTTTTTAAAAAAAGTGTATCACACTATAAGTTGATCAATTAGTTTTTTTTTTAGTAGTAAAATAAATTATAGTCTTATTCTCTCTAGCAAAAAAACATAGTCTTATTCTAGAGGATTTGTTTGGGCTTAGCTTTGTAGTTTTATATGTGAAAATTGTGGGTCATTTTAGTTTGGGTTGGGGCCTTTATTAGGCTAAGTTATAGTAAGTTTATAAGGGCCCAATATAAAAATACAAAGTTAGCACCAAAAATGGGGCCCTTAAATTAGCTAAATATCTGGGGGGGCCTAAAGCGGCCGCTTTGCCAGCTTTCCCCCAGGGCCGGCCTTGGATATTCCCCATCCAGACTGGCTTGTTCCTAACAATGCAGGTGATGGAGCTTACGATGATGGCTAATACTTGGAGGAAGAACATACAGAGGGTGTTCCCACTGAGGACAGTTATGTAAGAGAAGACTACTACGCTGATGATTATGTCTATGCCAGCTCAAGACTAGATAGTTATTAGTTTCTATTTCTGTAGAACTTTATAATTGGTGCTTGGGCATATGTTGCTTCCAAACCTTTTATATTTCCCATTATTGTGGACTTTGATTATTGTAATAGCTAGAACTTTTGTAATATATCTCTGATTAGTTTATTACAACTCTTGTTACTGCTTGGTGGCTGATACTATATGGTGTGGATAATTTAGTGACTTTCACCCGCCATTCTCTATTGACCCAAAAAGGAAATTTACTTTTCTCTATTTTTGCTACTCCGGGGCATGACAGCAAACGTCTCACAAACTAATTTAAAATCTTTTAAATGCACGTAGGCATGCTCAGTCTCAATCCCATGAAAATTGGGTAGGAGTTGTAACATGCTATTTCTAAAGTGAAAAGCACCATGACATGGTGGAATAGTTATGCAAGGAGGAGATGTGTTCCTATTGGGGGCTAACAACTCTCGTAAAGGGCGTGAGTTATCATCTATCCTTTCTACAGGTTGAAATTGTGATGACTTTCGACATCATCATCTACTCTGTTATTCCCATTGTTTATGGCATTATTATTGTTATTAGGTGGTAAAAATTCAGCCATGATAGTGGAGTGTGAATGTGTCACTATCAGATTAACAGAGTTTTCAGAAGAATTGTTAAAGACTTGAATTTCTTGTATTATGGCTTCAATAGAATTATGTGACATGAAACAATATAAAGCCTATGTGTGGTATTATGCAAAAACTAAAAAGATAAAATAAATAATAAACTAGATAAAACTAAACAAATTGCCTCTCCCCAGCAATGGTGCCAAAAATTTTACACGAATAAAATTATGCGTGCTCTTAATACTACACCCAAGTATAGGTGATTGTTCAAGTAATCTAATTTTAGTAAGCCTAGGTCGAACTCAAGGGAGAAGTGTTTCTATTGATTAATTTGATCCAACTTCCTATTATTAAAAAGTAAAGAAAATGTGATTTGTTTTGAAGTTTATATTAACTATTACTTTTGAGAAAACAAAACTACTACTAGACTAAGACTATACAGAATATTGAATTACAGAATATAACACTAAATTAATGATTTATATTAACTAAGTAAAAATACTAACTACTAAAAGCGATATTTTGAGTTTTAAAATGATTTGACTAATTAAACTAACAAATAAATAGAAATTTATTAAAATAGCGAATTTAAATTAGAGACTTCTAAATATGAGAAAAGTATTAGGAAATCACAAATCCACGGTAATCAATTCAATCTCCATGCCTATGGAAAGATATAGCATTCCCAATCATCACAAGTTGTGCCTCTTTATATGTAAGTTCCATTAAAGTAGTAAAACACCCTATAGTCGACATAAATATGTGAAACGACTTCAATTAGTCCTTTATATTAAGTTCGGGTAGATTGGTTATGAGCACAATTCATGGCCAATACTACTCTATCATGCATTAAAATATCTATACTAAAACCAAGTTGAGTTCACAAACAAGTGGAAAATCCAAGTTAGAAAATATTAATGTCCTACTTGTTAACATTATTTATATTAGAAAACATGAAATATATGAAGTCGTACTCAAACATTCATAAAACTCTGGATTTAGGGGCTGCCCAATGAAAACTTGCATGGAAATTAATTTGATCACCATTTCATTGCTTTTTTCCTAACTAGGAGTTTAGCCTAACATAGAAAAATTGAATCTAACGATTGAATTAATGGAAAACATTGTAAAATTAACTAAAATGAATCTAAAATAGATCAAACTGCCTATAGCCAATGAAAACCTGGAAAACTTGAGAATCAATGAACCTTTATTGTTATGATCTTTAGAACAGTGCTTGAATCCTTACAAAAGTTGCTTGAATAAAAACTAGGGTTTGAAGAACCCTAGGATCTCCTAAAGTTGTTCTAAAACTGATATAATGTGTAAGTATATCGGAATTACACAAGGTTGGGCTATATATATTTTAGACGATTAAGTCCTAAAATTTATGCTTCCCGCAAATCTCCATAGTCGGGATCGCTCCCACTCTTCTATCAAGATTGGTCCTAACCGAGACTAGTCTCACATATGTTTCAGGACTGCTCCAAGTAGCGACCGATCCTTCTAAATTAGCAAGATTGGTGTTGGTCTTCTTTTGCCAACTTCTTCCTCTTATTCTTCTGAACAACTCTCATTTCAGCACCATTATTCCCTTCATTTTCCTTATGCCTTTTTAACCTGCAAAACCACAAACTTAGGCAAATATTAGCAGCATTGCCTCTAATATGCACTTGTCAAGGGCGTGACAATACGTGCTAGCTAGGCACAAAAACCAATGTTGTCCCTCCTCGACTGCACTCGTCCAACTGCAATTGGGCTAGTGTGGATCCAACAGAGATATCCTCGTAGCAGACCTTACAAACTACATAGGTCTATGTATAGGAAGTCACATACTTTAGGCAAGAAGAAGATTTTCAAACTTGCCTCAACATAGTGCCAGTTTAAGACTTGGAAATGGAGGGCAACTGATGTACCCATAATGGGCTTGGGAGCCCATTACTCCCGACCGATAGTCCTACCCTACCTTTAGGTCAGTAGGTGGTGCTCAGGTAGGTGCCTTCTCAACAAAATAGTCCTAGTCCAACTCAACTAGCTCCACAAAGAGCCCTATACGGAGCGGACTCAACGACTCCTAGATCAATTGGCGATTAATAGTGACCTAATCTAGAACTATTAGGATTAGGTAGTAATTATCCAATTAGTCTCCTAAATCTACGAGGATACCATGCTTGTAGAAGGAAACCCTCTATGCTATAAAAAGGGTTTCCCTTTTCCTCTACGGGGATCCAATTTTGACATCCCTAACCCTGGAATTTGATAGACAGTTTCTTTCTCTCTTTCCTTGAGGTAATGAAACCCTAGACAGCTAAAGTTTTCCTTAGATTGCAAGAAACAGCCGCGTAAGGATGCACCTTGATAGTTTCGATCACATTGTCGAATCATCAAGGTCTCATACGCCGTACTCTGTAAACAGTTTTCTATCTTGAGGAAACACTGACACATAAGCACACGTCAATGTATATTGCTTCATTAGCAGCGTCAAACTACATATATGTTGGAATATTTATTTTATATTATTAGTAGTTGAGTATAGGTATTTTACATTTGAGGGACTATCTTGTAATTTACTCTTTGTAACATCGGTCTTTTTCCTGTATTTATATAGATATGGATGTATTTCTGTATTTCCATGTCTGTATATGTGAGATACAACTGTTCAACAAACCTTCTCTCTCTCTCTCTATTATACTTATTGAATCCCAAAAACTCAATCCGACCCGTTTAACAAAATCTGGCAACATCAGGGTGATAGAGATGATGTGGTATCCCAACCCAATCGAATTCATTTATTCAAACATTTGCCCCTATTTTTAGGGAATCTCTTCCTATATTATTTCAAACTCTATCCACATAAGCATACAATCTCTCATCTATTAAAGATGTTACAAGATACCACACGGTATCACATGATATCCAATATTTAGTGCCTATTTGGGTAACCCAGTTGGGGGCCCAAAATCTTTTTTGCCCAGCATAATCTATTCATTGGTGTTTGGGTGATTTCAAAAGCAAAAATGAAATCACTTCTTCTACCCAATTCTAGCTTTCTGATTGTGATTCTTGAAAGCTGGTTCTTACTAGCTTTTTGATCAGATTGGGAAACTGAGCATTGACCAGATGAGCAAATGGTCCCATTTGTCCCTGGACAAAATGGCTAATTACATGCTTTGCCATGGCTTCTATACTAGTGGACAAAATTGTTTGGGTTTTCTCTCTTAGTGCAGTTTTGCTTACCCTAAAATTGCTCACCCTCCTCTTCTATTTGCTAATGCAGTGGGGCACAGTACTTTACACCATTAATTAATTCTCATTTAATGAGGGACTTGTTATTAAATTTTTGTATTTGGAAACCAAGTTATTACATTTTAGAACAAAAACTACTATAATATATGATACATACTAAACTACATAGGGATTATTGTAAAAAATATTGCTAGGAATATTGCTAACTCTATCGAATGAATGGTGGAAGGTGTATTTGGAATTTAATGCAATTAGTCTCAAATTTTCCATGATATTCATTAAAGGGATATCACATTTATTGTTTACTTTTTTTTTTCTTAATGGAAACATTTATTATTTACTTATTAGTACTTACTCCAGAAATTTCAATTTGACTCCAAGAGAAGTTTTGTGGTACATCCTATTGTTGGGATTGTGCCCTCAAACCCAATCTATATATGTATGACATTTTGCGATGTATATATGAATATCATTTATACATTTCATTCTGTGTGTTTCATGAGATGATTCTTTATAATCCTTTAGTATCATAGTAGGTAATTCGTGTGTATGAGATACATACAAGTGAGATACGAATTACTATTCTTTGATACTTAGAACTTATCATAGTGGATGATGAGACTGGAGATCTCATCAGGTATACACTATAGCATTATTAACTACCATTAGATGGAGTGATGAATCTCAATCACTAGAGTATAACTCTTAGTTAATATGATAGTGCTTATAGTGCATTGACGGACCATGAGATTCCTATTGACATATAAAACTGTCAACAGTTGATAGGACCTCATAACTTGTATAAGTTACATGTTCTCAATCTTGAGATGATTATGGACACAGACTATGGATGTGACTGCTTTGACTTACCAATTAGTGAGGTCTTGCAAGATCGATACCTGGGTATCTTGGGTATGTCATATTCACAGGGTTGTGAACATATATTGTCAAGATAGAATGTAGCCTCTAATAAAGAGTAAGCATTCCCTTGAGAATGTCACCAAGTTGATTACTGAGAACTGCAGTCTTGTTGATAAGTAGTTATCAATTTGGTAATCATGAGAGGTGAATGGGACTCAAAGAATGGAAGATGTAATCATCATTCAGGTTGACAGTAATAGTTATCTGACTACCTGAATATGATTATGAATGCTGATGGTAGAGGGACATTATTGCACCATACAAGTCTAGTTATCGCTTTGGATTTATTCTTTTGCGTTGGAGTGTAGTTTTATGTTATAGTGGAGTTAACGTTAATTGATCAGTTTGTTAATTTGCTGATTAGTGAGTTTGATCATGGGAATTAATAACTAGTCTGAGCCAATAATAAAGAACGTAAGAGGTCCCACTCTTAGCTCTGCCAGATTGCTTAGAGAGGCGTATGAGGATGATGAACCAATTGATTGAAAGAGTTTCAACTGATTGAAGGTTCAATCGATTGAACTTGTTTCGATCAATTGAACTCTGTTCAGTTCGATCAATCGAATCAAACTTGCTTCGATTGATTGAAGGTTCGAGGTTCGATCAATCGAAAGTTCTTCGATCGATCAAAAGCTCAAAGTCAGTTTGAAAATCTATAAATAGGGCAGCTGCGTACAGTATTGTTTAATCATCGTTTTTGCTATACAATGCTATAGAAATTGTTTAGGGTTTCTCAAACATTCTATATTCTCTTTATTAGGATTTCCACCAACCCTAGTCTTTCCGGGGGCGTTCACTGGATACATAAGGGTGAAGACCATCTAGAGGAGGCTGCTAGAAGATAAAGAAATCATAATTGGGTTCAAGACGTAAAGGTAACATTCTTGTCCCATCTCCCTACGCATTTATAGAATTGATAAGTAGTAGATCCGGGAATACCAATAAGGTTTTGAAACTTGTTTTTCTGCTATGCATGATTTAATATTTTTCGAAACCTAAATCCATCAATTGGTATCATAGCCACGCTTGTTTGGATCTATAGATGCGATTTGGAACACTAGTTTTGATTTGTATGATAGTTTTAGGACTGTTTTTGAAACTACATCATCACAGATAAGTTTCTATAGTGTTTTCACAGTAGAAGACAAATCTATGATTGCATTGGATATATGGCAGTTTCGATCGATCGAAAATGCCTGTGTTCGATCGATTGAAAGTGTTTTGATCGATCGAAACTATGCTGGGTTCAAGCGATCAAACTAGTTTCGATCGATCAAACTTTGTTCTATTCGATTGATTGATCGAAACTGTTTCTCTGTCCATGTGTTTTTCACAGTTTAAAAGTTTTGAAAAAATTTTTATTTTAATTTTTATAACATTCTAAAAAATTTTAAATCAATATATGAAAACTTAAGTTCAATTGATTGAACTTCTTTTAATCGATCGAACGTTCGATTGATTGAAGTTCCTTCGATCGATCGAAGGTGACAGAGAACCATAGATGATGTTTTCATGTTCTAATTCTTTCATAAAGAGTTTATAGAATATGCGAATCAATTAGGGTTTCCAATAGAAATATATTCTGTTAATATGTGTGGTTGTTTGTGCAACTAGCTAAGCTATGGATAAGGGATCCCACATGGGGCATTATTTAAAAACTTAGAGATCATATTGGTTTGGGAGTCTTGATCTGTTTTGCAAGAATTGCATAGCGGACAAGTCATGATTAATCGAAAGAATGAATAATGACCACCACACGGAGGCTTTAATCTTTTGTTTCGATATTCCAGCGACTTTGTTACAATATAAGAGTTTTAAGGATTCTTTTATTTTGTACGTTCTAATTTTGATGTCCATATTAAAATGTCTATTTTCTTTCTTAGAATTCATAATGTCTGGATCTGCATTTAGTCCACTTGCTACCATACTCACACAAAATAATTAACTGGAAACAACTACACTGATTGAAAACGTAATCTGGACATTGTTTTAACTACGGAGGATCACATATATGTCCTCACTACCCCATGCCCTACAAAACCCATGGCAAATACTTTTGCAAATGTCAGACACGAGTTCAACAAGTGGAAGAAATTGAATGTGATGGCTCATTGATAAATACTGGCCTCTATGGCTGGTGTGTTACAACATCAGTACCAATCGAATGATTCCGCTAGTGCCATCATGACCTTCCTCAAAGAAATGTTTGAGGAGCATGGCAGACATGCTAGATGGGTTACCATGCAAAAGATCATGAGTACAAAAATGTTGGAAAGAACTCCAGTCAAAGATCACGTTTTAAAAATGATTGGATATTTAAATGAACTGGAGACTCTGGGTGCCAACATTGACGCATAGACCCAAGTTGATATAATCCTCATCCCGTTGCCTCAATCATTCGCTCAATTTAAACTTAATTACAATATGAATCAAATGAATTTTTCTATGAGCAAACTGATGAGCTCTCTTCAGTTAGCGGAAGGAGTGATCAAACCTGGGGACAACGTTTTGAACATTGAGAAAAGCTTTTCCTCTTCCCGATCTGTACCAAAAGGCAAGAAAGGAAAGAAGAAGGCTGGCACATGTGGTCTAAGTATTGGACTAGTCCTGAAGATTGCAAAATCTAAGAAAAGGGCAAATGCAAGGGGAAGGGAGGTGGTTAAGGCAAACGAAAGTGTTTCCAATACGGTGATAAAGGCCACTGGAAGAGGAACTGTCCGAAATTCTTAGCTACAAGGGTTCAAGGTATGATCGAATCACTTGTGATTGAAGTAAGTTTAATAACAGATACTTCAAACACTTAGTGCATTGATTCTAGTGCGACTAACCATATCTGTAATTTATTGCAGGAGTTCAGATCAACCAGGAAGTACAGTGATAGGGAGATCGTGCTTACTCTAGGTTCTATCACAATCGTTTCTGCGGTTGCAATAGTAGTAGTTTTAGAATTTCCAAACAATAAGACTTTAGTTTTATCAGATGTACTTTAAGTCCCTCTAATGAGACGTAATTTAATTTCATTTTTAGAACTTTTAAATGAAAATTATTCTTTCTCTTTTGAAATTGAAGTTGTCAAAAGAAATGGTTCTTTTGTGTGTTCTGGTTTTAAGTCAAATGTATGTGATTAATCCAAATATTTCTAAAGATTCTAATATGGAACTTAATAACTCAGTAGTAACTATACCATCTAAAAGAAAGGAACCTTCCACTAATCTAACAAGGCTTTGGCATATGAGGCTAGGTCATATCAATCTAAATAGGATTAACAGACTAGTCAAAGAAGGGGTCTTAGGCGATTTGGTTATCGAACCAATGGCAGTCCATGAATCATGTTTAGAGGGTAAAATGATCAAAATGATCTTTCCTACAAAGGGCAACAGGACCAATGTATTGTTAGAATTAGTTCATACTGATGTGTGTGGACTAATAAATATTAGAGCTAGGGGTGGTTATGAGTATTTTATTACATTTACTATGACCACTCTAGGTATGGAAATGTGTACCTAATGCAACACAAGTCTGAAGCCTTTGAAAAGTTCAAAGAGTTTAGGGCTAAAGTAGAGAAGCAATTGGGCACACATATCAAGGCCATTCGATCTGATGGAGGTGGCAAGTACCTCTCTAATGAGTTTATTTATCACCTTATACAGAATGAGATTCTGTCATAGTTGACTGCACTTGGTATGCCTAAGCAGAACGGTGTAGCAGAGAGAAGGAATTGGACTCTTTTAGACATAACTAGGTCGACTATGAGTTATCCCGAGTTGCCATTATTTCTTTAGGCTTATGCTTTGGAAACCGCTATGTATATACTAAATCCAGTTCCAATCAAATCTATTCCTAAGACACCACGGGAGATGTGGATCGGACTCAAGCCCTCTTTGCAACATCTCCTGATATGGGAGTGTTCGTTACATGTGCTAAAAAGAAAGATGAGCAAATTGGATTCACGATCGGAAGTATGTTACTTTGTAGGGTATCCAAAGGGTACTAATGGATGGTATTTTTATGATCCAAGAGAACAGAAAGTGTTTGTTAGTACAAATGTTGTTTTCTTGGAGGATGATTATATCATGAGCCATAAACCTAAAGGAATGATAGATCTGAGAGAAATAGATGGAGAGCCCTCTATTCCTCTAACAGTTTAAAATGATGTAAGATAAAAAAAAAAACCACATCTTTACCAATTTCCACACCGGTACCTCGTCATAGTGGGAGGGTTATCAGCTAGCCTGATAGATACATGTTTTTAGGAGAAGTTTTTGAAGCTGTCTCCAGAGAATCTGAGTTTGATCTTGCCACGTATGAAGAGGCAATGGCTGATATTGATTCAGCCCATTGGGTTAAAGCTATGAAGGCCGAATTGGAATCTATAGATTCCAATTAGGTCTGGGATCTTGTAGAACTTTCATCCAATATTAAACCCACTGGCTATAAGTGGGTCTACAAGAGGAAAAAAGGATCTGATGGGAAGGTTGGGGCCTTTAAGGCAAGGCTTGTAGCGAAAGGTTATACTCAAAGAGAGGGCATTGAGTATGAGAAAACCTTCTCGCCAGTAGCCATGCTCAAATCCATCAGGATACTATAATCCATTGCTGCATGCCTGGATTATGAGATCTGGCATATGGATGTCAAGACTGCATTCTTGAATGGCAATTTTGAGGAGGACATCTATATGCAGCAACCAGAAAGGTTCATAGTTGGCCAAATAGGTAACTTTGTATGCAAGTTGCATAAGTCCATTTATGGGCTTAAGCAGGCATCCAGAAGTTAGAACATTCGTTTTAACCAAGCGGTCAAGTCATTTGGTTTCATACAGAATCTAGATGAACCTTGTGTATACAAGAAATGTGAAGGTATGGTAGTGACTGTTCTTGTGCTTTATGTTGATGACATTTTACTCATTGGAATGATGTAGGGGCATTGCCATTAATCAAGGTTTGGCTAGCTAGTACTTTCGATATGAAGGATCTAGGAGAGGCAAGCTATATTCTTGGGATAAAGCTCTTACGGGATCGTAAGCGAAGAGTAATGGGATTATCTCAAGCTGGTTACATCGAAAAGGAACTAACTAGGTTTTCTATGGATAATTTGATGAAAGGTTTGCTACCTTTCAGGCATGGTTTAGCATTCTCCAAGGACCAGTGTCCTAAGACACAAGAGGAGAGGAATTGCATGGCAGGAGTTCCCTATGCTTCGGCAGTGGGAAGTCTCATGTATGCTATGTTATGCACTAGACCAGATATCTGCTTTGCCGTTGGCATGGTCAGCAAGTATTAGTCAAATCCAGGTCCAAAGCACTGGAGAACCGTCAAGCACATTCTTAAGTACTTGAGAAGGACTAAAGATTACATGCTTATGTATGGCGGCAATGAGTTGATTCCAGTGGGATACACTGACTCAGACTTTATGTCAGAAAGATTCAACAAAGTCGACATACGGACATCTCTTTACCCTCGGAGGTAGTGCAGTTACTTGGAGGAGCATTAAACAGAAATACATTGCAGACTCAACTACAGAAGCTGAGTATATGGCTACTTGTGAAGCCACAAAGGAAGCTGCTTGGCTCAAGAAGTTCCTCGTGTAACTCGGGATAGTACCAGTGTCATTGTCATCTATTACGCTATACTTCGATAATAATGGGGCAGTGACTCAGTCCAAGGAGCCAAGGAACCACGGAAAGGGAAAACACGTAGAAAGGAAGTATTATCTCATTCGAGATATAGTCCAATGTGGAGATGTGATTGTTGCCAAGATTGCCACTACTGACAATCTTGCAGATCGGTTTACAAAGGCTTTTCCACAGAAAGCCTTTGAACGTCATCTAGATAGTTTAGGTCGTAGATGTAGTGGGTTAGAAGTGCAATTGGGAGTTTTTGGGATTGTGCCTTCAAACCCGGTCTATATGTATGTGACATTTGGCATTTTTACATATGGATATCATTTATACATTTCATTGTGTATGTTTTATGAGATGATTGTTTGTAATCCTTAGGTATCATAGTAGGTAATTCGTGTGTATGAGATACATACAAGTGAGGTACGAATTACTATTTTTTTGATACTTAGAACTTGTCACAGTGGATGATGAGATTGGATATCTCATCGGGTATACATTTTAGCATTATTAACTACCATTAGTGGAGTGATGAATCTCAATCACTAGAGTATGACTCTTAGTTAATATGCTAGTTCTTATAGTGCATTGTCGGACCACGAGATTCCTATTGACATATAAAATTGTCAACAGTTGATAGGAACTCATAACTTGTATAAGGTACGTGTTCTTAATCTTGAGATGATTATGGACACAGTCTATGGATGTGAATGCTTTGACTTACTAATCAGTGAGGTCTTGCAAGATCGACACCTGTGTATCTTAGGTATGTCATATTCGTAGGGTTATGAACATATTTTGTCAAGATAGAATCTACCCTCTGATAAAGAGTAAGCATTCTCTTGAGAATGTCATCAAGTTGATTACTGAGAACTACAGTCTTGTTGATAAGTAGTCATCAACATGTTTGGTAATCATGAGAGGTAAATGAGACTCGAGGAATGGAAGATGTAATCATCATTTAGGTTGACAGTAACAGTTATCCGACTATCGGAATATGATTATGAATGTTGACGGTAGAGGGACATTAGTACTTCATACAAGTCTAGTTATCACTTTGGATTTGTTCTTTTGCGTTAGAGTGCAATTATCGTATTATAGTGGAGTAAACGTTAACTGATCCGTTAGTTAATTTGCTGATCAACATTGATCAGCAAATTAATAACTGGCCTGAGCCAACAATAAAGAACCTAGGAGTTCCCACTCTTAGCTTCGCCAGAATGCTTTGGAGAGGCATATGAGGATGATGAACCAATTGATTGAAAGAGTTTTAATTGATTGAAGGTTCGATCGATCGAACTTGTTTTGATCGATTGAACTCTGTTCAGTTCGATCGATCGAAAGTTCTTTGATCGATCCAAAGCATAAAGTCGGTTTGAAAATCTATAAATACGGCAACTGTGTATAGTATTGTATAATCGTTGTTTTTACTATAAAAAACTGCAGAAACTGTTTAGGGTTTCCCAAACCTTCTATATCCTCTCTATTAGGGTTCCCACTAACCCTAGTCTTTCCGAGAGCTTTCACTGGAAACATAAGGGTGAAGACCATCTAGAGGAGGCTGTTGGAAGATAAAAAAATTCAGAATTGACTTCAAGACATAAAGGTAACATTCTTGTCCTATCTCCCTATGCATTTATAGAATGGATAAGTAGTAGATTTGGGCATACCAATTAGTTTTTGAAACTTATTTTTCCATCGTGCATTATTTAATATTTTTTGAAACCTAAATCCATCACTTATATTTAGGATGTGTCATATCATATACATTAAAAATAACATTAGTTTATACTAAAATTCTTAAGTTTGTGTAATAATTATATAATGTAAGTTTTTAAAAAATATGAATACAACTGATAACCACTTGTTGTGTATTATTCATCAATGTAAATGTTATTTATTTAATATATATTTTTTAAACTGCTATTTAGTTAATTGAATTTTATTTATAATTAATAATATAGATTAACAAAATAAATTAACTTTGTTTTCAACACTATTAGGATAGCAATATAGCACCAGGGCACAATTGTCTTTTAGACAATTAAAATAACTTTTGCATTTATGTAACCAAACACTTTTATAGTGCTTGTTTGGGCAACACGTTTTGAGACTTGATTGCGCGTTTTGGGCTTTAATCACGATTGCAAAGTGTTTTGGATAGCCCAGCTAATCGCAATCCGATTGAGATTTGGGCCTTTCGCGTGCGATTGGGCTTAAGCTGGTGAGGACCACCTTTGGAGTAAATGCAGTCAACTAGCAGTCAACACACGCGTGCAATGTCAATCTTGCCCTCATCTTTTCCCCTTTTTCAAGCCACGTATTATGTAAAATTCAAACGGTTGGCTGTTTCCAAGCTCCGAAAGCAATTACCTCTTGCACTCAAACTAAGAACCAATCCATCACACCAAATGCCCATTTGTTGCAACTTGCATGCTAGAATATTATTTACTTAATATATTAAATTAATTAATTGTATTTCTTATTGATATATAAATGACAGGGCCGGTCCTGAGTCAATTTTGCGAAGCAATCGCATGGGGCCTCAATTTTAGGCTTCATTTTTTGGTCTATTTTTTTTCCTAATTTCTTCCTAATTTTTATGAAACTTATCATTTTTAGGCCTATTTCTTCTAATTCTTCCTAATATCTATGAAACTTATCATTTATAGGCACATTTTCTTCTAATTTCTTCCTAATTTCAATGAAACTTAGTATAGGGGCCTCATTTTTTCGACCCCTTTGAAAATTCGCTTGAGGCCTCGGACAATTTTTGTCATCTCAGAACCGGCCTTGATAAATGATAGTACTAGCATGATAGCATTTGTAATATATTATGTATTAATAGCCATTAGTAATATTATCGTATATTAGTGTAAATATTAGTTATTTTAACAATTAATATCTTAATAAACAAAATATGTATCTTAATAGTAATACTAATATAATAGTTATGCATCACAAGGATACATTTGTCTTTTGGACATTTAAAATCACTTTTGCAGTACATTATTCAAACACCAAAACTATCAAAACCAATTTTGATCATAATGTATTATGACAAAAGCTATTGTAATCATAAAAGCACAAAGCTACCCCAAACGAGCCCATAATCTATTATGCCACCAAATCTACTTTTACATTACATCATCCTAACACCACAAAAAGCTCCATAATCTATTTTGATCACAATCTATTTTGATAAAGGAATCGCAAAGCTATCACAATTGCAAAAACTTAAACTGCCCAAACAGGCCCTTACTCCATTTTAACACCAATGCAAATGCTCTAACTAGTCACTAGACACTGAATTTAGACGAAAGGAGCTATAGTCCCCGATTGTTGTAGCTTAAAATAAGTTGAGAAGCTATAATGTCAAAAGCATAAAAAAACTCTACTTTTTGATAAGTTAACTTAATTTTTTTTAGTTTTACGTTGTTTTTTTACTTAAAATAAATTATAAGCTAAACCTTGTTTGATCCAGCATAAAGTTATAATAAGCTTAATCAGCTTGTAAGGTGCAACAAACACCCCCATACAGTGAGTTGTTTCCAAAAAAATTGTTAATTTAATACTTAATTATTAAACCGGGGTGTTTTGAAACTTAAAGACATAAACAGAGTAAATCGTTTTTACGGATAACGACTTTATAGAGTCGTTTTTAGTAAAAACGAGTTTATATTTAAAATCGGTTTTAGTAATACCGATTTTAAGTAAATCCTTTTTTTATTTTCTACGAGAAAATAGTATTTTCTGGAAAAAAGAAAAATGGCTATAAGTCGTCTTTACAAATAACGACTTATAAAAAGTCGGTTTTAGTAAAAACGATTATATACAGTCGTCATTACCAAAAACGACTTTAACTAAAACTCGGTTTTACTAATACCGACTTTAGTAGTCGTCCTTGGTAAACACGACTTATTTAGGAAATGACATCTACCATCAGAGATTCAGAGTGTTGTTCAATCACGCAGCTTTTTGTCACCATAAAGTCGGTTTTACCAAAAACGATTTTAAAGTCGTTTTTACTAATTACGACTTTCTTCTAAAGTCGGTTTTAGTAAAACCGATTTTAAGACAAATACTCTGTGTGATAAGAGTGTTGTCAATCAAATGCCAGTCTGCCACCCTAAAGTCGGTTTTAGTAAAAACGACTTTAGGAAGTTTGTGTATATTACGGATCTTCTGACTTTCTCATTGCGTTCTCTTTGCTCAATATTTTACGTCTTCTTCTTTCTTTCTATTCTTCTGTCTTCTTATCTGTTCGTGGTTTCTTCTCTAAAATTTTCTTCCTTATATGATGTCAACATTTATTGCATTTTATTGGGGGGGTAGTATGATAATGGATCACAATGAAGGAGGTGTTAAATACAATATTCCAGCTAAGGATATTCAAGAAGTGAATCACGGAACAACCCTGTCTGAGTTAGTTCAGTTGGTATATCATAAAGTAATCTGTGAAGGTGAAATTGTCGATTTGAAATTCACTTGTAGATTTCCAGTCAACCAATACGGAGCTGTCATGAATTACATGGCTCTTTCCATAGTGGATGATTCGATATTAGATAAGGTACTTCATATTCCTTCATTGTTTTCGGCAGTAAGATGTGTTGAGGTGTATATCGAGAAGGTCCATCATGTTCTAAGACCCGTGCCGCAAAGGATACAATCTGGACCGTTTGTTCGACTGCTGACACAAGGGCCCGAAAACTTTAATGTTGAGTCCCCTTGTTTGTCCCCGTTTAATTTAAACGAAGACTACGGCCACAATTTTGATGGATATCAAAGAAGCTCACATTACTCGGAGTCGTACGGAAGATACAACAATCTGTCAGAAGTTCATGTAAATGAAGGTCCTAGTTGTAGCACTCCAAACTTTCAAAGTGCAGGTCCTAGCTTCAGGACTCCGAACTTTCAAAGTGCAGGTCCTAGCATCAGGACTCCAAACTTTGAGAGCGGTTATGACTTTAGTAGCCAGAATCTACGTGAAACGATGTCAACAGATGAAGGGTATATGAATCCGGTTGAGCAGTTGGTAAGACTTGAGGACAATGCTCAAGATATGACTGCAGACAGCGCCGGTGCGCACACAGAATATCCATTAGAGGAGGAAGAAGAAGAGGAAGAGGCGATGATGGGTGGTTCATATTCTGATGCAGAAGGAGAAACAGTGGGTGGACAGAGTGTCCTAACTCCATCTCCCCCTCATGTACAAGATCTTCACAATCCAGTACCTTTCTTCACTGACCTTGACGAGGGGTATGAGGGTTGTGAAGTTACTACTCGTGACAGCAATCGTACTTTTCCAATATGGGACTCTGAAAAAGTTGAGTTAAAGAAGAAAATGACATTCAGAGATAAGCAGCATCTCCAAGAATGCGTAAAGTTTTATCATACAAAGAATGACCGACAATACAAGGTAGTTGAAACAACTCCAAAACTTTGGGTGGTGCAGTGCAAAAATGGGTGCACATGGCGCTTGCGGGCTACAAAAAAATTAATGACTAGTGGTTTTCAAATTACACAGTATAACGGCGACCACCACTGTGTGTACCCGCACAATAGCCAGGACCACGTTAACCTAGATATGAATCTTATAGCGAAATTAATCATGGGTTATGTGCAACATGATCCATGTATGAAAATCAGTTTGGTCATTGAAAAGGTGAAAGAAAGTCAGAAATTCACAATCTCGTACAAAAAGGCATGGCGTGCGAGGAAAAAAGCTATAGAGATGGTTTTTGGAGACTGGGACGAGTCTTATAGAAAATTGCCTAGATTTATGTCAGCTCTTCAAAAATACAACCCTGGGACAGTGGTGCAATGGAAAACGACTTCTACGGACACCCATGATGTGGTCATGTTCCAATACTTGTTTTGGGCCTTCAAACCTTCAATTGACGGGTTTACTCATTGTCGTCCAGTAATTTGTGTCGATGGGACCCATATTAATGGCAAATACAAAGGCAAGATTCTTGTAGCTATGGGGATAAACGCTGATAACAAGATATTTCCTCTTGCATTTGCAATTATTGATGAAGAGACCCTTGCTAGTTGGTCATGGTTCCTAAGGAACCTAAGTACGTATGTTGTCCGTGGTAGGCAGGGCATATGCCTAATATCTGACCGACACACTGCTATAATCAGTGCAGTTCAGAGATTAACTGAGTGGCGTGAGCCCAATGCGTATCATCGATTTTGTTTAAGACACTTTCAGTGCAACTTCCACAAGAAATTCAAGAATACCCTGTTGAAGGACCTACTTTGGTTAGCTGGGATCAAGCATCAGATTAGGAAGTTCAACCGTGATATGGATAATATTGGAAAAATAGATACCAATGCACGGCGTTGGTTAGAACGTGTACCCTCAGAGCAGTGGTCTCTGGCGAATGATGGTGGTCACCGTTGGGGTATCATAACCACTAACCACGTCGAAGGATTTAACTCAGTACTGAAGGGGGCCCGTGCTCTCCCAATAACTGCATGCGTCCAACTCATATTTTACCGGCTTGTGCAATATTTTGACGAAGGAAAGTTAACCGTGCAGAAATGGTTAAGAGATGGGTGTATCTTCACGAAGCATGTGGTAGATGAACTTGATAAAGAACAAAAGAAAGCTAATACCCACGAGTTACAGGCGTATGACAGGTATTTTTCATTACTAAATTTTCACTTACAACACTTATTTAGCTTTTGAAAACAACCTAATCACTGTTAATAATTTAACTTTTTCAAAATTTTCACTTAATAGGTCCACAGGGGAGTTCCAAGTTATCACACGGAGGAGTCAAACAAGTGGGGGTAACCGGCAGGTCGTGCGACTCAATTTGGGTTATTGCTCTTGTGGGAGGAGAGATATATATAGATATCCATGCTCGCACATATTGGCTGTAACAACGAATCAAGGACTAGATTCTTTCCAGTTTGTAGCAAAAGAATATAGCATGGAATCTTTTATTCGTACTTGGGAGAGCAATTTCCACCCCTTGGAGCACGAGGACTATTGGCCAGCAATTAACGTACCTGTCTTGCTACCGAATGAAAACACTCGGCGTGTGATAAGGCCAGGTCGTCCCCAGTCTGCACGTATCCACAGTGACATGGATGTACCCAGGACCCGTGTGCCCAAACAATGTAGTATTTGTAAGGTAACTGGTCATGATCGACGCCGGTGTCCAGCACAACCACGAGTTGTTGCTGATTATAATATTCATATGTAACTTGAGTTTTGTGATTTTATGTTGTTCTTTTCCCTTAAATGTATGGATTTTTAATCATAATGATCGTTTAGCTCTCTTAAATTAAGTTCATGCTGAGATTTTTGTATACAAACTGGAAAGGTAATGGTAAATCTGACAACACACTAATATTAGATAACTCACTGACTTCGGATGCTTGATTTGACAACTCACAGATTTAATACGCCTGACTTGACAACTCACTGGCGTAAGGCAGATGACTTCAGAACACTCATTGCATCTGACGTCGCACAGATGACTTGACAACTCACTGACTTCTGATGCCTTATTTAACAACTCACTGACTTCAGAGCACTCACTGACTTCTGTCACATGACTTGACAACTCGCAACGCCTAACGCCATACATACATTAAGACTTGCAGTGTATGCCCTATATATAATGGATTCTTTAACTCTAAGGATGTACCTAACCAATCTAAGATATTATTGCAAACTCCCTGCCCTAGCAGATGGAAAGAGGTGGTTCATCCCGAGGTAATTCATCACGAGCTCCCATGAGGCACATCCCCGGCCCGACCAGTTTTCTCCGAAGGGCTTTACAACAACATCTCACGGAGGACGATACATTCCGGAAGAACCCTTGGTTGAAAGTCATCAACTGTGGGTATTTAGACATGGGAGACTGGTGTCCCATCCAGACATTAGTACCACATAATGGCCCTTGGCTGGCAGATCGTATCGTAGGGGTGTTGGAAAGCTTGACCAAGATAGATCGTAATGATTTTCTTAACGACATTTACCTCTGTGTTATTAAGGATCACACGGGAAAGATCTGTGGTAAGATGGATCGTGGGATATTTGAGGATGAAAAATGGCAAGGAAAGATCGTTCCAGGTGTCGCATTGATCCTAACTAGTGTAGTCGTATGGCGTTCACCTCCTTGCGATGGAAAATTGGATATAACTCTCAGCAATATTCAGAATGTCATAGGATTTGATGATGAATGAATTTTAAGTGGCCTTTGTTTTTCGGATATGTCTTTTATCTTTATGTTGTTAACGTGTCTGTTTTTGTTGTTTTTTTTTCATATTTTTTTTCATTTTTCTTAATCCATCTATGTAGTGTCTTTTTTTTTTCTGCAATGTAAAGTAGTGGTGTGTAATCCATTTTTAATTAATAAATACAACTTTTCGTAAATATTGTGATGTAAGAAGAAGAACCCTAATTGCCAATTCTATACTTGTCCCAACAATTTTGTAAGTGCAATTTAATTGAAGCATAAGTACATACAAAGGTACAAAACATAAGTACATACAAATGTACAAAACAACATACCTTTACCAAAATATAACAAATGTACAAAACACCAATTTTCAAAGGAAAATATCTATCCTCGTGGAACAATAAACCTCCTAGGTCTACCTCTCCGCTCTCCCTCATCCGCATCCTCATCAACCTCATCCGCATCCTCATCAACATCTGGGGCCACATCTGGTGGCACCTGTGTCTCTGGTGCAACCTGGGCCGACTGCGAGGAACCTGGCTCTGATGCTGCAACGGTATCTGTAGCAGGTAGGGACGGCTGCTCATGGCCCACATTTGGGCCCAACTGTGTATCTACAACAATCTCAGACTCCGACTCCTGACCCAACTGTGTATCTGAATCAACCTGGGTCGGAATCGAAGAACTGGCGTCTGCTGCCCCCGTCCCAATATCTGGAGCAACATGGGATGGCTGCGAGGGACCCGCCTCAACTGCTGCCGGTGTAGCAAAAGCAACATGTCTCCCACGACGTCTCATCGAGGGACCTCTCCCACGCCCTCCTCTCCCACGCCCTCCTCTCCCACGCCCTCTCCCACGACCCACTACTCCACCAACAGCAATCTGTGTCACCTCCCCCATATCTGCATCTGCATCGTGTGGTAAATGGGTCGGCATGGTCGGTGGTATGGTGATGGTGGCAGTGGTGGTAGTCGGGTCAACATGAACCTGGGTCAACGCCTCGCCCATATCAGTATCGTCTATAGCTGCCAGGGGGGTAGCTATGGGGGTAGCCAGTGGTATGGGGGTAAGCGATGGTCTGGTGGTGGTAGCATATGCGGGGTGGGTGGCTAGTGGGGCCACGGGTCGTATGAGGGGGGTGGTGGCGATGGTATATGCGAGGGGGGTGACTAGTGAGGTAGGTATGGTGGTGGTGGTAGTGGTGGTAGATGCAGGATGGGTGGCTACTGGGGCCACGGGTCGTATGAGGGGGGTGGTGGCGATGGTAGGTATGGTGGTGGTGGTAGTCGGGTCAACATGAACCTGGGTCAACGCCTCGCCCATATCAGTATCGTCTATAGCTGCCAGGGGGGTAGCTATGGGGGTAGCCAGTGGTATGGGGGTAAGCGATGGTCTGGTGGTGGTAGCATATGCGGGGTGGGTGGCTAGTGGGGCCACGGGTCGTATGAGGGGGGTGGTGGCGATGGTATATGCGAGGGGGGTGACTAGTGAGGTAGGTATGGTGGTGGTGGTAGTGGTGGTAGATGCAGGATGGGTGGCTACTGGGGCCACGGGTCGTATGAGGGGGGTGGTGGCGATGGTAGGTATGGTGGTGGTGGTAGTCGGGTCAACATGAACCTGGGTCAACGCCTCGCCCATATCAGTATCGTCTATAGCTGCCAGGGGGGTAGCTATGGGGGTAGCCAGTGGTATGGGGGTAAGCGATGGTCTGGTGGTGGTAGCATATGCGGGGTGGGTGGCTAGTGGGGCCACGGGTCGTATGAGGGGGGTGGTGGCGATGGTATATGCGAGGGGGGTGACTAGTGAGGTAGGTATGGTGGTGGTGGTAGTGGTGGTAGATGCAGGATGGGTGACTACTGGGGCCACGGGTCGTATGAGGGGGGTGGTGGCGATGGTAGGTATGGTGGTGGTGGTAGTGGTGGTAGATGCAGGATGGGTGGCTACTGGGGCCACGGGTCGTATGATGGGGGTGGTGGTAGATGGAGGGGGTGGTACCGTACCAAACAAAACAAACATATCATCTATCGGAATATCATCAAGAAGATGTGACAGGTCTGATCCCTGAAACTGTGATAGGTCATCAAATAAAGGGTCGGGGACTGGGGCTGTCCTGCTAGTGCTAGGGGCGTCGGGGTCTGGGACTGTCCTGCTAGTGCTAGGGGCGTCAGATGATGTGCCAACTGAAGGAGATATCGACGAATGTATCTGCTGTAGTACCTCAGCACATGATGTAACAATCCCCTGAAGCGTAGCATGATGACCACAGTCATGACCACTATACTGCTGTAAGCTGGTCTGCGCACTCCGAAACACCGTACTAATAGTGCGAACCTAAAAGAATACAAATGTAAGACAAGCAACCTGTGGTCGGTCTAAAAAACTAATAAAATATAAACAATTGAGTTAATTTACATACGTACCAGCAGCTCAACGGTAGATCCTCCTCCGTGGAAACCGGTCTGCGCTCTCTCTATGTGTCCGACCTGTAAAACTGTAATCCGGTGATACCACCGCATGTAAGGATCGGTGGACTCCATGCGCATGTCTACTATATCACCCCCGACAATAGAGGTCCTCCGGGATGCCCACATCTGAATATACTCCCGGTGGAACACAGTCCAATCCTGCGATGCCCGTCCGCGTCGATCTATACCATGTAGGCGCCGTGATGTGTCGACCGGATCTGGGACTGTCTGTCGGAATCCGAACTGTCGAACGACCCTATCGGGTACGTGCCACTCAACAGTGTCTATACAGATCAATGGCGTGCGAGCTCTCCATAACTCGCGTCCAACCTGGTACGCATCAGGCAGCACGTAACCAGGCGGCTCCACTAAGTATGGCCGCCACTCAAAATGGGCCTCATCCAACAGGTCCAGCTGATCTCTGTGTACCCGACGCACGTGAGTGCTAATGGTACGTAGCTCCAACGGAACCGTCCACCTAAACAAATAAACGAAAATAAAATTTGATTAGGTACTCTACAAATCATATATTTTAACATAATTGAATGGAACACGCACTAATACCTGCACCCACGCGGCCCAATGGGAAGATCCGGATGAGCCTGGAGCGGCTGAAAACCAATGGGAGCAATGCTGGACAAGCCCGGCCTAATCGACGGTATACGCTCCCATGCCCACATCTACAACAACAAGATGCATCATAATTAATATGTTCTCAATTTTTTTTGTTATTATTATTTATTTATATAAATGGGGTCTACTTAATGAGTTATTAAACCATACCTGCAATAACGTAACTGGACCGGCAATGTCGCACACATGCATACGGGATGACCGACACAAGCATCGGTACAACCACGCCAATATGGCTGATCCCCAGCTCATGCGGCCACATGCGTCCAAATCACGTAGCAATGGAAGGTACATCAACTTACCCTTGTTATCCGATGTATCGGATAACAAGAGACCTCCAAGCAGCCACAATATGGCAGCACGAGCATACTGCTCAAGTGTCTGGACTGGCAAGACTCCTGCCGGCATAGCCTCCAAATGCTCGGCTATCCAGGTGAGATATATCCTGCCGTGGTCTAACCTCTCAGGGGGTGGTGCTGCACCCAGAAGCTCCAAACAGAGAGCCTGCCAGTCCGCGATGCTACGTGACTCAACCCTGCACGTGACTGGCTCTCCGTCAACAGGCAGACCCCACAACACAGCGACGTCCTCAAGTGTGACGGTCGCCTCACCTACCGGTAGATGAAAGGTGTGGGTCTCCTGACGCCACCTCTCAAGTAATGCACTGATGAGGGCGTGATCGCACTGGATCCAGCCGACGCGAAAAACTCCATAGAATCCAGCACGCATCAAATAAGGCATCAACCGTGAATCGCCGCCCCACACCCATAGCCTGTAATCAGATCTGCGTACTGTAACAAACTCATCGTAATCCTGCAATAGCATAAATTTTGTTAGATTTGTGAACTTAATATATTGGTACATTTTGTTAGATTTGTGAACTTAATATATTGGTACAAAATAACATATATATATATATATAGATATAGTTTTTACATACCCTGGGATGCTCCCATATATCGTGCGATATGTGGGTCGACTGTAAAGTCAGGACAGATGGGTCTATAGGACCACGCCGCGGCCGCGTCATCTAAACTGCATTAATTATACATTTACAAATTAACCCTTTATAAAACTTACCAGTTTGAAATTTAAATAACACATCAAAATTTCAAAAGGAAAGAAAAATTAATAACATCATTGCAATATTAAATTTTTTTTTTTTATTTTCTTCTTCTTTGTAAAATTAATAACATCATTGCAATATTAATTTTTTTTTAATTTTCTTCTTCTTTGTAAAATTAATAACATCATTGCAATATTAATTTTTTTATTTTTTTTTTTAATTTTCTTCTTCATTTTAAACTAGAATGATTCCAAATTCTAATGATCTTTTAAAGTGTTAATTTATTTTTATTTTATTTAATTTTTTTCGCTTGGGGCTATAACTAGTTAATAAACCAAACAAACCAAACAGAGCTCAATTAACTGAAGGTAACCCTAACTAAAGTAACAATCAATCATAATAAATTCATATGAAAAAAATAAAATATACAAGCGGCAAATTGAATTAATTAACAAACTAATAAATTATTAACAACGGGTTGCATAAAAGGGTAATGTCAATGTAATTAATTTATACTTATACATATACATATACATCTATATGTATATACATATCAAAATATACATATATATATATATATATATACATACCTCGTCGGAAAGAGAGATATCGTCGGAAGTAAGAGAGATATATATCGTCGGAGAGAGAGTTCTCGCCCGGAGAGAGAGATATCGTCTGAGAGAGAGAGAGAGAGCTCTGAATCGTCTGAGAGAGAGAGAGAGAGATATCGTCTGAGAGAGAGAGAGATGAAGAGCTCTGAACCAAAAAAACGAGAATGGAAGGAATGAACCGACTTAAAAGTCGTCTTTATTACTCACGACTTTAACTAAAGTCGTATTTGTTAAAAACGACTCTAGCTTAAAGTCGTTTATGCTAAAACCGATTTTAAGTAAAGTCGTGATTACAAAATACGACTTATGAATCGTCTTTGGTAATACCGACTGATTTCACATCACTCGTCAGAAATGTCCAATCACTTTTACAGAGACTACTAAAGTCGGTATTAGTAAAACCGAGTTTTAGTTAAAGTCGTTTTTGGTAATGACGACTGTATATAATCGTTTTTACTAAAACCGACTTTTTATAAGTCGTTATTTGTAAAGACGACTTATAGCCATTTTTCTTTTTTCCAGAAAATACTATTTTCTCGTAGAAAATAAAAAAAGGATTTACTTAAAATCGGTATTACTAAAACCGATTTTAAATATAAACTCGTTTTTACTAAAAACGACTCTATAAAGTCGTTATCCGTAAAAACGATTTACTCTGTTTATGTAATAATTAAGTATTAAATTAACAATTTTTTTGGAAACAACTCCCCATACAGTTCATCTTCATCGTCTTCAGGTTCCCATGTGTTAACTTACTACGAACCGAAGATCTAATACAACTATACAAGGGTGAGAGACCAATAAGAGCAAATGGGCTCTTCGTCCTCAATTAGAGCTTTAGGGATATTTCTTTGCAGATTCTCAAATGGGGTTTCCCTCAAATGCACCAACTCATCTCTCCAAAGTAACTCTCTCTCTCTCTCTCTCTCTCTCTCTCTCTCCATATATATATATTAATATGTACACACACATGTATATGAATTTCAATTTTCTTCTTCATTGTCAGTTAAAAAAGAAGAAGAATAATTTGAAATTTAATCACAGAGCTTATGATTCAGGAACTGGATTGCTAAGTAGGAACCTTTCATCATCGTCATCAATATCATCTTACACTTCGTGGGTGTCATCATCTGAACTCCAGTCTATCAATCCAGTCAGAAAAATATGGACTTTCTCTCCTGTCTGTATGGGCAGACGTTCCAGCAAGATTGCAGGAAGAAAGGTACCCTGTTCCCACATGGGTGCATATACATACATGTATATGTATATGTATATGTATATATCAATGTTATAGCAGTAGGAGATGTAAAGATGTGCTTTTTTTGGGGGAAAAGAAAAATGGGTTTTTCCAAGTTGGTTCTCGGGGTGTAATTGAAATGATTGTTGGAGCTAATATTTGTTATTGGTAATTTGGTATTCTGTTCATTATAACATTAGTTTGATCATGAATGAGTTGTATACTGTTGACATTTGTGTGTGAATGTTATCTATTGGTACTTGGATTCCGGTCTCCACATGTTTGTTGAAATACCTGTTAGAAACTGTGAGCTTTGTTCATGATGGAAGAGTGCTGATTTGTTTCCTCAAGATTAAGCTATATTTTTACACACGCGCACTCTCTCTCTCTCACACACACACACACACAAATGAAGTGCAGATTCTTCTAAAGGAACGAAGAATCTGCACCCGCATCTACATTGGTGTGATTTCTTCTCGGCTGCGGTGTGGTGTTCTTTCCAACTATTTTTTTTTTCAAAAGATGGGAATAAATTTTTAAAAGCTTTAGGGTAATTTAAGAATGTTGGGAGTTGGATTACACATCAAAAGCTTAGTGTTGCTTATTTTTGCTGTTGTTTGTCTTAATTACATAACAAAAAAAAAATTAAGACAATGTAGTTGTAGAATAGTTCATAAAATTATGGAAAAGTTATTTTTAATAATTTATAAAAATATCCTTGCTTCCGGTTTTGGAAAATCGACAAATCCCTTGCACCTGCTCCAGCATCCCCGCACCTGTGCTTCCTTTCCTAGTATATACATAAGTTTTGGCTATCAATCTATATGTTCTGTGGGGGTCCTCATTATTATTGGTTACCATTAGTTATTTTTAAATTATTACCGTATAAACCAATGAAACCATGAGGTATGACTGATTCACATTGTCAAATGCTGCGATTTATCTCAAAAGTTCATTGGCACATAGATCAACAAGGGGAATTCCACATGAGAAAGAAGTTGATATTAAGTAGTTAAAAATTTAACATAATATCCTGTATTATCTCATGCTTTTCATGTTCTTTAACAAGTAAGACATAGATGATGATAATGACAACATTTGAAGTTAAGGCACTGTTTAATGTGCAAATTTAGACAGGGAAAAGGAAAATGGCATAGAAATATTTTTCCCTAGTGTTTTCCACTTTTTCTCTGTGCTTAGACCCTGCTTAGAATCACTTCGCAAATTTATGTTTGGGAACCGAATATACTTCTGGGATAGAAAATACACTTCTCGGCCCGTTAGGATAAATTCCAAGAAGCACTTTTCAGCCCCCAAATGAACGGTTTGGTTGAAGTACGTCCAGAGGGACTTCAGTCTAAAGTCCAAACCTGGTAGAGGAAGCAGATTTAGGTTTTTAGTGAATTTTTCTTAGTTATGATGATGCTGTTGTGATTAGGGCTTTTGCTTCTACCTAAATGCAAAAGTCGAAGCCAATCCAAACGGGCCGTTAGTAACAATAGAAATTGCAAATATTTGAATCTGATAGGAACTCAATAAAAGAGGAAGGGAGTTGGCTCGCAACATTCAAACTTTCACATAAAATGAGCACATAAAGTGTGCACATAAAGATCTAGGCCATTCATTTTGGTGGGTCCCATGTGTGCAGGGATGAACCCCACCAAAATAAATGGCCCAGATCTTTATGTGCACACTTTATGTGCACATTTTACGTGCACATAGCATTACCCCCCCTATTTTTGTTTTCCTGCCTATTTTTCACTCAGTTATCTTTATTGACCAAACAATGAAAAGTGTTGTCCTCTGTGTTCTTTTGCTTTCCCTCCCTAAATCCATGGACCAGAAGGAGCTTCATGGGGCGTGGAGAGATGACTGACTGCAAGGAAAGTTAGCATTCTTCTCCAGTGAAAAGGATGGACTCGTAGACGATAGAACATACAACTTTGACATTGGGCTGGGTGGAGATGACTGTATAATTCATTTTCATGCGGCCAAAATGATTTTAATGGATTCTTTCCTAGGTATTAAGATATCGAGCAGATAAAAATTTGCTGTTGTCTTATATATCTTGTTTATGTGAATATTGGGAAATGCAGGGAGCTCAAGATGCAAAGAAGGCAAAGCTGTATGCGAAAATTGGGAAGGAAGTCGTATCTGCGTAAGTTAGTTGCTTTTAATCTTTCTCATGCTTGATAGATCCGAAGCATAGAGTATTGCTTCTGCCTGCAGCTTAAGGCTCCGTTTGGTTCGTGGATGTAGAGATTTCCTCAGTGTTTTCATTTCCTTTCCCCCACTAAATCAATGAACCAAACAGCGCCTAGAGCACTATAGAGTATGCAATTTTAATTATTATTCTTCTGTTGTCATTGATTTTAATTGGTAAATTTGGTTTCATGTTAGCATGAACTCTATTACTGGTGGGGCCTTTAACTTCATTCTAATTGGTTACTGATATTATAAATTTCGCTCTTCAATCATTTCAGTGTCAAGAGAGGTGGTCCAAATCTAGTATCAAATACAGCTTTGGCTGCTATATTTGATAAAGCTAAGGAGCTTGATGTACCTAAGGAAATTTTAGAGCGCAATATTAAGAGAGCTTCTGAGAAAGGACAAGAAGCTTATATTGAGAAATTTTATGAGGTAGTGCGAGTCACATCTACAATTTTGTTTGCGATTCTGGGATTGTTGATACAATTGGTCGATTCACAAGTCGATTTGAGTTTGATACAAGCTGACACTATTCATGATTAGTTGGGATTCACGATTTATAACTCAAAACTTTGAAGTTTTAGGGGAAAACTTTCAACGTTTTTAGCCTTCGTATTGCAGAAAGCTTGTGTTGAATTGTTATTTTGTTCATTGACAGCACTGTACATATGTTTTTACATGTATACAGTGCAGACAAAATATCGTTACTTGTTTTTCTAAAAAAAGTGAACCTTACATTCTTGATGTGAAGACAATACATACACTCAGATTGTTTTTCTTCACAACAATTCTCTCTGTATTTTTTGTGAAGATGGTACATTCATTATTGTCAACTCAGGAATTGATATGGGAATCGGTTTGCCAAAATTAAGAATCGTGAATCGTAAGGTTAACATTTTTTAGAAAAATAATATTACTCATATTCATATGTATTGCATAGATGTAAAAACACGTCCAGTGGTCAAAATGAGCAAGATGGTCTGAAACCTTGGCACAAATCTAAGCTATGATCCTCTCATAGAGATCAAGTGAAAAAGAAAGTCAAAGAGCAAATAGATGATTTTTGTATTTTATCAGTTTGGGGAATGGAAGCTAACCTTCCTTTTTTTCTTTTTAACACAAGTTTCATGCAATATCAAGGCCGAATTTTTTTAAAAGTTTTCCACTTAAAACTCAAGATTTCGGAGTACAATGATGAATCATATTGAACAGTGAATCATTCGGGTTGTATGAAACTCAAATCAACTCGCGAATTAACCGATTCCAACAACCGTGGGTGCATTTCTAAAACTACTTCAGATGATAAACATATCGTTCAAGTTATATGCAGGTGTACGGTTTTGGTGGAGTTGGAATAATAGTTGAAGTTTTAACAGACAAAATTAACAGATCGGTGGCGGCAGTTAGAGAGGTGGTGAAGGACTGTGGTGGAAAGATGGCAGATCCGGGATCCATTATGTTCAAGTTCACACGGGCACGAGTCGTGAATATAAAAGTCATAGATGCTGATAGAGACCAGCTCCTGGGAATAGCTTTAGATGCCGGTGCTGATGATGTCATCGAGCCACCAATATATGAAGATGACACTGAAGAAGATAGGTCTGAAAGGTACTAGCCAATTTTTCTCTTTTCTTTTCTTTTTATTTATTATTTATTTATTTATTTTATTTATCATTCAGTTCACTTAGTCTCGTTGCGTGCACTATTGGTGTTTTTCTGCTGGTTTGTGGGGTGAATCGCACTTTAGCTTTTGGCTTGTACTGTGTCATTTCCTAGGATACATGGTAACCATTCTTGTCAAATTCATGAATCGAATCGTGAACTCGTTTTCCAAAAGTAGGAATCACATATTTTATCAAAGAGTTTTAGAAGAAATAATAAACATATGCATATACCGTATACGTACGAATACACGTGTATCCTGCTTAGAAATAAACAAAGTAACAATTTAACAAGTTTCATGCACTATCAAGAATGAAAATGCTGAAAATTCTGCACTTAAAACTTCAAAGTTGTATTTGAATTGTGAATCATATCAAGTTGTATGATACTCGAATCAACCTTTATGAATCAAATCATGAATCGACTGATTCTGACAACTATGATTGTGACAAGTTGTCTAGTAGGGAAAAAGAAAGGAAGCTCTGGGGATGAGGAAAGTGGGCCTTTGTTTGGTAAGAGAAAAATTTAAGGGAAAGGAAGGGAAGGGAAGGCCCTTTTCTCTAAGCCCACCATGTTCTTTTCTTCTAGAAGTGGGAGGAAAGGAAGGGAGCAATTATGTAATATCTTTCGCTTTACTCCCAAACACACCATTTCGTACTTTCTTTCAAAAGAAGTCCCTTTCTTTTCCGTGCTTTTCTGCTTCCCTTCCTTCCTCCTTTTGTTCCTAATTTCTACTAAGCCGAAAACAGAAATATGGGCTGCTGCTTTTTCCTAGGATTAGGAATACCTGTTCACCTTCTACTTTTTCCCTTGTACCTAGGGGGGCATACGAGCCAAATCGCTGAAGAAGCCCTTGCGAACATGTTTGATAAGGGCTAGGCACCTATTTGTTTATTCAATAACTTGTTCGATATGTTGTGATTTACAATAGAAACGACTTATGCTCCACTGGGTAAAGAATGACATTTTTTTCTTAGTACATGTATCAGCATCAATATATTTTATCTATATAGACGGAGGAAGAAACTTTATAGAGTGAAGGTTATTTGCTGTAGAAGTTTAGGAGCATGAGGTTTCATCAACCTCCGACTTATGTGCAAAACACCATCTCCGTAGTTGTCATTCCAAACACACCTTTATCTTTCATCAGTTTTGACTTTTCTCATGGCAGTCTATGCTTTCCTGGCATCAAAAAGTTTTAAGACTTGTTTGTTCGCATGTGTATGTTTAAATTTTTTTTTTATGGGCCAGGTATTATAAAGTTGTGAGTTCAGCAGAGAACTATACTGTAATTCTATCAAAACTACGTGAGGAAGGGATAACTTTTGAACCTGATAATGGATTTGAGCTACTTCCGATGACTCCTATTGAGGTACTTAAACTAATGCTAACTGCCGAATGATTTTATCTCAAGTTAATTTCTCTAGAATCTTGAAATTTATTACTATAATTGTCTAATGTCAGAGTTAATTTGGACTAATACACACATTTAATTTTTCATCCATTGCAGTGTTGATATTCAAAATTACGCCCAAATAGCATCATGACACTTAGTACATGCTAAAGAGGACCATTGTGTGTCCCATATGCTACCCAAATGTCTTTTGTGCCTTGTTGCCCTTTAGTTTCCTAATTCTTGGGTCACTGGTTCTAGAGAAGTATTAGAGCCCGTGTGGATCAACTTAATTGGGACCGACAATCACTTATTTGGGATTATTGAGAGATTTGAGTCTGTTTGACAAAATTGGCATCTACTTAATTCTCCGGCTCTTAGAAATGCATGGAACTCGGATTAACTTAATTCTTGGGCTTAAGACATGCATGGAATGGGAGTCTGTATGTGTAGTTCAAGATTGTCTCGTGAAAATGGTTGTAGGTAGATGGGTAGATCCATTTATTAGAGGCTATACACTCCCCTGTCCTCTTGTCGTTTCATTATCACTTATCAAGACGAATCAAACTTTCCATGTGTTTTTCTCTTTTACTTAATCATGGTGGTGTAAAACTAGCCTTCTAGTTTGCAGCAAGTGATAGTAAAGCAAAGCCAATTCCTAGAGCAAAAAATTCATAATTATGGACACTTTATCAGCTCTACTTCACACTCCTTGAAAATTGGCCAAAGCAACTTGAAAGATCTTCTATGGCATTTGAAGAGAAGTTTAGTTTTATCTAAAAATCAAATTAAGGGTTTCTAGAAATCCCTAATTAAAGAGAGACATTAGAAGGTCGCTATAAAGTTTCATTTACTAGTTTCATCATAATTATGGATGTGCATAAAAATATGTTATCAATCACACAAAAAATTGCGTCTCTGCCTTACTTAAAAAAAATTACAGTAACTATGTGTAGGTGTCATGTAGTGTCAATGTCGATGCTGCATTGATAATACTTGGTAGAAAAAAGTTGAAAGCGAAATGCTTATTGAGGCTTCAAGAGTCGGTAACCAAATTATGAAGCATAAGACGATAATTGTCTTCTTTCTTTTATTGGTTTTTGGGTAGGTGAAAATTTATCTTTTTTCTTGATTTTTGTTTTAATTTCTTTTGGAAGAAGAGTGGAACTGAGAGGTATCGTTGTCAGAATTGGTTGATTCACAAATCAATTCGTACGAGTCGATTCGAGTTTCATTTAGCTGGATAGGATTCACGACTCAATACGATTCACAATTCATAGTATGAACTTGGAAGTTCAAAATTTCTATTGAACTTTCAACATTTGATCCGTAACATTGCATAAAAGGTGTTTCAAACTTTATTTTGTTCATTTTAAGCACTATATTGGTGGTGGTTATAGTATCTATCTTAGTTTTGTGCTTGTACAAAGAGAGAGAGAGAGAGAGAGAGAGAGAGAGAGAGAGAGAGAGAGAGAAACTAGCATGAGTGTCTCTCTTTCTCTCTCTCTCTCTCTCTCTCTCTATATATATATATATATAAGCCCAAAATTAAGATAGATACTATAATCTCTCTCTCTTTCTCTCTTACTTACCCGTTATTTCAGCAATTTAGTCATGGTTGCTACCAACCTAATTTCCGAACCTATTTGTTAGACACCCAAAAACAAAACAAGAATCTGAAAAATTAAAGGCAGTGTAGATTAAAACCACCAGTGTTTGCACTTACTACTTAGCCTGCGACACACCCAATTCGCTAACGTGTTTGTTGTTTTAATTATCGTCTTTAAATTTCCTAGATACTTTTGCAATGACCAGTGCGGTAATTTAGGCTTTGTCTGGTTCATGGATTTAATGAGGGCAAAGAAGGGAAAACACGAAAGAAAATGTATTTCTTTGTTTGGTTATTAAGGAAAATAGGAGTAAAAGAAAATATAAGTGAAATAAATTAAAAATATTAATATTTGTGGGTCTTTAGCATGGAGGAAAATACAAGGAAATTAGTTTTCTTTATTCCTTTTCTTTTCTTTTAATGAATCCACAAACCAAACAAACCCTTAGTTAGCATTCAAGGATCTCGGACAATGTCTAGCATTTTCAACTTTTCAAGCGTTTTTATGATTTTATAATGTGTTGGATCTCAGGTGGATGATGAGGCTATGGACTTGAACAAGGAACTTATGTCCAAATTACTCGAACTAGACGACGTGGATGCTGTATATGCAGATCAAAAGTGACTAAACTCGGAAATTCTCAATACTGTCAGCAGCCGAATCATCGAGGTTTTTTTACTTACTCATAGTTTTGGTTCATCGGTTAGGTAAAAGGCTAGATTTTTGTTTTTACCCAATGCAGAGGTTGCTCATTCTTGCTCAGGAGAGCATATTTGTAATACTAGGTGAGGGTCTTGTTGCTCATGGATCATCTCTTTGAGGAGAATATTTAGTTATAAGTTTGATTAATTAATTTTGAAAGAAGAGCAAATAAATGTAGTTTGTTCCCAATTTTCAATTGGACAATGTTAGGGGTATATCTATTTTTTACAACTCATTTACAATCATCTCTATCTCTCTCCTAAGTGGCACTGTGGGGTCTGGTTAAATTTCAATGGGCTCTAGTGCCACATAGGAGATGAGATGGTTATAAATGAGTTGTAAAATATAGTTGTACCCCTAACATTACTCTTTTCAATTTGTTTTGGGAGGGTAAAATTGTCACAACAACTTCATCAAATATGTCCTTTTTAGATGCTAGTGGTCGGTCAAAAAAATTATTGAGTGAGATCATCAGACTATGTCATGGGGTTGATGTGATTTGATGCCCCGATAATATGGGACCATATCCCCTATTTTTTGGCAGAGATATAACAAGTATTTGGTGACTTTAAGCACCATGACTTGTCATCACTACTTGTCATGTGCCTTCTAGCTTTGGAGGTGACAAGGCTTTATGTGAATGGGGTGTCACACCATGTCAGGAGAAATTATTCAGTGGAACCATCACATCACAACATCCTCTAATGTGGGGTGATGTTTCAATCATATCCATCCATGTATGGAATGGATATCCACTTTGCCATGAAATAAAAACTACCAGCATTATGAACTTCTCCCACGGCTGTGATTGGTGATTTTAACACGGGAACATGTGTGATTGGTGCATTACACTACATCAGCATCAGCATTATGATACGAGGCGATAGTCATCGTGAATTACTTTTCCCACATCAGTGTGCGATGGTGTGACGGTCTCACTGAATAACTTCTCCCGATCAGGAGCCGTTCTGTGGAGGGGTGACAATCTCTGTGTTTGCATGTATGTGTGTGGCGTATTGCATTAAGTGCACTGTCGATGGAGATCTTTCATTACAATCCTCTATAGTGATCTTTCGATCTAGTTTTTTTTTTTACTAGATGGCAAAGCACCCACAGGTGCCAAGCACACACGGGGGGCCACAGACCCACAACCCCACAAGCCCCAAAGGGCAACTCCCCAAAGAGAGTGACTCCCAAAGGAGTCGAACCCTGGCCTCCCCCTTGGGAGAAGTCAGTCATGCCAAGTGAGACACAAGGTCTCTTACAATGAATAACACTATTCTTCCCAAATATGAATTTCAAATTTGGTCCACATGCTATGACAATGGTCAATAGTGCCACATATCACTACATATTATGATCAACAATATACAACTAGTTTTAATAATCAAATGTAGGATTCAAAGTTGAGATGCATAACATCAATCATTAGCAATATCCATGGGATAATTCTTGGGGTACAAAAAAATCTTACAAAAACAAGATATATAAACTTTATGTATCTATCTCTCTCCTCTGTGGACCTCACAGATACTATAGCCCTCATAGTGTACCAGGAGAGAGATAGACACATTGTGATTTATATATCTTATTTTTGTGAGTTTTTTATGTACCCTAAGAATTATCCGTAAGTATTCCTTGTGATTCATAATTTTGGGCAATCTTTACAAGTTTTTATCTTTTTGTAGGATTACATATGATGGAGACTTTGATAAGGATCTAAGCTATAACTCGAGCTGGGCTGGGCTTTAGTTCTATTCAGGCTTGTCCTGGGTTTGGCTTAGTTGGCCCCTGTGTGGTTTTTTAAAAGTAATTTATAAAATTTATTATTTAAGTTGTTTGATAATTTTGTACAAATGATATATTACTCTTCAAAAAAAGCATTATGAAATCAAAAAGTAACATTGAGCTTTTAAAGTTCCATTCTAGAGCTTTTAAAAGCTCCTCCCAAAAAAGCCTTAAGTTCAATTTTTGAAACTCATAAACTAGTTATCATATGAATTAATATGAAATTGTATTTTAAAAAAAGAGAAGCACCAAAATAGGACCAAACTAGAGTATGTCTGGACTCTAGAGCCCTACCTCTAACAAATCTAGACAAGGGAGAATATATGGACTCGGGCTCTAGTTTGGTTGTTGCTTGATGACTATATCCAAGCAACATGCAGTATTGTTTGTTTGGACTCTATATTGGGGTGAAAGAAAACAGATCGATTCGGTTTGGTTCAGTTCGATCGGTTTTCACAAATTTCATTTAGTGTAAAAACGAACCGAACCAAATTGAAACTGATCGATTTGACTAAAAATTGGACCGAATCGAACCGTTTTCACTCCTAACTCACTCACTCTCTCTCTCTCTCTAGATATATATACACATCTATCTGATATTGGGCAAAGATGTGGGTCCCAAAAAAAAATTGATCCAAGGGCCAAGACTTCTCCATTTACTCAACTTTGAATCTTGACCCTTATGCACACCATATCTACTTTCTGCCCTTGGATCAACTTAATCCAACGATTATAGCATACATGCATTACCCTCACCCATGATATAAATACTCACCCATACATCTCTCCCTCTATCACACACAGTTATACATCACTCACGCATAATTACAAACAAAAATTTTCCAAAAAACATAATGATGATGCCTAAAACTGGTAAGAGAGGTTTAGAGAGAGAAAGAGACGAGAACAATTTGTATGTGGTTCGGTCCCATTAACGAGGTGACCTATGTCCACGGTTGCGTCTGTGCGCTCTTACTAGCAGATCCCCGGCGGGCCTGGTGAGCCAACAAAGATGGGCGACACTACCAGTAATACCGGCCGGGTATATACGTATGGATGGTGAGTTCTCTGTTGAATGCTTGCTAGCTTAAAGAATTATTTTCAGATCGGAATCGGATCCCTGTAAACAGGGTAGGTGGGTTCTTTTATAGATGCAAGAGTCCACCCTTACATGGTAAGTTAATAGGATTAGGAAGCCTAACCTAATCACAATAGATTTGCATGATTTTAGGAGAGTTTCCTAAGTGGTTTAGGAAACTATCATATTCCCTTTCGCAGACTTATAGTTGATTTAGGAAACTGTTGGATAGGTCGGGAACGCGGGACGCCGCGATCTTCATGCCCGGCCTGCTGGTACGAACCGCACGGTCTGGGTGAACGCCTCGGGAATGCTTGGCCCCACGGAGAGCGCCCTTACCGGAATGACCGGCACCTCTTGGTGACGTGGCACTTTCTTCATGGCTAGATTATTTTAGACATATCAGCTGCCCCCCATTTTCGGAACTGACTGGATGCATCATCGGGTGAGGATTCGAAAATTAGTAGCTTCTGGGAAACCGTCCGGATGTGGTCTGGGAGCGCTGCTCGGGATGGGGCCCATACTCCAGATCCCCCGGTGAGGTAACCGACCGGTACAGGTAGGAGCTCGGGTGTGGGTATTGCCACGTGTCAGGGAGTAATTGGCCTGGTCAGGATCCAGCGGAGTTGGTTCGGACGTAACTGAACAGTTGCGTGGTAACTGGACCTTAACGTCGCGCATTTAATGCGCGCGTATTTCGAGGCGACCCTTCACGTGCCCGAGGTGACAGTTGTCTGACGATTCTTGGCGGGAAAAATCCTGAGCCGTTGGATCTGATTGATCTAGACCATTCGCTACTTCTATAGAAGGAATACTTGGCTCATTTCTTCAGTTCCTGCTGCCAACTGAGATATTTTACTGAGCGGTTTGAGAGCAACCAAGATTCCCGAGCAAGGTTCCCGAGTCCTTTTCTGCACTGAATTTTGTAAGTCTTTCCTTTCTATCTTCAGTTCTTCATTCTCTTCTTCTTTCCTGAACAAAGTTGGAGGGAGTGAACCCACTTGGGTTAGAGAGAGCCTGGGATTTCTTCTTTTTCGGTTTTGTCACTTCTTTCAGTCTGGGGGTACACTAGAGCAGATTGACCGAACGGGGGTTCCCGAGAGAGTCTTGACGGGGGTTTCCGAGAGAGTCTTGAGAGTCTTTCTTCTCGAGTGTTGTACGACCAGCCCTTTAGGTTGTTAGATCTACCTCCCCTGTACATCAGACTAGGAATTCTTGACCCGTTCTTAGGTCGTCTACCCTTTAGATCCTCTACAGATGCAGTCATGTGCCATTCAGATTTCAACTCGTCGTCCCGGTCGGAAGACGAGCAGTTGCGGTCTGGGTCTATGAGCACGAGCCTAGATCCCCCCTCATCGGCCCCCTCTGACCAGCATAGTGAGGGTAGAATACCTGCCCGGGCGTCTCATGAGGAGGCGCACCGGGATTCTCCCGTAGCCTCGACATCTTGGGGGGTCAGGCGATGAAGGGTCTGTGCCGAACAGTCCCGGAGTCATCTTCGCGTGTGAGTCCATTGTTAGTACCCTGCGCGGTCCTGACTTGGATCGAATCAGGGACAGGTATGAGCTTCCCGGTCCCTTTTCTCTTGCCGTGCACGATGGCGGAGCTCACTTCCACGAGTCGGGCTTCGTCACCTTGTACGAGGATGCTTTCATGGCGGGCCTTCGTCTGCCTATCCACCCAGTCGCCCGGGACGCGCTCATCTACCTCGCGATCTCTCCTGGGCAGCTCGCGTCGAACGACTGGCGATACCTGATGGGGTGCATATCCTTGTGGCCCCAACTCCTCGGGTATGAGCTCACATTGCAGGAGTTCTTCTGGACCCACCGGCCTTTCCAGGTTCACGGGGAGGCCGGTTTCTTCTTGCTCGGGCCAGGCAGGGACGGAAGATAATTGTTAACTACCCGAGCAACAACAAGGTATGGAAGAAGAAATTCTTCCAAGTGTCCACCCTGGGTCTGTGTAAGAAGGCGCCGGGTATTCAGCTGAGGACTTCCTGGGTGGGGAAGCTGGGGAGTAAGCCCAAGCACTCTTTCTTTCTTGCTTAGTCTCTCTGTCTTGCCTTGACTAACCCATTTGTGTGTTTGCCTTGCAGTGGGAGCAATTGACTCGCCCAGCCTTCCGGACAAGCTGCAAGCGAGGATCCTGTCTCTGGTGGAGGATCCGATTGATATTAATAAGGTGCTGACCCGGTCGGGGAGCCCGAATATCTCTTATAAGTCCCGGCACTTCACAGCTCCTGTTCTCCCGACGATCATCCCTGGTAAATACTATTTCTTGACCGTCCGGTTATGTTAGTACTTTGCTGAATTCTAACATGCTTCGGGTTTTTGCAGAAATGGCTCCCAAGAACGCGGCAGCATTGAAGGAGAAGGAGGCGGCGTTGATGGCTCGGGCTGGCCAGAAGAGGAGGAAGCCGGATCCTGCCGAGGGCCAGCCACTGAAGAGGATTTCCTGGGGGATATCCATCCGGGCTGAGAAGGAAGCTGCTGCTACCTCCTCGCCCGCTGTTACAATTGCTGCACCACCACCACCTCCTGGCGTAACCATCGCTGCGCCTCCACCACTTCCCCCAGTAGCCAAACCGTCCAGGGTCTCCTTCCCGACCATGGAGGAAGCTCGCGCGGGCCCCTCTTCAAGGCCGGAGGTCGAGACGGCGGATAAAGTCCGTGGAAGGGTACAGCCTGGGCTGTTGCAGAGTCAAATCGACAAGTGTACCCTGCTCAGCCCGAGGCCATCATCGGTTGGCTGTACAGCATCAGCCACATGGTAAGTCTCTTTGCAGTGTGAACCTTAGCTTTTCCTCCATGCATATACTGACATCGTCTTGTCCTTGCAGATTGGCTGTATTGCTGCTGGGGCTGAGACCACCCTTCCCGGCATTGCTGAGAGGTTGGCCGCTGCAGAGGCCAACCTCTCCGTGGAGAGGGCTGCCCGGGAGTCCGCGGAATTTGCCCTTACCGTGGAGGAAGAAAAATCCCGGGCAACTGCCCTGGAGCTCGGGGAGGTCCGTGATACTCTGTCAACCGAGCGGGCCGCCCGGAAGGTTGCGAAAGCTAAGGCTGCAGCAGCGGAAGCCGGGAGGATCGCCGCCGAGCAAATTGCAGAGACTAGAGCTGCAGCCGCGGAGGCCGGGAGGACCTCTGCCGAGAAGGACCTGGCAGCCATGACGGCCACGCTCTCGGAGCTTACTGCTGCTCGGGAAGCTGAAGCCAAGGAGGCTGAGGAGGAATTTGAGGCTGGGTTCCTCACGGGCTACGCTGACCTGACGAGACGGGCTGCTGCTGACCACCCTGACTGGGACTTGTCCGATTATTCCTGGGTGGAGTCCAGTTATTGGAAGGAAGGTCAGGCTGACTCTGAGGTCGCTGCTGAAGCTGCACCAGCCGGGGGCCCTTCTGTTGATGAGCAGGATGCAGAGGAGGGAGAATTGGAGGTGGTAGACTAGGTTTTTTTTTTTTTTTTTTGGAGAGGCTACTACAACTGCCCCCCAGGCTTTGTACAGTTTTAGTTTAATTAATGAAAAGGCCCTCGAGGTCAAACTTTCCATTAATTGTCTTTCTTTCATTCTTCTTTTTTTTTTTTTGTACTGTGCTTGTTTTAATTACTAGTATTCGCTCGATTTTTGGCCAACCTAACACCTGCCTTAGCAAATGTTTTAGGACCGTAACCAGTAGAACACCTAGTCTTTCTGACCTGTTTAGAAGATACGCCCGGTGTATTATAGGAATATCCTGTATTACCGTCCGAGATGTCCCGGTGTATCATAGGTGATCCTGTTTTACCATCCGGGATAGTATCTCTGGTCACTGTAAGTACTTGGGAATATCGTCCAAGTTCTTTTAGTGACCGGTGTGATTTTCTGTTTTGGCCTAATATTCCTCTGTCCCCCAAACATTTTGCTAAGGCGGGATTGCTGGAGTTAGTAGCCGTAAGAAACTGACCTGGAACATGGGTGGTTGCAGGGTCCTTTGGAGCTTGCCATCGCCGGCCACCTAGGGGGTTGACCCCGTCGTCGGCTGGACCTAGGCAAAGTCTTGTGTAATTTCCTGTTTAGGTCTAGTATCCCTTTGCCACCCGAGCGTCCTGTGAAGGCGGGGGCGTGTTGAGGAGCGACCATAGGAAACCGACCTGGAACATGGGTGGTTGCAGGGTCATTTTGTGCCTGGGTTCGGAGCCCGAGGTCTTTTAGGTGCCTGGGTTCGGAGCCCGAGGTCTTTTTATGTCTCGATTGTTAGCCAAGGTCTTTAGTGCCCCGGAGTTAGGTCCGAGGACATTTCTGCATTGCACGGTGTACTGACAGGAGTAATTTTGCAAAATAAACTTTCCAATTTTATTAAAAACAAAAATTTATTGCTATTGCTCAATCAGAGCTACAAAAGGAAATCTCTCTATTAGTTTAAATTCCCGTGGCCCAATGCTATTGATAATACTTGCGGAGGTGTTGCACGTTCCAAGGATGAGAGAGATCATGCCCGTCCATACTTTGTAGCCAGTAAGTTCCCGGTCGGTTGATCCGGGTTACTTTGTATGGGCCTTCCCAGTTTGCCCCCAATTTTCTATGGCTCGGGATTCGGGTAGACTGGTTTACTGCCTTAAGGACGAGTCCCCAACTTGAAAAATGCAGTGCTTTACCTTGCTATTGTAGTATCGAGAAACCCGTTGTTTGTAAGCTGCCACCTTTAGGTAGGCTTGGTCTCTTTTTTCCTCTACCAGATCTAGTTCTGACCGAAGGGCTTCTTCGTTATCTGGTGCATTGAAGTTAGCCACCCTATATGTAGGCAACCCGAGCTCTGTGGGGACCACTGCCTCAAATCCGTAGGTTAAAGAGAACGGGGTTTCGCCTGTTGCCCCTCGGGGTGTTGTGTGGTAGGCCCACAGGAGGGTTGGCAGTTCTTCAGTCCACAGCCCTTTGGCGCCTTCAAGCCTTGTCTTGATTGACTGCAAGATTGTCCGGTTGGTTACTTCGGCTTGACCGTTGGCTTGTGGGTGCTCGGGGGAGGAGTAATGATTTAGTATCCCGTAGCCTGAGCAGAACTGCCTGAATATAGGGGTGTCAAACTGCCTGCCGTTATCGCTGACCAGGACATGGGGAATGCCAAACCTACTATGAATATTCCTTTCCACGAAGCTCTCCATTTTTCGTTCGATTATTGTCGCCAAGGGCTCGGCCTCTGCCCATTTGGTGAAGTAGTCAACAGCGAAGACGGCGAACTTGACTTGTCCTTTTCCCATTGGCAAGGGACCGACAATGTCGATGCCCCATTGGGCGAACAGCCAGGGGCTGTGGATTGGTGTCTGGAGCTCTCCCGGTCGGTTGATCATGGGAGAGTATCGTTGACACTTGTCACATCTTCTGACGTACTCTTGGGAATCCCGGGCCATGGTTGGCCAGTAGTAACCGTACAATAGGGCCTTTCTAGAGAGTGCCCAGCCTCCAATATAGTTCCCTCAGACTCCTTCATGGATTTTAAATAGTATAGCTTGGACTTGCGCATGATGAACACAGCGGAGGTACGGGATAGTGAATCCCCTCTTGTAGAGAATGTCGTCAACAATGTGGTATCGTGACGCCCGGTATTTAACCCGACGGGATTCTTCTTTGTCATCTGGTAGCACCCCTGTTGTCAAGAATGTCACGAGCGGGTCCATCTAGCTGGGTCCCAGGGTGACCGGGTCTACCTCCATGCCTTCTGAGTTGATCACACTCGGCTCGGGTAGGTATTGTATCCGTATCCCGGGCAAGTCTGACTCAGAAGACGAGGCGAGGTGAGCCAACCGGTCAGCCCTGGTATTTTCTTCTCTCGGTATCTGCGTGATGGAGAATCCTCGGAGCTTTTTGGGAACCACTCGGACAAGGGCAAAGTAGGCTACCATATTGTCTTCCCGCGCTTCATATTTCTTGGTTAACCTGGCTGACCACGAGCTGAGAATCACTGTATCCTTGGACCTGTTGTGCTGTCATAGAAACGGCCAATTGCAGTCCGACCAGTTGAGCTTTGTATTTGGCCTCGTTGTTGGAGGCACGGAACCCAAACCTCAATGCATATTCAAGTTGGATGCCGTCGGGGGTAGTTAAGATGATTCCTGCCCCATTGCCTTGCTGATTGGATGAACCGTCCACCTGCAGTACCCAGGTAGGGATATCAGAGTGTAACCCGGGCGGTAAGGTCGGTGGCTCGGACTCTTCAACCGGGTCTTCTGGATATGTGAACTCAACCAGAAAGTCAGCCACAGTTTGTCCCTTGATGGCTGTCCGGGGTCGGTAGGTCACTTCGAACTCTTCCAACTCCAATGCCCACTTGACGAGCCTCCCGGACGTGTCTGGACGACTAAGGATTCTGCGGAGAGGTTGATCTGTGAGGACCACAATGGAATGGGCCTGAAAGTAAGGGCGGAGCCTCCGGGCCGAGGTGATAAGGGCGAATGCCAGTTTTTCGTTGCGGAAGTATCTGTTCTCTGCGCCTTGTAACACCTGGCTGGTATAGTACACTGGAAACTGGATCCTGTGCTCTTCCCGGATTAGTGCCGAGCTAACCGCTGACGGTGACACTGCCAAGTATAGAAATATTTCTTCTGTGGGCACGTGTGTTGAGAGTAGAGGAGGGGAAGCCAGGTACTTCTTGAGTTCCTGGAATGCCTCTTCACACTCTTCTGACCACTGGAACGCCTTGTGGAGGATTTTGAAGAATGGCAGGCACTGGTCGGTAGCTCAGGAGACAAATCTGTTTAATGCGGCCACCCGTCCGGCTAAGCTCTGAACCTCCTTTGTTGATTTGGGTGACCGCATGTTGATGATGGCTTTGATCTTCTCGGGGTTTGTCTCAATCCCCCGTCTGCTGACTAAGTGGCCCAGAAATTTCCTGGACGAGACGCCGAAGGTGCATTTTGTTGGGTTCAATCTCATCCTGAATTTTCTCAAAACGCTGAAGGCCCCGGCCAGATGCTCGAGGTGGTCGGGCTCATCCCGGCTCTTGACCAGCAGATCATCCACATATACCTCCATAGTCTTTACAATGAGGTCTTTGAACATGTAGTTGACCAGGCGTTGGTAGGTAGCCCGGCATTCTTGAAACCAAATGGCATAACCTTGTAGCAGCGCATGCCTTGGTCGGTGATGAACGCAATCTTCTCTTCGTCCCTTGGGTACATGCTGATCTGGTTGTATCCCAAGTATGTGTCCATGAATGAGAGGAGTGAGTGACCCGCCGTGGAGTCCACAAGGAGGTTTATCCTGGGTAGTGGGTAGCAATCCTTGGGGCAAGCTTTGTTGAGGTCGGTAAAGTCCACGAACATCCTCCACTTCCCGCTGCTTTTCTTGACAAGTACCACGTTGGCTAGCCAGTCGGGATAGTGGACTTCTCGTATGGAACAGGCTTTGAGGAGCTTCTCGACCTCTTCACTCACTACCTTCTGTCTCTCGGGGGCCATGCCCCTCCTTTTCTGCTTCACCGGCTTGCAATCTGGACTGACATTGAGCCGATAGGATATTACCCAGGGGTCAATCCCAGGCATATCCTCATGACTCCAGGCGAAAATGTCCTGATTTTGCCTTAGGAACTGCGTCAGTTTTTCCTTCAGGCCGGGATCCAGTAAGGTGCCAATGCTGACCGTACGATCAGCATACTCGGGATTTAGCACTACACTTTTTAATTCTTCCACCGGACCTACCGCGTCGCTCTGGTCTCGGGGGTCCATCTCTTGAACGTTTAATGTTTCAGTGATTGCCCCCCGGCGTAACGAGCTGACGTAGCAACTCCGGGCAGTGGTCTGATCTCCACGCAAGCATCTGGGTCCCTGAGGGGTCGGGAACTTCATTGTTAAGCTGTAGGTGGAGACGACTGCTCTGGCCTTGTTGAGGGTCGGCTTGCCAAGGATGACATTGTAGGCCGACAGGGCTTCTACGATCACGAAATTGGTCAGCACGGAGGCCTACTGAGGGTAGGTCCCCATGAGAACTGGAAGCTCGATTGTCCCGAGCAGTTGTGTGCTGGAGCCTTTGAATCCTACCAGGGGGTAGCAACCGGCCAGAGCCGATCCCTGGCGATCTCGAGTTGATCGAATGCCGATATGAACATAATGTCGGACGAGCTGCCTGTGTCCACCAGCACTCTCTTGACCATATAGTTTGCTATAGAAAGTGTCACTACTAGCGGGTCATCATGGGGGGCAGTGGAGGCCTTGCAGGTCGTCGGACGTGAATGTTAGAACATCGGTTGGGGAGGAGCCGGTGGTTTGGACCTGCCAGACATCCGATCGGGATGCCCAAGCATGCCTCTTCCGTGCTGACTGTGAATCACCTCCGCCTGACGTTCCTCCAGAGATCACGTGGATGTGGCCAAGTGGTGGTGGCTGATCAGGAGCTCGGGTGTCCTGCCGGGGTCGTCTATCTGCTGTGACGAACTCAACAAGGTGTCCCTGCTCGATCAGCTTCTCTATTGCCATCTTTAATTTGAAGCAAACCTCCGTTTCATGGCCGTGATCCCTGTGGTAGCGGCAAAATTTGTCCCAGTTCCTCTTACCGGGCGGTGCTCTGAGTTTGGCTGGCTGCTGAAGCAACCTCTGTGCTTCTGCGGCGGCCATGACTTCATGTATGGGCCGGAAAAGGGGTATGAAAGCGATCGGGGGCTGACTCCGGGCATCCTTCTGATCTTGCTTTGGCTTCTTTCCCGAGCCCTTCTCAAATCCTTCACGCTTGTGCTTGGCCTTCAGGAATTCGTCTCCCGCCTAGCCGGCGCGCTTCGCTTTCAGGAACTCCTCGGTATCGATGTACTTTCTGACCCTCTCCGAGAGTTCCACCAGGGTTGCCGGTCGGTCGCGATGGAACGACGTGGCGACCTTGGTGTGTTGAACTCCCGAGCAGAAGGCCATGATTGTGGCCGTTTCGTTAAGATTGCGAATTTGGAGCCTTTACAGGTTGAAACGGTCCACATATTCCCTCAGGGACTCCTCGCTGCGCTGCTTGACGGTCAGTAACTGAGTGTCTGGTTGCGACTGATCGAGCATCCCGACAAATTGGCTGATGAACAGCTTGCTGAGGTCTTTGAAATCATCAACCGTCCGGGGCTTCAAAGCATGGAACCACTGTGCGACTGGCCCCTTGAGGGTACTGGGGAAGGCCAGGCACAGCAGCTCGTCCACCGTGGTGACCAGCGCCATCTGAGCCTTGTAAGTGCGGATATGGTCTACCGGACTCCCTGTGCCGTCATAGGAGCTGAGGTGAGGGGGTTTGAACTTCCGTGGGATCGGAAATCGTGTCACCCGAACGGTATAGGGTGATTCAGGCTCCGTGTTGGTGAGGTCGTGGCCAGACTTGCGGTTCAACCTCTCGATTTGCTGCTGCAGTTCCTCGACCTGGGCCTTTACATCATCCCGCCCGGTCCTCCTCTCTATATCCGAGCGGTAGGTTGGGTCGGATGACGAGGCCTTTTCCTCAAAGCGCGTCGACTTCGGGGATAGGGCCTGGCTCCGAGTCCGGGAAAGCGTGTGCCTAAGATCCCCCCGGCTCAGGGCCGGAGGGTCATCGGCCGACTCCCTGGCTCTCCGTCCAGACTCCTCCCCTCTGGCCGCACGCCGCCGGTCGATAATAGTTCAGGCGTCCTCCACCCAGCGAGGATTAGGCCGAGGTGGAGGGTCCTCGGCCCAGGGCCGGAGGGTCCTCGGCCGACTCCCGGGCTCTCCGTCCAGACTCCTCCCCTCTGGCCGCACACCGCCGGTCGATAATAATTCTAGCGTCCTCCACCCGACGAGGATTAGGCTGAGGTCATCTCTGCGAGCGCCTGGTGGCATGGCTGCGCTCTCCTTCGCCGGGGTATTCCCGATCCGGTGGGGACACCGGGGCGGAACGGGCTTGCCTTCGTGCCCGAGTGGGCCTTTGAATAGGGGCGCTCTTTTCAGGCTGATTCTCTGATGCAGGGCGTTTCTCCTGTCGGGCCAAAAGCGCCTCCATCTGTTCCTGTGTTCGGCGCTGGCCCTCCAAGAGTTGTGCCAGCACGGTTGTTATTTGTTCGATGGTCATGGAGGCAGCCTGCTGCTCAGTCTGCAGGTTCTCCTGACCGGTCGGATTAGCGACTTTCTTACCCGTCTTTGGCAGCATACTGATCAGTAAAAAATTTGTTGATGAGAAGACTCAGTCGATTCCCACAGACGGCGCCAAACTGATGATGCCTAAAACTGGTAAGAGAGGTTTAGAGAGAGAAAGAGACGAGAATAATTTGTATGTGGTTCGGTCCCGTTAACGAGGTGACTGACACGATTAAAAAGTTGTGCGCTCTTGTGCAACACCCAAGTATAGGTGATCGTGCAAGTAATATAGTACTGGAAGTCCAGGTCGATCCCACAGGGAAAGAATAGGGAGAATGTCTACTAAGTTATAGCCTAAAGAAAATAAAAATATAAATATACGGGTGGAGGTTCTACGAATCCTAATTAATTAAATTAAACTAAATAATAAACTAATCTATAAAGAAACATAACTAATTGAATAGATAAACTAAAGGTGTTGGAAATACGAGAATCCACATTGATCATAACCATCTACCATGCATATTCATTAACGCTCTATGGAGTACATCCCTTTTCAGCATTCCGTATTTTTCTAAAGATAAAGAATCAATAGCCCTTTCATGACCGGGACTATTTCATCACAAGTGATTTAAAATACATGGAAGACGGTTTAAAACAATGGTTATTACTTGCACTCTAAATGGTGTTAGCATTCAAAGTGGTTTTCAAAAGTCATTGAAGAAAAGGCCTTAAGGCTTTAAGTTCTAAAAACTGTTGTGACAAACTGAGCTTATTGGGACAATTTGATGACAGATTTCTAAAACAGAAAGTCATGGAATACTTAAAAAAATCATCTCAGAAATTAACAAGTTCGATTGATCGAAGCGCTCTCGATTGATCGGACAGCATCATCCTTCAATCGATCGAAATGTCTTCGATCGCTTGATTATGGCTCTGGTTCGATCGATCGAAATACCTTCGATCGATCGAGCCCAGGTTTTCTAAAGATTGCATGGCAGAGGTTGGGAATCAATGTTTCAACACATATTCCCAACGTCTAAACTACGAAAACATGATTAAACTAATTCAGAAATAACAAAACATAGCAATCATTAACATCTAAAGCAATAAATAATCAAATAAAGAAAAGGGAGAAGAAAAACCTGAAGATAATATGAATATAACTTGTAAATAACATGAAACCAACTTGAATCTTCAATATAACAATGAAAAAGATGAATAAGAACATGAATCTAACCTAATCTACTCCTAATCTAACCCTAAAACTACACAAAACTGCTGTTTTCTGCGTTCTGGAGCGTCCTCCCTGTAGGAAAAGTGGTTTAAAGTTAGAGTTTAAACGCGCAGCGGAAATAGGTTAAGTTATATAACTTTTGGTATTCCAGAATCTACTACTCGTCAATTCCATAGATGCGTACAAGGAGGTGCAAGAATTATACCTTAGTGTCTTGAACCCAATTCTGAAACTTTAACTTCCAGCAGCCTCCACTAGATGATCTTCACCCTTATGACTCCTGCGGATGCCTGCCGGAAAGACTAGGGTTGGTGGGAACCCTAATATAGAGGATAGGAAGGTTTTGGGAAGACTATGATAGTTTCTGCAGCTTCTGCGTATAAAAACGACGATCACTTACTTCCAGAACGCAGCTGCCCTATTTATAGATTTCCAGAACCGACCTAGACTTCGATCGATCGAAGTGACTTCGATCGATCGAACCTTCGATCGATCGAACCATTCTCGATCGATCGAACCTGCTGACTTCAATCGATCGAACATACTTCGATCGATCGAACCTGTCTTAACAGCTTCCTCAAGTGTCTTTCCAAGCATCCTAGCGGAGCTAAGAGTGGGACCTCCTAGGCTCTTTATTGTTGGCTCAGACCAGTTTGTTAATTACCATGACCAAACTCTTTGATCAGCAAACTAACTAACTGGTCAGTTAATGTTTATTCCACTATAAAACGATAACTGAACTCCAACGCAAAAGAACATATCCGAAGCGATAACTAGACTTGTATGGTGTACTAATGTCCCTCTACCGTCAGCATTCGTAATCATATTCAGGTAGTCGGATAACTGTTACTGTCATCCTGAATCATGATTACTTCTTGTATTCCTTGAGTCCCATTCACCACTCATGATTACCAAACATGTTGATAACTCTTATCAACAAGACTGCAGTACTCAGTAATCAACTTGGTGACATTCTCAAGGGAATGCTTACTCTGAATCAGAGGGTAGATTCTATCTTGACAATATATGTTCACAACCCTAAGGACATGACATACCCAAGATACCCAGGTGTTGATCTTCTATAGACGTCACTGATTGGTAAGTCAAAGCAGCCATATCCATAGTCTGTGTTCATAATCATCTCAAGATTGAGAACACGTACCTTATACAAGTTATGAGTTCCTATTGACTGTTGACAGCCTTAAGCGTCAATAGGAAAGCTCAGGTCCGTCAATGCACTATAAGCACTAGCATATCAACTAAGAGCTACACTCTAGTGATTGAGATTAATCACTCCATCCAATGGTAGTTAAGTATGCTACAGTGTAGACCTGATGAGGTATCCAGTCTCATCATCCACTGTGACATATTCTAAGTATCAAAGAATAGTAATTCGTATCTCACTTGTGTGTATCTCATACACACACGAATTGCTTACCATGATACTTAAGGACAAAACAATCATCTCATGAAAGAAACATACACAATGAAATGTAAAGCTGATATCCATATATTATAATGCTAATGTCTCATACATAAAGTAATGGTTTGAGGGCACAAACCCAACAAACTCCCACTTGCACTCACAATCATTCAGAACTACATCTAAGACCTAGACTATCTAGATGACGATCAAAGACCTTCTGTGGTAAGGCCTTTGTAAACGGATCAGCAAGATTGTCAGCGGTGGCAATCTTGGTGACAGTCACATCTCCACGTTGAACTATATCTCGGATTAGGTGATATTTCCGCTCTACGTGCTTTCCCTTCCCGTGGTTCCTTGGCTCCTTGGACTGAGCCACTGCCCCACTATTATCGCAGTATAGCGTAATAGGTGACAGCGACGCTGGTACCACCTCGAGTTCCATAAGGAACTTCTTGAGCCAAACAGCTTCCTTTGCGGCTTCACAAGCAGCCACATACTCAGCTTCTGTAGTTGAGTCTGCAATGCATTTCTGCTTAATGCTCCTCCAACTAACAGCACCACCTCCCAAGGTAAAGAGATGTCCGGATGTCGACTTTCTCGAATCTTTATCTGACATAAAGTCCGAGTCAGTGTATCCTACTGGAATTAACTCACTACCGCCGTACATAAGCATGTAATCTTTAGTTCTTCTCAAGTACTTAAGAATGTGCTTAACGGCTGTCCAGTGCTCTGGACCAGGATTCGATTGATACCTGCTAACCATGCCAACGGCAAAGCAGATATCTGGTCTAGTGCATAACATCGCATACATGAGACTTCCCACTGCCGAGGCATAGGGAATTCCTGCCATGCGATTCCTCTCCTCTTGTGTCTTTGGACACTGGTCCTTGGAGAACGCTAAACCATGCCTGAAAGGTAACAAACCTTTCTTCGAATTATCCATTGAAAACCTAGTTAGCACTTTCTCGATATAACCAGCTTGAGATAATCCCATTATCTTTCGCTTGCGATCCCGAAAGAGCTTTATCCCAAGAATATAGCTCGTCTCTCCTATATCCTTCATATCGAAAGTACTAGCTAGCCAAACCTTGACCGTTGACAGCGCCGCTACATCATTCCCAATGAGTAGAATGTCGTCAACGTAAAGCACAAGAAAAGCCACTACTTTCCCTTCACATTTCTTGTATACACAAGGCTCATCCAGATTCTGTATGAAACCAAACGACTTGACCGCTTGGTCAAATCGGATGTTCCAACTTCTGGATGCCTGCTTAAGCCCATAAATGGACTTTTGCAACTTGCATACCAAGTTACCTTTCCGACCAGCTATGAACCCTTCTGGTTGTTGCATATAGATGTTCTCCTCAAGATTGCCATTCAAGAATGCAGTCTTGACGTCCATCTGCCAGATTTCATAATCTAGGCATGCAGCAATGGATAAGAGTATTCTGATGGACTTGAGCATGGCTACCGGCGAGAAGGTTTCCTCATAGTCAATGCCCTCCCTCTGAGTGTAGCCTTTCGCCACAAGCCTTGCCTTAAAGGTCTCAACCTTTCCATCAGATCCTCTTTTCCTCTTATAGACCCACTTGCAGCCAATGGGTTTAATATTGGCTGGAAGTTCTACAAGATCCCAGACCTGATTGGAATCCATAGATTCCAATTCAGCCTTCATAGCTTTAATCCAATGAGCTGAATCAACATCAGCCATTGCCTCTTCGTAAGTGGTAGGATCAGATTCAGATTCTATGGAGACAGCTTCAAAAACTTCTCCTAAGAACATGTATCTATCAGGCTGGCTGATAATCCTCCCACTACGACGAGGTACCGGTGCGGAAATGGGTGAAGAAGTGGTATTTTCTTGATTTTCATCGTTATCAAGTGCGGGTTGGACTGAGGGCTCTCCTTCTATCTCTCTAAGATCTATCCTTCCCTTAGGTTTATGGTTCATGATATAATCATCCTCCAAGAAAACAGCATTTGTACTAACAAACACTTTCTGTTCTCTTGGATCATAAAAATACCATCCATAAGTACCCTTTGGATACCCTACAAAGTAACATACTTCCGATCTAGAATCCAACTTGCTCATCTTTCCTTTGAGCACATGTGCCGGACACCCCCATATCCGGAGATGTTGCAAAGAAGGCTTGCGCCCAATCCACATCTCTCGTAGTGTCCTGGGAACAGATTTGCTTGGTACTAGATTTAGTATGTATGCAGCGGTTTCCAAAGCATAACCCCAAAGGAATAATGGCAACTCTGAATAACTCATCATCGACCTAGTCATGTCTAAAAGAGTCCTATTCCTTCTCTCCGCTACACCGTTCTGCTGAGGCGTACCAGGTGCAGTCAACTGTGACAGAATCCCATTCTGTACGAGGTGATCAATAAACTCATTAGAGAGGTACTCGCCACCTCGATCAGATCGAATGGCCTTGATATGTGTGCCCGATTGCTTCTCCACTTCAGCCCTAAACTCTTTGAACTTTTCAAAGGCTTCAGACTTGTGCTGCATTAGGTACACATATCCATACCTAGAGTGGTCATCGGTAAATGTTATGAAATACTCATAACCACCCCTTGCTCTAATATTTATTGGTCCACACACATCAGTATGAACTAATTCCAACAATGCATTGGTCCTATTGCCCTTTGCAGGAAAGGGCCTTTTGGTCATCTTACCCTCCAAACAAGACTCGCAGACTTCCATTGGTTCGAGAACCAAATCGCCTAAGACCCCTTCTTTGACTAGTCTGCCAATCCTATTCAGATTGATATGGCCAAGCCTCATATGCCAAAGCCTTGTTGGATTAGTGGAAGGTTCCTTTCTTTTAGATGGTAAAGTTACCACTGAGTTATTAAGTTCCAAACAAGAATCTTTTGAAATATTGGGAGTAATCACATACAAACCATTTGATTTAACACCAGAACATATAAAAGAACTGTTTCTTTTAATGACAACTTCAGTTCCAAAATGAAAGGAATAACCATTATTCGTTAAATTAGAAACTGAAATTAAATTACGTCTCATTAAAGGGACGTAAAGTACATCTGATAAAATCAAAACTTTATTGTCTGAAAATTCTAAAACTACGACTCCTATAGCAACCGCAGATACGGTTGCGCTAGAACCTAGAGTAAGCACGATCTCCCCATCACTGCATTTCCTGGTTGATCTGAACCCCTGCAACGAATTACAGATATGGTTAGTCGCACCAGAATCAATGCACCAAGTGTTTGAAGTATCCGTAATAAAACTTACTTCAATCACATGTGATTCAATCATACCTTGAACTCTTGTAGCTAAGAATTCTGGACAGTTCCTCTTCCAGTGGCCCTTCTCACCGCATTGGAAACACTTTCCTTTGCCTTGGCCACCCACCTTCCCTTTGCCCTTACCTTTTCCCTTAGATTTTGCAATCTTAGGGACCGGTCCAACACTTGAACCACCAGTGCCAGCCTTCTTCTTTCCTTTCTTACCTTTCGGTGTAGATCGGGAAGAAGAAGCGCTTTTCTCAACGTTTAAAATGCTGCCCCCAGGTTTGATCACCCCTTCTGCTGCCAGTAAAGAACTCATTAATTCGCTCATTGAAAAATCCATTTGATTCATATTATAGTTAAGTTTGAATTGAGCGAATGATGGCGACAACGAGTTGAGGATCATATCAACTTGGGTCTGTGCATCGATGTTGGCTCCCAAGGTCTCCAGTTCGTTTAAATAACCAATCATTTTTAAAACATGTTTTTTGACTGGAGTACCTTCCGACATCTTTGCACTCATTATCTTCTGCATGGCTACCTGTCTGGCAGGCCTGCCATGCTCCCCAAACATCTTTTTCAGGGATGTGATAATGTCACTGGCAGAATTGTTCGATTGGAATTGGTGTTGTAACACACCAGCCATTGAGGCCAGAATGTAACAGCGGGCCATTCCATTCGACTTCTTCCATTTGTCGAACTCGCGTCTGGCAGCTGCCGAAGCATTTGTCGCGGGTTCTTCAGGGCTTGGGGTGGTGAGGACATATATGTGATCCTCCGCAGTTAAAACGATGTCAAGGTTACGTTTCCATTCAGTGTAGTTATTTCCAGTTAACTTGTTTTGAGTGAGTATGGTGGCAAGTGGACTAAATGCAGATCCAGACATTATGATTACTGAAAATCAAACAAACAAAATAAATATGGATATCAGAATTGACAGTTTGAAATAAAAGAATCCTTAAAACTCTTATTTAAAAACAAAGTCGCCGGGATATCGAAACGAAAGAATAAAGCCTCCGTGTGGTGGTCAATGTTCGATCTTTCGATTTATCATGACTTATCCGCTATGCAACTCTTGCAAAATAGCCATGACTCCCGAACCTATTTGATCTCTAAGTTTCTGAATAATGCCCCGTGTGGGATCCCTTATCCATAGCTTAGCTAGTGTGTACCATTAACTAGGATCCAATTACAACCGTCTCAAGTAGCGCCTCCGTGTGGTGGTCACCCTCTAACACGTCTGATTGATCCTATCCATAGGAAGTTCACATCTAGTAACCAATGAGCAGTGTACCCTCCGTATGGAATGATCACCCCTGGCGAGGTGACACAGAATACACTACTCATCTTACAATGAACCGTTAATGGAAGATCGTGGGTGTTATTTAATAAGACCCTCTCCCACTAGATTTAGTAAATTAAGGATTTTGCTTTTGAAAAAAAATTTCCACACACTACCCATAAACATCCAATGTTTACTAATGTGTTGAAAACGGTTTTTGAATTTTGTTTTAGAAAACTTGTTTTAAGTGCATGCAACAATGTATTATACGCCAATCACAAAACAAGCACATAAAACAAAAAACTAAAATGAAATATAGGCATTCAAACAATGCCTCTATCTCCCATGGCTCTATTTCCATAGAACACCTTCTTGGTTTGGTCGCCTCCGGCTCCATCTCGATGGACAACGGCTCCTTGCTCCATCTTCATGGAATTTCTAATTCTATTACATTGGACCTATGCTTCTTTTGAAGCTTACAATTTATCTAGAAAAAGGAAATAGCAAAAAAGAAATAAAAGGCTAGGGAAACCGGTGCGACTTTCCTTTTCGTAGGATTGAAGCCGCAGCGCCCTTTACATACGCCTTAAAACCAAACCATTATTAAATTACAACATGCACCAATCTCAAACAATTTAAATATAAATATTTAAACGACTTGGTGCCATGGGAGATAGCGACTTATTTTGCTGCAAAAGGGTTAGTCGTACACGCATCCACACATATATAACAAATATATATAACTATTGGAACACTTAATTGATTCACACAGTATATAAACACTTTACATACTGAATTAGAACTTAAAACAGCATCTTACTTCTCTGTCACAGTTCGATCGATCGAAGACCGTTCGATCGCTCGAACCTTCGATCGATTGAACACTGTTCAATCGCTTGAACAGTCTGTTTCACAGAATGATTTGAAAATTTTACAGAATATTTTAAAATTAAAGTTTTTAATTTCAAAACACTTTAAAACTGTGAAACAGAGAACTTGACAAAGTATCTATCTCGATCGATCGAACTTTGTTCGATCGATCGAATACCAGAAGGTTCGATCGATCGAAGATTGTTCGATCGATTGAGAACAGAATGTTCGATCGATCGAAACAAGTTCGATCGATCGAACCCACCTTGCATCCTATGCAATCACAGTTTTGTATTCTGCTGCGATAATACTGCAGAAACAGATCTGTGACGATGCAGTTTCGAAAACAGTTCTAAAATCAACATGCAAATCAAAACTAGGGTTCCAAAAACGTATCTATATATCCAAACGAGCGTGGCTCTGATACCAATTGTAGGAAAAGTGGTTTAAAGTTAGAGTTTAAACGAGCAGCGGAAATAGGTTAAGTTATATAACTTTTGGTATTCCAGAATCTACTACTCGTCAATTCCATAGATGCGTACAAGGAGGTGCAAGAATTATACCTTAGTGTCTTGAACCCAATTCTGAAACTTTAACTTCCAGCAGCCTCCACTAGATGATCTTCACCCTTATGACTCCTGCGGATGCCTGCCGAAAAGACTAGGGTTGGTGGGAACCCTAATAGAGAGGATAGGAAGGTTTTGGGAAGACTATGATAGTTTCTGCAGCTTCTGCGTATAAAAACGACGATCACTTACTTCCAGAACGCAGCTGCCCTATTTATAGATTTCTAGAACCGACCTAGACTTCGATCGATCGAAGTGACTTCGATCGATCGAACCTTCGATCGATCGAACCATTCTCGATCGATCGAACCTGCTGACTTCAATCGATCGAACATACTTCGATCGATCGAACCTGTCTTAACAGCTTCCTCAAGTGTCTTTCCAAGCATCCTAGCGGAGCTAAGAGTGGGACCTCCTAGGCTCTTTATTGTTGGCTCAGACCAGTTTGTTAATTACCATGACCAAACTCTTTGATCAGCAAACTAACTAACTGGTCAGTTAACGTTTATTCCACTATAAAACGATAACTGAACTCCAACGCAAAAGAACATATCCGAAGCGATAACTAGACTTGTATGGTGTACTAATGTCCCTCTACCGTCAGCATTCGTAATCATATTCAGGTAGTCGGATAACTGTTACTGTCATCCTGAATCATGATTACTTCTTGTATTCCTTGAGTCCCATTCACCACTCATGATTACCAAACATGTTGATAACTCTTATCAACAAGACTGCAGTACTCAGTAATCAACTTGGTGACATTCTCAAGGGAATGCTTACTCTGAATCAGAGGGTAGATTCTATCTTGACAATATATGTTCACAACCCTAAGGACATGACATACCCAAGATACCCAGGTGTTGATCTTCTATAGACGTCACTGATTGGTAAGTCAAAGCAGCCATATCCATAGTCTGTGTTCATAATCATCTCAAGATTGAGAACACGTACCTTATACAAGTTATGAGTTCCTATTGACTGTTGACAGCCTTAAGCGTCAATAGGAAAGCTCAGGTCCGTCAATGCACTATAAGCACTAGCATATCAACTAAGAGCTACACTCTAGTGATTGAGATTAATCACTCCATCCAATGGTAGTTAAGTATGCTACAGTGTAGACCTGATGAGGTATCCAGTCTCATCATCCACTGTGACATATTCTAAGTATCAAAGAATAGTAATTCGTATCTCACTTGTGTGTATCTCATACACACACGAATTGCTTACTATGATACTTAAGGACAAAACAATCATCTCATGAAAGAAACATACACAATGAAATGTAAAGCTGATATCCATATATTATAATGCTAATGTCTCATACATAAAGTAATGGTTTGAGGGCACAAACCCAACACTCCCTTCGTCTGGCGTCAAAACGGCTTATATATATGGTTCCCGCAGAGTTTACGCAACTTTTGGGTGAATATAAAGTTCGATCGATCGAGCTTAGTTCGATCGATGGAAGGTTCGATCGATTGAACTCTGCTCAATCGCTTGAACTTCTCTGATTTTGACAGCACTGCGCACCGATGAGAGGATGGCCATAACTTTTCACTCGGACCTCGGATTGACCTCCCGTTTGTGGCCACGCTACCGTAATTCAAAGATCTACATTTAATGTCTTTGGGAAAATATTCCAAATCTGAAGTCTTCATTGTCAAAATTGGAATTTTCTCAGCTGCTTCCGTTGTTCTATCCACCAGAATCACTTTTCTTTAGCTCCACTTCATTGATTTTCATCCTAATACCTATAAAACAATGCAAAAACATATATTTTAGCATTAACACAATAAAAAGAACATTGTTATTAGAATGCACCTAAATGTAGGGACTTTGGGGATAAAAATATGCATAAAATACCACGTAATACACTAGAAATATGCACTTTTCACCACGAATCACACCCTCCAACTAGCTCGTTGCTAGTCCCTAGCAATGAAGCGAACTACAGCAATGTTTATTTGAACTCTAGAAATTGAAAACAAAAGAAAGTAAAAATGCTAACTCACTTTCGCAGGAATCACGATTGCATTTAGCGTATGCAACAAGCCTTTAAACCCCTAAGTTCCCCCTAGTGGACGAGTATTGTCTCGTGAGGGTTTGTAGTGAACCTACCCACAAAATTCATGTTTATGGTAATGGTTCTAGTTTAAATGTTTTCAAGAAATATTTTCCTCTCATTTAGCAATATAGTTAAGGTCAACAATATTATGAAAACTCTATAGTATGCCATAGCCAAGCTCGCATAACCTAAGACGCCATCAAGACATTTATTTTGACTCAACTCTCACCGAGATTACACTCTCAAGATGAAATCACTCCGAATTAGGTGTAATAATTATCACTCATGATATGGAAGCTATAAGGAGTAAATGGAATGGAATCTAATGCTTCTCATATCTAACTAGAAAAACGGATATTTTAGTGCATAAAGTCTCATGAAAGGATACTTTTCACTAGAAGAGCGAGATACCGTGGAGAACCCTCTTATTACCTTAACTTCAAATCCAATTTACTTAAAATCATCAGGACTTTGAAAAAGAGGTGTTAGGTGAAAGAATGAGGCTCATGATATTCAATTGGGTCAAAGGATGTGATTGAAATGTCTACTACAACTTTTCAAACTTTCCCACATCTCCAATCTCTCTTTTCTTTTCTTTTAATAGATATTTTTTTCACTCTTCTTTCCATTCTTATTTTTTTTTTCTATAACAACCATTGGCATTTTTTTTTCTTTTCATGCTTTTTTTTTTTTCCTTTTTTTTTTCTTTTCTTTCCATTATTTTTTTTTCTTTGTCAACTTTCCCTTATTCACACAACCAAACTTCTTGTCACGATAACACATCCCAATCATTCCTAGGTAAAGAACTGAGGCTTGAACTCCTAATTTGGAGTTAGGTATGAACTTTAGGATTGTGAAAACAAGGCAATTATGATAAGCTCAAGAGGTGAAGTAAAGGAATATCATAGAAGTAGGCCAAAGATGTATTATGCGTGTATGTTCAAAAGATGGCCTAAATCAAGAGCTCTAAAGTTTGGTAAATCCTGAACGTTCTCTTCTAGGATCAGTCAAAATGAAGAAGAAAATTGAGACTTTCAACGAATTAATACGCTTTTCAAAAAGTAAGAGTAATTTTATAAAACCCTAAAAAATAAAAGAATGGCACAAAAGCTCACTTGGGTTCTTAGTCTCCACTACAGTCTCTCAAGATACCTAAGCTATGCTTACTAATCCATTTTAGCTAAGTACAAGGTTGTCACAACGTGCTCAAAGTTGTTTGAAGATTAAAAGGCATAAAGTATACTATAACTAAGATAGTAAACAAACTATCATAGTGTATCACATACTAATAGCATACAGAAAATAACACTAATGCATCATAACTAACTACATAAACTAAGAGAGAAATACAAGAACCATTTAATTATCTTTAAAAATAAAATAAAAAATTTCAAAGTTTTTGACAATTTTAATTTACTGAGTCATGTTGCATGTTGAGCAGGTATATGACACTAAAGCATAAAAAGAAAGAACCGAGGCATGCAATGACTCACTCCCCCCCAACTAAAACTAAACATTGTCCTCAATGTTCTAAACTAAGCATATGGACATGTAAAGTAAATCGAGAGAAGGAAGGATATTACCTCGAGGTGTTAATATCCATTTTTTTTATTTCATTTTATTCAAGTTACCTGCAAAATCATTAGTAGCAACGAAATATATATATACAACTACTCAGTAAATAAATTCGGTTAATCAAGATTTTATCATACAGTAATAACCGAAATTTTTGAGGATCTTCCCAATGAAATAATTTAGCAGTGAGAAGAACGTTGGGATCCTCATAAAATTGCAACTCCCCCCAACTAATGTCAGGCTCAAGGTCAGAGGAGATGATGCAAAACCTATGGCTTCCGAATTTGTTGAGGACAATTATAGGAGGTATACCACGCTTTTTAGGAATTATATGCAAGAAACGATCTTTGGTGTTGGCATTTCCTATAATGGCCTCTATTTTAATACTAGGAGGCGGCCATAGTTCGATAAAAGGGGTAGGGTCTAAGTGATGTTCTAATTTAGCTTCATTACCCTCCTCTTGCCCTAGAACAGAATCTATAGAAATATGATCATAGGAATTTAATTTCTGTTCTATGCACATTGATTTGGACTGGACTTGGATAAAACTATTTATTTGGGCCTCAATATCATTATTACTCAAGAAGGTCAAGCAGTCTAGCAGATTACTAGCTTCTTGTTGAAGTTTAAGATCATCTAAAGTGAGCCTAATATTTTTCAAATCCTCTCTCACAAAATTTTGAAATGTAAAATTTGACGAATTACATGTGCTAGAATCCTTATCATCCTCTTCTACAACACATTCTTTTTGTTCAATAGTGGGGTACATATAACTTTTAAGCTCATGATGAGAGTTTTGATTAACAGAGAGGATAGGTGATGGGGCAACTTGATGATACCACCTCTTCGGCCGAAAGAGGTGAGGGTTCATGAATATCAGATGAATCTAAATCGAATTTAGAAATTTCAATAATGTCCTCCCTAGGGTCAGTATCAAAGTTAGGGAGAGAGTCAACAGGGGACTCCTCCTTTCCTAGTTGCGTGCAATCACATAAACTGTCATTATCTTTTAAATCCTCATTCTCATCCTTGTAACTCTCCTCACTATGTATATCATCTATTGAGGTGCTTTGGATAAAGAGATTGTGCAATTTTATCAAGGTAGTGAAGGAGTTGATGTCTAGGGATGCATATTGAGGAGAAGATTGTTCTACAACTTCATGCTTAATGGTTTGGTTTTGGAGTTCTTGTTGGGTCATGACTTTTTCGAGTGAGTTGTTAACCTCATTCGGTATAAACCCGTCATTGTCCTCTAATTCCATTCCATTGTTAGTGTCTTGAAATTTAGGTTGTAGTGTTGAAAGACTGGTATAGTCTTCTAAAGGTTGGCTAGCATATGCATATCTAGTTTCTAATTTATCAAGTGCACTATCTAGCCTTTTCATTTCACTAAGCAGGAATGTTAACATATCATTATCCTCAACTTGGTTATTATCCTCATTATTACTATATGAAGTTTCGCCCCATTGTTGTTGGTGATAGTCCCCTTCCCATTGTGCTTGTGGACAAGACTCGCCAAAGGGAAAGTCTTGGTGCGTTTGGTAATCGTGGGAACTATTACTATATCCTACATTATTATTTTGGTTATATCCCCATTGCGGTTGATAGAACTCTTCATATGAAGGTTCTTGATATGTTTGATAATTTGGGGGACCACCACTATTGTTTTCCCATTTTGGTGGTTGGCAGCACTCGGGTTGATAATGCCCGTCATAGGTGGGTGCTTGCCAACTTGGGAGATAACTATTTCGATTTTCAAGTGTGTAACTATTATTGGTGTTTGTGTTGTATGGAGGGTAATATAAATAAGTCATGTTTGTGCAAAATTTTTTTAAACAATAAAATTTTTATTTATTTACTTGTGAGAGAAAAAGTCCAAAGGTTTTATTATAATTAATTTTTTCTTAAATTTATTTATTTATATTTTTTTGAAAAGTAAGAAAAAATTGGAAATAACTTAGTAAAATCCTAACCTAGTTGCCTTCCCCGGCAACGGCGCCAAAAACTTGACACGACTAAAAGGTTGTGCGCTCTTGTGCAACACCCAAGTGTAGGTAATCGTGCAAGTAATATAGTACTGGAAGTCCAGGTCGATCCCACAGGGAAGGAATAGGGAGAATGTCTACTAAGTTACAGCCTAAAGAAAATGAAAATATTAATATACGGGTGGAGGTTCTATGAATCCTAATTAATTAAATTAAACTAAATAATAAAGTAATCTATAAAGAAACATAACTAATTGAATAGATAAACTAAAGGTGTTGGAAATACGAGAATCCACATTGATCCTAACCATCTACCATGCATATTCATCAACGCTCTATGGAGTACATCCCTTTTCAGCATTCCGTATTTTTCTAAAGATAAAGAATCAATAGCCCTTTCATGACCGGGACTATATCATCACAAGTGATTTAAAATACATGGAAGACGGTTTAAAACAATGGTTATTACTTGCACTCTAAATGGTGTTAGCATTCAAAGTGGTTTTCAAAAGTCATTGAAGAAAAGGCCTTAAGGCTTTAAGTTCTAAAAACTGTTGTGACAAACTGAGCTTATTGGGACAATTTGATGACAGATTTCTAAAACAGAAAGTCATGGAATACTTAAAATAATCATCTCAGGAATTAACAAGTTCGATCGATCGAAGCGCTCTCGATTGATCGGACAACATCATCCTTCAATCGATCGAAACGTCTTCGATCGCTTGATTATGGCTCTGGTTCGATTGATCGAAATACCTTCGATCGATCGAGCCCAGGTTTTCTAAAGATTGCATGGCAGAGGTTGGGAATCAATGTTTCAACACATATTCCCAACGTTTAAACTACGAAAACATGATTAAACTAATTCAGAAATAACAAAACATAGCAATCATTAACATCTAAAGCAATAAATAATCAAATAAAGAAAAGGGAGAAGAAAAACCTGAAGATAATATGAATATAACTTGTAAATAACATGAAACCAACTTGAATCTTCAATATAACAATGGAAAAGATGAATAAGAACATGAATCTAACCTAATCTACTCCTAATATAACCCTAAAACTACACAAAACTGCTGTTTTTTGCGTTCTCGAGCGTCCTCCCTTCGTCTGGCGTCGAAACAACTTATATATATGGTTTCCGCAGAGTTTACGCAACTTTTGGGTGAATATAAAGTTCGATCGATCGAGCTTAGTTCGATCGATCGAAGGTTCGATCGATTGAACTCTGCTCAATCGCTTGAACTTCTCTGATTTTGACAGCACTGCGCACCGATGAGAGAATGGCCATAACCTTTCACTCGGACCTCGGATTGACCTCCCGTTTGCGGCCACGCGACCGTAACTCAAAGATCTACACTTAATGTCTCTGGGAAAATATTCCAAATCTGAAGTCTTCACTGTCAAAATTGGCGTTTTCTCAGCTGCTTCCGTTGTTCTATCCACCAGAATCACTTTTCTTTAGCTCCACTTTATTGATTTACATCCTAATACCTATAAAACAATGCAAAAACATATATTTTAGCATTAACACAATAAAAAGAACATTGTTATTAGAATGCACCTAAATGTAGAGACTTTGGGGATAAAAATATGCATAAAATACCACGTAATACACTAAAAATATGCACTTTTCACCACGAATCAGTGACTTACGTCCACGGTTGCGTCTATACGCTCTCACTAGCAAATCACTGGCGGGCCTGGTGAGCCAACAAAGATGGGCGGCACTACCAGTAATATCGGCCGGGTATATGCGTATGGATGGTGAGTTCTCTGTTGAATGCTTGCTAGGTTAGAGAATTATTTTCAGATCGGAATCGGATCCCTGTAAACAGGGTAGGTGGGCTCTTTTATAGATGCAAGAGTCCACCTTTACATGGTAAGTTAATAGAATTAGGAAGCCTAACCTAATCACAATAGATTTGCATGATTTTAGGAGAGTTTCCTAAGTGGTTTAGGAAACTGTCATATTCCCTTTCGCAGACTTGTAGTTGATTTTGGAAACTGCTGGATAGGTCGGGATCGTGGGACGCCATGACCTTCATGCCCGGCCTGCTGGTACGAACCGCGCGGTCTGGGTGAACGCCTTGGAAATGCTTGGCCCCACGGAGAGCGCCCTTACCGGAATGACCGGCACCTCTTGGTGACGTGGCACGGTCTTTATGGCTAGATTATTTTGGACATATCACTTAACATCACACCCATAACTCTCTCTCTCTCTCTCTATATATATATATATACACACACACATGTCTATTAGAAAAAGCATTTGTTTTTTTCCCCTTTCAAAAACTTGAAAAAAGGTAAACAAAAAATCAAATCAATAAAAATCAAACACAAAAGTTTTGGTTAATTTCCTTTTCTGTTTCTTTACAAAATCTTAGAAAAATCCTTTTTATTCCTTCCATAAACTTAAAAAAAGGAAAACAAAAAAATCAGGCAAGCACAATATAGGAGAAGATTTACGTGCATTCAGTTTATTTTGAATTTCAAGCAAGCGTATATACCACGTCTCTGTCTCTCATTAATTTCTCTCTTCCCTCCCCCTCTCTCCATATCACGTCTCTCTCTCTCTCTCACCTCCATCACCTCTCTATCATCTCCATCACCCTCTCTATCATCTCTCTCTTATCTCACCCCACCAGTTTCAGTCTCCCCCTCTTCTCTAGCTCCTTCTCTTTGTAACTCACTAACTCCTCACTCTCTCTGTCGGGCAATCATCAAAGTACACTCTTCTCTCTCTCTCTCTCATATTTTTTAGTCCCCGTATGTGTGTGCATGTTGTGTACATGCGTGTCTATGTTTGGCATCATCCTAACTTTTTTTCATTTATTTCTTTTGTGTTTGAAAAAGCTTCATCATCTGTTCAAAAAACTTTCATCCCCCTGACTCTTTTTTGTATTATTAATAAACTTTGTCACGTGTTCAGAAAAAAAAAGAAAAAAAAAGAGACACTGTTGGGCATCACCCTGACTCTTTTTCATTTATTTCTTCTGTGTGCATGTGTGTGTCTAGGTGTGCATCACTCTTTGTGTGTGCATGCATGTGTGTGTTTGTGTGTGCAACAGTGCATGTGTACATGTGTGTGTGTGTGCATGTGTGTGTGTTTCTACGTGTGTAAGAGTGAGTCGTGTATATATAGAGACTTGTGTGGTGTTTGTGCAAGTATGTCTGTGTTTGTGCATACATGTCACATGTGTGCATCATTGCGTGTGCGGTGTTTGCGCAAACAGGTGTGTGTTAATTTGTGCATGTTTCTATGTGTAGAGGAAAGTTGTTGACGAGAATTTGGAATATGTCAAGAAAACAGGTGGGTGGGTGTTAATTTATGCATGTTTCAACATTGCATGTGTTAATTATGATAATACTGATATGATGGTTTCCACTATTTTATAGATTGGATCACTTTTTTTCTAATATTTTGTCACTAATTATCGGCTTTATTTCTATTTTTTTTGGGGCATTCAGCCAAATGCCCTTATAATTTATGGAATAAAATTTAAAGCCCAGGGCCCAAATCAATTGTTTCTAAACCCCTTCCAATGATAAAACGACAAAAATAACCCTCTCTCTCTCTCCATAAACCCAACACACGAGAAAGAAATTCAAAACCAGAAGATGAAAAACCATGATGGAGATGACGTCGTGGTGGTGGAGGTGCTGTGATTGTAGATGGAGGTGGCGATGGTGATGGTGGTACTACAATGGTGATGGAGGTAATGATGGCGGTGGTGTTGTTGCGATAGTGATGGAGGTGTCGTGCTGGTGGAGGTGTTGCGATTGTAGATGGAGGTGACGATGATGGTGGTGGTGGTGGTGGTGGTGTTGAGGTGGTAGTGGTGGTACTGTGATAGTGGTGGTGCTGCGACGATAGTGGTGATGTAGTGATGGTGGCGGTGGTGCTGCGACGGTAGTAGTGGTGCTGCAATGGTGGTGGTGATGACGGTGGTAATGGAGGTGGCGATGGCAATGACAATGGCAACGACGACAGCAACGGTGATGGTGGCGCAGATGATGACGAATTTGTTACCAAACAGATAATATTATTTGTTGAGCATGATAGATAATATTATATATCTGTGAAATAATCAGTTTTGACAATATTATTCGTTGAGCATGACAGATAATAACATTACAATGGTGCTGGGGTGGTGGTGATGGTACTAGTGCTACGATGGTGGTCGTGGTGGTGCTGCAAAATTATCTATTTTTAAAAACAGATAATATTATCAAAATATATAATATTATCTGTTTTCAAAAACCGATAAGATTGTGGTACTGTTGGTGGTAATGGTAGTGCTGTGATGGTGGTGGTGCTGCGATGGTAGTAGTGATGATAGTGGTAATGGAGGTAGCGACGGCCACGACAACAACGACAGCAACGGTGATGGTGGCGTGGTGGTGATGGTCGCGCAAATGATGACGGATTTGTTACCAAACATATATATTATCCGTTGAGCATGACAGATAATATTATGTATCTGTGAAATTATCAGTTTTGATAACATTATCTGTTGAGCATGACAGATAATATCATCACAATGGTGCTTTTATGGGGTGGTGCTGTGGTGGTGGTCGTGGTGGTGCTGCGAAATTATTTGCTTTCGAAAATAGATAATATTATCAAAACAGATAATATTATCTGTTTGACAAATAATATATATGTATCATCTTCTTCAGTGGTGATGGTGGTGGTGGCAGTGCAATGGTGGGGCGATAGTGGTGGTGGTGGTGGTGGTGGTGCGATGGTGATGGCGGCGGGGATATTATCTGTGTATATGTATATATACATATGTCTATATATATCATCTTCTTCAGTGGTGAATGTGGTGGTCGCGATGTGATGGTTGTAGCGATGGGGGTGTGGTGGCGGTTTGCGGTGTGATGGTGGTGGTGATGGTGCTGGCGATAGTGGTGCTAGCGATTGTGGTGGTGGTCTCGCTGCGATGGTGGCGATGGTGGTAGTGGCGGTCACCGGCGTCGGGGCGATTTCGTCGATGTCGGGGGCAACGTCGTCATTAAAACAGATAAAAAAACAAAAATGAATTTTTGGTTGCAAACTTAAAGCGCGGGTGGACTTTAGATTAAACAAGAATTTGACTGAGTTTTACACATTATTGACTAATTTAAAGGGTTCATCTCCAATTTTCCAAATTTTTTTTAACAGTAATACAAAACTATATTTCCCCTTCTTCTTAATTTTTTTATTTTTATTTTTTTATTTTTTTAATATTTTTTTCCTTACTTTTTTGCTTCAAAGTGGGCCTAACCATGGGGTAAACAAGTAAATAATCAATTTTATTGTTGGACTTCTATCAAAATAACCATCAAACATTAACTATGATGATACATTTGTGCTGGATTATTTAGGATATGAATGAAAAATCACACAAAGTTTAAGTTTAGGAAGTGTGTTTCAACAATGGATTTCATAATTCAAGAAATGTATTCTCAATTGCACTTGTTTAAAGTTCAAGCTTAGGAAGTGGGTTTGTATTGCCTATATAGAAAATGAGTTTTTATACTATTATGGTTGTAAATTTTGCTCTCAGTTTGATTAGTTCCACCATTTTTATAGGTCATTTGATATAGTCCATAGGGCTAATTAGTGAAATGAATAATGCTGTTTCCCAAATATGCAATCACAAAAGTTTGATTGCATTTGGATAGAATGAGTAATCACTAATGTTGCCAATTAGTGAAATTTGTGCATGGGCACCGTCCTTTTGATTGCATTTGCATTTGTGTGTGTATTCACTAATGTTGCCAATTAGTGAAAAGTTTTTTTTTTTGGGTATATGTAATCACTAATGTTGCCAATTAGTGAAATTAACAATGTAATTACAAAAGTTTTGCTTTCTTTTCTATTTCTTTCCAAAAGCTTATAAAAAGCCTTTGTTTTTTTTTTTTTTCCTTATAGAATTTTTATAAAAGCAAAAAAAAAAAAAAAAAAATCAAACGAAATAAGGGCTAAATAATTACAAAATTTTTGCTTTGCTTTTCTGTTTCTAGCTTCCTTTTTCTGTTTCTTTTCAAAAGCTTAGAAGAAGCCCCTTTTTTTTTTTCTTTTCTTTTTTTTTTTCACTCCTTACAGAAACTTAAAAAAAAAGCTAAACAAAAAATCAAATATCCATAACAATGCATAAAGAAAATTAAAGGAAATAAGGGCTAAATAATCTCAGTGTATGATCAAATGTTAAATAATCTTGGTGTAGTGAAAAATAATAACATTGGCTAGATATCCTTTTATTTTACACTTTCTATTCCATTTTTAATTCCTCTGATTTGGTTATCTATGGAAATAGTATGGACCCACACCATTATTAATCTTGCTTTGAATTTTTTCATTTGCTATTCGCCGGTAACAAATTAATTTTTTATTTGTCATTTATGTCAATATTTATTTTTTATTTCATGTTACTTTATCATGGAGAGAATGCACAACTTGCCCATTAAAAGATAGATTTGTGGTTAATTTAGTCTTATTAGTTAAGGGAGATTTTAGAAGACGCTTAATATTTTTTAAGGACCTTTACGTAATTAATGTTTGGCGATAACCAGTACTTGCTTCTCTCTCTCTCTCTCTCTCTCTCTCTCTCTCTTTTCTTTTTTTTTTTTTTTTTGTGATTTCATAATGATTGGAGTTTAAACAATTTTAACTTCACAATTACAATTTATATTTATTACTCTATCGTCTTAGTTCCAATCGACGTGAAAGTGTTGTTTGATTATTAAGTTGTTTCGTTAAGTTTATCTTCTTTACTCGATCATTGCATCTTTTCTTTGTGGAATAGTTTTAGCGAATCATTTTGAGTTCAGTTATCAAACTTTTGTATAAACCGTTTTTTTGTTTTTCTTTACTTCCACGCTTTTTTTTTTGGCCCGTGGCCGCAGGCATGGGTATGTACTAGTATACATATATATATATATATATATGTGTGTGTGTGTGTGTGATGTTATTGCTAATCCATCATTGAACTAAGGCACTCCATGGTACTACTCTTAAATCATGTGGTACTATGAATGTCATGCATTGTATACATGGTACCATATGCTCTAAAAGTAGTACTATGGAGTGCCTTGGTTGAATGATGGAGTGGCAATAACAATTCCCATAAATAAGTATTTTTCTTATCTTTTTCTAATTTGTTAATGTTCTAAACTATTAATTGTAGAAAAATATCAAAACATGGGTGCCCATGAATTTGGCATTTATGAGAGAGAATCTTTTGAACATTTAAAGAAGCAAGAGTATTGATAAGGTTACTAATACGTTCATAAACAAAATTCACTAATACTCTCTCTCTTTTTGGGGTGACACTTTTGAAAGAAAACCAAGTGGAACCATTAAAGGTTCGCGCAGCAGAAAACAAAAATTTTAATGGTTTCCTAAACCCATGATCAAGTCTATGATATATACAAAATACATACAACATCCATAGGGGGTTAATCGAATAGTTACCCTTGAAGCGTGCTTTACAAATATTGAATCTAGTTCGTCCCACGAATAGTTCACCAAAATCGTCCAAGCGTCCGATCTCTAAAAGTATCCACACGAGCAAATCACGAACGGGAAGAATGTCTGATTTCTCTAAATAATTAATTTGAAGAAAAACAAAATTTGTTCAAAACCAATGTGACGGCTTGAACAAGAGGATGTGAGTTTTGGGAAAATATTGAGTGTGCTAGCTTTCATATTGTATCCTATACCTCATATATATAATAATGCTATATGCCCCTTTCCTAATCTAATTAGGAAACTATATTTGATTAGGAAAACTTTCTTAAATCAAATATAAACTAATAGTATTATTATACTACTTCCATATTAACAACTTAATATCAAGTAGACCCTCACAACTTCTTCCAATTACACATTGCCCTTTTGTGTGTGACCCCTTAGGTTCATACTAATCTGGTAGTAGGTATTAACACTTTTAAAGTATTACAATTAGAACCCTTTCTAATTAATTTAAATTAGAACATCTTCTAATTCTCCCTTGAGAAATAATTAATATTAATATTTATTATTTCTGAGCTTCCACTAGTCATGAGTGACACCTAGCAGTATATCATGACACACCCCAAACAGTCTGAAAAATAGTGAACCTTTACATTAACAGTTACCATACAATTCAATCCTTCTATCAAACAATGTCCCAATTAAATCTCATGGGTAATGGACATATTATCAAACCCAGATTTAATTATATGTTCTCGAACTAATTGATATTTCTCTATTTGGTGAAATTAGAAAACTCTTTCTAATTCTCACCCTGCCCTGGCCAGGGAGCTTTACTTGAGATATATCATAGAAGATCACATAGGACATTCACTCTCGCACTTGAGAGTGATAGATTCCTTGTTGTACATTCACATGTCTCCATGTATAACTTACTATACCCAACAGTACATGAATATGCCTTTGATTAAAACATAAACACCGTGTACGTTAAAGCATAATAACTCATACACAAGACAACAATAATGTCTCAGGTCTAAGGATTACTTGTACCACTGTAACTAAGAACAATCCATTGATAGATAAATAAAACTCCATTTGGATTTTCCTAATAGTTGATCATGTTCAGTGAACTTGTTCTATAACAAGCACCCATATGTCTGCTCTAGTGTCCCCACACTGATGACTTAAGACTAGTCATATTTTATCATATAAAATAAACATGGCACATGTTAGTCTAACCGGATTATCAAATGCCCAATTTAATAATCCTACGACTAAGAACAATTTTAGAATAAAACAACTGAGAAGTATATGGTCTTGTTCCTTAACTCTTTAAGTACATACCTTCTCAACTTTAATTCTATGGACATATCATATAAATGTTAAACAACAATAATGATAAATAATAATCTTGCCCTTTATTAATATGAAACTGTTATTACAAGGTAATATTCCTAAAACACTACTCCAATCTAATTGGCTTTTAGGGCATACTACTAACAACTTTGCATTCAGTGGGTCCTATATTACTACCTAGGAGGGAGATAGAGTATTAATATATATGTGATTGTTCTTTGCATCAGCCCCATTTCCCCCCACCTCTCCAAGTAATCTATATTATCTTATTATCTTATTATATTATTATAATATGGAAGCCTCAAGTGCCACATGGCACAAATAGAGGCAAGACTAGCAAAATTTTGGAATATTGCTCATTAAATTGCTCCAAACACCTCTTCTTATTTCGCATTGAATCTCTTGCAATAACTCCACTCTTTAAGAATTCTAACACCTCTTCTTATGGTGTTAGAATTTGAAACCTTTGAATTTTTTCATGTCCAACTCCTTGTATATTATAAAAGAAAAATAACATATCTATGTTAAAAGGCAATACCAATACTCAAAATTATTGGACCTCATTAATTTTTTTTTTAACTTTATGTTATATTTCATCATTGTATCTAATGATAGTAGTCCCGTGCATTGCACGGGTAAAAAAGCTAGTCTATTATATATATATAAAAGACAAGGCCAAAAGCCTTCTCTAAGCTATGCCAAGTGGCACCCTTTTTCTTTCCTCCCAATTTCCTATGTGGCACCCTCATATTTCTTTATAGATTTTTCTATTATTTGCTATTTTCCCTTTTTTTTGTTTATTATTATTATTTTTTAAGTTGAAAGGTCACCTGGGAACATTCAAAACATGAAATAACTATGTGCCAAGGCCTCACAACTCTCGCACGACTCAAAGTTTCACAGCCTTGCCTTTGGACATTCAGTTCTTTGAATTTGAAAGCTCAATCACTTCTTTTGTGTGGATCTCCATTAATTAATATGTTTCAGAAAGTGTTGCATTTAATTGATTTCAAATCATTGGAAATTCAAACGCCCTCAAGTTCTTTTATATCGGTTTTACATGACCTTTGGCATGTCATAATTGTGATTCTCGGTTTATTGCACTGAACAATTCAAGAGTGTTGGTGTGATGCACTGAACAGTTCAAGAGTCTTTTGAAATTTCGTATTTTCATACTTTATGGGTTAGTAGTGTATATATATATATATACCTCCATTCCCTAAGCCTCAAAACTAGTTTGATACATTTCTAGCAAGCTATCTGTTACAAAATCTTTAGTTCAAGGCAAATGATGAATGCTTATATCCTTACTCTCAGAATTGGGTAAATATGAAATCAAAATAAATGGTGTTTATGTTAAGATTATTGTGGATCGGCTATGGTTGAGTATGCAATTGTCGAGTTGGGATCTTTTCTAGGGAGCCCGTTTACTCTTGTGGGACACGACATCAAATCCTCCCCCAACAGCTTAATGGAATCACTCCCTGGCCGAATATTGATACTGTGTGAAAACTTATTGCTTGATCACTATGTTGGATCACATGGATATATTCTTAGGTCTCTTAGAGCTTTTTTGGCTTATTAGAATATCTGTTTTGTGGGTTTTGATTTTAGTACTTAAGTCTCTGTGTTAAAGGTGCAAATTGGATTAGAATGTAAAGCAGAGTAGATGTGGGTGATTTGGCTAAAATTTATTCTCTTCTATGGATAAAAAAACTCTTTTAACTCCATTTTTTTTCCTTCATTTTTTTTTCATCCTATGGCTAAATTAGATTTCTGGCAGTGACCCACCTTTCTGGTAACTTTGATCTACGAAACTTTTTCTTTTTGCCTTCATTTGATTACATATTCATATCTATACATCCTAATAAACGGCAAATGATGAAGTGGCATTTTAGGAGATACGAAATACAAATCATGTGGCGATTTCACTTTGTTTGTTACAATTCTTTTATCAACCACAACCAGTTTAAATTTTAATTTTCTTCGTAGTAGTTGTGCTTATGTTGATTTTCAATCCTTTGGTTCATAACTTTTACCAAACTGTGTGGTTCTTGGTCACTCTACCCTTTGGATGCTCTCATTATTGTTATTTCCTTTCTGTGGGCATTGGTTAATAGGTGTATGTGGTGTGCTTTTACTATTTTTTTATTCATTGTTTATTTGTTTCCAATGTATTACCTTTGACCATTTTTTAAAATAAAAACAATATGGGTATAGATACTTCCCGTGCATAGCACGGGTTATCGACTAGTATATTATAATATGGAATCCTCTCATGCCATGTGGCATGAGCACAATTTTTTTTTATTTTACATTATTTTATTTCCTAAAATCATTGTAATAAAAATTAAATTTGTAACAACTATATTATAATATGGAAGCCTCCCATGCCTCGTGGCATGAGCACACCTTTTTTTTTTTTTAATATTTATTTACTTCCAAAAATAATTCTAATAAAATTAAAGTTGTAACAAAAAATTAATGGAGAAATTGATTGCATTTATTGGGGAAAAAATGTTCATATTATTCATTGATGTACAACAAATACATTTTGATTTGTGAATATATAAACATGTATGTACACATCTCTCTCTCTCTCTCTCTCTCTCTCTCTCTCTCTCTTCATTTTCCTCACTATACACATCTTTACAAACCAAGAAGACAAATTAATGATGGAAAGAGAGAAAATATTGAGAAATTTGATCGGTTATAATTGAGTTACTAATTGAAAACACTTTCTACAAGACAACCCTCTATTACAAACCAATTTACACAACACTTACAGAGGTTTTTTTGCACAATCTCTGTATGGTTATCTTGATTGTTCATTTAACAATTTAACTTTTCGTTTGTTCATGGTTGCTTTTGATTTAGCATTTTTCTTCACCATATATGTGTACATATATACATGTAAGCCTTCTCTCTTACTTTTTTAGGCTAGCCAATTTTGGTTAGGTAATTTTGCTCCATTCGATTATTCTTTTCTTATGAACATTTTTTTTTGGCTATTTTTTGGCTTAGCAAAAGGGTACAGTAGATTGAAATGAGAATAAATGAATTTAGATTAGGTTAAGTTAAGAAGTGAAAAGAATGTGTTCGCCAAATATTAGATGACTTGGATTATAATTGCGTTAATATTAGTTTTATTGTTGATCAATAATCGAAATCTATGACTTGGCTCATGGTAATGGATGGGTTAGATTGCAATATGTATATTATAATCTAATCTATGATACATATTTTTAGAGTGGAGTGGGCTTGAAATTACAAATTAACTCTGTTAAAATTAAAACAAAAATTCAAACATTCATAAAATAGGGGCTTTTCTAAAGCTTTAGGGGGCTTAAGTGTAATTTTTTATTTTCTAGGGAATGTAAATTAATTTCAAAATTTGAAGGGGATTTTGAACTCCCCTCTTCCCTTCTTTAGATTTGCCAATGATTGCAATAACAACAACAATGTTATTAGGTAAAATAGGATATATAATGCTTTTTAGTAATGTATCCCACATGTATTTTTTATTATTTTTTTACAAATAGTCAGAGATATTAATAGCCAAATAATATCATTTTTTAGACCCCATTGATAAACCTAGGGTTAGGGTGTGGATAATTATATTATTACCAAACACCGAACCGACCTGACCGACCGAAGCCGACTGGATTTTGTTTATGGTGTTTTGAGATTTGATGTAGGGGTGTTAAAAAAACCGTCAAACCGAATTGACCGACCGAAGCCGACTGGATTTTGCGATTTTGGTCGGTAGAGCTTAAACAAGGTCGGTCCATGGTTTTGGTATTTAAAAATCCTCAGTTTTCGGTACTGTTTCAAGTTCTTAAAATATAAAACCGATTTCGACTGACCGACCGACTGAACAATTACTAACATCTAAACGTATATTACGTTTAATGTTTGTACGTTTTACTCTGCAAGTGAATATACACTCTGACACTACTTCTTTTACAATTTTCAAGACTAGTCTTTATTTTTTATTATTATTTTTTTTAATCTCATCTCTTATTTTATTCATTTTCTCTCTCTTATCACTCTCAACAGACTACAATGTGTTTAATGTTTATGTCATAACTCAAAATTTTAATTAAGGGTAATTATATTTTAACTACTTATGTGCGAACCGTTAATTAAATTGGTGTAGTATTTAATTTTACCTTAACTTGTGTCACTATATTTATTTATTTATTTAATTTCCTTTCTTATTTGATTTGATTTGATTTTATTATAATATTTTTTTATTATATTTATTATTTTGGTGTTAAAATGTGTACATATTTTAAATTGGATGTGTAGAGGTAGACCACACATACACACACATATACTACATATATCTACAAGCATTTAAAATGCAAGACAAAAAAAAATGGGTGGACCCCACCCACTTAAAAGAGCCGGCCATCTCTCTCTCCTCCATCCCTTTTATTTATTTTTCTTTCCTTTCTCTCTCTCTTCTTCTCCTCCTTCTCTCTATACATGTGGGTATACACACAAAACCTCCATAGCCTTCTTCTTTAAGCTTCAAATAGACCATCAAGGAGTAAATTTCGTGAGTTTTTCCATTTCACAAAACATTCTTAGAATTCCATAAGCTTTCTAATGGTACCAACGAAATTCATTTTGGTGGCCTCTACCATAGTTTTCCCAAATTTCATAGAGCTCCCAAACTTCTCATCTTCAACCATGGAGTCCTATTGAAGAATTAGTGCATGCAGTGAGTTCTTGTACTTCCTAGGACCTCTCTTTTCACATTCTTGGAGCCATTTGGAGTCCTTGGTTTCTTTCTCAAATTTTGGGTGATTTTCCATTTATTTTGGAAAACTACATTGAGGTAGATATACATTGTTTCGATTCCATATGTTATACTTGTCTAAATTGCTTTGAGTTTTTTTTTTATATATGTTAGGAGAGAACTTAGACATATGTGCTAGGTTTTTCCCCAAATTTGAGAAATTAGGGCTTTATGTCTCTTTATTAGTTATAGGTCCAAATTAAATTACTTACATGTTATGTGATGTTAAATATAATTAGAATGATATTTGAAGAATAATTTAAGCATATGCATGAGGTTTCCCCCAAAGTTGTAATGTTGGAATTATTTAGCCTACATATGATTTATATGCCTTAGTTGTACAAGTTGTGAATTTGGGGTGCTAAATGTAATTAGAAGGATGTTAGGATAATAAATTGGACCCATGCATTAGTTTTTCTCCAAAGTTGTAAATTTAGGATTGTATGCCAAATTGTAAATTACATGTTTAGATTTTACTAAACTTGATTATGTGGTGCTAGATATGCTTATGATGCTCCCTTTATGTGTAAACTCATGCTAGGACGTTAGTTTAGAAATTCTTAGGAATGTTAAATTATGAAATTTAATTACATTCTTTGACGTTCTTGATATCATGTCTAATGGACTAGAATTATTGCGTAATATATTGTAGTGGATCATTCTTAAAATCATTATTAACATCATATGCATTGAGGCCTAATCGGCAAGCATTACATGAACACGACATAAACGTTTTGTTTTGAAAGGAGAAAAACCCCATGCGAGGGAATTTTATTTAAGAAATCCGGACGTGGGTTGTGATGTGAGACAGGGAGAATGACCCTTAGAAACATTCAAACTCCAGCTATATTCGGTTAGCTCCCAAAAGTTGGTATGCTACACTCCATGCGTGGGTGGCTCATAGTCCGGTAATGAGAGAGGTGTGCGCATATCACGCATAGCCTTGCGGCTTTAATCATTTCATTGTAGCCGTGGTGGTGACCCATTGCATCTCATTTCATTTTAGTCATGGATAGTATATAGATTTGTTGCAATGTTTTCTACGAGCCGTCGTTCTCATAAAAAACGACAAAATATTTTTCAGGTGATTTTGATAAAGGCAAAGGGCATATGTGACCCGACGCGTAGACGTTGACATCTTTTGTTCTATTTTGAAGACTCGTACTTGGTTATGTATATGGATAGTTCTTTTGTAAATTTTAACTAGTTGGGTAAGTTTGTAATGGATTAGTGTTCTAAAATGAAAATGGTTGTATTAGTTTTATTACAAAACTTCTTGAGTTTGGACTTCCGTATTTTTTGTCATGTGGGAAGCCTTGAAGTAATTTTGATGGACAAATATTAGTCCTTGTTTTTCCTACTTGTTAAACTTAATTATGTTATGTAAATTATATTTCCGAGATCGTAGAATCTCTTTTAAAGTTTTATGTATGTGTGTTGATTTGAATCCTTGCTGGATTCTTGTATGTTTGGTTTTGTCCTTGCCGGACTCATTGTATTTGTATGAAATCCTTGCCGGATTTGTCCATTTTGTTTTTAAAGGAAATGTTTTAAAACCTCTCTCCCCCAAACTCTCCCTCTTCCATTCTTCCTCTCTTCATCTCTTTTACTCTTCGTTTTTATTAAATTTCGAGTACATGAAGTTTCGTTTGGTCTAGACACGTGTCATATGTTGTTTAGGACTTGTTTAGTCTTGTACCAAGGTTTAAACTTGAGGATTTGGTATAATTGGGAACATGTTGAAATGCTGTCAAATTTGCTGTCAAAGAAAAACTGCTTCTGTTTTTTTTTGTTTTCTGCCCAAATGGTGCAGAATTGGAAAAAATGTCATTAGACAAAAGTTGTGCAGAATTAAATTTTACATAGAGTTGCGTGAACAGAATATATAATTTTTAAAGATATAACTACATACAGGTGTTTTAAAATTCAGCAACTATAAAAAAATGCCCTTTTTCAAAGTTATTGTATTTTTCCTTCTCTCCTTGAAACTAGTACTTGTCCGGATAGTCTCTTAATTAAATTTTCAAGTGCTTCCATCTTTGTTGAACTCATTAACATGTAAGTCCATTTTGAATTTACGTATTAGTGAGTCATCCTTGTAGGAATCCCCGTGGGTTTCCAAAGTCGCTTCTGCATTTTGTGTAAGGATTTTAATTGTCTTCTCCCTATTTCTCTATCTTTTCTCTTTCCTCGCGCTTCGGTTTTTGGGGCATGACAGTTTGGTATCAGAGCTAACCGGGTTTGAATACCTAGGGGCTATGGGAGTTTAATTTGGGCTTACTTACAAATTGTTATTTTTGCTACTTGTCTAATTTCCCTATTTGTACTTCCATTGGTTCCTTTAAAGTTTACTTTGAGTATTGAGTAGCCTATTGAGCATGCTAATACGTTGAATACCTTTGGGACTACATGTTAAATTTTCATGTTCTATGTGTTTACATTGGTCATGATAATATAACCTAGATTTGATAAATGTTGGAATTAGGCGTATAATAGAAGCTAATGACCTAATTCCTTATTACCTTATAACTACTTTATACTTAGCCATGCCGCCGCGCGTTCGAGGCCGTGCTAGAGGTCGTGCTAGGGGCCGAGGTGGAGCCGCAGGCCAAGGAGCCCAGTCTTCCTCATCCGCTTCCGCTCCAGCTCCTATTTCTGAACCTATTCTAGATGTTCCCGATGGAGCTCAGTTCTTTCGTGAGATGGCCGCTGCCATGAGAGATTTCGCCCAAGCTGCCCAAGCAGCGAGGAATGATATACCACCACCACCGGTAGCTCCTGTCGGCATGGCTCCTGTAGTACCTACCGTTCAGGCGAAGCCGAGGGCACAATCGACTATTAGAGAATTTGGTAGAAAGTTTTCTCGAGAGAAACGGACCCTGTTCAAGCGGAGCTTTGGTTAAAGAGGATTACTCATATCTTTGAACATCTCGGTATTGTTGAAGATAACCTTTGCATAGATGATGCTACATTTCAATTGGCAGGTCGAGCCCAGATTTGGTGGGAACTTGTCCTTACTACTCAAACTTTGGAGGGCATGTCTTGGAACACTTTTACTCAGCTATTCCTGGATAAGTATTTTCCACCAGTTGCTCGTAATGCCAAGAGAATCGAATTTCTGAACCTTCGTCAGGGTGAGATGTCTGTTACCGATTATGAGGCTCGTTTTGGGTACTTGGCTCGTTTTGCACCCGATATCACCGCCGACGATAAGATTAAGGCTAGGACCTTCGAGAATGGACTTCGTCAGGGACTTCGCACGAAAGTTGTTGGGTTTGAATTGGACTCCTATAGTAAAGTGGTTCAGAAAGCACTTGTGTTCGAGGAAGAGTATTTGAGTTCAAAGAAAGATAAGGAAATTCATGCTCCATCGAAGGGTAATCAGTCGGGTTCATTAAGTGGGCACCAATTTAAGAAGCAGAAACAAGAGTATATCCCTCAACCTTCTACATATTCTTCTCCGATACCTATTCAGGCTCAGCCAATTTCTCAATTCCCGCCTCAATCTCAATCACATCAGTCTCAGTCTCAGTCTCGTGGTTCTCGTCGTTCCCGTGGAGGGGGTAACTTCGGTCCGAGGAATTGTTATGTTTATGGTGATCCAAACCACATATTAAGAGAGTGTCCATTTAATCAGACATCATCACAGACATTTGGACCACCACAAGTTCGTCTACCTTTTTCGGGACCTTATCAGTAGAACTATAGGCCACCTCTTTTATCACCACCGTCAGCTCCTTCTGCTCAGAGCTTCAAGCCTAATGCTCCTAAAGGCTAGCACCATCATGTGGGACATCGTGGAGGAGGACAGCAAGCCCCAAGGCCACCTCCTACTGTGTTCAATCTTGTTACTGCCGCACCTTCAGTAGTTAAACCCGATGCTTCAGTTATTCGAGGTACGTTATTAGTGTTTAGTTCTAGAGCTTCTGTGCTTATTGATACCGGTGCATCATGTTCATTTATATCTTCATCTTGTGCATCATCCTTGGATCTAGAAGTGAGCCATCTAGCTTCAACACTTTTAGTCGATACTCCCGTTGGAGGTTTAGTTCCCTTAGATCGAGTGTGTCGTGGTTGTGAACTTGTACTTGCTGACAGGAACATGATTGTTGACTTAATTTTCATAGACATGCTTAGTTTTGATGTAATTTTGGGTATGGACTGGTTAACCACCTACCGAGCTTTTATTGATTATTTTAAGAGAAGAGTCACTTTTGTGTTACCATCCGGGGACCTTGGTCGTTTTGAGGGTGATCACTTAGACTTCCCGATGCGTTCACTTCACAGTTTGTGTAAAAGAAAGAATCACAATGACTACCTTGCTAGTTTATTTTCCGATGAAGATGAGCCAACTTTAATTGAATTTCCTCCGATTGTTAGTGAGTATCCCAATGTTTTTCCTGAGGACTTACCTGGTTTGCCACCTATCCGTGAGATTGAATTCGCGATAGATTTAGTTCCCGGTACATCACCAATTTTAATTCCACCGTATCGTATGGCACCCACTGAGTTGAAAGAATTAAAGACACAGTTAGAGGATTTACAACTCAAAGGTTTTATTCGTCCTAGTACTTCTCCTTGGGGAGCACCTGTCCTTTTCGCAAAGAAGAAAGATGGATCACTTCGATTGTGTATTGACTATCGTAAGCTAAACCACGTTACAATAAAGAACAATATCCGCTTCCCAGAATTGATGATCTTTTTTACCAACTCCATGGTTCAACTTGCTTTTCTAAGATTGACTTGAGGTCGGGTTATCATCAATTGCGAGTTCGTGACTGTGACATTCCTAAGATAGCTTTCCATTCACGTTATGGTCATTTTGAGTTTCTTGTTATGCCATTCGATTTAACGAATGCAGCCGCCGCTTTCATGGATTTGATGAACCGCATCTTTACCCCATTCTTAGATAAGTTTGTGATTGTGTTTATAGATGACATATTAATCTATTCACCTTCTAGAGAGAAACATGAGGAACATCTCCAAATTGTATTAGAAGTCTTGAGAGGGCACCATTTGTATGCAAAATTTTCTAAGTGTGAATTCTGGTTACCATGTCCTTAAAGTCCCATATGCTTAATGGAGATTTGGAGAAGGGTTGGAATTTTGATGATGGTAGAGGTTTGAGGTTTTGAAATCGAGTCTTTGTTCCGGTAGCTTGTCGAGAGGATGTTTTGAAAGAGTTTCATCATTCCAGTTTCGCCGTTCATCCTGGGGGTACGAAAATGTACCATGATTTACGTCGTTAGTATTGGTGGAAAGGCTTGAAAAGAGCAGTTGTCGAGTTCGTCGTAAGTTGTCCACTTTGTCAACAAGTAAAGGCCGAGCATCAAAAACCCGCAGGTTTCTTACAACCTCTCCCTATTCCCGAGTGGAAGTGGGAGCATATCACTATGGACTTTGTTATGGCACTTCCTAGGACCTTGCATAAGCATAATGCTATTTGGGTCATTGTGGACCGTTTGACTAAATCGGCACATTTCTTACCCATTAAGGTAACCGACACCGCAGACACCCTTAGTATGATCTACATCCGAGAGATTGTGAGCTTTATGGTATCCCAGTTTCTATTGTATCGGATCGTGATTCAAAGTTTGTATCTCACTTTTGGCAGAGTTTGCAGAAAGCTTTGGGTACTCAACTTCTCCTTAGCACAGCATTTCATCCTCAGACAGATGGGTAGTCTGAGCATACTATTCAAATCTTAGAGGACATGTTGAGAACCAGTATTATGGAACTTGGTGGAAATTGGGAAGATCATTTGCCTTTAGCCGAGTTTGCTTACAATAACAGTTATCAAACGAGTAATCAGATGGCACCATTCGAGGCATTGTATGGCCGTCCGTGTCGATCTCCTTTATATTGGGGTGAGGTAGGTGAGACTATTCTTCATTGACCCAATGTGGTTAGAGAGACGTCAGAAAAGATTAAAGTGATTCGTGAAAAGTTGATTTCAGCTCAGGGTCGTCAGAAATCTTATGCCGACCGTCACCGCCGGTCATTGGAATTTGAAGTTGGTGATCACGTGTTTTCAAAGGTTTCACCGCGTCGTGGATTACAACATTTTGGACAAAGCAGGAAATTAGCACTGCGGTTTGTGGGATCGTTTGAGATTCTTTAAAGGATTGGTGAAGTCGCGTATCGTTTAGCTCTTCCGCCTCAACTCTCGAGTGTTCACAATGTATTTCATGTTTAATGCTTCGTAGGTGTAACTCCGATCCAGTCTATCAATGTTACCCTGATCCATCATATATCATAGATTGGACCGAGTTACCCCTTGGAGAAGATGCGTCGTATGAAGAGAAACCCATCCGTATCATTGAGAAGAAAGACCGTGTGTTAAGAGGAAGGGTTATCCCATTGGTAAGAATTCAGTGGAATCATCATGGTATTTCCGAGTTGACTTGGGAGAACGAGGATGAAGCTAGGAAGAGTTACCCTCACCTTTTCCCCGAGTAGAGTAAGTCTCTTTCATTTGTTAATGTTAGTTAAAGTTTGAGCAAGTCGTTGCTCCCTTTTTCGTTTATTTGCTCCGAATTCCGGGACGGAATTCTTTTAAGGGGGGGTAGATTGTCATAACTCAAAATTTTAATTAAGGGTAATTATATTTTAACAACTTATGTGCGAACCGTTAATTAAATTGGTGTAGTATTTAATTTTACCTTAACTTGTGTCACTATATTTATTTATTTATTTAATTAATTTTCTTTCTTATTTGATTTGATTTAATTTTATTATAATATTTTTTTTATTATATTTATTATCTTGGTGTTAAAGTGGGTACATATTTTAAATTGGGTGTGTAGAGGTAGACCACACATACACACACATATACTACATATATCTAGAAGCATTTAAAATGCAAGACAAAAAAAAATGGGTGGACCCCACCCACTTAAAAGAGCCGGCCATCTCTCTCTCCTCCATCCCTTTTATTTATTTTTCTTTCCTTTCTCTCTCTCTTCTTCTCCTCCTTCTCTCTATACATGTGGGTATACACACAAAACCTCCATAGCCTTCTTCTTTAAGCTTCAAATAGACCATCAAGGAGTAAATTTCGTGAGTTTTTCCATTTCACAAAACATTCTTAGAATTCCATAAGCTTTCTAATGGTACCAACGAAATTCATTTTGGTGGCCTTTACCATAGCTTTCCCAAATTTCATAGAGCTCCCAAACTTCTCATCTTCAACCATGGAGTCCTATTGAAGAATTAGTGCATGCAGTGAGTTCTTGTACTTCCTAGGACCTCTCTTTTCACATTCTTGGAGCCATTTGGAGTCCTGTGTTTCTTTATCAAATTTTGGGTGATTTTTCATTTATTTTGGAAAACTACATTGAGGTAGATATACATTGTTTCAATTCCATATGTTATAGTTGTCTAAATTGCTTTGAGTTTTTTTTTTATGTGTTAGGAGAGAACTTAGACATATGTGCTAGGTTTTTCCCCAAATTTGAGAAATTAGGGCTTTATGTCTCTTTATTAGTTATAGGTCCAAATTAAATTACTTACATGTTATGTGATGTTAAATGTAATTAGAATGATATTTGAAGAATAATTTAGGCATATGCATGAGGTTTCCCCCAAAGTTGTAATGTTGGAATTATTTAGCCTAAACATGATTTATATGCCTTAGTTGTGCAAGTTGTGAATTTGGGGTGCTAAATGTAATTAGAGGGATGTTAGGATAATATATTAGACCCATGCATTAGTTTTTCCCCAAAGTTGTAAATTTAGGAATGTATGCCAAATTGTAAATTACATGTTTAGATTTTACTAAACTTGATTATGTGGTGCTAGTTATGCTTAGGATGCTCCCTTTATGTGTAAACTCATGCTAGGACGTTAGTTTAGAAATTCTTGTTAGGAATGTTAAATTATGAAATTTAATTACATTCTTTGAAGTTCTTGATATCATGTCTAATGGACTAGAATTATTGTTTAATACATTGTAGTGGATCATTCTTAAAATCATTATTAACATCATATGCATTGAGGCCAAATCGGCAAGCATTACATGAACACGACATGAATGTTTTGTTTTGAAAGGAGAAAAACCCCATGCGAGGGAATTTTATTTAAGAAATCCTGACGTGGATTGTGATGTGAGACAGGGAGAATGACCCTTAGAAACATTCAAACTCCAGCTATATTCGGTTGGCTCCCGAAAGTTGGTATGCTACACTCCATGCGTGGGTGGCTGATAGTCCGGTAATGAGAGAGGTGTGCGCATATCACGCATAGCCTTGCGGCTTTAATCATTTCATTGTAGCCATGGTGGCGACCCATTGCATCTCATTTCATTTTAGTCATGGATAGCATATAGATTTGTTACAATGTTTTCTACGAGCCGTCGTTCTCATAAAAAACGACAAAACATTTTTCAGGTGAGCTTGATAAAGGCAAAGGGCATATGTGACCCGATGCGTAGACGTTGACAACTTTTGTTCTATTTTGAAGACTCGTACTTGGTTATGTATATGGATAGTTCTTTTGTAAATTTTAACTAGTTGGGGAAGTTTGTAATGGATTAGTGCTCTAAAATGAAAATGGTTGTATTAGTTTTATTACAAAACTTCTTGAGTTTTGACTTCCATATTTTGTCATTTGGGAAGCCTTGATGTAATTTTGATGGACAAATGTTAGTCCTTGTTTTTCCTACTTGTTAAACTTAATTATGTTATGTAAATTATGTTTCCGAGATCGTAGAATCTCTTTTAAAGTTTTATGTATGTGTGTTGATTTGAATCCTTGCCGAATTCGTTTATGTTTGGTTTTGTCCTTGCCGGACTCATTGTATTTGTATGAAATCCTTGCCGGATTTGTCCATTTTATTTTTAAAGGAAATGTTTTAAAATCTCTCTCCCCCCAATCTCTCCCTCTTCCATTCTTCCTCTCTTTATCTCTTTTACTCCTCATTTTTATTAAATTTCGATTACATGAAGTTCCATTTGGTCTAAACACGCGTCGTATGTTGTTTAGAACTTGTTTAGTCTTGTACCAAGGTTTAAACTTGAGGTTTGGTATAATTGGGAACATGTTGAAATGCTGTCAAATTTGCTGTCAAAGAAAAACTGCTTCTGTTTTTTTGTTTTTTGTTTTTTGCCCAAATGGTGCAGAATTGGAAAAAATGTCATTAGACGAAAGTTGTGAAGAATTAAATTTTACATGAAGTTGCGCGGACAGAATGTGAATTTTTTTAAAGATATAACTACATACAGGTGTTTTAAAATTCAGCAACTATAAAAAAAATGCCCTTTTTCAAAGTTATTGTATTTTTCCTTCTCTCCTTGAAACTAGTACTTGTCCGGATAGTCTCTTAATTAAATTTTCCAAGTGCTTCCATCTTTGTTGGACTCATTAACATGTAAGTCCATTTTGGATTTACGTATTAGTGAGTCATCCTTGTAGGAATCCCCGTGAGTTTCCAAAGTCGCTTTCGCATTTTGTGTAAGGATTTTAATTCTCTTCTCCCTATTTCTCTATCTTTTCTCTTTCCTCGCACTTCGATTTTCGGGGCGTGACAGTTTATGCAGAGGATCTTACTTGGCTAAACACTTTAGTCTTTTAATCTCTGAATTTATTTTCTCTTCTCTCTCCTCTCCTCTCCTCTCCTTTCTCTCCCTCCTTCTCTCCCTCTCTCAGACTCACACAAGCATAAAAGGCAAATACATCACTGAAAAAAACAAAAGGCCACACTTGACTTGAACAAGCCCCCCTCCCCTCCCTCTCTCTCTCTCTCTCTCTCTCTCTCTCTCTCTGTCTCTCAAAGACTTATCCCCCAAAACCTTAAGGCTATCACACACTTTCAGCCACCCCTAAGGCGGCACTCCACATCTTAGCTTCTCAAAAAAGTGAAAAACCCTTGAGCTTCCATTCCACTCCACAATCCACAACCTCATCAGCATTGTCTGCACTATCAGATCACCAGAGTAATGGCATCGTCTGCACTATCCAATCACCGGTGTCATCTAAAGATTCGAGCACAACCCGGTAATCCATTCTATTCTTGACCTGCCTCTTTCTCTCTCTCTCTCATATCTCTCTCTCACACACACACACTTTAGTTGGATTTTTATGGGTTTTTGTAGATATTTATTCATGTATGTTTTTCGGAATTCTCTTTCTGTGCGTTCGAATCGTCCCATTTTGAACCGTCTCGAATCAACAGCCCAAACCGAGCTCCGACCGAAACCGACTGCCGCCTCATATGGTCAGTTGAAAACATCACACCGAACTCTTCGATCAAAATCGGTTAAGCATATAGGAAAACTGAACACATCGGTTCGGCTAAGAAAAGTTGCATAAAACCGACCTAAACCGACCGATATCTCCCCTAATTTGATGTTTGATACATGTTTCTATATGGTAGCCCAAATATGTAATTGTACATATCACTCCTTATGTTATGTATGTATTAGATTGACAAAATTTTTAAAAAATTCATTTTATTTTATGTGTTGTATGTGTTTTTTGTTAGAAGTTACTTCACTTATTCAACTTTATATCTTAACAATCAGCAGAATAAAAATAATTATCCCATGCATTGCACGGGTAACTTAAGCTAGTCACACACATATATATATATATATATATATATATATAAAATATAAAGTGGAATCACAAGCTTGCCACATGACAATTTTGTGATTTTTCTAATTTTTCATTAATTTCTTAATTATATATAAATAAATTATTCTTTTTTAGGAATAATTTCATATATATTTTGTTTGCTCATATTCATAGTTTCGATAAGATCATGTTGATCAAATACACACACACATGTGTGAGTGAGAAAAACAGTATATATTTATCTGTGACATAACTAACTAGCTACATATAATCCCATAAAAAATAAAAAATAATCACATGTAATCCCATATTTTTTTGGCTCATATATATAATCCCATATATCAGAGAACTTAGCCGACTCTTTTCTAACCAAAACTCAAAATTTAAGTTGGATTTGATATCTTTCTAAATTATAGTATGAAACTTATTTGGTTCTAATAAAATAAATCTTTAAATTTTGTTATTTTGCTTTCTTTAATTCCTTCTTTTTCTTTTTTGAAGAATATATTGCTTTTCATAAGTGATAACTTTTAGCTTATCCAATAAGTAATATTATAATTTAAAAGTATATTCGGTTAAAGTTAAAAGGTACGATTTTTTTCAAAATTTAAGTTCAAACAAATTAAATATATGTAACAACCCGTATTTGCATTTAATTGTTAAATGTAATTTTCATATTTTAATTTGTATTACTTGCTTCGTTGTAATAGAAACTCTTTATTTGGGGCAAAATGTATTTTTTTTATGAATTCAAGAATACCTGTGTTATGATTTCACAACTGTAATTTCATAAGGCTAGAATACCCATGATGAATTTCAAAACTATATTTTCTAGACGGTGAAAATATTTACTTTTGACTCAAACTATATTTTTAAATAACCAGTAAACTATTTCTTATTTTAATATAAATTTTCTGTATTTTTGTGGTGACCACCGCGTCACGAAAATACCAGTTTATGTAACAAAAACTGTCCGCGTCGCGTTGGACTCCCACAGTATGGGAATCTCCACCAATCTGGATGTGACACTTGCTTTATACACATTTACTGCTAGCAATGATTGGTTGGGCTTGTTTGGCAATGCATATTGTGTAGATGTATATTAGTGCCAAAAGTTGATTTTCCCAAACACTCAAAGAGATTCCTAGGCAATTTGTTCTTGTCTTGTCTTGTCTGGATAATGCACTTGTATGTGTATTATATTAGTACCTTAAGCTATTTTGCCAAACACTTCAATTTGACCCCTATGATCCTCGTATTGGTATAATTGTGTATTTAGGAATTTAAACAAACTAATTTGTTGAGTATTGAGGAAAGAACTTGGGCTCCAAGTTCTCCATTTTTGATTTTCTATTTATAGCTCACTTACTCTCTCAATAAACACACATTCTGGGGATTTACAAACTGATTATATAGAGAGATAAGAGAGAGTTGCAGAGAGTTCATTACAGAATTATTTTAGAGAGAGAGAAGCTCATCTCTATAGCCAAAGCTTGATTTTGGTTTTCTTAATTTGGAATTCTTTCTCAACAAACCTTCAATCTTTATATCATAGTGAGTTTTTCAAACTCACTCCTAATGTAAGTTCATGCTTGAATACTGTTTATATGGGTATAATTGTAAATCACCATTATTAATTTCATCAATGGAGTTCATAGCTTGATAACTTGATTTTTCCAGACTTAACCAAAATCCATTTTTAGAGATGATTATGAAAGATTACAGTACATAGGGGCTTTGGTTAAAGTTATAAAGCTTAATTCATTCATATCGCGACGTATATTAGAAATGAAGTTTTGTCACCTCTCGATTTTCGTAAAATTCAAGAGCTACATTTCGATTCGTGTTAAATTGATTTCATATTCGTAATCATTGCGGTAAAACGAAGAGAATCATATACTATATGTCATGTTTGCAAACGGATTTCAAAATGGGTCAAAATAGGCCCTGAAAACTGAAATAGGGGAAAAGAATGAAGAAGATGAACCCTCTGTACTAAATTGCATGCGCGACCTGTGTAATTTTGATTATCTGGAAATTTTTTAAAAGAAAATCAAAAAGTGTTATATTGCGCGAGTGGCCTGCGCGAGTGACCCCGCACGTGATATGGTAATTTTTGGTTTTTTGTCTGTTTTCACATAAGGTACTGTTTGTAATGACCCAAAAATTTAAAACATATTATTTTATTTTTCGTCAAAGAAAAATACCAGTTTTGGATCCTACAGTGTGTAAATTTTACTGTGTATGTGAATGGAGGCGTGAGCCTACTACATGGGTAACTTGGAGCCCAAATATATTCTATGCAATGTGTGTGCATGTGTGTATTTCGTGAGTGTGTGTGTGTGTGAGGAACTTAGGCTTGAAGCCTCTTGGAGGCCAAGCAAACATGTGTATATATATTCACCTCTCAATCTCTCTTTCACTCAATGTCCAACAACTCTCAACCTCTCAAACTCTCTAGACTCTCCACTGTCTCTCTCTCTCTCTAGTAGTTTATAACACACACAAACACATATATATTTATAGTTTTAAATATTTATATAGAGAGATATTAGTAAAAAAACTCAATCCAAGAGCAGGGATTTGGGGTCCTTATAGCTTTTTGAAAATCAAATTTGGTAAGCTTTCTTTGGTAATTAACTTCATGATTTCAGTTTATGTAAACTGTGATATAGATATATGTATATAGATATATATAGAATTTCATGTATATATCGTTAAGGGTCCGAAAATAGTGGACAGAAAAACTATCACAGAAACTTAATTTCTATATATCAAATGAAAGGTCTCGATCCCACGAGGCTCCCTTTTGAATTTCAAAAGCTAATTCATAGCGGTTGCGACGAACGGTTGATTTAAAGTTTTGTAGCCGTTCGGTTTTTCAATAAAATCAAGACCTGTGTTTTGATTCATGAAAAATCAATTTCATATTTGAAATCTACGCGGAAAAAGAAAGAGATTCATATATTGAATTCCTATTTTGGTTAAGTTTTCAAAATGGGTAAAAAAATTAGCCTTTGATTTCAAAATAGGGGAAGAAAAGAGGAAGAAGACGATTGTGTGACAACTCGCGTGCGCGGCCAGTCTATTTTCGAAACTATTTTTAAATGGCCACGTGACCTTACTAAACACATTTCGTGCGAGTGGCCCGCGTGAACGAGGTCCCGCGCGAGCAGCTTGCGCATGCGATTTGAGGCAGTTTAGTGAAAACCTGTTTTGTTATACTTGAACTAGTATTGAGCTAAATGATCTTGTACCCTATGCTTTAAGAGCTGTACCTTACTTTAATAGTATTTGTACTTGTGCTTGGAGGTGTTGTACCTCACTGATACACACGCATTAATGTGTATTAAGTTTTATAACAGATTGAGCAGTTCTGGTTTCTGTTCTGAGTTCTTATTCAATCTATCCTCGGTGAACGGTAGTTCCATATAACACTCAATAAAGTTGTATAACATGTTTTACGGTGTACTTACATGTTTACATGAGCTGTGATGCATTAAGTGTTTACTTGAGCTAATATGCCTTAAGTGGTTATTTGAGTGGCTATACTTTATGTACTTACTTGGATGAATTCAACATGTCTATTGTGTTGCTTTAAATCGATAGCATGCCTTGATAATCTGTCTTATGAAATATTGAACATGTCTGGATGCTTAGAGCTCACATATGTCATAGCATTTCATAAGCATGGGCATGAACACGAAAATCACGAAAATGATTTTGGGATGAAAGACCGTAGAGCTTTCAATTTTTGAAAAGGGAAGACCTTAGAGGCTTCCATGCATAAAACCCTCTAGGAGGGATTTTGTTTTGAAAAGTTAGAAATCCCGGATTTGTGGGTAGGCGTGTGAGATGGGTACCGCTAGGAACCCGAATTGCGGGATGTTCTGCAAGAAACCCCCGTAACGTTGAAGGCTAGGCCTCCGTGTAATTCATAAGGCCCAAAGTCCCGCACGTTTGAGGCTAGGCCTACGTGGACGGGAAGCCCATGGTCCGAGTAATGATATTGACGATCGAGGGTAAGTGTTTGAAATGGCATGAAAATAATTTTCATACATGATATGGACATTCATTGCACTCAAGCATGTTATATAAAAAAAGTTATTTTGCGGTTATATGACTATACGAGTCTTTTGGCTTATGGACTATTAAACCTTTCTTTCAAGTGATATAGATAAGGGTAAGGCCCCCCAGATTTGATGAACTTCCGCTTTATTTGAATGTCGAGTTTATGGAATTTTAATTTAAATGATGGTTCAAAGAGCATGTTATGATTTAATTGGACAAGTGTTTGTCTACCCGGTTTTAAATAGCATGATAGCTTAACTCTGATTTATCGTTGCTTATCTTGAAAATGATTTGTTTCAAGAAAGAATAGTTTTTAAATGAAAACCTGATTTCTGTTTTATTAATGTTTTCCAAATGACGAACATACTTTTCAAGCCCGGAGTAGAGTTTACTCGTGAAGACCCCGTTTGGGGAAGAAATTGTGAGATCGTGATACTTTGTACTCTTAAAAACCTTGGGTTTTAATTATAAGAGTTTCTAAAGTTTGAGAAAAGGAAAGTATATCATTGTATCACTTTCCGATATGCGAAACCAAACTGGAGTTTTTGTTAAAAAGTTATGTTATAAAGTTTGAGAGGGAGATTGATAAATGTTTATCAAATCTGTATGTTTTTCGCTGCATTGTTGTTCATTTGATGAACTAATAAAGAGTTTCTGTTAATGTCTTTTAGATTGCAAGAAAATCTTTTCAAAAGACTAGTTTAATGCTTTCCGCGACTGTTTTAATCAGATATGTGAGTCTCTAAAGATTTTGATTTTCCATCAAAGATTTTTAAAAGGATATTCTATGCTTTCGCAGTAACCCTCGGAGTCTAGGACTCGGGGCGTTATAAAATGATATCAAAGTTCTGAGGTTTCAAATTTTAAATGTTTCAGAGCTTTGGAATTTAAATGATTTTAAAGTTTAAACGTTTGATTTTTCTAAAAGAGATCGTCTTAAGAGAAAGTTTTTCAGGTAAGCTTCGGGTCCATGACTCGAAGCATTACAAGTATGTTTAGTTCTTTCGCTCTTGGTTATTATTTTATTTTAGTTAGCAACCCCTCGCCTACGAGACTTGTGTCGTGGAGGGGCGGGGCGTTACAGATGGTATCAGAGCATAACCGGGTTGAATACTTTGGACATTGGGTTATGTGCTCGCTTGTATAAGTTTTATCGACATGCTAGACATGTTAGTTGATAAACAACATATGATTTGATATGTGTTAACCTGTTACTTTATAACTTGTGATGTGCTGTTTAAAGTTTTAACTGCACTTATCTTTGAAAAGATGAATTGAGCATGTTTACTTGCCTGTGGGACTATTTGATATAACATGCTGCGTTGTTTAAGATGCTTATATGCTTACATGTTTAGTTAAGCGACAAGCATGCTAGAAATTTGTCTTCTACAAATATGTTTATGCCGTTATGCATACCCATGAGACGTGTACATGATTGTGTTATACCCATGAGTGCAGCTTGAATTGAATTTGTGTGTGAAATGGGTAGTGTGAGAACATTTGTGTAGTTCCTATGCCCCCTTATGTTTTGAGAGTTCGGCTATAGGTAACGTCTTGACTTTTTGGAGTAGTCTCTCCTTTGGGTTAGACCTCGGTACTCTTTATTCCCTGGGAATTCTTTTGAATGGTTGTGGATATCGCATGATTTTTTTTCTTTCTTTTACCCACAGCTTTTCAAAATCAATTTCAAAAATAAGTGAGTCGCCACTTAATTTTTTTGAAAGGGAAAAATTAAGAAACTATTTTAAAAACAAACTGATCCTTTAGAAACCAGAGATTAACTAGGTCCGGGGATTATGGAATGAGAGAGGAAGGAGCCCGTCAGACTAAAACACCTCTCTCATCCTATCTTGCGATAGGCCTCTACTTAATATCCTTCTAATCGAATTATTAATTTAAATGTGCCCTCAACTAATATATATGTATAGATATACGTTACAAAAAGCATGTCCAAAGGGGTGTAAAATTACAATTGATAAAATATCATTCAAAAATCACATATTTCAAGTATGATATGCACTAGGGAACAAGAGAACTTACCCGGAATCCAGCAGCGATATTAAACGTGCAATGCATACAAACAAAAGAAAATCCTAAAAAAGAATCTCTAATTATATATACATATAAGGCAAGATCATAATTCTAATGTGTCGCACATGAGGTTAAAATATCAATAAAATCAAGAAATTAAAATAAATTAAAGGGGGTCCTAGAGATCATACCTTAATAGCGCTACAAAACAAAATGTTAGTCCATATGATATACAAGATGTGAAATTAGAAATAACAATCCTAAATTTCTAGCTTAAACCTATCAAGCATGAAATCCAACTTTATTCAATAGATAGTTCTAATCATGAGCATTCAATGTACATGAATGAATGAATGTGAACAAGAATAAGACATGGATTTATTCACTAATTTGGGTCACTTAGCCTCTGGATTTAAGCTAAATTACCATTATTCAAAGTATGATTTGGGTCTCAAGGCATTAGGGGCCATTTGAGTTGAAATAAACAAGATTAGACAAAAACAGTAGCAGTTTTTTTATGAATTACAGAGAGCAGATCATAACTTTAAAAAATAGAAAAGCATGGTTCCTGTTGTTTGATCTTGATGGATTTTGGACACAATATGCCTATGTGTGCCTAGTTTTTAACCCAAAAACGAAATCAAGGTTTCAACGGTTGGATCTTCGGGAATTGGACAAAAATCAGACATCACTCAGCATTTTACAACCTTCTGTCCAGAGTTCTTGCACGATTTTATAAAAATAGCAAAAAATCAGAAATGCTTTGTTCTTTTTAGGGTGACTTCCTAACACAGTAATCTACTTGGAAAAAATTATTTTGGGTCAAAAACACTTTATTAAAGCATTGGTTTACTTATTTCAAAAGAGTGTTACTATGCTGAAACTCTGGACAGATTGTAGTATCCTTACAAAACTCACAACCAAACCACTTTAGACATGAAACCACCTTAAAACAAAAAATGTAGTGGTAGAATATTATGTTGTTGTCACTTTCTCGTTGGTTTCATTTGATTTCGACGGTTAGATCTCGAACTAAAAATCTTTGATCAAAAACAGTTTGTGGACTCACTGTTTTCATTTGTCAAGTTCAACTCTTATTTGCTAATTCCAACTATTGAATCATGAAGTTGGACTTAAACTAAGCCATCTTCTCCTACCATTTGATGGTCATTGGAGACTAAAAGACCTTTATATTTATAGATTCCAAGTGAAGTATGAATGGACTTCATGAAATCTCAAGATAAAGAATCCAAACCATGGGGATGGGCTTAGACTTAAAATCACTTTCTCCTACCATTTGATGGTCATTGGAGATGAAGACATGACTATACTCATGAGTCTCAAAGGAATATAGAAAGGATTCCATGAAACATCAAGTTTAGAGGACTCAAGTCATGAGTGTGAACTTGGATCCATCTATTTGCTTATGAAGTGATGATCAAGTTTTGACTCCCATGTAAAGCATAAGCTTACATGGGATTCAAAGGATCATACTCAAGAGATGTCAAGAGAGATATTGAAGATCTCCAAGAATCCCAAAAAAAAAAATATAAATAAAGAGAAATAGAAGAAAGATCAAGGAATTAGAAACAAGAACTTCCAAGTTTACTTAACAAACTCTAAAACTTAATCAAGAAAAACTAAAAATGACTTGAAGATTAGAAGCTCAAAAGAAAACACAACTAAGATTAGAGGGTCACCTCCAAGCTATCCTCAAAGTTCTTTTCCTTTGAAGATATTCCAAGCTCCTCTCCCTAGTTCTCTAAACTCATTCTTTTTGAATTGTGTTGTATATTGTATGTTGTATCACTCTCTTCTTGTTGTATTCCTCAAGGAAGATCCTCCCTCTTTTTATAGACAAAAATTATTAAGTATTTTCAGTGAATTCGGAGTAAAAGACAGGTGTAATCATCCCATTTGGTGGTACAATACGTACTTCCTGAAATTAGACAAACTGCTGCCCAGGGCGGCATTCAAAAGTTATTCGCGACAGTCCGTGGCTGCCGCCGCGGCACTCCGCGACTGCCGTCGCGGTATTCCGTGACTGCCGCGCGGCTCTCAGTGAGTGCCGCGCTAAATTATTGATTGCCGTATTTTCGTCAACCTTACTTTATCAGATTTTTGTTTTTATCCGTATACACATACGTATTGTACCACAAAATATGAACTTTAAAAGCAAACGACAGTTAGAAAATGTCGGCGGCACTCAGTAAATGCCGGGGCGGCACTCACTGAACGCCGTTCGGCACTCACTGAGTGCCGCACGACACTTACTGAGTGCCGCAGCATACTGCCGTGTGCCGTTTTCTGTTGAACTTCCCTTTTTAGGTCTTTTCCTTCTTCTTTTTTTCTTAAAGAAACTTATTTTTGAAGATCTTTTCCGACAATGGCATTTTATACCTGAATTCTCCTAAATACCTGGTATTTTCTTCTTTCTGTGAAATTTTATCGCGTTTGGAGAACTTTCTGAAGAGCTTGGAATACTTCAAATCTTTTCAATCCTTATCATCATTGGACGTGGTGGTGACACTCTCCTAAATTCGACGGTCGGTCAAAATTGGGGTGTCTACAGTTTGCCCCTCTTTGACAGAGCTCGTGGGGGCAACGCGTCCCATGAGTGAATGTCAAAGCCTGTGTGAAGACAAGCCTTTAACCAGACTGTCGAATTTAGGTAAAACAAAACGCGTTGCAAAAACGGCTTCACAAACGGTTAATGTTTGGTCGTGCTCAACGGTGAGCTGCCTACGTATCCCATCAGGAATCAGACCAAAGCGTAGTTCGGGCAGGAACCAAACACACACAAGCACAAGTAACCATACGGATGAATGTACCTATCCAGTTGTGATGCGATACAATTGTGTTTTCTGAATTGACCTGGTCTTGCAGGTCACATGCTTATCATGTCTTCCCTACATACGACGCACTTTACATGGCGTGTTAGTCAGGGAAGATCACCTAATTCTTGACTGATGCAAAATCTGTTACGGGGGTCATGAAGATGCTTTTGATTTGATTTTGAGGGTTGACGCAAATCTGTTGCGAGAACCGGGAATATAAATCCGTTATATTCCAAAAGCGAGGGTAAACGCAAATCGGTTGCGAGAACCGGGAATGTAAATCTGTTATATTCAAAAAACGAGGGTAAACGCAAATCTGTTGCGTGAACCGAGAATATAAATCTGTTATATTCCCAAAACTAGGGTTAATGCAAATCTGTTGCGTGAACCGAGAAGATAAATCCGTTATATTCCCAAAACGAGGGTTAATGCAAATCTGTTGCGAGAACCGAGAATATAAATCTGTTATATTCCCAAAACGAGGGTTAACGCAAATCTATTGCGAGAACCGAGAATATAAATCTGTTATATTCCCAAAACGAGGGTTAACGCATATCTGTTGCGAGAACCGAGAATATAAATTCGTTATATTCTCAAAACGAAGGTTAACGCAAATCTGTCCATCCGTTTAAGAAAGGAAAGAAGGTGAGAATATAAATCTGTTATATTCCCAAATCTTTTCTAATTTTCAAAAATTGGGGGCCCACGGGCTTAAATATTTTTTAATTTTCAATTATCGGGAGCCCACGGGCTCAAATATTTTTTAATTTTAAAAAATCGGGAGCCCACGGGCTCAAATATTTTTTAATTTTCAAATATCGGGGGCCCACGGGCTCAAATATTTTTTAATTTTCAAATATCGGGAGCCCACGGGCTCAAATATTTTTTAATTTTCAAATATCGGGAACCCACGGGCTCAAATATTTTTTAATTTTCAAAAATCGGGGGCCTACGGGCTCAAATATTTTTTAATTTTCAAAAATCGGGAGCCCACGGGCTCAAATATTTTTTAATTTTCAAAAATCGGGGGCCCACGGGCTCAAATATTTTTTAATTTTCAAAAATCGGGGGCCCACGGGCTCATATATTTTTTAATTTTCAAAAATCGGGAGCACACGGGCTCAAAAAATTTTTAATTTTAAAAAATCGAGGGCCCACGGGCTCATATATACTCTTAAATTCTGAAATTTGTAGCCAATTTAAACCTAAAAACGACCCCGAGGGCCAAGAGTATAATGAGGGCAAATTTTGGGGGCCTCAAATTCAATTTTCGGGACTTGATTTGAATTTTGAGGGGAAATGAAGGATCTTTGAACCAACTTAAACGCGGCACATGCGGATTTTTGCGGCAGTCCGTGACTGCCGGGCAGCACTCACGGAATGCCATTGCGGCAGTCAGTGAGTGCCGCGCGGCAGTCCATCAACTGCCGCGCACGGAAAACTGAGTGCCGCGTTTGAGCGGCAGTGGCTAAAACCGCCGGATTCAATACACTTTTCTCATTCTCTCAATCTTCTCTCTATCGGTTCCTCTCTGGAGAAAATTTTCGCTTTTCCTTTTCTCGCTTGGATCGATCCACCGGGGCTTTTAGGTTAGTTCCTCTCGATCAAAACTTGATTAATCTCTTTTATTTCTTCATTTTTCTGAGTTTTTTGTGAATCTAACACGCGAATTCTCTTTTTTCTTTACAGATCATGGCGAACGGTTCGGGGAGGAAGAAGAAGGCCAAGTACACGGCCACTCATCATCCTGATGCTACACTCCTTCTTCGGGATCCGGACGAGCATTTATCTGCCCGCGCGTTCAAGCGCGAGGTAAATGCTCCCCTTTTCTTTTTTAATTTTCTTTTCTCCTGTTAAAACTTTATGTATAGTGAATCATAACTTTGAATATCTCATTTCAAACACAAATGCCATGGTTGTAGCGCTTTTATGTGTACTTTATTCAAAAGTTCTCATTTTATCTTACCTCTCACGAACTTTATCATGCTCGATGAATCACAATTTATCATTCTCACTCGTGTTTACTGAACTCGTGGGTTTTCTTGAGCGTTCCAAACGCTTTTTATTATTAACATTGATTCTTGACCGCTTGTGATCACATACTTCTCTTTAAAACTACACTCAAATTTTTTTTGCACCTTTACATGTTTATATATGCATGAATTCCCGAAAATGCGAACAAGTTATTCTTTTATTTTCTTTTTCTTCGGAACCTTGCTAGGACATTGGGTGCTATCTCTTATTTCTTCTTATTGTTTTGTGAACATCTGCTGAACTGAACGCAAACGAGTGCCACGTTTGTGAAATTTCTGCGAGTATCTCCAAATTTTTTTTATTTTTTATTTTTCCTTTTTATGTCGCATTTCCTTGTCTTTTTGCTGCCATCTGTTTATTTACCTTTTCTTTTATCCAATTACTAATATCAAAATTTGTGATTCTTTCTTGCAGCTACAGCCTAAGGTGCTGAAGGGGCATGGCAGCCTCGCGTATGGGTATGAGTGGTATACACAGTTGAGTGAGACAGTGAGGACTTTGGTGGATGCGGCCGAGTTTGGAGACTTCGTCAAACTCTTGACGAAGAGCTCCAACGACTTGCGGCAGATACATGCACTGGCCCAGCGGTGGTGGGATACCACCAGTACCTTTCATTTCGACTTTGGGGAGATGACGATGTCTCCCTTGGATTTCTCGATGATCACCGGGATCCCGTTTGGTGGAGAGCCTCTGCGATATCTGACGGATCAGGAGTGGGACCAGGTGGAGCCTTTGCTAGGAGTGGTGCCGGAGGAGTCTCTGGTCATAGCCCGATGGTTTATGGACACGTTTAGGGGCCAGCCTGGTTTTACGGATGAGCAGATGGCCCGAGGCTTTCTCATGTACTTACTGGGGTGCTCCTTGCTGAGCACCAAGGGTGATCGGGTCGATGATTCCCTGGTAGCGTCCCTAGAGCGCCTGGACCGGGTGGACGAGTATGACTGGGCTGGCGCAGGGTTAGCCATCTTATACCGGCATATGGGTGACATCTCCAGGGACAGGCCGACCTCCATCAGCGGTTATTGGAGAGCGTGGGAGGTATACCTTTTTCCATATTTCATTGCTGATTATACTTTTAACAACCTATTTAAATTGTGAGACTAACTTTCTTTTCTCTTTCCTTCTTTTTTTTTTTTTTATTATTACAGATTTGGTCCCACGAGTACCTCCGCATGATGTCCCCTGAGACGCGCAGCGCTGACGCCCTTATCATGCCCCAGGGGCTGAAATGGGCGAAGGATAGGGTTGGGCGGAAGACTGGGGCACACGACTTTGTTTCGTTCAGGAACTTCCTGACGAACTTGAGGGAGCAGCACGTTCATTGGCAGCCCTGACTTAGGGTGCTTCCCGAGGCTCGTGCAGAGATCCGAGAGTCGGCTGGATATGACCCGACGAGGCAACTCCTTAGTGGGCGAGAGGGCCAGGCGTGGTACTTAGGAGAGAGGGTGACTAGGCAGTCACTGACGGCCCCTAGATTCTTCGTGCCATTCCCTCCTCCTGACTCTATGAGAGCCACGGACACGCTCCATGGTAGCGAGCTGACGACTGCTCTGATGGGCTTGGGTATTCACGGCATCCTGGATCCTCCTACAGGATATGCGGCTTTCTGTGCCACCAAGCTGATGCCGAACTTCCCTCTGATGTAAGTGACTCGGGTGAGTACAAAATTCCTCTATTACTATTATTATGAGTTTTCTTTTATTCTTTATTCATGCTTTATTATTTTTCGTTTGCAGCCTATTCCTGCTGCGGCTCGTTCTCCTGCCTTGCCTGAGTGGGATTGGACTATGTCGGCCGTCTCATTCGGCGAGCCCTACTCGACGACGATTCCCCGACTCACACAGGGTGCCCCCACTATTCCTCTCCATTACGACATTGTCCCGCGTGCTTACGCTGAGGAGGGCTTGACGTATGCCCACAGCTTGCGGCAGTGGTTTCTCGGGCGAGAGTGGATGGTAAGAAACTTATCCCTTTCTCTCACTTCGACTTTGATTGCCTCTCCTTTTGCTAATCTTTATTTTTGGTTCTTGTTTTTAGGCTGAGGGAGCTCGGGCGACTGCTGCGACTCAGTTGAGGGCCCAGGTATGATCTTCATCCTTTTATTGTTATTATTTCATTCATCCTTTCAACACTTTTTGGACTTATCCTCTCTTATTTTAGACAGAGGAGATTAGAGTCCTGTCCTAGCAGGTAGGGCAGCTCCAGCAGCAGCTTCAGCAGTTCGGTATTCCCCTCAGCGACATTCCTGGGGATGGCGGTGCTGGACGAGGCGTGGGGCGAGGCGGTGGTAGCGGCGCTGGACGTGGCGGAGGCAGCGGTGAGGGCACCAGTAGCGGCAGAGGCAGAGGCGGCGGACGTGGAGGGAGCGGTGGAGGTAGCGGGACAGAGTCGGAGGAGGAGCCCCTCAGGCGTACGACCTGTTAGACTCGCAGCCAGGGCCGAGGCTGATCCTACTTTTCCTTCTTCTTTTTTTTTTTTTATTTCTTTTGAGTGTTTTGGGACGATTTACACTTTTATTCGGATGGTTGTATATACATACACTTTATTTTGATGGCTGCTTAGGATAACCGGAAGGGTAGGTACTTGGGTATCTTTTTCATTCTGTTTATTCACCGTATGTGTGACCATAGCTTGGTCCTTCCTTTGCCCTATGTGGGACCATGGCTTGGTCCCGTCCTTATTTTAATTTTGAATGCTTTGATTTCTCCTTTTCTTATTACAAAATGAAAGTGAATGAATGAATGAATGAATATATTGATCTTTGTTGCACGTGCTGCATGATGCGCACGTTTTATTGTTTTCTGTCTAGTTTTCTGTTTGCAGGTGGGCTAAACGTGTTACAAACGGACCCTGGCCAATGACAAACCCAGAACGACACTCGGTTAGGTATCCGCGACACTCAATGAGTGCCGCGACTGCAGTCAGTGAATGCCGCAACGACATTCACGGACTGCCGTGCGACATTTCATTGAGTGCCGTTGCACTTTATCGAGTGCCGCGGGTAGGTAGGCTGCTTTATTCCCCTATTTATACCCCTTCTTTCTCAAGGCTTCGAAAAACACTTCTCTTTTCTTCTTTACTTTCTTCCAAAATGGCCCCCATCAGCTCCCAAATCCTTTTCCCATGGATGGATACCCTTTCCGGCGTTGATAGGCTCAACTTTGGGTACTTCAGGTTGAATGATCTTTTCTCTTTCCGATGGATGAATTTGAATGAGGGCCTACTTTGAGCTGCCATCCAATGTTGGGATCCTTCTCTCAACGTCTTCCGTTTCGGCTCTTAAGAGATCTGTCCTTTGTTTGAGGAATTTAGCGCCATTCTTCACACCGATCCCTCTGCTAAATTGACGGTTCCTCTAGTTCAGGCCGGGTATGTCCGTGATTTAGCCACCTTTCTCCACATATCTCAGAATGCGGCGGGCTCTTTTGTTCATGATAGGCAGATCGACTTTGAGCGCCTTTCTTCTGTTTATGCTCCCATAGGGGATCCTTATAATGGTGAGTATCAGATCATCCGACGTAGTGCCCTGTCAATTGCTATGCTCTCTTACTTCCTCTTTCAGTCCTCTTCCGACATTCTTATACCCATTGCCCACGGTTTGCGGGAGATAAAAAGTGCTGTTATACTGGTCCTTGGTGAAACTCTGATTGGATTGGGCCATGCTCATGCTACCGGGGCCATATTATCTGCCGGGGCACCTTTTGTTTTGTATATTTGGCTCATGGAGCATTTGGATCTCTTTATACACCCTTCCCATCTTCGCGGGTCACTTCCTTACGATCGTGTAGAGATTCACAGCTTATTCCAATCCGCCGATGCATGGCTTGGTTGGCTCCAGGAATTTTGAGTAAACAGTTATGGCCTCTCTTCTAGTGATATCTGCTGGGTTTGTCCGCAGTGGACCCATCGCTCTATTGCTGTACGCCTTCCTGGGCGACCTGGCATCTGGCTGCCAGGTTTGCGTACTTCTACTTTCTACATTCTCGATCGGGTTGTCCGTCAGTTCGGACTTTTGCAAGATACCACTGAATCTGTGACTGCTGATTTCACCAGGGGGTCCACTTTGTGCCCTGCTATCGCGAAGGCTTTCATTGAGGCTTGGCACAACAGGATGGCTGCTCCGTGACCGAGGATTCCTGCTCCGACTATGCCTACTGTCCAATACCTCCTAGAGATCCAAGCCTTGGTTGCGAGACGAGCTTGACAGACACATGCATAATAAAGTAGATGAGAACAGGGAAAAGCTTGCCATTTTACGAAACTTTCTGACAGACCCTGCCTACTCCTTTTACGCTTTTGAATATGATTTTCCTTATTATTATTATTATTATTATATTTTTTTTTGGTTAGAAGTGCTGTTATTTTTAGGAAATTTCTTAACATGCTTAATCAAAGTGCTCACTCCTTCGATTAATCTTTTATGAAGAATTCTCCTTTCAATGTCTTTACTTAGCTCTTTACTTTGCTTTTTGCTTAAAGCTTTACTTCTCCTATACCATGAATTCTCATTCGTTTCTTTATAGTACTTATTTGATAGCCAGGTGATCCAAAAGGGGGTCTTGTATCTGGGTTCTTCGGCTAGCAAACGAAGTTTGCCCCTGATTTTAGGGCTTCGAAGTGGTTTGGGGCAAACGCCAGTTTGCTCCTAGTTTAGCACAAAAATTTTTGAGTGGACCGAGGGCTTTGGAGAGCCCGCCTACTTATCCCCAAGGGGGCGTCAGGTCCCAAGGAGTTCGACTTAAGGCTTCAAAGAAGAGTGCCAATCAGGCAATTATTTACTGACCGAACCGAGTAGGTTGCCTATGTATCCCCTAACGGGAATCAGGTCAAGCGTAGTTCATCGAGGTAGGAGGTTTCGAAAGAAACAGTTTCAAGCAAAGTATTTCTTGAGTCGATCGAGGTTAATTGGTTGCTTAAATTCAACCTCGTCCAGGTCCATGAGATAGGCCGCTCCTCCGGAAAGGAGAGTCTTAATGATGTATGGCCCGACCCAGTTGGGTTTGAATTTTCCTTTGGGGTCATAAACAGGCACTTTCAGTTCTTTGAGGACCAGGTCACCCTCAGCAAGCTTCCTTGGGCGGACCTTTTTGTTGAAAGCACGAGCTATCCTCTTCTGGTACCCCCGAGTGTGGTTTACTACGGCCAGCCTCTTCTCATCGAGTAACATCAACTCCTCATACCTTCCTCGTACCCATTCCGATTTAGTGACTTCGCACTCTGCCAAAACCCTAAGAGAGGGTATTTCTATCTCGACTGGGAGAACGGCTTCCATCCCGTAGACCAATGAGTACGGCGTAGCACCCGTTGAAGTTCTCACCGAGGTTCGGTACCCCCACAAAGCAAATGACAGCTTCTCATGCCAATCCTTATATGTATCCGTCGTTTTTCCCAAGATTGCTTTAACATTCTTATTTGCTGCTTCTACTGCTCCATTCGTTTGAGGCCTTGTCACACCCCGATTTTTGGACAACCAAATATTCAATCCAGAGCCTGTATCCGAACTAATATTCAATTACCAAAAATCACGAGAGCGACACCCTCCCATAAGCTAACAGAAAATTTATTGAAAACAGTATTTAATACTCCTTAAATAAGGACATGTGATCTTGTGTTTAAAGAAAACTCTTTATTATTAAACATGTATTCCCAAACATCCATTTCATTGTAAAAGAAATAAAGTTCCATAATAAATATTATATCACTTTTCAATTAAAAAAAAAAAACATCATTTTCATAAATAAAATGTCTACATACAGAGTTCAGCGGAAATAAAAATAAATAAGAATAAAATCTATACATCCATTGGTCAGAGTAACTACAACGTTCCCAATACCCAATATACCATATTTATTACAATTATACATACTGGCCCACAATGCCAGAAAATAAAATACAATCAAGTACAACAAAAATAAGTACAATTCCAATAATAAACAACACAACGACCATCTCTTCACCCAAACAGAAGCTCCAACGAAAATCTCCAAAAAACTAAACCTGCACAAATACATTCGACTACGTTTCATATAGAAACGCCCCCGAATGTATAACACACTCGGGTCAGTCACATGACTGGTATGAGTTAAACAAAACAACAAGTCTTAGGGATCCAACTTGAACCCGTAGACAACAAATTACACTACAATACTCTTGGGTCAAGACAGGTAGTTCCACACACATATGTGGACAATAGAGTAGTTTCCAAATATGTGATGGCAAGTAGTTTCTTGCCCAAAATCCAAAGCTACTACGAATTTCATACTTACCCATTTACTTATGGTGAGCCAAACCTGTAAAACGTTAGTGGGCCCACCATCCTGCAAATTGAATGATCATAGACCAAGCAAACAATTCCACATACAAACCGTCCACCAAACGTCGCATTTATTATTTCACGCTTATCAGCTTTATGAAATAATCCCTTTTCATTATTTATTAGCCTTGAATTTATCTTTGTGTTCCCTAGGTTCACCACTTGGTCACCCTCCATGGTACACCACACACATATATCCCATGTGTGCCCGGACATACTACTAACATCCACTCTGGTGCTAGTTTGGTTGGGGTATCAACCAAACTAGGTATACACACAGAAGGCCAGTCAATATGCCTAGACGTCTAACAAATAAGCCGAGCATAAGGCTTAGGCCAGCTTGATCACGAAGCCACTGGCAAAAGGGTACACTCAGCAAGTCGAGCTACCAAAAAAAACATATCACACAACGGGAGTGGTGAACACTAAAGAACTATGTTGCAATTATCACTTATCATTCGTATTATCCCAATAATTGTGAATTTCGCATTTATCACATAGTTCCGTCTTATCATCCAATCACATCTCTAACTTTTAGATGTATTCCAATTTCTTACAATAAAGGGTTTTATCAATTAACCCATAACAATTCTTCCCTCAATAATTTCCAATCAAATTACAACATCCCCAATATACTATTCAACGTATCTAATTTACTCATTTTTCTCAAAATGACCACAAAATAAGATCAGTTATTTTAGGTACAATAATCTCAACCCAACATTCAATATTAGCATACATAAAGCACATAATAAGAAATCATATTCTCCAATTTGCAAGTTGAACTATATGAAAACTGCTACTGTAATCTTAAATTTCTGCCCAAACGGTGCAGAATCAGGAAAAATACCATTAGACGAAAAACGTGCAGAATCACGTTTTACATGAGACACACGGACAAAATATTCAAATTCAAAGCCACGATTTTCTAATAATTTTCTAAAGTTTCTGCGACTGTGTGAATTACACATAAAACGAATTTCACATATATTTTCTAACAAACATGAATATTTCACCTATAGTTTTGATCAAACTAACGATTCACCTAACCCTTTCGAATACCCTAATGTCATGATCGCAAAGTCACACGAAGGGAAAGAATGTATCTAAATTACTTCAACAATAGCAACGTGTATCGATCCATTACAAAGATTTGACCCTAACCATTAAATTTAACATGCACTAATTTACTCCCATACACATACATATATATACATACGTGTATATATATATATATACTCGGATACACAAAGTTTAACTCACCTAGTTCAATCCAAAATTGACAACCACGAATGCTCCGCGATTCCCCACGTGACCACGAATTCGGAATCCTTCTCTTTTCTCCTCCCTTTTCTTCTTCTTCTTCTTCTTCTTCTTCTTCTTCTTCTCTCTCTCTCTCTCTCTCTCACACACACACACACACACACACACCCACACGTCTGTTCTTTCTTTTGGGTGGCTAGGGTTTTTAATATAAGATATATGTACACTACACACACAACACATGTCAATAAAACACACAAAAATATATAAATCCCGTTTTTCTTCTTGTGGGCTCACAAAAGAGACCTATATGAGCCCAGAATGCAGTACAAAGTGTTAAAATGAGTAGCCCAATGGGTACCCATGACCCCGGTACTAAGTTTTAATGTTAATTACATTATTTAACACATTCGCGGGCTTGTAAACACTATATAACAAAAATACATATCAACCCTTCATTTTATTTTTTTAACAAATATAAATTAATAAAATATAACTTCCAAACTAAACGCGCTCACTCATGATTTAATTTATATGTCCACCAAACACTTAAAATTTTCCAAACACATGTCTTACATAGGCACACTCATATAATATTGGTACATGAAAATAATAATTAAAATAATTATTTACATAGAAATTTTAGGGTTGTTACATTCTACCCTCCTTAAAGAAATTTCGTCCCGAAATTTGGGGTGCAACAAATACAGATAATTAATATGCATGACGTTAAACACACAATGAAAGCAATCCAACATCGACGTGTCGCTATCGTTTAACTCCCGACAGTAATGAGACCTGGTATATCGAGCGAATAATCCAAACAAGGAAACACTCATGTATATACCCATAGTCTCATATAGTCGTTTGTTAAATTTTAACAGACACACAAGACACAACACCAGTAAGGTAAAGCACATAATTTCACATAAAGCACTAGATATTAACCATTTATTAAAAGCAACAATTGATTAATTTCACAAAGATATGACTACGTGTATACACATGTTCCCCTCTTACTGTGTCCCGCACAACACTTCATCGGGATATCCAATACTTACTTACCGCTCCAACCACATCTGAGAAATATTTACTGGCACTGAAGAGAAATATATCCTTGTCTGGTAATAATCAGAGTAATAATCAGAAATCAAGAAAATCCGTAATAATAGACGGTTGTACAGAACACCCATAGAGAATATGGCAGATTCGCCGATAGTATAAGAAGTCCAAATGCCCAATAAATGAAGTCCAATAATCAACTCAGTAGATAATAAAAGGGACAATAGAAATCCTGCTAATAAAATAATAAGTCTTCTGAGAATATCCAAATGCCCAATAAATGAAGTCCAATAATCAACTCAGTAGATAATAAAAGGGACAATAGAAATCCTGCTGATAAAATAATAAGTCTTCTGAGAATAAGAGAATCCCGATACTCCAATAGAATAATACCTAATTCGATTGACGGTTTGTCAGTATGTTTAAATCGATTTCTTACCTTCCGAGTAGATTCAGCATAAGGGTCCGAGGTATTAGGGTTCATCCACTCATCATCCGCTATATCTTTGTCGTTACTCACATTTATTGCTTTGTTAGGCTCAATATTCTGTCTTACCTCACCTTCCGCCTCACATAGGTAATCGTCGTCTTTAGGAGGTTGATCCATAGCATTAAAAACGTTTAATTTTAAGTTCATGTTCCCAAACGACACTTTCATTACCCCCGTCCGACAGTTAACACGTGCGTTAGCGGTTGCTAAGAATGGATGGCCTAGAATGACAGGAGTGTGTTTCCTAGCAACTAGCACGGGTTCAGTGTCAAGGACCATGAAGTCGACAGGATAATAGCATTTATCAACTTTAACTAAGACGTCCTCGACGATTCCTCTAGGTATTTTAATAGAACGATCCGCTAATTGTATTATAGCGGCCGTAGGTTTCAGTTCACCTAGACCTAATTGTTTATAGACGTGATAAGGTATGAGATTAACACTAGCTCCTAAGTCAAGGAGAGCCCGATGAATGATAGTGTCACCTATGACACGTGAAATCGTAGGCGTACCAGGATCCTTATACTTCGGAGGAGCGTGTTGGAATATAGAGCTTACTTTTTCTGTGAGACAGACCTTTTTAGGAGTATGACTACGTATTTTGCGCTTTTGAGTACAAAGGTCTTTTAAACATTTAGCATAAGCGAGAATTTGTTTAATAGAATCGAGGAAAGGAATATTGATTTTAACTTGTTTAAACACCTCGAGTATATCGTCCATTTTTGACCCTTTCTTGGGCAAATGTGACGGTCCCTCAATGTTTGGTGGATATGGAATTCTCAGAATATAGTTCGTTGGGACCGGTTCTTTATCTTTTTTATTTTTATCCACGTCCTCACCCATCTTATTCGAGTTAGTATTCATATCTTTCACATTCTCATTCGGAAGTTCAACAGCTTCCTCTTCCCGAATAGTCGTCCTAGTCGATACGGCGTTTACTTGTTCACTCGACCCCTTAATCTCATACTGTCCCTTAGGGTTTTGAATAGTTTGGCTCGGCAACTTACCCTCGTTTCTACGACTCATTGTATTCGCTATTTGTCCCATTTGAGACTCAAGCTTCGCAATGGATTGTGTATGAGAGTGCACTATTTGTGCTTGTGCGTGGACTTGAGTTTCAATATTTTTAAGAGATGCCAACACCGTTTCCTCAAAAGCGTTAGTCCGTGGAGGATTAGGGTTAGGAGGTGGGTGTTGGTATTGATTTTGTTGATATTGGGGTCGATAAGTATTAGGAAAATTGTTCGACCTAGGAGTATAATTATTTTGTGCGAATTGTTGCATAGCATTTACGTGTTGCTCCACAAATTCCGGATATTGGGATGCAGAAGGACATGCAAAGATATTATGGGACAGTTCGGAACATAATGCACATACTTCTGAAGGGTATGGATTAGACGTTTTGTTCATTTGCATCAGTCGGTCAAGTTTTCTATTTAATTCTTGTATTTGCATTGACTGACTTGACTCAACTGTCACCTCTCGCTTAGGTTGAAGGTATCCCTCAGAACGGACAGACACCGCTTGGTGCATCGAATTCTCGCTCAAAGTTTCAAAAATTTTCCAGGCCTCGTCGGCGCTTTTGTGTTGGAAAGTTCCCGCACAAACGGCATCGACAGTATTCCTAATAGAGGGAATAAGCCCCTCGTAGAAGACTTGAACCAATTGCCACTTGGGAACCTGATGGTGTGGGCATGAGCGTATCAATTCTTTAAATTGTTCCCAAGTGTCATAAAGAGTCTCCCCATCTTGCATCACAAAATTAGTTATATCTTTTCTTATCTTATTTGTACGCATAATAGGGAAAAACTTTTGTAAAAAGGCAGTGTGTAAGACTTCCCATGTTTTTATTGTGTTTGGCTCAATTGATTGAAGCCAATACTTCGCTTTGTCTCTTAAGGAGAATGGGAAGAGCCGCAATTTTAATTCATCATTATTTAGGTTTTGTATTTTCAAAGTAGAGCATATACCCTGAAAATCCCCTAAGTGTTGGTAAGGGTCTTCATTTAGACGGCCATGGAATGATGGAAGTAGCGAGATGGTAGACGACTTTATCTCAAAGTGAGATGCTGTCGCCTCCGGTAATTCGATACCTGCTTGTGGCGTGTACGTCGTAGGAATAAAATAGTTTATAAGTGGAGGAGGTGGCGGTATATTAAGATTATTCATATTAGCTCCGTTGTTATTTTGGTTGTTTTCGTTATTATTTCCAATGTCTGCCATTTTAATTGGTTCTATGTTATTAAAGCGTGGTTTCTTTAGTCTTGTAAGAGTACTACGTATTTCGGACTCAAATAAAGACGTTGGTTTCGGTGTCAAATCGTCGTCTATTAAAAACCTTGTTCTAGAAGTTAAGTTTGAAGACTTGTTAAGTCTTAATGTACGTTCAAGTTCAGAGTCAAAAGGTTTTAATTCCGGTTTATTTGCACGTGTACCTAACATAAACTAAAAGAAGGTAAACTAAAAACAAAAACTGACTCAACTAAGAAAACAAATAGCAATCACGCAACTAAGATAACAAGCACTCAACTACTATGATGCATGAATATTATCCTGTAATGCAATGACCGCGCCAAGCCCAGCGCCCCGGGTTTCCTAGCTAATGCAGTGCAATGAACCCTAAACTAATGCAAATAGTGCGTCACAGCGCCCTGACTTACAGTGGTTTAAAGCGAGTTTCACAAGAAGTAATTTATTTTATTTTATTTATATTTTTATTTGCGTAAGCTCCTTTGATGTAATTAGCTGCTCCACTCGGAAACATTGACTACAAAATAAAAGAACAAGTTAGTAACTAAAAACAAAACGGAAAATAAGAAAAAAAATAAAAACTAACCTAATATTTACGAATTAACTAAACTAAGATTATAAAACTAAAGGTAGTAATGCAATCCCCGGTAACGGCGCCAAAAATTGATGTTGTCAATATCAAGATATAAAAGTATGCTTACTTATGCTTTACTTTCAAAAGATTTGCAGTGTGGAAGTAAAGGTCGAACCCACAGAGATTGATTACTTCAACGACTTAGTTTTAAAATCTAAATTTAACTAATTAAGAAAACGGTTTTGATTTGGTTTGAATTAAACTACTAACAAATAAAAATAAATCTAAACTATGAAAGCAATTAAAGTTGTTTTAAATAATGTTTAAGGGAACCTAGGATTGCAAATCCACCACTAGATTCATAATAGGAATATTTATGAATTACTTTAGCTTATTACGTTGGATGATAATGGGGAATTGTAGCAACAAGCCCAATTCCTCCGAAAAGAAGATAATCATGGTTCAAGCACCAACATAATCCATCTTTGGTTAGCACGAATTATCCCACACTAAACTAGGGTTGTGATCTAATGCGTCTAACCTAGGCATGGACTATTCGGATACTTGATAGCACAAATCAATAAAGCACCATCACATGTAAACAATCTAAACATGCACAGCAAGCATAGATCGTCGAGCACATCACAGTCAAAATAGATCTAAGACAAGAATAAATTCTGAAAGTAATGATTTAATCACTAGAAGTACGATTTATTTATAAAAATCCTCTAAACATGTGACTTGGTCTTCTTCTTCTTCTCCTTGCTTCCTTCACTTCAATGGCTGGAAGTATGGTTGTAGAATGTGTGTATAATAATTGCCAACCTCCAAATTGAAATAATTTAGGATATATATAGAGTTTACACAAGCTTTGGAAGCCTTCCTAACCCGAAACGGACTGAAACTGATGTAATTTATAGTCTGGACGTCGTTCAGCAGTTTCGTTTGCACAGGAGTCTTCAGTATACTGAAATACGCAACTTTGATTTCTATATGGATCGCGCGAGTGGACGGCGTGAGCGCGACATTTAGGACTTCGCGCGCGTGGATCGCGCGAGCGATTCTTGATTTCTCGCCCGCGCGGCTCGCGCGCGCGTCTTGGCTTTTTCAGCTTCTTTCTTTGTGGTTTTTCATCTTGTTTAGCCTGGTTTAGGTGATTTCTTCCAAATCCTGTCAAAAACTAGAAAACGAAGTAAAAATATAGAAAAAGAGGATAAAAAGGAACTAACAGATGCTCGTTAAGGCGTATAAATAGGATTTGTTCTCTCCCGATCAACCAGATCAGCACAATACTTGAATAAGTAAGAGTCATTGAAAAAGAAATGGCGTGCGAACGAGAGGAACCTTTTTTATCCTGATTTGACCAATGGCTCGGGGTCTCTCCTGTAACGAGGTAATTTATTATATCCGCATACCAAGGCACGTGGGAGACGGCCATCAGTTGTTCATCTGGGAATTCATCTTTTATAGGTACATGCTCAGTGTTGTCCATGAATGTCAACCGAGATAAATGGTCGGCGACCACATTCTCGACTCCCTTTTTATCCTTGATAGTGATATCGAATTCCTGGAGTAGGAGTATCCAACGGATAAGCCTCTGTTTTGCGTCTTTCTTAGATAGTAGGTACTTGAGGGCCGAGTGGTCTGTAAAATAGACTATTGGGGACCCTATTAGATAAGACCTGAATTTGTCCAGTGCGAAGACTATTGCCAGTAACTCTTTCTCAGTAGTTATATAATTCATTTGAGTTTCGGTCAGTGTTCGGCTGGCATAATAGATTACATAAGTTAGTGTGTACCATTAACTAGGATCCAATCACAACCTATTTGATCTCTAAGCTTACAGTCATCAGAGATATATCCCGGACGGTAAAATAGGATACACCTATGATACACCGGGATATCCCGGACGGTAATAAAGGATATCCCATAATACACCGGACGTACCTTTTAAACAGGTCAGAAAGACTAGGTGTTCTGTTGGTTACGATCCTAAAATATTTGCTAAGGCAGGTGTTAGGTTGGCCAAAAACCTAACGGGTGCTAGCAATCACAAGCAGGCACAGTACAGGAAAAAAGGAAAGAAAGACAGTTAATGGAAAGTTTGACCGCGAGGGCCTTTTCATTAATTGAAGTTTAAACTGTACAAAGCCTGGGGGCCAGTTGTAGTAGCCTCCCCACAAAAAACTACAACAAGAAACAAAAACTAATCTACCACCACCACTTCCTCCTCCTTCTTGGCCTACTCGTCAACGGAGGGGCCCCCAGCCGGTGCGGCTTCAGCGGCAATCGCGGCTTCAGCGGCCACCTCGGCTTCAGTGGCAACCTCGGTTTCAGCGGCGACCGCAGAGTCCACCTAGCCTTCTTTCTAGTAACCGAACTCGGCCCAGGAGTACCCAGACAGATCCCAGTCTGGGAAGTCAGCAACAGCCCGCTTTGTCAGGTTCGCATAGCCCGTGAGGAACCCAACCTCGAATTCTTCCTCGGCCTCTTTGGCTTCAGCCTCCCGAGCAGCAGTAAGCTCTTAAAGCGTGGCCATCGCGGCTGCCAGGTCCTTCTCGGCAGAGGTTTTTGCGGACTCCGAGGCCGCAACCTTGGCCTCTGCAATCCTCTCGGCGGTAATCCTTTCAGCCTCCTGACACGAGAAGTACCTGGCGTCTCCTCCTCTACTCTCAACACCCGTGTCCGGGAAAGAGCTGTTTCTATACTTGGCAGTGTCACCATCGGCGATTGGCTCGGCACTCATCCGGGAAGAGCATGGGATACAGTTCCCCGTATATTACACTACCCGGGCGTTACAGGGTGCAGAGAGCAGATACTCCCGCATCGAAAAGCTGGCGTTCGCCCTTATCACCTTGGCCCGAAGGCTCCGCCCTTACTTCCAGGCCTATGTCATTGTGGTCCTCACAGACCAACCTCTGCGCAGAATCCTCAGCCACCCAGATACGTCCAGGAGGCTCGTCAAGTGGGCATTGGAGTTGGAAGAGTTCGAAGTGATCTACCGACCCAGGACAGCCATCAAGGGACAACCCGTGGCTGACTTTCTGGTTGAGTTCACATACCCAGAAGACCCGGTTGAAGAGTCCGAGCCACCGGCCTTACAGCCCGGATTACATTCTGATATCCCTGCTTGGGTACTGCACGTGGACGGTTCATCCAATTAGCAAGGCAGTGGGGCGGGAATCATCCTGACTACCCCTGACGGTATCCAGCTTGAATATGCACTAAGGTTTGGTTTTCGCGCCTCCAATAACGAGGCTGAATACGAATCCCTCCTGATCGGGTTACAGTTGGCCATCTCGATGAGCGCGCAACAGGTCCAAGGATATAGCGACTCCCGGCTCATGGTCAACCAGGTAAACTAAGAGTACGAAGCGCGGGAAGATAGCATGGTAGCCTACCTGGCCCTTGTCCAAGCGGTTTCCAAGCAGCTCCAGGGATTCTCCATCACGCAGATACCCAGAGAAGAAAATACCAGAGTCAACCGGTTGGCTCGCCTCGCCTCATCTTCTGAGTCGGACTTGATAAGGATACGATACCTACCCGAGCCAAGTGTGATCAACTCGGAGGGCATGGAGGTAGACCCGGTCACTCTGGGACCCAGCTGGATGGACCCACTCGTGACATTCCTGGCAACAGGGACGCTACCAGACGACAAAGATGAAGCCCGCCAGGTTAAATACCGGGCGGCATGATATCACCTTCTCGACGACATCCTCTACAAGAGGAGATTCACGATCCCATACCTCCGCTGTGTTCACCCTGCGCAAGTCCAAGCAATACTGTTCGAAATCCACGAAAGAGTGTGGGAATCACATCGGAGGCTGGGCACTTTCCAGAAAGGCAGGGCTACAAGGATACTACTGGCCAACCATGGCCCGAGATTCCTAAGAGTATGTCCGGAGGTGTGATAAGTGCTAAAGATACTCCCCCATGATCAACCAACCGGGAGAACTCCAGACACCAATCCACAGCCCCTGGCCATTCGCCCAGTGGGGAATCGACATCATTGGTCCCTTACCTATGGGGAAAGGGCAGGTCAAATTTGCCGTGATAGGTGTTGATTACTTCACCAAATGGGCAGAGGCCGAGCCCTTAGCGACGATAACCTAGCGGAAGATGGAGAGCTTTGTGGAAAGGAATATCCTTAGTAGATTCGGCATTAACCTAGCGGAAGATGGAGAGCTTTGTGGAAAGGAATATCCTTAGTAGATTCGGCATTCCCCGGGTCTTGGTCAATGACAATGGCAGGTAATTTGACACCCCTATATTCAGACAATTCTACTCGGGCTACGGGATATTGAATCATTACTCCTCCCCCGAGCACCCACAAACCAACGGTCAAGCCGAGGTAACCAACCGGACAATCTTGCACTCAATCAAAAAAAGGCTAGAAGGAGCCAAGGGACTGTGGGCTGAAGAGTTACCAACACTCCTGTGGGCCTACCGTACTACACCCTGAGCGGCGACATACGAGACACCATTCTCTTTTAACCTACGAATTTGAGGCAGTGGTCCCCACAGAGCTCAGGTTGCCTACGTATCGAGTGGCCAACTTTAGTGCGCCGGATAACGAAGAAGCCCTCTGGTCAGAACTAGATCTGGTGGAGGAAAGGAGAGACCAAGCCTACCTAAAGGTAGCCGCCTACAAGCAACGGGTTTCTCGATACTACAACAGCAAGGTAAAGCACCGCAGTTTTCAAGTCAGAGACCTCGTCCTCAAGGCGGTGAACCAGTCTACCCGAATCCCGAGCCATGGGAAATTGGGGCCAAACTGGGAAGGACCATATAAAGTAACCTGGGTCAACCGACCGGGAACCTACTGGTTATAGAGCATGGACGGGTATGATCTCTCTCATCCTTGGAATGTGCAACACCTCTGCATGTATTACCAGTAGCATCTGACCTCAGAGAGAAATTTAGTACTGGTAGAGAAATTTGTTTTTGTAGCTCTGATTGAGCAACCATTATAAACTTTTGTTTTTGAATAAAATTGCAAAATTTACCTTAAAATTTGCTCCTGTCAATGCACTGTGCAATACTCAGAAGACCTCGGGCCTAACCTCGAGGCACCAAAGACCTTGGGCCTAACCCCAAGGCACTAAAAAGACCTCAGGCCTAACCCCAAGGCACAAAAGACCTCAGGCCTAAGCTCGAGGCACCAAAGACCTTGGGCCTAACCCCAAGGCACTAAAAAGACCTCGGGCTCCGAACCCAGGAACAAAAGGACCCTGTAACCACCCATGTTCCAGGTCGGTTTCCTATGGTCGCTCCTCAATATGCCCCCGCCTTCACAGGACGCTCGGGGGGCAAAGGGATACTAGACCTAAACAGGAAATTACTTAAAGCTTTGCTTAGGTCCAGCCGACGACGGGGCCAAACCCCTAGGTGGCCGACGATGACAAGCTTCAAATGATCCTGCAACCACCCATGTTCCAGGTCTGTTCCCTACGACCACTCACTCCTATACTCCCGCCTTAGCAAAATGCTTGGGGGGCAGGGAAATATTAGACCAAAATAGGGAATCACACTGGTCACTAGAAGAACTTGGAAGATATTCCCGAGTACTTACAGTGATCAGAGATATATCCCGGACGGTAAAATAGGATACACCTATGATACATCGGGATATCCCGGACGGTAATAAAGGATATCCCATAATACACCGGACGTACCTTTTAAATAGGTCAGAAAGACTAGGTGTTCTGTTGGTTACGATCCTAAAGCATTTGCTAAGGCAGGTGTTAGGTTGGCCAAAAACCTAACGGGTACTAGCAATCACAAGCAGGCACAGTATAGGAAAAAAGGAAAGAAAGACAGTTAATGGAAAGTTTGACCGCGAGGGCCTTTTCATTAATTGAAATTTAAACTGTACAAAGCCTAAGGGCAGTTGTAGTAGCCTCCCCACAAAAAACTACAACAAGAAACAAAAACTAATCTACCACCACCACTTCCTCCTCTTTCGCGGCCTGCTCGTCAACGGAGGGGCCCCCAACCGGCGCGGCTTCAGCGGCCACCTCGGCTTTAGTGGCAACCTCGATTTCAGCGGCAACCGCAGAGTCCGCCTGGCCTTCTTTCTAGTAACCAAACTCGGCCCAGGAGTACCCAGACAGATCCCAGTCTGGGAGGTCAGCAACAGCCTGCTTTGTCAGGTCCGCATAGCCCGTGAGGAACCCAACCTCAAATTCCTCCTCGGCCTCTTTGGCTTCAGCCTCCTGAGCAGCAGTAAGCTCTTAAAGCGTGGCCATCGCGGCTGCCAGGTCCTTCTCGGCAGAGGTTTTTGCGAACTCCGAGGCTGCAACCTTGGCCTCTGCAATCCTCTCGGCGGTAATCCTTTCAGCCTCCTAACACAAGAGTTTTTCTGTGTGCGCTTGTGTCCTATACCCAAGTGTAGGTAATCGTGCAAGTAGTAGTCTGGTTAAGTCCAGGTCGATCCCACAGGGAAGGTGTTAAACTAAAAACGTAGATTAATCTCAAAAATGGAAAATAAAATTCAATATTTTAAAAGAATGCAGAACACAAAGTTCCACGGTTTAACAACTACTAAAAGTAAAGCAATTAAACTAGATCAACTAATTACTAACTAATTAATTAAAGCAATGATTGAAAATGTGTTTTTCTTAATTAAAAAGGAATGTTGGGATTACACGAATCCACCGTGACCTAGCCATCTACTATGCAATTACGTTGAAGCTCAATGGAGCACACTCTCTACAATATTCCGTATTTCTCTTAGGATAAAGAATCCATAGTCCTTTCATGACCGGGACTATATCATCACAATGGAGTTTGAAATACACAAAAGCGGTTTAAAGCAATAGTTTAGACTCTCACCTACAATGGTATTAGCATTGAGGGTGGTTTGCAAAATATATTGAAGAAAAATGCCTCAAAGCTTAAAGTTCACAGACTGTTTTGACAAACTGAGCGTTTTGGGACAATTTGATAACAAATAAGTAAAACAGAAAGTCTAGGAATACTGCATAGAATGTCCTCAAGAAAAAGGGTGTTCGATCGATCGACGCACTTTCGATCGATCGAACATCTTCTTTCCACGATCGATCGAACTAACTTCGATCGCTCGACATTGTCTCTGGTCCGATCGATCGAACTATTTCGATCGATCGAACACAGAAATTAATCTGCTGTATGGCATTAAAGTTTTGTTTGGTTGTGTTTTAATCATGCAAACTATAAAAACTAGTTGTATAACTATGTCTAACATGCAAGATTATGTATTTCACATATTATACTACTATAAACTAAGTGTAGAAAATGAATAAAGTAACCTGAAACTGAAAACTTGTATTAAACTAGAAAAAACCAACCCCAAAGCAATATCCAACCTTCTAAACCTACAAAAACATGAAACCTCTCTATCTCTCTCTCTAAAAGCTGATAAAAGTAATGGGGGGCGTCCTCTGGACGTACATAATACAAGTATATATACTTAAGACCTAATGCTAGGGTTAAATACCCGCTTCTGCTGCGTGCGTGCATATTCTGATAAAAGCCATTTTCTATCGATCGAACACGTCTCGATCGATTGAATTTCTAGGTCTTCGATCGCTTAAGCTTCTCTCGATCGATCGAACATTCGATCGATCGAATGGTCTTCAATCGATCGAGCTCTGTATTTCAGCTTTTAATTGTCTTCATTAGAATCCAACACTTCCTTTTATCTTTATCTTTCAATTCTTCACACAGCAACTGTAGTCTGCACAAATTACAGCTAAAACACACAACTTATCATAGATTAATCAAATTGTTCACAAACTGGCGTTTCAAATCAAATTGCAGATAAATGAAGGAATTGTAAACTAAATCAATACATTTTCTTCTTTTAGCGCGGTTGTATTTTACAAATACCCCCGCTTGTCACCTCTGCAGCCGCAGCCTCCGCAGCCTTATGGGCAGCCCGCTCGGTGGACAAGGAATCACGGACCTCCCCCAGCTCTAGGGCGATTGCCCGGGATCTTTTTTCCTCCACAGTGAGGGCAAACTCCGCAGACTCTCGAGCAGCCCTCTCCACGGAAAAGTTAGCCTTAGTAGTGGCCAACATTTGAGCAATGCCGGGAAGGGTGGCCTCGGCCCCAGCAGCAATACAGCTAACCTGCAAGAACAAGTAAACGTCAGTATACGCATGGAGAGAAAGTTAACGTTCACATTCCAAGAAGAAACTTACCAAGTGACCGATGCTATATAGCCAGTCGATAATGGCCTCGGGGCTTATCAGGGCGCACTTGTCAACTTGACTCTGCAGCAACCCGTGCCGCACCCTTCCACGGACATCCTCTGCTATCTTGGTCTCCGGTAATGAAGAGGGGCCCGCCCGAGCTTCCTCAATGGTTGGAAGAGAGACCCCGGACGGTCTGGCCGCTGAGGGGAGTGGTGAAGGCGCGGTAGTGGTCGCGCTAGCAGGTAGTGGTGGTGGTGCAACAATTGTCACCGCGGGCATGAAAGTAGCAGCAGTTTCCTCCTGAGCCCGGATGGAGATCCCCCGGGAGATCCTCTTCAGTGGCTGGCCCTCAGCGGGGGCTAGTTTCTTCCTCTTCTGGCCAGCCCGGGCCATCAAGGCTCCCTCTTTTTCCTTCAATGCCGCCGCATTCTTGGGAGCCATTTCTGCAAAACCAAAAGCATGTCAGGGTTCAACAGTGTAGAAAAACCAAACGGTCAAGGAATGGTGTTTACTGGGGATGATCACCGGGAGGATGGGAGCTGTGAAGTCGTGCTGGGGCTTGTAATAGGTCTTCGAGCTCCCCGACCGGGTCAGCACTTTATTAATGTCGGTTGGGTCCGCCGCCAAAGACATGACCCATGCTTGAAGCTCGTCGGGAAGACTCGGCGGGTCCACTGCTCCCACTACAAAACAGAGAAATGGGTTAGTCAAGGCCGGGTAATGAAACTAAGGAAGGAAGAAAGAGTGCTAGGACTTACTCCTCAGCTTGCTCGCCCAGGAGGTCCTCGGCTGAATACCCGGCGCCTTCTCCCACAGACCCAGGGTGGACACTTGGAAGAACTTTTTCTTCCACCCTTTGTTGTTGCTTGGGCAATTCACAATTATCTTCTGCCCCTGCCAAGCCGAGAGCGAGAAGAAGCCGGTCTCCCTGTGAACTGGGAAAGGCCGGTGGCTCCAAAAGAACTCCTGCAGAGTGAGCTCATACCCAAGGACTTGGGGCCACAAAGAGATGCACCCCATCAAGTAACGCCAGTCGTTCGGGGCAAGTTGCCCGGCAGATATCCCGAGGAAGATGAACGCATCCCGGGTGACTGGGTGAAGAGGCAAGCGAAGACCCGCCATGAAGGCATCCTCATACAACGTGACGAAGCCTGACTCGTGGAAGTGGGCTCCGTTGTTGTGGACAGAGCAAGAGAGGGGGTAGGGAAGATCATATCAGTCCCTGATCTGATCCAGGTCAGGACCACGCAGAATACTGACGATGGACTCACATGCGAGTACTACTCTGGGACTGTTTGGCACAGATCCTTCATCGTCCGACCCCCGAGACGTCGAGGCTAGAAGAGTATCTGGTGCACTTCCTTGCGAAATGCCCGGGCGGGGATTATTCCCTCACTATGCTGGTCAGAGGGGGCTGAAGAAGGAAGATCTGAGCTTCTACTCATAGACATGGATCTCAACTGCTCGTCCTCAGACCGGGACGATGATTTAAAATTCGAGTGACACATGACTGCGTCTGTGGATGGCCTAAAGGGCAGACGACCTGAGAATGGGTCAAGAACTCCAAATCTGATGTATAGGGGAGGTAGATCTAACAACCTAAAGGGTAGGTCATACAAGATTCGAGAAGCAACACAACACTCTCTTAGAACTACCCTGGGAATACCCGCTCTGTCAAACTGCCCTAGCGTACCCCTAGACTGAAAGAAATGACAAAACCAAAGGAAAAAGAAATCCTAAGCTCGTACTAACCCAAGTGGGTTCCCTCCCCCAGCTTAGTTCAAGAAAAGAAGAAGAGAATGAAGAACTGAAGACGGGAAGGGAAGACTTACAAAAATTAGCGTAGAAAAGAACTCGGGAATCTTGTTCGGGAATCTTGGATGCTCGCAAAACCGTTCGGTAAATCCTCTCGCTTGGCAGTAGGTACTGGAGAGAAGGACGAGTGCCCCTTATATAGGAATAGCGGACGGTCCAGATTGATCAGATCCGACGGCTCAAGAATTTTCCCGCCAAGAGTCGCTGACAACTGTCACCTCGGGCACGTGAAGTATCGCCTCAAAAGACGCGCACATTAAATGCATGACGTGACAGTCTAGTTACCATGCAACTTTTTGGTTATATCTGAATTGACTTCGCTGGATCCCGACTAGGCCAATTATCCCCTGACACTTGGCAATACCCCACACCCGAGCTCCCACCTTTACCGGTCGGTTACTACACTGAGGGGCCATGGTGTGGGCCCCCATCCCGAGCAGCATTCCCGGACCACATCCTGACGGTTTCCCAGGAGCTACTTATTTTCGAATCCTCACCCGATTACGCATCCGGTCAGTTTCGAAAATAGGGGGCAAAGTATGTCCAAAATAATCTACCCAAGAAAGTGCCACGTCACCTAGAGGCACCGGTTATTCTGGTGAGGGCACACCCCGTGTCGCCAAGCATTCCCGAGGTATTCAAGCAAACCGCTCGGTCACATCAACGGGCCGGGTCTTGGCAATCACGAACAACACAATTGATGCAAAAAAGGTGGCCTCAGAGGACCTTTTCATTAATTGAAATATTTTGTACATTAGTAGCTTCCCCAGCAAAAAAAAAAAAAAAAAACAAACCGAAAAATCTTCAGGTCTCCTTGCCCTTCAAAGCCCTGATTTCCTCTTCCATGGCAACCGTCCTGGCCACCAGCTCTTTGACGGTGAGCTCCAAAGCATGAAAGTCCACATCCCGCATGACAGAGTCCGTCTGTAGAAGAGCGCTTTACTTTTTCACCGCTTGCAGACGATCTTCCAGATTACCGAGGGAGAGGCCTGTCCAGGAGCTAGGCATATGAAGGCCGACGTGTGCTTCCGACCGACTCCTTTTTGGTTGGGGGCAAGATTCCTCCTCACCTGCCTTCTCCTTACCCTTCCTGGTCGGGCCTGGTGGCAGACTTGTATCCCCAGACGAGGATGAATCAGAACTGGTGGATAGAGCGATTGGCCCTTCAAGCGGGGCGACCCCTCTCATGGCATGCAAGCCGAAAGCCATGGACCGGGTATAGCGGCGCGACCCAGAAGCAGCCGTAATGGGAGTTGCAATGGGAACTTTACCGCCAACCTCACCAATAGGTCCCCTGATCAAATCGGAAAACCTGAGGCCGGCCTCAACCACTCTGTTGATCGCCTCCATATCAGCCACAGAGGAAGCGATGTCACAAAAAGCGGTAAAAGACGTCTTGTACAGTTCAGGGTCAAAGGCTGCAAGAGGGTACATAGAGGGGTCCACCAATCAGTTGCCAGAGACAACGACCCAAGGGTATTGATGCCAGTTCTTGTTGGGAAAGTCCAGGCCCCGGACGAGATGCTTTCCTTCCGCTCCGGCGCGTAGGTAAGAATCCCCATGGTCGATGCTTAAGAGATAGCACCTGGCGACGTCCACAGAGCGGAGGAATATCCCGAGCCGCTCGTTCAGTGCCGATATGCCCCAAAGAAGACGGGCGAGATTTGGACGGCACTTGTTCAATAGAAAGCGTAATCCCTGTAAGAGATAACAGAAGGAGGCAGAGAAAGGAAAGCGTAGCCCCACTATTAGCAACAGGTAACTACTAATAATGACCGAAGGGAAGGCCACCTCTTCTCCTTCAATGTAAGAACGGATCTCGACATCTTCAGGGATCTCGCAGTCCCTCCTGAAAGCGGTCATTCCTTCGTTGGAGGTCAGGTCGACGTGAGAGGCCATGGGGAGAAGCCTAGGTTGTAAAGAGAAAGAGGAAAGGAGCTCGGGAATACTTTGCTCTCAAAGACCGCTCGGAATATTCAATCATCAAACAGCAGGCATATATTGAATGAACAGGTGCTCCTTATATAGAGACCATGGATGGCTCAGATCAAAACTGATCGAACGGCTCATATGTTTTTCCACTGGAACTGTCACTTCGGCCACGTGAAGCACCACCTCGAAAGACGTGGGCATTAAATGTTCGATGGGACGGTTTGGTTGCCACGTAAATGATTCGGTTACTCCTAGACTAGCACCATTGTATCCTGACCAGACCAGTGATTAGTGGACATGTGGCACGGGAAGGACTCGGGCTCACATGGTCACCGCTCGGTCTATAACCCGGCTGATCACTCCAGTCAGTCCCATCCCTGGTAGAATCCCTGTCTATTACCGAACAGTCTCGCGGATGCAGTCTTAATTTTTGAACTTCATCTGATGGAACATCACATCAACTTCGAAAATGGGGGGCAACTGGTACGTCCAAAAATATTCTACTAAGGCCAAACTGCCACATCAGTAGAATGACCCGGACTATCCGGAATGGGAGCCTGGGATCTACGCTCCTGAGATCAACAGACGACACTGCTCGGGATGCTTGCACAGCCCGGCAATGCGATGCGACAACTCTCCAGGAGGTACGGCTCGGTCCCGAGCCGTCCAGCAGTTTCCTAAATCAACTACAGGTCTGCGAAATGAGATATAGTAGTTTCCTAAATCAACCACAGGTCTGCGAAAGGAGATATGGCAGTTTCCTAAACTACTTAGGAAACTTCCCTAAAATCATGTAAATCTATTGTGATTAGATTAGGCTTCCCAATCTTATCAACTTACCATGTAGGGGTGGACTCTTGCATCTATAAAAGAGCCCACCTACCTTGTCAATAGGGATCCCGATTATTATTCTCTAGCTTACAAGCCGAAACAGAGAACTCACCTTTAAACGCATAAACCCGGCCGGTGGTAGTGCCGCCCCTAATTGTTGGCTCACCAGGCCCGTCGGTGATCTGTTAGTGAGAGCGCACAGACGCAACCGTGGACGTAGGTCACCTTGTTAATGGGACCGAACCACTCGCAAATTGTTCTTGTCACATTTTCTCTTAAAACCTTTCTTACCAGTTTTAGGCATCATCATACATAAAAGATATCAAATATCGCATAAGGTAATTAACACTGTGAATTAATTGGCTCCCTAAAGATCATCAAGAAATAAATTAGCCAAACAATTTAAAAATAATTTTCAAGTTTATATTTATAAAATATTTATTGAAAAATGGCACGTATAAGTCCTTTTAAGGAAGTTTTGCACATATGCGTCATGTGCTTAACACGTGGACAACACATACATGGCACATGTCCAACACATGTATGGCATGTTCTATATACCGCAGCCCAGGCCACGAGCCGAACACTCAGCCACATATAGCCCTTGACCCAACGCACATGGGTTGCGCACAGTCTGCCCGCACATGGGCTGTGATAGCCTACCATGCTTTTGTTGTGTATAGGCTGCACAACTCAGCCCCTGCACTTGTCACACACATGCCGCGCAAAGCATACACATGCCGGGCACAACACACTGCACACACACAGCACACATTGCATGCACACACACGCTGCACATAGCACACATTGCACGCACACATACATCGCACATAGCACACACTACATGAATATACATGCACGCACACATCGCATATATACACTGCATGCACACTACACGCACACTGTGCGCAAACACTGCACATACACGCTGTGGACACGCAGAATTCCACTTTTCCTTTGTTTGAAATTATTGTGAAAGAAAGAACGAAGATGAAGAGGTCTGTTGAAAACAGATACAGAGTCGCCACTTGGTCTTTAGGTAACCGAGAAACCCAATTTTGACTTACCCAAACGGATAAAGGGCACCGCCCCTTCATAACCAAAGAACTTGGCTTGGGGTTACGGTACGAGAGAGGAAGGAGCCTTTGTCACGACTAAAACACCCTCAACTCGCCCCATCTCTCGACGGGCCTTAATTAGCATCCGAATAATCATCTTATGCTATGTTTGGTTTGACAATTAATACTATGATATCATATTACATCACATAAGAATCTTGAAATGGAAGATCAAAAGATAAGATGTCATTCATAAAATCTAAGCCAAATACCGCACAATGCAAAGGTGAAAGATCACACAAACAAACCTAGGAAAAATTGTCTAATCACATATCAAGTAATCAAGTTTTCCTAGTCTAGAAGGGGGTGACATGAATTGTTCTCGAAACAAATAATCAAAGATATCAAAATATACTTAGCAAGCTAGTATGATGCATGTTAATATTGAGAAAAGAAGATCTCTCAATCCCGGGACAGATGAGAAAGGAAGATTTGATCGGGGGAAAGCATGAACGTGTGATCAAGTTCATTCCTTATAATCTTCTTAGATTAGGAGTCACAAAAACCCCAAATCTTGCATGGATGCAATGTATGATCCTAAAATGTGCAAAGGTTGTAGTGTGTTTGTGTACATGGACTTTCTAAAGTGGCTTAGGAGTCTAGAGTATGCATGAATGTATGAAGGAAATCATCATAGGATATGTACAAATGTAGTATGGACTATTTCCTAAGATATGAACTAATTTGAAGTGTATGAAAGTATCAAATCAAAAAATGAAACTAAAAGTATGCTTGCTGTGAATAGTGGACAGAATAGTGAGTTGATCTTGTGAAAAATGAAAAGTGGGGCTAGAAATGTTTTTAGTTCATAATTTTTTATGGAGATCATCTTTATTGTGTCTAGAACACATGTCAAAAAGCCAATCTTCAATGACTATTACAGATTGAGAGAAATCATATAAACAATAGAGGTTACTCAGAAACAGAGTCCGTACTGTCGACTGAAATATTGAAAAATCTTAGAAAATGAAAACAAAATATCTAGAGGCCCATATTATACAAAAAGTTCCCTAAGACACTGCAGTTCAAGGAAACAATGAGTTGGGACCACTCCTTTTCGAAAAGGTTTCTGAAAAATAAGTTGAAAGTCAACCAAGCTGCTATGAGAGTAAAAACAGAATGTCTGGAATGAATGTTTGGGCCAAAATGGAACCCTTCCAAGTGTTTTCAAACCAAACCAAAAATCATGGGTGTTCTCTAATGAGTTAGTAAGATTTTCCAAGTGGTCTTGCATCTATACATTGAGTATTGAGTTCTAGAGAAATCTTTGAACTCAGATCATTCACTGTTTTGAAGATTTCTTGAGAAAACAAGATTTGTTTCTTGGAATCCAAATGCTGGGGTTTAAGAGGGATTTTGAAATAGAGGTTTTGAGAGTATACTTTCAGCACTTAAATGGAGATTATGACCACTTGAAATATCAATATTGAACTAATGTCAAGAACCTCCAAGATTGTTGGAGAGCATTATTTCCATTTGAGCATAACTTCAAGAATACTTTGGAAGTATTGAAGTTGGAATCATCATCTATCAAACATGTTTTTGAGGTCAAGAGCTACTATCCATAAGGGTTCACTCACCTCAAACTTCATGTCATCACTTAGATGATGATGAACTAGTAAGTAATCAAAGAAAAACCAAGAAGAAATGGGGGAAGAAGAGATGAACATATGTATAAACAAGCAAGTAAATAACAGTCAATAGATGATAATCAATGTGATATTGGACTTGTAGCTTGGTGTTTCACTCATAGATATTGACATTTAGACATGGAAGTAGCTTCCTAACTCAAGAATGCTCAAGACTGGTGATTGGGGGGGGGGGTATTTGAATGTGAAGTACATGAGAGATAATGGAAGAAAACAAGATTATAATTCACTTTCTTATAGAAAATCAGTGGGAGAAGCTCCCTTTCTCTCTTCTAAAGCTATCTCTATCTCTCTTTCTCTCTACAACTTTCTCAAACTTTGCACTTGGCCCCCCCAAAATGAAGAGCAATGGGGGGTTTATATAGGCCAATTTGGGGGTGGTTTTGGGATTTAGAAAGTGCTCCCATTGGTCCCAAACATCTGTGAACAAGAAACTACGCCGTTTTGGCTTTCAATTATTCAATTTGGACCCCTTCTGCGGGGGTTGAGTGCCGCTGTAGCATTGGCCATGTGCTGCCATAGCAGTAGCCCAGTGCTGCCGCGGCACTGCTCTTCAGACGCCCAAAAATTTATATTTAGGCCCCCAGAGGTTCCGGTATTAGCGAAAAGGCCCTATTTCGTCCGAAATCCACAAAAAATGCGTACAAACTCCAAATTGAGCTTGTGATATATCGTTTGAATGGTAATGGAGTCTACTTTCTATAAAAAAATAGTTCAGAGATGGGTCACTTTGTAAAGTTTTGCGGTATTCGCGATAAAATCAATTTGATCGTCTTTTTCACCTTCGAAAATTCATGGTAAATTGGTTTTAAATCCAGAAATTAAGTGCGATATACCGTTGGAAAGCTATTGATTTCTAGTATCCATGAAAAATGTTAGAAAAATAACATAGAGCTCCAGTTTTAAAGTCAACTTTTAGGTCAAATAGGTCAAACTTCGGATCTCCAAGAAGTCTGGGAACTTCTGGGAGCTCCCAGGAGGTGATGTTTCATCTGATTGTCTTTTAAAACTCATTTTAGTACTTTTCACATGATCTCGGAACTTTTTGGAGAATTTGGATGATTTCAATCAAACCCTAGTCAAACCTGGGTCAAACCGGTCAACGGAGACTTTCTGGGAACTTCCAGAACTTCTAGGAGTCTCTGGGAGCTGACAATTTTACCCTATTTTGCTTTGAAACTCATTTTTATCACTTTTATTATGACGTAGCATGTTTCCAAAACTTTCGGTCCAAATCTGGGAGTTTTTGGGCTTTCAAGGGTATTTTGGTCATTCGGAGCATTTTGAGAAATAGAACTAACTTCCATGAGTCCTTTTTGAGTATTTTTGGATCATTGTGAGCCACCAAGCTATGGGTCTCCTAAATTTGATAGCCGACAAAATGGGGTGTCTACAATTTGCCCCTCTTTGGCATGAACTTGCGAGGCAACGCATGTCGCAAGCGAGTGCCAAAGCTTGAATAGACAGGTCTTTTGGAGGCTATAGATTTAGGATAAAAGCATTGCAAATATGCAATGATGAAAATAATTATGCTGAGGTTAGTGCTGGTTGTGCTCTTTGTGAGCTGCCTACGTATCCTAAGGGGAATCAGACTAGGACGTAGTTCGGGGCACAAAAGAACAAATCACACATACACAACAAGTCAGGCGGATGCTATGCTATGAGGATATATGAAATGCATGGATGTGATATGAAATATGTCATGAGTCCTATCATGCATAGTGTTCTGATCCTAGTATGAGTTGGTATTGTGGGGTGTGTACCACTCTGAGTGGACTTATGTCGTGCTAGTGTTTCTGACTGTGATGCAGTTATTGATCTGAATAGGGACACCAAGGTTTGAAGACTCTGGGTCTTGGAGCAAACTTCTAAATTTTGGAAAGTGTGCTTCGCAAGTGAATGTAATTAGATGTGGGGTCCCGGAGGATGTTAATCAAAGATGAAGCTTAACAGATAACCGATGGACATGGAAGCCCTGGACACAGAAACCCTAAGAATTCAAGTGATGGACATGAAAACTAGAGATGCCAAGCGACGGACGCGGAAGCCCCATTAATGGACATGGAAGCCTAAGATTTTGAATGAGAACGATGAACACGACATATTTTGAATTGGAGTGATGATAAACTAATGATGATTAATGGACTGATAATGCAAAAATTGAGATGACGAGTAGTCAGTGAACTACCGTGACTATCATGGGTTGGACTAATGGTTGGACTAACCATGATCAGAAGAACTGACCATGCACTAATTAAGGTGATGTGTCAACAGTGAACTACTGCGACTGTCATGGATTGGACTGATGATGATGACTCGATAGTGAACTACTGTGACTGTCATGGATTAGATCAATAGTTGGACTAACCATGATCAGAAAGACTGATGATGTATGAATCGAGATGACGAGTCGACAGTGAACTACTATGACTGTCATGGATTGGACAAACTATGTATGAATCGAGATGACAAATCAACAGTGAACTACTATGACTCTCATGGATTGAACTGACGATGTACGAATTAAGATGACGAGTCGACTGTGAACTACTGTAACTGTCATGGATTGAACTAATGATGTACGAATCAAGATGATGAGTCGATAGTGAACTACTGTGACTGTCATAGACTGGATCGACAGTTGGACTAATCGTGATCAGAAGAACTGACAATGTACGAATCGAGATGTTGAGTCGACAGTGAACTAATGTGACTATTATGGATTGGATCAACAGTTGGACTAACCGTGATCAGAAGAACTGACAATTTATGAATCAAGATGATGAGCCGATAGTGAACTATTTTGACTATCATGGATTGGATCAACAGTTGGACCAACCGTGATCAGAAGAACTGACGATGTACAAATCGAGATGATGAGTCGACCGTGAACTACTGTGACTATCATGGATTGGATCAATAGTTTGACTAATCGTGATTAGAAGGAGTGATGATGTACGAATCAAGATGATGAGTCGACAATGAACTACTGTAACTATCATAAATTGGATCAACAGTTGGACTAACCGTGATCAGAAGAAGTGACAATGTACAAATCGAGATGATGAGTCGACAGTGAACTACTGTGACTATCATGGATTGGATCAATAGTTGGACCAGTCGTGATTGGAAGAACTAATGATGTACAAATCGAGATAATGAGTCAATAGTGAACTACTGTGACTGTCATGGATTGGACTGACAGTTGGACTAACCATGACTAAAAGAATTGATGATGTACGAATCGAGATGACGAGTCGATAGTGAACTACTGTGACTGTCATGAGTCGATAGTGAACTACTATGACTGTCATGGATTGAACTGATGATGTACGAATCGAGAAGCTTGCTGGGGATAAAACTAAATTTGCTAGGGATGAAATTACTCTTTTGAGAGCCAATGGAGTAAGTGATTGTACTGAAGATGAATTGAACTTATTGGAGGAAAAATATCTCTTCTGTGGACATGGCTGTTAGGAGTGAACTAATTATGTGGGGAAGGTGACGACCCTTTCTGAGATGAAAATGGTTTCTTCTGAGGAGCGGATGTGATTTTGATTGGGATACACCACATTTGTTCAGGCACTTTTCTGGAGATGAACTAGCTCTATTGGGAATGACTTTTTTAGGGATGAGAAGATTCGACTGGAGAAAGAATGGTTGCACTACGAATAGAGTAATTCAACAGCGGATGAAGAACATTTGTGACATGATTTCGAGTTGGTTGCTGAGGAGCTGGTTGAAAATAGCCAGTGGATCTTGTGAACTGATTTGTGAAGGCAAGTGAATGTGATTGGAGGGGTGTTACCAATGCTCGAGGTTCTTGGGACTCATATCATGTTACAGCCTTGACAAGTGCTGTAACGGTGGTCGAAATTTCTGCTTATATCCACAGGTTTTGTAATTGGGAATCACTTTAAACCTACACATTTGAGACGATTAAGACGATTTACTTTGATGGGAATAATGATGACAAGAAAAGTTGGATTGGTTTGTATGAACCTTGAACTCTGATACAGTTTCAATCAGATTATTATTAACTTAACCAATGAAGGATTGACTAGGAAATGAAATTCTCAAATTACCATGATCCAATGTGCCTCCGTCATAAATGATGTGCTGCTCATCTTTTATGTTCACTCCTCTTCTGAATATGATAGCACTTTGCTGATAAATCTAGTTTTTGAAAAATTTTCCCTATTAATCTAATTAATTTGCTACTTCTCCCAGGAAGTGCTTTGAATTAGTGACTTTAGCTTTAGAATAAAAGATGCTCTATTTCAAAATTTTAAAACAACTTGGTGACTTGAAAAACTCGCCCTTGGTGTGAAGTGATTGTGTTAGGCAAACGGAGTTTGCCCCTAGTTTGAGGTGTACGAAGTGGAATTCATAGGCAAACGAGGTGGGTGACCGAAGTTTGCCCCTAGTTTGGACGATGGTTTATCATAGGATTTGGCTAAACGAGGTAGGTGGCCGAAGTTTGCCCCCTGTATGAAGGGTAGATAGTAAAATTCAGGCAAACGAGGCGGGTAGCCGAAGTTTGCCCTTAGTGTGGAAGGTGATTTTCTGGCTTAAGGCAAGGACCGTGACTTTAATCTCTCAAATGCTCATAACTTTTTTCTAGGCACTAGTGAGGTGACCTAGTGAGCTCTTTTCTCTCTTTTGTTATTGCTCACCTTGGATTTAGCTCTAATTTTTGCCTAAGCATCCTTTCGAATTTGCGACCTAGCGAGCCATCCTTCTTTTCTTTTTAAAAGGTTGTCTATGTAACCCCGAGCAGGGATCAGGTCCAACGTAGTTCGGGCTAAAGTCTTAAAGAAAATGGGGTTGATTATAATGGTGTCGACTGAACCGATGCGGTTGCCTACGTATGTCACGCCCCGCAGTAGCAAAAATAGAGAAAATAAAATCCTTTTTAGACTCGTAGGCCATGATAGTTGAAAGTCACCATATTGTCCATAACCAAAGTCAAACCACCAAAGTAATGATTCAAGCCACTCATTGGAAAGTTCTAAGGTTGATATATATAATCAAAGTTCAATACTAACTATTACAAAACCAAAGTGTTTGCAAAAACTATAAATAAAACATTACAGCAACATATGCTCGATTACAAACTTAACTATTACAACGGTCTCTAAAAACATAAGTGACACGACTAAAAAGTTGTGTGCTCTTATGCAACACCCAAGTGTAGGTGATCGTGCAAGTAATACTGGATAAGTCCAGGTCAATCCCACAGGGAAGGAATAGGAAGAATATATACTAAGTTATAACCTAAAGAAAAGGAAAAAGATGAATATACGAGTGGATGTTCTAATGAATCCTAATCAATTAAACTAAACAAAATAATAGACTAAAGTATAAAGAAACATAACTAATTAAACAGATAAATTAAAGGTGTTGGAAATACCTGAATCCACATTGATCCTAACCATCTACCATGCACATTCATTAACATATGAAGTTCATTCCTTTTTAGTATTCCGTATTTTTCTAAAGATGTAGAATCAATAGCCCTTTCATGACTGGAACTGCATCATCACAGTTGGTTTAAAATAGTTGGAAGATGGTTTAAAACAATGGTTATTACTTGCACTCTAAATGGTGTTAGCATTCAAAGTGGTTTTCAAAAGTCATTGAAGAAAATAGCCTTAAGGCTTTAAGTTCTAAAAACTGTTGTGACAAACTGAGCTTATAGGGACAATTTGATGACAGATTTCTAAAATAGAAAGTCATGGAATACTTAAAAGAATCATCTCAAGATTTAACATGTTCAATCGATCGAAGCGCTCTCGATCGATCGGACATCATCATCCTTCAATCGATCAAAAAGTCTTCGATCGCTTGACTATGGCTCTGGATCGATCGATCGAAATACCTTCGATCCTTCGATCGATCGAGCCCAGGTTTTCTATAGCATACATGGCAGAGGCTAAGAATCAATATTTCATCACATATTTCCAAGGTCTAAACTACGGAAACATGAATAAACTAATACAGAAGTAGTAACCTAGAGTAATCGTAACATATAAACTAATAAACAATGAAATAAAGAAAAGGAAAAGAAAAACCTGGAATAATCTGAATATAACTTGTAATAACATGAAAACAACTTGAATCTTTAATCATCTTCAATATAACAATCGAAAAGAGGAAGCAAAATAATAATCTAACCTAATCTACTCCTAATCTAACCCTAAAACTACCCTAAAACTGCTGTTTTCTGCGTTTTGGAGCGTCCTCTCTTCGTCTGATATCAAAATGTATTATTTATAGGGTTCCTGCAGAGTTTACGCAACTTTTGGAAGAAAATAAGGCTCAATCGATCGAGCTTAGTTCGATCGATCGAAGTTTTGATCGATTGAACTCTCCTCAAGCCCTTGAACTCTCTGATTTTGACAGCTTTGCGCACCAATGGGAGAATGGCCATAACTTTTCACTCGAACCTCGGATTGACCTCCCGTTTATGGCCACGAGACCGTAACTCAAAGATCTACATTTTATATTTCTGGGAAAATATTCCAAATCTGAAGTCTTCATTGTCAAAAATGACATTTTCTCAGTTGTTTCTATTATTCTCTTTACCAGAATCACTTTTCTTTAGCTCCACTTCATTGATTTGCATTCTAATACCTATAAAACTAACGCATTAACATATGTTTTAGCATTAACATAATAAAAAGAAGATTGTTATTAGAATGCACCTAAATATAGGGACTTTGGGGATAAAAGTATGCATAAAAGATCATGTAATACGCTATGAACAAGCACTTTTCACCTCGAATCACACCCCCAAACTAGCTCGTTGCTAGTCTCTAGCAATGAAGCGAACTACAACAATATTTATTTGAACTCTAAAATTGAAAACAAAATAAAGTAAAAATTCTAACTCACTTTCGAGGAATCGCGATTGCATTTAGTCTATGCGACAAGCCTTTAAACCCCTAGGTTCCCCCTAGTGGACGAGTGTTGTCTCGTGAGGGTTTGCAGCGAATCTACCCACAAATTCATATTTATGGTAATGGTTCTCATTTAAATGTTTTCAAGAAATTTTTTTTTTGTCTCAGTTAGCAATATAGTTCAGCTCAACAGTCTTATGAAACTCTCTAGTATGCCATAGCCATGCAACACACACATTACAGTTAATCTACTATCCAAGTCATTAGAATATTCCATACCTGTTGATCTTCAGGTGTGTGGGTGAATGGACAACCAAAATACTAAACTTTAATTTCAAAGCTCGCATAACCTAAGACACTATCAAGACATTAATTTTGACTCAACTCTCACCGGGATTACACTCTCAAGATGAAATCACTCCGAATCAGGTGTAATAATTATCACTCATGATATGGAAACTACAAAGAGTAAATGTAAATGGAATTTAATGCTTCTCATATCTAAATAGAAAAATGGACATTTTAGTGCACAAAGTCTCATGAGATGATACTTTTCACTAGAACAGCGAGATACTGTGGAGAACTCTCTCTTGACCTCAACTTCTAATCCAATCAACTTAAAATCATCAGGACTTTGAAATAGAGGTGTTAGGTGAAAGAAGAAAGAGGCTTGTGATTTTCAATTGGGTCCAAGGATGCGATTGGAATGTCTACAACAACTTTTCAAACTTTCCCACATCTCCAATCTCTCTTTCTCTCTCTCTTTTTTATTTATTTTTCACAGTCTTCTTTTTATTATTATTAGTTTTTTTTCTTTTTTAACAACCATTGACATTTTTTTTTCTTTTCATGCTTTTTTTTCATCATTTTTTTTTCTTTGCCAACTTTCCCTTATTCACACAACCAAACTTCTTGTCAAGAAAACACATCCCAATCACTCCTAGATAAAGAAAAGAAACTCAAACTCGTAATATGGAGTTAGGTATGAACTTTAGGATTGTGAAGACAAGACGATTATGATGAAGACTCAAGAGGTGAAGTAAAGGAATATCATAAAGGTAGGCCAAAGTTGTATTATGCATGCATGGTCAAAAGATGGCCTAAATCATCTTCTAAATTAATAGGATTATTCATTTCAGTAAATTCATGAGCTCTAGGTTTGGTAAATCCTGAACGTTCTCTTCTAGTAATCAGTCAAAATGAAGAAAATTGAGACTTTCAACGAATGAATACGCTTTTCAAAAAGTAAGAGTAATTTATAAAAACCCTCAAAAACAAAGAATGGCACAAAAGCTCACTTGGGCTATTAGTCTCCACTACAGTCTCTCAAGACACCTAAGCTATGCTTACTAATCCATTTTAGCTAAGTACAAAGTTGTCACAATGTGCTTAAAGTTGTTTGAAGATTAACATGCATAAATATACTATAACTAAGATAGTAAGCAAACTATCATAGTATATTTCACAGTAATAACATATAAAAAATAACACTACTGCATCATAACTAACTACATTAACTAAGAGAGAAATACAAGAACCATTTTATTATCTTTAAAAATAAAATTAAAAATTTTAAAATTTTTGACAATTTTAATTTACTGAAATTGAGTTGCATGTTGCTAAGAAGGTATATTGACATTAAATCATAAAAAGAAAGAACCGAGGCATGCAATGACTCACTCCCCCAACTAAAACTAAACATTTTCCTCAATGTTCTAAACTAAGCATATGGACATATAAAGTAAATCGAGAGAAGGAAGGATGTTACCTCGAGGTGTTAATATCCAAATACATTTTTTTTTCAAGTTACCTGCAAAATCATTAGTAGCAACAAGGAAAAAATAGAAAATATAATACAACTACTCAGTAAATAAATTCGGTTAATCAAGATTTTTATCATACAGTAATAACAGAAATTTTTTAGGATCCTCCCAATGAAATAATTTAACAGTGAGAAGACTTTTGGGATCCTCATATAAATGCAACTCCCCCCAACTAATGTCAGGCTCAAGGTCAGAGGAGATGATGCAAAACCTATGGCCTCTAAATTTTTTGTGGACAATTATAAGAGGTATACCACACTTGTTAGGAATTACATGCAAGAAACGATTTTTGGTGTTGGTAGTTCCTATAATAGCTTCTATTTTAATACAAGGAGGTGGCCAAGGCTCGATAAAAGGGATAGTGTCTAAGTAATGTTCTTGTAAAGTTTCATTACCCTCCTCTTGTCCTAGAATAGAATCTATAGAAATATGATCATTGGAATTTAATTTCTGTTCTATGCGCATGGTTTTAGATTGGACTTAGATAAAGCTATCTATTTGGGCCTCAATGTCAGTATTACTCAAGAAGGTCAAGCAGTCTAGCAGATTACTAGCTTCTTGTTGAAGTTTAAGATCATCTAAAGTGGGCCTAATATTTTCCAAGTCCTCTATCACAGAATTTTGGAATTTAAAATTTGGTGAAGTACATGTGATAGAATCCTTATCATCCTTTCCTACAACACATTCTTTTTGTTCAAGAGTGTAGTACACATAACATTCAAGCTCAGGATGAGAGCTTTGATTGATAGAGAGGATAGGTGATGGGCAACTTGGTGACACCACCTCTTCGGCCGAAAGAAGTGAGGGTTCATGAATATCAGATGAATCTAAATCGAATTTAGAAATTTCAATAACATCCTCCCTAGGGTCACTATCAAAGGTAGGGGTAGAGTCAACAGGGGACTCATCCTTTCCTAATTGCGTACAATCACCTAAACTCTCATCATCTTTTAAATCCTCATTCTCATCCTTGTAACTCTCCTCACTATGTTTGTCGTCTATTGAGGAACTCTGGACAAAGAGATTATGCAATTTTATCCAGGCAGTGAAGGAGTTGATGTCTGGGGTTGTATATTGAGGAGAAGATGGTTCTACAACTTCATGCTTAATGGTTTGATTTTGGAGTTCTTGTTGGGTTATGACTTTCTCTAGTGAGTTGTTAACCTCATTCGGTATAAATCCTTCATTGTCCTCTAATTCCATTCCATTGTTAGTGTCTTGAAATTTAGGTTGTAGTGTTGAAGGGTTGGTATAGTCTTCTAAAGGTTGGCTAGCATATGCTTGTTGATATCTAGTTTCTAATTTATCAAGTATATTATCTAGCCTTTTCATTTCACTAAGCAGCAATTTTAACATACCATTATCCTCAACTTGGTTATTCTCCTCATTATTACTATATGAAGTTTCGCCCCATTGTTGTTGATCATAGTCCCCTTCCCATTGTGCTTGTGGACAAGACTCCCCAGAGGGAAAATCTTGGTGCATTTGGTAATCGTGGGAACTATTACTATATCTTACATTATTATTTTGGTTATATCCCCATTGCTGTTGATAAAACTCTCCATATCGAGGTTTTTGATACTCTTGATAATATGGGGGACTACAACTATTGTTTTCCCATTATGGTGGTTGGCAGCACTCGGGTTGATAATGCGCGTCATAAGTGGGTGCTTGCCAACTTGGGGGACAGTTTTCATGACCTAATGTGTACCTATTCGTGGTGTTTGTGTTGTATGGAGGATAATATGGATAAGACATATTCACTCAAAATTTTTTGAAGAATAGGATTTTATTTTTTTATTTTTTTATCTTGTGGGAGATAAAGTCCAAAAGTTATTTATTTATTTATTATTTTTTTATTTTTCTTATTTTATGTTTTATATATATACATTTTTTTTATTTGAAAAGTAAAAAAAAAATTAGAAATAACTTAGTAAAATCCTAACCTAGTTGCCTTCCCCGGCAATGGCGCCAAAAACTTGACACAACTAAAAATTTGTGTGATCTTGTGCAACAACCAAGTGTAGGTGATCGTGCATGTAATACTAGATAAGTCCAGGTCGATCCTATAGGGAAGGAGTAGGAAGAATATATACTAAATTATAACCTAAAGAAAATGAAAAAGCTGAATATATGGGTGGATGTTCTAATGAATCCTAATCAATTAAATTAAACAAAATAATAGACTAAAGTATAAAGAAACATAACTAATTAAACAGATAAATTAAAGGTGTTGGAAATACGTGAATCCACATTGATCCTAACCATCTACCATGCACATTCATTAACATTCTATGGAGTTCTTTCCTTTTCAGTATTCCTTATTTTTTTAAAGATGTAGAATCAATAGCACATTCATGACCGGGACTACATCATCACAGTTGATTTAAAATACTTGGAAGACGGTTTAAAACAATGGTTATTACTTGCACTCTAAATGGTGTTAGCATTCAAAGTGGTTTTCAAAAGTCATTGAAGAAAATAGCCATAAGGCTTTAAGTTCTAAAAACTGTTGTGACAAACTGAGCTTATAGGGACAATTTGATGACAGATTTCTAAAACAGAAAGTCATGGAATGCTTAAAAGAATCATCTCAGGATTTAACATGTTCGATCGATCGAAGCGCTCTCGATCGATCGGACATCATCATCCTTCAATCGATCGAAATGTCTTCGATCGCTTGACTATGGCTCTGGATCAATCGATCGAAATACCTTCGATCGATTGAGCCCAGGTTTTCTATATCATACATGGAATAGGCTAAGAATCAATATTTCATCACATATTTCCAAGGTCTAAACTACGGAACATGAATAAACTAATACAGAAGTAGTAACATAGAGTAATCATAACTTATAAACTAATAAACAATGAAATAGAGAAAAGGAAAAGAAAAACCTGGAATAATCTGAATATAACTTGTACTAAACATGAAACCAACTTGAATCTTCAATCATCTTCAATATAACAATCGAAAAGAGAAAGAAAAATAAGAATCTAACCTAATCTACTCCTAATCTAACCCTAAAACTACCCTAAAACTACTGTTTTCTGCATTCTGGATCATCCTCTCTTCATCAGATATCAAAATGACTTATTTATAGGGTTCCTGCAGAGTTTACATAACTTTTGGAAGAAAATGAAGCTTAATCGATCGAGCTTAGTTCGATCAATTGAAGTTTCAATCGATTGAACTCTCCTCAAGCCCTTGAACTCTCTAATTTTGACAGCTCTGTGCACCGATGGGAGAATGGCCATAACTTTTCACTCGGACCTCGGATTGACCTCCCATTTGCAGCCACACGACCGTAACTCAAAGATCTACATTTTGCATTTATGGAAAAAGCTTCCAAATATGAAGTCTTCATTGTCAAAAAGGGCGTTTTCTTAGTTGTTTCTGTTGTTCTCTTCACCAGAATCACTTTTCTTTAGCTCCACTTCATTGATTTACATTCTAATACCTATAAAACAACGCATAAACATGTGTTTGAGCATTAACATAATAAAAAGAAGATTGTTATTAGAATGCACCTAAATGTAGGGACTTTGGGGATAAAGTATGCATAAAAGATCATGCAATACGCTATGAACATGCACTTTTCACCTCGAATCAATAAGCATAAACTATCCACAGCAAGCTCCAAGTCTTCAGCTTGCGTAGTAGTCATCTCTAGCATAGCCTTGTAACATCCCAATTATTTTAAATAGTTTATAGTATTTTATTTAGCATCTTTATGATTTTATTTGAAATTTTAACGTGGGTAATATACGAAAATTTGTGTGAGTGTTTTACACCATAGGAAATACAATTGAATTAAAAAAAAAATCTGAGAACATTAATAGTGCTTGTGTGCGTGTGTTTGGTGGAGTGTGTTATAATATTTATATTATATAATAATGTGTGTGTGGTATTATTAATATATAAATATATGTGGTATGTATTATATATATGATATAATATAATATTAAGTTAGTTATAATATATAATATTAGGTTAGATAGACCATAGGAGAACTCTTTGTTCAGCCGCCGAGAGAGAGAGAGAGAGAGAGAGAGAGAGAGAGAGAGAGAGAGAGAGAAGAAGAGAAGAAGGAGAAGAAAAGGGAGAAAAAGGGGAACGATCTCGAGTTCGTGGGCACGTGCAATTTCGCGGGCGCTCGTTGTTATCGATTTTTACCCAAACTTGGTGAGTTAAACTTTGTGTATTCATATATATATATATATACACGTATGTATATGTGTATACGGGGGTAATTAAATTAGTACGTACACTTTTAATTTAATGGTTAGGGTTAAATCTGTGTAATGGATATACGCTATTGTTGAAGTAATTTAGATAGTTTAATTCCCTTCGTGTGACTTTGCGATCATGACATTAGGGTATTCGAAAGGGTTAGGTGAATCGTTAGTTTGATCAAAACAATAGGTGAAATATTCATGGTTGTTAGAAAATATATGTGAAATTCGTTTTTTGTGTAATTCACACAGTCGCAGAAACTTTAGAAAATTATTAGAAAATTGTGGCTTTGTATTTGAACATTCTGTCTGCGTGTCTCATGTAAAACGTGATTCTGCACGTTTTTCGTCTAATGGTATTTTTTCTGATTCTGCACCGTTTGGGCAGAAATTGAATATTTCAGTAGCAGTTCTTTTTTAGTATATTAAATGTACGAATTTGAGAAAAATATGATTCGTTGTGTGTTTTTTTATTATTGTTCGTATGAATTAACGAAGATTACTTGGAGATACATGAATTCTCCTATAATGTTGAGCTATGAAAAGAAATAAGTGATAATCATTAACGTTGGGTCCGATTGAATTGTATAATTCCGAAAATGCATAATAGTTTCAAGTTCCTTAGTGTTCACCGCTCCCAGTTGTGATATTGTTTTTGGTAGCTCGACTTGCTGAGTGTACCTTTTGCCAGTGGCTTCGTGATCAAGCTGGCCTAAGCCTTATGCCCGGCTTATTTTGTTAGACGTCTAGGCATATTGACTAGCCTTCTGTGTGTATACCTGGTTTGGTTGATACCCCAACCAAACTGGCACCAGAGTGGATGTTGGTAGTATGTCCGGGTACACATGGGATATATGTGTGGGTGTACCATGGAGGGTAGCCAAGTGGTGAACCTAGAAAATTGAATAAAGAATCGTACATAAAAGTAAGAGAATTTTTGCTAATAAAATTTCCTATGGGTTAAAGGATATAAAATGTTGATTTCCTCGTCTGTTGTTCTTGTCTTATACATTGTATTGGGACGTGTAATGAGTAAATTGTGATAATGATCCTTCATTTATCTTAGTACAAGTAGTTCTGCATATTCTTGTAGTATTTTGCTGTTATTAATCTTGTGGTTGTAGGATGGTGGGTCCACTAACATTTTGCAGGTATTGACTCACCATGGGACGTTAGGTAAGTATTACTTTCTTTAAATTCGGGCGAGAACTGCATGGCCACCACATAAAGGAAAACTACCGCTCGTCCCAATATGTGAAGTGGAACTACTCTCTTGCCCGAAATAATATTTTGTGTGGTAGTTAAAGGGTCAACGGGTGATCCTGAAGCTGTGTGTGTGTGGTTTAACTCATACCAGTCATGTGACTGACCCGTGAGTTTTTCTCGCGGGTGCGTTCTTGTTGGAGCGTAGCCGATCAAAATTTGCAGGGCTAGTAGGGAGATCGTGGTACTTGGCAGCAGGAGGCATGCGGAGTCTTGTGCTGTTTTCCTTATTCGTTTTTTTTTTTTTTTATCACTTTAGAGAGTTTAGAAATAAGATTTCTGGCATTGTGGGCCATTTAACAATTTAAGATATTGTTTAAGTGAAGTGTTCTTTTTTTTTAGATTCTTATTAAGTTTTGGAGTTGGATTTAAATCTTGGTTTGACTGTTATGGTGGGATGTTGACCGTTGCTTTAGCCAATGTGAGTAGTGATTTATTTTGGTACAGATTATGTAATGTTATTATATTGTAAGCACCTTGATGATTGGACAGCTGGATATTGGTTGAGGGTTCTCCCTTGATTAATACTTGGTTGTCTGAAAATTGGGGTGTGATAGTTTGGTATCAGAGCACATGGTTGCCCTAGACTAGAGAGTGTCTAGGTGATCTTCGGAATGTGGTGAATGGGTTGTTAATTACAATGAACGAGTTTGTTTCAGATATTTATGTATGTGTGGTTGTCTTGTGAAGGTTATGGCTGGAGGCTACAATACCCGTCATGGAGCTCAGACTGAAGGTGGTGAGAGTTCTGGAGGAGCTGGAGCAGGAAATCCCAACTTAGTTCAGGTTGACGTGGGGGCTATGATGAACCAGATTCTCCAAGCTGTGCAGAACAATCAGCAAGGGAACCAGGGTGACCCGTTTGCTAAAAGGAACAAGGATTTTGTTTCTATTGGCGGTCGAGCATTCGATGGGGAAAAGGGTCCGTTAGCAGGAGATGCTTGGATACGAAAGTGTGAGTTCGTGTTCGAGAGGATGCAGGTCACAGAGGTGCAGAAATAGGAGTTGGCATCTCAACAGCTTGAGGGTGCAGCGTTGCTTTGGTGGGAATCATTGAGGACTACTTATGACGTGGCGGAGATGACGTGGGAGGAGTTCAAAGTATTATTTGAGGAGAATTTTATTCCCAGTGCAGTGAAGTCACAATTGGCTAGGGAATTCCAAGACCTCACTCAGGGTACTATGACTGTGTGGGAGTATGTGAAGAAGTTCAACGAGCTATCTCAGTATGCTCCTCATCTGATTGCTACAGAGGAGAAGAAAAACGAGAAATTTATTGATGGATTGGGACATCACTTGTCCAAGGCAGTGTTACCTGCAGAGAGTGAACCTTTCAACAAAGTGGTGGATTTGGCTTTGAAGTTTGAGCGGAAGGAGCAGAAATTTCAGGTTGAGAGGTCAGCAAGGGCGAAGACTAATGAGAATTCTAGAGACACTCGGCCTCAAACTCAGCAAAAAGATACAGGACGTAGTGGGAACAGATTTAAGCCTTATGATCAGGGGTGGAGAGGTCAGCAGTATCAAAGACAAGGATATGGCGGTCAGCGGTTCCCAGGAAATCAGGGGAACTTCAGGCAGCAGAACCAGCAGTGGAATGGTCAGGGTGGTCAGCGTAATCAGGGTTTCCAGGGTCAACGTCAGCAAGCCCCGCAACCACAGATTGGTTTCCGTCCACCAGTGCCTCAGATTGGAGCACCACCGGTAAGAGGAGAGATGGTTGTAGCTCCTAAAGTGTGTTTCAATTGTCAGTTACCTGGGCATATTGCTAGGGAATGTCCTCACCCTCCTAGGAATAAGCAGGCCGCGAGACAGGGTCAAGCAGCACCAGCCAGGGCATTTGCAGTGATGCCAGGCAATGAGAATGTGCAAGGTAGCCTTAAACTTTTTCATTCCGATGTTCGTGTCTTGTTTGATTCGGGTGCATCTCACTCTTTTATTTCTCGTCAGTTTGTTTTGAGAGAGAGTATTCCTGTTACGCCTTTACTTGTTCCTGTGAGCGTAGGAACACCTCTAGGGGGTTCAGTTACTCTATATGAGCATTGTAAAGATTTTGTGATAGACTTTGGGGATAGGACTTTCCTCGTTAATTTGATTGTATTGGGGTTTGAAGGGTTTTCCATTATTTTGGGGATGGATTGGCTTAGGGAGAACCATATTATCCTTGATTGTGCTAAGAGGACCATTCATATAGATACCCCAGGATTACCTCGTTTCTCTCATACGTATCCAGATAGTGGAGAATTGGTTATGTCTAGTTTCCTATATTCGGTGGAGATACCGAAGAAGGATATTAGTGATGTGGAAGTGGTATGCGACTTTGAGGATGTTTTTCAGGAGATCCCTGGACTGCCGCCTAAGAGAGAGGTGGAATTTCGGATTGATCTTGTACCGGGGTCCGCACCAATTTCTAAGGCAGCATATCGTATGGCGCCCAAGGAGTTGGGAGAGATGAAAAAACAATTGGATGAAATGCTTCAGAAAGGGTGCGTTAATTATTTCTTTCTTATAGATTCATTTTCTTCGTAGTTGATCTTTCTTTCTAGTAGTGTAATTCTTTTGAGGTGTGTATGAATCAGGTTCATACGTCCTAGTAACTCACCGTGGGGAGCTCCGGCGATCTTTGTATCCAAGAAGGATGGTAGTCTTCGTATGTGTATAGACTACAGGGAGTTGAATAAGGTGACAATCAAGAACAAGTATCCTTTGCCTAGGATTGACGACCTTCTTGATCAATTGAAGGGAGCAGCGGTCTTTTCCCAGCTTGATTTGAGGACCGGGTATCACCAGATGGGGGTGGTGGAAGAGAGCATTCCCCGTACAGCTTTCCGTACTCGGTATGGGTTGTATGAATTTCCAGTGATGCCATTTGGTTTGACCAACGCTCCAGCATTCTTTATGGATTTGATGAATAGGGTGTTCAGGCCGTATTTGGACCGTTTTGTCATTGTCTTTATAGATGACATTTTGGTTTATTCTCGGACTCAGGAGGAGCATAGAGAGCATTTGAAAGTGGTGTTGCAGATACTTCGGGAGCATCAGTTGTATGCCAAGTTCAGTAAGTGTCATTTTTGGGAGACCGCAGTAAGATTTCTAGGTCATGTTATTTCAGCAGAGGGAATATCAGTAGATCCTGAAAAAGTCGCAGCAGTGCAAGACTGGGCACAACCTTCTAATCCGACAGAGGTGAGGAGTTTCTTGGGATTAGCAGGTTATTACAGGAGGTTCATTGAGAAGTTTTCTCTCATAGCAGCTCCAATGACGAAGTTGACTCGTAAAAATGTGAAGTTTGTGTGGACAGATGAGTGTGAGCAAGCATTTCAGGAGTTGAAGCAGCGGTTGACCACTGCGCCAGTGTTGACTATCCCGTCGGAAGGAGGGAAGCTTATAGTGTTCACAGATGCTAGTGGGACTGGTTTGGGTTGTGTCTTGATGCAAGAAGGGAAGGTTGTTTCGTATGCTTCTAGACAGTTGAGGCCACATGAGAGGAGGTATCCCACTCATGACTTAGAGTTGGCAGCTGTTGTGTTTGCACTGAAAGTGTGGAGGCATTATTTGTTTGGGGAAAGATTTGAGTTGTATACAGATCATAAGAGTCTCAAGTACTTGTTTTCATAGAAGGAACTGAATATGAGACAACAGAGATGGGTTGAGTTCATTAGTAGTTACGATTTTGAGATTCTTTACCATCCGGGTAAGGGTAATGTAGTGGCAGATGCCCTGAGTCGGAAACACAGTGTGATAGCTTCTTTGATGGTTAGGGAGTGGAAGTCTCTTGAAGTGTTAGCATCTCATGATATTCAGCCAGGGCATGAAGGTGAGAAAGCATATATTGGGAGTTTGGTTGTCCAACCGACTTTAATAGGGAAAGTTCGACAGATGCAGAGGTTAGATACAATTTTAGTTAACTGTCTCAATGACTTAGTTGTAGATTTGCTTGATGAGTGTCCGACGGATTGGTCCGTAGATACAGAGGGAAGTTTATGTTTTCAAGGAAGACTCTGTGTACCGGATAGTGAAGAGTTGAAGAGGGAAGTACTTGATGAGGCACATCGATCTCGATACACTATACATCCTGGCGGGACTAAGATGTATCATGACCTGAAACGAACCTTTTGGTGGGAAGGTATGAAGAGAGATGTTGGAGAGTATGTTTCTAAGTGTATGGTGTGTCAGCAGGTTAAGGCAGAACATCAGAGACCGTCTGGCTTGTTGAAACCTTTAGAAATACCTGTGTGGAAATGGGAGTGTATCTCTATGGATTTTGTGGATGGTTTGCCGAGATCCAAGAAGGGAAATGAGTCAATTTGGGTAATTGTGGATAGGCTAACTAAGTCGGCGCACTTTATTCCAGTGAGTGTGCATAGGACGACAGACAAGTTGGCACAATTATATATTCGGGAGATAGTACGTTTGCATGGGACTCCGGTCTCGATTGTGTCGGATCGAGATTCGTTGTTTGTGGCAGAGTTTTGGGAGAGCTTTCAGAGGGCGATGGGGACCCGGTTAGACCTTAGTACTGCTTATCACCCTCAGACCGATGGGCAGACTGAGAGGGTTAACCAGATTCTTGAGGATATGTTGAGGGCTTGTGTTCTCGATCTCGGTGGTAGTTGGGAAGAACATTTGCCATTGGTAGAGTTTGCTTACAATAACAGTTACCATTCTAGCATAGGAATGGCACCTTTCGAAGCGTTGTATGGGAGGCTGTGTAGATCTCCAGTGTGTTGGGCAGAAGTAGGAGATGTACCAATTTTGGGTCCAGAGATGGTTCGGGAAACTACTGAGAAGGTGAGTGTTATTAGAGAGAGGATTAAGACTGCTCAGAGTCGGCAAAAGAGTTATGCTGATAGGAAGCGCAAGGGTGTAGAACTCAAAGTGGGAGATTTCGTGTTCTTGAAAGTATCTCCGATGAAGGGTGTGATGCGTTTTGGTAAGAAATGGAAGCTTGCCCCGAGGTTTGTGGGACCTTATGAGATCATAGGAAAGGTTGGAGAGTTGGCCTTTAGAGTATTGTTGCCTCCGACATTGGCGACAATTCATAATGTGTTCCATGTATCAATGTTGAGGAAGTGTGTGAAAGATCCTACACAGATTGTTCGTCCGACAGAGCTTGAGATTAATGATGACCTCACATATGTTGTTCGACCTATCACTATCGTTGATCGAGATGTGAAGTATTTGCGGAGGAAAGTAGTGAATCTCGTGAAGGTGCAATGGAGCGAAAGAATTAATGATGTTACGTGGGAACTTGAGGAGAAGATTCGGAAATCGCATCCTGAGCTATTCGAGTAGTGTTCGCGCGTGTTGCAAATCTCGGGACGAGATTTTCTTTGAGGTGTGTATAATGTAACATCCCAATTATTTTAAATAGTTTATAGTATTTTATTTAGCATCTTTATGATTTTATTTGAAATTTTAACGTGGGTAATATACGAAAATTTGTGTGAGTGTTTTACACCATAGGAAATACAATTGAATTAAAAAAAAATCTGAGAACATTAATAGTGCTTGTGTGCGTGTGTTTGGTGGAGTGTGTTATAATATTTATATTATATAATAATGGGTGTGTGGTATTATTAATATATAAATATATGTGGTATGTATTATATATATGATATAATATAATATTAAGTTAGTTATAATATATAATATTGTTTGCTAGTAGTTATGCGCGGGCGTGCCAGAACCAAAAGTGGTTCGGTGTGTGCAAACTAATTTCCTATACGCTTGAGTCAGTGATACTCAAGGCTTTTAGATCTGACTTCTAAACTAAACAATGTGTGCGGCGAGTAGGAAAGTACCCTCACCAGAAATCCCTTGGCAGTACTGAAGCGCACAAGCCAAATAGTGTATGAGTTTACCAAGTAAACAATCACAAACGATTAATAAAATACAGATTTTATTAAATGTTTGGAAAATACAACCAAAGAACAGATTCAGAACAGACTGATTGTTCGTAAGAATGAAAACAGTAAAAGAAATTAACAAAGAAAAAGGGTAGACCTATTTGCTATGCTTGCAGAAAAAACATAAAAGTCGAATGCTTTTGAATGCTGTGTTGAATGCTGTTTTCGAGAGTGACGCGGAGTGATCTGAATAGTTGGCCTGCCTCCATATTTATAGCGGCCATGATTGAATTCTGATTAGGAAAGGTCTCCTTAGCTTGCGCCTTAAGCTACTGATTGATTGGTTAATTGAAGAAATCCTTTTATATCAATGATTCCTTGCCTTATCATTATCTTGATTGAAGCAATCCCATCATCTCAGGGATCATCTCGCTTAAATCCAGCTGTTGGTGATAAGATTCTTTCCCAAACGGACTCGGATTTCCCCAGATCTGGAGTGACGTCACAAATGGCAGCTGTCATCAGAACCACCTTACCTCTACTCCCATCGGCCTCATAACTGTGACTAAAACTCATCGGACTCATGTAATGTCTTTATGTCCGATAACATCTCTCCAGGCGCTCACGTCCGATCGGGCTCACTTATTCACACTTTTCACTTTCAATACATATGGTGCCCGATAGTACGTTCATGTTCTTTATCTCCTCATCGGGCTCCCATTCTGACAAATGCCCAATGAAGTCCCTTATGCACGGCGTCTCAATCGGTCTCCCACGTATATCCTTGCTCCATTGCTTCCACCATTGATGCCCGATAGACCACTGCGGGTCTGATGCTTCCAATCGGGCTCCATCCCATGGAACATCCAGGTTGCCTTCTCTAAACTCCTAGTGACGCTTCCCCTAAGCCCAATATCATCATCTACTCCGGACCAACCGGTGTCTGAAATGCCCATGCCCGACTATCTCTAGGCCCATATCCTCATATCAATCGGGCTAGAAAACCCTTGGCGGTTTTTAGGTGCAAACAATTGCCCCCCAAAAGGTCATATCAAACATCCCGCCTTGATTGATGTGACATTTTAAATTTCAAACTGGCCACGCGTCAATCACGCAACAATTTGTCAGATTATGGAGAATCCCACCGGTCACTCCACATTTAATGCGTCATGATGGCGCCGTGATATTTAAATATCACCCATCTATCGAAACTCCCCACCATCCATTGGCATTCTCTCTCTCTCTAGACCTCCAGCAGGACACAGAGCTCCTCTCTCTAAAACCTCCATCTTTTCCGACGACCATTTCTTCAAACGATGGCTCCTAAGACTGCTCCAGCCACCACTAAAGGCAAGAAAACCTTCGTTGATGCTCCTCCACCACAAAATCGATGCAGGGAGGTTAGGGCTTTAGTCAAAGCTTACGCCGCTGACATATCCACCGAATATCTTACCCCCTACAGCTCCACCGACGGTTCCCCCGTCGCTCCAGGCCTAGGCGCGGCGTTTCTGGGCCACCCTCCGGCGCCTTTCCTTCCTTTCTTTCCTCCGGTAGGAAACGAGACATTCCTACAAGTCCCTGCTCACTGGGCCAAGGTCCAGACTGCAAACCAACCGATTCGAGGATGGCCGACACCAGCCGCTGATTGGGACAAGTGGGTAACTAGGGTTTCGGCCTCCAAAGCCGGTGTCTGGAAGCAAACGGGCATCCACGACGCAATCATGCTCAGTCGGTCAAGAATAGAGATAGACCGACCCCTTCTTCTCTCTGCCTTACTATTCTGGTCCTCATCTTGCAACGGCTTTCTTTTCCGCTGCGGACCAATGGCTCCTACTGTCAAAGATATTAGTTATCTGCTCGGCCTCCGTCCCCACGGCCCAGAGATCATTCCCGGGCTTGACGTTGGGACAGCCAGCTTTGTCTATCCTCAACAGGAAATTGTCAGGGACGGGGCCGTTTCGTATAGGCCGATCACGGCCTTCGGAGGTTTCCTTGCGGCCTGCATAGGGGCAGATGATACAGCGGTGTCCGATGCAGAGCACACTGCCTTCCTCATCTACTGGCTCAACAAGTATCTCTTCTGCTCAGCCAGCCAGGCTATCACTAAAGAATATACAACCGTAGCCCTAGCTCTCGCATCGGGGAAACCTTTAGCCATGGCTACGCTGGTTTGGGCCCACTTGGTCAGAGGCATAACAGATTTTGTTCACTCGGGCTTCGGAGCTGGCGGAAGCCCAATGTGGGTGCTCCAATTGTGGCTTCATTCCTACTTTCCCGAATTCCAACCCACCATCGGCCAATTGGCCGATGTGCCTATCTCCGCCGTTCAGTTTATGAACGTAGCTCCTTCTGTACATTCCTTTGAAGAGTGTTTTTCCTTCTTTTACCAGGGTTGCTCCCCTCGGGACCTCAATCTCTTCACCCCATTCTTTTCTCTTCAATTTTCTTCTTTTCTCCAACTCTCCAATAACCCTTCAAACTGGGGTCCGGGCACCCAGTCAACCTATAATGAAATTTTTTCTAGCTACTTAGTAGCTAGAGACATTATTTTTAGCCCAAGCATCCCGTCGGCCAACAATAAATGCGGGGCCGAGTACTACTTTGCTCCTTTATATGCCCGCCAATTCGGGCTTACTCAACTAGTGCCCGTTCCCCCTGGTATCACTGTCAACGTTGATTGGGTTGAACGGGGCCTTATCGTTAACGACGGGCAGGTGAAGAAGATAGCAGAGAGGTCTGCCCGGCTCAAAGCCGCGTTCAACTTTACACCCTTCTCCGCCCGGCCAGTAGTATCAGAAGAGTTCACCCAATGGTGGGGTGATCGGACTAGACACATATTTCCAAGCACCGTTGCTGAGGCCCTGGCTCCTTTCTCTGCAACATCGGCCACTGTGGCCGATGTCCCTATACCAGCAGCAGCTCCAACCCGGCGCAAACAAGCCGCCAAGAGACCGGCTCGTAAACAAACCCCGGGCAAAGGTCCGCCCCAAAAGAAACAAAAAACACCGGCCTCTGTTCAGGTTTGCTCTTCCCCTTTTGACTTGAGCCCGAATTCCTGTTATTCCATATTAATCCTTTTGTTCTATCTTTGCAGCTTGCTGATGAAGATTCGGGAGAGGATCCACTTCCAAACCTTGCTCAGACTCTTCCCCCAACTCTCCCTACATCACCGGCCTCTGCAGCGGCTTATCTAGAGCGAGTGGCCGTTAGGGTGATGCCACTTCACATCGTGCCTCCTCTAGATCCTTCAAGCGGAGACGGAGACGAAGACCTTGCTCATGTCGGCCAAGTCCCTGAGCAGGTTGTTCTTTCTTCGAGTACTGAGGGTGAAGCCGGCGCTGAACCTGCCACCGAGGCCGCTGGGGAGGAAGTAAATCAAACCGTCCCCTCTGAAACCCAAACTCCAGCCGGTCAAGGGGCACCTACCACCGCCATCAGCTCTCCTGTCCACATCATACCAGGACCGGTGGTGACCGAGGTCACTCCTCCTGAAGTGTCTGCTGTGGAGGCCGGTGATGATTATTCGGGCTCTGTCCCTGAAGCAGAAGCCCCACAGACGACAATGGCCCCAATGAGTCCGGGCGCAGGAACCGGCCTCCCTTCTTCTTCCCAAACATCTTCTCAACCAAGCGAAGCCGATGTTCGCGAAACAATCTCGGCCTCGCTTCGTCCTCATACCCAGGTACTGCTGTTACTTTGCGTTAATTCATACATTTCTAAAAACAATACCTGACTGTATTTTCTTTTCTTGAATAGGCCGATCCTTCAGACCCAGTGCCCGTTATTCCTTTCAATGACTTTTTCTTGGGCCTGGACCTGGGAGCTTTTGACCTCGGCCCCCTTGAGCCCGAAGCGGTTTTACCTTCCGTCCTTCAACAAGCCAAGGACCTGCTCTTCGGACTTGCTGACCAAGAACTTTCCAATCTTCCTACTGCGGCTGACGTTGACACTGCTTTGAACACCCTCATGGCCGATCCTTCTCTTTCAGACGGGCAGCTATCATTACTCGTGGAGATCAAAGAAAGACTTCCTAGCGTCCGTCTTATGGATAGAACGGCCTTGAAGATTCAAGCGGATGCAGAACTTCATTTAGGCTCCCGTCAGAAAGCATTGAAGTTCTTGGAAGGGGCCAGAACCAAGTTCGAAGCGGGAAAGGCCTCCCGCGCTCAAGTTCTAGCCAGGGGTACTTGGCTGCGGGACCGTATTACTGTATTAAAAACTCAACTCGCCCAATGTGAGGCCGAGGTTATTACCAACAACGCCTCCATTGAAAAAATTGACGAGGCACTATCTTCACTAGGCGGGGACGCTCAGAAGTGCAGTGATCAGTTACAAGCCAGCGTCCCCATATCCCGGGCTTGGGCCCAGAAGCTAGAAAGGGCCAAGAAGGACCGGTCTGGGGCCGTCAAGACCTGGGAAGACCTGAAGGCTAAGCTTAGGCATTTTGAGTCGGCCTAGAGGCCGACTCCTCTTTTGTACTTATTTTTATTCGCATATATTTGTAAGTAAGCTGTGCTCAGCCTATCAATACAAACCATATTTTTGTTACTCGGGCTCAGGGTTGTAGTTAATGATTTGGTCGTATTCTAATCCTGGATTTGGCTTATAATTCAAATCAATAGTTTCCCACAGAGTAGGGTAATAAGACTTCAAGTACTGACCGTTTATTAATCTAGGATGAATACCACCATCCATATCCCGCAGTCTGTAAGCACCACCATTCTTGACCTGATGTATAATGAACGGACCCTCCTAGTTGACCGACCATTTACCGTACCGATTATCCTTGTCCCCGATAGGTAAAACGGCCTTCCATACCAAGTCTTCTGTACTAAAAGACTTTGCTTTCACCCTCTTGTTATAAGCTCGGGCGGCCCGCTGCTTCTGCACTTTTAACGAGTCCAAAGCCATGAGCCTCGTTTCATCAAGTCCCTCCAACTCAGCTATCATAGCCTCTGTGTACTCTGCGGGCTCAAGCTGGTTCTGTAAAGCTCTCCTGGCCGATCGGACGGTAACCTCCATTGGTAACATAGCGTCGTGCCCGTAAGTCAACATGAATGGTGTGACCCCGGTACTGGACCTCTTAGATGTCCGATAGGCCCATAGAGCCTCGGACAACAACTTGTCCCACTCTCTAGGGTTCTCATCGATCATCTTCTCAATGATCCCCTTAAGGATCTTATTGGTTGACTCAGCCTGACCGTTAGCTTGAGCATAGTACGGGGTAGAATTGAGAATCTTAATCCCTCTGCTCTCCGCAAAAGCGGTCGTTTCAGCTCCTGTGAACACAGATCCTTGGTCGGCCGTTATGGTTTCTGGGAGGCCGAATCGATGTATAATGTGCTCTTCAATGAATTTTATCACGGTGGTCTGGGTCACCGTTTTACATGGTATGGCCTCGGCCCACTTAGTGAAGTAATCCGTCGCCACTATAATGAAACAGTGTTGGCCTGATGATGGTGGCGAGACTTTGCCAATCAGATCCATAGCCCATCCTCTAAACGGCCATGGTTTTATTATTGGTTGAAGCTCTTTAGCCGGTACATGCTGAATCGGGCCATGCTTCTGACACGCTTGGCATCCCTTTGCATAGCAGATACAATCCTTCAACATGCCTGGCCAATAATAGTTATACCTTCTCAGTAACCATTTCATTTTTGTACCGGCCTGATGAGCCCCACAGATCCCTTCATGTACTTCGGCCATCACCTGCATGGCCTGTTTTTTGCCTAAACACCTCAAAATCACGTCGTCACCGATGGGCTTTTTGAACAATTCTCCATCGAGTGTCACAAATCGGACAGCGAAGAGCCTAACTTTTCGGTCTACCCTGACATTTGGGTGATTCAGGTATTCGATGATAGGCCTTCTCCAATCGTCGTCCTCCATCAAGACCGAATTAGTAGTAGCGTACCAACCTCTCTTTGCAACGGAAGGCATTGATCGGACATGAACCGTGATAACTTGGTCTTCCAAAGCCTTTGTCGGAGACGAGGCCGATCCTGTCTTTGCCAGCTTATCGGCCTCAGTATTCGTAGACCTAGGGATATAACTCACGCTAATATCATCAAACTCGTCCATGAGCTGCGTGGCGACAGAGTGAAACGGGCATAATTCCCAACTTTTTATCTGGAATTCTCCTGAGATCTGCCCGATCACCAGACCTGAGTCTCCCTTTATGTGTACGGACGATGCCCCCAACTCAAGGAGTATCTCTAGTCCGATAATTAATGCCTCGTATTCGGCCTGGTTATTTGTGCACTTGAAATCGAGCCGAAATGACATTTTTGTCTTCTTATACTTGGGTGATACAATAACCACACCTGCCCCAGCACCTTCTGCGCTTTTGGACCCATCAAAGATCAATGTCCATGGGACCAAGGAAGTGTTTAACACTTTAGGCACTGGTAGTACTTCTCCCAGATCAGTTGGGTCTGGGTGATCAGCCAAGAAATTGGCTATGGCCTGGCCTTTAACCGATTGCTGTGATCGGTATTGGATGGCAAATTCCATTAGGGCCAAGGTCCATTTTCCAATTCGGCCTCTCATGATTGGTCTTGACAACATATATTTTATCACATCGGTTTGACATATAATATAAGTAGAAACGGGCAACATATACGTTCTTAACTTCTGTGATGAAAAATATAATGCCAAACATAATTTCTCAATCGGCGCATAGCGCTGCTCGATTGGAGTTAATATTCTGCTTAAGTAATAAACGGCTTGCTCATTTCCTTGCTCATTATCCTGAGCTAACATACTTCCTATAGAGCATTCAGAAGCCGATATATACAATTTAAGGTACCTACCCTTCTTGGGTGGCATTAAAACTGGAGAAGTTGACAAATATTGCTTAATTCCCTCAAAGGCCTGTTGATGGCTGTCTTCCCACTTGAACTCTTCGTCGGTCTTGATCTTCAATAATGGGGTCCATACTTGGGTCTTTCCTGCACAGTTAGAGATGAATCTTCTCAGGAAATTAATCTGCCCGAGTAGCCTTTGAAGCTCTTTCTTATTGGCCGGTGGCTTTGCTGCCTGTATTGCTCGAGCCTTGTTCTTGTCAACCTCTATCCCTCTCTGATGCACCAGGAATCCTAAGAAGTTCCCCGCTGAAACGTCGAAAGCACACTTGAGAGGGTTCATTTTTAGCTTGTGAGCCCGCATTCTTTCAAATGCTTTTTCTAAGTCTCTCAAATGATCGGCGTTGTCACTCGATTTTACCACCACGTCATCAATGTAAACTTCCATGAAATGCCCGATCATATCATGGAAGATTGAATTCATCGCCCTCTGATATGTAGCTCCGGCGTTCTTTAGTCCGAAAGGCATGACAACCCATTCAAAGGTTCCAATTGCCCCCGGGCACCGGAAAGCTGTCTTCGGGACATCCTGCTCAGTGATGTAAATCTGGTTGTACCCCGAGTGCCCGTCCATGAAGGACAAAATTTTATGTTTGGCGGCCGAATCAATCAATTGATCGGCCATGGGCATAGGGTACTCGTCTTTTGGGGTAGCTAGGTTTAGATTTCTGAAATCAATACAAACTCTCAGCTTACCATTTTTCTTTACCACTGGGACTACATTTGATACCCATTCCACGTACCTGGCTGTCCGAATGAAGCCAGCCCCCAAAAGCCTCTCAATTTCTTCTTTCACCTTCATCGTGACTTCAGGTGACATGCGCCGTGGGAGCTGTTTGAACGGCCTAAAGCCCGGCTTAATTGGCAATCGGTGCTCTACCAATTCTCGGGATAGTCCGGGCATTTCGTCGTAATCCCAAGCAAAGCAATCCTTGTATCTGTGCAAGAGAGCAATGATATCGGCCTGGAACTGTGGTTCAAGCACCTGACTCACATATGTGGGTTTGTGCTCTCCTTCATTGCCCAGGTTGATCTCCAATAGTGGATCCTGCACGTCGGCCTTCAAGTCATCAAGCTTGGCTGTGGCCGTTTCGAGTTCATCCATTTGAATCTCCTCTTCTATTGGCGTTTCTTCTTCATAGATACAATCGGCCAGATTAATCATACCGTCTACAGGGCCGATCTCTAATCTTCTATCGGCCAGATATGCACACCATCTGGCCATGCTGGCCTTAAGGGCCAGCTGTCTTCTAACTTCAATTGGCTGTAGATCCATCAAAGTCTTCCTGTTCATTAATTTCTATCGGCCTTACCTCTTCTGTCCGACTTAGATTGTGATAACCAAGCTTTAAGTTTGGTAGAATTTCTTTACGGAACGTGGCTGCATTTGGTCTACCAAGTTTGCCACATCCTAGTAATTTGATAGGTCCGATATCATCTTCATATAATACTGCATCGGCCGTCTGCACCCGGGCTACGAATGGCTTCGTATCAGCCCCCACCACTTCCACTTCGTCATCTCTCCAAAAGATCAACAATTGATGGAGAGTGGAAGGGATGCAGTAATTGGGATGGATCCAATCACGGCCAAGCAACGCGTTGTAGGCGGCCGATGTCTCCACAATAAAAAAGGCTGTCATGGCCGTTTGGGTTCCCACCCTCAGCTCCAGAGGCAAGATGCCCTTTGTCTTAGACGGTGTGCCCGTGAAGCTCTGAACATTCATTTCGGTCGGAATTAGTTCCGACTCAGATTTTTGAAGGATCCTCAACATGATTTGGGGCATGATGTTAATTGTAGATCCCCCATCAATCAATATTCTATTCACGGGGATTCCCTCAATGTGACCTTTTACGTACAACGGCTTCAGGTGCTGAGACATCTGATAGGTAGGTTTTTCGAAAACCACCTTGACTGGCCCCGCCGGTTTCAACCCCTCCTCAGTTTGGATCCCTTTCGGCCTCAAGATGGTTATCTTAGGCCGATCGGTTTGTATATCGGTAGTATCCACGTTCTTGCTCGTAGCCTCTACCACCTTGGGTCTGACGGTCTCACCCCCACCCCAACATACACTTTCTATTACTGCCGACTCCTTGGTCCGGCCTTCTATTACGTCACCTTCAATGGCCGTTGGCTGATCCGGTTTGGCCATAAATGACATGGGCAAAGTAAACACCATGTTCGAGGATAGATTTTTTGGGATTGTCCCAAATTGAATCGGTGAATCGTCCTCATCTTCATAATCATCAGCCTCCTCCATTAGATGGGCCGATGGCTCACACTTTTCTTGTTCAAACAGTTTCTTCAAGCGCTCTGTGGCATGCATTGCCCCTTTGCCCGCTTTCTTGTCGAAAACGGGCTCATCTTCTTCCATGGCCGTTATCTGTTTGTCGGCCTTGCGCTGAAGGGACTCTTGAGGAATCCGGACACGGTCTTGCGAGCGCTGCCGTTCCCTCTCGGCCTGTCTCAGTCTCTGGTACCTCCTCTTCTGAGACTTGTTGTATTGAGGCATCGCTGGAAATTTTGGATGCTCAGCTCTATACCATCTCCCATCACTCACTCTTGGTGGGAGTATCATTCGGGAGCGAATGTCCGATGCTGCAACCCTTTGTGATGCACTCATCGTGGGTCGTGCTCCATATTCCCTTCCTTCCCTACGACTCGAGCTAGGCATACTGCTTGCTGGCGGCGGCTTTGGCTTCCACTCGGGCTTTGGGCGTCCCTGTTTGGGCAAGGAAAGCCTCTCATGCACGGATCTTCTCGGGCTGTACTCTCGTCGTTCCTCAACCCTAGGCCTCTTGCTTGGGCTAGAGGCCCCTTTCTTAATATCGGCCTTGCATCTCGGACATAGGCCTTGTTCAATCAGCTCTAGTTGGTGTCGTAAATCCGTAATCAAGCTCTCCGTATTTGACCGGGCTCCATCAGCCTTTAGTTCTGCCTCCTTGCGTTCCTGGTATGTCCTCTGAAGCTCATGAATAGTCACCTTCGGTCTATCAGTTCCTGAAACGGCAATTTGTTTTCCTTCCCTTTGCTTTGGGACTTTCTCGCTGTCGGTCAAGTCTATCTTGACCCTTGGCCGTGTCAGCTTAGTCAAATCGGGCACTACCATGTTGGTTCCAGTGATCTGTGGGAACGGGTTCGCATCAACTCCCATAGCTTTGTCCGAAAATTTGAACACTCCTTTCTCCACGTTCTCCTGTATCACATTACGAAAAACAACGCAGTTGTTAGTTGAGTGTTTCCAGGAATTATGCCACTTACAATATTCCTTATTTTTTATGTCATCGGCCTTGGGTATCCGATGACCTTCACCTAGCCTGATCACTTTTTCAGCCAGGAGGGCGTCAAAAATCTGATCGGCCATTGTTATGTCGAATGTGTAATTTTTTCCTGCCTCGAACGTCATTTTTTTAGCAGCAGCGTTATTATTGACCGGTTTGTTCAAGGCATTACACACAATAGGCCGCTTAGAGATTAGTTCGGCCATGTCAATTTCTGCCTCGAGGTCACATTCTGCTAGATGGACCTCGTAATTGGGATCTTTGTAATACGTTCCCTTAGAAGAATTCTTCTTTTCCTGTTCATCAAGCAGGATACGCTCGTAACGGGCGGCCCTTGAAGCCAGCTCGAATAAATCACGGAAATCGGTCCCTTCGAACTTTTTGCGAAGCTCGAAAGACATTCCGCCCATAGCCATCTTTGCGTATTCTTCCTCGGGCAATATTGTCTTACATCTGTACTTAGCCTTCCTGAATCGGGCTATATATGTTTCGACGGTCTCTCCTACTAGTTGGAGCATCCTAGACAGATCTGCCAACGAGATCTCGGGCTCAGTCCTATAAAACTGCCCATGAAACAATTCCTCCATTGCTGGCCAATTTCGTACTGAATTGACCGGGAGATTGACATACCACAAAAATGCTACGCCCGTGAGCGAATTTGGGAACAGCCTTAATTTTAAAGGGTCACTATTGCCTGCATGGCCGCATTGCACAATGAACCGACCTATGTGCTCTACCGTGGTATGCTCACTTTCCCCAGAAAATAGAGTAAAGTTCGGAACTTTATACCCTGGTGGGAAATTAACTTGGTCAATTTCAGGCGGGTAAGGCCGTCGGTACGTCGGCCTCTCCATCCTTCTCATGAACGGGCCATACTCTTCATGTATGGCCGCCACCAACTCCTCCCTGTTAATAGGCTGCGCAGCAGGTCGGGCACCACCCGCAGGGGGTGGTGGTTGCTGTGGGTTGTTATTGGCCTGACGAAGCCAAAAATCATTATCATTCCTTTGCCCCCCAGCAGCGTTACCTGGGGGCACTTGTTGGCCGATTACCTCTGGGTTACGGCCTATTGTTGCAATTACCTCAGGCTGGGCCCCTGTTCCCGGGGTTTGTAGAGGTGGCAACTGTTGATTATTGTTGATCTGGTGGGTCCAAAACCCCCCATTGTTTCTTTGCCCCCCAGCAGCGCGAACTGGAGGTGGAGTCCGGTCGAACTGGGTTTCAACACGGCCTCCTATCTGGACAAAACTTGGTGTCGCCGATCCACTGGGATCGGTGACCACCACGCCACTGGCCGTTTCGTTATGTAATTCGGGCTTCTTGCCCGAGATGTTACCCTCCCTTAGGTTTGGACAGACATAGAGTGGGTCTTTTGGTTTGTCGGACTCAAGCGGCGTGCCAGAGCCCGATCCCGAGCCTGAGCCTGATCCCAAGGCCTTTTGTTTGTTATTGGCCTCAAGAACGGCGCAAAGCTGTTGTATCTGAGTAGCCAGGGCGTCCAGCTTCACGTGGGTAACCCTAGTCTCCATGACCAACTCAGACTGTTCCCGGCGTATATCGGCCGTTTGCCTGACCACATGGTTGAGACCTGCCATTGACCCTATCAAGGTGTTATAGTCCTGCCTCAAAGGATCAACGGTGGCTCTCACGGTTTCCGAGATTGCTTCGATAGTAACGCCACCGTCATCCGGAGAATGACCAGTGCTTTCCTCCGTAGGTGTATCAACGGCCGACTCTTCTTGGCCGTTTTTGCCGATCTGCTTATCCCTCTTTGGCGGCATGTCTTGACACTATGGGTCCCACCGGGCGTGCCAAAATGTTTGCTAGTAGTTATGCGCGGGCGTGCCAGAACCAAAAGTGGTTCGGTGTGTGCAAACTAATTTCCTATACGCTTGAGTCAGTGATACTCAAGGCTTTTAGATCTGACTTCTAAACTAAACAATGTGTGCGGCGAGTAGGAAAGTACCCTCACCAGAAATCCCTTGGCAGTACTGAAGCGCACAAGCCAAATAGTGTATGAGTTTACCAAGTAAACAATCACAAACGATTAATAAAATACAGATTTTATTAAATGTTTGGAAAATACAACCAAAGAACAGATTCAGAACAGACTGATTGTTCGTAAGAATGAAAACAGTAAAAGAAATTAACAAAGAAAAAGGGTAGACCTATTTGCTATGCTTGCAGAAAAAACATAAAAGTCGAATGCTTTTGAATGCTGTGTTGAATGCTGTTTTCGAGAGTGACGCGGAGTGATCTGAATAGTTGGCCTGCCTCCATATTTATAGCGGCCATGATTGAATTCTGATTAGGAAAGGTCTCCTTAGCTTGCGCCTTAAGCTACTGATTGATTGGTTAATTGAAGAAATCCTTTTATATCAATGATTCCTTGCCTTATCATTATCTTGATTGAAGCAATCCCATCATCTCAGGGATCATCTCGCTTAAATCCAGCTGTTGGTGATAAGATTCTTTCCCAAACGGACTCGGATTTCCCCAGATCTGGAGTGACGTCACAAATGGCAGCTGTCATCAGAACCACCTTACCTCTACTCCCATCGGCCTCATAACTGTGACTAAAACTCATCGGACTCATGTAATGTCTTTATGTCCGATAACATCTCTCCAGGCGCTCACGTCCGATCGGGCTCACTTATTCACACTTTTCACTTTCAATACATATGGTGCCCGATAGTACGTTCATGTTCTTTATCTCCTCATCGGGCTCCCATTCTGACAAATGCCCAATGAAGTCCCTTATGCACGGCGTCTCAATCGGTCTCCCACGTATATCCTTGCTCCATTGCTTCCACCATTGATGCCCGATAGACCACTGCGGGTCTGATGCTTCCAATCGGGCTCCATCCCATGGAACATCCAGGTTGCCTTCTCTAAACTCCTAGTGACGCTTCCCCTAAGCCCAATATCATCATCTACTCCGGACCAACCGGTGTCTGAAATGCCCATGCCCGACTATCTCTAGGCCCATATCCTCATATCAATCGGGCTAGAAAACCCTTGGCGGTTTTTAGGTGCAAACAAATATTAGGTTAGATAGACCATAGGAGAACTCTTTGTTCAGCCGCCGAGAGGGAGAGAGAGAGAGAGAGAGAGAGAGAGAGAGAGAGAGAGAAGAAGAAGAAGAGAAGAAGGAGAAGAAAAGGGAGAAAAAGGGGAACGATCTCGAGTTCGTGGGCACGTGCAATTTCGCGGGCGCTCGTTGTTATCGATTTTTACCCAAACTTGGTGAGTTAAACTTTGTGTATTCATATATATATATATACACGTATGTATATGTGTATACGGGGGTAATTAAATTAGTACGTACACTTTTAATTTAATGGTTAGGGTTAAATCTGTGTAATGGATATACGCTATTGTTGAAGTAATTTAGATAGTTTAATTCCCTTCGTGTGACTTTGCGATCATGACATTAGGGTATTCGAAAGGGTTAGGTGAATCGTTAGTTTGATCAAAACAATAGGTGAAATATTCATGGTTGTTAGAAAATATATGTGAAATTCGTTTTTTTTGTGTAATTCACACAGTCGCAGAAACTTTAGAAAATTATTAGAAAATCGTGGCTTTGTATTTGAACATTCTGTCCGCGTGTCTCATGTAAAACGTGATTCTGCACGTTTTTTGTCTAATGGTATTTTTTCTGATTCTGCACCGTTTGGGCAGAAATTGAATATTTCAGTAGCAGTTTTTTTTTAGTATATTAAATGTACGAATTTGAGAAAAATATGATTCGTTGTGTGTTTTTTTATTATTGTTCGTATGAATTAACGAAGATTACTTGGAGATACATGAATTCTCCTATAATGTTGAGCTATGAAAAGAAATAAGTGATAATCATTAACGTTGGGTCCGATTGAATTGTATAATTCCGAAAATGCATAATAGTTTCAAGTTCCTTAGTGTTCACCGCTCCCAGTTGTGATATTGTTTTTGGTAGCTCGACTTGCTGAGTGTACCTTTTGCCAGTGGCTTCGTGATCAAGTTGGCCTAAGCCTTATGCCCGGCTTATTTTGTTAGACGTCTAGGCATATTGACTAGCCTTCTGTGTGTATACCTGGTTTGGTTGATACCCCAACCAAACTGGCACCAGAGTGGATGTTGGTAGTATGTCCGGGTACACATGGGATATATGTGTGGGTGTACCATGGAGGTTAGCCAAGTGGTGAACCTAGGAAATTGAATAAAGAATCGTACATAAAAGTAAGAGAATTATTGCTAATAAAATTTCCTATGGGTTAAAGGATATAAAATGTTGATTTCCTCGTCTGTTGTTCTTGTCTTATACATTGTATTGGGACGTGTAATGAGTAAATTGTGATAATGATCCTTCATTTATCTTAGTACAAGTAGTTCTGCATATTCTTGTAGTATTTTGCTGTTATTAATCTTGTGGTTGTAGGATGGTGGGTCCACTAACATTTTGCAGGTATTGACTCACCATGGGACGTTAGGTAAGTATTACTTTCTTTAAATTCGGGCGAGAACTGCATGGCCACCACATAAAGGGAAACTACCGCTCATCCCAATATGTGAAGTGGAACTACTCTCTTGCCCGAAATAATATTTTGTGTGGTAGTTAAAGGGTCAACGGGTGATCCTGAAGCTGTGTGTGTGTGGTTTAACTCATACCAGTCATGTGACTGACCCGTGAGTTTTTCTCGCGGGTGCGTTCTTGTTGGAGCGTAGCCGATCAAAATTTGCAGGGCTAGTAGGGAGATCGTGGTACTTGGCAGCAGGAGGCATGCGGAGTCTTGTGCTGTTTTCCTTATTCGTTTTTTTTTTTTATCACTTTAGAGAGTTTAGAAATAAGATTTCTGGCATTGTGGGCCATTTAACAATTTAAGATATTGTTTAAGTGAAGTGTTCTTTTTTTTTAGATTCTTATTAAGTTTTGGAGTTGGATTTAAATCTTGGTTTGACTGTTATGGTGGGATGTTGACCGTTGCTTTAGCCAATGTGAGTAGTGATTTATTTTGGTACAGATTGTGTGATGTTATTATATTGTAAGCACCTTGATGATTGGACAGCTGGATATTGGTTGAGGGTTCTCCCTTGATTAATACTTGGTTGTCTGAAAATTGGGGTGTGACAAGCCTCCATCACTGTAGGCTCCCACCTTGTAGCCCCTATCCATGTATGCATCTCCTGAATACTCATAACCCTGGCTAGTTGGACGTCGAATATCCAGCGGCATAAACGCCGTCAGCTACGAAAGCCGAGTGAATGCAAATACTAACAGAGTATCTATAGATGGCAGCATATATAAATAGCATCATTAAAAGGATCATCTCATCGTTCACATGAATGTATGCACCAACTTAGTATCTAACAACGGAAATCCTCCCAATCTCCTAATACATAACATAAACTCTTGGGTCCACATTAATTAGAGACGTAGTCCAACACCTACGGTCTGTCAAACCAGACACACAGTCGCATATAATCTAGCCAAACGCTTCGATATACTTTGGCCAACACACCCCTGATACATCCTAGCCAACATGCCCAGCCAATAAGCTCGATACCTTACAGCCAACACGCCTAGCCAATATGCTTGATAGATTATGGCTAACATGCCCAGCCAATACGCTCGATAGATTACAGCCAACACGCCCAGCCAATACGCTCGATAGATTACGGCCAACATGCCCAGCCAATACGCTCTATACATTACGGCCAAAACGCCCAGCCGATACGCTCAATACATTACGGCCAATACGCCCTAACACATACTATTGGCCACACCGCCCAATATTATACGATCTCCGTAATTGCATTTACACGTACAAATCATAAATAGTATCGACCATTGTGGTCGACAGAGCCACTACTATAAACGTCAGCTTTTCAATCTCATTATTATCTCAACATTATCCAAAAGGTTCCACTATTTAATCTATTAAGTCCATTATTCCACGTATGTATTATTCCAATACTCTCTAACATCAACGTATGATAAAAAACAGGTTAACAGTTCATTAGTTATAAAACAACTAAACAATTAATATTCCATTAAGTTCGATCGATTGAACTAAGTTCTATCGATTGAGGTAAAGCAAGGTTCGATCGATTGACAGAATTTCGATTGATCGAGATTGGCCTATGTTCGATCACTCAAAAACAGTTCGATCGATTGAGAGTAGTAATATTCCAGAATTGAACTGGACCTTTCCCGTACGTTCGGGGTCCGTTCTTTCTTGCCGAAACATATATAAACATACATGTCTACACTACTAAGTAAGTATAGGCACTCACCGGTAAAGATGGTGACGCCGGCGAACTCGGGGTGGTCGTGGGTGTCTCTCTCTCCTCTTTTTCCTCCTCTGCTCCTCGTAGGTTTGGGGTTGCGGTGTGGTTTGGGATTTCTTCTTTTCCTTTCTTTTCTTTTCTTTCTCCTTCACTCTCTCGGCTAACTCTCTATTATTATTTTTTTCCTTCCTTTCAACAACTAATGGGAAGGGCTTTTTATAGGGAAAGGGGAAGGCCACCAATATGTATATATATATTATACACAACACCTCACAAGACACCTCATAGGACACCTCACAAGCACACAAGACACCTCACAAGACACCTCATAGGACACCTCACAAGCACTCAAGCACACAAGACACCTCACAAGAAACCTCATAGGACTCCTCACATAACACCTTACAAAACACTCAAGCACATAACACCTCATATGGACACCTCACATAACACCTCACAAAACACTGAAGCACATAACACCTCATATGGACACCTCATAGGGGTTGTTTGGGGGTTGGTTAGGGTATAAGCATGGTTTTGGGAATCACATGTATAATTACAGGTTCGGAAATGATATTAATTATAGTGAAAATCTAGTAAGGTAAATATTATCTTTCATTATAATTATTATTCATGTAATTATATTATTGAATAATATAATTAAAAAGTCGAATAAATACAGAAAAGGTTGTATAAATACAAAAAACAGATATTTTCTCAAAATGACTAAAATCGAGATGTCATCTAAATAGAGATCGAAAACTCTTAACTTTCAATACGAATAGCAAATCATTTAACATTATGCAACTTTTCCCAAAAATTACATTTTCAGTTCATGACTTACAAAATTCGAAAAAAGACCAAAATACCCCTCTGACCAATTTTCGCTAAAATTGCACACGAAGTCTAAATCATCAATTTAAACTTGAATAATACAAGTTACTACAATCTACCCTCCTTAACAGAGATTTCGTTTTAAACATGAAAAATACGAGTTACTACAATCTACCCTCCTTAACAGAGATTTCGTCCCAAAATCTGAGCTAGCTAGTCACTAAACAAAACTGGAAACTTCTCGCGCATTTCTGATTCCAATTCCCAAGAAGCTTTGCATTCGTCATGGTGTCTCCACTGAACTTTCACTAGAGGAATTTCCTTAGTCCTCAGCTTCTTGACTCCTCGATCCAAAATTCGAACTGGCCCTTCAGTATAAGTCACGTTGTTGTTTACCTCAATGTCCGTGAAGTCAATTTCATGTGACAGATCATGTACAACCTTCCTAAGCATGCTGATATGAAATACATTATGTACTCCTGACATCTTAGGCGGCAGTGCAAGTCGATAGGCTACTTTTCCCACGCGCTCTAATATTTCAAACGATCCAATGCAGCGTGGTGACAACTTTTCTCATTTCTGTCCAAATCTGACAATGCCTCACACTGGAGACAACTTGAGTAGCACATGATCTCCAACACTGAATTCCAAACTCCTGTGACGTTTATCTGCGTAACTCTTGTGTCTACTCTGCGTCGTACACATCCTTTCTTTAACGATCTAGATCTTCTTGTTAGTTTCCCGAACAAACTCTAGTCCGAGTAGTTGATTTTTTCCAACCTCTGCCCAACACAACGGCGATCGACACGGCCTTCCGTATGATGCCTCAAAGGGTGCCATTCCTATACTCAAATGGTGGCTGTTGTTGTATGAAAATTCTATCAACGATAGATGGGTCTCCCATGAGCTTTCAAAATCAATGACACACGCTCGCAACATGTCCTCCGTCACCTGGTTAACTCGTTCAGTCTGTCCATCCGTCTATGGGTGAAAGGCAGTGCTCAGGTTCAATGACGTCCCCATAGCTGTTTGTAGACTCTTCCAGAACTCTATAGTGAATCTTGAATCACGGTCTGATACAATTGATACAGGTACACCATGCAGTAGTACGACTTGTTGTATATACATACGACTCTGACTTGTTGTATATCTATAACAATATGCTCCCACATCCATTTGGGAACTGGTAATGGTTATAGAAGTCCGGTTGGTTTCTGATGTTCCGCCATCACTTGCTTACACGTAAGACATTGAGATACGTGTTCAGCAACTTCTCGTTTCATTCCTTCCCACCATAAGTTCCTCTTCAAATCCTTGTACATCTTTGTACCTCCTGGGTGAATAGTCATTCACAACTTATGAGCTTCATCCAATATATCCTTTCTAAGATCACCTTCATCGGGCACACAAAGTCTGTTTCTGCATCTGAGTGCTCCATCCGAGCCAATACTTCAATTCTCTAGTTCTTTACTGCGTTACTTGCGAACCATTCCTGAAGTCCTTCATTCTTCTTTTATGCCTCCAAAATACGACTGATGAGTGTTGCTTGCATCATGAGACATCCAAAGTGTTGCCCTTCACTTGGTTTAGAGGCCTGAATACCAGATTCAGCCAAAGATTCCAATGCTCGCCACTCTTTGACCATAAGAAAAGCTACTGCTATCTTTTGGGGTTTTCGACTCAACTCATCGGCTACTACGTTCGCCGTCACTGTAATGTGAAATCATAGTCTTTCAATAATTTTGTCCAACCTCATTGCCTTATGTTCAACTCTCTTTGAGAGAATAAGTATCTTAGACTCTTATGATCCGAAAACAAAACAAACTTCTCATCGTAGAGATAATGCCTCCAAATCTTGAGTGCAAAAACAATCGCGGCTACCTCGAGGGTATGTGTCAGATAATTCAACTCATGAGGTTTCAATTACCATGAACTGTATGCGATTACCTTCCCACCTTGCATCAAAACACATCTAAGTCCTTGGTGTGATGCGTCGCTATAGATGGTGAACTGTGCACTGCTCTTAGGTATTGCCAGCACTGGCGCTGCGGTCAATCTTTGTTTTAATTCCTGGAATGCGCATTCATGCTTGTTACTCCATTCAAACTTCAAGTCCTTCATTAGTCCAGTAAGAGGAGTTGGGATCTTGGAGAATCCTTTCACAAATCTCCGATAGTATCCAGCCAAACCAAGAAAACTTCTAACTTTTGTTGCAGTGGTTGGTATATTCCAATACAACACTACGTCTGTCTTTGACAAGTCTACGGCTATTCCATCCTATGAGACAACATGTCCTAGGAACTTGACCTCTTTTAGCCAAAACTCACACTTACTAAACTTTGCATATAGTTGGTTATCTCGGAGAGTCTATAGTGTGATCCTTACATGTTCCTCGTGTTCGTTCTTGGTCTTTGAGTAGATTAGAATGTCATCTATGAACACAATAATGAACTGGGCTAAGTAGGGTCTAAAGACTCTATTCATTAGGTCCATGAATACCGCTGGGGCGTTGGTTAATCCAAAAGACATGACCAAGAATTCATAATGCCCGTACCTCATCCTGAAAGTAGTCTTTGAAATATCCTCAGGTCAAACCAACAATTGGTGGTATCCTGAACGTAGATCAATCTTTGAGAACGTCATCGCTCCTTACAGCTGATCAAACAGATCATCAATTCTAGGGAGTAGGTACTTATTCTTAATCATAACCTTGTTGAGCTCCCTATAGTCGATATAAAGTCGTTGGGTTCTGTCCTTCTTCTTAACAAATAGCACCGGTGCTCCCCAAGGCGACGTGCTAGGTCGAATAAAATTGAGATCTTCTAACTCCTAGACTTGCTACTTCAGTTCTTGCATCTCCATTAGTGCCATCCGATAAGGATCCTTCGATTGTGGTAAAGTACAGGCACCAACTCAATACAGAAGTCAATCTCCCGTTTAGGTGGTAGTCCTAAAATATTCTTAAACACATCCTCAAAGTCTCAAACTACAGGAATCTATGCAACAGTGAATTCTGAAGTCGAGCTCTCGATAGCTGCTAGACGGCTAGTAAGAAAAGCATCGCTAGAGGGTTGCATTGAAAATCAAAAAGGCTGACTTCCTGGTACCAAAAAGGTAATCATCCTATTGGCATAGTCCAACTTGGCACAATACTTTGTGAGCCAATCAAATCCTAAGATGATGTCAAATTCTTTCATTGACAAAATGATTAGATCTATGGGAAGAATCCTATCCTCTAGGGTTAAGGCACAGTCCTTGCATACTTTTCCTAAATCTTCCTGTTACCCCCAAAGGTGATACAACATTCAGGGCTAGATCAAGCGCCTGGGGTACTAAACCCAAAAGTTTAACAATCTCGATTGTAATAAGCGAATTCGAAGCACCAGTATCAAATAGAACTTTAACTCAAGTGCTGAATAACTTAAGAGTACCTTCCATGTTATGCTGTTCAGTCTCATCAAATGCCGCATTCTCGAGAAGGATATCATTCATAAGAGCCTGTTCAACTTGGCCCTGAGCAGCTGGTCCACTGTATACCTTACGGGGTGCTTTGTAATCCTTACTGATATGGCCATGCTTGTTGTAGTTATAACAGAGAACACTCACCTTGTTGTAGTACTTGGAAGCTTGGTAGACCTTAGCCAAATGACCTGGCATTTCGCAATTAAGGCATCTACTAGTATTGCCTCCAGTAGCAGCAGGGAGTCCTTGCGATGAAGGAGCTTGGGTTATAGGATAGCGATTATGGGGAAACGCAGGTTGTGGCTTCCTCTCTCCAGTCCAATTATGCTTGTTCCCTTGGAATCGCATCAGAGGTCTAGGTCATTAGTTACCTCTGGGTGGTAGCCGATTCCCAAAACGTCCTTGCTCTCGTCCATCAATATTTTCATGACCGATTGCCATTCCTACCATGGCCTTAAAGGTTTGACCCTGATGATTCAGAGTCATCCGTTGTAGTGGCAGTAAGAGGCCCTGGTGATAGTGTCTATTCTTCTTCTCTGGGGTATCGATCATATGAAGAGCAAAATATGATAATCGTTCGAACTGCACTGTATATTCTCTTACAGTTTGGTTCCCTTCTCTGAGCTCAATAAATTCTCTCTCCTTCCTATTCCTCTCGGTCTGAGGAAAGTAGCTCTCCAAAAACAATCCTTTAAAGGTGATCCATGGCATTCTTTCGACCTCATCCTCTCCTATGGTCGCCTCCTCCAATTTCCACCAATCGGAAACCGTATAAGTCAATTGGAATGTCGCCAGTCGATGCTTCTAGATCTCATTACATCCTAGTGTATCAAAGATCGCTTCCATCTCTCGGAGCCACTGTCCTGCTTGCCACTGCTCAGTATTCCCGTCAAACTTCTCTGGACAAAAATGACAGAAACGCTCTACTATGCGATCCTCAACTGGCCTTGGAGGTGGTACTTGATTATTTCCGTTTTGCACGTTGGGATTGTTGATCTGTTCCATCTTATGTACAAAGCCTTCGAACAATCCAGTCGGGTCAGCAACTTGGGGTGCTGGGGGTGCATCTTCGATCTGTGCAGGATGGTTCCGGGTAAGAGGTCTTCCTTCCATCGATGTAGTAGGGTTGGGTACCTATACAGAGATCTAACGGTTAGTCGTCAATCCCAAAAATAATCATAGAAAGTAATCCGCACTAAACATAATAGTTATAACTATTATCACATTAATAGCAAGTAAACTTTATCCGATCAACACAAAAATTTTAACTTAGAGAGTACAAAACCTAGGCTCTGATACCAAAAATCCTGTCACGCCCCACAGTAGCAAAAATAGAGAAAGTAAAATCCTTTTTGGACCCGTAGGCCAAGATAGTTGAAAGTCACCATATTGTCCATAACCAAAGTCAAACCATCAAAGTAATTATTTAGGCCACTCATTGGAAAGTTCTAAGGTTCATATATGTAATCAGAATTCAATACTAACTATTATAAAACCAAAGTATTTGTAGAAACTATAATAAAACATTACAGCAACATATGTCGATTACAAACTTAACTATTACAATGGTCTCTAAAAATATAAGCATAAACTATCCACAGCAAGCTCCAAGTCTTCAGCTTGCGTAGTAGTCATCCCTAGCATAGCCTCCATCATCGTAGGTTCTCTCTTTGTAGCCCCTATCCATGTATACATCTCTTGTATACTCATAACCCTGGCCAGCTGGACGTCGAATATCCAGCGGCATTAACGCCGTCAGCTACGAAAGCCGAGTGAATGCAAATACTAACAGAGTATCTATAGATGGTAGCATATATATATATGTTTGCAATAAATATCTAGTGTTGTGTGTCGGGCGTGCCAGAGTCCGTGTGGACTCAAAGTGATGTTGATTACCTAATCTGACTTCTAAACTAAGCGATTTGTTATTTAACAATAAAATAACAGTGGGCTTTTCTCTACTCTGATGCAAGTAAGAAATTACAACTGGAAACTATAGAAAGGGAAACTAAATACAATGATTCAGAGTACCTCCATAGACAACTTCTTCTCCATTGATTGAAAGGTGATGATTACAAATATTCAACGAAAAGAATAAAAATTGAGCACTCAAGAACAAGAACTCACAGATCACTCAAGAACAAGAAAGAAATGTTATGAGGAGACACTAAAAGGCTGCTGAGAGCAGAAGTGGCGTGTGTGTTAGCCCCTTTCAAATGTTGCATCACATGCCATATTTATAGGCTTGTTTGCATAACCGCTCATGTTAGTGGGGATCATGGAGTAGTGGGGTACGTGGCCCCTAGTTTCTAGGCATATATCAATTTATGCTCCCACTATGTTCCATGATCAACTTCCATGATTTGTGTGATTATCCCACTTCTGCCGCATTCCTCTCTTCTCGTAACTGCTTTTTCCTCCACCTCAGCATGTTCTGAAAACTGAAAACCCACGTTCTCATTCCTACTTAACTATTTTCTAAGTAAATTTACGACCGATTGTGTTTCTCTGTGTAGCTTAATCTCTGCTGATGATATTACTCGGCCTTCTCTTCAGTAGGAAGCCTACTTGTGTCTCTCGGTCTTACCCCGATGTTGCCTTTTATCCTTACTAATCCCATGGACTGCTGTTATCATCCTCTGGACCTGTTACTGCAAGATCTATAGAAAAAGTCTTCGGCCTTATCCGTTAATGCCGAGGCGTCACTGATCTTTTCGGATATCGGCCTTATCTGTTGAGATCGATATCTTTATTAGAGCTGTTTTGTCATTGCCGATATTAGGACTCAAGGGTAATAAACCAGTTTGGCATCGGTCAAATTTTACCGATGTTAGGGCTGGAGTTGAGGCTACTCTACCACTAGCCATACTAGGGTACTTTTCTGAGAACTTCGTATCAATTGGTCCTCGGTCTTGATACCAATATTTTAATTTGGAACGTATCATCTTTACCAGTAGCTATATCAAATATCAGTTTTCCTGGGTCATCGGCCTTATCCTCGTTCATATGCCTACGTGGTCTAGTGATGACGTTCTGAGTTCACATGACCGTCACGTGCCCTGGGAAACCCTAATTTAGGGTGTAAACAATGCCCCCAAAACGTCTTGTCAAACGTAGCTTCGTCAGTTTGATGAGACGTTTTGAATTCAAATTTTAAATACCAACTGGAAATTGGCGGCGTACGGCTCCACGTGGCATCCCCCAATAGTCCTTCCTGCCTCGTTTCTTGAATCGAGGCGTGCCTCTTGGGAACTCGTTCCCAAATCATAATGACCCCCTTCTGTCATCTATATAAGTCACTCACCCTTGTCTTTTTCCATTCCATGCTTACTTTCTTGCCTTAATATTTTCTCGAGAAAATATTTTCTTTCCTTTTCAAATTTCCATGGCGTCCTCCTCTGCTCCCAGTGTTTCTCAAACCGCCGGCGCCACCTCTTCCTCTCCTGCTGCCACTGAAACTGCGCCGGTGGTGAAAACTAATGCTACCGCCGTTAAGCAAGCCCTTGAGACTATCCCTGGGCTAATAAATCCTTAGGTATTGACTCCTCTCCCTTCCAGTTCTTCAATAGGACTTGGTCCGTCCTTTGATTCTTTTTCCCCATCTTCTTTAGATCCCTACTTTCCTCTAATTGTAGAAGAAAAAGAACTGCTCTATCAATCCCCTAACTTTGATTGGGGCTCCCTGTATGCCCCTTCTAATCCTTTGCGAAATTGGCCTATTCCTTCCCCTGACTGGATTTCCTGGGTGGACCGGGTGGCGGAGGTGAAAAAGGACCTATGGAAGGCTCTTGACATCTATGATGCCATTATGCTTAGCCGAGAGAGGTTTTACCTTGATAAGCCTCTCTTTTTCTCCTCTCTCTTCTTCTGGTCGACCTCGGCCAATGCTTTCTTTTTCCGCTGCGGTCTTATGAGTCCAACAATTCAAGACGTTTGTTTCCTCACCGGTCTTCCTGCCCATGGTAAGGAAATTACTCCTAACCTTTCTTCTGAACTTGAGTTTGAATACCCTAGGTCCACATCGGGCAAGGGTTCTCGTGTTATTACTGGCTTTGGCCTTTTTATCTCGGCCTGTATGGAACAGGGGGAAGTCACTGATCGAGAACATGTTGCCTTCTTGATCTATTGGCTGAACCGGTTCATTTTTTGCTCGGCCTCATATGGCATCACCAAAGAATATACCCACATTGCCCTTGCTCTTGCCTCGGGCACAAAACTCGCACTTGCTCCTCTCATTCTTTCGCACTTATACCGAGGCATTCTTGAATTCATTTTTTCAGATTTTAAAAATTCGGGAGGAGCCCTCTGGCTCCTTCAATGTTGGCTGCAAGCCTATTTTCCCGAGAAATGTCTAGTTGATAACTTCGACCCGGCTACTCTTCCCGAGGATTCTTTTGCCTTTGCATTTCATTTTGCCGGATTTGGTCCGAAGGGCCTCTCTTTTGATCATCTCTTTTCCTTTTTCTACGAACTCATGGGGAACCGATTGCCCCAACAATTTCTCCCCTTCTACCCTCGTCTTCGGTGCCCGAGATGGCTTCTTTATGGTCCGGGTCAAGCTCCTGAGGTCGAGAAAGAAATTCATGAGGAAACCTGGGCCAGCTTTTTAGTTGGCCGAGATCTTCTGTATAGTCCGGTCCTACCCCAGCATAACAACAAATGTGGGGTGGAATATTATAATGCCCCTGCTTTAGCCCGACAATTCGGGCTAAGACAACTAATTCCCATTCCTCCCTTCCGAACTTTCAACCGTTCCATGGCAGGACGGTCTCTTTTTGCTGACCTGGCTAAGGTCGAGAAGTGCCGGTCATTCAGCAGATCGGCCTTAGAAGGGTTGGAGTTTTTCCCATTTAAAGAGCTTCCTTCAACCTCCACCGAGTTTGAAACTTGGTGGTCCAAAGTTTTATCGGGTTTACGTTCTGAGCCCGTTTTTTCTATACTTGCACGTATTTCTCCACCTGTTACCGAGAAACCAACTCGTTCTTCTAACCCTTCTCTGGTTCAGGCTGCAGGTAGGAAGAGGAAAGCTAGTACCTTCAAAGGTAAATCTCCGTACCAAGCCGTACTTGCCTTTGAAAAATTCTTTAAATTCAAGTTTGACCCTAGGCACCCCGAGATCATGCGGTCCAATATGAAGTGGCATTTGAGGGCACTTGAGCAGGAACACAAGGATAAAACGGCAAGGGCATACAAAAAATACCTCCAAACGGTTGATTATTCATCCGTCATGTCCTTTAAGCAGTTCCTCAAACCCTTTGAATGCCGTTCACCTTCTTTGCCCGAGGCCGATTTTCCAATTGCCATTCCGATGGTGGAAAAACAAACATCACCGCTGGAACCTTGGGAGAGAATTACTTATACCGGATGGCATGATCTCGGAGCGGTCGATCATTCATCGGCTATAAGGGTTGTAGAAACTAGAGCACCCGTTTTAGGTATTCTGTCCCTTTTGTTGCATATCAGCCTTCCCTTTCTCTAACTGATTTTATATTTATTCCTATTCAGAGGCCCTTCCTAGAGAGAATCCCTCTGGCGCGACCGATATCGAGTCAGACGAGGATATCCCTCTCTCATCTCGGCAACGTCGTAACGTTACCACGGCAACCGTTAAATCGGCCAAGGTATTGAATTTTCCTTCTTTGGTTTGCTTTTGTATATGGAAAATTTTGAGGCTGATCAATACTTGATTTGATGTTAGGGAGCTGGGGGTACTACTGCCAAGAAGACTGGCCAGGCAACGATGAAGCCTCCAACTACTCGGGCTAAGATGCCTCCGCCTCCAAAGTCTCCTCTAAAACCTCCAACTCAAACATCCACCCCAGCTGCCCCTGTGGAGACGGCCCCTCAGATGACCTATGATCAGCCGATGGCCGAGCTCCAACGGTTAAGGGGGCTGGACGAGGCTAGGCAGGCCATTCTTCATGGTAAGACCGAGATATTGTCTCCCGCCACTGATAGTACTGGCGCTGGAGACACTTTGGGCACTCCCGAAGATGAACGACCCTCTGGATCGGACCGCAATGATCCCATTGATCTCAGCGATTCTGGAACCCCTCGGGATACTGAGGTCGTGCGTGAGCAATCCGTCCCCGATCATACTTCTTCTACCGATGTTTCTCATACTGAGACATCGGCCTCTCCACCGGTACAAGTGCACGCACCTGCTGCACCACCACCTCCACCGGCAACTTCCTCTACCAGCTCTCCCTCGGTCCAGGTAGCTTAACTCATCGAATGACCTTCTTCTGATTGCTCCGCTATTGTACTTATGCCTAATAGTTGCATTTTTGTGCAGGTTCCCAGTTCTTTCCCCATTCCTGATTTTAGTTCGGTTACTTCCATTGACGCCTTCTTCGCTCTTCTTGACCCTGAGAAGCTTCTTCAGGCCGAACCCACGGTAGCTCAGGCCAGCGCTGCTCCCTCCACGGCTGAATATGAAAGGGCTGAGGAATGGTTCAGGACTACTGTTCAGAGGAAACTTTCCCAGCTTCCTGATTTCGAAGAATTTCATTCGGCTATGGGCCTTTTGCTTTCTTGTCTGGACATATCCGATGAGATGAAGGCCGATCTACGGAGTCTGTAGGTTAGATTGCCCGATTACCTTAATAGGCACCGGGCAGCCACCAAGGTCGTGTCTGAGATCGAGGAGAAATCCCGAGAGCGAAAAGCCCGAGTAGACAGTCTTGCGGCCTGCAAGACGCAGTATGGGACTTCTAAAGCCATGAAGGAGCGCCTTCTGCAGGAGAAAACAAGGCTCGAGTCTGAGCTGGCCAAGATTCAGAAAGAACTAGACAATGCTGATGCTGGCCTGGCTTTATCTGAGAATGCTATTCTTGACATCGGCCGATCCGCGCGAGAGCATGTAGAGGTTTTGACTAGGACTGCTGCAGAAGCGAGTCGATGGGAGGCCGACAAGACTAACGCCGAGAAGGAACTGGAATACCTTGATCAAGCTTGGGAGGAGCTCAGACTTAAATTTGCTAGGAAATGATGCCCCCTTTTTTTTTTGTAGCCGTTTATATTATGGCCATATTTTGTAACTTTACACCATCAATAAAACGTTTCGTTTTTCTCAATCTAATTTTGCTGTCTCCCATAGTGAAGGAATGTATTGCTTGAGATATTTCCCATTTATCGGTCTTGCATGCATCTCGCCATCCAAGTCCATTAACCGATATGCACCCCCCGTGATGACCGATATCACCTGGAATGGTCCTTCCCATTTAGCTGACCATTTTCCATACCGGGAATCTTTTTCACCCAGTGGTAACACAGCTTTCCACACTAGGTCTCCTTCTCCAAACGATTTATGTTTAACTCTTTTGTTATATGCCCGGGTAACCCTATTCTTCTGCGCCTTAATACAATCTAATGCTTTAAGAGGAACGTCATCGAGTTCTTCCAACTCGGCCAACATTGCTTCGGTGTATTCACCTGATTCAAGGCCGAGTTGGAATGCTCGTCTTGTTGACCGGACGGTTACTTCCATAGGCAGCATTGCATCATGACCGTAGGTCAGCATGAAAGGAGTAATGTTTGTTGCCGATCTTTTAGATGTCCGATATGCCCACAAAGCCTCAGATAACAGCTCGTGCCATATCCTAGGATTGCCTTCCATCATTTTCTCGATTATTCCTTTGATTGTTTTATTGGATGATTCGGCCTGTCCATTTCCTTGAGCAAAATACGGCGTTGAATTAAGGATCTTGATACCTCGGCTTTCTGCAAATGCCTTAACTTCATCCCCCGTGAAGACCGATCCTTGATCTGCTGTAATTGTTTCGGGAAGTCCAAATCGGTGAATTATGTGTTCGCTAATGAATTTGATCACATATGCTTGATTTACCGACTTTGCTGGTACTGTCTCCACCCATTTGGTAAAGTAATCAGTAGCCACCACAATAAAACAGTGTTGGCCTAAAGATGGTGGGTATATTTTACCAATCAGATCCATGGCCCAGCCCCGGAATGGCCATGGTCTAACGATTACCTGCATCTCGGTGGCTGGTACTCGTTGTATTGGCCCGTGCTTTTGGCATGATTGGCATCCTTTGGCGTAGTCAATGCAATCTTTTAGCATGCTTGGCCAATAGTAATTATACCTCCTAAGAAGCCATTTCATTTTCGTACCAGCCTGGTGTGCACCACAGATTCCTTCGTGTACTTCGGCCATCACTTTCATGGCCTCGAGTTTGTCTAAACATCTTAACAAATTTTCATCCTTTAAGCTCTTTTTAAACAACTCGCCATCCAATAAGACATACTTGACCGACGACAGCTTGGTTTTTCTCTCGGCCACTCTGTTTGGGCATAAGAGGCACTTAATTATTGGATCTCTCCAATCTTGATCATCCGTTATTACCGAGAAAATCTCTGTTGCCATTTCTCGTTGCCTTACTGACGGCAAGATTCTCCTTTGCACTCTTATCAATTTTTCGCTATCGGTTACCTCCAATTTTGTTCCCGATGCGACTTGTGCTAGATTATCGGCCTTGTCATTATAGGCACGAGCAACGTGTTGGACCCTAACGTCATCAAACTCTCGTAATAATTGCAAGGCGATTGAGTTGAAAGGCAGCAACTCCCAACTCTTACACCTAAACTCACCACTTAATTGGCCAATCACTAAGTTTGAATCGCCGATGATATGGATTGCTGATATATCCATTTCGGCCATGATTTCAAGGCCGATAATCAGTGCTTCGTATTCCGCCTGGTTACTAGAGCATTCAAATTCTAGTTTAAACGAGAAGACGGTTTTCCGTTTTCTCGGTGATATTACAATTATCCCTGCCCCTGCGCCGTCAGCGTTTTTGGATCCGTCAAATATTAACGTCCAAGGGGTCAGAGAAATTGTTGATAATAGAGTGGAATCAATTGCCTCATTAAGTTCTGGGCCGACATCCAAACAAGGGTGATCGGCCAAAAAATCAGCGAGGGCTTGGCCTTTTACTGATCTTTGTGGGACGAATTGGAATGTGAACTCCATCATTGCTAGAGTCCATTTTCCTATACGTCCATGCATAATTGGTCTTGATAGCATGTATTTAATGACGTCTGTCTGACAAATCAAGTAAACCAACACAGGAAGCATATATACTCTTAATTTTTGTGAAAAAAAATACAAGGCTAGGCATAATTTTTCTATCGGCGTATATTTACGCTCGACAGGAGTTAACACTCTACTCAAATAATAAACAGCCTGTTCTTTTCCCCATTCATTATCCTGTGCCAACATGCATGCTATAGATTCTTCAGAGGCCGACAAGTATAACTTAAGTGGCCTTTTTCTTCTTGGAGGCATGATCACTGGTGGTTCAGACAAATATTGTTTGATAGCTTCAAAGGCCTTTTGATGCTGACTTTCCCATTTGAACTCTTCCTCGACCTTAAGCTTGAGTAACGGGGACCAAACATGTGTTCGTCCCGCATAATTTGAAATGAACCTCCGCAAAAAGTTAATCTGACCGAGCAGCCTTTGTAATTCCTTCTTGTTCCTTGGCGGCTCGGCTGATTGAATGGATCGGACTTTGTTTTTGTCGATTTCGATCCCTCTCTGGTGTACTAGGAAACCAAGGAAGTTTCTTGCCGATACGCCAAAGGCACACTTTAGAGGATTCATCTTCAACCCATGAGCTCTCATCTTTTCAAATGATCTTCGTAAATCGGCCAAGTGTTTTTCCTGTGTAGCCGATTTTACAACTACGTCATCGATGTAAACTTCCATTATCTTCCCTATCATTTCATGAAATATTGCATTCATGGCTCGCTGGTATGTAGCCCCAGCATTCTTCAATCCGAACGGCATTACTACCCATTCAAATGTCCCAATTGCTCCAGGACATCTGAATGCAGTCTTAGGAACGTCCTCTTCGGCAATGTATATTTGATTGTAACCCGAATGCCCGTCCATAAAAGACAAAATTTTATGTTTGGCCGCAGCATCAATCAATTGATCGGCCATTGGCATCGGGTATTCATCCTTCGGCGTTGCCATATTCAAATTCCTAAAGTCTATACAGACCCTTATCTTGCCGTTCTTCTTGACTACCGGCACAATATTAGAAATCCACTCCACACACCTGGTTGTTCTTATGAAACCGGCCTTCAAAAGTCGTTCGATTTCCTCCTTTACTTCGAGAACGACCTCTAGAGACATTCTTCTCGGTAGTTGCTTGAACGGCCTGAAGCCTTCCTTAATTGGTAACCGATGTTCTACAAATTTCCTGGACAACCCTGGCATTTCATGGTAATTCCAAGCAAAACAATCTTTGAATTCCCTTAAGAGGGCGATCAAAGATGCTTGGAAATCTGGTTCGAGTAGTTGATTTATGAATGTTGGCTGATATTCTCCACTTGCCCCCAGATCAACCTCCAGGAGAGGATCCTGTACATCGGCTTTCAGATCATCAAGCTTCGCGGGGGCCGATGCTAACTCATCCAAATTGATGTAATCGTCAAGCATTTCTTCCTGACACTCGTCGATGACTTCGGCCATACTAGCCGATGATGCTAATGCTTGCTTGTCCGCCAAAAATGCCTGCATCCTAGCCACACTGGCCTGTACGGCCTGTGCCCTTCTATGCTTCAGTAATAATTGGTTCTGGTCCATTGAAGGTATGTTCCTCGTCGTTATCAATCGGCGTAATCACAATGGATGGTCGGTCAAGTTGTCTGTATACCTGTATTAATTGGTTCTTCTGTTCCCTCACCATGGTGGCCGATTTGGGCCTTCCATTTTTGTCCATCCCGATAAATTTCACGGGACCGATATCGTCCTCGTATAGAACAGCTTCAGAGCAATGTACTCTTGCGACAAAAGGTTTGTGGTCAGCCCACATGACCTCGACCTCATCTCCATTCCAGAATATCAGAAACTGGTGCAAAGTGGAAGGGATACACCAACTTGTGTGAATCCAATCTCTTCCCAGCAGAGCGTTAAATGATGCCCCCGAATCTACAACGAAGAAGGCCGTCATGGTGGTCTTTCTTCCCACCGTGAGCTCTACTGGAAGAATTCCCTTGGTTTTTGCAGGGGTGCCAGTGAATCCGCAAATCGTAAGCTCAGTTGGGATCAACTCGCTCTCATCACGTTGTAGCTTCAGCAGCATGATCGAGGGAAGGATGTTTACAGCTGCTCCATTGTCGATTAACACCCTTGAGTATGGCACACCATCGATATTTGCATTGATGTATAACGGCTTCAAGTGTTGAGACATCCCTTCCGCAGGTTTCTCAAAGACTACTTTGGCGGGCTTCTTCCCTTCTTCATTCTCGGCCTTCGGCCTTATCACCGAAACCTTTGGTTTTTCGGCCTTTACTTCATGATTAACGAATACAGGTGTAGACGGACCCTTGTGATCCTCATGCACGTCACCTTCCATTTGATTTTCCTGGTTGGATTTCGCTCCGAATGACATTGGTAAGGTGTAAACCATGTTTACCGAAAAATCTTTCGGGATGCTACCGAATTGGATACGTCGTCTTGACTCGTCTTCGTATCCTGAATCAAAATCGGTCATTTCTACGTCCGATTCGTTGACCTCGGGAACAGATGGCTCATCCAATCTTCGTAGTTTGTTGCTTTCCCCTTCAATCTGAGCTTTTCCTTTTTCTTTTTGGCTTGGGATCACCTTCGATCCCACATCTTCCTTCTTGCAAATTTCCTTGTCTGCTCGTTTTTTCTCCATGCGGTACTTGGCCTCCCATTCTCGAGCAGACTGCCTCAAACGTTGTACTCTTCTCTTTTGTGTTTTCGTAAAATAAGACTGCTCCGGGAATTTTGGATGTTCCACTCTTTTCCAGCGATTTACTTCTGGACGTGACGGAACAATCATTCGCGGAGATCGAGCTCTGTGCTGATGAGTTTCCTTTGGGTAATCCTTCCTCTTGACATCCCTACGTTCCTGCCTTGGCTCTTCTCGCCGATATTCCGTCCGTCCAAACTCGGGCTTTCTGTAGTATTGACTTGGATAGGTCAAACGGCTCTGAATCGGCCTCATTGGGCTACAAGACCGATAAGCCGTTTTAGTCACTGGCTTGGGTTGATTAGTCACACTGGCTTTGCACTTAGGACACAGTCCTTTCTCAATTAGATCGATCATCCACTGGAATGGTGTTGGGACTGCTGAATCTGTTTTAGGAACCCCTGTCGTGACTTGGGAAGCCACCCTTGCATTTGGTTTCTGATTACTCGCTTTTGTGCTTGATTCAGCAACCTCAGCTCTCCGATTGTCAATTTTTTCCTCCGTCCTTCGCAGAAGGGTGAAATCTGGGGAAACCATGTTTGCTCCCAATGTTTCCGGAAACGGATTGCCATCCACTACCATTTCTTTTTCCTTTTCGGCGAACTTCAGGTTCCCCTTTTCGATCATATCCTGCAGAACATTACGAAACACCAAACAATTATTAGTAGCGTGGCGCCAGGAATTGTGCCACTTGCAATACTCCTTCCCTTTTAACTCGTTTGCCGATGGTAGCTTCACATCATGAGGCAACCGAATCTGTCTATCGGTCATCATGAAGTCGAAAATTTGGTCGGCAATAGCAATGTTAAATGAATATTGCTTGCCGGCCTCAAAGGGTTGTTTTTTAACCGACGACAATTGCGCCTCGGTCGGCTTTGGCAATGGCTGACACATATATGGCCGTTTTGACACAATCTCGGCCACATCTATCTCACTGTTTATCTCATACTCTGTATTATATATGTCGTAGTTAGGATCTCTATAATACGTCCCCTTGGACGAGTTTTTCCTTTCTTGCTCTTCCTCGAGCATGCGTTCATATCGGGCGACCCGTGTTGCGAGTTCGAAGAGATCTCGGAATCCCATTCCCTCGAACTTTTTCCTGAGTTCAAAGGTAAGTCCGCCTAACGCTATGTTGACGAATTCGTCCTCGGGCAACGTAATCTTACACCGATGTTTAGCCCGTTTAAACCTGGCTATGTATGCTTCTGCTGACTCATTTGGAAGTTGATACAACCGTGTTAAATCGGCCATGGAAACTTCGGGCTCAGTCCGATAAAACTGGGCATGGAATGCTTCCTCCATTTGATTCCAGGTGTAGAAGGAGTTAGGAGGCAGATTAATATACCAACTGAAGGCTACCCCTGTTAAGGAATTAGGGAATAACTTCAGTAGCAAATCTCCTTGGTGGTTCACCTCTCCACTCTGGAGCAAGAAACGACCGATATGCTCTACGGTCGATTGCTCGTTCTCACCTGAAAACATAGTGAAGTTCGGCACCTTATATCCTCGGGGAAAAGGCACTCTCTCAACCGCATCGCAATGAGGCCTTCGATACACCGGCCTCTGGGTCCTATGTAATAAACCACCGAAGTCTTGGCGAATAACCTCGGCTATCTGCTCCCGATTAACCCTTACCGGCTGATCAGGGGTTATCAGATTTTTGCCTCTGTCATAGGCCAAGAGAGGCCTATCACAACCGAATATTTCTTGATCGGTTTCTTCGTGGTTTCCGTACAACGGGTTGACTCTTCCCCACTGTTGATCTTTTCCCAGCCCATTTTGGCCGAGCAGTTCTATAAAAGGAATTCTTATCGGGATTGAGGTCTGTCTAGGATTCGAGGTCTCACCTAACACCTCTTTGCCACTTCTCTTGGGAGGAGTGACATATTTCTCGGCCTGGGAGCTTGGGGGAACCTCATGACTTGCCCCCACCCCAACCTGAGACAGCAAGGTTGGTGGTGCCGATGGTTGTGAGGAAGCCTTCGCCTGATGTTCTTTCATCTCCCTGACTTCACGCAGCACTTCACTCACGTGAGTAAATGTTTGGTCCTGTCTGCTAGACATTGCAGTGAACCGTTGATTGAAATGGTCTAACATGCTTGTTCTCAGATTAGCCAAATCAGCCTGACTTGCTAATAAACTATCTGGGGATTCCACAGTAGGCTCACGTGACCCCACTTCCTGGGATTGTCCCCTTGATTTCGTTCCTTTTCCAGCCATTTGACACTGTCCCACCGGGCGTGCGAAATTGTTTTGGCTAAAAATTAAATTGACCGGGCGTGCCAGGGGCTTTGTACGAAGACCCAAACGTGTGACCAAAACTATCCCTAAGAGTTGTTTGAGATGGTTCGGGCGATGTTGGGAAGTAGGGATGACCCTTCCCTTGAGGTCCAATCACTCTGATGTGAGTAATTTGGTTGAGTGATGAAATGAAATACAAAGAATAGATATTCAATCAAACGGGTAACATCAAGTACCAAAGCTTTTGGAAAACATGGATTCATTGACCAAACAGTAGTACATTGAGTACTAAAACTACACACAAAAGCAAGCAATTGCTTTGAAATAAAACAAATGACATTGACTAAAAAATAAATACAAGATGTGGACAAGAAGAAATCATAAACAGAATTAGGAAAAGATAAGGCAGTGAACGGTTTGGTATGTAGCCCGGGGGCTGTGTGGCTGTTGTGTAAGCAGCTTGAATGTTGCACAGCATTGTGTATATATAGGTGCTGAAAGTAACTTTTCCCTCCATGATCTCCCCACCAAGTTTGCCACTTTCTCATTTCAAATAACCACTACCCACTAAATTGGTAACTTCCCCTGGCCACTTCCCCACTAAGTTGGCCACTCCCCAAGCCATTAGCCATTATTAATTGCCACTTGTATAACACACAACCGGTCATAACATAAAAAATGTATTTTTTATATTAGGGTGTAAACATTGCCCCCCTGGTTCTTTGAAAATGAAATGTACATGTAATTTTTGAAGAACCATGTATACAACTCGACCGATTTTTGTGGTTATTATCGGCCTTGAAGACCAATTTTGTGGCCAAACAGCCCCCTGCGGCTATAGTCCGAACACTGCTGCTCACTTTTGTTTCCTTCTCTTTCTTGCTTTGCTTTGTAATTCCTTCATCTACTTTCCTTTGCCTTCCAGCCGGGTGTATTAGTTAAGTGCCATGTGTGCATGTTTTCTTTCATTTTCTTTTATTTTAGTGGTAATGTCTTTGCCATTTGCAATATTTAATGTTGGTACTACTGTTTGATCCATAAATTAATGTTTCAAAAGCTTTGGTGTTGATTACCCGCTTGATTAAATTTACCAAATTAAACCATGTGGGCAAACCATGTTGATTTCCCTAAGAGTTGTTTGAGATGGTTCGGGCAATGTTGGGAAGTAGGGATGACCCTTCCCTTGAGGTCCAATCACTCTGATGCGAGTAATTTGGTTGAGTGATGAAAATGAAATAAAAAGAATAGATATTCAATCAAACGGGTAACAGCAAGTACCAAAGCTTTTGGAAAACATGGATTCATTGACCAAACAGTAGTACATTGAGTACTAAAACTACACACAAAAGCAAGCAATTGCTTTGAAATAAAACAAATGACATTGACTAAAAAATAAATACAAGATGTGGACAAGAAGAAATCATAAACAAAATTAGGAAAAGATAAGGCAGTGAACGGTTTGGTATGTAGCCCGGGGGCTGTGTGGCTGTTGTGTAATTCCTTCATCACTCGGTTGTCCCACCGGGCATGCCAAAAAATTGTTTGCAATAAATATCTAGTGTTGTGTGTCGGGCGTGCCAGAGTCCGTGTGGACTCAAAGTGATGTTGATTACCTAATCTGACTTCTAAACTAAGCGATTTGTTATTTAACAATAAAATAACAGTGGGCTTTTCTCTACTCTGATGCAAGTAAGAAATTACAACTGGAAACTACAGAAAGGGAAACTAAATACAATGATTCAGAGTACCTCCATAGACAACTTCTTCTCCATTGATTGAAAGGTGATGATTACAAATATTCAACGAAAAGAATAAAAACTGAGCACTCAAGAACAAGAACTCACAGATCACTCAAGAACAAGAAAGAAATGTTATGAGGAGACACTAAAAGCCTGCTGAGAGCAGAAGTGGCGTGTGTGTTAGCCCCTTTCAAATGTTGCATCACATGCCATATTTATAGGCTTGTTTGCATAACCGCTCATGTTAGTGGGGATCATGGAGTAGTGGGGTACGTGGCCCCTAGTTTCTAGGCATATATCAATTTATGCTCCCACTATGTTCCATGATCAAATTTCCATGATTTGTGTGATGATCCCACTTCTGCCGCATTCCTCTCTTCTCGTAACTGCTTTTTCCTCCACCTCAGCATGTTCTGAAAACTGAAAACCCACGTTCTCATTCCTACTTAACTATTTTCTAAGTAAATTTACGACCGATTGTGTTTCTCTGTGTAGCTTAATCTCTGCTGATGATATTACTCGGCCTTCTCTTGAGTAGGAAGCCTACTTGTGTCTCTCGGTCTTACCCTGATGTTGCCTTTTATCCTTATTAATCCCATGGACTGCTGTTATCATCCTCTGGACCTGTTACTGCAAGATCTACAGAAAAAGTCTTCGGCCTTATCCGTTAATGCCGAGGCGTCACTGGTCTTTTCGGATATCGGCCTTATCTGTTGAGATCAATATCTTTATTAGAGCCGTTTTGTCATTGCCGATATTAGGACTCAATGGTAATAAACCAGTTTGGCATCGGTCAAATTTTACCGATGTTAGGGCAGGAGTTGAGGCTACTCTACCACTAGCCATACTAGGGTACTTTTCTGAGAACTTCGTATCAATTGGTCCTCGGTCTTGATACCGATATTTTAATTTGGAACGTATCATCTTTACCAGTAGCTATATCAAATATCGGTTTTCCTGGGTCATCGGCCTTATCCTCGTTCATATGCCTACGTGGTCTAGTGATGACGTTCTGAGTTCACATGACCGTCACGTGCCCTGGGAAAACCCTAATTTAGGGTGTAAACAATATAGCATCATTAAAAGGATCATCTCATCGTTCACATGCATGTATGCACCAACTTAATATCTAATAACGGACATCGTCCCAATCTCCTAATACATAACATAGACTCTTGGGTCCACATTAATCAGACACGTAGTCCTATACCTACGGTCTGTTAAACCAGACACACAGTCCCATATAATCTACCCAAACGCCTCGATATACTTTAGCCAACACGCCCTTGATACATCCTGGCCAACATGCCCAGCCAATACACTCGATACCTTACGGCCAACACGCCCAGCCAATACGCTCAATAGATTACGGCCAACACGCCCAGCAAATACGCTTGATAGATTATGGCCAACACGCCCAGCCGATAAGCTCTATACATTACGGCCAAAACGCCCAGCCAATACGCTCAATACATTATGGCCAATGCGCCCTAACACATACTACTGGCCACACCGCCCTATATCATACGATCTTCGTGACCGCATTTACACGTACCAATCATAAATAGTATCGACCATTGTGGTCGACAGACCCACTACTAGGTACGTCGGCTTTTCAATCTCATTATTATCTCAATATTAACCAAAGGGTTCCACTATTCAATGCATTAAGTCCATTATTCCACGTATATATTATTCAAATACAGTTCTCCAACATCAACGTATGATAATACACAGGTTAATAGTTCATTAAATATAAAATAACTAAATAATTAACATTCTGTTAAGTTTGATCGATTGAACTAAGTTCTATCGATTGAGGTAAAGCAAGGTTCGATCGATTGACAGAAGTTCGATCGATCGAGATCGGCTTGTGTTTGATCGTTCGAAAATAATTTGATCGATTGAGAGTAGTAATATTCCAGAATTGAATTGGACCTTTCCTGTACGTTCGGGGTCTGTTCTTTCTTTCCAAAACATATATAAACATACGTATCTATGCTACTAAGTGAGTATAGGCACTCACCAGTAAAGACGGTGATGTCTGCGAGCTCGGGGTGGTCGTGGATGTCTCTCTCTCCTCTTTTTCCTCCTTCTGCTCCTCTCCTTCTGCTCCTCGTAGGTTCGGGGTTGCGGTGTGGTTTAGGATTTCTTCCTTTCCTTTCTTTTCTTTTCTTTTCTTTATCCTTCATTCTCTCGGCTAACTCTCTATTATTATTTTTTTCCTTCCTTTCAACAACTAATGGGAGGGGATTTTTATAGGGAAAGGGGAAGGCCACCAATATGTATATATATTATACACAACACCTCACAAGACACCTCATAGGACACCTCACAAGCACTCAAGCACACAAGACACCTTACATAACACCTCACAAAACACTCAAGCACATAACACCTCACATAATAATCATGCACATAGCATCTCATATGGACTCCTTATAGGGGTTGTTTGGAGGTTGGTTATGGTATAAGTATGGTTTGGGGAATCACAGGTATAATTACGGGTTCTGAAATGATATTAATTATAGTGGAAATCTAGTTAGGTAAATATTATCTTTCATTATAATTATTATTCATGTAATTATATTATTAAATAATATAATTAAAAAGTCAAATCAATACAGAAAATGTTGTATAAATACAAAAACGGATATTTTCTCAAAATGACTAAAATCGAGATGTCTTCTAAATAGTGATCGAAAACTCTTAACTTTCAATACGAATAGCAAATCATTTAACATTACGTAACTTTTCCCAAAAATTGTATTTTTAGTTCATGACTTACAAAATTGGAAAAAAGACCAAAATATCCCTATGACCAATTTCGCTAAAATTGCACACGAAGTCTAAATCGTCAATTTAAACATGAAAAATATGAGTTACTACAACGTATCCCCAAGTGGGAATCAGGTCAAGCGTAGTTCAAGGCAAGGCTTTGAAAGAAATTGGTTGAGGGTTTTTCAAACTAATCGTCAAAGAAGTTCAAACTTAGCTCACTTGTGGTAGCCTTGAATAAGAGGATTCAGTTTCGATCTCCCTTTCTTTTCTTTTCTTTTTTTTTTTTTCTTTCCTTTTCTTTTCTTTCCTTTTCTTTATGAGGATTGATCCTTTTCACTTTCGCCTAGCCAGTCAATTTTACTTTTCATGTAGTTGATAGTTGTGAGATCTTTTGATCACAATTTCAAAATTCCAGAATGTGCATGTCAATTCTCAGAATTTATTTATGGTCATTTCGAGCCTTTTGAAATGTGATCCAAGCATGTTCTCATGATGTACCTTGAAGTGTACAATTCTCTGTATCACCAAAATTTTCTTCCTTTCATTTTGTCCATCATTTTTACTGGCTAAGGTCAGATCTTGGAAATCAACACCTTTTTTCAGCTCTAACTTTTGTCTAGGTGCCCTTTCGGGTTTTCAACCTAGCGAGCTTTTCTTTTCTTTCTTTTTCTTTCTTTTTTTTTCTCTCTTTTTTTTGTTTTGTTTTGTATTTTTTTTTTGTTTTGAAAGGGGAGAAGAAATTCATTGAAAGTGTTTGGCTACCATCAAGGACTAAGTCTGCACTGCTTTCAACAGACATATTGTATGGCTCCACATTGGATTGGGCTCAAGGCTTTGAAGTGGTGGAAAAAGGGTGTTGGGCAAGCCCCAAGTCAGTTTCAAGCATGTCTTTTCAAGATTAAGGCAAAAGCATCTTTAAATTCTTAAAGTAAGACTATTCAATTCTCAGCTCTTCTTAGATGTTAGAGCGAAATAGACTTTGACATTTTTAGGATTCTTTTTTTTGTGTAAAAATTTATTAGTAGAGTAATATCCGTGGTGATTTAAAAAGTGACATTTTTAGTTCAGTGATTCATGCATTTATGACTAGACACATCAAATTAAGCAAAATAAGATTTCATTCCAATAGAAGAGAAAGATTACATTAGTATAGACTCAACTGAACATGAAAATAGATAGACTTGACCACAAGACTAAACTTAAAATAGACTCAAAACATAGAATAGACTCGACCTGGTCTCAAATGGAGTGTCTTTGCGACCCATTTATTTTTCTTATTCTATTTTTTTAGCAGAAGTTCCAGACACCATCACTTTATTGCGTAGTTTCAACATTCATTAGCATCATCAAAAGGGATCACTCGAGCAGTTGATCCAAGCCAAGATAGTGGATAGGATTAGGATGGGGTATATCCTCTATGAGGTTGTGAATATCATGGCGAAGGCGGATGCATTGATCGGTGGCATGGCCTAGATTTTGGTGGTAAGCACATCGTAGGCTCATATTGTAGTGGAAGGGTATGGGATCCGGTAGCGGCTTGTGAGGGAGGAACTGTAGGTGGCCCGTTTTGAGTAGGTGGTCCAAGGCTGTGGAAAGGGGAACATCAAGTTTGGAGAATTCGCGAGGGCCTTTTGGGCGATTCGGCATAATAAACTGGTATGGACAGAGAAGGTAGTCCATTGATTGGTTACTAAGCGCACTGACATCTGAGGAGGCCAGGGGATAGTTGGGTCTCTTGGACTGGTGATGGGGTTCATCATTCTTGAACTTTCCTTCTCTGATGGCATCCTCTATCCTGGAGCCTATTTCAAACAGTTCTTCAAATATTGAGATGGACTGGTAGAATAGTTTGTCGTGGTACACTGGTTGCATGTTCTTGACCAGCATACGTACTTGCTCTTTCTCAACAGGTCTGTGGATCATTTGGGCAACTTTATTCCTCCATCTGCTCAAGAATGCAGTGAAAGACTCATTGATGTTCTGCCTGGCCGTCTCTAGGTCCCGGATGGTGACGTCAAACTCTTGGTTGTAAGAGTAGTGATCAATAAAAGTTCTAGCAACATCTTCCCAGACTCGGGTCTTGGAGACTTCAAGAGTTAGGAACTAGGGTAGTGCGGCATTCTTGAGGGTTTGAGGGAATAGCATAACGATGTGCTCAGGAATGCATCCCATAGATTGGAAGATGTTCATACATAACTTGATGTGACTTTTTGGGTTCCCGGTCCCATTGAAGTGATTAATTTCTAGAATTTTGAAGTTCTCAGGCAGTTTCACTTTGACGAGTTCGAACAGGCCTTCCAGATCTAGCATGTAATCGTTGACCCCCTTGCTCTTTCTTAGCACACTTTCCAGCTTGTCTACTTTATCAATCTTTTCTTGAAACTTTTTTTCATATGCAGGTGGCGAGACCCCATGAAACCATTCTTCTTCCCCGTTATTCTTATGTACAATGACGGGAGGTGGTACAAACCCAGGTGGTGGTGGTGGTGGTGGCATGAACCCTACTGGTGGTGGTGGGAACATAAGCCTTCCAATAGAAAGACTTGTATGCATCAAAAACCTCAGGTCCATGTAGGTACTGTGGCTACTGCTGTTTCAGTTCTTCCATGAAATTCAAAAACTTGTGCCATGCGATCAGATTGCTGGCTTATGGTTGCTCCCAACTCAGTGACTTTGTTTTCTAATTCTTCTTGATTCATGTTGGAATGACTTAACGGGCTAATTCTGACCAAATGACTATTCAAACTTCTAACTCAGGACGAGGATCCCAATTACTAACTTCGGGAATCTATACTAACCTACATATTCAAGAGGAGGGGTGTATTTGATTCTGATAGTGATGACTAAACAAATAATGACAATGATGTTAACGAAGATGGACTGACTTATGTACAGACTGACTGAGACAGTGTGTGCAAGCTGATGAGAATGGTGAATACACATATAAGCATGAGGATGCAAGCCCTAATCTATATGATGCTCTTATTAATAATAGATAACAGTTAAACAAGTAAGGTCCTAGCCATATAGAGTGTGCTAACCTTACTTTCTAGTACAATCACCAAGGGATAACAGGATTTTTGGGATATTTCGGGAAGTTTGGACAGAGTTTCTGGTAGAAATAGGGATTTGGAAGATTCGGAGGAATTTCCAGAAGTTATGGGAGTTTCTAGGAGAAATAGGGATTTTTGGTTGATTTGGACTGAACTTCTGGGAGAAATTAGTATTTTAGGTATTTATGAGAAATATGGATAGAGTTTCTAAGAGAAACAAGTATATCTAGCCATTTCTGGGTGATTTGGGCAAAGTTTCTGGGAGAAACAAGTACTTTGGGGATTTTTTGGAAATTTGGATAGAGTTTCTGGGAGAAACATGTATATTTGGGTGAGTCGGACAGAGTTTCTGGGAGAAACAAGTATATCGGAGTTTCTAAGATAAATTGAGGTTTCTGGGTAATCTGGGGAGAAATAGGGATTTCTGGGTGAAACTAGAATTTTTGGAAAATCTGGATAAATTGGGAAGAAGGTATATATAAGAGTTTCTGGGAGAAACATGGATTTTAGAGTGTCTGGGTGAAATAGGGATTTCTGGGTGATTTGGACAGAGTTGTTAAGAGAAGCAGGGATATCTGGATAGTTCGGGCTGTCTTTTGGGAGAAACAGGTACATTTGGGAGAGTTTCTGGGAGATGGGAATTTCTGGGAAGGTTGGGTAAAGGTTCAGAAGAAACATGGATTTTTCAGAATTTTAGGTGAAACAAAGGTATTGGGGATTTCAAAGAGGATTTCTAGGAGAAGCAAAAATATTCGGGTGATTCAGACAGAGTTTCTAGGAGAAATAGGGATATCCTGATGAGTTGGGCAGAGTTTCTGGAAGAAACAGGCGTTATAGGAGCATGCGATGATGGTGATCATACTGTCAAGCAAGTTTTCATACTCCTATGTCTTAGGACCAACAAACAAGGTTTGCGGTGTATATCTTTGTGAGCATGGAGCAGACATCCTTGTCATGGTGTCTAGGCATGTCAACTCAATGTAATCATATGTGAGTGATTGCCTTGGGAATCATAAGAAAGATGTTCTGTTCTATGCTATATAAGCGTCTACACCGCGCAGGTAATCCCTCCAGGGCATACAGCAGTTATATCACATTGTCCTATCTGAAAAGATAAATGAACAATCCTATGAAAGGTTCTATAGGAATCTATATGCAAAGACTGGGTTTAGTCAAAAAGAGTCCATTGACGAGAGTTCCAATATACCGTCAGAGATACAGTACGGAGGTTTTTACTCTTTTTGATATACCTTGCAAGGTACAGTATCAATGGTGATTTGTACCCTGGCACAGCAAGACCTGAACAATGTCAGCGCCGCGTTTCAGACACAGTCGGAGGGGAAAATGCAGGAGTGTAATGTAGTGAACCAGACATAGTGAAAAGATGATTTTAAGGATGTTTCTTATGAGTCAAACCTCTGTATTATTTTGTTTTGAAAATAGAAATCCCTAGCAGAGTCGCCAGATTGTGGACACGCGGAATTCCACTTTTCCTTTGTTTGAAATTATTTTGAAAGAAAGAACGAAAAGGAAGAGGTCAGTTGAAAACAGATACAGAGTCGCCACTTGGTCTTTAGGGAACCAAAAAACCCAATTTTAACTCACCCAAATGGATAAAGGGCACGGGCCCTTCATAACCAAAGAACTTGGCTCGAGGTTTCAGTATGAGAGAGGAAGGAGCCTTTGCCATGACTAAAACACCCTCAACTTGCCCCGTCTCTCGATGGGCCTCAATTAGAATCCGAATAATCATCTTATACTATGTTTGGTTTGATAATTAATACTAAGATAGTATATTACATCACATAAGAATCTCAAAATGGAAGATCAAAAGATAAGATATCATTCATAACATCTAAGCCAAATACCACACAATGCAAAGGTGAAAAATCACATAAACAAACATAGGAAAAATCGTCTAATCACATATCAAGTTTTCCTAGTCTAGAAGGGGGGACATGAATTGTTCTCGAAACAAATAATCAAATATATCAAAATATGCTTAGCAAGCTAGTATGATGCATGTTAATATTGAGAAAAGAAGATCTCTCAATCTCCAGGACAGATGAGAAAGGAAGATTTGATCGGGGGAAAGCATGAATGTGCGATCAAGTTCATTCCTTATAATCTTCTTAGATTAGGAATCACAAAACCCCTAAATCTTGCATGGATGCAATGTATAATCCGAAAATGTGCAAAGGTTGTAGTGTGTTTGTGTATATTGACTTTCTAAAGTGGCCTAGGAGTCTAGAGTATGCATGAATGTGTAAAGGAAATCATCATAGGCTATGCACAAATGTAGTATGGACTATTTACTAAGATATGAACTAATTTGGAGTGCATGAAAGTATCAAATCAAAGAATGAAAGTAAAAGCATGCTTGCTGTGAATAGTGGACAGTTTAGTGAGTTGATCTTGTGAAAAATGAAAAGTGGGGATAGAAATGTTTTGAGTTCATAATTTTTTATGGAGATCATCCTTATTGTGTCTAGAACACATATCAAAAATCTAGTCTTCAATAACTATTACAGATTGAGAGAAATCATATAAACATTAGAGGTTACTCAGAAACAGAGTCCGTATTGTCGACTGAAATGTTGAAAAATCTTAGAAAATGACAACAAAACATCTAGAGGCCCACAGTATACAGAAGGTTCCCTAAGACACTAAAGTTCAAGGAAAAAATTATTAAGGACCACTCCTTTTGGAAAATGTTTCTGAAAAACAAGTTGAAAGTCAACCAAGCTGCTGTGAGAGTGAAAATATAATGTCTGGAATGAATGTTTGGGACAAAATGGAAACCTTCCAAGTGTTTCCAAACCAAACCAAAAATCGTGGGTGTTCTCTAATGAGTTAGGAAGACTTTCAAAGTGGTCTTGCATCCATACATTGAGTATTGAGTTCTAGAGAAATCTTTGAACTCAGATCATTCACTATTTTGAAGATTTCTTGAGAAAACAAGATTTGTTTCTTGGAATCCAAATGTTGGGGTTTAAGAGGGGTTTTGAAATAGAGGTTTTGAGAGTATACGTTTAGCACTTAAATGAAGATTATGACCACTTGAAATATCAATATTGAACTCATGTGAAGAACCTCCAAGATTGTTGGAGAGCATTGTTTCCATTTGAGCATAACTTCAAGAATACTTTGGAAGTATTGAAGTTGGAATCATCATCTATCAAACATGTTTTTGAGGTCAAGAGCTACTATCCATAAGGATTCACTCACCTCAAACTTCATGTCATCACTTAGATGATGGTGAACTAGCAAGAAATCAAAGAAAAATCAAGAAGAAATGGAGAGAAAAAGAGATGAACATATATATAAACAAGCAAGTAAATAGCAATCAATAGATGATAATCAATGTGATATTGGACTTGTAGCTTGGTGTTTCACTCATAGATATTGACATTTGGACATGGAAGTAGCTTCCTAACTCAAGAATGCTCAAGAATAGTTATTGGGGGGGGGGGGGGGTATTTGAATGTGAAGTATATGAGAGACAATGGAAGAAAACAAGATTAGAATTCACTTTCTTATAGAAAATCAGTGGGAGAAGCTCCCTTTCTCTCTACTAAAGCTATCTCTATCTCTCTTTCTCTCTACAACTTTCTCAAACTTTGCACTTGGCCCCCCCAAAATGAAGAGCAATGGGGGGTTTATATAGGCCAATTTGGGGGTAGTTTTGGGATTTAGAAAGTGCTCCCATTGGTCCCAAACATCTGTGAACAAGAAACTACGCAGTTTTGGCTTTCAATTATTCAATTTGGACCCCCAAAATAAATTGCAAAAATGGATTCTGCGGGGGGCCACGGCACTGGCCATGTGCCGCTGCGGTAGTGGCCCAGTGCCGCCACGGCACTGCTCCTCAGATGCCCAAAAGTTTGTAATTAGGCCCCCAGAGGTTTTGGTATTCGCAAAAAGGCCCTATTTCGTCTGAAATCCACAGAAAATGCGTACGAACTCCAAATTGAGCTTATGATATACCATTGGAAAGGTAATGGAGTCTACTTTCCATAAACAATAGTTCAAAGATGGATAACTTTGAAAAGTTTTGCGCTTTTCATGATAAAATTGATTTGATCATCTTTTTCACCTTAAAAAATTCATAGTAAATTCGTTTTAAACCTAGAAATTAAGTGCGATATACCGTTGGAAAGCTATTGTCTAGTATCCATGAAAAATGTTTGAAAAATGACACAGCGCTCCAGTTTCAAAGTCAACTTTTAGGTCAAATAGGTCAAACCTAGGATCTCTAGGAAGTTCTGGGAACCTCTTGGAGCTCCCAAGAGCTGACGTTTTCATCCGATTTTCTTTTAAAACTCATTTTAGTACTTTTCACATGATCTCAGATTTTTCTGGAGAATTTGGATGATTTCGGTCATGGTTAATCCTGGTCAAACTTAGGTGTAACCGGTCAACGGGGACATTCCGGGAACTTCCAGGACTTCTAGGGGTCTCTGGGAGCTGACCATTTTTCTTTAAAATTCATTTTATCACTTTTCTTATGACGTAGCATGTTTCCAGAACTTTCGGTCCAGTTCTGGGAATTTTTGGGCTTTCAGGGGTATTTTGGTCATTCTGAGCATTTTGAGAATAGAACTAACATCCATGAGTCCTTTTTGAGTCTTTTTCTATCATTGTGAACCACCAAGCTATGGGTCTCCTATATCTGATAGCCGATAAAATGAGGTGTCTACACAGGCCGCACACACTACACACACGCGCATAGCCTGCGCACAGACAGCGCGCACCAGCACATAGGCTGCTCACGCCTAGTGCACAGGCCGCGCACGCCTAGTGCACAGGCCGCGCGCACCACAGCAGTGCACAGATCCAATCTGCCGCGTGCACGCAACCCTAGGGCACTGATCGGGAGAGAACTAATCCTAATTATATGCCTTAATGTGCATTTGTTAGACCATTTTATCTTGTTTTTGTATATTTTTACTTTGTTTTCTAGTTTCTGACAGGTTTTGGAAGAAATCAAGTAAACCAGGCTAAACAGGGTGAAAAAGAACAAAGAAAGAAGCTGAAAAAGACAAGTCGCGCGCGCGACCCGCGCCCGCGAAATCCAGAAATCGCTCGCGCGAGATCCCCAGAATCGCTCGCGCGATCCGCGCGCGCGAAAGGCCAAATGTCACGCTCGCGCGACCCGCTCGCGCGACCCGCTCGCGCGATATGTGGAAAAATCAAAGTTGCGTATTTCAGTGTACTGAAGACTCCTGTGCAAACGAAACTGCTAAACGACGTCCAGACTGTAAATTACATGCGTTTCAGTTCGTTTCGGGTTGGGAAGCCTTCCAAAGCTTGTATAAACTCTATATAAACTCCAAATTTACTGAATTAAAGGGTTAGCAATTGTTACACACCCATACATACACATTCTATACACATACTTCCAGCTATTGAAGAGAGGGAAGCAAGGAGAAGAAGAAGAAGACCAAGGGTTTCCATGGCCTCCTCCATCAACTACTTGCCATCTATCACTTCCATGGACGGCTAGATCATAGATCTAGGGTTTCAATGAAACCCTAGCCAAGTAATAGGGTTTTATTTATGTGTTTATTTTAGTTTTATTATGTATGGATGACAGTCACATGTTTAGAGGATTTTTTATAATAAAATCGTACTTCTATTGATTAAATCATTGCTTTCAGAATTTATTCTTGTCTTAGATCTATTTTGACTGTGATGTGCTCAACGATCTATTCTTGCTGTGCTTGTTTAGGTTGTTTACATGTGATGGTGCTTTATTGATTCGTGCTATCAAGTATCCGAATAGTCCATGCCTAGGTTAGATGGATTAGATCACAACCCTAGTTTAGTGTGGGATAATTCATGCTAACCGAAGATGGATTATGTTGGTGCTTGAACCATGATTATCTTCTTGTCGGAGGAATTGGGCTTGTAGCTACAATTCCCCATTATTCATCCAACGTAATAAGCTAAAGTAATTCATAAATATTCCTATTATGAAACTAGTGGTGGATTTGCAATCCTAGGTTCCCTTTACATATTCATTAAAAACACTTTTAATTGCTTTCATAGTTTAGATTTACTTTTATAGTTATTAGTTTAATTAAATCCAATTCAAATCTGTTTTTCCTAATTAATTAGACTTAGGTTTTAAAATTAAGAGCTGTAGTAAACAATCTCTGTGGGTTCGACCTTTACTTTCACACTACATATCTTTAGAAAAGTAAAGCATAAATAAAAGCACACTTTTTATATCTTGATTCTGACAACATCAGGCACAGTAACATGTGCGTATATTTCTGATGTGTTTTCCAGCCATTAAATCATAGTGTTATGCAAAAAATCATATACATAGGGTTGAACCTGGCTCTGATACCAGTTGTTGGTCACCTTTTTTTAATTTTAGGGTTTACAGAAGCGATTAATCTTTGAAAACTCTTTTCAAAACAGATCCGGCTCAAACTTAGGTGCATATGATTATTAAAGAAATAGATCTAATACCTTTTTTGATCAGTTGGATCCTTAAGAGAACACTTCAGGCAGTTCCAGATGCTCCTTCCTTTTTACAGTCCAGTAATCTTCACGTCTATGCTCTTGGAGTTTCTTGAACCTTCAAGACTTAGTGATGCTCTCTAGAATTAGATGAAGAGAAAAATATATGTATAGGAGAGAGAGGGGTTCGGCCACCCTTGTGAAGGTAGTACTCTCAATTTCTCTCCCATAACATATATTTATACACCCTCCTATCCACTAACCCTAGTTTGGTTCAAACTCCAATTGAGTTAGACGTGGGAACTCTAGGCTCTTGTTATTTGGCTATGACTAATATAAACTGGGCCCGGTTAATCTCATTATCCAACCAGTCCAAATCAATCAGTCAATGTCAATTTCACCACATGACATTAACTACACTCCAAATGAAAGAAACAAATCACAGAGCAATACCTAGATCTATATGAAATGACATTAATGTCACTCTACCTTCAGTATTCATAATTATCACTAAGACTAAGCAGTACTGTCTCCCAGTTGATAATTACAGCTTATATCCTTGAGTCCCCATTCACTTCTCATAGTTCACCAAGCATTTAGTAACATTCTTACTTGCAATTCTCAGTGACTAACACAGTGATATTCTCAAGAGAATACTTACTCTGTAATAGAGGGTAGATTCCGTCTTGATAATTTATGTTACCAATACTCCAGACATAATCATTCAAGATACCCAGGTGTTGATCTTAAAGACCTCACTGATTGGTAAGTTAAAACAACCAGGCCTAAAGCTTGTGTCCATTATTATCTCAGGATTAAAGACATATGTCTCATACATGTTTGAGTGTCCATTAATTGTTGACAGTTCTTATCAATGGATTAAACTCAAGGTTGGTCAATGCATCATATGCACTAGCATATTAACTTTAGAGTCTTACACTCTTGTGAATGAGATTTATCACTCTATCAAATAGAAGTTAATCATACTACAGTGTAAACCTGATAAGGTATCCAGTCTTATCATCCACTGTGACTGTTTAGAACTTCCAAGGACTATATGATTCATAGTCAACGTTTCCGAGTGGAGCAGCTAATTACATCAAAGGAGCTTACGCAAAATAAAAATATAAATAAAGTAAAATAAATTGCTTCTTGTGAAACTCGCTTTAAACCACTGTAAGTCAGGGCGCTGTGACGCACTATTTGCATTAGTTTAGGGTTAATTGCACTGCATTAGCTAGGAAACCCGGGGCGCTGGGCTTGACGCGGTCATTGCATTACAGGATAATATTCATGCATCACAGTAGTTGAGTGCTTGTTATCGTAGTTGCGTGATTGCTATTTGTTTTTTTTTAATTTAGTCAGTCTTTGTTTTTAGTTTCTTTTTCTTTATTTTAGTTTATGTTGGGTACACGTTCAAATAAACCAGATTTAAAATCTTTCGATCTTGAACTTGAACGTACCTTAAGAACTAGTAAGTCCACAACCCAAGCTTCTAGAGCTAGGTTGCAAGACGACGAATCAACTCCGATTCCGTCGTCGTTGTTTGAGGCCGAAATTCAGAGTACTCGTGAACGGTTAAGGAAAACTCGAACTTTTCAAATTAAACCGATTAAAATGGCTGACGGTGGAAATAACAATAACAATCAAAATGATGGTGCTAATATGAATAATCTTAATATACCGCCACCTCCTCCACTTATAAATTATTTTATTCCTACTACTTACACGCCACAAGCTGGTATCGAATTACCGGAGGCGACGGCATCTCACTTTGAGATAAAGTCGTCTACCATCTCGCTACTTCCATCATTCCATGGCCGTCTAAATGAAGACCCTTACCAACACTTAGGGGATTTTCAGGGTATATGCTCTACCTTGAAAATACAAAACCTAAATAATGATGAATTAAAATTGCGGCTCTTCCCATTCTCCTTAAGGGACAAAGCGAAGTATTGGCTTCAATCACTTGAGCCAAACACAATAAAAACATGGGAAGCCTTACACACCGCCTTTTTACAAAAGTTTTTCCCTATTATGCGTACAAATAAGATAAGAAAAGATATAACTAATTTTGTGATGCAAGATGGGGAGACTCTTTATGACACTTGGGAAAAATTTAAAGAATTGTTACGCTCATGCCCACACCATCAGGTTCCCAAGTGGCAATTGGTTCAAGTCTTCTACGAGGGGCTTATACCCTCTGTTAGGAATACCGTCGACGCCGTTTGTGCTGGAACTTTCCTACACAAAAGCGCCGACGAGGCCTGGAAAATTTTCGAAACTTTGAGCGAGAATTCGATGCACCAAGCAGTGTCTGTTCGTTCTGAGGGATACCTTCAACCTAAGCGAGAGGTGACAGTTGAGTCAAGTCAGTCAATGCAAATACAAGAATTAAATAGAAAACTTGACCAACTTATGAGGATGGGGAATAGGCCAAATCCACCTTCTTCAGAAGTATGTGCATTATGTTCCGAACCGTCACATAATATCTTTGCATGTCCTTCTGCATCTCAATTCCCGGAATTTGTTGAGCAACACGTTAATTCTATGCAACAATTCCCGCGAAATAATTATAATTCTATGTCGAACAATTTTCCTAATAATTATCGACCTCAGCCTCAACAATATCAATACCAACAACCCAATCCTCCTCCACCTCCACGTAATAGTGCATTCGAGGAGAAGGTGTTGGCCTCACTTGAAAATTTTGGGTCGGTAATTCAGTTAGTGCACTCTCACACTCAGTCTATCGCAAAGCTAGAGTCCCAAATGGGACAAGTAGTTAATACATTAAACCGTTTAACTGAGAGTAAGACGACGAGTCAACCTACTCAGCAACCTAAGGGACAATACGCAGTGGGTAGTACAAGTGAGAGCGTGAACGCTGTTTCGACTAGGATGACTACTCGAGATGAGGAAGTTGTTGTAATTCCGGATGGGGGTGAGAAAAGTAAAAATTTAAATTTGAATAAAGGAAAAGGTGAAGACGGGGATAGAAATAAAAAAGATAAAGAACCGGCCCCAACTAATTATATTCCGAAAATGCCATATCCACCGAACGTTGAGGGACCGTCACATTTGCCTAAGAAAGGGTCTAAAATGGAAGATATATTCGAGGTGTTTAAACAAGTTAAAATTAATATTCCATTCCTCGATGCTATTAAACAAATTCCCGCTTATGCTAAATGTTTAAAAGACCTTTGCACTCAAAAGCGCAAGATACGGAGTCATACTCCTAAAAAGGTCTTCCTTACGGAAAAAGTTAGTTCAATTTTTCAACACGCTCCTCCGAAGTATAAGGATCCCGGTACACCTACTATTTCATGTGTCATAGGTGACACTGTCATCCATAGGGCTCTTCTTGACTTAGGAGCTAGTGTTAATCTCATACCCTATCATGTCTATAAACAATTAGGTCTAGGTGAACTGAAACCTACGGCCGCTACTATTCAACTAGCGGATCGTTCGATTAAAATACCTAGAGGAATCGTCGAGGATGTATTGGTTAAAGTTGATAAATGCTATTATCCTGTTGACTTCATGGTCCTTGACACTGAACCCGTGCTAGATGCTAGGAAACACACTCCTGTCATTCTAGGCCGTCCATTCTTAGCAGCTGCTAACGCACGTGTTAATTGTCGGACGGGGGTAATGAAAGTGTCGTTTGGGAACATGAACTTGAAATTAAACGTTTTTAATGCTATGGATCAACCTCCTAAAGACGACGATTACCTATGTGAGACGGAATGTGAGGTTAAACGAAATATTGAACTTACGAACGTAATAAATATAAGTGCGGGGAATAGTATAGAGGATGATGAGTGGATGAATCCTAATACCTCGGCCCCTAACGATGAATTTACCCGGAAGGTGAAAAATCGACTTGACGATAAAGGTGAGCCGTCAAATGAATTAACACATAGCGACCTGGTTTCGACGTTTCACCGGAATCTCCCGAATGCCCTAAAGGGTACTAAATCCGAGTTACGGCCTCCATAAAGTATTGAGCTAGAACGGTCTAGCTGAAGACGTAAAAGTTAGCGCTTCTTGGGAGGCAACCCAAGCTTTATTTCATCCGTTTATCTTATTTTTGGTCGTTTTTGAGTCTGTTCGAGTCTGTTTTGGACATTCTGGACAGGTTTGGGGGTTGGAATTAGTTTATTTTAATATTATATATATAATTTTACCAAAAAAATGGAAAATACCCATCTCGCGCGCGCGGCCCGCTCGCGCGAGACGTCGCTCGCGCGGCCCGCTGGCGCGAGTATGCCCCTTAGACGTTTTTCTTTGTTTTCCTTATAGTATGCCCTCAGGTTCTCCTCGCGCCTATTTTCGCGGGCGCGAGGTAGCTCGCCGGAGCGAGATATTAAAAAAAAAATAAAAATCCAGGAATTCGCGCGCGCGACGGCCGCTCGCGCGATTTCCTCTTTTATTGATAATTGTTTTTCTTTTCTGTATCCTTCCCCCATACTTGTTCTGATAATGTTTTCGTTTCTGTTTTTGTTTATTAGGGCATTTTGGATCGAGTTAGTTGTTGTTTTCCTTATTATATTTATATTTTTCCGTTTTCATTCCGGTTATTCGTTTAGTTTAGTTTAGATTAGTTTATCGACTTATATTTTATATTTCAGTTTATTTACTTTTAATATTCTTTTGTTAGTTTCTTTTTATCTAGTATTAACAGGTAACATTGATCTTTATAGCCATATTCCTTTGTGTTCACCTGTTCTATGCTTGTCAAGATCGAGGTACTATCGTTCCTTCCTTATGTACTCTCCTTTATTTCATTTTATTGTTTCATTGGGGACAATGAAAGGTTTAGGTTTGGGGGTATGCACTCACACATGCACTAATTTTGAAAATTTTGAAATAAGTGTGTTTAAATAAACGATGTTACCTACGTTTTTTGCAATATCAATTTGATACTTTTTGATAGAGAACTTTGAATTGTTATAGAATGGTAAACAAGAGAATATGTGATTAAACATTTGCTGAAGTTATGATGTAACGTTTTAAGTTATGTATTGTTTGAATCGTAGTTTTATATCATAGATTTGCACATAAACCTATGCACTGCACGTAGTCGCTTGAATACATGTTGGTTGTGAACTATAATATGATTCGGATTTCTAGATAACACAAGGTGGAGACTAAACCCAGTGAGCTTTTGAGCCTATCTTTTCTTTTTAGAGGGTTATAAATACATCTTGTGTTTGTCGAATTTCATTGAAATAGCGCATTAACTTGTTGTTTAGTCTCATCATTCTTGTTTTGGTTGATAGTCAAGTTAAAATATTTGTTACCATGCTAAATAATCTTCCGTCGTAAACATTGAAGAACTATATAACCATAGGACATGATTTTAGGCCTTCTTTGTTTACTGCCGACCGATAAAAGATAAAATTTCCTTAGTTCGCCCCTTGAGCCATTAAAATGCCTCTTTTTCTTTGTTCACCATTATCCTCTTTAAAAGCTCCAACTTGATCAACTTGGAGTATACCACTGGAAGAGTGATCAACTTTTAGTAGTATTAAGGCGATGTGTTGATTGAGAAGAAGAAAATAAGATGCTATTGGGGTAGTTGCTTGGTATTCGATGAATAATCATTTGAGAAGCAAGAAAAGAAAAAGGAAAAGGAAAAAAATAAAGAAGAGGAAGGTTGAAAAAAAAATGAAAAAAAAAGAAGAAAAATGAATGAAAAGGAATGAAGAGAAAGAAAAGATGAAAGGTTGTCGAAGAAGAATGAAAGAAATTGAACATGCCTTACAATGCCATTCTGAGATTACCTACCTAATTAATCCTTTCTATCATTTTTCATTACCTGAGCCACATTACAACCTTTGAAAAGTCCTATTTGATCCTGGGAAACATGGTTTGGATATATAAACGATGGGAGAGGATTAAAACATGGTAATGATTAATTTTTCTTGATTGATTGGCATCTTATCCATGAGACTATTGTTCTTTCGTGTCATGCGTCTTTTTTGAGTCATATGTGAGCATTTAAAGTTTTGAAAATATAACTCCTTTGCTCATGTATACTAGAGAAATTACACATGTTTCTGAGTGTTTCATTTTAGAGTGTAATTGACATTGTGAGATTCGTAGTCGAAGCATAGTTGGATGGTTATCCGAGTTATATTCCAAGTTCATGACATGCGCATGTTCATTTGACTACCATATCACACACGTGCAATTTTATGAGAAACTCTATTGATTTATACGATTCACGTACTTGGGATTGTTTTTCAGGACGTAGGTGAACGTTTGATTCCATTTTCTTCTTGTTCATTATTCTATTTTGAATCATCGTTCTATGATAAGGAGTATTGATTGCTTTGTTTTTTTTTAGTTTGAATAAAACTTTTTAAATTTACAAGTTAATAAAGATGGTTGTGGGTGACTTGTTGATGAGAACCCTCACGAGACTTCACTCGTCCGACTAGGGACACCTAGAGGTTTAAAAGGCTTGTTGCATACGCTAAATGCAATCGTGATCCATACGAAAATGGAGTAGTAGATTATTAGTAGATTTTATTTTAGTTTTGCTCGAGGACTAGCAAAATGTAGGTTTGGGGGTGTGATCGGGAGAGAACTAATCCTAATTATATGCCTTAATGTGCATTTGTTAGACCATTTTATCTTGTTTTTGTATATTTTTACTTTGTTTTCTAGTTTCTGACAGGTTTTGGAAGAAATCAAGTAAACCAGGCTAAACAGGGTGAAAAAGAACAAAGAAAGAAGCTGAAAAAGAAAAGTCGCGCGCGCGACCCGCGCCCGCGAAATCCAGAAATCGCTCGCGCGAGATCCCCAGAATCGCTCGCGCGATCCGCGCGCGCGAAAGGCCAAATGTCGCGCTCGCGCGACCCGCTCGCGCGATATGTGGAAAAATCAAAGTTGCGTATTTCAGTGTACTGAAGACTCCTGTGCAAACGAAACTGCTAAACGACGTCCAGACTGTAAATTACATGCGTTTCAGTTCGTTTCGGGTTGGGAAGCCTTCCAAAGCTTGTATAAACTCTATATAAACTCCAAATTTACTGAATTAAAGGGTTAGCAATTGTTACACACCCATACATACACATTCTATATACATACTTCCAGCCATTGAAGAGAGGGAAGCAAGGAGAAGAAAAAGAAGACCAAGGGTTTCCATGGCCTCCTCCATCAACTACTTGCCATCTATCACTTCCATGGACGGCTAGATCATAGATCTAGGGTTTCAATGAAACCCTAGCCAAGTAATAGGGTTTTATTTATGTGTTTATTTTAGTTTTATTATGTATGGATGACAGTCACATGTTTAGAGGATTTTTTATAATAAAATCGTACTTCTATTGATTAAATCATTGCTTTCAGAATTTATTCTTGTCTTAGATCTATTTTGACTGTGATGTGCTCAACGATCTATTCTTGCTGTGCTTGTTTAGGTTGTTTACATGTGATGGTGCTTTATTGATTCGTGCTATCAAGTATCCGAATAGTCCATGCCTAGGTTAGATGGATTAGATCACAACCCTAGTTTAGTGTGGGATGATTCATGCTAACCGAAGATGGATTATGTTGGTGCTTGAACCATGATTATCTTCTTGTCGGAGGAATTGGGCTTGTAGCTACAATTCCCCATTATTCATCCAACGTAATAAGCTAAAGTAATTCATAAATATTCCTATTATGAAACTAGTGGTGGATTTGCAATCCTAGGTTCCCTTTACATATTCATTAAAAACACTTTTAATTGCTTTCATAGTTTAGATTTACTTTTATAGTTATTAGTTTAATTAAATCCAATTCAAATCTGTTTTTCCTAATTAATTAGACTTAGGTTTTAAAATTAAGAGCTGTAGTAAACAATCTCTGTGGGTTCGACCTTTACTTTCACACTACATATCTTTAGAAAAGTAAAGCATAAATAAAAGCACACTTTTTATATCTTGATTCTGACAACATCAGGCACAGTAACATGTGCGTATATTTCTGATGTGTTTTCCAGCCATTAAATCATAGTGTTATGCAAAAAATCATATGCATAGGGTTGAACCTGGCTCTGATACCAGTTGTTGGTCACCTTTTTTTAATTTTAGGGTTTACAGAAGCGATTAATCTTTGAAAACTCTTTTCAAAACAGATCCGGCTCAAACTTAGGTGCATATGATTATTAAAGAAATAGATCTAATACCTTTTTTGATCAGTTGGATCCTTAAGAAAACACTTCAGGCAGTTCCAGATGCTCCTTCCTTTTTACAGTCCAGTAATCTTCACGTCTATGCTCTTGGAGTTTCTTGAACCTTCAAGACTTAGTGATGTTCTCTAGAATTAGATGAAGAGAAAAATATATGTATAGGAGAGAGAGGGGTTCGGCCACCCTTGTGAAGGTAGTACTCTCAATTTCTCTCCCATAACATATATTTATACACCCTCCTATCCACTAACCCTAGTTTGGTTCAAACTCCAATTGAGTTAGACGTGGGAACTCTAGGCTCTTGTTATTTGGCTATGACTAATATAAACTGGGCCCGGTTAATCTCATTATCCAACCAGTCCAAATCAATCAGTCAATGTCAATTTCACCACATGACATTAACTACACTCCAAATGAAAGAAACAAATCACAGAGCAATACCTAGATCTATATGAAATGACATTAATGTCACTCTACCTTCAGTATTCATAATTATCACTAAGACTAAGCAGTACTATCTCCCAGTTGATAATTACAGCTTATATCCTTGAGTCCCCATTCACTTCTCATAGTTCACCAAGCATTTAGTAACATTCTTACTTGCAATTCTCAGTGACTAACACAGTGATATTCTCAAGAGAATACTTACTCTGTAATAGAGGGTAGATTCCGTCTTGATAATTTATGTTACCAATACTCCAGACATAATCATTCAAGATACCCAGGTGTTGATCTTAAAGACCTCACTGATTGGTAAGTTAAAACAACCAGGCCTAAAGCTTGTGTCCATTATTATCTCAGGATTAAAGACATATGTCTCATACATGTTTGAGTGTCCATTAATTGTTGACAGTTCTTATCAATGGATTAAACTCAAGGTTGGTCAATGCATCATATGCACTAGCATATTAACTTTAGAGTCTTACACTCTTGTGAATGAGATTTATCACTCTATCAAATAGAAGTTAATCATACTACAGTGTAAACCTGATAAGGTATCCAGTCTTATCATCCACTGTGACTGTTTAGAACTTCCAAGGACTATATGATTCATATCTCCCACATGTAAAACTCTTTCACATAAATAAATCACATACAATGACGTTCAATGATGTCAAACCACCATTCATCTCATGAAAGACAAACATAATGAAATGTGAGCAACGATATCCATAAACATATACTAAAACTGATGTCCAAAATAGTTCATAACTAATTTCTTTGATGGCATACCCCATCAAACTCTAACAGCAGCACCGTACGTGAGCTGAAATGTGGCAAGACGACGCTTATCTTGCTCAGTACATTACAAGACTTCAAAAATCAATTCCATCTCCCGTATCCACTGTTCCGCCTTCCATGCTCTATCAAACTGTCAACTTTTTTTGAGCAAAACCCACGAAAACATTTGAGTAACTTATCGCTAGTCTATCTCAGTGGTGGCGATGCAATAGATCTCTAGTGAGTAGAGTGGTTATAAGTATCTCCCACATGTTCCATCCTCTGTATAAATGCTTTGAAAACACCCATTGGATCCATGCCTTCCGGAATAGGGGCTCCTAATCGTGCTTGATTTCTCGGTCTAACCATAGTGATAATGTGTGTCGTGTACCTACAAAGGACCTATCGATTAATTGACAGTCTTCTCGTAGAAATGAAATCAAGATAGAGCGAGAAGCAACAAGAACTAACAATTTTACTATACAACATCTATCACTTAAACATACATTCAACTTCAAAGCTGCTCATAGATATAAATATATCAAAAGATGTATCGCATGGTACACACTAGTCAAACTGTGTACCACATGGGACATAGGCTAAAATAGTACTGAGGCCAGCTATTTACAATGCTACTACTACTGATAATATCTATACAAAGCTATGGTCAAATAGATATCTCTCAAGCTCTTAAAAATCATGTGGACAACATGTCCTGATATGAAACTAGCAAAAACTAAATCCTCTCTAGATCCTGATCAAAAGTCATCAGCATTCGATCCTACTAGTAGTGCCTCATCCTCAGGTGCAAAGTCCCTCTCTATAGGTGGGTCATCCTCTGCAGGTACCGCTACTCCTCCTACCACCACTCCAATATTCTAGTCCTCGACAATCATCTCATCAACGTCCATATCGTCTGTGGACAGCGGAAGTGGACCACTTCTCTTGTTTGAGATTGTTTGGAAATTGATTTGAATCAAAGAAAGAAAATAGGTCTGTTGAAAACAGATACAGAGTCGCCACTTGGTCTTTAGGGAACCAAGAAACCCAAATTTGACTCACCTAAATGGATAAAGGGCACCGGTCCTTCATAACCAAAGAACTTGGCTCGGGGTTTTGGTACGAGAGAGGAAGGAGCCTTTGTCGTGACTAAAACACCCTCAACTCGCCCCGTCTCTCGACGGGCCTCAATTAGCATCCAAATAATCATCTTATACTATGTATGGTTCGGCAAATAATACTATGATAGTATATTACATTACATAAGAAACTTGAAAATGGAAGATCTAAAGATAAAATATCATTCATAATTTCTAAGTCAAATATCATACAATGTAAAGTGAAAATCACACAAATAAACCTAGGAAAAATCGTCTAACCATATATCAATTAATCAAGTTTCCTAATCTAAAGGGGGCATGAATTGTCATTGAAACAAATAAACAAAGAAATAGAAATATGCTTAACAAGCTAGTATGATGCATGTTAATCTTTGAGAAAAGAAGACCTCTCAATCCCCGGGATGGATGAGAAAGGATGATTAGATCGGGGGAAGCATGAACGTGTGATCAAGTTCTTTCCTTATAATCTTGTTAGATTAAGAGTTACAAAAACCCCAAATCTTGCATGAATGCGATGTATGTATTCTAAAATGTGCAAAGGTTGTAGTGTGTTTTGGGTACATGGATTTCTAGAGTGACTTAGAAGTCTATAATGTGTATGAATGAATGAATGAATGAAATAATCATGGGATATGCACAAATGTAGTATGAACTACTTCCTAAGATATGAACTAATTTGGAATGCATATGAGCATCAAATCAAAGAATGAAAGTTGAAATGTGCTTGCTGTGAATAGTGGATAGAACAGTAGCATCATCATTGGAAATTTGAAAAGAGGGGTTAGGAATGTTTTCAATGCATGATTTTTTATGGAGATGTTATTTATTGTGTCTAGAACACAACCCAAAAGGCTGATCTTGAATAGCCATCACAGATTGAGAGAAATCATATAAACAACACAGGTCACTCAGAAACAGAGTCCGTACTGTCGACTGAAATGTTGGAAACTCTTAGAAAATGAAAAATAATGATCTAGAGCCCCATTTTATACAGAACGTTTCCTAAGACATTGCATTTTAAGGAAAAAATAAGTTAGGGCCACCCCTTTTGGAAACGTTTTCTGAAAAAGAGGTTGGAAGTGGACCTAGCTGCTGTGACTGCAAAAACAGAATGTCTGGAAGGAATGTTGGGATCCAAAAGGACCATTTCCAAGTACTTCCAAGTCAAACCAAAAATCATGGGTGTTCTCTAATGAGTTAGGAAGACTTTCCAAGTGGCCTTGCATCCATATGTTGAGTATTGAGTTCTAGAGAAATCTTTGAACTCAACTCACTCACTGTTTTGACTCATTGTTTGGAGATTTTGGAGAAAACAAAGTTTTGTTTCTTGAAACCAAATGAGAGGGATTGAGAGGGGTTTTGAAATAGATGTTTTGAAGACATATTTTTAACACTCAAATAAGGATCATAGCCACTTAGAATACCTACATCAAACTCATCATTAAGAACCTCCAAGATTGTTGGAGAGATTTATTTTATTTTTTTGAACATAACTTCAATACATTCCAAGAATACCTTGGAAGTATTGAGATTATGATCATCATCTATCAAACATGTTTTTGAGGTCAAGAGCTACTATCCATAAGGATTCACTCACCCCAAACTTCATGTCATCACTTAGATGATGATGAACTAGTAAGTAAATAAAGAAAATAAAAAGAAATGGGATAAGAAGAGATGAACAATAAATAAACAAGCAAGTAGATGATAATCAATAGATGATATTCATGAAGCATGAGACTTGTAGATTGATGTTTCACTCATATGTGATGACACTAGACATGGAAGAAGCTTCCACTCTCTTAAATGCTCACTAAAATGGTGGTTTGGAGTATTGAATGTTGAAGTAAATGGAAGTAATGAAGTAAAAACAAGGTGTAGAACTCACTTTTGTTTTGAAAATCAAAGAAGAAAGCTTCTTTTCTCTCTACTCTAACCTTATCTCTACAACTTTCTCTCCCAAACTTTCTCTAAACTTGCATTTGACTCCCCTAAAATTAAGAGTAATGGGGTGCTTATATAGGCCAACTTGGGGTGGTTTTGGGATTTAGAAAGTATTCCCATTGGCTCCAAACATCTGAAATCATAAAACTATGTCGTTTTGGCTTTTAATTAATCAAAATGGGGCCATAAAAATTATAACAAAAATACACTGTTCTGGGGGGGAGTGCCGCGGCGGCACTGGGCCAGTGCTGCGGCGGCAGTGGGCCAGTGCCGCGGCGGCAGTGCTCCTCCCTCCGTCCAGATAATGCTATTTAGGCCCCCAGAAGTTCCGGTATTCGTGAAAAGGCCCTATTTCGTCCAAAATTCACAAAAAATGCATACAAACTCCAAATTGAGGTTGTGATATACCGTTGGAAAGCTAATGGAGTCTATTTTACATAAAAAATAGTTCGGGGATAGGTCACTTTGAAAAGTTTTGCGGTATTCGCGATAAAAGCCGATTTGATCGCCTTTTTCACCTTTGGAAATTCATAATAAATTCATTTTAAATCCAAAAATTATGTGCGATATACCATTGGAAAGCTATTGACCTCTAGTATCCATGAAAAATGTTTGAAAATTATTTTGGTTCTCTGGTTCCAAAGTCAAATTCTGGTCAAACTGGTCAAACCTGGGATTCTCGGGAAGTTCTGGAGACCTCCGGGAGTTCCCGGGAGCTGATGTTTTCGCTCGATTTTTTTTGGAACTTGTTTTAACACTTTCTTCATGATTTTGGTGAATTTGGATGATTTCGGTCAGACTTGGTCAAACTTGGTCAAACCTGGTCAAACCTTGGTCAAACCTAGTCAAACCTAGTCAAACCTTGGTCAAACCGGTCAACGGGGACTTTTCGGGAGCTTCCGGGACTTCCGGGGGTCTTTGGGAGCTGACGATTTTAGTCGATTTCTCTTTAAACTCATTTTATCGCTTTTCTTACGACATATCATGTTTTTAGAACTTTGGGACCAAATCTGGGAGTTTTCGGGCTTTAAGGGGCATTTTGGTCATTCTGAGCATTCTGAGGGATGGAGCTGTCTTCCAAGAGTCCTTTTGAGTCTTTTACGATCATTGTGAACCACCAAGCTATGGGTCTCCTAAATCTGATAGCCGACAAAATCGGGTGTCTACAGTTTGCCCCTCTTTGGCATGAACTTGCGAGTCAACGCATGTCGCAAGCGAGTGCCAAAGCTTTGAAGAGACAAGACTTTTTGGAGGCTATAGATTTAGGATAAAACGTTGCAAAAGATGCAATGAAGAAAAAAGAAGGATGCTGAGTTCAGTGCTGGTCGTGCTCTGCGTGAGCTGCCTACGTATCCCAAGGGGAATAAGACCAGGACGTAGTTCTGGACACAAAGAAATGAATCAACATGCTCAACAAGACATGCGGATGCCATGCTATAAGAGTGATATGCAATGCATGGATGTGATATGAATTGTGTCATGAGTCCTATCATGTCTAGTGTTATGACGCTAGTATGAGCAAGTGCCGTGGGGTGCGCCACTCCGAGTGGGCTGGTGTCGTGCTAGCGCTCGCGACTGTGACGTGAAGGATGACTCGGATAAGGACATCGAAGTTTTAGAAAACTCCGGATCTGGGGGCAAACTTCTGGAACGAGTGAGATAGATCAGCTGCGCTTTATTTAGAAGACGATAGCCAAAGGTGACCGAGGGATCTTGTGATAAAGCTGTGAGAAAATTCTTGATAATCAGGAGATCTAGATGCGGGCGATGTTCTGATTGTTCCTGACGGCCGACTTTCGGGAATCGGTTCCGGCTGGTGGGAGAATCTTAATTTCCTGATCGGGAACCAGGATCCATCTCTGAACCTCTCACGGTTTGATCAAATCTTTCAATGCTCAATCCAAGAGAGCCGGTCAGGGCCTCCGGGAGCTGATATCTGTTTGCTTTTGTCCTCGGGGGATAATGCAAGGTTCTCGGGGAATCTCTTTTCTTGATCGGGAACCAGGATCCATCTCTGAACCTCTCACGGTTTGATCAAATCTTTCAATGCTCAATCCAAGAGAGCCGGTCAGGGCCTCCGGGAGCTGGTATCTGTCTGCTTTTGTCCTCGAGGGATAATGCAGGGTTCTCGGGGAATCTCTTTTCTTGATCGGGAACCAGGATCCATCTCTGAACCTCTCACGGTTGATCAAATCTTTTGGCGCTCAATCCGAGAGAGCCGGTCAGGGCCTCCGGGAGCTGTTTTTTTTCAGTTTCTGCGTGCTGGAGGTAGTTCTGGCAACTTTTAGTCTTCTTGGGGTAAAACCTCATAAATCTCGACTGGAATGGGCCACCGGGACTGATCGGGGCCGAAAACGGACTGGAAAAGACCAAAACGGGCCAGAACGGGGCAAAACGGAGCAAAACGGAGCGAAGCGGGGCCCACGGGGAGTAATGCCACGGCGGCACTGGGCCACTGCCACGGTGGCAGTTGGCCAGTGCCGCGGCGGCACTGGGTGGCCGGACCTCAACTTTGTATATCTCGGGTTTTTGAGCTTTTGAAGCTCATTCTTGGCCATTTTGGGGTGTTTTTGGAGCCAAAATTCATCAAAACGCAGCTTGTGCGCGCTCAGGTGAGTAATCTTTCCCCGTAGTTGGATTTTTTATTAGTGTTTTGGTTAGCCCAAATTTTCAAGAAGAAAGTTTAACGGTGACTTCCATTTTTCTTGTAGATCCATGGCTTCGAGCTCAAGGAGACAGTCTAAGAAGGCCAAGGGACGGATGAAGGCCGAGGTGCAAACCCCGGACTTGATTTTACGGGACCCCCAACACCATCTTTCGGTCGCGGCTCTAGCGAGCTTGGTATATGAAACTTTCGACATTTTAGGACCGCTTTCATGTATTATGCTAACTTTGTGGGCCATAGTGTACACCTAGAGATCGTTAGAGGTCCGATTTGTGCTTAAATGTTGATCTCGTGAGTTCGGCTCTTGGATTGTGAATAGTGATTTTGTGCATCTCTTTGTTTGTGTTTGCTGTGTGCAGGTGCCGGAAGTGGCATTGAAAGGCCATGGTAGCCTCGCCCATGCTTTCTTATGGTACACTCAACTCTCGCCTACCGTCAAGAGGATGGTTGACGATGCCGGGTTCGGAGGCTTCGTCCGTTTGGTTTCAAAAAGCAGCAATGATTTGGCTCACTTCTATGCACTGGCCGAGAGGTGGTGGGATACCACCAACACTTTTCACCTGCCGTTTGGTGAGATGACTATGACGCCCTTTGATTTCTCCATGATTACAAGCTTGAGGGTTGGTGGGAAGTGCCTGATTCTGGATTACTTCTATGAGATTGATCCGGAGGCTGTAGAGATGCTGATTGGGGCTGTTCCCCCGAACCTGGAGAGGCATTGGTTTCCTTGCGGCTGGCTTTACCGGGCCTATGGCAGAGGGAATCATAATTTGAACAATTCCCAGCTCCTGAGAGTGTATCTTTTATATGTCCTAGGTTGCTCAATCTTTGCGACGCGGAATGACTGGGTGAGCTTGAGGCTCCTTTCTTGCCTGGCGACCATTGATGAGATCCCCTCCTACAACTGGGGCGGTGCTGCCCTGGCCCATGTTTACAAGCATATGGACGAGGTCTCTCGGGGCGATGTTAGATCGACCGGAGGATTTTGGCGAGCTTGGGAGGTATGCCTTGTATCTTTTTTATTTTCCATCTTTTTGATTTCTATACTCGTTCTAATTTTCTCCTTTGTCTGTGCAGCTTTGGAGCTTTGAATACCTGAAGATGTTGGCTCCTTCCCTAGCGGACGAGTCAGGTGAAGACGAGGATGGCATGGCTCCTGTGCCTCTGTTCCCACAAGGCTTGAGATGGAGGAGGGATGTTGTTGGGGTGAAGAGCGGGGCCCATCGGATTGTTTTGCTTAGAAACTTCTTGACTGAGCTGACGACCTCTAGCGTTGATTGGACACCTTGGGAGGGCGTCGCCTATGCTGCCCCAGAGGAGATACAAGCGGTCAAATCTCTTACCTCTTGCCGCCTTCTGATGGAGAGTACCGAGTGCAGGCAGTGGTTCCTTGGTGAGCGGGTATCTCGGCAGGTGGTTGGTGGTTCCAGGTATCGCGTTCCTCATGATCCCCCTGTGATGGATGCCAGTGACCTCTCTGGTGATGCTCTGCTGGCGGCCTTAGCCGGCACTGATGTTTGGGATCATTTTCTCTCTGAGACCGGATCATTTTCTCCTTATTATAAAACAAAGATTTGAAATAGAATAACGAACAAGAAAAAATAGAATCAAACGTCTACATACATCATGAAAAACAATCTCAAGCACATGCATCGTATAAATCAATAGAGTTTCTCATAAAATCGCACGTGTGTGATATGGTAGTCAAATGAACACGCGCTTGTCATAAACTTGGAATATAACTCGGATAACCATCTAACTATGTCTTGACTACGAATCTCACAATGAATTACACTCTAAAATAAAACACTCAGAAACAGGTGTAATTTTTTTCTAATATATGTGAGTAAAGGAAATATGTTTGCAAAACGAAAAACGCTCACATATGACATGAAAAAGACGCATGACACAAAAGAATAGTAGTCTCATGGATAGGATGCCAATCACTCAAGAAAAATTAATCATTACCATGTTTTAATCCCTCTCCCATCGTTTTCATATCCGAACCATGTTTCCTTGGATCAAATAGGACTTTTCACAGGTTGTAACGTAGCTCAGGTAATGAAAAAGGATAGAAAGGATTCATTAGGTAGGTTTAGAATGGCATTGTAAGGCATGTTCGATCTCTTTCATTCTTCTTCTACAAACTTTCATCTTTTCTTTCTCTTCATTCCTTTTCATTCATTTTTCTTCCAACCTTCCTCTTCTTTATTTTTTCTTTATTCTTTTCCTCCTCGTTGCTTTTGAAACGAATATTCAATAAATAACAAGGCAACCACCCCAAACATCATCTTATTTTCTTCTTCTTCTTAATCACACATCGCCTTAACACCTCTAAAAGTTGGTCAATCTTTTAGGGGTGAACTCCAAGTTGGCCAAATTGGAGCAAAAACAGGATAATGGTAATTAAAGAAAAATGGCATTTTAACGGCTCAAGGGGCGAACTAAAGAAATTTATCATTTATCGGTCGGCAGTAAACAAAGAAGGCCTAAAATCATTTCCTATGGTTATATGGTTTTTCAATATTTACGACGGAAGATTATTTTGCATGGTAACAAATATTTTAACTTGACTATTAACCAAAACAAGAATAATGAGTCTAAACAACAAGTAGATGCGCTATTTCAATGAAATTCGACAAACACAAGATGTATTTATAACCCTCAAAATAGAAAAGATAGGCTCAAAAGCTCACTGGGTCTAGTCTCCACCATGTGTTATCTAGAAATCCGAATCATATTATAGTTCACAACCAACATGTATTCCAATGACTACGTGTAGTGCATAGTTCATGTGCAAATCTATGATATAAAACTACGATTCAAACAATACATAACTTAAAACATTTCATCATAACTTCAACAAATGTTTAATCACGTCTTCTCTTGTTTATCATTCTATAACAATCATAATTACATAACAAGAAGTATCGACTAGCGATTGTAAAACCGTAGGTAACATCGTTTATTTAAACACACTTATTGAAAAATTTTAAAATTTTGCATAAAATAATTTGCATAAAATAATGTGCATGTGTGTGCATACCCCCAAACCTAAACCTTTCATTGTCCCCAATGAAACAATAAAATGAAAGAAAGGAGAGTACATAAGGAAGGAACGATAGTACCTCGATCTTGACAAGCATAGAACAGGTGAACACAAAGGAATATGGTTATAAATTTCAATGTTACCTGTTACTTCTTAACAAAAGAAAATTAAACAGACAAAATAATAAAAACAGCTAAAAGAATTTTAACTTAGCTAAACTAAATAAACTATAAGAAGAAACAAAACTATAAAGATCCATAAGAAAATAAACTAGAAAAGAAACTAAAACATACTGTAAAACATAACCAGAATTAAGTAAACAATCAAAAACCTGCTGGAAAAGAACTTACAAAACAAAAACAGAAATGGAACAAATACCTAAGCAGGTATGGGGGAAGGATACAAGAAAACAAAAGAAAATATGCAAAAATGGGGGAATCGCGCGCGCGGTCCGCGCGAGCGGCCGTCGCGCGCGCGAATTCCCAGCGAAGTTTTTTTTTTTTTTTTTTTTTTTTTTTTTTTTTTTGACTTTCGCGCGAGCGAGGTCTCTCGCGCCCGCGATTCCAGGCGCGAGGAGAACCTGAGGCTCATAATAAAGAAAAGGAAAGAAAAATATCTAAGGGCCAAACTCGCGCCAGCGGGCCGCGCGAGCGATGTCTCGCGCGAGCGGGCCGCGCGCGCGAGAATGGATTTTTCCACTTGTAGCATTTATTTTATGTATATAAATTAAAAATTATTTTACTCCAACCCCCAACCCTGTCCAGAAAAACTCCAAAACTGACAAAAACTACTCAAAAACGACCAAAAACAAAGAAAACAGACAACAGAAAGCTTGGGTTGCCTCCCAAGAAGCGCTAACTTTTACGTCTTCAGCTAGACCGTTCTAGTTCAAGACTTTATGGAGGCCGTAAATCGGACTGTGTACCCCTAAGGATGTCAGGTAGAGCTCGGTGGTAAGCAGAAATAACATCTCTTTGAATTAAATCGATTGACGGTTTGTCATTATGTTCGAATCGATTTCTTACCTTCCGAGTAGATTCCGCATTAGGGTCCACGAGATTAGGATTCATCCACTCATCATCGTCCGCTATATTATTTTCCGCACTTATATTTATTACGTTCGTAAGTTCAATATTTCGTTTAACCTCACATTCCGTCTCACATAGGTAATCGTCGTCTTTAGGAGGTTGATCCATAGCATTAAAAACGTTTAATTTCACGTTCATGTTCCCAAACGACACTTTCATTACCCCCGTCCGACAATTAACACGTGCGTTAGCAGTTGCTAAGAATGGACGGCCTAGAATGACAGGAGTGTGTTTCCTAGCATCTAGCACGGGTTCAGTGTCAAGGACCATGAAGTCAACAGGATAATAGCATTTATCAACTTTAACCAATACATCCTCGACGATTCCTCTAGGTATTTTAATCGAACGATCCGCTAGTTGAATAGTAGCGGCCGTAGGTTTCAGTTCACCTAAACCTAATTGTTTATAGACATGATAGGGTATGAGATTAACACTAGCTCCTAAGTCAAGAAGAGCCCTATGGATGACAGTGTCACCTATGACACATGAAATAGTAGGTGTACCGGGATCCTTATACTTCGGAGGAGCGTGTTGAAAAATTGAACTAACTTTTTCCGTGAGGAAGACCTTTTTAGGAGTATGACTACGTATTTTACGCTTTTGAGTACAAAGGTCTTTTAAACATTTAGCATACGCGGGAATTTGCTTTATAGCATCGAGGAAAGGAATATTGATTTTAACTTGTTTGAACACCTCGAGTATATCTTCCATTTTTGACACTTTCTTGGGCAATTGTGACGGTCCCTCAACATTTGGTGGATATGGCATTCTAGGAATATAATTTGTTGAGACCGATTCATTTTCTTTTCTACCTTGATTCACATCCTCACCCTTCTTCGTATTAGAGTTGATATTCATATCTATCACATTCTCATTCTTATTAGGGATTTCTACTACCTCCTCTCGTGTAGTCATCCTAGTTGAGACGGCGTTTACTTGTTCATTCGACCCCTTAACCTCATATTGTCCCTTAGGGTTTTGAATTGTTTGACTAGGCAACGTCCCCTCGTTTCTACGACTCACTACAGTAGCTAGTTGTCCCATTTGGGATTCAAGCTTCGCAATGGATTGTGTGTGTGAGTGCACTATTTGTGCTTGTGCCTGTACTTGCGTTTCAATAGTCTTAAGGGACGCCAACACCTTTTCCTCAAAAGCATTACCCCTTGAAGGATTCGAATTAGGAGGCGGGTGTTGGTATTGATTAGGTTGAAATTGAGGTCGATACGCATTAGGAAAATTAGTCGCCTCATTAGGATTATTATTATTATTTTTCCAAGAGAAGTTAGGATGGTTTCTCCATGGCGCATCCGGATTATTAGTAGTTGCATTATAATTATTTCGTGGGTATTGTTGAATAGAATTAATGTGTTGCTCCACGAATTCCGGAAATTGACTCGCCGATGGACATGCAAGTATCGAATGTGAAGAATCAGAACATAATGCACAAATTTCACGAGCGGGTGAGGCTGTCGTTTGGTTCATTGTCATAAGTCGGTCAAGTTTTTTAGATAATTCTTGAAATTCAATAGAATGACTCGACTCAAACTTCACCTCTCGTTTGGTTGGAGGAAAATATCCTTCCGAACGTACCGACACAGCCTGATGCATCGAGTTCTCGCTTAACGTTTCAAATATTTTCCAGGCCTCATCGGCGCTTTTGTGTAGGAAAGTTCCCGCACAAACGGCATCAACGGTATTACGGACCGAGGGAATAAGTCCCTCGTAGAAGACCTGAACAAGTTGCCACTTAGGAACTTGATGATGTGGACACGAGCGTAATAATTCTTTAAATTTTTCCCACGTGTCGTAAAGTGATTCCCCATCTTGCATTACAAAATTGGTTATTGATTTTTTTATCTGGTTTGTACGCATAATCGGGAAAAACTTTTGTAAAAATGCGGTGTGTAAAGCTTCCCATGTTTTTATTGTGTTTGGCTCAAGTGATTGAAGCCAATACTTCGCTTTGTCTCTTAAGGAGAATGGGAAGAGCCGCAATTTTAATTCATCATTATTTAGGTCTTGTATTTTCAAGGTAGAGCATATACCCTGAAAATCCCCTAAGTGTTGGTAAGGGTCTTCATTTAAACGGCCATGGAAAGATGGAAGCAGCGAGATGGTAGAAGACTTTATCTCAAAGTGAGATGCCGTCGCCTCCGGTAATTCGATACCAGCTTGTGGCGTGTAAGTAGTAGGAATAAAATAATTTATAAGTGGAGGAGGTGGCGGTATATTAAGATTATTCATATTAGCTCCATCATTTTGATTGTTATTGTTATTTCCTCCGTCAGCCATTTTAATCGGTTTAATTTGAAAAGTTCGAGTTTTCCTTAACCGTTCACGAGTACTCTGAATTTCGGCCTCAAACAGCGACGACGGAATCGGAGTTGATTCGTCGTCTTGCAACCTAGCTCTAGAAGCTTGGGTTGTGGACTTACTAGTTCTTAAGGTACGTTCAAGTTCAAGATCGAAAGATTTTAAATCTGGTTTATTTGAACGTGTACCTAACATAAACTAAAACAAAGAAAAAGAAACTAAAAACAAAAACTGACTCAACAAAAGAAAAACAAATAGCAAGCAATCACGCAACTAAGATAACAAGCATTCAACTACTGTGATGCATGAAAATTATCCTGTAATGCAATGACCGCGTCAAGCCCAGCGCCCCGGGTTTCCTAGCTAATGCAGTGAAATTAACCTTAAACTAATGCAAATAGTGCGTCACAGCGCCCTGACTTACAGCGGTTTAAAGCGAATTTCCAAAGGAAGCAACTTATTTAATTTTATTTTTATTTGCGTAAGCTCCTTTGATGTAATTAGCTGCTCCACTCGGAAACGTTGACTACAAAATAAAAGAAAAAGTTAGTAACTAAAAACAAAAACAGAAAATAAGAAAAATAAACACTAATCTAATATTTACGAATTAACTAAACTACGATTATAAAACTAAGAGTAGTAATGCAATCCCCGGCAACGGCGCCAAAAATTGATGTTGTCAATATCAAGATATAAAAAGTATACTTTACTTTTCTAAAGATTTGCAGTGTGGAAGTAAAGGTCGAACCCACAGAGATTGATTACTACAGCAACTTAATTTTAAAACCTAAGTCTAATTAATTAGGAAAAACGGATTTTGATTTGGATTTAATTAAACTAATAACAATAAAAATAAATCTAAACTATGAAAGCAATTAAAAGTGTTTTAAATAATGTTTAAGGGAACCTAGGATTGCAAATCCACCACTAGCTTCATAATAGGAATATTTATGAATTACTTTAGCTTATTACATTGGATGAATATGGGGAATTGTAGCTACAAGCCCTATTCCTCCGACAAGAAGATAATCATGGTTCAAGCACCAACATAATCCATCTTCGGGTAGCACGAATTATCTCACACTAAACTAGGGTTGTGATCTAATCCGTCTAACCTAGGCATGGACTATTCGGATACTTGATAGCACGAATCAATAGAGCACCATCACATGTGAACAACCTAAACAAGCACAGCAAGAATAGATCGTTGAGCACATCACAGTCAAAATAGATCTAAGACAAGAATAAATTCTGAAAGTAATGATTTAATCACTAGAAGTACGATTTATTTATGAAAATCCTCTAAACATGTGACTGTCATCCATACATAATAAAACTAAAATAAAAACATAAATAAAACCCTATTACTCATCTAGGGCTTCATTGAAACCCTAGATCAATGATCTAGCCGTCCATAGAAGTAGTAGATAGCAAGAGGTTGATGGAGGAGGCCATGGAAATCCTTGGTCTTCTTCTTCTTCTCCTTGCTTCCCTCCCTTCAATGGCTGGAAGTATGGTTGTAGAATGTGTGTATAATAATTGCCAACCCTCTAATTGAGTAAATTTAGAGTTTATATAGAGTTTATACAAGCTTTGGAAGGCTTCCTAACCCGAAACGAACTGAAACGCATGTATTTTACAGTCTGGACGTCGTTTAGCAGTCTCGTTTGCACAGGAGTCTTCAGTATACTGAAATACGCAACTTTGGTTTTTGGGCATATCGCGCGAGCGGGTCGCGCGAGCGCGACTTTTGGTCCTTCGCACGCGCGGATCGCGCAAGCGAGTTATTGGGGGTCTCGCGCAAGCGGATCGCGCGAGCGACTATCTGATTTTCGCGGGCGCAGACCGCGCGCGCGACTTGGCTTTTTCAGCTTCTTTCTTGATGACTTTTCACCCTGTTTATCCTGGTTTAGTTGATTTCTTCCAAAACCTGTCAGAAACTGGAAAACGAAGTAAAAATATACAAAAACAGGATAAAAAGGCACTAACAAATGCACGTTAAAGCGTATAATTAGGATTAGTTCTCTCCCGATCAGACACCACCGGGTATGTCTCTAATTTTGCACTTTCTTAAAGTTATGAGGTTCTAACCCTAGATTTTACCCTTGACAGATGGATGGTATGCGGCAATTTGCCTCCAACCAGATGGCGTCCTAGGTAAGTTTCTGACTCGACTCTGTTTTTGTATTTTTCGTGGTTTCCCTACTGATTGCCTTCATTTTATTTGTGTGTGCAGTACCGTGGAGGCGGGGCTGGCTCATCGAGGACTGGTTCTAGATGCAGAGGTGGTAGAAGGAGGCCGTCGCCGACATACACTCCGGGCGACCACAGAGGACGAAGAAGAGGAGGGCTGAGACCTCGCAAGCGGGAATTTTATTTTATTTTATTTATTTATTTTTTGATTGGGTTGTACCAGTGACATGACTGTTCGGACAGTGTAGGACGATGTGTAGAACAATTTGTGACCTTTGACAGAGTATTATGATGTTTCGCCTCTTAGGCCGGATAGCTTCCGGTTTAGGGGGGCAGTTGTGTGCTTGTTTTAATTGATATATGTGCACTGTGGTTGTTGGATGTTACTACGATGGGCAGTTTTGTGATAGTGAGTGCTTTTGCCTTGCAGGTGGGATAGTCCGTGAAGCGGGGAGGTGCTGCCGAAATTTCGAATTTTCTTAGAGCCGCGACCGAAAGAATGACTTTGTATGATCCCGCTCAGCTCACAGCTTGGCTGAACATCACAGATGGCGTAGAGCGGATTAACCTCTTTAGCTACGGCTTGACCGAGCTGTTTCCTCTTTGCCAAGTGACCTTAAATATTGAGTTCTTGCGTGCTGCCATTGGTCACTAGGACCCGGTGAACCATGTCTTCAACTTCAATGGCCTGGAGATATGCCCCATGTTTGAGGAGTTCTGTGCTATTCTTGGCTTTGATTCTGACTCCGACTTGATTCTCCCTTTTGTTGATACCCTCAGTCCTACGCGAGGCTTGGCTGAATATCTGAATTGCTCCGTCACTATTTCCCGCCGGCTGATTCAAGGTAAGGTTCTCAACATTGCTTCTATTATTGCCCGGTACGCCAGTCCTGGGAATCCCAGCGTGTATGATGCTTTCCGTGGGGCCGCTTTGATATTGTGCATGACTTCGCACTTCTTGTTCTCGAGCACTTCCATTGACTTGGTGCATGTGTGCCTCGAGCTGAAACTTAGCAGGAATCCCATGGCCATGGTTCTAGCTGAAACTTTGAATGGTTTGGATAATGCCTTCAACCAAGGGACTCCTCTCCTTTCCGGGGCGCCTTTGGTGTTACAGGCTTGGCTTTACGAGCGCCTTCAGCTGTGGACGGGCCGTATACCACCGGTTTACTTTCGTCGAGCCGTGCTTCATTCTCACTATACCTTTGCCGATTGGGTGGGCATGATGAGTGCCATATCTGAGGCTGACATTTTCTGGATCGTGAGGCTTTGGGGCCTTTATGCTATCACCACGAGCCTCAGGGGTCACCAGAGAGTGTGGTTGATGGGTCTGAGAGAGACTTCTTTTTATCATCCTCGCCGTTTGGCCAGACAGTATGGGCAGGTTCAGGAGGTTCCCCAGGGGTTTACTGAGAGGATCTTTGCTTCCAGGATCAGGGCTGCCACTATCGCTGCTTTTATTGATGGTTGGACTGACCGAGTAAAGGCCTACTTCTAAAGACCTTTGAAGAAATAAAGACACTACGATAAAACTAGACCTGACTGATTCTGCTCATTCCTCCAAGTGTCTTTGAACATGTGATTGCTTTTTGAAAGACTTTTATTTCTTTGATTTATTCCTGTTTATGTAATTTTCAAAGTTTGTTTATCGGTGAACCTTGGTTACTTCGGGAATCTTATTTTGTGCATTTTAGCCTTCTAAAAATATTTTGTTACTGAGATTTCAATTAGTTGTTGCTTTTGGTACTTGCTTGAGCATGCTGGGGTTATTAGAGGCAAACGAGGCGGGTGGCTGAAGTTTGCCCCTAGTTTGGGATATATATGGTTGTGAGGCGAACGAGGTAGATGACCAATGTTTGCCCCTAGTTTAGAAGAGGTTCAGGCAAACGAGGCGAGTGGCCGAAGTTTGCCCCTAGTGTGGAGGGTGATTTTTGGATTATGGTAAGGACCGCGACTTTATTTTTCTCACATGCTCATAATTTTTGCCTAGGCACCAAGGAGGTGACCTAGCGAGCTGTTGTCTCTCTTTTGTTATTGCTCACCTTGGATTTAGCTCTAATTTTTGCCTAGGCGTCCTTTCGGATTTTCGACCTAGCGAGCCATCCTTCTTTTTCTCTTTTTTTTTTTTTGAAAGTCTGCCTACGTACCCCCGAGCGGGGATCAGGTCCAACGTAGTTCGGGCCAAAGTTTTGAAAGAAAAGGTTATTTTTTGTGGGTGGAGCGACCGAACCGATGTGGTTGCCTACGTATCCCCAAGTGGGAATCAGGTCGAGCGTAGTTCAAGGCAAGGCTTGAAAGGAATGGTTATTGAATAGTCAAGCATAGTACTTTTTGAGACGATCCATGTTGATTGGTTCTTTGAATTCGACACCATCGAGGTCCATGAGAAATGCTGCTCCTCCGGAAAGAATGGTCTTGACGATGTAAGGGCCTACCCATTTAGGTTTGAATTTCCCACGGGGATCAAAGATCGGAGCTCGCAATTCCTTAAGGACAAGGTCGCCCTTGACAATCTTCCTTGGGCGAACTCTTTTAATGAAAGCACGGGCTATCCTCTTTTGATAGATTCGGACATGGTCGACTGCCGCTAGGCGCTTTTCATCTAAGAGAGCCAATTCTTCGTATCTTTCCCTTAACCAATCTGATTCTGAAATTTCACATTCTGCCATCATGCGTAGGGACGGTAGTTCTATCTCGACCGGAAGTACTGCTTCCATCCCATACACTAATGAGTAAGGCGTTGCTCCTGTGGACGTCCTTATCGATGTTCTGTATCCCCAAAGTGCAAATGGCAGCTTTTCATGCCAGTCTTTATAGGTATCAGCTGATTTTTGCAGTATGGCCTTGACATTCTTATTTGCAGCTTCGACTGCCCCATTGGTTTGCGGCCTATATGGCGACGACTTGTGATAGGTGATTTTGTATTCTTCAAATAGATCCCTGACTTCTGCTTTGAAATGACTTCCGTTATCCGAAATGATCTCATGGGGAACTCCATAGCGGCAAATGAGATTTCTCTTGATGAATTTGGCCACTTCCTTGGCCCCCAACTTGGTGTAAGATGCGGCTTCTACCCATTTTGTGAAGTAGTCTATGGCCACCAGGATGTACCGATTTCCATTTGAGGCCTTTGGAATGATTTCACCAATAATATCGATTCCCCAGGTGGAGAATGGCCAAGGCGAGGTCATGCTGTATAGAAGAGATGGTGGCACATGCATCATGTTTGCATGGATCTGGCACTTGTGACACCTTCTTACGTATTCGCAACAATCTTTTTCCAAGGTTGTCCAATAGTACCCTTGTCTTATAATCTTCTTGGCCAACATGTGACCGTTCATGTGCGGGCCGCAGACCCCCTCGTGTATTTCCTCCATCATTCTTTTGGAGCTCTTTCCGAACAAGCAAGTCAGGTTGTGACCGTTGTATCCTTTCTTCATTAGTTTTCTGCCGCAAATGATGAATTGCGCTGCGAATCTTCGTATGGCCCTTTTGTCTCTCTTGGTCGATTCTTGGGGGAACGTCCCCTTTTCTATGAAATTCCAGACATCCTGGTACCATGGTGTTTCATTCTCTTCTTCTTCGATTGTGGCGATTATGCTGAACGAAGGCTCGTACCTCTGCTCAATTACTAAGGGCATCATCTTGATTCCTGCGGGAATTTTGATCATGGAGGCTAAAGTAGCCAAGGAATCTGCCAGCTGGTTCTCTTCCCTGGGCAAATAGAGGAATGTGATGTTCTTGAATTGCCTCTTGAGTTGATCCAGACGGTCATGATAGGGCTTCAACCTTTCTTCTTTTACTTTCCATTCTCCTCTAGCCTGCGATATAATGAGGTTTGAATCCCCGAAGACATCCAACTTCTGAACTTTCAGCTCTAAGGCTGCTTCCATTCCCAGGATACATGCTTCATACTCAGCAGTGTTATTGGTGGAGTTATAATTGAGCTTGACTGTTAACGGAGTATGGTCCCCACTTGGCGATACTAGGATCATCCCTACTCCGTATCCCTTCATGTTGGCTGCTCCATCGAAGTACAACTTCCACTGTTCTTCCTTGATTTCCATGATGCTCTCGTCCGGAAACAGAAAGTCCTCACTTTCTTCGGAGTCAACGGCATGTTCTGCGAGATGCTCAGCTACGGTTCTCCCTTTTACTGACTTGCTCGTAACATACTTGATATCGAATTCGGATAATAGAAGTAACCAACGGGATATACGACCGGTCAGGGCGGGTTTTTCGAGAAGGTATTTTAGAGGATCCATGCGGGATATGAGCACAACCGGAAAGGCCAGCATGTAGTGCCTTAGTCGGCGGGTGCACCAGACCAAGGCCCAACATGTTTTTTCGAGGGTAGAATAGTTGAGCTCATACCCAGACATCCTCTTGCTGAGGTAGTATATGGCTTTTTTGGAATGGCTTTTTTCTCCTTCCTGGGCTAGCATGCAACCCATGGCGTTTTCAGAGACAGACAGGTAAAGGAATAAGGGCTTATGGGGAGTGGGTGGTGAGAGGACAGGCGGGTTTTGAAGGTAGGCTTTTACTTTGTTGAAAGCGGCTTGGCACTGGTCATCCCATTGGAACTTCTCCCCTTTTCTCAATAACCGGAACAGAGGATCGCACGTGGTTGTGAGCTTGGAAATGAAACGGCTGATGAATTGGATTCTTCCGAGGAATCCCCTTACTTCTTTTTCATTCCGTGGTGGCGTCATTCCGAGGATTGCCTTGATCTTAGAGGGGTCCACCTCTATTCCTCTTTGTGTGATTAGAAAACCCAGGAGTTTACCGGAAGTTACGCCGAAAGTGCATATCTTTGGATTCAACCTCATCTTGTATTTGCGCAACCTTTCGAAGAACTTTTCTAGCGCTACCAGGTGTCCTTCTCGGTCCTTGGATTTCGCAATCATGTCGTCTACATATACTTCTACCTCCTTGTGAATCATATCATGCAGCAGAGTGGTGGCAGCTCTTTGGCAAGTCGCCCCCGCGTTCTTGAGTCCGAAAGGCATTACTCGATAGCAGTAGGTTCCCCAAGGGGTGGTGAATGTCGTCTTTTCCCGATCTTCTGGCGCCATCAGAATCTGATTATACCCTGAGAAGCCATCCATGAACGAAAGTAGCTTATGTCCAGCGGTGTTGTCCATCAAGACATCAATGTGGGGAAGCGGAAAGTCATCTTTGGGACTGGCTTTGTTTAGATCACGGAAGTCAACGCACACATGAACTTTTCCATCCTTCTTCAGGACTGGCACGATATTGGCAATCCATTCTGGATACTCGGTGACAATGATGAACCCTGCCTTGAACTGCTTCTCCACCTCTTCTTTAACCTTGAGTGCCCATTCCGGTCTCATGCGCCTCAGTTTCTGCTTGACGGGTGTAGAATTGGGGAGGAGAGGAATATGATGTTGGACGATGTCGGGATCGACCCCAGGCATGTCTTCGTAAGACCAAGCAAAAACATCTTTAAATTCTTTTAGCAAGAGGGTTAATTTCTTTTTTTCTTTTTTATTAAGAGTTGAGCCAATTTTCACAATTTGTGGATTATCTGTTTCACCTAGGTTAATCGATAAAGTATCTTCGATTATTTCATAAGCAGGTGGTTTTTTAATTAGTTGCTTAAGTTCAATTGGGAGATCCTCGGAGGGATCTGTGCATTCACAAGTGTTAGACACAAAGGAGTAAGCAGAATAGTCTTTCATTTCATTCATGACACGTGAAGTGATTACATTGGATAGTGGTGGGCTTACAGCAACTGACTCCAGTACAGACTCGATAATTGGTAGTACAGACTCCGGGGAAATAGGGGATTGGGAGACATGGACAGATGACTCTACAGCCTGGTTGCTCAGACCCTCCTCAGTTGGCTTGATCTGATCATCTTGGCTCTTGGCCCTCTTTTCTTCCTCCTTCTCAGCGGATTCCTCCCATATTTTCTCGATTGCTTCAGTGTCCAGGTATTTCAACCAGTCTTCTTTTGGGGTCTTCTCAACTTCTTCGGGATAGAACGGGTCTTGATATGGGGACCTCTCGCAGTCAGCGAAGATTTCAAGCCCGGGGTGCCTTTTCCCAGTGGTTTGATGGATCCAGGGTTCGGGGAATCCGAAGTAAGGGAAATCATCTCCTTCTTTGACGAACTGTCCATTCAAAGTCTTGCGGTATGGCGGGAGACCCCTTACCCTTTTCTTCCATGGCCTCTGCAACTCGACGTCTTCTTCAGTGGGCTTGTATCCTAACCCGAAAGTTCCCTGTTGTCCTTTGATCTGAGGGAACTCACGAATCCTTTGCTGGCGTCGGCCTAATCCCATTCCGAGGAAGTAGTTCATCTTGCGGACAATGTTGACAACTGCGGAGTTGATCTCGGGGAACCTATCTTCGTCATTGATCACGTGGACTTCTTCCATGAAGAATCCCCCGATTTCTCCTTCTTCTAAAACAGGTATTTGGACTTCAAAAAAGGGAGCGTAATTTGGGAAAGCTTCATTACCCCAACTGTTATCGAGGATGATTTTTACTTCTTTCTCATGAATGTACTTGATCATTTGATGCACAATGGACGATACGGCTTTGTTGGCGTGTAGCCAGGGCCTTCCGATCAACAAGTTGAACGAGGCAGGTATGTCCATAACTTGGAAGACTTCGGTGCTTACCAAAGATCCTACCCGGATTTGGAGAGAGACAGTTCCCATCACATTTCTCCTGGTGTTATCATAGGCCCTCACGGATTGCACAGATGGCGTGATGTCAAGGATATTGACCCCCAAGGCGGTGGCAGTTCTTAGGGCATAAACATTTAGGGCCGAACCCGTATCAACCAGGCAAAATGGCACCTGCTGCCCTTTACACCCGATAGTGATGTACAGTGCTTTATTATGTGCGGATCCTTCTGGTGGCAGGTCCTCATCGGAAAATGTAATGATCGGGTCGGGGGCAAGTGCGCCCAAGAAAGCTATCATGTCCTCCAGTGCGGCATCAATAGGGACTTCAATTCCAGCCAAGGCATTCAACACGGCTTGCCTATGTTTGTAAGAGGTCACCATGATATCCCACATTGCGAGATGTGCCTAGGTTTTCTTTAGCTGCTTTATCAACTCATTATCTTCTTCGATGATCTCATCCATCTTACCCTTCCCCTTGTCCTTGACTGGACCTTTCTCAGTTGCATCGGTGGCAGGCTGTGGAGGCTGATAATGACGGCCTGACTTGGTTAAATGATCAATCTCGGCAGGAGTGGGTCCTTCTACAGTCCCATCTTTCTTGAACCAATCACAATCCGTCCCCACAAATGGTTTTTCTGGCTCGTCCCAGATGGAAGCGTCACTTTCTTTGTCGGGATCATACCATTTGAGGTCTACCACCCCTAGGTCATGCTCTTCCAGAAAGAACAAGTCTTGCTCATCGTCTAGCTGTTGCTGCCACTCGTCATTCTCCCCTTCAATCAGATGAATTCCTACGGAGTCTGGGATGTCAATGAGGGGTAAGGGTTGTCCTACAGGGGTGATATAGGCAGCAGGGTTGAAGGATATAGGGTTGGACTCAATGAGGTTGACATTTTGGTGGTTCGGTAGGGGATTTTGGGTGATATGGGGCTGCTTTGGGGGTGGCTCGATGATATTCTGGTCAATGAGGTCTTGAATATCATGACAGAGGTGCATACAGTCATCGGTGTTATGGCCGGGGGCTTGGTGGTAGGCGCATTGTTTAAACATATCGCAGTTAGGCGGGGGTGGGGTATTTCGAGGCTGGAGTAGTTGTAGTTGGCCCTTTTTGAGGAGACGGTCTAAGGCTGAGGAGAGAGAGATTTCTAGCTTGGCGAAGTTGCGAGGGGGCTTTTTCTGGAAAGGGCGGTTGGAGGAATTTGCCTGGTTGGAGCGTTGGTACGGCCTTGGAGGGTATGCCATGGGTTGGCTGGTAAGGACATTGACATCCGGGGGATTCCGGGAGTAGTTGGGCCTTCTAGACTGACTTGGAGGCTCTTCCTTTTTGATCTTTCCTTCCCTGATAGCATCTTTAATTCGGGTTCCGATTTCAAACAACTCCTCGAAGGTGGAGATAGACTGGTAGAATAATTTCTCATGGTAGAGCGGCTGCAGATTTCGGATTAGCATTCTCACCTGTTCTTTTTTAATTGGCCGGTGGGTCATTTGGGCTACCTTGTTCCTCCATCTGCTCAGAAACGCAGCGAAGGATTCATTATTGTTCTGCCGGGTCGTTTCCAAATCCCTGATGGTGACATCCAGTTCCTGGTTATAGGAGTAATGATCGACGAAAACTCGAACGATATCTTCCCAGGCCCGGGTTTTGGAAGCTTCCAAGGTTAGGAACCATGATAGTGCAGATTTTGCCAGAGTTTGTGGGAACAGCATTGCGATGTGCTCGTGGGTACAACCCATGGACTGGAAGATACTCATACACAGCTTCACGTGACTTTTTGGGTTCCCAGTTCCGTAAAAACGATCGATGGCAGGCATTTTAAAGTTTTCCGGCAGTTTCAACTTGACAGGCTCGAAAAGGCCTTCCAGGTCTAACATGTAATGATCGATTCCCTTGCTCTTTCTCAGTACGCTCTCCAATTTGTCGACCTTGTCCATTTTCTCTTGGAGCTTCTTCTCATACATAAGCGGTGGGACCCCTTGAAACCAGTTTTCCTCCCCATTATTCTCATGTAGAGGAGGTTCAAAACCTGGTGGCGGAAACCCGGACGGAGGTTGTGCCTGCTGCTGCTTCAGTTCTTCCATGAACTTCAGGACTTGGGCTAGACTGTCGGACTGTTGGCTTATGGTTGCCCCCAACTCAGTAACCTTGTTTTCCAACTCTTCTCTATTCATGTTGAAGTAGGCTGTCGGACTAATTCTGACCAGACGATTATCTGAACTCCTGGCCCACGACGAGGATTCCGGTTGCCGACCTTGGGAATCTATACTGACCTGACAGATTTTGAGAGAAGGGGGTGTATCAGATCCCGACAGTGATGACTTTTAGACAGACAATGACAGTGATGTGGACTGACTCAGGACAGTGCGTGCAGAGAGATGGGAATGGTGTATGCATGGGCGACAAGCATGCGGATGTAAGCCCTAATCTACATGATATTCCTATTTCTAACAGATAGCGGTTAAGCAATTAAGGTCCTGACCATATAGAGTGTGTCAATCTTACTTTCCAGTACGATCACCAAGGGATAACAGGGGTTTTCAGACATTTCTGTTATATCTGGGATATCTAGACAGAGTTTCTGGGAGAAACTGGTTAATATGGTTATATCTAGGATATCTGGACAGTGTTTCTGGGAGAAACTGGTAAATATGGTTATATCTGGGATATCTGGACTGGGTTTCTGGGAGAAACTGGTTAATATGGTTTTATCTGGGATATCTGGATAGAGTTTCTGGGAGAAACTGGTTAATATGGTTATATCTGGGATATCTGGACAGGGTTTCTGGGAGAAACTGGTTAATATGGTTATATCTGGGATATCTGGACAGAGTTTCTGGGAGAAACTGGTTAATATGGTTATATCTGGGATATCTGGACAGAGTTTCTGGGAGAAACTGGTTAATATGGTTATAGTGATCGTACTTTCTAGCAGGTTTTCATACTCCTATGTCCTAGGACCAACAAACAAGGTTTGCGGTGTATATCTTTGTAATCATGGAGCAGACATCCTTGTCATGGTGCCTAGGCAAGTCAACTCAATGTGATTACATGTGAGTGATTGCCTTGGGAATCATGAGAAAGAGGTTCTGTTCTATGCCACATAAGCGTCTACACCGCGCAGGTAATCCCGTCAGGGCATACAGCAGTTATATCACATTGTCCTATCTGAAAAGATAAATGAACAGTCCTATGAAAGGTTCTACAGGAATCTATATGCAAAGGCTGGGTTTAGTCAAAGAGGGTCCGTTGACGAGAGTTCTAATATACCGTCGGAGAGACAGTACGGAGGTTTTTACTCTTTTTGATATACCTTGGAAGGTACAGTATCAACGGTGACTTGTGCCCTGGCACGGTAAGACCTGAACAATGTCAGCGCCGCGTTTCAGACACAGTCGAAGGGGAGGAAATGCAAGAGTGCAATGCGGTGAACCAAACACAGTAAAAAGATGATTCTAAGGATGCTTCTTATGAGTCAAACCTCTGTATTATTTTGTTTTAAAATAAAAGTCCCCAGCAGAGTCGCCAGATTGTGGACACCGGAAGTGGACCACTTCTCTTGTTTAAGATTGTTTGGAAATTGATTTGAATCAAAGAAAGAAAATAGGTCTGTTGAAAACAGATACAGAGTCGCCACTTGGTCTTTAGGGAACCAAGAAACCCAAATTTGACTCACCCAAATGGATAAAGGGCACCGGTCCTTCATAACCAAAGAACTTGGCTCGGGGTTTTGGTACGAGAGAGGAAGGAGCCTTTGTCGCGACTAAAACACCCTCAACTCGCCCCGTCTCTCGACGGGCCTCAATTAGCATCCAAATAATCATCTTATACTATGTATGGTTCGGCAAATAATACTATGATAGTATATTACATTACATAAGAAACTTGAAAATGGAAGATCTAAAGATAAAATATCATTCATAAGATCTTAGTCAAATATCATACAATGTAAAGTGAAAATCACACAAATAAACCTAGGAAAAATCATCTAGCCATATATCAATTAATCAAGTTTCCTAATCTAAAGGGGGCATGAATTGTCATTGAAACAAATAAACAAAGAAATAGAAATATGCTTAACAAGCTAGTATGATGCATGTTAATCTTTGAGAAAAGAAGACCTCTCAATCCCCGGGATGGATGAGAAAGGATGATTAGATCGGGGGAAGCATGAACGTGTGATCAAGTTCTTTCCTTATAATCTTCTTAGATTAAGAGTTACAAAAATCCCAAATCTTGCATGAATGCGATGTATGTATTCTAAAATGTGCAAAGGTTGTAGTGTGTTTTGGGTACATGGATTTCTAGAGTGACTTAGAAGTCTATAATGTGTATGAATGAATGAATGAAATAATCATGGGATATGCACAAATGTAGTATGAACTACTTCCTAAGATATGAACTAATTTGGAATGCATATGAGCATCAAATCAAAGAATGAAAGTTGAAATGTGCTTGCTGTGAATAGTGGACAGAACAGTAGCATTATCATTGGAAATTTGAAAAGTGGGGTTAGGTATGTTTTCAATGCATGATTTTTTATGGAGATGTTCTTTATTGTATCTAGAACACAACCCAAAAGGCCGATCTTGAATAGCCATCACAAATTGAGAGAAATCATATAAACAACACAGGTCACTCAGAAACAGAGTCCGTACTGTTGACTGAAATGTTGGAAAATCTTAGAAAATGAAAAGTAATGATCTAGAGGCCCATTTTATACAGAAAGTTTACTAAGACATTGCATTTTAAGGGAAAAATAAGTTAGGGCCACCCCTTTTGGAAAAGTTTTCTGAAAAAGAGGTTGGAAGTGGACCTAGCTGCTGTGACAGAAAAAACAGAATGTCTGGAAGGAATGTTGGGATCCAAATGGACCATTTCCAAGTACTTCCAAGTCAAACCAAAAATCATGGGTGTTCTCTAATGAGTTAGGAAGACATTCCAAGTGGCCTTGCATCCATATGTTGAGTATTGAGTTCTAGAGAAATCTTTGAACTCAACTCACTCACTGTTTTGACTCATTGTTTGGAGATTTTGGAGAAAACAAAGTTTTGTTTCTTGAAACCAAATGAGAGGGTTTGAGTGGGGTTTTGAAATAGATGTTTTGAAGACATATTTTTAACAGTCAAATAAGGATCATAGCCACTTAGAATACCTACATCAAACTCATCATTAAGAACCTCCAAGATTGTTGGAGAGATTTATTTTATTTTTTTGAACATAACTTCAGTACATTCCAAGAATACCTTGGAAGTATTGAGATTATGATCATCATCTATCAAACATGTTTTTGAGGTCAAGAGCTACTATCCATAAGGATTCACTCACCCCAAACATCATGTCATCACTTAGATGATGATGAACTAGTAAGTAAATAAAGAAAATAAAAAGAAATGGGATAAGAAGAGATGAACAATAAATAAACAAGCAAGTAGATGATAATCAATAGATGATATTCATGAAGCATGAGACTTGTAGATTGATGTTTCACTCATATGTGATGACACTAGACATGGAAGAAGCTTCCACTCTCTTAAATGCTCACTAAAATGGTGGTTGGGAGTATTGAATGTTGAAGTAAATGGAAGTAATGAAGTAAAAACAAGGTGTAGAACTCACTTTTGTTTTGAAAATCAAAGAAGAAAGCTTCTTTTCTCTCTACTCTAACCTTATCTCTACAACTTTCTCTCCCAAACTTTCTCTAAACTTGCATTTGACTCCCCTAAAATGAAGAGTAATGGGGTGCTTATATAGGCCAACTTGGGGTGCTTTTGGGATTTAGAAAGTATTCCCATTGGATCCAAACATCTGAAATCATAAAACTATGTCGTTTTGGCTTTTAATTAATCAAAATGGGGCCACAAAAATTATTACAAAAATACACTGTTCAGGGGGGGAGTGCCGCGGTGGCACTGGGCCAGTGCCGCGACGGCAGTGCTCCTCCCTCCATCCAGATAATGCTATTTAGGCCCTCTGAAGTTCCGGTATTCGTGAAAAGGCCCTATTTCGTCCGAAATTCACAGAAAATGCATACGAACTCCAAATTGAGGTTGTGATATACCGTTGGAAATATAATGGAGTCTATTTTACATAAAAAATAGTTCGGGGATAGGTCACTTTGAAAAGTTTTGCGGTATTCGCGATAAAAGCCGATTTGATCGCCTTTTTCGCCTTTGAAAATTCATAATAAATTCGTTTTAAATCCAAAAATTATGTGCGATATACCGTTGGAAAGCTATTGACCTCTAGTATCCATGAAAAATGTTTAAAAATTGTTTTGGTTCCCTGGTTCCAAAGTCAAATTCTGGTCAAACTGGTCAAACCTGGGATTCCCGGGAAGTTCTGGAGACCTCCGGGAGTTTCCGGGAGCTGATGTTTTCGCTCGATTTTCTTTTGGAACTTGTTTTAACACTTTCTTCATGATTTTGGTGAATTTGGACGATTTTGGTCAGACTTGGTCAAACTTAGTCAAACCTTGGTCAAACCTAGTCAAACCTAGTCAAACCGGTCAACAGGGACTTTTCGGGAGCTTCCGGGACTTCCGGGGGTCTCTGGGTGCTGACGATTTTAGTCGATTTCTCTTTAAAACTCATTTTATCGCTTTTCTTGCTTTTCTTACAACATATCATGTTTTTAGAACTTTGGGACCAAATCTGGGAGTTTTCAGGCTTTTAGGGGCATTTTGGTCATTCTGAGCATTTTGAGGGATGGAGGTGTCTTCCAAGAGTCCTTTTGAGTCTTTTACGATCATTGTGAACCACCAAGCTATGGGTCTCCTAAATCTGATAGCCGACAAAATGGGGTGTCTACAGTTTACCCCTCTTTGGCATGAACTTGCGAGTCAACGCATGTCGCAAGCAAGTGCCAAAGCTTTGAAGAGACAAGACTTTTTGGAGGCTATAGATTTAGGATAAAACGTTGCAAAAGATGCAATGAAGAAAAAAGAAGGATGCTGAGTTCAGTGCTGGTCGTGCTCTGCGTGAGCTGCGTACGTATCCCAAGCGGAATCAGACCAGGACGTAGTTCAGGACACAAAGAAATGAATCAAACATGCTCAACAAGACATGCGGATGCCATGCTATAAGAGTGATATGCAATGCATGGATGTGATATGAATTGTGTCATGAGTCCTATCATGTCTAGTGTTATGACGCTAGTATGAGCAAGTGCTGTGGGGTGCGCCACTCCGAGTGGGCTGGTGTCGTGCTAGCGCTCGCGATTGTGACGTGAAGGATGACTCGGATAAGGACATCGAAGTTTTAGAAAACTCTGGGTCTGGGGGCAAACTTCTAGAACGAGTGAGATAGATCAGCTGCGCTTTGTTTAGAAGACGATAACCAAAGCTGACCGAGGGATCTTGTGATAAAGCTGTGAGAAAATTCTTGATAATCAGGAGATCTGGATGCGGGCGATGTTCTGATTGTTCCTGACGGCCGACTTTCGGGAATTGGTTCCGGCTGGTGGGAGAATCTTTATTTTCCTGATCGGGAACCAGGATCCATCTCTGAACCTCTCACGGTTTGATCAAATCTTTCAATGCTCAATCCAAGAGAGCCGGTCAGGGCCTCCGGGAGCTGGTATCTGTCTGCTTTTGTCCTCGGGGGATAATGCAGGGTTCTCGGGGAATCTCTTTTCTTGATCGGGAACCAGGATCCATCTCTGAACCTCTCACGGTTTGATCAAATCTTTTAATGCTCAATCCAAGAGAGCCGGTCGGGGCCTCCGGGAGCTGGTATCTGTCTGCTTTTGTCCTCGGGGGATAATGCAGGGTTCTCAGGGAATCTCTTTTCTTGATCGGGAACCAGGATCTATCTCTGAACCTCTCACGGTTGATCAAATCTTTTGGCGCTCATTCCGAGAGAGCCGGTCAGGGCCTCCGGGAGCTGTTTTTTTTCAGTTTCTGCGTGCTGGAGGTAGTTCTAGCAACTTTTAGTCTGCTTGGGGTAAAACCTCATAAATCTCGACTGGAATGGGCCATCGAGGCTGATCGGGGCCAAAAACGGGCTGAAAAAGGCCAAAACGGGCCAGAACGGGGCAAAACGGAGCAAAACGGAGCGAAGCGGGGCCCATGGGGAGCAGTGCCACGGCAGCACTGGGCCACTGCCGCGGCGGCAGTTGGCCAGTGCCGCGGCGGCACTGGGTGGCCGGACCTCAACTTTGTATATCTCGGGTTTTTGAGCTTTTGAAGCTCATTGTTGGCCATTTTGGGGTGTTTTTGGAGCCAAAATTCATCAAAACGCAGCTTGTGTGCGCTCAGGTGAGTAATCTTTCCCTGTAGTTGGATTTTTGATTGGTGTTTTGGTTTGCCCAAATTTTCAAGAAGAAAGTTTAACGGTGACTTCTATTTTTCTTGTAGATCCATAGCTTCGAGCTCAAGGAGACAGTCTAAGAAGGCCAAGGGACAGATGAAGGCCGAGGTGCAAACCCCGGACTTGATTTTACGGGACCCCCAACACCATCTTTCGGTCGCGGCTCTAGCGAGCTTGGTATATGAAACTTTCGACATTTTAGGACCGCTTTCATGTATTATGCTAGCTTTGTGGGCCGTAGTGTGCACCTAGAGATCGTTAGAGGTCCGATTTGTGCTTAAATGTTGATCTCGTGAGTTCGGCTCTCGGGTTGTGAATAGTGATTTTGTGCATCTCTTTGTTTGTGTTTGTTGTGTGCAGGTGCCGGAAGTGGCATTGAAAGGCCATGGTAGCCTCGTCCATGCTTTCTTATGGTACACTCAACTCTCGCCACCGTCAAGAGGATGGTTGACGATGCCGGGTTCGGAGGCTTCGTCCGTTTGGTTTCAAAAAGCAGCAATGATTTGGCTCACTTCTATGCACTGGCCGAGAGGTGGTGGGATACCACCAACACTTTTCACCTGCCGTTTGGTGAGATGACTATGACGCCCTTTTATTTCTCCATGATTACGGGCTTGAGGGTTGGTGGGAAGCGCCTGATTCTGGATTACTTCTATGAGATTGATCCGGAGGCTGTAGAGATGCTGATTGGGGCTGTTCCCCCGAACCTGGAGAGGCATTGGTTTCCTTACGGCTGGCTTTACCGGGCCTATGGCAGAGGGAATCATAATTTGAACAATTCCCAGCTCCTGAGAGTGTAACTTTTATATGTCCTGGGTTGCTCAATCTTTGCGACGCGGAATGACCGGGTGAGCTTGAGGCCTCTTTCTTGCCTGGCGACTATTGATGAGATCCCCTCCTACAACTGGGGCGGTGCTGCCCTGGCCCATCTTTACAAGCATATGGGCGAGGTCTCTTGGGGCGATGTTAGATCGACCGGAGGATTTTGGCGAGCTTGGGAGGTATGCCTTGTATCTTTTTTATTTTCCATCTTTTTGATTTCTATACTCGTTCTGATTTTCTCCTTTGTCTGTGCAGCTTTGGAGCTTTGAATACCTGAAGATGTTGGCTCCTTCCCCAGCGGACGAGTAAGGCGAAGACGAGGATGGCATGGCTCCTGTGCCTCTGTTCCCACGAGGCTTGAGATGGATGAGGGATGTTGTTGGGGTGAAGAGCGGGGCCCATCGGATTGTTTTGGTTAGAAACTTCTTGACTGAGCTGACGGCCTCTAGCGTTGATTGGACGCCTTGGGAGGGCGTCGCCTATGCCGCCCCAGAGGAGATACAAGCGGTCAAATCTCTTACCTCTTGCCGCCTTCTGATGGAGAGTACCGAGTGCAGGCAGTGGTTCCTTGGTGAGCGGGTATCTCGGCAGGTGGTTGGTGGTTCCAGGTATCGCATTCCTCATGATCCCCCTGTGATGGATGCCAGTGACCTCTCTGGTGATGCTCTGCTGGCGGCCTTAGCCGGCACTGATGTTTGGGATCATTTTCTCTCTGAGACCGGCTATGAAGCTTACCGTGGCCGCTTCTTGATGCCTAACTTCCCACTCTTGGAGGTGAGTTTCTTCTTATATTTTTGCCTATGTCTTTTATTCACATTTTCCTAACTTATTCTTTGCCTACAGCTTCGCGAGATGTACAGGAGACAGGCTCCTCAGGCTCCCGACCCTATCCCTCCTTGGGATTGGACCGTCAATGTTCTAGGCGCTCATGGCACTCCCCAAGTGATGGAGGTGCCACGAGTCACATGCGGGTACCCTACTCAGCCAGCGGGCGTCCTCAATGTTCCTTGGAGTTACGCTGAGGAGGGTCACGCCTTGGCGGCTAGCTTACGGTCCTTGGTCCTCTCACGAGACCATCGGGTATGTCTCTAATTTTGCACTTTCTTAAAGTTATGAGGTTCTAACCCTAGATTTTACCCTTGACAGATGGACGGTATGCGGCAATTTGCCGCCAACCAGATGGCGTCCTTGGTAAGTTTCTGACTCGACTCTGTTTTTGTATTTTTTGTGGTTTCCCTACTGATTGCCTTCATTTTATTTGTGTGTGCAGTACCATGGAGGCGGGGCTGGCTCATCGAGGACTGGTCCTAGATGCAGAGGTGGTAGGAGGAGGCCGTCGCCGACATACACTCCGGGCGGTCCAACAGAGGACGAAGAAGAGGAGGACTGAGACCTCGCAAGCGGGAATTTTATTTTATTTTATTTTTGGTTTTTTTTTTTTTCGATTGGGTTGTACCAGTGACATGACTATTCGGACAGTGTAGGACGATGTGTAGAACAATTTATGACCTTTGACAGAGTATTATGATGTTTCGCCTCTTAGGCCGGATAGCTTCCGGTTTAGGGGCGCAGTTGTGTGCTTGTTTTAATTGATATATGTGCACTGTGGTTGTTGGATGTTACTGCGATGGGCAGTTTTGTGATAGTGAGTGCTTTTGCCCTGCAGGTGGGATAGTCCGTGAAGCGGGGAGGTGCTGCCGAAATTTCAAATTTTCTTAGAGCCGCGACCAAAAGCATGACTTTGTATGATCCCGCTCAGCTCACAGCTTGGCTGAACATCACGGATGGCGTGGAGCGGATTAACCTCTTTAGCTACGGCTTGATCGAGCTATTTTCTCTTTGCCAGGTGACCTTAAATATTGAGTTCTTGCGTGCTGCCATTGGTCACTGGGACCCGGTGAACCATGTCTTCAACTTCAATGGCCTGGAGATATGCCCCATGTTTGAGGAGTTCTGTGCTATTCTTGGCTTTGATTCTGACTCCGACTTGATTCTCCCTTCTGTTGATACCCTCAGTCCTACGCGAGGCTTGGCTGAATATCTGAATTGCTCCGTCACTATTTCCCGCCGGCTGATTCAAGGTGAGGTTCTCAACATTGCTTCTATTATTGCCCAGTACGCCAGTCCTGGGAATCCCAGCATGTATGATGCTTCCCGTGGGGCCGCTTTGATATTGTGCATGACTTCACACTTCTTGTTCTCGAGCACTTCCATTGACTTGGTGCATGTGTGCCTCGAGCTGAAACTTAGCAGGAATCCCATGGCCATGGTTCTAGCTAAAACTTTGAATGGTTTGGATAATGCCTTCAACCAAGGGACTCCTCTCCTTTCTGGGGCGCCTTTGGTGTTACAGGCTTGGCTTTACGAGCGCCTTCAGCTGTGGACGGGCCGTATACCACCGGTTTAATTTCGTCGAGCCGTGCTTCATTCTCACTATACCTTTGCCGATTGGGTGGGCATGATGAGTGCCTTATCTGAGGCTGACATTTTCTGGATCGTGAGGCGTTGGGGCCTTTATGCTATCACCACGAGCCTCAGGGGTCACCAGAGAGTGTGGTTGATGGGTCTGAGAGAGACTTCTTTTTATCATCCTCGCCGTTTGGCCAGACAGTATGGGTAGGTTCAGGAGGTTCCCCGGGGGTTTACTGAGAGGATCTTTGCTTCCAGGATTAGGGCTGCCACTATCGCTGCTTTTATTGATGGTTGGACTGACCGAGTAAAGGCCTACTTCTAAAGACCTTTGAAGAAATAAAGACACTACGATAAAACTAGACCTGACTGATTCTGCTCATTCCTCCAAGTGTCTTTGAACATGTGATTGCTTTTTGAAAGACTTTTATTTCTTTGATTTATTCCTGTTTATGTAATTTTCAAAGTTTGTTTATCGGTGAACCTTGGTTACTTCGGGAATCTTATTTTGTGCATTTTAGCCTTCTAAAAATATTTTGTAACTGAGATTTCAATTAGTTGTTGCTTTTGGCACTTGCTTGAGCATGCTGGGGTTATTAGAGGCAAACGAGGCGGGTGGCCGAAGTTTGCCCCTAGTTTGGGATATATATGGTTGTGAGGGGAACGAGGTAGATGACCGACGTTTGCCCCTAGTTTAGAAGAGGTTCAGGCAAACGAGGCGAGTGGCCGAAGTTTGCCCCTAGTGTGGAGGGTGATTTTTGGATTATGGTAAGGACCACGACTTTATTTTTCTCACATGCTCATAATTTTTGCCTAGGCACCAAGGAGGTGACCTAGTGAGCTGTTGTCTCTCTTTTGTTATTGCTCACCTTGGATTTAGCTCTAATTTTTGCCTAGGCGTCCTTTCGGATTTTCGACCTAGCGAGCCATCCTTCTTTTTCTCTTTTTTTTTTTTTTTGAAAGTCTGCCTACGTACCCCCGAGCGGGGATCAGGTCCAACGTAGTTCGGGCCAAAGTTTTGAAAGAAAAGGTTATTTTTTGTGGGTGGAGCGACCGAACCGATGTGGTTGCCTACGTATCCCCAAGTGGGAATCAGGTCGAGCGTAGTTCAAGGCAAGGCTTGAAAGGAATGGTTATTGAATAGTCAAGCATAGTACTTTTTGAGACGATCCATGTTGATTGGTTCTTTGAATTCCACACCATCGAGGTCCATGAGATATGCTGCTCCTCCGGAAAGAATGGTCTTGACGATGTAAGGGCCTACCCATTTAGGTTTGAATTTCCCACGGGGATCAAAGATCGGAGCTCGCAATTCCTTAAGGACAAGGTCGCCCTTGACAATCTTCCTTGGGCGAACTCTTTTGTTGAAAACACGGGCTATCCTCTTTTGATAGATTCGGACATGGTCGACTGCCGCTAGGCGCTTTTCATCTACGAGAGCCAATTCTTCGTATCTTTCCCTTAACCAATCTGATTCCGAAATTTCACATTCTGCCATCACGCGTAGGGACGGTAGTTCTATCTCGACCGGAAGTACTGCTTCCATCCCATACACTAATGAGTAAGGCGTTGCTCCTGTGGACGTCCTTATCGATGTTCTGTATCCCCAAAGTGCAAATGGTAGCTTTTCATGCCAGTCTTTATAGGTATCAGCTGATTTTTGCAATATGGCCTTGACATTCTTATTTGCAGCTTCGACTGCCCCATTGGTTTGCGGCCTATATGGCGACGACTTGTGATAGGTGATTTTGTATTCTTCAAATGGATCCCTGACTTCTGCTTTGAAATGACTTCCGTTATCCGAAATGATCTCATGGGGAACTCCATAGCGGCAAATGAGATTTCTCTTGATGAATTTGGCCACTTCCTTGGCCCCCAACTTGGTGTAAGATGCGGCTTCTACCCATTTTGTGAAGTAGTCTATGGCCACCAGGATGTACCGATTTCCATTTGAGGCCTTTGGAATGATTTCACCAATAATATCGATTCCCCAGGTGGAGAATGGCCAAGGCGAGGTCATGCTGTATAGAAGAGATGGTGGCACATGCATCATGTTTGCATGGATCTGGCACTTGTGACACCTTCCTAAGTATTCGCAACAATCTTTTTCCAAGGTTGTCCAATAGTACCCTTGTCTTATAATCTTCTTGGCCAACATGTGACCATTCATGTGCGGGCCGCAGACGCCCTCGTGTATTTCCTCCATCATTCTTTTGGAGCACTTTCCGAACACGCAAGTCAGGTTGTGACCGTTGTATCCTTTCTTCAGCAGTTTCCCGCCGCAAATGATGAATTGCGCTGCGAATCTTTGTATGGCCCTTTTGTCTCTCTCGGTGGATTCTTGGGAGAACGTCCCCTTTTCTATGAAATTCCAGACATCCTGGTACCATGGTGTTTCATTCTCTTCTTCTTCGATTGTGGCGATTATGCTGAACGAAGGCTCGTACCTCTGCTCAATTACTAAGGGCATCATCTTGATTCATGCGGGAATTTTGATCATGGAGGCTAAAGTAGCCAAGGAATCTGCCAGCTGGTTCCCTTCCCTGGGCAAGTAGAGGAATGTGATGTTCTTGAATTGCCTCTTGAGTTGATCCAGACGGTCATGATAGGGCTTCAACCTTGATTCCTGCGAGATGCAACCCATGGCGTTTTCGGAGACAGACAGGTAAAGGAATAAGGGCTTATGGGGAGTGGGTGGTGAGAGGACAGGCGGGTTTCGAAGGTAGGCTTTTACTTTGTTGAAAGCGGCTTGGCACTGGTCATCCCATTGGAACTTCTCCCCTTTTCTCAATAACCGGAACAGAGAATCGCACGTGGTTGTGAGCTTGGAAATGAAACGGTTGATGAATTGGATTCTTCCGAGGAACCCCCTTACTTCTTTTTCATTCCGTGGTGGCCTCATTCCGAGGATTGCCTTGATCTTAGAGGGGTCCACCTCTATTCCTCTTTGTGTGATTAGAAAACCCAGGAGTTTACCGGAAGTTACGCCGAAAGTACATTTCTTTGGATTCAACCTCATCTTGTATTTGCGCAACCTTTCGAAGAACTTTTCTAGCGCTACCATGTGTCCTTCTCGGTCCTTGGATTTCACAATCATGTCGTCTACATATACTTCTACCTCCTTGTGAATCATATCATGCAGCAGAGTGGTGGCAGCTCTTTGGTAAGTCGCCCCCGCGTTCTTGAGTCCGAAAGGCATTACTCGATAGCAGTAGGTTCCCCAAGGGGTGGTGAATGTCGTCTTTTCCCGATCTTCTGGCGCCATCAGAATCTGATTATACCCTGAGAAGCCATCCATGAACGAAAGTAGCTTATGTCCAGCGGTGTTGTCCACCAAGACATCAATGTGGGGAAGCGGAAAGTCATCTTTGGGACTGGCTTTGTTTAGATCACGGAAGTCAACGCACACACGAACTTTTTCATCCTTCTTCGGGACTGGCACGATATTGGCAATCCATTCTGGATACTCGGTGACAATGATGAACCCTGCCTTGAACTGCTTCTCCACCTCTTCTTTAACCTTGAGTGCCCATTCCGGTCTCATGCGCCTCAGTTTCTGCTTGACGGGTTTAGAATTGGGGAGGAGAGGAATATGATGTTGGACGATGTCGGTATCGACCCCAGGCATGTCTTCGTAAGACCAAGCAAAAACATCTTTAAATTCTTTTAGCAAGAGGGTTAATTTCTCTTTTTCTTTTTTATCAAGAGTTGAGCCAATTTGCACAATTTGTGGATTATCTGTTCCACCTAGGTTAACCGATAAAGTATCTTCGATTATTTCATAAGCAGGTGGTTTTTCAATTAGTTGCTTAAGTTCAATTGGGAGATCCTCGGAGGGATCTGTGCATTCACAAGTGTTAGACACAGAGGAGTAAGCAGAATCGTCTTTCATTTCATTCATGACAGGTGAAGTGATTACATTGGATAGTGGTGGGCTTACAGCAGCCGACTCCAGTACAGACTCGATAATTGGTAGTACAGACTCCGGGGAAATAGGGGATTGGGAGACACAGACAGATGACTCTACAGCCTGGTTGCTCAGACCCTCCTCAGTTGGCTTTATCTGATCATCTTGGCTCTTGGCCCTCTTTTCTTCCTCCTTCTCAGCGGATTCCTCCCACATTTTCTCGATTGCTTCAGTGTCCAGGTATTTCAACCAGTCTTCCTCTGGGGTCTTCTCAACTTCTTCGGGATAGAACGGGTCTTGATATGGGGGCCTCTCGCAGTCAGCGAAGATTTCAAGCTCGGGGTGCCTTCTCCCAGTGGTTTGATGGATCCAGGGTTCGGGGAATCCGAAGTAAGGGAAATCATCTCCTTCTTTGACGAACTGTCCATTCAAAGTCTTGCGGTATGGCGGGAGACCCCTTACCCTTTTCTTCCATGGCCTCTACAACTCGACGTCTTCTTCAGTGGGCTTGTATCCTAACCCGAAAGTTCCCTGTTGTCCTTTGATCTGAGGTAACTCACGAATCCCTTGCTGGCGTCGGCCTAATCCCATTCCGAGGAAGTAGTTCATCTTGCGGACAATGTTGACAACTGCGGAGTGGATCTCGGGGAACCTGTCTTCGTCATTGATCACGTGGACTTCTTCCATGAAGAATCCCCCGATTTCTCCTTCTTCTAACTTAGGTATTTGGACTTCAAAAACGGGAGCGTAATTTTGGAAAGCTTCATTACCCCAACTGTTACCGAGGATGATTTTTACTTCTTTCTCATGAATGTACTTGATCATTTGATGCACAGTGGACGATACGGCTTTGTTGGCGTGTAACCAGGGCCTTCCGATCAACAAGTTGAACGAGGCAGGTATGTCCATAACTTGGAAGACTTCGGTGCTTACCAAAGATCCTACCCGGATTTGGAGAGAGACAGTTCCCATCACATTTCTCCTGGTGTTATCATAGGCCCTCACGAATTGCACAGATGGCGTGATGTCAAGGATATTGACCCCCAAGGCGGTGGCAGTTCTTAGGGCACAAACATTTAGGGCCGAACCCGTATCAACCAGGCAAAATGGCACCTGCTGCCCTTTACACCCGATAGTGATGTACAGTGCTTTGTTATGTGCGGATCCTCCTGGTGGCAGGTCCTCATCAGAAAATGTAATGATCGGGTCGGGGGCAAGTGCGCCCAAGAAAGCTATCATGTCCTCCGGTGTGGCATCAATAGGGACTTCAATTCCAGCCAAGGCATTCAACACGGCTTGCCTATGTTTGTAAGAGGTCACCATGATATCCCACATTGAGAGATGTGCCTGGGTTTTCTTTTGCTGCTTTATCAACTCATTATCTTCTTCGATGATCTCATCCATCTTACCCTTCCCCTTGTCCTTGACTGGACCTTTCTCAGTTGCATCGGTGGCAGGCTGTGGAGGCTGATAATGACGGCCTGACCTGGTTAAATGATCAATCTCGGCAGGAGTGGGTCCTTCTACAGTCTCATCTTTCTTGAACCATCACAATCCGTCCCCACAAATGGTTTTTCTGGCTCGTCCCAGATGGAAGCGTCACTTTCTTTGTCGGGATCATACCATTTGAGGTCTACCACCCCTAGGTCATGCTCTTCCAGAAAGAATAAGTCTTGCTCATCGTCTAGCTGTTGCTGCCACTCGTCATTCTCCCCTTCAATCAGATGAATTCCTACGGAGTCCGGGATGTCAATGAGGGGTAAGGGTTGTCCTACAGGGGTGATATAGGCAGCAGGGTTGAAGGATATAGGGTTGGACTCAATGAGGTTGACATTTTGGTGGTTCGGTAAGGGATTTTGGGTGATATGGGGCTGCTTTGGGGGTGGCTCGATGATATTCTGGTCAATGAGGTCTTGAATATCATGACGGAGGCGCATGCAGTCATCGGTGTTATGGCCGGGGGCTTGGTGGTAAGCGCATTGTTTAGATATATCGCAGTTAGGCGGGGGTGGGGTATTTCGAGGCTGGAGTAGTTGTAGATGGCCCTTTTTGAGGAGACGGTCTAAGGCTGAGGAGAGAGAGATTTCTAGCTTGGCGAAGTTGCGAGGGGGACTTTTTCTGGAAAGGGCGGTTGGAGGAATTTGCCTGGTTGGAGGGTTGGTACGGCCTTGGAGGGTATGCCATGAGTTGGCTGCTAAGGGCATTGACATCCGCGGGATTCCGAGAGTAGTTGGGCCTTCTAGACTGACTTGGAGGCTCTTCCATTTTGATCTTTCCTTCCCTGATAGCATCTTCAATTCGGGTTCCGATTTCAAACAACTCCTCGAAGGTGGAGATAGACTGGTAGAATAATTTCTCATGGTAGAGCGGCTGCAGATTCCGGATTAGCATTCTCACCTGTTCTTTTTCAATTGGCCGGTGGGTCATTTGGGCTACCTTGTTCCTCCATCTGCTCAGAAACGCAGCGAAGGATTCATTATTGTTCTGCCGGGTCATTTCCAAATCCCTGATGGTGACATCCAGTTCCTAGTTGTAGGAGTAATGATCAACGAAAACTCGAACGATATCTTCCCAGGCCCGGGTTTTGGAAGCTTCCAAGGTTAGGAACCATGATAGTGCAGATTTTGCCAGAGTTTGTGGGAACAGCATTGCGATGTGCTCGTGGGTACAACCCATGGACTGGAAGATACTCATACACAGCTTCACGTGACTTTTTGGGTTCCCAGTTCCGTCAAAACGATCGATGGCAGGCATTTTAAAGTTTTCCGGCAGTTTTAACTTGACAGGCTCGAAAAGGCCTTCCAGGTCTAACATGTAATCATCGATTCCCTTGCTCTTTCTCAGTACGCTCTCTAATTTGTCAACTTTGTCCATTTTCTCTTGGAGCTTCTTCTCATACGTAAGCGGTGGGACCCCTTGAAACCAGTTTTCCTCCCCATTATTCTCATGTAGAGGAGGTTCAAAACCTGGTGGCGGAAACCCGGGCGGAGGTTGTGGCTGCTGCTGCTTCAGTTCTTCCATGAACTTCAGAACTTGGGCTAGACTGTCGGACTTTTGGCTTATGGTTGTCCCCAACTCAGTAACCTTGTTTTCCAACTCTTCTCTATTCATGCTGAAGTAGGCTATCGGACTAATTCTGACCAGACGATTATCTGAACTCCTGGCCCACGACGAGGATTCCGGTTGCCAACCTTGGGAATCTATACTGACCTGACAGATTTTGAGAGAAGGGGGTGTATCAGATCCCGACAGTGATGACTTTTAGACAAACAATGACAGTGATGTGGACTGACTCAGGACAGTGCGTGCAGAGAGATGGGAATGGTGTAAGCATGGGCGACAAGCATGCTGATGTAAGCCCTAATCTACATGATATTCCTATTTCTAACAGATAGCGGTTAAGCAATTAAGGTCCTGACCATATAGAGTGTGTCAATCTTACTTTCCAGTACGATCACCAAGGGATAACAGGGGGTTTTCAGACATTTCTGGTTGACTGGGATACAGTTTCTGGTATATCTGGGATATCTGGACAGAGTTTCTGGGAGAAACTGGTTAATATAGTTATATCTGGGATATCTGGACAGAGTTTCTGGGAGAAACTGGTTAATATGGTTATATCTGGGATATCTGGACAGGGTTTCTGGGAGAAACTGGTTAATATGGTTATATCTGGGATATCTGGACAGAGTTTCTGGGAGAAACTGGTTAATATGGTTATATCTGGGATATCTGGACAGGGTTTCTGGGAGAAACTGGTTAATATGGTTATATCTGGGATATCTGGACAGAGTTTCTGGGAGAAACTGGTTAATATGGTTATATCTGGGATATCTGGACATAGTTTCTGGGAGAAACTGGTTAATATGGTTATAGTGATCGTACTTTCTAGCAGGTTTTCATACTCCTATGTCCTAGGACCAACAAACAAGGTTTGCGGTGTATATCTTTGTAATCATGGAGCAGACATCCTTGTCATGGTGCCTAGGCAAGTCAACTCAATGTGATTACATGTGAATAATTGCCTTGGGAATCATGAGAAAGAGGTTCTGTTCTATGCCACATAAGCGTCTACACCGCGCAGGTAATCCCGTCAGGGCATACAGCAGTTATATCACATTGTCCTATCTGAAAAGATAAATGAACAGTCCTATGAAAGGTTCTACAGGAATCTATATGCAAAGGCTGGGTTTAGTCAAAGAGGGTCCGTTGACGAGAGTTCCAATATACTGTCGGAGAGACAGTACGGAGGTTTTTACTTTTTTTGATATACCTTAGAAGGTACAGTATCAACGGTGACTTGTGCCCTGGCACAGCAAGACCTGAATAATGTCAGCGCCGCGTTTCAGACACAGTCGAAGGGGAGGAAATGCAAGAGTGCAATGCGGTGAACCAAACACAGTAAAAGGATGATTCTAAGGATGCTTCTTATGAGTCAAACCTCTGTATTATTTTGTTTTAAAATAAAAGTCCCCAGCAGAGTCGCCAGATTGTGGACACCGGAAGTGGACCACTTCTCTTGTTTGAGATTGTTTGGAAATTGATTTGAATCAAAGAAAGAAAATAGGTCTGTTGAAAACAGATACAGAGTCGCCACTTGGTCTTTAGGGAACCAAGAAACCCAAATTTGACTCACCCAAATGGATAAAGGGCACCGGTCCTTCATAACCAAAGAACTTGGCTCGGGGTTTTGGTACGAGAGAGGAAGGAGCCTATGTCGCGACTAAAACACCCTCAACTCGCCCCGTCTCTCGACGGGCCTCAATTAGCATCCAAATAATCATCTTATACTATGTATGGTTCGGCAAATAATACTATGATAGTATATTACATTACATAAGAAACTTGAAAATGGAAGATCTAAAGATAAAATATCATTCATAAGATCTAAGTCAAATATCATACAATGTAAAGTGAAAATCACACAAATAAACCTAGGAAAAATCGTCTACCCATATATCAATTAATCAAGTTTCCTAATCTAAAGGGGGCATGAATTGTCATTGAAACAAATAAACAAAGAAATAGAAATATGCTTAACAAGCTAGTATGATGCATGTTAATCTTTGAGAAAAGAAGACCTCTCAATCCCCGGGATGGATGAGAAAGGATGATTAGATCGGGGGAAGCATGAACGTGTGATCAAGTTCTTTCCTTATATTCTTCTTAGATTAAGAGTTACAAAAACCCCAAATCTTGCATGAATGCGATGTATGTATTCTAAAATGTGCAAAGGTTGTAGTGTGTTTTGGGTACATGGATTTCTAGAGTGACTTAGAAGTCTATAATGTGTATGAATGAATGAATGAAATAATCATGGGATATGCACAAATGTAGTATGAACTACTTCCTAAGATATGAACTAATTTGGAATGCATATGAGCATCAAATCAAAGAATGAAAGATGAAATGTGCTTGCTGTGAATAGTGGACAGAACAGTAGCATCATCATTGGAAATTTGAAAAGAGGGGTTAGGTATGTTTTCAATGCATGATTTTTTAAGGAGATGTTCTTTATTGTATCTAGAACACAACCCAAAAGGCCGATCTTGAATACCCATCACAGATTGAGAGAAATCATATAAACAACACAGGTCACTCAGAAACAGAGTCTGTACTGTTGACTGAAATGTTGGAAAATCTTAAAAAATGAAAAGTAATGATCTAGAAGCCCATTTTATACAGAAAGTTTCCTAAGACATTGAATATTAAGGGAAAAATAAGTTAGGGCCACCCCTTTTGGAAATGTTTTCTGAAAAAGAGGTTGGAAGTGGACCTAGCTGCTGTGATAGCAAAAACAGAATGTCTGGAAGGAATGTTGGGATCCAAATGGACCATTTCCAAGTACTTCCAAGTCAAACCAAAAATCATGGGTGTTCTCTAATGAGTTAGGAAGACTTTCCAAGTGGCCTTGAATCTATATGTTGAGTATTGAGTTCTAGAGAAATCTTTGAACTCAACTCACTCACTGTTTTGACTCATTGTTTGGAGATTTTGGAGAAAACAAAGTTTTGTTTCTTGAAACCAAATGAGAGGGATTGAGAGGGGTTTTGAAATAGATGTTTTGAAGACATATTTTTAACAGTCAAATAAGGATCATAGCCACTTAGAATACCTACATCAAACTCATCATTAAGAACCTCCAAGATTGTTAGAGAGATTTATTTTATTTTTTTGAACATAACTTCAATACATTCCAAGAATACCTTGGAAGTATTGAGATTATGATCATCATCTATCAAACATGTTTTTGAGGTCAAGAGCTACTATCCATAAGGATTCACTCACCCCAAACTTCATGTCATCACTTAGATGATAATGAACTAGTAAGTAAATAAAGAAAATAAAAAAAATGGGATAAGAAGAGATGAACAATAAATAAACAAGCAAGTAGATGATAATCAATAGATGATATTCATGAAGCATGAGACTTGTAGATTGATGTTTCACTCATATGTGATGACACTAGACATGGAAGAAGCTTCCACTCTCTTAAATGCTCACTAAAATGGTGGTTGGGAGTATTGAATGTTGAAGTAAATGGAAGTAATGAAGTAAAAACAAGGTGTAGAACTCACTTTTGTTTTGAAAATCAAAGAAGAAAGCTTCTTTTCTCTCTACTCTAACCTTATCTCTACAACTTTCTCTCCCAAACTTTCTCTAAACTTGCATTTGACTCCCCTAAAATGAAGAGTAATGGGGTGCTTATATAGGCCAACTTGGGGTGGTTTTGGGATTTAGAAAGTATTCCCATTGGCTCCAAACATCTGAAATCATAAAACTATGTCGTTTTGGCTTTTAATTAATCAAAATGGGGCCACAAAAATTATTACAAAAATACACTATTCTGGGGGGGAGTGCAGCGGCGGTAGTGGGCCAGTGCCGCGGCGGCAGTGCTCCTCCCTCTGTCAAGATAATGCTATTTAGGCCCCCTGAAGTTCCGGTATTCGTGAAAAGGCCCTATTTCGTCTGAAATTCACAGAAAATGCATACAAACTCCAAATTGAGGTTGTGATATACCGTTGAAAAGGTAATGGAGTCTATTTTACATAAAAAATAGTTCAGGGATAGGTCACTTTGAAAAGTTTTGCGGTATTCGCGATAAAAGCCGATTTGATCGTCTTTTTCGTCTTTAGAAATTCATAATAAATTCATTTTAAACCCAAAAATTATGTGCGATATACCGTTGGAAAGCTATTGACCTCTAGTATCCATGAAAAATGTTTGAAAATTGTTTTGGTTCCCTGGTTCCAAAGTCAAATTCTGGTCAAATTGGTCAAACCTGGGATTCCCGGGAAGTTCTGGAGACCTCCGGGAGTTTCCGGGAGCTAATGTTTTCGCTCGATTTTCTTTTGGAACTTGTTTTAACACTTTCTTCATGATTTTGGTGAATTTGGACAATTTCGGTCAGACTTGGTCAAACTTGGTCAAACCTGGTCAAACCTTGGTCAAACTTAGTCAAACCTAGTCAAACCTTGGTCAAACCGGTCAACGGGGACTTTTCGGGAGCTTCCGGGACTTCCGGGGGTCTCTGGGAGCTGACGATTTTAGTCGATTTCTCTTTAAAACTCATTTTATCGCTTTTCTTACGACATATCATGTTTTCAGAACTTTGGGACCAAATCTGGGAGTTTTTGGGCCTTCAGGGGCATTTTGGTCATTTTGAGCATTCTGAGGGATGGAGCTGTCTTCCAAGAGTCCTTTTGAATCTTTTACGATCATTGTGAACCACCAAGCTATGGGTCTCCTAAATCTGATAGCCGACAAAATGGGGTGTCTACATCGTCAAATATCAAATACTAGCTCGGCGATGACGGCAACCATCTTGGCAAAATTCCTAGCTATAGCCATAGCCTTTGCTAGTGTGGTCTCTCCTATCGGAAGTCCATCTGGCTGTGCAACCATCCCTATTACCCACTCGGCTACCATGTTGGAAATGTTTTCCATATGCAATATATATTCCGCTGGTAACTCGAGCATAACAGGTATCTCTGGTACGACTACCTCCTCCACCTCAGGAACATCCTCTACTGCTATAACATCCTCATCAATTAACTCTGGGTCCTCCTCTGGATCTTCCTCTAGCTCTTCATCATTATCGACGGGCTCAATGTCCTTTACGGGATCCCCCTCTAGGTCAGCATCTACTATCGGGCCTCTGGTGACTCTGGAATGGGTACCTCGGGTACTGGTGACGGTGGTGCTACTATCGGTGCTGCCTCAATAGGTTCTCCAAGAATAGCTCGTAGCTCTATAGCGTCCATCTCCAGCTTACCCTGGATTAGTCGCATAATCTTTTGATAAATATCCCTACCAATCCTTGCAGAATAATAAGCATCCATACGCATCTCTGTAGGGTGAGTCTTTTCGGTCACATAGAGAGCCTTCCATATATCCTCCTCCAGATATCGACTAGCAGTCTGGCGTATACGCTAATGGTAGAACTCCGGGTTAGCTAGCTCCACGGTATCCCAATGGATCACGTGTCCTCCATATGCATTAGCCACAAACTTATGGAACTTTGGATCCATGATGATATCCTGCAAACAAAAACTATCTATCATCAGGAAGACAAACTTATCTTAAACTCCTATCTCATCTTAGGGAATCTTAAAATACTAGGACCAGATGGTGTGGGACCGTTAGTGAATGAAAGTATCACAACCTAGAGATCTGATACCAAAAATCCTGTAAAGCTCCGGAGCAGCAAATATAGAGAAAAATAAATTTCCTTTTTGTGTCCATAGGGAATGACAGGTGAATGTCACTAATTGTCCACACCACACAGTACTAGTCCAACAAAATAAATAGAGAAACAGTAAACAGCTGAATATATCATAACGATTCTATCAATTACAAACATCAGAGTGGTTCGCAGGATCACAACAGGTTTGGAGACAACATATGCCCAAGTACCCGTTTACTAATAAAGTGCAACAGTAATAATAGAAATATAAACCAGATATAACTTCTTCTTCTCTAGCTGGCGTAAGGGTAGTCATCAGCGTAACAGTCTTCTCCGGCATAACCGACATCAGTGGGATTACCCTATACATATTCCCCTTTAGGGTAGTAGCCATCATTATAAGCTCCATTATCTGCAGTATTAATAAGAGGGTAGTCTGGATGGAGAATGTCCAGGTAATAACAACCGTCAGCTTATTGAGAGCTGAGTGAATAGAAACTCACAAGGTACCAATTATATAACGTAATAACAAGTTATGAAAGTCATAAAATATAGTTCTACAAAGTAATATCTTCTCTTTATTTAACATCGTTACTCAACCCTTATTGTCTTATTATCCTAAAATCGATAATCGACATGATAACCAACACCTTGACTGAAAGAACAGACTCAATCATTTAATTATATAAATATACCATCATTCTGTCCATCGTTCATTAAGAAAATATAACATCCACCGCATGTCATGGACACCACGTCAGTACATCCCCAGCTCGTTAAGGATATAACCCATCCATCGTATGTCAGGGATACAACGCTTCGAACAACAGCATATTAAATCTATTACCACTACTCATCGATTTCTACCAGTGATCCCCATCCACTGCTCGTTAAGGATATAATATAGATCATCTGGCTATCTTAGGACTACATCGTCCTGCCCACTGCTCGTTAAGGATATAAACCATCCATCGCATATGGAAGTATATCTTGACCAGGAATCCATCAACATACCATTTCCAGAACTTATCAAACCTACTTATGGTCTGTACTAACATTGATACATGACTTTCCATTATAGCCTGACTACTCTGATTGAAATGAACAGATATCAAACTCATACATGAACCACATAGTATCTAACGTCATCACGTTAATTTGTTATTCTTAATCGTACTTATCTTTGTTGTCACATTATTCCTGATCAACCCATAATTGCATAATAGAAGTTCGAATCGAGAATCGAACAATCAAACCCTTTATATAATAAACCAAAGAAACAATCCGTGTTCTGCTAATGCCAATCGATTACGACAAGGGTCAATCGATTGGGATAAAATATGTAATAATTGATTGGGAAATCATGTCAATCAATTAGATCCAAAATAATGTCAATCGATTGTTAACTTTAGCAATCAATTGGGTTACATATAATGGCAATCGATTGGGAATATATCCAATCGATTGGGACTCAACTGATGTCAATCAATTGGGAAAAGTCCAATTGATTGGAACTTCATCTTCCCCAGCAGATTTGTAAAACCAAATATATAAATGTCTTAAGGACATGTTTAACACATCTAAACCTCATCAAAACTTGTAAAACACTATAAAAGAGACCAAGTGAGTAAAAACTCCCCTAGGGTGTGTTTGGCTTGCTTCAAGCTTTCTCTCTCCTCTTCCTTCTCTTTCTCAACTCCGATTCTCTGTCTCTCTTTATCTCCATCTTCTTCTTTCTTCTCCTTATTCCTTTCTTCTTCTTCTTTGTCTTTTTAATAGTAGGTGTGTGAGGGTGTATATATATAGATATATGTATATATATATTTGGGAGTGTGTATATATATCACTCTCTCTCTCTCTCTCTCTCTCTCTCTCTCTCTCTCTCTCTCAAGAACTGTCAAACAAGCCTCACAAACACAAAGCCAACTCATGTATATATAGATAATGAAAGTGCCACACATCTAAAGCTCAAACAAAGAAGAAAACTTATCTCAACAGATGCCAATTGATTGGGACCAGAAGTAATCGATTGGTTATAGATATTTTATGATAATCAATTATGAGTCAAGGGAAATCGATTGGTGTATGCCACGTAATGAATTCAGGTCAGTGGGAAGGCAATCGATTGGGGAAAGATGGTAATCGATTGGTACCTAAAAAGTGGCAATCGATTGGAAGGTAAAGGCAATCGATTGGTGACCACAATTTACTAAAGGGAGAGTAAGGGTTATACAAGTATAAATATGAAGTCTTTATTAATAATATATACTCCAAAATACAGGGTATTACAATCAGCTCAATAGACTTCTCCTTGAGCAGTTTGAATTTCAACCTTTTGTCCCTTCACCCTGCTTCTACTCCTTCCTTTGATCCATTTTGGATGGAACATTTTGATTATTGCTTTGGTGATTCTAATTATTTGCTCAACACATTGTCTCTGCTGCCATCATCAACTGCTAATCCTTCACTTGTTTTGACTGTAGAAAAAAGAAAGAGAGTCCCAGGTATGGACTCTGACCTAAAGCTGATTACGATTCCATCATCAAATTTAAGGATTTTATAAGCTACAATGGAATCCCTGAAGCCCTCTGAGTCAATTTCTAAGGCAAGTCGTATCAGAATCTAGCTAAAAAAAAGTACGGGTGGAAAAGAAAGCTTGAGAATATCAGAATAAATATGGCAAGACTCCAAACTGACAGTAACTTTATGCTTCTGCTGAGAATTGGATCAAAAAGACCTGCCTTTTTCCACCCTTTGCCGAATTTGAATTGCGGAGCCTGTGGTTCAGACTGATGCATTTGTGGGAGTTACCATAGTAGGTTATCAGTCTAGTACCCCCGTACCCAACATCTTTGGTGGCGTCCCTACAACCAGTCATCAGACTGCATGGGCATTCTCTGAATCCACTAGTCAATCTTCTCACTTGGTTTCCCAAGATTTAATTGGTAACTTGGTACTAGGACTAGATGATATTTTGTTTTATTTGATATTGTTTATCTCATTGCCACTTTTCATTTGGTTAGATTTCTCTAAACCTCCTGCTGCCGTACCACCTAAAAAAAGGTTGCTTCTCTAAAGGCTCCTACTTCCATTCTAACCCGTCATAGCTCTATGGACACTAAATACCCTGATTACAAGGAAATGGTGAAAAAATCCCCTTAGAGGAGACCATCATTGAGCATCCTATTCATCTAGAAGAAGAGGAGTCTAAGAACATTCTTAAACAAGAAACTCCTAAGGCGGCCAAAAAGGCGGGACTTAAAACTCACATGATGAGCCAGCCTTGAGCTCTTCTCAACCTTCTTTTGATGCCACCTGACAATCAGAGGCTGCAAAAACCACAAGGATTTCTCCACCTTCTCTGAAAAGTCCTTCTTCTACTAAAGCTTCTCCACTTACTGGTCAAAGCGATACTGAAACTTTGAAAGACCCTATTGATGATCCAAATGTCCTTTCCAATATCCTTTAGCGTCCAAAATTTCTTTTTTCTCAACCTCCTACTTCAATAGTGGCACTTGGCTCATCCACTTATATAAGCCAAATTTTTTCAGACCCTCAGCTGACATTCAACAATAAGGATCTCTGTCTTCGGGCGCAAAATCTCAGGTAGGTCCTTGCCCAAAGGCTTGGTTCAGCGTCTTTGCTTCCAAAGTCTACCCAGACAGAGACTACCCCAACTTACACAGAGGCTCAACTTCAAGCAAAGTGTCTTTTAGCCTCTTTACACTCTTCAACCTTCAGATACGTCATGGATCAATAGGAAGCCATTGAGAATGTTATATCATTGCTTTCTAACAATTTTGCAGGCTCTTCTTCTTCCTTACCATCAACATCCTTTTTACAATAATTCTAGAAAATTGCCAACACCATGGCTGAACCAACCTAAAAATTAGCTGACTTGAAAGAGTTCTTTGAGAAGAGGGAGGAAATAACCAACCAATGCATCATGTTGGCTGACACTGCAGAGGCTGGGGGTAAAAAGTTCTACCTCACTCTTGGAGGATAACAAGAAGATGCGGGCTGACCTTGAAAAGATGGAAGCTGACTATGTCTTCAAACAAGCTGACTTGGAGAAAGTTCCAGAGCAACTCGACCAATTAACTGATGAGATCTTAGCCTTGGATACACAAGAATAATCCTGGTTGGCTATTCAAAAAACTACAACCACTACCCTATCTCAGGTTGATGAACAATGGGCTCAAGCCTTAGTCCTTCTGGCTCCGTTTTTCCCATGATTTCTTCCTCTTATTTATTTTGGGATTTTATGGTTTTGTAGTTTTGGATTATATTAAGTGACCACGGGCCAGAACTCCTCATTTTTTTTATCTAACCATATTTGGCTCTTAGATGGCATGCTTATATTTATATATCAATTTGTTTCCTAGCACGCCATATCCTGACAGACTTTCTGGTTCTCATCCAACTTCATCAGTCTGAGTATGGACATTCTCACAGTCCAATTCTTCAGGCTGATCAGGAGTAACCTGAGCATCTTGAGCATTCTCAGTGCCTTGCTCTAACTGGTGTAAATATGATTCCCACATACAAGGCTTATGTTTCTTTAAATACTTGTCTATATTTTCCCATCTAAAATTCCTCAAATAATAGGCTCCCCCTTTTAGTACCTTATGAGTTTCGAAGGGTCCTTCCCAGTTAGGGGACCATTTGTCTAATCTATGGTCTTTGAGCCCTAATGGTAGAATGGCCTTCATGACTAGTTCACCAATGGAAAAGGATTTGCCTCTCACCCTTTTGTTGCAAGCTTTTTCCGCTCTACATTTTTGCAACTTAAGATGGTCCAGACCCAAGAGCCTTACCTCATAAAGGTCTTCTAGTTCTGTTAACATGGCCTGATTTTATTCATCCATGTCTATGTCATTCTGCCTAGCAACTGTTAAGGACTTTACTATTAATTCCATGGGTAAAACGGCATCATGACCATAAGTAAGTGCAAATGGTGTAGTACATGTGCTTGACCTCTTTGAAGTCCTATAGGCCCATAGGACTTCGGAAAGCAACTCATGCCAAACTCTGGGATTATTATCAACCATATTTTGAATGCTTAGTTAGAGATTTTTTTGGTTGATTCCGCTTGCCCATTAGCTTGAGCATAATATGGAGTCGAATTTAGAATATAAAACCATACTCAAAGGCAAATTCTAACATATCATTCCCAGTAAAAGGGGTATCTTGGTCAGTAATAATGGTTTGTGGCAATCCAAACCTATGAATGATATTTTCTTTAATGCAATTGATTACCTCATTATGGCTGACTGATTTAAGTGGAATAGCCTCCACCCACTTAGTAAAATGATCAGTAGCCACTAATATATAAGCATGATTTTTTTATGAAGGTCGGCTTATTTTACCAATCACGTCTATTGCCCATCCTCGAAATGACCATGGTTTGATAACGGACTGTAGACTGGCGGCATGTACATGTTGAATTGGCCTATGTCTTTGACAAGCCTGGCAGCCTTTAGCAAAGTTCATGCAATCTTTTAAGATGGTGGGCCAATAATAACTATATCTTCTTATCAACTATCTCAATTTTGCCCTAGCCTGGTGAGCACCACACAGCCCGCTATGTACTTGTTTCATCAGTTTCAATGCTTTTAACTTATTGGGACACTGCAACACTGATTCGTTTGCCAATTTTTTAAATAACTCACCATCAGCTAAGAAATAATGCATTGCTTTCCTTTTGATCTTGATATCAGCATGCACATTAGGATTTTCAAAAAATTTAATGATTGGTCCCCTCCAATCATCCTCATCAGCCTGAAGAGGTATAGGACAAACAGTGTCATCCTCTTCTACAAATGATGACTTAGACATTTTTTTCAATTATAATCATCCTCTGAAGAACGTTCGTTGGGATCTTAAGTCCAGAGGCAATCTGGGCCAATTCATTAGCCTCCCCATTTTCTTCCCTTAGCACATACTGTACTGTTGACTCAGAAAAACTATCAACTCAACCTTACCACAACTGCATGATATTTTTCCAAAATGGTATTGCACTTTATATTTTTTCCCCAATTGATTAATCACTAATTGAGACTCCCCAATTAACTTTATAGTCATGGCCTTCATTTCAATTAGAATCTTAAGGCCTATAATCAAAACTTCGTACTTAGCTTGATTATTAGAACATCTAAAATCAAGTTTGAACTAAAATTGTGTCTTTTTTTGTAAATGGGGAGGTGAGGATAATTCCTGCACCTGTTGACTCTTCCGTACTAGATCCATCAACCCATAACACCTATGGGGTAACAACGACCTATCCAATTTCAATTCCTTTTAGGTTTTCGGGGCTTACATCAAGGCAAGGATGTTTAGCCAAGACTTGTCCTTTGGTAGCCTTTTGAGGGACATATTGTAGGTTGAATTCCAACAAGGTTAGAGACCATTTATCCACTTTACCAGTAATAATTGGCCTTGACAGCATATACTTAATAACATCAGTCTTGCACATGATTTCTACTATTACAGGCATCATATAATACCTTAACTTAATACAAGAGAAGAACAAAGCCAAACGTAACTTTTCAATTAATGTACATCTCTGTTCCACATCAGTCAACATGCGACTTAGGTAATAAACCATTTGTTCTACCTTTCTATCATTAATTTGTACCAACAGACTTCCAATTGAATCATTGGAGGCTGATACATACAATCTTAAAGGTTTATTTGGCTTAGGAGAAACTAAAACAGGTGGCTTGGCAAGATATACCTTGATTTGCTCAAAAGCCAGCTGGTGTTCCTATCTCCACACGACTATTTCCTCATTTTTTAGTTTTAAAAGTGGACAGAAAAATTTAGTTTTCCCTGCACAATTAGGAATAAATCAGCGCAAAAAGTTAATTTGGCCAAGTAGTCTCTGCAATTGCTTCTTGTTGGCTATTTGGCCCCTATGATAACTCTGGCCTTATTCTTATCAACCTTGATCCCCCTTTGATTACTAAAAATCTCAAAAACATTTCCAGCTGAGACACCAAATGCACATTTTAGAGGGTTCATTTTTAACTTATGGCATCTCATTCTTTCAAAACCCTTTGTTAAGAACTTTATATGGTCATCAAAGGTTGATTTCACCATCACGTCATCTATATAGACTTCCATCTATTTTCCAATCATATCATGGAATATAGCATTCATGGCATGTTAGTAAGTTACCCCAGCATTCTTTAATCCAAATGGCATTACGACCCATTCAAAGGTTCCAATTGCCCCTTGACATCGAAATGCTGTCTTTCCCACATCATCTCTGGTTATAAAAATTTGATTATAGCCAAAGTGTCCATCCATAAAGCTAAGGATCTCATGCCCAGATGCAGAATCAACTATCATGTCATCGATATGCATGGGATACTCATCTTTGGGGGTGGCTTTATTAAGACCTCTAAAATCTATGCATATTCTAAATTTTCATTCTTTTTTACAACAGGAACAATATTTGAAAGCCATTCAGCGTACCTAGTTGTACAAATAAATCCCGCCTTCAGCAACCATTCTACCTCCTCCTTGACTTTCAAGATGATCTCATTTGTCATTCATCTTGGAGTTTGCTTATAAGAATTATACCCTGGCTTTATTAGAAGTTGATGTTCTACCAAACTTCTATCCAAGCCAGACATCTCATGGTAATCCTAGGCGAAACAATCGTGGTATTGACGTATCAAGTCAAGTAAACGTGTTTTAAAATCTACTGGAAGAAGTTGACTTATGAATGTAATCCTCCTAGGATCGTCTGCCCCCCCTAAGTTAACTTCTTCTAACGGATCCTGAACCTCGGCCTTATCATCATCCCACTTGGGTGGTGCCTGAGGTACTTCAGATGGTTGAATCTAATCTGGTTCACCCCGATCAGTCTCTTCTGTCACACATATTGCTAACCAAGCTGATTCCTGAATGGTCAATTGTGCCTCATCTTGAATTCAATGCATAATGTCAAGATATATTTCAATGTGGCGTTCAACCATTAAACAACGTTGTCTGATTTAGCATATTCATGTCTTCCCCCGCTTACTATGGGAGCGATCCCTTTAGGACGACCATTCTTATTGATTCCCCAGAACCATAATGGTACAACCTCCATATCATAGAACTTTGCTTCAGCCACATGAGATTCAACCAGAAATGGTTTCTTGTCGGCTTCGACGATTTCTAGTTCGTCTTATTCTTTATTCCAACAAATCAAACATTGATGCAAAGTGGATAGCACACACCATGCTGTGCGGATCCAATCACGACCTAACAGAGTGTTATAATGAGAAGTAGTGTTTACTACAAAAAAATGCCGTTATGGCAGTCCTATTGGGTTTATGCCCTCAAACCATTACTTTATCTATGACATTAGCATTTTAATATATGGATATCATCATTTATGTATGTTTCTTTCATGAGATGATTTTCAATCATTGAGTATCATAGTAGGTAATTCGTGTATGTATGAGATACATACAAGTGAGATATGAATTACCATCCTTTGATACTTAAAGCTTGTCACAGTGGATGATGAGACTGGATATCTCATCAGGTATACACTGTAGCATAATTAACTACCATTGAATGGAGTGATTAATCTCAATCACTAGAGTGTTACTCTTAGTTAATATGCTAGTGCTTATACTGCATTGACGAACCTGAGCTTTCCTATTGACACTTAATGCTGTCAAACAGTCAATAGGAACTCATAACTTGTATAAGGTACGTGTTCTCAATCTTGCAACAATTATGAACACAGACTGTGGATATGGTTACTTTGACTTACCAATCAATGAGGTCTATAGAAGATCAACACTTGGGTATCTTGGGTATGTCATGTTCATAGGGTTGTGAACATATATTGTCAAAACAGAATCTACCCTCTGTTTCAGTGTAAGCATTCCCTTGAGAATGTCACCAAGTCAATTATTGAGTACTGCAGTCTTGTTGATAAGAGTTATCAACATGTTTGGCAATCATGAGAGGTGAATGGGACTCAAGGAATACAAGAAGTAATCATGATTTAGGTTGACAGTAACAGTTATCCAACTACCTGAATATGATTATGAATGCTAAAGGTAGAGGGACATTAGTACAACATACAAGTCCAATTATCACTTCGGATATGTTCTTTTGTGTTGGAGTTCAGTTATCGTTTTATAGTGGAGTAAATGTTAACTGACCAGTTAGCTAGTTTGCTGATCAAAGAGTTTGGTCACGGTAATTAACAAACAGGTCTGAGCCAACAATAAAGAGCCTAGGAGGTCCCATTCTTAGCTCCGCTAGGAAGCTTGGAAGGGCACATGAGGATTATGTCAAGGTAGGTTCGATTGATTGAAGTCTAGGCAGGTTCGATCGCTCGAGGGTTTGATCTATCGAATACACTTCGATCGCTCTAAGGTTAGGTCAGTTCTTGGAATCTATAGATAGGGCAGCTGCGTACTAAATGTTTTTAATCGTCATTTTTATATGTAGAAGCTGCAGAAACTACTTTGGTTTCCCTAAACCTTCCTTATCCTCCCTATTAGGGTTCCCACAAACCTTATTCCTTCCGGCAGGCATCCGCAGGAGTCATAAGAGTGAAGACAGCCTAGTGGAAGTTGCTGCACCATCAAGGAGAAAGACGTTTTCAGAATTGGATTCATGACCTGAGGTATATTTCATCTCCTTCCTATTAGTACGCATCTATGGAATTGACGGGTAGTAGATCCTGGGCTACCAACAAGTTTTTATAACTTGACTTTTCTGCTGCACGTTTAAACTTTTAATTTTAACTGATTTTTCCATCAATTGGTATCAGAGCCACGCTCGTTTGGATCTATAGATCCATTTTGGAATACTGGTTTTGATTTACATGTAGATTTTAGGACTATTTTCGAAACTGCATCGTCACAGATCTATTTCTGCAGCATTATCGCAGCAGAATACAAATCTGTGATTGTATTGGATGCTTGTTAGATTTGATCGATCAAAGTAGATTCGATCGATCGAAGATGCTCTATGCTCAAGCGATCGAACAGGTTTCGATTGATCGAACATTGGATATGTTCGATCGATCAAATTGCATTCGATCGGTCGAGACAGATTCTCTGTCAGGTTGTTTTTTTCACAATTTTAAATGTTTTAAAAATTATATGGTTTAATTTTAAATTATTCTATAAATTTTTTCAAATCATTCTGTGAAATAGAAAGTTCAAGTGATTGAACAATGTTCAATCGATCGAAGGTTCGAGCGATCGAACGATCTTCGATCGATCGAACTGTGACAGTGAAGTTAGATGTTGTTTTAAGTTCTAATTCAGTATATAAAGAGTTTATGTACTGTGTGAATCAATTAGCGGTTCCAATTGTTATATATGCGTAGATGTGTGTACGACTAACCCTTTTGCAGCAAGCTTAGTCGCTATCTCCCATGGCACCTACACTTTTAAATTTTTTATTTAATTGTTTGAGATTGGTGTATATTATGTTTTAATATTGGTTTGGTTTAAGGCATATGTAAAGGGCGCTGCGACTTCAATCCTATGAAAAGGAAAGTCACACCGGTTTTTCTAGCCTTTTATGTTATAGTTATTTTTCTATTTCTAGATAAATTGTAAGCTTCAAAAGAAGCATAGGACCAATGTATTAGAATTAGAAATTCCATGGAGATGGAGCAAGCCATTGTCCATGAAGATGGAGCTGGAGGCGACCAAACCAAGATTGAGGTTCTATGGAGATAGAGCCATGGGAGATAGAGGCATATGAATGCCTTTGTTTCATTTTAGTTTTTGTTTTATGTGCTTGGTTTGTGATTGGCGTTTTACATTTTTACTACTTGCATGCACGTAAAACAAGTTTTCTAAAATAAAATTCAAAAACCATTTCAACGCATTAGTAAACATTGGATGTTTATGGGTAATGTGTGGAAACATTTTTTTTTCAAAAAGTAAAATCCTTATATACTAAATCTAGTGGGAGAGGGTCTTATTAATAAACACCCACGATCTTCCATTAACGGTTCACTATAAGATGAGTGGTGCATTCTATGTAACCTCGCCAGGGGTGATCATTCCATACAGAGGGTGCATTACTCATTGGTTACTAGATGTGAACTTCCTCTGATAGGATCAATCAGACGTGTTAGAGGGTGACCACCACACGGAGGCGCTGCTTGAGACGGTTGTGATTGGATCTTAGTTTATGGTACACACTAGATAAACTATGGATAAGGGAGAACAAAAAGGTTCAGGAGTCATAACTTGATTTGCAAGAGTTGCATAGCGGATAAGTCATGATTAATCGAAAGATCGAACATTGACCACCACACGGAGGCTTTATTCTTTCATTTCAATATTTCGGTGATTTAATTTTAAAATAAGAGTTTTTTAAGGATTCTTTTATTTCAAACTATCAAATTCTGATATCCATATTTATTTTGTTTGTTTGATTTTCAGTAATCATAATGTCTGGATATGCATTTAGTCCACTTGCCACCATACTCACTCAAAACAAGTTAACTGGAAACAACTACAGTGAATGGAAACATAACCTTGACATCGTGTTAACTATGGAGGATCACATATATGTCCTCACCACCCCAAGCCCTAAAGAACCCGTGGCAAATGCTTCAGCAGCTGCCAGATGCGAGTTTAACAAATGGAAGAAGTCAGATGGAGTGGCTCGTTGCTACATTCTGGCCTCAATGGCTGGTGTGTTGCAACACTAATTCCAATCAAACAATTCTGCCAGTGACATTATCACATCCCTGAAAAAGATGTTTGGGGAGCATGGCAGGCCTGCCAGGCAGGTAAACATGTAGAAGATAATGAGTGCAAAGATGTCAGAAGGGACTCCAGTCAAGGGACATGTTTTAAAAATGATTAGTTATTTAAACGAGCTGGAGACCCTAGGTGCCAACATCGATGCACAAACCCAAGTTGATATGATCCTCAACTCGCTGTCACCTTCATTCGCTCAATTCAAACTTAATTATAATATGAATCAAATGAATTTCTCAATGAGTGAATTAATGAGTTCTTTACTCGCAGCAAAAGGGGTGATCAAGCCTGGGGTCAACGTTTTGAACGTTGAGAAAATCGCTTCTTCTTCCCAATCTACACCAAAAGGAAAGAAAGGGAAGAAGAAGGCTGGCACGAGTGGTTCAAGTGTTGGACCGGTCCCTAAGATTGCAAAATCTAAGGGAAAAGGTAAGGGTAAATGGAAGGTGGGTGGCCAAGGCAAAGGAAAGTGTTTCTAATGCAGCGACAAGGGCCACTGGAAGAGGAACTGTCCAGAATTCTTAGCTACAAGAGTTCAAGGTATGATTCAAATCATATGTGATTGAAGTAAGTTTTATAACGAATACTTCAAACACTTGGTGCATTGATTCTGGTGCGACTAACCATATCTGTAATTCATTGCAGGGGTTCAGATCAACCAGGAGGTGTAGTGATGGGGAAATTATACTTACTCTAGGTTCTAGCACAATTGTTTCTGCGGTTGCTATAGGAGTCGTAGCTTTAGAATTTCTAGACAATAAATTTTGATTTTATCAGATGTACTTTACGTCCCTTCAATGAGACATAATTTAATTTCGGTTTCTAATTTATCGAATAATGGTTATTCCTTTCATTTTGGAACTGAAGTTGTGATAAAAAGAAATAGTTCTTTTATATGTTCTGGTGTTAAATCAAATGGATTGTATGTGATTACTCCCAAAATTTATAAAGACTCTTACATGGAACTTATTAACTCAGTGGTAACTATACCATCTAAAAGAAAGGGACCTTCCACTAATCCAACAAGGCTTTAGCATATGAGGGTTGTCCATATCAATCTAAACAGGATTGGCAGACTAGTCAAAGAAGGGGTCTTAGGCGACTTGGTTCTCAAACCAATGGAAGTCTGCAGGTCTTGTTTAGAGGGTAAGATGACCAAAAGGCCCTTTCCTGTAAAGGGCAATAGAACCAATGCATTGTTGGAATTAGTTCATACTGATGTGTGTGGACCAATAAATATTAGAGCAAGGGGTGGTTATGAGTATTTTATAATATTTACTGATGACCACTCTAGGTATGGATATGTGTACCTAATGCAGCATAAGTCTGAAGCCTTTGAAAAGTTCAAAGAGTTTAGGGCTGAAGGGGAGAAGCAATTGGGCACGCATATCAAGGCCATTCGATCTGATCGAGGTGTCGAGTACCTCTCTAATGGGTTTATTGATCACCTCATACAGAATGGGATTCTATCACAGTTGACTGCACCTGGAATGCCTCAGCAGAACGGTGTAGTGGAGAGAAGGAATCAGACTCTTTTAGACATGACTAGGTCGATGATGAGTTATTCTGAGTTGCCATTATTCCTTTGAGGTTATGCTTTGGAAACCGCTGCATATATACTAAATCGAGTACCAAGCAAATTTGTTCCCAGGACACCATGAGAGATGTGGATTGGGCGCAAGCCTTCTTTGCAACATCTCCGGATATGGGGGTGTCTGACACATATGCTAAAAAGGAAAGATGAACAAGTTGGATTCTAGATCAGAAGTATGTTACTTCGTAGGGTATCCAAAGGATACTTATGGATGGCATTTTTATGATCCAAGAGAACAGAAAGTGTTTGTTAGTACAAGTGTTGTTTTCTTGGAAGATGATTATATCATGAACCATAAGCCTAAGGGAAGGATAGATCTTAGAGAGATAGAAGGAGAGCCCTCAGTCCAACCCACAGTTAATAACGATGTAAATCAAGAAAACACCACTTCTTTACTCATTTCCATACCAGTACCTCGTCGTAGTGGGAGGATTATCAGTCAGCCTGATAGATACATGTTCTTAGGAGAAGTTTTTGAAGCTGTCTCCATAGAATTCTGCCACATACGAAGAGGCAATGGCTTATGTTGATTCAGTTCATTGGGTTAAAGCTATAAAGGCTGAATTGGAATCTATGTGACACGCGAATATTCTTATGTGCTCTTGTGCAATACCCAAGTGTAGGTAGACGTGCAAGTAGTAACTGGTAAGACCAGGTCGATCCCACAGGGAAGGTGTTGACCTATTAACTTAGCCTAAACTCAAAAGAAAGGAAAAAAAAAATTCAATAAGATTTAATAATGGTGCAGAACACAAAGTTCCACAAACTAAGACTACTAACGAAAGCAATTTGAATTAAACTAAAGAACTAAATAGCTAACTAAAGCAATATTTCAAAACAGATTTTTCTTAATAAAAGGAAGTGTCGGGATCACACAAATCCACTATGACCCAGCCATCTACCATGCAGTTACATTGAAGCACTAAGGAGTACATTACCTACAGTATGTCGTATTTCTCTTAAAATAAAGAATCCATAGCCCTTTCATGTCCGGGACTATATCATCACAGTTAACTTAAAACACGTGAAAGCGGTTTAATTCAATAGTTACGACTCGCACCTACAATGGTGTTAGCATTAAAGGTGGTTTGCAAAATATATTGAAAGAAATTGCCTTAGGGCCTTAATTTTAGAAACTGTTTTGACAAACTGAGCATTTAGGGATAGTATGATAACAAATCTAAAAAACAAAAGGTCCTGAAATACTGCAGGGAACATCCTCAAGAATCAGAGAGTTCGATCGATCAACGATTGTTCGATCGATCGAAAGCCTTCATCCCTCAATCGATCGAAATGTCCTTCGATCGCTTGACTATCTCTGGTTTGATCGATCGAACTACCTCCGATCGATCGAATACAGGATTTATTCTGCTGCATGGCAGAGGCTGGAGATCACTGTTTCATTGTGTTCTCCCAACCCTAGGACTACTCAGACATCGTCTGGAGTGTCACAGGTTGGTGTTTAACATAACGATTCATTAAAGTACCGTTTGGCTCGAGTTTAATCATGAAAATTATAGAAAAACTATTGAATACCTATTTCTCCTATGAAAATTGATGATTGTAACAGACTAAACTATGAGATTAAGTAAGCAGAATGTAAATAAACAATAATATGAAACCTGGAATGTTAAAAAACTCGTATTGAATGTAGAATCCTTCAAAACTTAAGCATAATCCAATGTTAAACCTACAAAACAAGCAAAAACTCTCTCTCTCTCTCTCTCTATATGAAAACTGATTAAAAGTAAAGTTGGGCGTCCTTTGGGACGTATACAATGCTCATATATATAGAAAACCTAAAGGCTGGGGTTACAATTCCGCAACTGCTGCGTACGCGAAAGTTTCTAAAAATACCATGTTCGATCGATCGACCATTTCTCGATCGATTGAACATTTGGAACTCAAGCGCTTCAACCTTCTTTAAGCGATCGAACCTTTGATCGATCAAACTATCGTCGATCGCTCGAACTTCAAACTTTAGCTTTGAATTCTTTTGTCTGCACTACAGCATTCCAGTTGTCCCGACGTTCATCTCTTAAGTCCACACAGCAGAGATCTGCACAAAAAATAGCTAAAACAATACAACTTATCATAGATTAATCACATTGTATGAAAACTAGCCTTGTAATGCAAATTGCAGATAAAACGGAAAGTTGTGATTAAAACCAATGCAATTCTTCCTTTTAGCGCCGTTGTATTTTACAAATACCCCCGCTTTGCACAACCCCCAACTAGCTTATTGGTAGTCTCTAGCGATAAAGCGAAAATAAAAACTACTAAACTAATACTACCACGACTAAGAAAAACAAAGGAAAACTAAAAACAACCCAAACTAAGAGAGAGAGAAAATTCCTAACTCACTTTCGCAGGAATCGCGGTTGCATTTAGCAAATGCAACAGGCCGTTAAACCCCTAGGTTCCCCCTAGTGGACGAGTGTTGTCTCGTGAGGGTTTGTAGTGAATATACCCACAAAATTCTCCAATTTTAAGCTCAAAAAGATTTAGAATAACTTGTAGAATTCCCCCTCCATTAAACTGTTACTTTGACTCTGCAGAGATATACTATCCTCAATCAACCCATGAAAGAAATCCACATGCTCCCTTATATCACCAAGTAAAATATAACATATGTATCACCATCATGCACCCGTGTGTGTGTGAGTTTAACAACCATACGTCCAACCCTATTAAGAGTTATTTAGACTATTGTGCCTTGAAAAACTCACAGTTTCAGCTCAACTCTCACATTGGTCACACTCAAAAAGAACGTCTCTCAGAAACTTGCTTTACAATGACCGCACACCGTATGAAAGCTTTGATAAGGCTGATATTCTGGGTGCTAACGCTTCCATACTTGACTCTATGAAAAACGGACATTTAAGAGTATACAGTCTCATGAATAGAACACTACTTACTAGAGGAGCGAAATACCGTGGATAACTCAATTCACACTTCCATGTTCAAATTAATTGTTGAGAATCTTTAAGACTTTGAATTTCGGCTTTTAGTTAGTAGGTGAGGGTGTTGTAGAGAAGAATGTGCCCTTCAGTATGTGATGGAATTTCAACTTCTCTTTTTATTCTTTTCATCTCTCAACCCAATCTCCCATTCATTTCATATGCTCTTTTTCTTTTCCTTCATTCATCATTCATCTTTTTTTTTTTTTTTTTTAATGAACTGACCCACAACTACTTCCTTCCACTTCACCTACTTTGATGACTTCATTCTTAATAAATGTATAATACGGCTCATTGAGGTCAAGGTACAGATCAAGGACTTGCATTCTTTGTAATCATATTGGAAATATTTAGTTGGTGCGGGATCAGGGATGAAACATTTCAATGAATGTAGGTGAAAGCTATATCAGGTTAAAGAATGGGTAAACGATGGCTTAAATCATTTTCTCAACTTTCAATTTTTAGCACTTAAGTGTTCATTGAGTGTAATTGGTAAATCCTGAACGTTCTCCTCTAACAAGCAGTCAAAACTTTTAAAGAAAAACTGAGACATTTACAACGAATTTACTAAGTATAAACAAGAAAGACCATTCAAAATTGTATGAGAATTCCCTCAGAAATGACGATTGGCTCAATAGCTCACTAAGGGTTATTAGCTTCCACTACTTGTTCTTTTGGCACAATAGTCATATTAACTCAGTTTTCAGGTTTTCTACATAGCTGCCAATTAGTGCATAAAAGTATTGGGTACATAATAGCTTCACACATGCAATCCATCTCAGTGATAACAGAAAACGCGTGAACTTAATCCATAAAAAGATGAGAATACTACAAATGTGTCATCACCTAATTAACAAGCAGGAGAGATTATTCAGAGTTATTCTATCAATAAGATTCAATATTAAAAATTTTCAAAATTTTACCAGACCGCATTCTAATTAAATTTAAGACATATCCAAGTGCAAAATATGATCATTACGGGTGTATACCTATCTATTAGTATTCCCTACCCCCAACTGAAAACAACAAAGTCCCCAGAAGTTGATTTTCAATAATTAAAATAGATGGGTATCACCTGTATAGAGCAACGCGATGATAACAAGCATAGCAACCTGGCATAGAAATATAGAACACAATCTCCAAAACAACAAGGATCAATAGATAAAGATAAAGCAATAAAACCATGATCCAAACAATACAAACCACTGAAATGGTAAAGGAATAAAATAAAAGTAGTGATAAATAATGTTCATACATAACCAAACTAACCAAAATAAAGAACTGTCCCACATGTCCAACCATAACACACCCACCAAAAACAGTACAACAAAAATAAACAGATAATCAAAAGTACAATAACACCACCCCCTTCCAAGAAAATGCTACGCGGCTCCCGACGGATCATCATCAGCCACGTTTGAAGGAATGTCAATGGGTGCAGGTGGCAGTGGTGCAGTAGCAGGTGCAACAGCAGCAGAAGTGGATGGAAGATCAGCAGTAAGTGGAGCAGAAAGTGATTGATCGGCGGCAGCAGAAGAAGTGGATAGACCTGTAGGAGTAGGAGTAGGAGCAGGAGCAGCAGAAAATGATGGATCGGCAGCAGGCGGTGCAGACAGGGTAGTCGTAGGATGGTGAGCAGAGTGAACGGCCTGATCGACCCCAATCTGAATCAATATAGACTCAAGCAAGGTCTGCAGCTGATCCATCCGGCCCTCAAGTCTAATCCTTGCCTCTCTCTCCTCCAATAGCAGCTCATAAACTGTCGGGAGAGGCACAGAGGAAGAAGACTCTCCCTGGGCCTGAGTCTGCGACCACTGTCGCAACTCGAACTGCTGAGCAGTAGCAAACGGATCCTCCTCCTCATCGTCTGTATCAAGCTCCTAAGCCTCTGTGGGCGTCCCTGAAGCTCCAGCCTCTGTGTCTGTCCCACCACGCCTCTTCTTCTTCGCCCCCACCTTCGCTTTCCCTTTTCCTTTTCGTTTCCTCTTCTGGGCGTCTAAGCGGCGAGCCGCTGCCTCGCCAAATCGGCTGGGGGAAGCACGCAGGTTGTCTCCAGCAAGCTCAGGAAAGCCGGCCTGAGCCATAACTCTGTGAATCGCCCAAGCACCTTTCAGGTGCTTCTTGGAGGCGATGAAATGGGTGGGATGGACCATGAAGTCGATGTAAAGCTGTGGTAAGCAGACCAGCTGTCCTGTCCCCATTGAAAATAATACTCGCGCATACCAAGCCGCGATCTTCTCTCGATAAGAGGTCACTAAGAGGCAATTGCTGAGGACCAGGTGAAGTATGTGGTAGTCGTCGGTAAGGAAGTGGTCCTCAATCAAAGCCTCGCCATTCCAAGAAGGAACGGCGCCTCCGGTGAGCTCACAGATAATGGCAGATGGTGGGGTCTCAGGTGCGTCAGGCCGATGGGGGCAAATATAATCTGGTACCTCTGGTACCCCCAAGGCGGCCGAAACTGTAGCGGGACTGATGACGAACGCCCGACCTCGGAAGAAAGCATGATGTGTGAATGGTGCGTGCAGGTCGCATATCATCGTCGCACACGCACCTCGTATCCATGACAGATTTACTCTCTTGGAAAGCAAGAGTAAATGGAACCAGTGGGGCATGGAGCGAATCCGTGTCAGGAACCACGGGTGCTCCGACCAAACAAACTCGATAGGACGCTCAATCATCACCTTTCGCGTCTGGAAATAACGCTCGTACCATACCTGATCCTCATCATTCCGAAAACCATGTGCGGGTACTGGATCAGGTATAGTGAGGCTGAGGGGCTTGGACTTGTGGTAGCCAGTTATTGGATTCATCGTGGTAGCCCTGAAAATAGAACACAACACGACACAGATTAGAACAGGGAAGAAAAACAGTTTGAGCATAGTTCGATCGATTGAACTAGAGTAGGATTCGATCGCTTGAGCATAGTCCGATCGATCGAACATTTCAGCTTCGATCGATCGAAAATAGTTGATCGATCGAACATAGCGATGTGCTGCGATCGCAAAAACGAATGGGAAAACGAAAAGCGAAAGAAAAAAGAACTACAAAAGGGAAATCCTAAGACCAAGGGGACACCCCCTTGGGATTTTTCTAACAAAATGAAAGACAAAGGGCTCGTGGAGCCTACCTCGGTGTAAAAGGAGACCCGCAGGGTGAGAGGATGTAGAGGATGATTGTGGGGGTGAACTTGGCCGCCAATTGATGTCTAATGTCACGAAATCGTTGAGTCGCCCCCTCCTCTCTGCTTGAGCGATTGAGTGTGTGAGAGTGAGGGAAATGAAAAGGTGTTCTGCAGACGCCTCGTTTAAAACAGTGCTCGATCGATCTAACTCAGTTCAATCGATCGACAGCAAAACTCTCAATCGATTTAAGAACGAGTTCAAGCGCTCGAGCTTGCAGGGGTTTCGATCGATCGAAAGAGGTTAGATCGATCATACTCAAAAACTTATAGAACTTATTGGAGAATTGAACCAAAACACCCCCAACTATCAGACACAGATCTGGACATGCAGAGATACTTAAAAGCAGTTCAACCACAGACATGTAGGCCAGAATGGACATCACCAAAAGATAAAATTGCAAAGATTTAGTAATAAAAGATTCAAAATGCAGTCAATTTGCAAAATTATAACTCCCCACGTGATCCGTAGACCTTATTACATAGAAAAAACTAAAATAAAAACCAAACTAAAAATCATTTGCCCAGAATTACACTTCAATTGAGAAAAAATGACAAAACAAAACTGAAGTGAAACACTAAACTTCCAACACAAAAACTTCTTCTTCTTCCATTGCTTCGAACACCACCAGATCTTCGAGATTGGACGCCAAACTTGACAATTCCCGTTCCCAAAATAATCTGAAAGCGGCAAGAGTGTCATTCAGCATGTCTGGAGTCGCTAGGGAATGAGGTGTGCACATGAAAGGAGACTGCGGTGGAGACATAGATAATGGTGTGAAAATCCGCAGTTGTTCTTCCTCTTGCGGTGGGGTGCCAGGAGACTGCGTGCGAGCCCCATGGAATAGCTGATGTGGAAAGAACACTGAAATACCATTGAGAAACATAGTGACAATCCTGGACAAGGAAATGACAAAAGACAAACAAACCGAGATTAAGATAACGGAACACACAAAACAAGGATTAAACACGAAAAGAAAAATAAGGAACAGGAACAAAATAAAAAGAAATGTGACTAAGTTCCAACCTCACTATTGGCAAAGATTCCCAAAATGCACTAGCTGGTAAGGGGCATTGGAGCCTGAATAGCAGAAAGCTCAGGTACACATAGTGGTATGGGACCAACTCGAGAATAAGGAAGTCGTGAACAAAAATAAAAACTGCATTGTGACGTTCCGGGACGACATCCTGGAGGTTATGATCTTCCCATGGCTCCCACATATCATCATTTTCCCATTGTTCCATGAGTGCATCATCCACCATTCTCCCCATGTACAGGTCTTCTTCCTCATCCATATCATCGTCATCATGAAATTCCATATTTTCATATGGATTGATGTCAAGGAGGGCTGGTGGGTATGGAAGGTACCCTTGGGCAGCATCAATGAGAGTGTGAACTTTAGGGTCTTGATGAAGAAAGGGGCAGGGTGTGAGTTCACCCTTAGTCCAGGTGCCACAATGACATTTTGAATCAGCCCATGAACCGATAGAATGAACATCGTCACCTGGCATTTATGCACCTGCAATTGAGTGGTTTAAGGTATAGCGGATTAGAACGAGATCACAAACACTAAAAGAACGAAGAAAGAATTAAAAAAAATAACAGAGAGAAACTAAAATGCAAGGAAAGATAAGGAATAAAATAACAATATGGAACTCCACTTTGGATTTTAAGTGGGAGAATAGTTGGGTTCATCCAGCTGGATGTGCTCAACTTCAGTTTGGAAGTTCTCCAAGAATGGTTTCAACCTCTGGCCATTGACCTTGAAACTATCATCGTTCTTTGGATTGACGAGCTCAACCGCCCCGTGTGGAAAGACAGTTTTTACAATGAACGGGCCTGTCCAACGGGAACGGAGCTTTCCTGGGAAAAGGTGGAGGCGAGAGTCATACAGTAAAACTTTTTGCCCCGGCTCAAATGATTTATGAAAGATCGTACGATCGTGGCGAGCCTTCAACCTTTCCTTATGCAACCTTGCAGAGTCATACGCATCTCGTCGTATTTCCTCTAGCTCTGCAAGTTGGAGCTTGCGTAACTGACCTCCCTCTTGGATATCAAAGTTCAATGAGCATGTCGCCCAGTAAGCTTTATGCTCAATTTCAACAGGGAGGTGGCAAGCTTTCCCGTAAACCAATCTATACGGGGACATACCTAGATTTGTCTTGTAGGCAGTACGGTATGCCCATAAAGCGTCGGTCAGCTTGAATGTCCAGTCCTTTCGGTTGGAGCTAACCGTCTTTTCGAGAATATGCTTGATTTCTCGGTTAGCCAATTCCGCTTGCCCATTCGACTGTGGATGATAGGCAAGAGCGATTTTATGGTGGACTCCATATTTCTTGAGAAGTGACTCCAAAGGCCTATTGCAGAAATGCTTGCCTTGGTCACTTAGTAAAGCTTTCGGAGTTCCAAAACGAGACAAGATATGCTCTCTTAGAAAGGACATGACCGTTCTGTGGTCATTGCGTCACGTTGGTATTACTTTAACCCATTTTGACACATACTCTACAGCAAGGAGTATGTATTCATAGTTATTAGACTTGGGAAATGGGCCCATAAAATCTATGCCCCAACAATCAAATATCTTAATTGTGATGATAGGGGTTAAAGGCATAGAATTCTTTTTAGAAATAGTTCCAAGCTTTTGACAGCGTTGGCATGTCTTGCAAAAGGAATACGCATCTTTAAAAATTGTGGGCCAGTAAAAACCGATTTGTAGAACTTTTTGTGCGGTCTTCTATGAAGCGAAGTGGCCACCGCATGCCTCAGAATGGCATGATGCTAAAATTACAGTTATATCCTCATTGGGGACGCAGCGCCTGATAACCTGATTAGTACAGTACTTAAAAAGATATGGGTCATCAAAAAAGAAATAACGCACGAACGAGAGGAACCGTTTTCTGTCTTGGTTTGACCAATGATTTGGGGTTTCTCCCGTGATAAGGTAGTTCACGATATCAGCATACCAAGGCTGACCACTTACTGCCAGTAGCTGTTCGTTCGGGAACTCATCCTTAATGGATTGGGATTCAGAATTGTCGACAAAAGTCAATCGTGACAAATGGTCTGCATCCACATTCTCTACTCCTTTCTTATCTTTGATTGTTAGATCAAACTCTTGGAGTAAGAGTATCTAGCGAATGAGCCGTTGTTTAGCGTCTTTCTTAGACAGCAGATACTTGAGGGCCGAGTGATCTATAAAACAGAAGATTGGTGACCCTATCAGATAAGACCTAAACTTATCCAAGGCGAATACTACAGCCAGTAGCTCCTTTTCAGTAGTTGTATAATTCATTTGAGCTTCATTCAAAGTTCGGCTGGCATAGTATATCACATATGGCTTACTGTCCTTTCTCTGGCCTAGGACCGCGCCAATGGCGTAATCACTAGCATTGCACATTAATTCGAAAGGCAAACTCCAGTCGGGTGCCTGTATTATAGGTGCGGTGGTGAGGAGATCTTTTAGATCCTCGAAGGACTTTTGGCAACTTTCTGACCACTCGAATGGTGCATCTTTGACAAGAAGTTGACAAAGAGGTTGAGAGATTGCACTGAAGTTTTAAATAAACCGACGATAAAATCCCGCATGCCCCAAGAACGAACGGATGTCTCTCACTGTACAGGGGACAGGTAGATTTGAGATTATGTCGATTTTGGCCTTATCCACATGGATTCCTTCATCGGAGATTATATGGCCGAGGACTATTCCCTTGGTCACCATAAAGTGACACTTTTCCCAATTCAAAACTAGGTGTTTATCCTCACATTGCATTAATACATGCTCGAGATTGCTGAGGCAATCTTCAAAGCTGTGGCCAAACAATTAAAAATCATCCTTGAAGACTTCAAGGATGTGTTCGACCATGTCACTGAATATGCTTAGCATGCACCGCTGAAAGGTAGCCGGTGTATTACATAAGCCAAACGGCATTCGACGGTAGGCAAATGTACCAAATGGATACTTGTGACTTGCCACACGTAGGTTATATCCACTATATCCATCCAAAAAGCAGTAATACTTGTGACTTGCCACACGTTCTAGCATTTGATCCATGAATGGTAAAGGAAAATGGTCTTTTCGAGTCACAGTATTCAACTTTCTGTAGTCAATACACATCCTCCATCCAGTGGGGACACGTATTGGTACCAATTCACCATCTTTGTTTGGGATGACCGTTATGCCTGCTTTCTTTGGAACCACTTGGGTTAGACTGGCCCAAGGACTATCAGATATCGGATAAATCATCCCAACATCAAGTAGTTTGAGCACTTCCTTTTTAACTACTTCTTGCATGTTGGGATTCAGACGCCTTTACATTTGTCTTGAAGGTCTAGCGTCTTCCTCCAGATATATCTTATGAGTGCATATGGATGGACTGATGCCTTTGAGGTCAGCAATCGTCCATCCCATAGCATCCTTATGCTTGGTCAGCATTTACACTAGCTTACCTTCCTATTCATGAGTTAAAGCAGATGAAATGATCACATGATACGTTTTTCCAATCCCTAGGAATGCATATTTTAGCTCTTTGGGTAGCTCCTTTAACTCTAACTCCAGAAACTGAAAACTAGAAGGCATTGCCAACTTAGTTTTAGGAGGCAATTGTTCATATGGCATTACCCACATGCATTCTGCTCTATCATCCTCTATCGTATCCATCATAAGACACATCTGGTTCAGGTCAGCATCCAATGAAGTTGACTCGGCAGGCTGATAGATATCGCCAAATTGAGTCATCACAACTTCCAAAGGATCTTTGTAGTCGACCAAGTCAACTTCATCTTCAATGACTGTGTCAATGTAATAAATTTCTTCCTCATCATCGTATTCTTTAGGTCGGGGATTAGAAAAAATTTTGACATTCAATGTCATGTTCCCGAATACGATAGTCATGATACCACTTCTAATCTTGATCGTGGCATCAATAGTGTTGAGGAATGGACGTCCAAAGATAACCGAGATGTGTGCACCAGGATTAGACACAGGTTCTGTGTCCAATATCACGAAATCAACCGGAAAGACAAAAGAGTCTATTTGGACAAGGACGTCCTCTATCATCCCTCTAGGGTACTTCACAGATCTGTCTGCCAATTGTAAAACGACTAGGGTGGGTTTGAGTTCACCCAACCCTAGCTGTTTATAGACTGAATATGGCAGCAGGTTCACGCTTGCTCCTAGATCGAGGAGTGCGTTATCTATCCTTTGATTCCCAATTCTACATGAGACCGTAGGTGTACCGGGGTCTTTGAGTTTTGGAGGCAACTCATTTTGAATGATCGCACTTGCTTGGCACGCGACATAAGCATGTTTCTTCACACTTTGCCTCCTCTTTACCGTGCATAGATCTTTGAGATACTTAGCATAGGCCGTCACTTGCTTGATAGCATCTAGGAGTGGAAGGTTAATTTTGACTTGTTTAAACAATTCTAGAAACTCCTGATTCTTCGTCTCATTCTTGGGTTTCTTCAACCGTTGAGGATAAGGTGCAGGAAAAGGGTATTTTGGTGGTTCATCCTCAACAGACTCCTTTCCAGGCCTTTGCTCAACTTCTTCCTCTACTCTAGGAGCTTCAATGTTTGCCTTTATTGCCTCGTCATTAGTAGACGGCTCCTCCTCTTGAGTAGATGGTTGCTCAAGCTCATTATCCACCACTTCCTCCTCTTTGTACACTTCGGGTGTAGAGAGAGGCATGCTTTTCTCTATGATTTTTCCGCTTCTTAACGTAGTCATGGCTTTAGCATGCTCTTGATTGTTAGGACCATTGTTATGTCCCTTGGGGGTTCGGAAGTGGTTGGGCAGGGAATGTTCCTCCTGAACCCTCTTGCCGTGCATCTATCCTTTCTAACGTGGCAGACATTCTACTCATCATCTGTATGAGTTGCTGCGTTAGATTGGCATTAGCAAGTGGCTCTTCTTCTTGTACCTTCTTGTGTGGTGGCACATAGGTATTGGTCTGTGGTGCATTGGAGGGTTGAGCTTGGTTGTAGTTATTGGTTCTGTTTTGATTGTATTGATGGGACGACCTATTGTTTTGCCCTTGATATTGATTGTTGTTGTAGGGCTACTGTTGATATTGATTTTGGGTCCCAGCATTATTTCTCCAATCAAAATAGGGGAGATTCCATCTATTGTTACTTTGAAAGTTATTGTTGGAATTCCCCGCCCCTCGGAAACCGTGCATGGCATTCATCTCCATAGGGGCCTGCTCTTGAAAATATGGCACATTGGGACAGTATTGAGTTGTATGTCCCAACATGTTACATGTGCCGCATGGTTCCTCAGGCATAACCCGAACTTATTGTGAATCTTTGTTTTGCATTTAGCTTTCTTCGGTCTCAGCTCAGCTTCGTCTGGGCGTTTTTTTTTTTTTTTTTTTTTTTTGTCTTTAGAGTGTTTTAGGCATTCTCTTTTGAATTGTGGGGACATTTGAGGAGTTAAGAGACCCTTTGATTATGAAGACAACTCTTGTCTTCAAATTTTAGGCTTTTCTAGCCCTTTTTGGTTGTTTAAACACGGTTTTTACAGATTAAAGGTGCTTTCAGGTTAGGGTGTTTTGATGTGGTTCAAATTCAGCACAAGTTCTTTTCTGGTCCTTTCTTTGTTGTCTAAGCAATGCTTCTTCTTTTATTTTTAGAAACCATAAAGGAGGGAAGAAAAAGTTTGACAATCATCACTTTGTATGCTTGCTTAGTGTTTTGGTTAAAAGTATTTAAGGTTGTGTTATGATTGTTGGAAAGCTGGTATGTTCCAAATATGATGGTTGTGATATGATTTTTGGGATGATGGTGTGTTCAAAATTAAATTACTCATTTTATTCATTTCCATCCTCATGCTATTCTTTCTTTTTCGTCATGGAGACCTGCTGCGGCTGCGAGAAAATTTAAAGCACTTTTAAAAATAAAAAAAAAAACTTTATAGCTTAACAGCGAGAAGTAGAATCACCTTAAATCCTTCATTTCATTTCATGCGTTCTAGAGAAGTATAATCACCTTAAATCCTTCATTTCATTTCATGTGTTCTATCTATCAACTAAATTTTGCCAAAAACTTTAGGATGTAACTAAGGTTTCTTCTCACTCGCACATTTATTTAATTTTTTTGTTAGGAAGCAATTCAAATAAATGCCATTTTTTTGGGGCTAGGGGTAGTATAGCCCAATCACTTAAAACCTATTACTCCGGCTCTTTTCCTCTTTTTACTCCACCTCTGAAGAAAAAAAATAAATTAATTAGGGATGAAAATAGGGGGGGGGGGGGGGGGGGGGAGAAAGAAGAAGAAAAATAACTCAAGTATTGCTTTCCTCATAGTTCTCTAAGAACAAAACTTGTCTTGTTATATGTTATGTGCGAATTTTTTGTAAGTTATTTTGTGGTTGGTTAGTTAGATCAACAATTTAATGAACAACGTTTGATTTATTTTATTTCTCTCCTTAGGTGTTAATAATTGCATTGTTTTTGGGCAATGACTCAAATTTAATACGAATCGAAAAATTATTTTTTTATGATGGTTTTATGGTGACTCTCTATCTATCTATGTTTGCAGAATATATGTGCAAAAAATATAAATTTGAGTTGAGAACATTCTCCAAACAAAATTTCTTCTAGGACATATATTTGTTGTTGAATCCCACCCACCCACCCACACACACACACACACACACACACACACACTCCACACACACACACACACAAAAAAAAGCCCTTCAGGTTCTGCGTTTGCATATTTTGGTGAGTTATAGTTTTTGTGTTTGCCTTTGAATATAGCATATCATAACCCTATAGTCGTAGGAATCATGAAAAATCATTGGTGAAATTTTCCTTGCTTTATGATTCGGTTGTTTTTTATTTTAGACAACTTGGAATTTGTATCTTTATTTCTTTACGGGGTTGTCTATACTTGTGCTGAATTTTATTTACAATCGGACAATATTTGACCCTTCTTTGGCAATGAATTAAAACTTAGAAACCCTATGAATATATGTATATAAGTAAATAAGGCAGGTGTAGAGCCGATCTCCTTTTGTGCGCCCGATATAGATGTTCAATTACTTCAGGAATAGATTGGTTCTGTGGGCTTGCCCTTTTAAGTTGATTCCGAGTTATCCTGTTGTGGGGCTGGGAGTACAACTCTTGTCACTCATTGGGCTAATGTTCTTACGAATGTGAAGAGTCAGGGAAGACGATTAATGTTTCAAGATTTAGACTTCTCTGCCTCACAACAGGGTAACCCGGTGTCAATTAGAAATACTAGGTAATTGGTCTCTTCTAAGAGTAACCGATGATAGGCTTGGAACTCCATCATCTAAATATCATTCAAATTCTTTGGATGCACAAACAGGTACTGCATCATTATTTGTAACTCTTTGTTGTCTATTTGTTTAACTCTTAGATATGTTAATTTTAACTATTCTTTCAACATACAGTTGTTGATATTTCTGTATCAAATGTTGCACATCAACTTAGTTTGAAGAAACAATGTAGTATTTTATGTGCATTTGCTTGCTCTCAAATTATAGTTATCTTATTTGTATAATAATAGTTTGTGAGTTATTGTTTTTGTGTTTGCATTTGAATATAACATATTATAACCCTATAGTTGTAGAAATCATGGAAGAACCGTTTGACTTAGTACCGTTAGATCGAATTGCTCAATTTTGGAATAGCTCGGCATTGATAGGTAATCCACGAAGTTGAAAAATTATTTATCATTCGCGCATTTTTACGGATATAACAACCGATTTGTTCTGCTTTCACACAGATGTTATTGCCGTTGTAGTCAGGGTAAGAGAACCAACAAATCTACCCGCACTAATGGCCGAGTCTGGATTCAAGAAATGTTGCTAATGGATAAGGAGTAAGCTAATACACAAATACAATTATGAGTGATTCACCATTTTTTAGGATTACGTACACCATAAACTAACAATTTACAACTACTAACGTATTGTAGATTTAATACAATGAGACTGAGCCTATGGAATAGATATGTTCAAGCAGAGGGGGCAGATGTAATAGCTTTAGTGGAAACAATGTCTATCATACTCGGGCTGAGACTCAAAGCAGTATCATTCAATGGTTATATTAACGCTTTGCATCGCCATATATATATATATAAATACATTGCACACTAACTTGTCTGATTGCAGGGTTTCGTTATCATCTAGGAGCCCAACTTCCATTGTGTTGAACCCAAATCTTCCACAGGCAACTCAAGTCCAATCAATGTAAAGTGCTCCATCTATGAACATTATTAAAAAGTATGCTTTCCATCTGCCGCAACTAACTGGACAGTGTACGTGCAGCTTGATTGACAATCCAAACAAAGTCACAACTGCAATTTTGCATTGTCAAATTTTGAGGTCCAACGTTCCCTATCGGTAGCTGTTAAGAAGGAAGAGATCTGTTCTATCTCTCTTCAAAAACGTCAACCAATGTAAGTCCTATCGATAAATAATTTAATTTTTTTTTTGTTAAAGCAGTTTTATATATTTACTTGCTATTCTCTTGTGCACTTACTTTTTATCATGGACAATATAGGCGACAACCCAAAAAAAAACTTTGTATGATTTATTGGAGCGCTTTAGGTTTTTGTATTTATTTAAAAAACCTACTTCAAATGTGTGTATTTTGTGGACTCCCTCTCTCTCTCTTTTACGTGAGTTGGTTATTTGTTTCAATTTTTTTCATATGCTATTGCCGTTTAGTTTCTCCATCTGATGTGACGATAACGTAAGAAATATATTTTTTCTAACTTGAAAAGATGATTTGACTTCACCTATGCTTAGGAATTTCATTTTTTTAGTTTTTCACGTCGAATGTGAAAGTTATTACAGATTATAGTGTTTTTTTAATGCTTTATTAATGTGTTAAGTTACTCAAAGTTCTGTCATGTCACTCTACATTGTGGATGATCTGCAAACACTATTCAGATTTGTTTATTGTGATGAAACCCAATTAATAGAACATTTTTCTTGTTAAAAAAACATTTTTGGGGCTCAATAGGTCTCATTGAAAAACTTTTTAACAAAATTTCCCCTCAAGAGGAGACATTCAGATTTTAGTGTTTCATTATTTACCCCTTGGTGGAAAAATGAGTAGTAAATAATTAGTTTTATACACCGTCGCAGATTCATTTATTGAGAAAAATTGGGGTTTCCTTTTTCTTTTTCTTTTTTTTTTTTTAGGGTCGGGGGATTGAAATATACAAGTTACATTCGAGAGTCATGAACACGGGAAAAATTGCTATGTTTTACTTGTCAGAAAAAATTGTTTGAGTTGCTAACTGATTATGATGTTTAAAATGATTTTCATCCTTCGAATCAAATTGGTTTTTGATGTGAAAGTTATCCACCAATGGCTGCACATTTGGGCATGCCATGATGAATCATCAAGCAGCTTAATCTAGGATATTCTTTTTGGAAACAGACTTCTTAAATATAGTATTGACATATGCATATCACTAATGGGGTAGGACATATTTCGGATTTGTGGACTTATTTTTATGGACATATATGTAATATAGTAAACTTTCGGTGTGATTTTGTATATATGTATGGAACCTATGTAAGATATAAGAATGCCATATATACAGTGCAATATATTACACTTTGTGGAGTTAGTGATGGTTAAATGCGACTTTTATATGTCATGACTTGATTCAGCTATGTTAGCTCTTATAATTTATATATTAGGCTATCTTCATGTGGTGAATGCAAAGGGAAACGGGGCATTCCAACACTGCACGTGCCTTGCGCATGCCCCCACCTAGTATATATATAAGCTCCAATTCGTAACTTTTTTAACAAACAATAAAAATCTTTTATAACAAAAAGTTATTACCTTAAAAGCTAATCCAAATGCGCGGACTATTAGTTGAGTTGAGTCAAGTTGTCAGATTTTTAAATTCTAAACTTATGCTTAATCTTCTTATTTGCATATAAGTGTAATATTTTATACTCTATAGGGTCCAGACTCCAAACGATAAACCCACTATGAGACATTGAAGATGTTGCATTACAATGTGATCAAGAAAATAAAAAATTAAAAAACAGAAGATGTTGGGTTGCAATGGGGCCCTCGATTGTATAATAGGCCATAATAGGTTAAAAAAAAAAAAAAAAAAAAAATTTGGATACCCTTATCCCATGTAATGGTTTGGCCCATATATTACATGAGTGTAAATTTGAAAAGAATGATCCACAAAAACTAGGTTTTACGGCATCCAACAGCAGGTTGTCATGTGTAGTATATAATACGATATATTTTTATATGCATCATAAGATGGTGGACCTGTCTGTAGAGTCCATTTTCATCATCTTCAACCTTTCTACTGGACATTTTCTCAAATTTACTTTAACAAAACCTCCATTGAGATCTTATAACTTCCAACCACTTTCCTTTTTGGTTGTTATACCCAGAGGCCTCAAGTTCGAATCTCAAGGGTGGCCACAGGTGATTCACTTGGATGCCCTGGCCTCGTGGGATTTAGGGGCTTTTTGGAAGATTTTTTCTTGAAATTGTTTTTGTTCTTGTTGTAATCTATGATTGACTATTTGGGGCTATTTAGTCAGGTCCATTTTGAAATTGGGGAAATTTTAAAGTGGGAGCGAAGTGGTTTTGCTCCACGTGAGGCGGAAAATCTTTAACCATTGGATGATTTAGAGCTTTGGTTTTGGCGCAACATGTGGCAAAAGTGGTTTTTAACATTAGTGTTTACCTTTTTTGTACAAATCTTTGTACTTTATTCAATAACGTTTGGACTTTAATTATTAACCACCACTAGTCGACAACCCGTGCGACGCACGAGCTGTTTAAAATGTAAGAATTTTGAACTAATTTAGTTTTGCTTTTATATATAATTAATTATATAACAAATTTCAAAATGTCCATTTTTTTTCTTAAATCAAACCAAAATTCATTTTCATGGAATCAATCGTTCTAACAAATCGTATGTCAAATTTAGACAACTTGTGGCTTGCCCTATATTTTTTTTCTCAGATCCAATATTATAGCTAGTCATCAATTCTATCCATTACCGATTTTCTTCTATGACTATATTAATCTCTAAGACAGAGCTAAATCTCGTGCTCTTAGCCATGCCACGTGGCCTTCTATATTTTCAACAACTTTTTTTTCAGAAAAATTGTTAATAAATCCCAAAAAAGAGGATGTACAAAAGCAGGACTCATAAACAGACACATGTAGCAAAGAAAGCTACTAATCAAAAGAATTTAAAGCCACGACAACAAAAGGAAAAACAGACAAAATTAGGTCACCAAACAAAAAGATGCCATTAAAGCCATTTACAAGTTATAGTATTAGTCACTATGATGCTTCCACTTCACCCTTATGACAGCATTAATTTGAGAAATGAGTCTCTTAAGAATGATCTCTTTTGGAAAAAAAAATTTTTTGAAGGTTTTGTTGTTCCTTTCCTTCCAAAGGCGATAGACATCAACTCCCATGCACATTTTAGGTATCACATGATGTATCTTTTTTCCTTTGAGATGGTGAGCCATCCACTCCAAGGTGTCACTCTAACCTTGTCCATTCCAAATCAGTCTACATCTAAGCAAATGATCCTGCTAGATAAAACAGGAGTAAGAGCAAGAGAAGAACAAATGATCATGGGTTTCCATATGAGAGTGGCAAAACGCATAGGCAAGGGGACCAGAAGTGAAGGAGGCAATCCTGTCATGGGTAGACAACTTATTATGGGCAGCTAACCAAAGGATAAAGCTTATCCTTGGAGTATCTCCTTGGAACCACACACTATTATGCCATGGGACAATAGGATTATGATTTCTTAATTGATTCCAAATGAGAGAGGTATTAAAGTTATCAGTAGGAGTAATCTGCCAACTGACTCTATCTCGAATCAGTCCAACCCTCTAATAATGAGACTAACTTTAGCATTAATATTAATGGCAGCATTATAGATAATACTAACAGTATATTTGTCCAAAAGAGTACCCAGAGGGAGCCAATTATCAAACCAAAGAGAACCATGTTCACCATTATCAATTTTGTGAATAAGCAATGGCTTAGCTACTTGTCTAAGTTTTAATAATTTCTTCAATACCAAAATCATTGGGAACGAGCTGTAATCTGCCAGAAGCTTTTGTTTTTAAGCATGTATAGGTGGATTCAATTTTTCTATAGAGAATTATTAGAGGGATCGAGAACACTTCCTATATGTTTGAGATTCAAGACAATATTGGTTAAATAGACGTCTTTGAATCCCAAACCTCCTTCCTTTTTGGGTCTACAAATAGTGTTTTTGGAGGAATCCAATTTTAATGATGTTCTATAGTTTCAACAACGTTTTTTTTTCTCTCACTAAAAAAAGTTTTATTAAATTTTTTAAAATAAAGTTGCAATATTAGATTGAGAAGATGGATTCCAGCATCAAAACTTGCAAAATATGGATCATTAATAATTTACATATTCCTTAGATAAGTTCTTAAACAATATATGGGTTATGTATTAAAACCGAGCTAAACTCCACAACCTATTTCAATACAATGAAAATTGGGGCCAAGATATGAAAATGAACTAATTTTAGATTTAGACCTAGGACCTAAATTGTTGAACAAAATTACCACCTCACAAAGAAAAACAAACCTAGAAACACATATTACACATAATAGGTTGTAGATGATAAAACCCATTAATAACATAATCAATATTGTGAAATTTAATCCCTAAGGTGAAAAATCCATATTGTTTTAATCCCTAAGGTGAAAAATCCCAGGAAGGTGGCCGATTTTCGACCTATTAGTCTCTGCAATGTCACTTACAAGATCATCTCTAAAGTTCTTGCTAATAGATTGAAAGTCATCTTGCCAGGGCTAGTTTCTATGAATCAAAGTGCTTTTGTCCCAGGTAGACTGATCTCAGATAATGTCCTTGTAGCTTTCGAATCGATGCACTAGCTGAAATCCAAAAGGTTGGGAAAGGAGGGCTATATGGCTTTCAAGCTTGATATGAGTAAAGCTTATGATAGGGTGGAGTGGCCTTTTCTCGAGGCTTTGCTTCTGAAGATGGGATTTGCGGCACATTGGGTGTGGTTGATCATGGAATGCGTGCGAACGGTGTCTTTTTCTGTTCTTATCAATGGAGACCCATCTCGAAGTTTCTGTCCTTCTAGAGGAATTCGCCAGGGCGACCCCTTATCCCCGTACTTGTTTATCCTTTGTGCGGAAGTCTTCTCCTCAATGTTAAAGGAAGCTGACAGAACTCATCTTATTAGTGGTATCCGTGTGAGTAGGGGAAGCCCCAAAGTTACTCATCTCTTTTTTGCTGATGATAGCCTCTTGTTTTGTAAAGCTATGAAGATGGAATGTCAACATATTATGGGAATTCTCAACCGGTACGAGCAAGTTTCCGGTCAGAAAATTAACATGCTGAAATCAAATGTGTCTTTTAGCCCTAATACTAAAGCCGAGGACAAACAAAGAATCCAAGTTTTGGGTGTCCAAGGTATGTCCCAGCACGAGAAGTACTTGGGTCTCCCTTCTCTTATTGGAAGATCAAAGAAACAGATTTTTTATACTCTTCGGGAGAGGATCCAGAGTAAAGTTAAGGGGTGGAAAGAGAAGTTGCTGTCTCATGGAGGTAGAGATGTGTTGATTAAGGTAGTTGAACAAGCGATTCCTACTTATGCTATGTCGTGTTTTAGGCTTCCCACGACCCTGTTCCTTGAGTTTAAGCAAATTCTTTCCCGATTTTGGTGGGGACAAACAGGTGATAAACGAAAGATCCATTGGGCTTTGTGGTCTTCCCTTTGTGAGAGGAAGGAGGATGGTGGCATCGATTTTAGAGATTTTGAAGCCTTCAATCAAGCTTTGTTGGCAAAACAGGCTTGGCGTTTGCTTTGTGATCCAAATTCCTTGCTCTCGCGCATTTATAAGGCTAGATATTACCCGAATAGTGATATTCTCAATGCGAGAGTTGGACATAACCCTTCTTTTGCATGGCGGAGTATCCACAGAGCAGTAAAAGCTTTGAAACTTAGGCTGCGCTTTTGTGTTGGTAATGGTAATTCTATTCGCATTGGGTGGGACCTGTGGCTACCTATGTCGAGCTCTTTTCGGATTGTGTCTCCCTTGCCCGAGGACATCAAACAACAGAGTATCTCAACTTTGTTTAATCAGAGGGGACCTGGATGGGATGAATAAAAAATTAAAATGTTATTTTTACCCCACGAAGCGGATCTTATTAGTAGCATACCTATTCCAAACTCGAACATTGCAGACACGTGGATTTGGCACTGGGAAAGTAAAGGGGTGTTTTCTGTGTGGTCAGCTTACAGGGCGATTATGAGGCAATCTCGGGAGGGTAGTGGTATCGGGTCTTTATCTAACTCATCCACTACATTCCCATGGAAACGTCTTTGGCAAGCCGAGGTTCCTAGCAAGTTCAAACACTTGATTTGGCATGCATGTAAAGGTTTTATCCCTTGCAATAGTAATCTGTTTCGCCGTAAAGTTGTAGCCAATCCAAGGTGTGTGATTTGTGGTTATGACTCCGAATCCATTACCCATGCTCTTTGCTGGTGTTCAAAAGCTAAGGCGGTTTGGGAAAAAGTGTGTCCGACCGAGTTTCGTCGAGTGGGGGCCCACGTGGTTTTTGTGGAGTAGGTGGCGGATATGCTTGTGTATGATAGAAACGACGGCTTCTTGAAGTTTGCGACGACAGTTTGGTTTGTGTGGAATAACCGAAATAAGTGGATTATGGAGGGTTTTCAGATTGACGTGGATAGTGTTGCGAGCTCTATTTCTCGATTTGTGGATGAATTTAAAGCTTCTTGCTATGGTGCTGATGTTTCTCCGTCTTCGGTTATGGTACGACAGCCTTGTCCATGGGTTGCTCCAGAGGCAGGCGCATTGAAGTTGAACGTGGATGGTGCCATTTTTCTGATTCGGGTTCGGTGGGTTTTGGAGCGGTTCTCCGTGACGAGTATGGCAAGGTTCGAATTGCATTTTTCAAATATAGTTGGGGTCACCTGGATGCCCAGGTGGTGGAATGTTTGGCTTTGCTTCAGGCCTTGAGGCTTTTGAAAAGGCTGGACTTCTCGGATTTTTCTGTAGAGCTGGATGCTCTTGCTGTTGTCCAAGCTTTGAATTTTGGTGGTTATGATATGGTTGTGTTTGGTCATCTTCTGCAGGACATTCGGTCTCTTGCAGCTGTGTTACATGTTCATAATTTTTCTCACACGTTTAGAGAAGGTAACTCTGTTGCTCATGGTCTTGCCAAGCTAGCAAATGTCCATAGAGATTGTAAGGTCTGGATTGATACCCATCCACCCGAGTGTAACCATTTAGTGGTGGGTGAGCTTGTACCTATTCAATTTGTTTGAATGAAAGTTTCTTTCTATCAAAAATAAAATAAAATTTGTGAAATCTAAGATCCAAAACATAACATAAACTTACGCATTTGGATCATTTTGTATTTACATAGCAGCAGAATCCTCAACACAACTACCAACACCATATTTATTTTCAAAATCAACAACTAAATCTCCACCGTTCATCATCTCTACTCATGTACTCTTGAATCATAATCTTGACCTCTCTCCCTCTCCCCCTCCCCCTCCTTGTCCATACAATAGCACACTGTAAGCTGGTTGCTAGGAATGAGAAAAGCTTAGAAAAGAAAAAAATACCCACAGCAAAAAAAAAAGCACAAAATAGAGAATTTTTTGATGTGTATTGAATTCAAGAAATCCAAACCCACCTTTTATAACCTCTTGGAAATGCCTTTTTTTTTTCCCAAACATCTGAGTAAAAAATTGAAATTTCTTTACTTTTAAGGCCAAACAAGCACAACAACGATAATGACCACCAAGTAATAACAATTCAGAAAGTAAAATTTGTCTGTACGTGAGCATAAATGTATTTGTGTACATACACATGTGTGTGAAATTGTGTTTAGAAATAAAATTAATCGATTCACTGAATAAGACTGGCAAAAAGAGAAGCAAAATTCAGATAATCACCTTGAGAGAATTTTGGAAGTTCACTCCAAATTTTTGATTGAATCACATGAGCCCGAGATGAGACCAAGGGCAAGGTACATAGTAGTTTTCTAACATATTTAGATAGTCAGGGAGTAAAATGTACAGACTTACTTAAAAATTTAAAAATTTCAAAAACAATTCAGTAAGCAGAAGACTAACTCAAAATCAAGAACGAAAGGTAGGAAATTCCACTTTATGGTAACAAAATGAAAACACAAATTAATACCTTGATTACTTTACCTGGACTGCTGCACCCATATTTGAGACAATAGAGCTGGGTATAATAAAAAAAAAATTTGCATAGATTACCTAAAATATAATTAAGAAACTACATAAATGAAAAAACAAATTAAATACCTCTTTTTTTTTGTTAATTAAGAAACTCGATAGAGTTGAGTCAAAAACCAACCTTGGCCTGTACACACATACCAAAATATATATATATATATATATTTCCATAGATTACCTACATAATAGCGGAATATTAATGTATAATATCGGCATTATGCATGTAATAACGAATAAATGATCATATACTGCAAATTGAAAGAAAATCAATATGAGAAATTTTTGGCACTAATTTTACTACTCCTATAATTGTCTTAAGCAATAATAGGATGCATATCAGATAAAAGTAACTTTAGCAGTCCAAAATCTAAGCCAAAATTTGAAAAATTCAAGTCATGTGTCCTTGCTCACCAGTCAACCTAGCCCAACCAAAAAAACAAAACAAAACAAAAGGAAAGTCCAATTCCTCGAATGGTTTTCTGTCTGAGTCAAGAGTTGGCATTCTACACTCTCCTTTACTTTCCACCACTTGAAGATGCTCGTAATAAAAACTCAATCTTTTGCACCAGAAATTACAATTACTTCAAATGAATATTAAAATCACATGAACTGAAATATATATATATATTATAAAGTAATCGGCATTGAAATTACCTTTCAGACATCTCCCTCTATTTGTATAGGCATTTTTGAGCTCTCTAAAGGCTTCAACACATGATTGTGAGAAGGGGACTCACAATATAAACATGGTTTCGGCAGAACCTTAAGATTGGGGCAAATAGCATAACCCTAAGAACAATAGATATAAACATTGGTAAACATATTTGGGAAAATAGAAACATAGGGGAAGAGATGTTACCATATTTGTTTCAGCGATCAAGATCAAAGTCAAAGATGTCTTGTCGTTAAGGTCTGAAATTACCATTTGAGTGGAGGGCAGAGATCACGAGTGAAGTCGAACTCCTCTTTAATGGTGAATGATGAAAATTTTGTATGAAAAAAGAAAGAAGAAGATGAAATGATATATACATGTATGTACACATATTTAATGAAAGTGTTTGCACCCAAAAACCGTCAAAGTTTCTTGAGCCCGAGTCGTGTGAAATTGGATAGACGTGAGACCGATGATAGGTACAAGGCTGTTGGGTGTGGTGATGTGACCTTGATGGGAAAGACGAGTATGTGTGAGGATCATCGGCCAATCGGACACCGTGTAATAAAGGATGGTTGTGGCAGTCCGATTGGCCATGGGCATTCATAGAAGGGTAATCGAACATGAAAGAAGAAGGTATTTAATTGGGCAACCTGATTTATCTAGGAGAGTAATTGACAAGGCCGATGCACATGAAAGGAGAAGGCGGTGCTATCCACAGCTGTCTGGATGATGTCATCTCAGAGTTTTGGAAACAAGAGTCCGTTTAGGAAATGAATCTGATCATGTCCAGCTGGATTTAGAAGGCTAATCCCTAAATTAAAGGGATTGATTCAATTAGAATCTAGATAAGGTAGGAGTCAGAGATAAGGAAAGTCTCTTCCACCATCTGCCAATCAATCGCGCAGCTTGGGGCGCAAGCTAAGGAGTCCTTTTCTAATTAGGAATCATCCAAGGCCGCTATAAATATTCAGGCAGGCCAACCAAGCAGAGGACTCCGCGTCATCTCGAAAACAGCACCCACACTGCATTCGAAGCATTCAAGGCATTCAAAGCACTCAAGTCTTTATGTTTTTCAACACATAGCAAATAGGTCTGCCCTGTTTTGTTATTTCTTTTTTGATTCTTCTGAATAATCAGTTTGCCCTGGTTTGTTCTTTAGATTTGTTTATTTTTTCCAAACACTTAATAAAATCTTCATTTTATTAATCCGTTTGTGATTATTTACCTGTTAAACTCGACACTGTTTAGCTCGTACGCTTCAGTACCGCTAAAGAATTTATGGTGAGGGTACTTTCCTACTCAATATACACAATCACTCTGTTTAGAAGTCAGGCTCATAAAGCCTTGTGTATTAATCACACAAGCGGTTAGGAAATTAGTTTGCACACACTCGAACCACTATTGGTTTTGGCACGCCTGCGCAAATTACATCAAACATTTTTGGCACGCCTAGTGGGACCCACAGTGTCAAGCCATGCCTCCGAAGAAAGACAAACAGACTACCAAGAATAGCCAAGATGATTCTCCCATAGACCCACCTGTGGAGGAAAGTACCGGCCATTCTCCACAAGATGGCAGTATCACTCTTGAGGCAATTTCAGAAGCCGTGAGAATGAACGTTAAGCCCATGTGGTAGGAATACAACGCGCTCATAGGATCAATGGGCAATCTCAAATCGGTCATCAACCAAACGGCTGATATACATAAAAGTCAATCTGATCTGGTCATGGAGACAAGGACCACCCACGTAAAGCTGGACCGCCTGGCGGACATGATCGACAGGTTGATAGAGACCTATAAGGCCAGAGGCAGCAAAGAGCAAGTCAACGGATCGGGCTCTGGCGCATCGCTTGAGTCTGATAAGCCGAAAGACCCACCCTATATCTGTCCGAATCTTAGGGAGGGTAATGGCTCAGGCAAGCAATCTGAGTCACAGACCGAAATGGCTAGCGGATCGATAGTCACCGATCCCAACGGATCGGCGACACCAGGTTTTGGTCGATCTACAGGCCATACTGAAGGCTCAGTCGGCCACACACAACCTCCAGGTCACGCAAATGGGGGGCAAAGGAACAACGGTGGATTTTGGCCCCATCAGGCCAATAACAATCAACAGCAGGTACCGCCACCGTTGATACCCCCGTTGAGGAATATTTAGCCCGTAGCTCCACAACCCATCAATAAGGAGGAGTTGGTAGCGGCCATACATAAAGAGTATGGCCCGTTTATGAGAAGGCTGGAAAGGCTGACGTATAGACGGCCATATCCCCCCGAAATTGACCAAGTCATATTTCCTCAGGGGTACAAAGTGCCAAACTTCACTCTGTTTTCGGGAGAGAGTGAACAGTCTTCAGTCGACCATATTGGCCATTTTATTGTTCAATGTGGCCATGCAGGTAGTAGCGACCCATTAAAGTTAAGACTATTTCCAAACTCGCTAACGGGTATGGCATTTTTGTGGTATGTCAATCTCCCTGCCAATTCGGTGCAAACTTGGCAAGGGATGGAAGAGCTATTTCACGGCCAATTCTATAGGACTGAGCCCGAAACATCACTGGCAGACCTGTCCAGGATGATGCAATTAGTAGGAGAGACCGTAGAAACCTACATAGCCCGTTTCTGTAAGGTAAAGTATCGGTGCAAGACAGTTTTGCCTGAGGAAGAATATGCTAAAATGGCCATGGGGGGTATGTCCTTTGAACTTCGCAAGAGGTTTAAAGGGACTGACTTCGGTGATTTATTCGAGCTGGACACACAGGCCAGTCATTATGGGCGTATCCTTTTGGATGAGCAGGAGAAGAAGAACTCCTCCAAAGGGACATATTATAAGGACCCTAATTACGAGGTCCACCTAGCAGAGTGTGGCCTCGAAACAGAGAGCGATATGGTCGAGTTGATCTGTAAACGGCCAATTTTATGCAACGCCTTGAGTAAACCTATCAACAACAATGCCGCTGCGAAGAAAATGGCGTTCGAGGCGGGGAAAAATTATACTTTTGATATAACCATGGCTGATCAAATATTCGATGCCTTATTGGCCGATAAAATGATCAAGCTGAGTGAAGGCCATCGGATCCCCAAGGCTGATGACTTAAAAAATAAAGAATACTATAAATGGCACAATTCCTGGAAACACTCCACTAATAATTGCGTTATTTTTCATAATTTTATACAAGAAAACGTGGAAAAAGGAGTTTTCAAGTTCTCGGACAAGGCTATGGGGATTGATGCAAATCCGTTTCCTCAAATTACCGACACTAATATGGTTGTGCTCGATTTAACCAAGCTTTCAAGGCCAAGGCCGAAGATTGATTTAACCGACCAAGAAGTGGTGTCAAAACAGAGGGAAGGGAAACAAATTGCTATTTATGCCACAGATAGGCCGAAAGTGACGATACATGACCTCCAGAGAAGCTATTAAGAGCGTAAAGAGAAAGGCCACAAGGCCGAGGAAGAAACGGCTAGGTCCAGGACCGACACCTTGATAGCAGATCTGCGACGATAACTGGAGTTCATCGAACAAGGCCTTTGCCCAAGATGTAAGGCTGATATCAAGAAAGAGGTCTCAAGCCTGAGTAAGAGGCCGAGAAGCCATGAACATCGGGAACCAAGCCTGAGAAGGTCTGTATACGAGAGGTTGTCACTACCATGGCAAAGTCAGGCGAAGCCCGAGTGGCAGGCAAAACCTTTGTTGGTTCAGCAAGTCGGCCAAGGTGAATCTGGCCGATTGGGGGCAAGTAGTATCCGAGCAATTCCAAAGCCTAAGCTGCAGATGCAAGCATCAACCTCTAACAGAAGCCCAAGGATGGTGTTACTACCCCGGGTAGAAGATGGGAAGTGGCATAGAGTTGAACATTTTAAATTCCCAGCACGGCCACAGTACAGCAAGTCTCAAAAAATGAGATATCAATGAATGAGACAGGCCGAACGAGAGCGCCAGTACTGGATGAATCGGGCTGGAAACCCTCTGAAACCCATAGAGCATACTGTGCCTGATGACCAAGGACTCTTAACTGGGGTGATTCATATTTCTGCTGGGCACCCAAAGGAAAGGTTCGGACGGGAAAAATCACAAGAGGGATGGAGGTTAACATCGGACAAGATGAGTATGGAGTCCGATGGAGATCTGTCAGACTCAAGCACCTTGCCAATTCAATTCGGGACTATTCCGGTAGGCCTGTCATCTAACATGGTGTTTACATTGCCTATGTCTTTCATGGCCAAGCCAGACCAGCCAGCGGCCATGGAAGGGGATGTAGTGGAGGGCCTGACCAAGGACTCAGCCATGATAGAAGATGTTTTTTAGAACGGGGGAGAGACCGTCAAACCTAAAGTGGTGGAAGCCACAAGCAAAAATGTGGATGCCACCGTCGGGCAGACCGATCGGCCTAAGATCACTATCTTGAGGCCGAAAGGACATCAGATAGAGGAAGGGTTAAAGACCGGACCAGTCAAAGTTGTGTTCGAAAAACCAACATATCAGATGTCCCAATATCTGAAGCCATTGTACGTGAAAGGACATATGGAGGGTGTCCCGATAAATAGAATCCTGGTTGATGGTGGGTTTACCATCAACATTATGCCCTAAATAATGTTGAGAATCCTTCAGAAGTCCGAGTCGGAGCTAATTCCGACCGAAATAAACATTCAAAGCTTCACGGGAGCACCTTCAAGAACCAAGGGTATCCTACCCCTTGAACTGACCGTTGGCAGTAAAACGGTCATAACTGCTTTTTTCATTGTAGAAACCTCGGCGGCCTATAATGCATTACTCGGTCGAGATTGGATACACCTAAATTACTTCATTCCCTCCACACTCCATCAGTTGCTAATTTTCTAGAGAGGTGACAAGGTAGAAGTGGTTAGAGCAGATACGAAGCCATTTGTAGCCCATGTGCAAACGACTGATGCAGTCTTGTATGAAGATGACATCGGGCCAGTCAAGTTGCTAGGGTGCAACAAAATGGGAAGACCGAATACAGCGAGCTTCCTTAAAGGAAATTCGTCAGACATTAAAGCGTATTACAATAACCTCAGTTAGATAGAAGAATCAAGGCCGATTGAGATCATCGAACAGGAAGATGTCCATAGAGACTCCGATAGTTGAAGAACAGAAGCTTCTGGCCCTCAAGGCCAGCATGGCCAGATGGTGTGCATACCTGGCCGATATAAGATTAGAAATCGGCCTTGTTGATCGAATGATTAATTTGGCTAATTGTATCTACGAAGAGGAAACGCCAAGGGAGGAAGAGATTCAAATAGACGAATTGGAGATGGCCACAGCAAAGCTTGACGATTTAAAGGTCGATGTCCAAGACCCCCCTCTTGGAAGTCAACATAGCCAAAGAAGGAGAGCACAAACCTACTTATGTAAGTCAGATGCTGGATCCGCAGTGTCAGGCCGAGTTGATTGCACTCTTACATAAGTATAAAGATTGTTTTGCCTGGGAATATGACGAAATGCCAGGTTTATCTAGGGAATTGGTGGAACACCGATTGCCAATTAAATCGAGGTTCACGCCGTTCAAGCAACTACCTCGGCGTATGTCACCATAGATAACTCTGAAGGTTAAAGAAGAAATTGAGGGACTACTGGGCGCTGGTTTCATTCGGACAGCCCGATATCTTGAATGGGTCTCAAATGTAGTCCCAGTAGTAAAGAAGAATGGGAAGCTGAGGGTCTGTATTGACTTCAGAAACTTAAACTTAGCTACCCTAAAAGATGAGTATCCCATGCCCATGGCCGTTCAGTTAATCGATTCGGCTGCCAAACATAAAATTTTGTCCTTCATGGATGGGCACTCGGGATATAACTAAATCTACATCGTCAAAGAGGATGTCCCGAAGACTTCTTTTCGGTGCCCAGGGGCAATTGGAACCTTTGAGTGGGTTGTCATGCTGTTCGGTCTAAAGAACGCTAGGGTTACCTATCAACGGGTAATGAATTTGATCTTCCATGATATGATTGGACAATTCATGGAGGTTTACATAGACGATGTGGTGGTGAAGTCAGGAGGTAACGCCGATCATTTGAGGGATTTGGAAAAGGCATTTGAAAGAATGCGGGCTCATAGACTAAAGATGAACCCTCTCAAATGTTCATTCGGTGTCACAGTAGGGAATTTCCTGGATTTCCTAGTACATCAAAGAGGGATAGAGATTGACAAAAATAAGGCTCGGGCTATCCAGGCAGCAAAGCCACCAACTAATAAGAAAGAGCTTCAGAGATTGCCCGGATAGATCAATTTCCTAAGAAGATTTATATCAAATTGTGCAGGGAAGACCTAAGTATGGACCCCACTATTGAAGATTAAGACCGATGAAGACTTCAAGTGGGAAGACAGCCATCAACAAGCCTTCAAGAGAACTAAACAATATTTGTCAACCCCCCAGTATTAATGCCACCCAAGAAGGGTAGGTACCTGAAATTGTATATATCGGCCTCTGACTGCTCTATAGAAAGTATATTAGCTCAAGATAATGAGCAAGGCAACGAGTAGGCCGTTTATTATTTAAGTAGAATTTTGACTCCAATCGAGCAGTGCTATGCGCCGATTGAGAAGTTATGCTTGGCATTATATTTTTCCTCACAAAAGTTAAGAACATATATGCTGCCCGTTTCCACTTACATAATATGTCAAACTGATGTGATAAAATATATGTTGTCAAGACCGATCATGAGAGGCCGAATTGGAAAATGGACCCTAGCCTTGATGGAATTTACTATCCAATACCGATCGCAGCAATCGGTCAAAGGCCAGGCCATAGCCAATTTCTTGGCCGATCACCCAGATCCTACTGATTTAGGAGAACCGCCTCTAACACCCAAAGTCCTAAGCACGTCCTTAGTCCCGTGGATGTTAATCTTTGACGGTTCCAAAAATGCAGAGGGTGCTGGGGTAGGTGTGGTGATTGTATCACCCAAGTACAAGAAGACAAAAATGTCATTTCAGCTCAATTTCAAATGCACTAACAATCCGGCCGAATACGAAGCGCTTATCATCGGACTCGAGATACTCCTTGAAATGGGGGCATCATTTGTGCACATTGAGGGAGACTCAGGGCTAGTGATCGGACAGATAGCTGGAGAATTTCAGATAAGAAGTTAAAAGCTCTGCCCATTCTGCGCTGTGGCCACTCAACTCATGGAGGCATTTGATGACATTAGCGTGAGTTATATTCCAAGAACCACAAACACCGAGGCTGATAAGCTGGAAAAAACAAGATCAGCCTCATCTTCTCGGAAGAACTTAGAAGATCAACTTATCACTGTTCATGTCCGATCATTACCATCCGTTGCAAAGAGAGGTTGGTATACTACCACTAATTCGGTCTTGATGGAGGATGACGATTGAAGAATCCCCATCATTGAATACCTAAATCACCCAAATGTCAGGGTAGACCGAAGAGTTAGATTATTTGCTGTCCGATTCGTGATACTCGATGGAGAGTTCTTCAAGAAACCTATCAGTGACGACGTGATCTTGAGGTGTTTAGGGAAGAAACAGGCCATGCAGGTTATGGCCAAGGTACACGAAGGGATCTGTGGGGCACATCAGGCCAGCACAAAGATGAAGTGGTTGCTGAGAAATACAATTATTACTGGCCCGGTATATTGAAAGATTGTATCAGTTATGCTAAGGGATGTCAAGCTTGCCAGAAGCATGGTCTGATCCAGTATGTGCCGACTAAAGAGCTGCAACCCATAATCAAACCATGGCCGTTTAGAGGATGGGCGATGGATTTAATTGGCAAAGTCCTACCGCCATCATCGGGCCATCACTGTTTCATCATAGTGGCTACGGACTACTTTACTAAATGGGCTGAGGCCATACCTTGTAGAATGGTGACTCAGGCAACCACAATAAAATTCATTGAAGAACATATTATCCATATGTTCGGCCTTCCAGAAACTATTACGGCCTACCAAGGATCTGTGTTCACAGGGACGAAAATGTCAGCTTTTGCAGAAAGTAGGGGGATCAAAATTCTTAATTCTACGCCCTATTATGCACAGGCTAACGGACAGGCTGAGTCCACAAACAAGATCCTCAAGGGGATTATTAAGAAGATGATTGTTGAAAATCCTAGGGAATGGGACAAGCTCTTGTCCGAAGCTCTATGGGCCTATCGGACATCTAAAAGGTCAAGTGCTGGGGTCACACCGTTCATGCTGACCTACGGGCATGACGCTATGTTACCTATGGAAGTTACAGTCCGATCGGCCAGAAGAGCTTTACAGAACCAGCTAGAGCCTACTGAGTACACAGAGGCTATAATAGCTGAGTTAGAGGGGTTCGATGAAATGAAGCTCGCGGTCTTAGACTCATTAAAAGTGCAAAAGCAACAAGCAGCCCGAGCTTATAACAAAAGGGTGAAAGAGAAGTCTTTTTGCACAGAGGATTTGGTATGGAAGGCCGTGATACCTATCGGAGACAAGGATAACCGTTACGATAAATGGTCGGTCAACTGGGAAGGCCCGTTCATCATCCATCAAGTCAAGAAAGGTGGTGCCTACACAGGCTACTTGATTTGGATGGAACAGTTCATGTCCGATTAATCAATGGTCAGCATTTAAAGTCCTATTATCCTACGTTGTGGGAAACCATTGATCTTGACTATAAACCAAATCCTGGGTTGGAATATGATCAATTGATCAATTATGAACCTGAGCCCGAATGATTTAAAGAAAACATCTTTTTGTATTAATAAAAGCTAAGCACAGCTTACTTACAAAGATGATGAAAAAAGAAAAAAAAATTTCTATACAAAGTACAAAATGGGAGTCAGCCTCTAGGCTGACCCAAAATTCCTATGTTTGGCCCTTAAGTCCTCCCAAGTCTTGGTAGCTCCAGACCGATCCCGTTTTGCTTTTTCAAGTTTTTAGGCCCATGCTCGGGATATTGGGACACTGGCTTGCAGTTGATCACTGCACTTTTGGGAGTCGCCACCAAGTGAGGATAGCACTTCATCAATTTTCCCCAGGGCGGCGTTATTGGTGGCAACCTCGGCCTAATATTGAGCGAGCTGAGTTTTAAGTGTAGTAATACAATTTTGCAGCCATCAGTCTCTTGCTAGCACCTGAGCCCGAGAGGCCTTCCCCGCATCAAATTTAGCCTTGGCCCCCTCTAGAAACTTCAATACGTTTTGCCGAGAGCCCAAGTGAAGCTCTGCATCAGCTTGAACCTTCAAGGCCGATCAATCTAGAAGACGACAGCTGGGGAGTCTTTCTTGTATCTCACGGAGTAAGGATAGCTGCCTGTCAGAAAGAGAAGGATCGGCCATGATTGTGTTCAAAGTTGCTTCAACGTCAGTAGTAGCGGGAAGGTTAGAGAGGTGCTGATCAGCAAGCCCGAAGAGTTGGTCTTTTGCTTATTGAAGGCGTGAAGGTGAGACCGCCTCGGGCTCCAGTGGGACACGTTAAAAAACTCCTAGGTCCAGGCCTGAGAAGAAATCGTTGAAGGAAATGTGTGACTCTGGACCCATGGGAACGGCCTGTTCAAAAGAATAGCAGTCAGAAGTTGTCTTTAAGAGTCTGAATGAAGTAAAATAAACAGACTACAATATCTGGGAATGAGAATCAAGCGAGGCGAAGATCTCTTGACGAACATCGGCCTCACTTGTTGGTTGAGATGAAGACTGAGCTGGCCCAGAAGAAGTAGGAGTGTTGCTGGTTTCTACACCTGGACTGGTAGAGGCCGATGTAGCCTGTAAAACTTGAACCGAGCCCGAATCATTAGCCCCGGTCTCAACCTGTAGAGTTGCAGAATCCTCAGGATGGGGGTTAGCCTCGGCCTCAACCGGTTCCATTGTTGCTGGAATAGATGATTCGGTGGCTGCATTAGGTTCGTCCTGCCCGAAGGAAGCTCCAACTACAGTGGGGACAGCCTATTCAATTTCTTCACCAGCTGCCTCCATAGCAGCTCCAACATCGGCCACGCCCTCACTACTGGAAGAGAGGACTACTTGCTTAGGAACGTGACTGGTAGGAGCAATGTCTTCATCATCACTTGAAGGAGTTAGAGGTGGCATGATGTGAAGCGGCATCACTCTCACGGTGACCCGTTCTAGGTAGGCCGCTGCGGATGCCGGAGATACAGGAAGAGGTGAAGGAAGAGTCTGAGGCTGAATGGGTTGTGATGGGTCCTCTCTAGAGTCCTCATAAAGAAGCTGCAGAAAAGAGGAAAAGGATTAGAACTGAAAGAACAAAATCAGGCTTAACGGCTAAAAAATAAAGTAAATTTAACCTGAGTTGTTGAGGTCGGTGTTGTTTTCTATTTCTTTTGAGCAGGCCCTTTGCCTAGAGTTGGCTTGCGGGCCGGTCTTTTGGCATCTTGTTTGCGCCGGACTGGAGTTACTGCTGGGGCAGGAGCATCGGCCTCAGTGGCCGATGACGCAGTAAATGGTAAAAGTGCATCAGCAGTAGTGTCTTTAAATATATGGCCTGCCCGATCACCCCACCACGGGGTGAATTCTTCTGATACCACAGGCCGGGCAGAGAAAGGTGTGAAGTTGAATGCGACCTTTAGCTTGTCCGACCGTTCTTTTGTTTTCTTTACTTGCCCATCGTTGAAGATAAGGCCGCGTTCAACCCAGTTAACATTGACAGTGATGCCAGGGGGAACGGGCACGAGCTGAGTGAGCCCGAACTGGCGGGCATAGAGGGGAGCAAAGTAATATTCTGCCCCACATTTATTGTTGGCCAAGGGAATACTTGGGCTAAAGATTATGTCCCTAGCTACTAAGTAGCTAGAGAAGATTTCGTTGTATGTGGACTGGGTGCCCGAGCCCTAGTTAGAAGGGTTGTTGGAGAGTTGAAGGAATGAAGAAAATTGGAGAGAAAAGAAAGGGGTGAAGAGATTTATGTCCCTAGGGGAGCACTCTTGATAGAAAAAAGTAAAACACTCCTCAAAGGAGTGGGAAGAAGGTGCTATATCCATAAATTGGATGGCAGAAATAGGAACATCGGCTATTTGTCGAATGGCAGGTTGAAACTCCGGGAAGTAGGAGTACAACCATAGTTGAAGTATCCATATTGGGCTTCCACTAGCTCCAAAGCCCGAGTGAACGAAGTCTGTTATACCACGGACTAGGTGTGCCCAGATAAGTGTAGCCATGGCTAAGGGCTTCCCTGATGCGAGAGCCAAAGCCAAGGTGGTGTACTCTTTGGTAATGGCTTGGCTGGCTGAGCAGAAGAGGTATTTGTTGAGCCAGTAAATGAGGAAGGTGGTATGTTTGGCGTCGGACACCTCTGTCTCATCAGCACCGATGCAAGCAGTCAGAAAGCCTCTGTAGGCTGTAATCGGTCTATACAAAACGACCCCATCCCTGACAGTCTCTTGCTAAGGGTAAACAAAGCTGGCTGTTTCGACGTCAAGCCCGGGGATAATTTCTTGCCCATGAGGGCGAAGACCTAGCAAATAACTGATGTCGTTGATGGTGGGAGCCATTGGTCCACAACGGAAAAGAAAGACGTTGCAGGATGAAGACCAAAACAACAGGGCAGAAAGAAGAAGAGGTCGGTCTATCTCTATCTTAGACCAACTGAGCATTATGGCATCATAAATGCCCAGTTTGCAGCAGGGGTCGGCCAGCCTCGAATAGGCTAGGTAGCAGTTTGAACTTTGTTCTAGTGGGTAGGTACCTGCAAGAACGCTTCATTATCCACCGGCGGGTACAGGGGAAGAAAAGCCGCCGGAGGATGGCTGAGAAACGCCGCCCCAAGACTTGGTGCTACTGGAGAACCGTCAGAGGAGCTGTAGGGAGTCAGGTAATCAGTAGAGATCTCAGCGGCGTGGGTTTTGGCCAGGGTCCTAATTTCTTTGCATCGGTTTTGTGGTGGTGGAGCATCAACGAAGGTCTTCTTTCCTTTGAAAGTGGTGGTCAGAGCTGTTTTAGGAGCCATTTCCGCAGAGGAGTGCTTCGCCGGAAAGAATGGATATTTTAGAGAGAGAGGCTCTATTTGCTTGAGTTGTTTAGAGAGAGAGAGTAAGAACGCTAATGAGGGAGGTAAAGATTTTTTGAAAATCTTGCCGTCCAAATACCACCCGTTTTAATCATGCTGCATTAAATGTGGAGTGACTGGTGAGATTCTCAATGATCTGACAGTCTCCACATGCTTGATACGTGGCAATTTTAAAATTCAAAATGTCACATCAATCAATGCGGGACGTTTGATATGACCTTTTTGGGGGCAATTGTTTGCACCAAAAACCGTCAAAGGTTTTTGAGCCCGAGCCGTGTGAAATTGGATAGATGTGAGACCAATGATAGGTACAAGGCTGTTGGGTGTGGTATTGTGAGCTCGATGGGAAAGATGAGCATGTGTGAGGATCATCGGGCATTGGAATAACTTAATGCAGTGTTAGCGCGATGTTGAATTAATGCAGAACGATGGCCAATCAGACACCGTGTAATAAAGGATGGCTGTGGCAGTCCGATTGGCCATGGGCATTCATAGAAGGGTAATAGGACATGAAAGAAGAAGGTATTTAATTGGGCAGCCTGATTTATCTAGGAGAGCAATTGACAAGGCCGATGCACATGAAAGGAGAAGGCGGTGCTATCCACAGCTGTCTGGATGATGTCATCTCAGAGTTTTGGAAACAAGAGTCCGTTTAGGAAATGAATCTGATCGTGTCCAGCTGGATTTAGAAGGCTAATCCCTAAATTAAAGGGATTGATTCAATTAGAATCTGGATAAGGTAGGAGTTAATGATAAGGAAAGTCTCTTCCACCATCAGCCAATCAGTCGCGCAGCTTAGGGCGCAAGCTAAGGAGTCCTTTTCTAATCAGGAATCATCCAAGGCCGCTATACATATTCAGGCAAGCCAACCAAGCTGAGGACTCCGCATCATCTCGAAAATAGCACCCACACTGCATTCGAAGCATTCAAGGCATTCAAAACACTCAAGTCTTTATGTTTTTCAGCACATAGCAAATACGTCTGCCCTGTTTTGTTATTTCTTTTTTATTCTTCTGAATAATTAGTTTGCCCTGGTTTGTTCTTTAGATCTGTTTATTTTTTCCAAACACTTAATAAAATCTTCGTTTTATTAATCCGTTTGTGATTGTTTACCTGTTAAACTCGACACTCTTTAGCTTGTGCGCTTCAGTATCGCTAAAGAATTTATGGTGAGGGTACTTTAATGCTCACTACACACAATCACTCTGTTTAGAAGTCAGGCTCATAAAGCCTTGTGTATCACTCACACAAGCGGTTAAGAAATTAGTTTCCACATACTCGAAACACTATTGGTTCTGGCACGCCCGCGCAAATTACAGCAAACAGAAAGAAAGAAGGAACTTTTTAGATTTTTTTTTAATTTTGAACCGACAATCATAGCAATATTGTTATATAGCCAAAAGACCATTGACTAACAACACCAGACACTCACATGAGCAATAAACCAATAATACAAGCACTTGCCAAGAAACCAACACCTATGAACCAATCGGAACAGTAACATAAATGAAAACCACCACAGATTAGCTACAACATCATAAACAATTTAGAAAGACAATCACACTTGCACTGATCAAACAACCCCTAACATGGAAACTTTGTTGGACAAATATAAATACTCAAGCAGCCAAGAGGAATACCTAGGACAATTAGAACCAAAATCAAATAGACACGCACAGCAAACTAGCAAGAATACATGTCGTAAAACTGTTTGCTGTAATCATTTATTCGGGCGTGCCAGAGCCTTATTAGGTAGACCCAAACTAATAAAGACAAAATTTCCTAAAAGCACTTGTGTGAGTGATACACAAGGTTTCATGAATCTAACTTCTAATAGGCGATTGTGTGAATAAGTAGGAAAGTAACCTTATTCCAGATCCCTAGACAGTGTTGAAGCACACAAGTCTAGCAAGTGATGAAGAGAAATAATGAAATTAAATGAAAGACAGATTTTATTTAATTGAAAGGGAAGAGAAATTACAAAAGAGTAATTGAAAGCCTAGGAAAATAAAAAGGATGCTAAGAATGCTGTTTAGAATGCATTGGGATGCTTTTGTCGAAGTGACGCGGGGTACCTTTGCAGCTTGGCCAACCTTCTGTATTTGTAGCGGCCATGGAGGTCTTCTAGATTAGGCAGGAAATCTGATGAATAATAATCTGGTAAAAAATACCAATTTATTTCCCCCAAACTGATAATAGCTTTCATAATTATCTGGTATAAAATACCAGATTTTTCTCCATAATCTGCTCAAACGAATGTGGTCCAAATCTTGGCTTGATACGTATGACTTCCCCTCCAAGTAAAAGATATAGACATATATATATGCTGATATTATCTTCCAATCTTGAAATATTATCTTGCCATAATGGATAATGCTTCCATATGAGATAATAAACCATATCAACAACTTTCCTTATCACAATATCATCACTTTGAGAGATCATAGGAGGATACACTTCCCAAATTGATTAAAATACTGACTCATAGAATAAGCTACTAATTAATGTGGAGCCAGGTAGCAATACATATATGAGCCCGACCGCAATACGTGCACCAGTCTATAGCTTAGTACGTTGGTAATATGAGGTGCCCGATGAGATAAACATTAAATAGTCAAATTATAAAATGGTCAATGAAATTGGCCAAAATTAACTTGGGCAAAAATAATAATGAAACCAACTCAGCCCAATAGTCATGTGGTATGCCCAATAGCCATGTACTTTTAAATGCAAAGTGTAGGAATTATTGAAGCATGGCCCACCATGTACTTTTAGATGCACATAACTTACATAATTGTTAACTGGTCAATAGAGGACACCAAATTTACTTTGAAGGCCAATATTACAAGTAGCCAAAATATTTGTCATGGCCGACCAAACTGATGAGGGCCAATAATTCACTCGGGCTAATGAGGATCGGTCTAGTGAGTCAGCCCGAGCTTGTATATTATACTCAGTTCGATTGAAGCAGCCCGATTGAAGCAACCCGATCAAACGATGATCAATCACTTAGCCATTAATTTTTGCAATTGGTCTTATAGTCCAATTAAAATACTTCAATCGTCCTTATCAAATTTTGACTTAAAAAATGTATTTTTTGGGTGCAAACAATGTGTTTGCTAGTAATTTGCGCGGGCGTGCCAGAGGCAAACGGGCTCAGTGTGTGTGTGCAAACTAATTTCCTAAACGCTTGTGTGAGTGATACACAAGGCTTTATGAATCTAACTTCTAAATAGAGTGATTGTGTGCAGTGAGTATGAAAGTACCCTCACCATAAATTCTTTAGCAGTACTGAAGTGCACAAGCTAAGCAGTGTTAAGAGTTTACCAGGTAAACAATCACAAACTGATTAATAAAACGAAGATTTTATTAAGTGTTTGGAAAAAATAAACAGGTCTAAAGAACAAACCAGGGCAAACTGATTATTCAGAAGAATCAAAAAAGAAATAACAAAACAGGGCAGACCTATTTGCTATGAAAGATGAAAGACAAAGGTTTGAATGGTGTGAATGCTTCGAATGCAGTGTATGTTGTTTTCGAGATGACGCGGAGTGATTGAATGCTTGGCCTGCTTCCATATTTATAGCGGCCTCTAGGAATTCTGATAAGGAAAGTACTCCTTTTCTTGCGCCCTAAGCTGCGTGGCTGATTGGCTAATAGTGGAAGAAACCTTCTTAATCTATAACTCCTACCTTATCCAAATTCTGATTGAATCAATCCCACTAATTTATGGATTAACCTTCTAAATCCAGCTAGACGTGATCAGATTCTTTTCCCAAACGGACTCTTGCTTCCTAAAAATATGGGATGACGTCGCCCTGACAGCTGTCAATAGCACCACTTTCTCCTTTCAGTCCATCGGCCTAGTCCGCTACTTTCTTTCATGCTGAATTGGGCTTAACCAATTTCAATACTTTCTTTCATGCTCGATTACCTTTTTACGAATGCCTATGGCCGATCGAACTCACACAGCCATCCTTCATTACACGGTGTCCGATTGGCCTCCGTGCTGCTTTGATCCACCATCGGGCTTACATTGCATTCGGTTATGTTATTCTCGTGCCCGATAATCCTCATCCATGCCCATCCTTCTAATCGGGCTCATACCACAACACCCAACAGCCTTGTGCCTACCATCGGGCTTACAATCTCTACTTGAGTCCGATGAGTCATAGATTCCCTAGGCCGGCCTCCCCTCTATCCAACTTCATGCCACTCGGGCTCAAAAACCTTTGGCAGTTTTTGGGTGCAAACAATTGCCCCCCAAAAGGTCATATCAAACGTCCTGACTTGATTGATGTGTCATTTTGAATTTTTAAATTGCCACGTGTTAGCCATGTAGAGATTTGTCAGATCTAGAGAATCCCACCACTCACTCCATATTTAATGCGGCGTGGTATAAAGCGGCAAGATTTTCAAAAATCTCTCCACCTCCCTCACTTGCGTCTTCTCTCTCTTTCTAAAATCCCAAGCATCCAGAGCTTCTCTCTCTAACCTCTATTTTTTTTGGCACTATCAACCTCCACTCTACCTCTGAAATGGCTCCTAAAACCGCACCGGCAACCATTTCCAAAAGCAAGAAAACCTTCGTTGATGCTCCACCACCATAGAATAGATGTAGAGAAGTGAGAACACTGGCCAAAACCCATGCTACAAACATCTCCACTGATTACTTGACTCACTACAGCTCCCCTGACGGTTCCCCGATAGCACCAGGTCTCAGTGCGGTGTTCCATGGCGATCCTCTAGCGGCTTTCCTTCCCCTGTACCTGCCAGTGGACAACGAAGTGTTCTTTCACCCTCCAGCCACCTGGAGCAAAATTTGGACTGCTTCACACCCCATCAGGCGCTGGCCTACACCTGTAGCTGACTGGGACAAGTGGGTAGTCAGGGTATCGGCCTCGGTCTGGAAGCAGACGAGCATCTATAACACCATTATGCTCAGTCGCTCAAGGCTTGAAATGAACCATCCCCTTTTCTTCGCTTCTCTCCTCTTCTGGTTGGCCTCTTGCAACGGGTTCCTCTTCCGTTGTGGTCCGATAGCCCCCACTATTAAGGACATCAGCTATCTGCTCGGTCTACACCCTCATGGGAATGAAGTCATGCCGGGCTTTATGGATGTTGGATCAGCCAGCTTTTCTTACCCGCAACAAGAATCCGTAAGAGACGGGGCCGTTTCCTACCGACCGATCACAGACTTCGGCAGCTTCTTGATAGCCTATATGGGTGCTGACAAGACTGAAGTGTCCGATGCTGAACATACGACCTTCCTGATATACTAGCTAAACAGATTCTTCTTCTGCTCAACCAGCCAAGCCATCACCAAGGATTATACTACCCTAGCACTAGCCCTTGCTACTGGGAAGCCACTGTCTCTGGCAATCCTAGTCTGGGCTCACCTTGTCTGAGGCATAACGAACTTCGTTCACTCGGGCTTCAGTACTGGAGGCAGCCCGATCTGGATTCTGCAGGTCTGGCTCTACTCTTATTTCCCGGAGTTTCAACCAACCATTTGCTACATGGCCGATGTCCTTATTTCCGTGATCTAGTTTGTGGACATAGCGCCTTCTTCCCACTCCTTTGAGGAGTGTTTCACCTTGTTCTAACAAGGGTGCTCCCCTCGGGCCATAAATCTCTGCACCGCATTCTTTTTACTTCAATTCTCTTCACTCCTTCAACTTTCCAACAATCCTTCCAACTGGGGCTCGGGCTTACTCAACTTGTGCCCTTTTCCCCAGCATCATTGTTAATGTTGACTGGGTGGAGCGCGACCTAATCGTCAATGATGGGCAGATGAAGAAAATCAAAGAATGGTCAAACAAGCTCAAGGCCACATTCAACTTCACTCCCTTCTCTGCCCGACCTGTGCTCTCGGAGGAATTCACCAAGTGGTGGACCGATCAGGCAAACCAAATATTCAAGGATATGGCTGCCGAAGCCCTTGTACGGTTTGCTATATCATCAGCAATTAAGACCGATGCTCCTGCTCCAACAACAGCTCCGAATCGGCGTAAACAAGTAGTAAAGAGGCCGGTTCGTAAGCCAGCTGCGGGCAAAGGTCCTGCTCAAAAGAAGAAAAAAACAACACCGGCCTCAACAACTCAGGTTACATTTACTTTATTTCTGACCTGTTAAGCCCGATTACATCATTAAGTTGTAATCTTGTCCCTTTCCACTTCAGCTTGTTGATGTGGACTCCGGAGACGACTTATCATTGACTGGAACAGTTCCCCAACCACCACCAATCCAACCTCAAACTCTTCCCACTGATCTTCCTACATCTCCTGCATCCGCAGCCGCCTACCTAGAATGAGTCACCGTGAGAGTGATGCCACTACACATTGTGCCACTACTAACCCCTTCGAGCGACGACGAAGACGGTGATCCTACTGGCAATATTCTTGAACAAGTCGTTCTTTCCTCCAGTAGCGAGGGCATGCCCAATGCCAGAATTGCTATGGAGATAGTTGGAGAAAAAATCGAGCAGGCTGCCCTAGCTGTAGTCAGAGCACCTTTCGGCCAGGATGACACTAGCGCTGCCACAGGATCGTCCTCTCAAGCAACAAGGGAACCTGTTGAGGTCGATCCTTCCCAAACTCCCGAAGATCCTGCAGCTCCAAGGGTTGACGATGGGGCGAATAACCTGGGCTCTTCCCAGGGCATTCAAATTTTACAAACTGTAGAGACCGCTACTAGCCCAGCGGTGGAAACCAGTACTGCTCCCTCTTCCAGACTTGGTCAGCCGTCCTCTCAACCATCAACCTCTCAGCTAAGTGAGGCCGATGATCGTCAAGAAATCTCAGCCTTACTTGGCCCTCACGCCTAGGTATTGTAGCCTCTTACCTTATTTCATTCATAAACTCTTAAAACATCTTTTAACCCCTATTCTTTTGAACATGCCATTCCCATAGGTCCAGAGCTGTATATCTCGTTCGATGATTTCTTCTTCGGCCTGGACCTGGGAGCTTTGAACTTGGTCCTCTTCAGCCCGAGGCGGTCTCTCCTTCACGCCTTCAGCAATCAAAAGACCTACTCCACGAGCTTGCTGATTAGGACCTCTCTAATCTTCCTCCTACTGCTGATGTTGAAGCAGCTTTGAACACACTCATGGCCGATTCCTCTCTCTCTGATGGGCAGCTATCCCTTATCCGTGAGACACTAGAAAGACTCCCAAGTTGCCACCTCCTCGACCGATCGGCCTTGAAGGTCCAAGCTGATGCAGAACTTCACTTGGGCTCGCGGCAAAAAGCAGTGAAGTTTCTTTAGGGGGCCAAGGCTATGTTTGAAGCAGGGGAAGGCCTCTCGGGCTCAGGTGCTAGCCAGAGACACTTGGCTGCACAATCGCATTGCTGCACTTAAAACTCAGCTCGCACAATGCGAGGCCGAGGTCGTCACCAATAATGCAGCCTTGGTAAAAATTGATGAACTGCTGGGCCAACTTGGCGGTGACGCCCAGAAGTGCAGTGATCAACTACAGGCCAGCGTCCCGATATCCTGAGCATGGGCCCAAAAACTTGACAAGGCAAAACGAGATTGGGCTGGTGCTATCAAGACTTGGGAAGAGTTAAGGGCCAAACTTAGGAAATTTGGGTCGGCCTAGAGGCTGACTCCCATCCTTTATACCTTGTATGTTTTTATTCTTCATAACATATTTTTGTAAGTAAGTTGTGCTTAGCTTTATTAATGCAAAATGATGTTTTGTTTAATCATTCGAGCTCAGGTTCATAATTGGTCAGCTGATCATATTCTAACCCTGGATTTGGTTTATATTCAAGATCGATGGTCTCCCACAATGTAGGATAATAGGACTTTAAGTATTGACCATTGATTAGTCTGACATGAACTGTCTCATCTATATCACGTAGCCTGTATGCACCACCTCTCTTGACTTGATGGACGATGAATGGACCTTCCCAGTTGATCGACCATTTACCGTAACGGTTATCCTTGTCCCCGATAGGTAAAACGGCCTTCCATACCAAATCCTCTATACAAAAAGACTTCTCTTTCACCCTTTTGTTATAAGCTCGGGCTGCCCATTACTTTTGCACCTTTAATGAGTCTAAAGCAGTGAGCCTTATTTCGTCAAGCCCTTCTAACTCAGCTATCATAGCCTCTGTGTACTTAGCAGGCTCAAGCTTATTCTGTAAAGCCCTTCTGGCCGATCGGACTGTGACTTCTATAGGTAACATAGCATCATGCCCATAGGTCAACATGAACGGTGTGACCCCAGTACTTGACCTTTTAGATGTCCGATAGGCCCATAGAGCTTCGGACAGGAGCTTGTCCCATTCCCTAGGATTTTCATTGATCATCTTCTCAATAATCCCCTTAAGGATCTTGTTTGTAGACTTGGCCTCCTCGTTAGCCTGTGCATAGTAGGGCGTAGAATTGAGAATTTCGATCTCCCTACTTTCTACAAAAGCTAACATTTTCGTTCCTGTGAAAATAGACCCTAGGTCGGTCGTAATTGTCTTTGGCAGGCGAAACCTATAGATAATGTGCTCTTCAGTGAACTTTATTACCATGGCCTGAGTCACCGTTCTACATAGTATGGCCTCAGCCCACTTAGTAAAGTAGTCTGTAGCCACTATGATGAAACAGTGTTGGCCTGATGACGGCTGTAGGATTTTGCCAATTAAATCCATAGCCTATCCTCAGAACGGCTATGGTTTGATTACTGGTTGGAGCTCCTTAGCTGGCACATGCTAGATCGGGCCATGCTTCTGGTAAGCTTGACATCCCTTTGCATAGCTGATACAATCTTTCAGCATACCGGGCCAGTAATAGCTGTATCTTCTCAGCAATCACTTCATCTTTGTACCGGCATGATGTGCCCCACAGATCCCTTCATGTACTTCGGCCATAACCTGCATGGCCTGTTCTTACCTAAACACCTCAAGATCACGTCATCACCGATGGATTTCTTGAACAATTCTCCATCAAGCATCACGAATCGGACTGTGAATAGTCTAACTTTTTGGTCTACCCTGACATTCTCGTGATTCAGGTATTCGATGATGGGCATTCTCCAATCGTTGTCCTCCATCAAGACTGAATTAGTGTTAGTACACCAACCTCTCCTTGCAACTGACGGTAATGATCGGACATGAACAGTGATAACCTGGTTTTCTAAGTTCTTCCTAGAAGACGAGGCTGATCCTGTTTTTGCGAACTTATCGACCTCAGTATTTATGGTCCTCGGAATATAACTCACACTAATGTCTTCAAATGCCTCCATGAGTTGAGTGGCCACAGCATAGAATGGGCAGAGTTCCCAACTTCTTATCTGGAATTCTCCAGCTATCTGTCCGATCACTAGCCCTGAGTCTCCTTTTATATGCACGGTCGATGCCCCCATTTCAAGGAGTATCTCTAGTCTGATGATAAGCGCTTCGTATTCGGTCTGATTGTTGGTGCACTTGAAATTGAGCCGAAATGACATTTTTGTGTTCTTGTACTTAGGTGATACAATAGCCACACCTGCCCCAGCACCCTCTTCATTTTTGGAACCATCAAAGATTAATATCCATGGGACCAAGGACGTGTTTAGAACTTTGGATGTTAGAGGCAATTCTCCTAGATCAGTAGGATCTGGGTGATCGGCCAAGAAATTGGCTATGGCCTAGCCTTTAATCGATTGCTGTGATCGGTACTGGATGGCGAATTCTATCAAGGCCAAGGTCCATTTCCCAATCCGGCCTCACATGATTGGTCTTGACAACATATACTTTATCACATCAGTTTGACATATTATATAAGTTGAAACGGGCAACATATACGTTCTTAACTTTTGGGAGGAAAAATACAATGCCAAGCATAACTTCTCAATCGGAGCATAGCGTTGCTCGATTGGAGTCAAAATTCTACTTAAATAATAAACGGCCTGCTCGTTACCTTGCTCATTGTCTTGAGCTAACATACTTCTTATGGAGCAGTTAGAGGTTGATATATACAATTTGAGATACCTACCCTTCTTGGGTGGCATTAATACTGGAGTAGTTGACAAATATTGTTTAATTCCCTCGAAGGCTTGTTGATGGAAGTCTTCCCATTTGAAGTCTTCATCGGTCTTGATCTTCAATAGTGGGGTCCATACTTGGGTCTTCCCTGCACAATTGGATATAAATCTTCTCAGGAAATTAATCTGCCCGAGCAATCTCTGAAGCTCTTTCTTGTTAGTTGGTGGCTTTGCTGCCTGGATAACCCGAGCCTTATTTTTGTCAATCTCTATCCTTCTTTGATGCACTATGAAACCTAGGAAATTCCCTGTTGTGATGCCGAAAGCGCATTTGAGAGGATTCATCTTTAGTTTGTGAGCCCGCATTCTTTAAAATGCCTTTTCCAAGTCTCTCAGATGATCGGCGTTACCTCCTGACTTTACCACCACGTCATTGATGTAGACCTCCATGAATTGTCCAATCATATCATGGAAGATTGAATTCATCGCCCGTTGTTAGGTGGCTCTAGCATTCTTCAGACCGAAGGGCATGTGTCACTCCCCGACATAGCATAATTCAGGAAAGAATTTTATTTCCTTTATGGACTCGTAGGTCGTGACAAGTGAGTATGACCAATAGTCCCTGCAACAAAATAACTTAACAGCATTTCTAAAAGAAATGATACTTATAAACATAAGCTCCGAAATTAAAACTTGCTAAACTATTACATAAGACCAGGTTTTAGGAACAAAACGCCCTTATTCAAATGTCTAAAACTAGATTATTACAAACCAAAATTTAAAAAGGCATAGGAAATATAAAGCAACCTCCTAGAAAGTCCCCTGCCACTAACTAGCATAGTCGAAATACCCTGGCTGCTCCTGACCCTGAAAATCTAGACATAGAGTCAAGGACGCATCAACGCCGTCAGCTTATGAAAGCTGGTTAGCAAAATAAACATGTGCTCGTAATGTATATATAAGCAAATAAACAACGGTGCAATTTAACTTTAAAAGCAATAGATTCAAGGTTCCAATTCCAACATAAGTCATGGGGGAATAAAGTAAGCAATAAACATGCGACCGTGCATGAACAATGTAACATCCCATCTTTTTAACTCTTTTCTGTCGACAAAACTCGACTCAACCATACCATTACCTCATATACCAGGAATAATATCCGATGGATATCCAAACCGCACACCATACCATCGCTTCGGATACCAGGAATAATATCCAATCGATATCCGAAACGTGCACCTTAGATACCACGAATAACATCCGATCGATATCTAAGTCGTACACAACACTGTTGCCTCCAATACCAGGAATAATATCCGATCGATATTGAGGTCGCACACCACGCTATCGCCTCAGATACCAGGAATAATATCCGATCGAGATCTCGGCCGATCACTATCAACCATCGCTTCGGATACCAGGAATAACATCTGATCGATATCTGAAATGCGCGCCTTAGATACCAGGAATAATATCCGATCGATATCTAAGTCGTACACAACACTGTCGCCTCTAATACCAGGAATAATATCCGATCCATATTGAGGTCGCACACTAGACTGCCACTCTTTACTCTTTTCACGCTTTCTCACACACATGCATGTTGACACAACCTCGACCCTAATATGTATGTCAATGTTCACAGTTTGTAGTAACAGTTATTAATCTCAAAGAGGGATGCTCGTTCAACATAGATCTCGGCCTTAATTGCTTCTTATAAGTCTAATTTCTAATAGTAAGCCTTTAAAACAGTATATTTGTCAAACAGTTCTTTAAAAACTTTCAAAACCATTTCCAAATAGTCCTTTATACAAAATACAAAAATTGCTCAAAAATGCCCAGGTCGCACCAGCGGGTCGAGCGCCCGAAGGGGGATGGGTCGCGCGAGCGAAGGGGGAATGGGTCGCGCGAGCGAAGGGGGATGGGTATCGTGCGAGCGAAGGGAGATGGGTCGCGCGAGCAGGTCGCGCGCGCGATTAGGCTATTTTCGTAAATTCTTTTAAAATTTCCTTTCTGTCCAAAAGTACACACCTCGCGCGAGCGAGCCTCGCGTGAGCAGGTTGCGCAAGCGAGCCTCGCACGAGCGGGTCGCGCGGGCGAGTTGTTGCAGAACCTCATCTTCTTCGTTTTTCCCTGTTTTCAATTTTCAAAACTGTCACAGACCCATTTTCAGATTCTGTTTCAAACATGTCGTGCAATATATGGATCTCTTCGATTTTCCGCATAGATTAAGAATATGGGATCAATTTAAACTACTACGGATTGTATCTCTCGATATTTGTGATTAAAGTTAGAGTGACAAAACTTTAAATTAACGATACATCGCGATACGAATGAATTACTTCGTAGGATTCGAACGGTAGCTTATTGGGACTAAAATCTTTCATTCCCAATTCACGGATTTCATTTTGGTTAAGTTTTGTAAAACTCCAATTTTCAAGCTTTAATGGTGTATCTATATACACACATATACACACAAATATAAACTGAATTATACATATATATACATTGAGAGTGAGTTTATAATACTCACGGAGGGTGATTAGACTGAGAATTTGAGACTGATAATTTTCGCCGTCGATTCTGTCGTTTGAATTCTCCTCCGTTCTTGAATTATATATATATGTCTATGTATATATGCGTATATGACTGTGTGTATGTAAATGTAATATATACTGATTATATGTGTATGTTTATCTATATATGGAGAGCAAGAGAGAGTTTGAGAGGAATTGAGAGAGACAGTGAGTGAATGAGAGAATTGAGAGACTGATACATATAAATATAAATCATTGTTGTGACCTCCAAGCAACAAGTGGAAAATGCACAGAGTGGTTGAGCTCACATGCTCCCGCACCTATATCGCGATAGGGTTGCAGTTTAAAACATAAACTGGTATTTTAGGGTTGAAATAAAAATACAGAAAACCATATTAGTATAGGAAGTAAATTCCGGGTTGAATAAAAAGTATAGTTATAAATTTCAAAACCATAGAAAGCATTCTACATTTATGGAAATTACAGTTTGACCCCAAATAAATATTTATAAATAGAATTAAAATGAATTATTTATTTAATAATGAAAATAAAAATACAGGGTGTTACACTCTACCCACCTTAATAGAGATTTCACCCGGAAATCTGAGCTAACTAATCCTGAAACAACTCGGGGTATCTAGTCCTCATGTCTCACTCTACCTTCCATACGCTTCTCCCTCGTCATGATGCCTCCACTGAACCTTAACCAAATGAACGTCTCTTCTTCTCAGCCTCTTGATACTCTGGTCAAGAATCCTCACAGGTCTATCCTTGTAGACAACATTCTGACTCGTCTCAATATCATCAAAATTAACCACATGTGAAGGGTCCCGTATGTATTTCCTTAATATACTAACATGGAACACGTTATGAACACCAGACATCTTTGGTGGCAACGCGAGTCGATATGCCACTTTCCCAATACGCTCCAAAACCTCGAATGGTCCGATGAAACGAGGTGCCAACTTCCCTCTTTTCTGACCAAAACGTACTACTCCTCGAATAGGTGAAACTTTAAGGACGTGATCACCGATACTGAACTCCAAATCCTTTCGACGTCGATCCGCATAACTCTTGTGTCTATTCTGTGCAGTTTTCATTATTTCCTTGACCAGTGAAATCTTCTCATTGGTCTCTCTCACCAACTCTGGTTCCAACAATTCTGTGTCTCCCACTTTAGCCCAACACAACGGAGATCGACACGGTCGTCCGTACAAGGCTTCGAATGGTGCCATCCCAATACTCAAGTGATAACTGTTGTTATACGCAAATTCGACCAATGGTAAGTGAGTCTCCCAAGATCCTTCAAAATCGATTGTGCAAGCTCTCAACATATCTTCCATAATCTGATTAACACGCTCGGTCTGTCCATCAATCTGAGGATGGAAAGCAGTACTCTTCTTGAGCGAAGTTCCCATAGCCTTCTGCAGACTTTCCCAAAATCCTGAGGTAAAACATGTATTCGATCTGATATAATCGACACAAGCGCACCGTGCAGTCGCACCACTTGCTGTAGGTACATTCGACTCATCCTTTCTACTGGGTAAGTCATATTGTACGCGATGAAGTGTGCGGACTTCGTCAAACAATCCACAATTACCCAAATCGCGTCATGATTCTGTTGTGACCGGGGTAGTCCAACCACGAAATCCATAGTTATGTGTTCCCAGTTCAATCCTGGAACAGGTAGGGTTGCAACAATCCCGAGGGTCTCTGATGTTCGGCCTTCACTTGTTGACAAGTCAAACATTTAAAAACAAACTCGGCTACTTCTCGCTTCATCCCTTCCCACCAGAAGTTTCTCTTCAAATCTTTATACATCTTTGTTCCTCTTGGGTGTACTATCAGTCTTGATTTATGTGCTTCTTCGAGAATATCTTTTATCAAATCTCTTGAATCTGGCACACACAATCTGTCTCGACATCAGTATCCTCCATTGGACCCCACCTTCCATTCTGTAGGGTCCTTTTCTGACATCTTGGCGAACCATACTTAAAACTTCTGGTCTTTCTTTTAGGCCTCGATGATTCGACTCACAAGTGTTGGTTGTACCAAGAGGCATCCAACGTGTTGCCCGACACTTCCCTCAGAAATTTGCGTATCAAATTCTGCGATTGTCTCTAAAGCTTTCCATTCCCTTATCATCAATGAAGCAATCGTTCCTCAAGGTTTTTGACTTAGAGCATCAACAACTACATTAGCCTTACTAGGGTGGTACTCTAATGTAAAGTCGTAGTCCTTGATTAACTCCATCCACCGGTGTTGCCTCATATTCAGCTCTTTCTGAGTAAACAAATACTTGAGGCTCTTATGGTCTGAGAATAAATCGAACTTCACCCCATAGAGGTAGTGTCTCCATATCTTAAGTGTGAACATGACTGCTGCTAGCTACAAATCATGAGTTGGGTAATTTAATTCATTTGGCTTCAACTGTCGTGAACCATAGGCGATAACCTTACCATCTTGCATAAGGACATATCCCAATCCTTGATAAGAGGCATCACTAAAAATAGTGAACTTCTCACCATCCTTGGGTATCGCAAGTACTGGCGCTGTGTCAATCTCTCTTTCAATTCCAGAAAAGTGCGTTCATGCTTATCAGTCCATTCAAACTTCAAATATTTCTTAGTCAAACCAGTTAACGGGGCTACTATCTTTGAGAAACCCTCTACAAATCTCCGATAGTAACCAGTGAGTCCCAGAAAACTTCTGACTTCTGTAGCATTGGTTGGCCGAGTCCAATTCTCCACTGCATCGGTCTTTGATGAGTCAACCGCAATTCCTTGTTGAGAGATCACATGCCCGAGAAACTTAACTTCCTGAAGCCAGAATTCACACTTTCTGAATTTAGCATACAGGCGGTGATTCTTGAGAGTCTGCAACGCGATCCGTAGATGTTGTTTATGCTCTTCCTCTGATTTAGAATAGATCAAAATATCGTCGATGAAGACAATAACGAATTGATCTAGGTATGGCTTGAATACTCTATTCATCAAGTCCATAAACACAGCCGGAGCATTCGTCATCCCAAATGGCATCACTAAGAACTCATAGTGTCCGTACCTCGTCCTGAAAGCAGTTTTAGGTATTATTCCTTCCGCACCCTGAACTGGTGATACCCTGACCGTAGATCAATCTTTGAAAAGGTCGTGGCTCCTTGCAACTGATCAAACAGATCGTCTATCCAAGGTAAAGGATACTTATTCTTGTTAGTAACCTTATTCAATTCCCAATAGTCAATACACAACCGCATTGTCCCATCCTTCTTCTTCAGGAATAACACTGGTGCTCCCCAGGGTGAAGTACTTGGATGAACAAAACCCAACTTCTTGAACTTGTTCCTTCAGCTCCAATAACTCTGTAGGGGCCATCTTGTAGGGAACCTTGGTTATAGGTCGAGTGCCTGGCACTAGTTCCACACAGAATTCTATGTCCCTCACAGGTGGTAATCCAAAAATATCTCAGAATACTTCCTCAAACACTTTGATCACCGGTATTGATGACACTGTCACCTCTGCACTGACAACCTCAATGTTTTCTAGGCATCTGGTGAAGAACATATCACCCGAAGGGTTACATTGGAAATCGAAGAGTCGATTCCCATTGTCCGTAAATGTGATCCTCTTCTTTGCACAATCCAATTTTGCATGATTCTTCTCGAGCCAATCCATTCCCAGGATTATATCTAACTCTTTCATCGACAGAACCGCCAATCTCGCCAAAAGTTCACGGTCTCCTAACCGTAGAGGACAATCCTTACATACATGTAATAACTTGACGGTGGTCCCTAAGGGTGAGACAGCATTCAAAGCTTCATCTAAACGTTGCAGTACTATTCCTAACTTCCGAACAATCTCAATAGATATAAAGGAATGTGTAGCACCCGTGTCAAATAAAACTTTAACATGAGAGTTAAACAAGGTTAGAGTACCTTCCACTGTCTGTTGCTCAGGTAGTCCTTCCTCATAAGTACCTTCTTCGTACTCTGTTTCTTCATAACCAGCAGCCTCGGGGATAACAGCATTCAGGCGGGCCTGTCCTTGCTGACCATGATTTCCTCTTCTAGGAGCCTTACAGTCCGAACTTATGTGACCTGGCATGCCACAATTATAGCATACAACTCCCAGACGATCAGCACGCCTAGTTACTCTGCAATCTTTAGCTCGGTGACCAGGATTACCACAATTGAAGCAGTTATTGTTGTTGTTCCATCCTGTTGCTCAAGGCAGATACTGCTGTACTGCTTGTGTATGTTGAGGATTCTTCCCTCCATCCCAAGTCCTTTTCTGTCCCTGAGGGTACATTGGTTTCTGTCCAGAATAACCCTTCTTCCGAGGTCGATTTCCAAATGGCTTCGAATTCTGACAACCATCATTCTATAACCCCGTAGCCAATCTCACCAGAGCTTCAAATGACTGGCCCAGATGTCCCATAGTCAGATGTCATAGAGACAAGTTGAGACCTCGGTGATACTTCTTGATTTTCCTCTGGGGTGTGTCCACCATATGTGGAGCAAAGCGAGACAACCGTTCAAATCGAGTAGTGTACTCACAGACAGTCAGATTCCCTTGAGTCAATTCCATAAACTCTTTCTCTCTCTTGTCCTTCTCTTCTTCAGGAAAATCCTTCTCGAGAAATCTTTCCTTGAACACCACCCACGGCATTCTCCTTACAGTTTCTTCCCCTATGGTCGCCTTTTCAGCATCCTACCAATCAGCTGCTGCATATGACAGCTGAAAGATAGCTAAACGCTTCTTCTCCAGATCCGTGCACTCTATGGTCTCAAAGATACGCTCCATCTGGCGTAGCCACTGTTCCGCTTGCCACGGTTCATCAGTCCCAGCAAAATACTCAGGTCGCAGAGCGTGAAACTCCTTGAGAAGCTTGTCTCCAATTTGGTTGGCTTGCCTTCCATTCCCGTTATGATTCCCATTCTGATTATTGTTCATTGTGTTCTGATCGCTAACCCTCTCCAACCTCCTTACCAAAGCCTCAAACATTCCAGTTAGATCTAATACCAGGGGTGCATCTTCAATAGCGGGACGATTCCTAAGATTTCTTCCAGCTATATAATCGAGAGACCAGTACCTATTCATCAATTAACAGAATTCGGTCAATCTCCAGATGAAAAAGAAAGTTCTTGATGAGAGAAAGTGATTAAATGCAGAATGAAGTCGAACTTTCTTATCTTAATTCTATCTTAACGGGAGGTCATATGTGTTTTGGACAATTGGTCGAGCCATAACCTGGCTCTGATACCAAAAATCCTATCATGCCCCGACGTAGCATAATTTAGGAAAGCATTTAATTTCCTTTATGGACTCGTAGGTTATGACAAGTGAGTATGACCATGTGTCCCTGCAACAAAATAACTTAACATCATTTCTAAAAGAAAGGATACTTATAAACATAAGCTCCGAAATTAAAACTTGCTAAACTATTACATAAGTCCAGGTTTTAGGCACAAAACGCCCTTATTCAAATGTCTAAAACTAGATTATTACAAGCCAAAATTTTGAAAGGCATAGGAAATATAAAGCAACCTCCTGGAAAGTCCCCTGCCACTAACTAGCATAGTCGAAATACCCTGGCTGCTCCTGACCCTAAAAATCTAGACATAGAGTCAAGGACGCATCATCGCCGTCAGCTTATGAAAGCTGGTTAGCAAAATAAACATGTGCTCGCAATGTATATATAAGCAAATAAACAACAGTGCAATTTAACTTTAAAAGCAATAGATTCAAGGTTCCAATTCCAACATAAGTCACGCGGGAATAAAGTAAGCAATAAATATGCGATCGTGCATGAACAATGTAACATCTCATCTTTCTAACTCTTTTTTCTCGACAAAACTCGACTCAACCATACCATTACCTCAGATACCAGGAATAATATCCAATCGATATCCAAACCGCACACTATACCATCGCTTCGGATACCAGGAATAACATCCGATCGATATCCAAAACGCGCGCCTTAGATACCAGGAATAATATTCGATCGATATCTAAGTCGTACACAACACTGTCGCCTCCAATACCAGGAATAATATCTGATTGATATTGAGGTCGCACACTACGCTATCGCATCAGATACCAGGAATAATATCTGATAGATATCTGGGTCGATCACGACCAACCATCGCTTCGGATACCAGGAATAATATTCGATTGATATCTGAAACGCGCGCCTTAGATACCAAGAATAATATCCGATCGATATCTAAGTCGTACACAACACTGTCGCCTCCAATACCAGGAATAATATCCAATCGATATTGAGGCCGCACACCAGACCACCACTCTTTACTCTTTTCACGCTTTCTCACACACATGCATGTTGACACAACCTCAACCCTAATATGTATGTCAATGTTCACAGTTTGTAGTAACAGTTATTAATCTCAAAGCGGGATGCTCATTCTATATATTTCTCGGCCTTAAGTGCTTCTTATAAGTCCAATTTCTAACAGTGAGCCTTTGTAACAGTATATTTGTCAAACAGTTCTTTAAAAACTTTCAAAACCATTTCCAAACAGTCCCTTATACAAAATATAAAAATGGCTCAAAAATGCACTGGTCGCGCGTGTGAAGGGAAATGGGTCGCGCGAGCGGGTCACACGAGCGAAGGGGGGATGGGTCACGTGAGCGGTTCTAGCGAATGAAGGGGGGATGGGTCGCGCGAGCGAAGGGGGATGGGTGTCGCGCGAGTGGTTTGCGCTAGCGAAGGGGGATGGGTCGCGCAAGCGAGTCGCGCTCGCGATGAGGCCATTTTCGTAAATTCTTTTAAAATTTCCTTTCTATTAAAAAATACACACCTCGAGCGAGCGGGTCGCGCGCGCGAGTTGTTGCAGAACCTCATCTTCTTCGTTTTTCTCCTGTTTTCAATTTTAAAAACTGTCACAGACCCATTTTCAGATTCTATTTCAAACATGTCATGCAATATATGGATCTCTTCGATTTTTCGCATAGATTAAGAATATGCGATCAATTTAAACTAATACGGATTGTGTCTCTCGTTATTTGCAATTAAAGTTAGAGTGACAAAACTTTAAATTAACGATACGTCGCGATACGAATGAATTACTTCGTAGGATTCGAACTGTAGCTTATTGGGACTAAAATTTTTCATTCCCAATTCACGGATTTCATTTTGGTTAAGTTTTGTAAAATTCCAATTTTCATGCTTTAATGGTGTATCTATATATATACACATATACACACAAATATACACTAAATTATACATATATATATGTTGAGAGTGAGTTTATAATACTCACGGAGGGTGATTAGACTGAGAATTTGAGACCGATGATTTTCGTCGTCGATTTCGTCATTCGAATTCTCCTCCATTCTTGAATTATATATATATGTCTATGTATGTATGCGTATGTGACTGTATGTATGTAAATGTAATATATATTGATTATATGTATGTTTATCTATGGAGAACAAGAGAGAGTTTGAGAGGAATTGAGAGAGACAGTGAGTGAATGAGGAATTGAGAGACTGATACATATAAATATAAATCACTGTTGTGGCCTCCAAGCAACAAGTGGAAAATGCACGAAGTGGTTGAGCTCACATGCTCCCGCACCTATATCGCGATAGGGTCGCAGTTTAAAACATAAACTGGTATTTTAGGGTTGAAATAAAAATACAGAAATCCATATTAATGTAGGAAGTAAATTCCGGGTTGAATAAAAAGTATAGTTATAAATTTCAAAACCATAGAAAGCATTTCTATATTTATGGAAATTACGGTTTGACCCCAAACAAATATTTATAAATAGAATTAAAATAAAATATTTATTTAATAATGAAAATAAATATTCAGGGTGTTACAGCATGACAACCCATTCAAAGGTTCCAATTGCCCCCGGGCATCCAAAAGCAGTCTTCGGGACTTCCTCTTCGGTGATGTAGATTTGGTTGTACCCCGAGTGCCCATCCATAAAGGACAAAATTTTATGTTTGGCGGCCGAATCAATTAACTGATCGGTCATGGGCATGGGATACTCATCTTTTGGGATGGCTAGGTTTAGTTTTCTGAAGTCAATGCAGACCCTCAGCTTCCCATTCTTCTTTACTACTGAGACCACATTCGAGACCCAGTCAACATACCGGGTTGTCCGAATGAAACCAGCGTCTAGTAGTCTCTTAATCTCTTCTTTCACCTTCAGAGTTACTTCTGGTGACATTTGCTGAGGTAGCTGCTTGAACGACCTGAACCCCGATTTAATTGGTAATCGGTGTTCTACCAGTTCCCTAGATAACCTTGGCATTTCATCATAATCCCAGGCAAAGCAATCTTTGTACTTGTGTAACAGTGCAATCAACTCGGCCTGACACTGCGGATCCAGCATCTGACTTACATAAGTAGGCTTGTGCTTTCCTTCTCTGCCTAGGTTGACCTCCAAGAGGGGGTCTTGGACATCGGCGTTTAAATCATCAAGCTTTGCCGTGGCCGTTTCCAATTCATCTATTTGAATCTCTTCCTCCCTTGGCGTTTCTTCTTCATAGATACAATCGACCAGATTAATCATTCCGTCAACAGAGCCGATTTCCAATCTTCTATCGGCCAGGTATGCATACCATCTGGCTATGCTAGGCTTTAGGGCTAGCAGTTTATGTTCTTCAATAATCGGTGTCTCCATTGACGTCTTCCTGTTTGATACCTCAATCGGCCTTAATTCTTCAGTCCGACTGAGGTTATGGTAACACGTCTTCATGTTCGATGGATTTCCTTTAAGGAAGGTAGCTGTATTCGGTCTTCCCATTTTGTTGTGACCCAGTAACTTGACTGGCCCGATATCATCTTCATATAAGACTGCATCGGCCGTTTGCACACGAGCTACGAATGGCTTTGTATCTGTTCCAACCACCTCTACCTTGTCGCCTCTCTAGAAAATCAGTAGCTGATGGAGTGTGGAAGGAATGCAATAATTTGGGTGTATCCAATCTCGGGCGAGTAATGCATTATAGGCCACCGAGGTTTCTACGATGAAGAAGGCAGTCATGACCATTTTACTGCCAATGGACAACTCAAGGGGTAGGATACCCTTGGTTCTTGAGGGTGCCCCCATGAATTGAACATTCATTTTGATCGGAATTATCTCCGACTCGGACTTCTGAAGGATTCTCAACATTATTTGAGGCATAATATTGATGGTAGACCCACCATCAACCAGGATTCTGTTTATTGGTACTCCCTCAATATGTCCTTTCACGTACAATGGCTTCAAATGCTGGGACATCTGATATGTGGGTTTTTTGAAAACAACTTTGACTGGTCCGTTAGGCCTCAGCCCTTCTTCAGTCTGATGTCCCTTCGGCCTCAAAATAGTGATCTTAGGCCGATCAGTCTGTTCGTTGGTGGCATCCACATTCTTGCTTGTGGCTTCCACCACATTGGGGTTAACGGTCTCTTCCCCATTCCAGAAAATATCTTCTATCATGGCCGAGTCTTTGGTCAGGCCCTCCATTACATCCCCTTCCATGGCCGCAGGCTGGTCTTGCTTGGCCATGAAGGACATAGGCAAAGTAAATACCATGTTAGATGACAGGCTTACTGGAATAGTTTTAAATTGAATTGGCAAGGTGCTGGAGGCTGACAGATCACAATCGGATTCTATACTCATCTTGTCCGATGTGGGCCTGCATCCTTCCTGTGATTTTTCCAGTCTGAATCTTTCTTTCAGGTGCCCAGTAGAAGTATGAATCGCTCCAGCCTCTCTGTCATAAAATGGTTCCGCCTCAACTGAGAGTTCTTGGGTGTCGAGCAATGTATGCGCTGTCGGCTTAAGAGGGTTTCCAGCCCGATATCTTCCTGTACTGGCATTCCCATTCGGCATGTCTCATGCATTAATACCTCCTTTTTTGAGACTTACTGTACTGTGGCTACGTTGGGAATTTGGAATGTTTAGCCCTATGCCACCTCCCATCTTCCATCCGGGGTGGCAACATCATCCTTGGGCTCCTATTTGAGGTTGATGATTTTGTTTGCAACTTAGGCTTTGGAACTGTTCGGGTACCTCTTGCCCCCAATCGGCCTGATTCACTTAGGCCGATTTGTGGATCCAAGGAAGGTTAAAAAAAATCTAGCTTCAATTACATTTTTGAGCTACTCAAACTATTTATTTTATAAGACATTTCTTATATCTCGGACTGTTCTGTCCCATATTTATAGTACTGCGTTGTACTTGAATTTCACCTATGAAGGATGGGTTTTTAGACTGGGCTATTTAAGGGTTATTTGTAGATACACGAGTTAGCTTTCTTCACAAAAAAACCTAGCTTAATTCTCATTTTTGAACTGCACAAAACATTCATTTTACTAAACTATGTTCTACTGAAAGTTTCAGTTTCTCAGATTTAAAACACTACGTTGTACATGCATTTCACCCATGAAGGAGTGATTTCTAGACTAAGCTATAGAAGAGTTATTTATAGATAAATGAGTCAAATTTTACCACAAAAAAACCTAGCTTAATTCAGATTTTTAAACTGCACTAAACATTCATTTTACTAAACTATGTTCTGCTGAGAGTTTCAGTTTCTCAGATTTATGGATTTGTCTTGCATGTCATGAAAACTTCAACACAACAACATCAAACTTCTACTAAACATTAGTAGATATTATATGGGTTCTAAATTGAGTTAGATTACTCAGAATTACTCACTAAAGCTTGAAATTTAAGCTTGATACTGGTTGATGCTTAGTGAAGCTTGAATCTTCAAACTTCAAGGATGAACTTCTTCTTCTTTTATTCTTCCATGGAGCTATAACTCTAGCTCTCTCTCCCTCTCAATTATCTGCAGATTGTAGAGACAAAAGTATCTCAATTGTGTGTATGTGCATGATATATAGAAGATTGGCATGGCTAGGTGTCATTTGCATGCGTTCATGCAAAGACACATGTCCAATATGAGGACAAATGTCATGGGAGTAGATGACAAGTGTAAGGAGTGGCACATGGGGCTGCCATGTGGCCGGCCATGTGGGGCCCACCTCGGGTTGTGTTCAACTTTCTCAGTTTATGTGCATAAGTTCCTCGATATACGTGTCGGTCTCGATTTACGTACAACCGGGTATTAATTCTAATGTCCGGGTCCGGGTACGAGACTAAGTTAAATCTTATTATGGTCGAGACGGTATGGTTACTACAGTCTATATGGTAATACTACAACACTCCATACCGTCACGTAATTAAAATAATAATATAATAATATAGTGGGTCCAATACAGAAATTAGAAAAAGCTGATATTATAATGACAGAAAATTATAGGTGTTACATCTTCCACCACCTATTAAAGGATTTCGTCCTCGAAATCTAGATTTTGCTAGGTCTTAGAAAGTACAAGGTACTAATAACATCTCAGATTTTAAGGTTATGAGGTTCCCACTAGCTAACTAATCAGACCTTCTCAAAAATTCTCTAAAATGTCCAAACTTCTTTGCTAAAACAATGCCAAGTGAAATTCATAGTTCTGACATTGAATATGGCACCTTCGGTCTTTCGTCTTGTTCATTGCTGAGATTGATGTGGTGATCTGCAAGTTCTCTTTTGGGATCTTCTTTGTAGTGGAACCTTGTTCTGAGTTTCTCGTTCTGGACAATCTTTGCGCACACGTCCAGTCTTTCCACAATTGAAGCACTGCGCCTATCAACTTGTGAGCTGTTTCGGTACTTTGCATTCTTTGAAGTGATGTCCAGATATTCCGCAGCCGTCGCAGATATCATGTTGCTTTGGATGTGTCTGAACAGCAGACTGATTAACTTTACTTTCATTATTTCTTTTGCCTCTTGTGATGATTTTTGATGTATCCAGAGTTTTCCTCAACGATTGTGGACTGCATTCGAGAAGTTGTTCGGGATACTGGTTTGTTTCTTCTACGTCTTTAATCGGGCAAGATTCTTACCTCTCATCTTCTTGATGCGATGGTTGAGAAGTCTAGTTGGTCTCACGATTGTCTTCTATAATTTGTAGGGGTCGTGGCATCCTTTTATGCGTGTTATTGTGATTTAGTTCCTTTGTGTGTCGACATGAAATTGTCGTGGAGTTTCAGCATCCTAGGTGATGACATAAGTCGTTAAGGAATTTCTCCATGCATTAATTAATACCAAGCATATAAGTTGTTACTGGTAATTGGAGTAGGATTGAATTCACTTGTAAGGAGTTGAATTCATAACATAATGAATACTCATTATGTGCTAAGTTAAAAATGAAGAGGTACGTGATCAATCACTTGTACGTAGGATCACAATGTATAGAATGAGTATCTGAGAATAACCATTAGATGATTACTATAGGACAATCATAGTAATGCAATGACTATAGGCGCATGGCCTCCCAGGTAGGACATAAGAATTCCTTGGCTCATGAGCCAATAATTTAGGTGAAGTCTTAATGATAAAAGTCAAGGTTACCAATAAGAAGAATTTGTGAAATGAAAGGAAATGAAGACTAATTTACAAAGGGGTGCAATATGCTTGAGTTCCTTAGGTGAACAAATACAAAGAGATCCTTTACAATAATGTTAAGGGATACGCACTTGCAAAAGTTGGTCAAATGGTTGACAGTCAAAACGATTTACAACGATTAATTTAACAGATCATAAATCCAAATGACTTACAATGATTGGTTTATAAATGAATTATTGGAATCGATTTTCATGGTGATAAGACCAAAGAGGTGACTTATAGCATTAGAAAGCAAATGAATTCTCTTGGATTTATCATTGATCAGAATGATCCAAAATCTTGTTAAGTGAAATCAGAGAGGACTACGAATAACTATCAATTAGTGAAACAATAAAGGACATCCGAAGGTTCATCATAAGGATAATTGATCTAATGCAACCAATGGTAGAAAATAGTGGGTTTACTCAAAAGGAGTTAAATCAAAAAGATGAATATAGCTACTCAGCCTTACATGGTTTTAATTTATAATGTGCGCAGGGTTAGAGATGCATTTCTTCAGTGTGTTGATGGAACATCGATGTTGTAAACCTGAAACGTGTCTTCTCTTGGTAGGTCCTATGCAATCTGATCATTGGCTTGAAAGTGGAATGCATTACTTATCTTCACTAATATTCGCGGTACGAGTCATTCGCTGTGATTAAACGTGGTCATGTCAGCAGTCTATGAGATCGTTCGATCTGTTGAAGGTATGTTCTATTCTTGCGTCTTCCATCGTCTCGGGTTAAGTCAATATCTCATGTGCTCCTTGTAGTAGGGTTAACCTTGGTAGTGTAGCAGGTTGTGGCTTGAGTGGTCTCAAAAATAATTCTGAATGGGCGATATGGAGGTGTCTAAACAACTCGTTTCCGTAGTTACTTGCGCTAGTGCCGTCAGCGGTCTTCCTTAAGCCTTGTATCATTCTTCCAAATACAATGATGGGATCGATCTCCTTAGGTATTATGTTGCTTAGCCTTCTGGAATGGTCCTCAGTTGTTTGAGATGATTCATCCATTGTAGAGATTGAGAAGATTCTTCTATTCCTACGTATGAGTTCGTGTCTATAAGGTTTCTATCATACCTTATGCGAGGCAATCATACCTATTACATCTCACATTATATTTATCATTATAATCCCAGTAACTAGAATACGATGATTGAAATGATTGAATAGATTGATCCAAAATGAAGCCGAATCTGAAAAGGCATATGAATTCTCACAGATAGAAGTACAATAGTAGAATGATGTGATCCATTCAAGAAGAAGATGTAAATCTAACAATGATTGAATGACTGTTTACTATTGAAGAAATCGTAGTATGTCAAGATTCAATTACATTTTTGAGCTACTCAAACTATTTATTTTACAAGACATTTCTTATATATCGGACTGTTCTGTCCCAGATTTAAAGTACTGCACTGTACGTGCATTTCACCTATGAAGGATGGGTTTTTAGACTGAGCTATAGAAGGGTTATTTATAGATAAATGAGTTAGATTTCTTCACAAAAAAACCTATCTTAATTCTCATTTTTGAGCTGCACAAAACATTCATTTTACTAAACTATGTTCTGCTAAAAGTTTCAGTATCTTAGATTTATAACAATGCGTTGTACATGCATTTCACCCATGAAGGATTGATTTCTAGACTGAGTTACAGAAGAGTTATTTGTAGATAAATGAGTTAGATTTTACAACAAAAACACCTAGCTTAATTCGGATTTTTGAACTGCACAAAACATTCATTTTACTAAACTATGTTCTGCTGAGAGTTTCAGTTTCTCAGATTTATAACACTGCGTTGTACATGCATTTCACCCATGAAGGAGTGATTTCTAGACTGAGCTATAGAAGAATTATTTGTAGATAAATGAGTTATATTTTACCACAAAAAAACCTAGCTTAATTCAGATTTTGGAGCTACACTAAACATTCATTTTACTAAACTATGTTCTGCTGAGAGTTTCAGTTTCTCAGATTTATGGATTTGCCTTGCATGTCATGAAAACTTCAACACAACAGCATCAAACTTCTACTAAACATTAGTACATATTATATGGGTTCTAAATTGAGTTAGATTACTCACAATTACTCACTAAAGCTTGAAATTTAATCTTGATATTGGTTTATACTTAGTGAAGCTTGAATCTTCAAACTTCAATGATGAACTTCTTCTTCTTCTATTCTTCCATGGAGCTATAACTCTAGCTCTCTCTCCCCCTCAATTATGTGCAGATTATAGAGACAAAAGTGTCTCAATTGTGTGTATGTGCATGATATATAGGAGATTGGCATGGCTAGGTGTCATTTGCATGAGTTCATGCAAAGAAACATGTCCAATATGTGGACAAATGTCATGGGAGGAGATGACAAGTGTAAGGAGTGGCACATGGGGCTGCCATGTGGCCGGCCATGTGGGGCCCACCTCGGGTTATGTGCAACTTTCTCGATTTACATGCATAAGTTCCTCGGTATACGTGTCAGTCTCGATTTACGTACAACCGGGTATTAATTCTAATGTCCGGGGCCGGGTACGGGACTAAGTTAAATCTTATTATGTTCGAGTCGATATGGTTACTATAGTCTATATGGTAATACTATAATAATATAGTGGGTCCAATACAGAAATTAGAAAAAGCTGATATTATAATGACAGAAAATTACAGGTGTTACATGACATAAAGCATTAAACAGCCAAATTATAAAATGGTCAATGAAATTGACCAAAATTAACTTGGGCAAAAAGAATAATGAAACCAACTCAGCCAATAGTCATGTGGTATGCTCAATAACCATGTACTTTTAGATGCAAAGTGTAGGAATTATTGAAGCGTGGCCCACCATGTACTTTTAGGTGCACATAACTTACATAATTGTTAAATGGTCAATAGAGGACGCCAAATTTACTTTGAAGGCCAATATTACAAGTAGCCAAAATATTTGTCATGGCCGACCAAACTGATGAGGGCCAATAATTCACTCGGGTTAATGAGGATCGGTCTAGTGAGTCAGCCCGAACTTGTATATTATACTCAGTCCGATTGAAGCAGCCCGATTGAAGCAACCCGATCAAATGATGATGTCACGCCCCGATTTAACATAATACAGAAAAGCATTTAATTTCCTTTATGGACTCGTAGGTCGTGACAAGTGAGTATGACCAATTGTCCCTGCAACAAATAACTTAAACAGCATTTCTAAAGAAAGGTTATTAATGAAACATAAGCTCCAAAATTAAATCTTACTAAACTATTACATAAGTCCGGGTCCTAGGCACGAAAGCCCTTATTCAAATGTTTTAAAACTAGTTTATTACAACCCGAAATTTAAAAAACATAGGAAATAAATAAAGCAACCTCCTGGAAAGTCCCCTGCCTTTAACTAGCATAGTTGAAATACCCTGGCTACTCCTGCCCCTGAAAATTTGGACATACAGTCCAGGACGCATCAACGCCGTCAGTTTATGCAAGCTAATGAGCAAAATAAACAAGTGCTCGCAATGTATATATAAGCAAATAAACAACAGTGTAATTTAATTTTAAAAGCAATAGATTCAAGGTTCCAATTCCAACATAAGTCACGGGGGAATAAAGTAAACAATAAATATGCGACCGTGCATGAACCATGTAACATCTCATCTTTCTGACTCTTTTCTCTCAACAAGACTCGACTCAACCAAACCATTACCTCAGATACCAGGAATAATATCCGATCGATATCTAAGTCGTACATAACACTATCGCCTCCAATACCAGGAATAATATCTGATCAATATTGAGGTCGCACACCACGCTATCTCCTTAGATAGCAGGAATAATATCCGATCGATATCTGAGCCGATCACGACCAACCATCGCTTCGGATACCAGGAATAATATCCGATCGATATCCGAAAGGAGCGCCTTAGATACCAGGAATAATATCCGATCGATATCTAAGCCGTACTCAATACCATCGATTCGGATACCAGGAATAATATCCGATCGATATCCGAAACTGTAGACACCCCATTTTGTCGGCTATCAGATTTAGGAGACCCATAGCTTGGTTGTTCACAATGATCGTAAAAGACTCAAAAGGACTCCTGGAAGTCGGCTCTATCTCTCAGAATGCTCAGAATGACCAAAATGCCCCTGAAAGCCCAGAAACTCCCAGATTTGGTCCCGAAGTTCTGAAAACATGCTATGTCGTAAGAAAAATGATAAAATGAGTTTTTAAGTAAAACCGGAAGAAATCGTCAGCTCCCAGAGACCCCCGGAAGTTCCCCGAAAGTCCCCGTTGACCGGTTTGACCAAGGTTTGACCAGAGTTTGACCAAGTTTGACCGAAATTTTCTGAATTCACCAGAATCATTAGATAAGTATTAAAATGAGTTTTAAAAGAGAATCGAGCAAAAACGTCGGCTCCTGGGAGCTCCCGGAGGTTCCCAGAACTTCCCGGGAATCCCAGGTTTGACCAGTTTGACCAAGATTTGACTTTGGAATAGGGGCATCGAAACAATTTTCAAATATTTTTCATGGATACTAGAGGTCAATAGCTTTCCAATGGTATATCAAACATAATTCCTGGATTTAAAACGAATTTATTTTGAATTTCTGAAGGCGAAAAAAGCGATCAAATCGACTTTTATCGCAAATACCGTGAAACTTTTCAAAGTGACCTATCCCCGAACTATTGTTTATGTAAAGTAGACTCCATTAACTTTCCAACGGTATATCACAACCTCAGTTTGGAGTTCATACGCATTTTCTGTGAATTTTGGACGAAATAGGGCCTTTTCGCGAATACCGGAACCTCAGGGGGCCTAAACAGCATTATCTGGACGAGGGAGGAGCAGTGCCGCCACGGCACTGGCCCACTGCCGCCGCGGCACTCCCCTCCAGAACAGTTTATTTTTGTAATTTGTTTTGTGGTCCCATTTTGATTAATTAAAAAACCAAAACGACATAGTTTTATGATTTCCGATGTTTTGAGCCAATGGGAATACTTCTAAAACCCCAAAACCACCCCAAGTTGGCCTATATAAACCCCCTATTGCTCTTCATTTTGGGGGAGTCAAATGCAAGTTTAGAGAAAGTTTGGGAGAGAAAGTTGTAGAGATAAGGTTAGAGTAGAGAGAAAAGAAACTTTCTTCTTTGATTTTCAAAATAAAAGTGAGTTCTAAACGTTGTTTTTACTACATTACTCCCATTTACTTCAACATTCAATACACCCAACCATCATTTTAGAGAGCATTTAAGAGAGTGGAAGCTTCTTCCATATCCAATGTCATTACATATGAGTGAAACACCAACCTACAAGTTCAATACTTCATGAATATCATCTATTGATCATTATCTACTTGCTTGTTTATTCATTGTTTATCTCTTCTCACCCCATTTCTTTTTGATTTTCTTTATTTTACTTACTAGTTCATCATCATCTAAATGATGACATGAAGTTTGGGGTGAGTGAATCTTTATGGATAGTAGCTCTTGACCTCAAAAACATGTTTGATAGATGATAATCATAACTTCAATACCTCCAAGGTCTCTTTGAAGTGTATTGAAGTTATGCTCAAATAAAAAAAAGTCTCTCCAACAATCTTGGAGGTTCTTGATGATGAGTTGAATGTTGGCATTTTAAGTGGTTGTAATCTTTATTGAGTATTGAAAATACACTTTCAAAACCTCTACTTCAAAACCCCCCTCAATCCCTCTCATTTTGATTTCAAGAAAGAAAACCTTATTTTACCCAAAATCTTCAAAACAGTGAGTCAAAACAGTGAGTGAGCTGAGTTCAAAGATTTCTCTAGAACTCAATACTCAACATATAGATGCAGGGCCACTTGGAAAGTCTTCCTAACTCATTGGAGAACACCCATGATTTTTGGTTTGACTTGGAAGTACTTGAAAATGGTCCATTTGGACCCAAACATTCCTTCCAAACATTCTGCCTCTGCTGTCACAGCAGCTTGACTAACTTCCAACTTCTTTTTCAGAAATATTTTCCAAAAGGGGTGGTCCCAACCTATTTTTCCCTTAAACTTCAATGTCTTAGAGAATGTTCTGTATAAAATGGGCTTCTAGATCATTCGTTTTCATTTTCTAAGATTTTTCAACATTTCAGTCGACAGTACGGACTCTGTTTCTGAGTGACCTCTGTTGTTCATATGATTTCTCTTATTCTGTGATAGTTATTAAAGATTGGCTTTTTGGGTAGTGTTCTAGACACAATAATGAACATCTCCATAAAAAATCATGCATTGAAAGGATTCCTAAACCCTCTTTTCCATTTTTACAAGATCATGTTACTGTTCTGTCCACTATTCACAGCTAGCACATTCTAACTTTTATTCTTTAATTTGATGCTTACATGCTTTCCAAATTAGCTCATGTCTTAGGAAGTAGTTCATACTACATTTGTATATATCCCATGATGATTCCTTCATACATTCATACATATTCTAGACTTCAAAGTCATTCTAGGAATTCATGTACACAAACACACTACAACCTTTGCACATTTTAAGATCATACATTGCATCCATGCAAGATTTGGGGCTTTCATGGCTCCTAATCTAAGAAGATCATAAGGAATGAACTTGATCATACGTTCGTGTTTCCCCTCGATCTAATCTTCCTTCCTCATCCGTCCCGGGGATCGAGAGGTCTTCTTTTCCTCAAAGATTAACATGCATCATACTAGCTTGCTAAGCATATTTTGATTTCTTTGATTATTTTGTTTCAAGAACAATTCATGTCCCCCTTTAGATTAGGAAGTCTTGATTATTTGATATGTGGTTAGACGATTTTTTCCTAGGTTTATTTGTGTGATCTTTCACTTTGCATTGTGTGATACTTGGCTTAGATCTTATGAATGATATCTTATCTTTAGATCTTCCAATTTCAAGTTTTCTTATGTAATGTAATATATTATCATAGTATTAACTGCCGAACCATACATAGTATAAGATGATTATTTGGATGCTAATTGAGGCCCGTCAAAAGACGGGGCGAGTTGAGGGTGTTTTAGTCGCGACAAAGGCTCCTTCCTCTCTCGTACCAAAATCCCGAGCCAAGTTCTTTGGTTATGAAGGATCGGTGCCCTTTATCCATTTGGGTGAGTCAAATTAGGTTTCTTGGTTCCTTAAAGACCAAGTGGCGACTCTATATCTGTTTTTAACAGACCTTTTCTCTTTCCTTGATTCAAATTTCAAACAAGTTTCAAAACAAAACAAAGCGGTGGAATCCCGGTATCCATAATCTGGCGATTCTGCTGAGGATTTTTTATTTTAAAACAAAATAATACAGAGGTTTGACTCATAAGAAGCATCCTTAAAATCATCTTTTTACTGTGTTTGGTTCACCGCATTGCACTCTTGCATTTTCCCCCTCCGACTGTGTCTGAAACGCGACGCTGACATTGTTCAGGTCTTGCTGTGCCAGGGCACAAGTCACCGTTGATACTGTACCTTTCAAGGAATATCAAAAAGAGTAAAAACCTCCGTACTGTCTCCCTGACGGTATATTGGAACTCTCGTCAACGGACCCTCTTTGACTAAACCCAACCTTTGCATATAGATTCCTGTAGAACCTTTCATAGGACTGTTCATTTATCTTTTCAGATAGGACAATGTGATATAACTGCTGTCTGCCCTGATGGGATTACCTGAGCGGTGTAGACGCTTATGTGGCATAGAACAGAACCTCTTTCTTATGATTCCCAAGGCAATCACTCACATGTGATTACATTGAGTTGACCTGCCTAGGCACCATGACAAGGATGTCTGCTCCATGCTCACAAAGATATACACCGTAAACCTTGTTAATCGGTCCTAAGACATAGGAGTATGAAAACCTGCTAGACAGTACGATCACTATCACCACATATTAACTAGTTTCTCCCAGAAACTCTGTCCAGATATCCCAGATATAACCATATCAACCAGTTTCTCCCAGAAACTCTGTCCAGATATCCCAGATATAACCATATCAACCAGTTTCTCCCAAAAACTCTGTCCAGATATCTCAGATATAACCATATCAACCAGTTTTCCCAGAAACTCTGTCTAGATATCCCAGATATAACCATATTGACCAGTTTTTCCCAGAAACTCTGTCCAGATATCCTAGATATAACCATATTGACCAATTTTTCCCAGAAACTCTGTCCAGATACCCCAGATATAACCATATTGACCATGTTTTTCCCAGAAACTCTATCCAAAATTCCCGAAGTATCCCAAAAATCCCTGTTATCCCTTGGTGATCATACTGGAAAGTAAGGTTAGCACACTCTGTATGGCTAGGACCTTATTTGTTTAACTGCTATCTGTTAGAAATAGAAGCATCATATAGATTAGGGCTTACATCCGCATGCTTGTCCCATTTGCATGCACCATTCCCCATCAATCTGCACGCACTGTTTCGAGTCGGTCCACATCACTGTCTTTGTCTGTCTAAAGTCACCACTGTCAAGATCTAATCTAGTCCTCTCAAAATCTGTCAGGTCAGTATAGATTCCCAAGGTCAGCAGTCAGGGTCCTCTTCGTGGGTCAGGAGTTCGGATAATCGATTAATCAGAATCAGTCCGACAACTTGCTTCAGCATGAATAGGGAAGAGTTGGAAAACAAGGTTACTGAACTGGGAGCGACCATAAGTCAGCAGTCCGACAGCCTAGCCCAAGTTCTGAAGTTCATGGAAGAACTGAAGCAGCAGCAGTCGCAACCTCCACCCGGGTTTCCACCACCAGGATTTGAACCTCCCCCGCATGAGAATAATAGGGAGGAAGACTGGTTTTAAGGGGTCCCACCGTTCGCGTACGAGAAAAAGCTCTAAGAGAAAATGGATAAGGTCGACAAGCTAGAAAGCGTACTGAGAAAAAGCAAAGAGGTCGATGATTACATGCTAGACCTGGAAGGCCTCTTCGAGCCTGTCAAGCTAAAACTGCCAGAGAATTTCAAGATGCCTGCCATCGACCATTTTGACAGAACTAGGAATCCAAAAAGTCATGTGAAGCTATGTATGAGTATCTTCCAGTCCATGGGTTGTACCCACGAACACATCGCGATGTTGTTCTCGCAAACTCTTGCAAAGTCTGCACTATCATGGTGTAATACCCTGTATTTTTGTATATTAATAAGACCTGATATTTCATTTCTATACTCGTATAATATATTGTATATATATTATACACACACACTCTCGGATTAGAAGAGAAGAAGAAGAGGAGGAGGAGGAGACCAGAGAGAGAACAGAGACGGACAGAGAAAGAGAGAGCAGAGAAGAAAGAGAGAGGAAAGCGAACTCACCATAACCGCCGCCGCGGAGCTCGGGACGCCGTCAACGGAACGCCGGGAGAGGTGAGTTTATTAACTCACTCAAAGAGGTTTGTTTTGTGATGTTTATGTGTGTATAACAACGTGCATGAGGAGAAAAGAGAACCCCAACGTTTTTATAATAAAACCAGCAGTTTTGAAGAAGAAGACAGAGTTCAATCGATTGACATCAGTCCAATCGATTGACATTATTCCAATCGATTGACATATTTCCAATCGATTGACATAAGTCCAATCGATTGACATAATTCCAATCGATTGACATAAGTCCAATCGATTGACATTATTTCCAATCGATTGAGTAAGAGCAGAATGTTGTTTATCTATTATTATATGTTATGAGCTGATTGCAATGTACCCAAGCTGTTAATGGATGTACCATATGTGATATTGGATATGTGCTTAGTCAACATGATACTACGTAAGCCTTATATGATGTTTATGTTAATGTTACAAGATGAACTGTTTATTATTTACTGTTGATATGAGATGCTCTAAGGGTTAAGTAACTGCCATATGTTATTGTCAAACTGAATAGTAGAACGGAACACGACAGCACGTTAATAATCAGAAATGAGTAGATATGTTGAATACCGAGCATGTGGTATTTTCTGTACTTAGTATATGAGCATTTCACAACATGTGTCAGCATGCATGGGATAGTGATGTCAAGAGGTAAGAGAATCTGATGAGAAATGGGATATTAATATGAAGAGATGAGAAGATATGATGAGAAAGGGGAACTGTGATTTATATGGAATAATGAGATATGTGTACTTTGGGATCCGTGGGATCAACGGCTGACGAGTCGGGTGGACGTGGGATGGTTAGAGTTCCTAGTGCGCCTCTCACTGTTGAAGACGTCCAGTGATGCGTATGCACTGTTGAAGACGTCCAGTGTACCGTTGAAGACGTCCGGCTAGTGCTCTAATGTATTCTCAGTTGTGTAGACGACCAGTGAGGGTATACGCATCGTTGAAGACGTCCGATGTGCCGTTCTATCATTTACAAATAGGTGGTACCGTGTAGACGACCGGTAACCCTATCAAGGGATTTTGGGATCTATTGCCTAGTCGGGTGATTCCGATTGGCATTATTGTATCGACGTATGGATACGGATATGAGATTTTGGTATCGACGAATGCACACAGATTTGTAATAATGGGATTAACGTATGGATACAGAGATGGATAGAGATTTGAATATGAGTACGGATATGATGAGATAAAGGTTCAGTCGTGGATTCAGCGTCCCGACGTAAAGGTAGATGCATGGGTGGTTGCATGGTTACATGCATGGATTTGGTGAATACGTGATGAGATATGTTATACCATGATGTTTATCCTTGTCATTACTTAATATGATTTCTGTTTTTATTGATTAATGCATAGTTTAATGAGACCTTTGCTATGTCCGTGAGAGACGCCATTGTTAAGAGATTAACCGCATTTTAAGATGCTGAACAATAGCGGTGAGGAGTGTTGTTTAATGTACTCACTCAGCTTTGTATTCAAAGTTGATGGCGTTTATGCCCTAGACATTCCAATGTCTAGGGATTTGTAGGCCTTGAGGACTGAAGACTGATAGTTCTGCCAGACTTGGAGCTGAAGGCTGGGAGACGAAGATGTGCTGGTTTATATAGTTAGTTTGTACATCTGTTGTTATTATTGTTATAGGCTTGAGACTATAAGCCAGCTGTTGTAATAGTTTTAGTAGACTTTTATAATTGGTACTTGGGCATCTGTTGCTTTCATACCTTTTATAGTTTCCGCTGTAGCCTCTGATTATGTTAATAAGATATGTTCTATGAATAGCATCCTCCCTATCGTGGTGTTTATTGGTTTGAGTAGATGACAACGCGGTTATTCACCCGTCATTCCCTATGGACCCATAAAGGAAATTTATTTTTCTCTATTTATGCTGCTCCGGGGCGTGACAGGATTTTTGGTATCAGAGCCTAGGTTTTAGTTGTTAACCGCTTGTCTTTGGTGTTCGAACCTGAATTCTAAGTTAATATCGGTAGCATGAGGATTAGCTGAGATGAGATAGAACTGTTATCTTGTCACACAGATAAGAGGTTGGAAGAATCTGTCTGAGGATGTTTCTTTAGAAGATAGTAATTGTTGGAACCAATAAGGATGTGGATAGCTGAGTTAGCGAAGAACAGGCATTGAGAATTAGTTGTGGTGGTGGAGAACCTAAATATAGAACCGTTGGATGTTAGAAGCTGACGAATTCCTGAGCAATCTCGGAACAGTCAGTATAATCTAGAAATAGAAAGAGGTTTAGGATAAGATTATCCTGTTACCTTGAGCCACATTTTAGTTGAGTGTTCTCACATGTTAGTTGAGCAGTACTCGTAGTCTGGAACCTGAGAATAGAAATAGAATGTTTAGATTTGACGTTGCGTGTAGAACCTATAGTTTCGTAACCCGTGTCTTGAGCATAGATATATTGGAGTACACTTGGTAGATAGACTGACCTTGTGGTTATTATTATTTATGTGAGGTATCCGTATTGCTTAATGTGATCGTATTATATAGTGGTACTATATATTGGTTACCACATGTTTTGTTCTTGCTTGAGCTGTAAGATAGAATGTGTTTGACCAAATAGATTTTTCATTATAGGTAGCAACATCGAACACTACCAGTACTCGTTATGGTTAGGACGACTCAAGGAAACCCGGGCCAGCTGAATGGAGTACCTGAATTAGTACCTCCTGAGATAGATCCAACAGGAATGATCGGAGTTTTCATCCGTCGCATGGAACAAGTTATCAATCGTGCGGATCACGTCATCGGCAATGAAGCACCAGTACGTCGGACAAGAGTCAAGCTGCTAAAGGAATTTCGTGCTCTTCAACCAGAGACCTTTACCGGATTAACAGGAGCATGGCAAGCTGAGCAATGGATTCACCAGATAGAATTGATATTTGAGACACTTGAATGTACTGACACTGAGAAAAGACATTTGGTTATATTTCAACTGACATTCTCAGCAGCAGATTGGTGGGACGCAGTGAAAGCTACGATAGGTGAAGAAGCTGTAGGAAGGATGACTTGGGAATCATTCAAGACTCGATTTCTAGAGAAGTACTTTCCAGAATCCGAGAAGAACAAAAGGGAAATGGAGTTCATCCAATTAGTTCAAGGTTGTTTTACAGTGCCCGAATATACAACTCAATTCGAGAGGCTATCACGATTTGCACCGCATATGATCGATACGCCAAGAAGAAAGATCAAAAGATATCATCAAGGACTAGTTCCGCATATTCGACATATGACTATAGGACATTTAAACCAATCTTTCGAAGCTTTGGTAGAAATGGCAATGACATTGGAAGATGACAGTTAGATTAGTGAAGGACAACACTTTGATAAAATATTTCCAGAGTACGATCAGTTTCTCCTAACGGATCAGAGAGGAAGAGATAGTCAGATTGTGTTGGCTGCTAACCAAGTTCAACAAGGAAACATAGAAAGAAATTACATAGGCAACCGCCAGAAGCGCAAGAGATTTGAGACCGACAAGAAAGAATCAAAACCCGTGACGACCCCAACACAGCACAGAGAACGAGATATCTGCTACAATTGTGGAGTACCTGGACACCATTCCCAAGAATGCAGAGCGTTAAGGAAATCTAATGGACGGGGAATACGATGTTTCAACTGTGGTAAATTTGGTCATGTTCGTAAGTTTTGTCCAGAACTAGAGATGCAACACAATGTTCCGTTGCAACAAGTATCACGAGGGCAGACTCACCATACAAATAATTGGTCTCAACTTAGACAAGGACGATAGACAGAAGGTACAATACTCAACACCTACATCATGTATTATATATGATCCCGATATTGTAGGAAGCTTTGTACCCGTTTGATTGATTGTAAGAGGATTAGCCTACACCATAAATTGTAGATATCCAAACAACTCGTTTGACACTGATCGACAGTAGTTCAAGTATGGATATAACATCATTTGCATCCCTGTATAACATCTATTGCATCCCCATAAGACATCAATTGCATCCTTATATGACGTCAATTGCCTCCCTATCGAAAGACTATGCCAACTGTTGGTAAGTTGGACAGAGATTAGAGATGAAGAATCTCAATTTTCGTTAGATGTAGCTTAACAAAAGAGGACGAACTAGAAGATTGCGAGTATACGAGAAGAGATACGAATAACGCAGAGACGACACCAGAACTTCAAAAGAGTATCGCTAAAGAATGTTTTCGACACCGATCGCCTGTTGCTTTCATCCAGTCAAGAAGTTATACAATAGATCGACTCACGATATCAGTATGTAGTCCTGCCTAACCTATTTGATTAGTACGTGGAAGCAGAACGAGTATTCAATGGATTGAACGACCTCAAAGAGATGATTATATCAATAGTACATGGGAATTTGGAGAGCCATGAGGAAATTTGAGTTATCAAATGACGATGCTAGAGTCACAATACTTTCAAGTCAACATATTGGAGGATGAAGGACGACAACAACACGGGAGTTAACAAGGATGTCGTGTGCAACACGAGGCTGACTAATAACGTTGACGATCGTAACGAGAAGTCCAGAGATAAGAAGACAGTCAACTAATGACGCAGTAGAGACATCGTCAGCACAGTGTGAAGCATCTTCGAAACCAGAGTAGACGGCAACGCTTCGCTACTACTTAGATGAGATTTGAACACTTGATCACTAGAACCCTCACACCGTAGAGTTTGACCTGAGAGAGGAACCTTGTGTGTTTGGAGACTAGCCATTTCAGATGTTGTAAGATGATTAGATTGTGCTACTTAGAACCTTTTTCCTGAAGTTTGACATACGAATTTCATATCCCTTAACCCTGAAGATTTGGTAGTTGTAACCCTAGTATTTGTAGATCGTTGATAACTTCGTATCGTGTGTTCAGAACTTAAACCTTTGGCCGCTGATGTGATCGTTTATGTAAAACGAGAACTTGAGCATTTTAGAGTATGTCTTCCGAGATGATTTGTGTGTTTATTTGAGGGCCTACTGCTTCAGATTTCGAGGACGAAATCTTTTGATGAGTGGTGGATGATGTAATACCCTGTATTTTTGTATATTAATAAGACCTGGTATTTCATTTCTATACTCGTATAAACTTTCTCTCCCTTTTGGTGAATTTTGATACCAATCGATTGATTAGTCTTCCCAATCGATTGACAATTTTCAGATACCAATCGATTGACATGTTCCCAATCGATTGACATTCAACCGACTAAAAGTGATGACGTGTCAACATCCCAATCGATTGCCATCTTCTTCAATCGATTGACATCAAATATCTGTCTCCAATCGATTGACATAGAGTCCAATCGATTGACATAAGCTGAGAAACATTTTCTTCTTTCCTTTAGCTTTGAACGTGTGGCACTCTTAACCCTTATATATACTTGCTCATTTGTGGCCTTGGGCCAAGTTTTGGCAGCCTTGGGAGGGAGAGATACATACTCTCATATATATATATACACACATATATATATTGTATATATATTATACACACACACTCTCGGATTAGAAGAGAAGAAGAAGAGGAGGAGGAGGAGACCAGAGAGAGAACAGAGACGGACAGAGAAAGAGAGAGCAGAGAAGAAAGAGAGAGGAAAGAGAACTCACCATAACCGCCGCCGCGGAGCTCGGGACGCCGTCAACGGAACGCCGGGAGAGGTGAGTTTATTAACTCACTCAAAGAGGTTTGTTTTGTGATGTTTATGTGTGTATAACAACGTGCATGAGGAGGAAAGAGAACCCCAATGTTTTTATAATAAAACTAGCAGTTTTGAAGAAGAAGACAAAGTTCAATCGATTGACATCAGTCCAATCGATTGACATTATTCCAATCGATTGACATATTTCCAATCGATTGACATAAGTCCAATCGATTGACATGATTCCAATCGATTGACATAAGTCCAATCGATTGACATTATTTCCAATCGATTGAGTAAGAGCAGAATGTTGTTTATCTATTATTATATGTTATGAGCTGATTGTAATGTACCCAAGCTGTTAATGGATGTACCATATGTGATATTGGATATGTGCTTAGTCAACATGATACTACGTAAGCCTTATATGATGTTTATGTTAATGTTACAAGATGAACTGTTTATTATTTACTGTTGATATGAGATGCTCTAAGGGTTAAGTAACTGCCATATGTTATTGTTAAACTGAATAGTAGAACGGAACACGACAGCACGTTAATAATCAGAAATGAGTAGATATGTTGAATACAGAGCATGTGGTATTTTCTGTACTTAGTATATGAGCATTTCACAACATGTGTCAGCATGCATGGGATAGTGATGTCAAGAGGTAAGAGAATCTGATGAGAAATGGGATATTGATATGAAGAGATGAGAAGATATGATGAGAAAGGGGAACTGTGATTTATATGGAATAATGAGATATGTGTACTATGGGATCCGTGGGATCAACGGCTGACGAGTCGGGTGGACGTGGGATGGTTAGAGTTCCTAGTGCGCCTCTCACTGTTGAAGACATCCAGTGGTGCGTATGCACTGTTGAAGACGTCCAGTGTACCGTTGAAGACGTCCGGCTAGTGCTCTAATGTATTTTCAGCTGTGTAGACGACCAGTGAGGGTATACGCATCGTTGAAGACGTCCGATGTGCCGTTCTATCATTTACAGATAGGTGGTACCGTGTAGACGACCGGTAACCCTATCAAGGGATTTTGGGATCTATTGCCTAGTCGGGTGATTCCGATTGGCATTATTGTATCAACGTATGGATACGGATATGAGATTTTGGTATCGACGAATGCACACAGATTTGTAATAATGGGATTGACGTATGGATACAGAGATGGATAGAGATATGAATATGAGTACGGATATGATGAGATAAAGGTTCAGTCGTGGATTCAGCGTCCCGACGTAAAGGTAGATGCATGGGTGGTTGCATGGTTACATGCATGGATTTGGTGAATACGTGATGAGATATGTTATACCATGATGTTTATCCTTGTCATTACTTAATATGATTTCTGTTATTATTGATTAATGCATAGTTTAATGAGACCTTTGCTATGCCCGTGAGAGACGCCATTGTTAAGAGATTAACCGCATTTTAAGATGCTGAACAATAGCGGTGAGGAGTGTTATTTAATGTACTCACTCAGCATTGTATTCAAAGTTGATGGCGTTTATGCCCTGGACATTCCAATGTCTAGGGATTTGTAGGTCTTGAGGACTGAAGACTGATAGTTCTGCCAGACTTGGAGCTGAAGGCTGGAAGACGAAGATGTGCTGGTTTATATAGTTAGTTTGTACATCTGTTGTTATTATTGTTATAGGCTTGAGACTATAAGCCAGCTGTTGTAATAGTTTTAGTAGACTTTTATAATTGGTACTTGGGAATCTGTTGATTTCATACCTTTTATAGTTTCCGCTGTAGCCTTTGATTATGTTAATAAGATATGTTCTATGAATAACATCCTCCCTATTGTGGTGTTTATTGGTTTGAGTAGATGACAACGCGGTTATTCACCCGTCATTCCCTATGGACCCATAAAGGAAATTTATTTTTCTCTATTTATGCTGCTCCGGGGCGTGACACATGGTTCCTAACCTTGGAAGCCTCCAAAACCCGAGCCTGGGAAGATATCGTTCGAGTCTTCGTCGATCATTACTCCTACAATCAAGAGCTAGATGTCACCATCAGGGATTTGGAAACAACCCGGCAAAACAACAATGAATCCTTCACTGCATTTCTGAGCAGATGGAGGAACAAGGTAGCCCAAATGACCCACAGGCCGAATGAAAAAGAACAGGTAAGGATGCTCATTCGGAATCTGCAGTCCCTCTACCATGAGAAATCATTCTACCAGTCCATCTCCACCTTTGAGGAGTTGTTTGAAGTCGGAACCCGGATTGAAGACGCTATCAGAGAAGGAAAGATAAAAGAGGAAAAGCCCCCGAGTCAGTCCAGAAGGCCTAACTAATCCCGGAATCCCCTGGATGTCAATGCGCTTAGCAGCCAACCCATGGCGTACCCTCTTAGGTCGTACCAACCCTCCAGCCAGGCAAACCCCTCCAATCGCCCCTTCCAGAAAAAGCCCCCTCGCAACTTCGCCAAGTTAGAAATCTCTCTCTCCTCAACTTTAGACCGCCTCCTCAAAAAAGGCCATCTCCAACTACTCCAACCCCGAAACACCCCTCTCCTGCCAAACTGCGATATGTCCAAACGGTGCACCAACTACCAAGCCCCGGGCCACAACACTGATGATTGCGTGTGCCTTTGCCATGACATTCAAGACCTTATTGACCAGAACATCATTGAGCCGCCACCAAAGTAGCCCCATATCACCCAAAATCGTCTACCAAACCACCAAAATGTCAACCTCATTAAGTCTAACCCCGTACCCTTCAACCCTGCTACTTATATCACCCCCCTAGGATAACCCTTGCCTTTCATTGACATCCCGGATTCAGTGGGAATTCATCTGATTGAAGGGGAGAATGATGAGTGGCAGCAACAGCTAGATGATGAGCGAGACTTGTTCTTTCTGGAAGAGCACGATCTAGGGGTGGTAGACCTCAAATGGTATGATCCCAATGATGAAAGTGATGCTTCTATCTGGGACGAGCCAGAGAAACCATATGTGGGAACGGATTATGATTGGTTCAAAAAGGATGGGACTGTAGAAGGGCCTACTCCTGCTGAAATTGATCACCTGACCAGGTCAGGCCGTCACTACCAGCCTCTACAGCCTACTACTGAAGCCATCGAGAAGGGTCCAGTTAAAGACAAGGGGAAGGGTAAGATGGATGAGATCATCGAAGAGGATAATGAGCTGATCAAGCAGCTAAAGAAAACCCAAGCACATCTCTCGATGTGGGACATCATGGTAACATCCTACAAGCATAGGCAAGCCGTGTTGAATGCCTTGGCTGGGATTGAAGTCCCCATTGACGCTGCACCGGAGGACATGGTGGCTTTCTTGGGCGCACTTACCCCCAACCCAATCATTACATTTTCCGATGAGGACCTGCCACCAGAAGGATCCGCGCATAATAAGGCATTGTATATCACCGTGGGATGTAAGGGATAACAGGTGCCATTTTGTCTAGTCGATACGGGCTCGGCCTTAAATGTCTGTGCCCTAAGGACTGCCACCGCCTTGGGGGTCAATGTCCTTGACATCACACCATCTGTGCAATCTGTGAGGGCCTATGACAACACCAGGAGAAATGTGATGGGAACCTTTTCTCTCCAAATTCGGGTAGGATCTTTGGTGAGCACCGAAATCTTTCAGATCATGGACTTACCTGCCTCTTTCAACTTACTGATCGGAAGGCCCTGGTTGCATGTCAACAAAGCCGTATCGTCCACTGTGCATCAAATGATCAAGTACATCCATGAGAAGGAAGAGAAAATCATCCTCGGTAATAGTTGGGGTAATGAAGCTTTCCCAAACTACGGTCCCGTCTTTGAAATCCAAATACCTGAGTTAGAAGAAGGAGAAATTGGGGGATTCTTCATGGAAGAAGTCCACATGATCAATGATGAAGACAGGTTCCCTGAGATCCACTCTGCGGTTGTCAACATCGTTCGCAAAATGAACTACTTCCCTGGAATGGGATTGGGCCGACGCCAACAAGGGAGAGCAAGGTACTTTTGGGCTAGGATACAAGCCCACTGAAGAAGACATCGAGCTACAAAGGCCATGGAAGAAAAGGGTAAGGGGTCTCCCACCATACCGCAAGACCTTGAATGGACAAGTCATCAAAGAGGGGGATGACTTCCCTTACTTCGGGTTCCACGAACCCTGGATCCATCAAACCACTGGGAAAAGGCACCCCGGACTTGAAATCTTCGCTGCTGCGAGAGGCCTCCATATCAAGATCCGTTCTATCCCGAAGAAATTGAGAAAACCCCGGAGGAAGACTGGTTGAAATACCTGGACACTGAAGCCATCGAGAAGATGTGGGAGGAATCCGCTGAGAAGAAGGAAGAAAAGAGGGCCAAGAGCCAAGATGATCATATCAAGCCAACTGAGGAGGGTCTGAGCAACCAGGCTGTAGAGTCATCTGTCTGTGTCTCCCTATCCCCTATTCCTCCAAAGTCTGTATTGCTGATTATCGAGTCTGTACCAGAGTCGGCTGCTGTAAGCCCACCACTGTCCAATGTAGTCACTTCACCTATCATGAATGAAATGAAAGACGATTCTGCTTACTCCTTTGTGTCTAATACTTGTGAATGCACAGATCCCTCCGAGGATCTCCCAATTGAACTTAAGCAACTAATTGAAAAATCAACTGCTTATGAAATAATCGAAGATACTTTATCAGTTAACCTCGGTGAAACAGATAATCCCCAAATTGTGCAAATTGGCTCAACTCTTAATAAAGAAGAAAAAGAAAAATTAACCCTCTTGCTAAGAGAATTCAAAGATGTTTTCGCTTAGTCTTACGAAGACATACCTGGGGTCGATCCCGACATTGTCCAACATCATATTCCACTCCTCCCTAATTCTAAACTTGTCAAGCAGAAACTGAGGCGCATGAGGCCGGAGTGGGCACTCAAGGTTAAAGAAGAAGTGGAAAAGCAATTCAAGGCAGGGTTCATCATTGTCACCGAATATCAGGAATGGATTGCCAATATCGTACCAGTCCTGAAGAAGGATGGAAAAGTTCGTGTGTGCGTCGACTTCCGTGATCTAAACAAGGCCAGTCCCAAGGATGACTTCCCGCTTCCCCACATTGACGTTTTGGTAGATAACACCACAGGACATGAGCTACTATCATTCGTGGATGGTTTCTCAGGGTATAATCAGATTCTTATGGTGCCAGAAGATCTGGAAAAGACGACATTCACCACCCCTTGGGGGACCTACTATTATAGAGTAATGCCTTTTGGACTCAAGAATGCTGGGGCAACCTACCAAAGAGCTGCCACTACTATGCTGCACGACATGATCCACAAGGAAGTAGAGGTGTACGTAGACGACATGATTGTGAAGTCCAAGGATAGAGAAGGACACCTAGTGGCACTGGAAAAGTTTTTTGAAAGGTTGCGTAAGTACAAGATGAGGTTGAATCCAAAGAAATGCACTTTCGGTGTGACCTCCGGTAAACTCCTGGGTTTTCTTATCACACAAAGGGGGATAGAGGTGGATCCCTCCAAGATCAAGGCAATCCTAGAAATGACACCACCACAAAATGAAAAAGAGGTAAGGGGGTTTCTCGGAAGAATCCAATTTATTAGCCGCTTCATTTCTAAGCTCACGACTACATGCGATCCTTTGTTCCGATTGTTGAGAAAAGGGGAGAAGTTCTAATGGGATGACCAATGCAAAGCCGCTTTCGACAAAATAAAAGCTTACCTTCAAAATCCGCCTGTTCTTTCACCACCAACGCCTCATAAGCCCTTATTCCTTTACCTATCCATCTCCGAAAATGCCATGGGTTGCATGCTAGCCCAAGAAGGAGAAGAAAGCCACTCTGAAAAAGCCATATACTACCTCAGCAAGAGGATGACTGGGTATGAGCTCAACTACTCTACCCTCGAAAAAACGTGTTGGGCCTTGGTTTGGTGCACTCGCCGACTAAGGCATTACATGCTGGCCTTCCCAGTTGTACTCATATCCCGCATGGATCCTCTAAAATACCTCCTCGAAAAACCTGCCCTGACCGGTCGTATATCCCGTTGGTAACTTCTACTATCCGAATTTGATATCAAGTATGTTACAAGCAAATTGGTAAAAGGGAGAACCGTGGCTGAGCATCTTGCGGAACACGCCATTGACTCCGAAGAAAGTGGAGACATCCCATTCCCGGACGAAAATATCATGGAAATCAAGGAAGAACAATAGAAGTTGTACTTTGATGGAGCAGCCAACATGAAAGGCTACGGGGTAGGAATAATCCTAGTATCACCAAACGGGGACCACACCCCACTGGCAGTCAAGGTCAATTATAACTCCACCAACAACACTACTGAGTATGAAGCATGCATTTTGGGGATGGAAGCGGCCATAGAATTGAGAATTCAAAAGCTAGATGTCTTCGGAGATTCGAATCTCATTGTGTCGCAAGCCAGAGGGGAATGGAAGGTGAAGGAAGAGAGGTTGAAGCCCTACCATGACCATCTCGATGGACTCAAGAAGCATTTTAAGAGCATAACGTTCTTCTACTTGCCTAGGGAAGAGAACCAGGTAGCTAATTCATTGGCTACCTTAGCCTCCATGATCAAAATTCCTGTGGGAGTCAGGATGATGCCTTTGGTAATTGAGCAAAGGTACGAGCCTTCGTTCAACATGATCGCCACAATCGAAGCAGAAGTGTGTAGACACCCCATTTTGTCGGCTATCAGATTTAGGAGACCCATAGCTTGGTGGTTCACAATGATCAAAAAAGGACTCAAAAGGACTTCTGGAAGTTGGTTCTATTTCTCAAAATGCTCAGAATGACCGAAATGCCCCTGAAAGCCATAAAACTCCCAGATTTGGTCCCAAAGTTCTGGAAATATGCTACGTCGTAAATGAGTTTTAAAAGAAAAATTGGATGAAATCGTCAGCTCCTAGAGACCCCCGGAAGTCCCGGAAGCTCCCGGAAAGTCCCCGTTGACCTGTTTGACCAAGGTTTGACCAAGTTTGACCAAGTTTGACCAAAATTGTCCGAATTCACCAGAATCATTTTAAATCAAGAAAAAAATGTTAAAACAAGTTCCAAAAGAAAATCGAGCGAAAACATCAGCTCCCGGGAACTCCCGGAGGTTTCCAGAACTTCCCGGGAATCCCAGGTTTGACTAGTTTGACCAAAATTTGACTTTGGAACCGGGGGTGCCGAAACAATTTTCAAATATTTTTCATGGATACTAGAGGTCAATAGCTTTCCAACGGTATATCGCACATAATTTCTGGATTTAACACGAATTTATTATGAATTTCCAAAGGCGAAAAAGGCGATTATATCGGCTTTTATCGCGAATACCGCAAAACTTTTGAAAGTGAACTATCCCCGAACTATTTTTATGTAAAGTAGACTCCATTACCTTTCCAACGGTATATCACAACCTCAATTTAGAGTTCGTACGCATTTTTTGTGAATTTCGGACGAAATAGGGCCTTTTCGCGAATACTGGAACATCAGGGGGCCCAAACAGCATTATCTGGACAGGGGAGGAGCAGTGCCTCCGCGGCACTGGCCCACTGCCGCCACGGCACTGACCCAGTGCTGCCGCGGCACTCCCCTCCAGAGCAGTGTATTTTTGTAAATAATTTTGTGGTCCCATTTTGATTAATTAAAAGCCAAAACGACATAGTTTTATGATTTCAGATATTTGGAGCCAATGGGAATACTTTCTAAATCCCAAAACCACCCCAAGTTGGCCTATATAAACACCCCATTACTCTTCATTTTGGGAGAGTCAAATAGAAGTTTAGAGAAAGTTTGGGAGAGAAAGTTGTAGAGATAAGGTTAGATAGAGAGAAAAGAAGCTTTCTTCTTGGATTTTCAAAACAAAAGTGAGTTCTAAACTTTGTTCTTACTACATTACTCCCATTTATTTTAACATTCAATACTCCCAACCACCATTTTAGTAAGCATAAAAGAGAGTGGAAGCTTCTTCCATGTCTAGTGTCATTACATATGAGTGAAACACCAATCTACAAGTCCCATGCTTCATGAATATCATCTATTGATCATCATCTACTTGCTTGTTTATTTATTGTGTATCTCTTCTCATCTCATTTCTTTTTGATTTTTCTTTATTTACTTACTAGTTCATCATCATCTAAGTGATGACATGAAGTTTGGGGTGAGTGAATCCTTATGGATAGTAGCTCTTGACCTCACAAACATGTTTGATAGATGATGATCATAACTTCAATACCTCCAAGGTATCCTTGAAGTGTATTGAAGTTATACTCAAATAAAAATAAGTCTCTCCAACAATCTTGGAGGTTCTTGATGATGAGTTGAATGTTGACATTTTGAGTGGTTACAATCTTTATTGAGTATTAAAAATGCACTTTCAAAACCTCTATTTCAAAACCCCCCTCAATCCCTCTCATTTTGATTTCAAGAAAGATAATCTTATTTTCCCAAAAATCTTCAAAATAGTGAGTTAAAACAGTGAGTGAGCTGAGTTCAAAGATTTCTCTAGAAGTCAATACTCAACATATAGATGCAAGGCCACTTGGAAAGTCTTCCTAACTCATTGAAGGACACCCATGATTTTTGGTTTGACTTGGAAGTACTTGAAAATGGTCCATTTAGACCCAAACATTCCTTCCAAACATTCTGCCTCTGCTGTCACAGCAGCTTGGCTAACTTCCAACTTCTTTTTTTCAGAAATATTTTCCAAAAGGGGTGGTCCCAACTTATTTTTCCCTTAAACTTCAATGTCTTAGGGAACTTTGTGTATAAAATGGGCCCCTAGATCATTCGTTTTGCATTTTCTAAGATTTTTCAACATTTCAGTCAACAGTACGGACTCTGTTTCTGAGTGACCTCTGTTGTTTATATGATTTCTCTCAATCTGTGATAGTTATTAACGATTGGCTTTTTGGGTTGTATTCTAGACACAATAAGCAACATCTCCATAGACAATCATGCATTGAAAGCATTCCTAACCCCTCTTTTCCATTTTTGCAAGATCATGTTACTGTTATGTCCACTATTCACAGCAAGCACATTTTAACTTCCATTCTTTGATTTGATGCTCATATGTATTCCAAATTAGTTCATATCCTAAGAAGTACTTCATACTACATTTTTACATATCCTATGATGATTTCATTCATTCATTCATACACTTTTTAGACTTCTAAGTCATTCTAAAAATCCATGTACCCAAAACACACTACAACCTTTGCACATTTTAGATACATACATTGCATTAATGCAAGATTTGGGGTTTTTGTAACTCATAATCTAAGAAGATTATAAGGAATGATCACGATCACACGTTCATGCTTCCCCTTGATCTAATCATCCTTTCTCATCCGTCCTGGGGATTGAGGGATCTTCTTTTCTCAAAGATTAACATGCATCATACTAGCTTGCTAAGCATATTTTGATTTCTTTGCTTATTTGTTTCAAGAACAATTCATGTCCCCCTCTAGATTAGGAAGTCTTGATTATTTGATATATGAATAGACGATTTTTTCCTAGGTTTATTTGTGTGATCTTTCACTTTACATTGTATGATATTTAACTTAGATCTTATGAATGATATTTTATCTTTAGATCTTCCATTTTCAAGTTTCTTATGTAATGTAATATACTATCATAGTATTAATTGCCGAACCATACATAGTATAAGATGATTATTTGGATGCTAATTGAGGCCCGTCGAGAGACGGGGCGAGTTGAGGTTGGTTTAGTCGCGACAAAGGCTCATTCCTCTCTCGTACCAAAACCCCAAGCCAAGTTCTTTGGTTATGAAGGACCGCTGCCCTTTATCCATTTGGGTGAGTCAAATTTGGGTTTCTTGGTTCCCTAAAGACCAAGTGGCGACTCTGTATCTGTTTTCAACAGACCTTTTCTCTTTCCTTGATTCAAAATCAAACGAATTTCAAAACATAACAAAGCGATGGAAGCCCAGTGTCCACAATCTGGCGACTCTGCTGGTATTTTTTATTTTAAAGCAAAATAATACAGAGGTTTGACTTATAAGAAGCATCCTTAAAATCATCTTTTTACTGTGTTTGGTTCACCACATTGCACTCTTGCATTCCCCCCCTCCGACTGTGTCTGAAACGCGGCGCTGACATTGTTCAGGTCATGCTGTGCTAGGGCACAAGTCACCGTTGATACTGTACCTTCCAAGGTATATCAAAAAGAGTAAAAACCTCCGTACTGTCTCCCTGACGGTATATTGGAACTCTCGTCAACGAACCCTCTTTGACTAAACCCAGCCTTTGCATATAGATTCCTGTAGAACCTTTCATAGGATTGTTCATTTATCTTTTCAGATAGGACAATGTGATATAACTGCTGCATGCCCTGATGGGATTACCTGAGCGGTGTAGACGCTTATGTGGCATAGAACAGAGCTTCTTTATTATGATTCCAAAGGCAATCACTCACATGTGATTACATTGAGTTGACCTGCCTAGGTACCATGATAAGGATGTCTGCCCCATGCTCACAAAGATATACACCGCAAACCTTGTTTATTGGTCCTAAGACATAGGAGTATGAAAACCTGCTAGACGGTATATTCACTATCACCACATTAACTCGTTTCTCCCAGAAACTCTATCCAGATATCCCAGATATAACCACATAAACCAGTTTCTCCCAGAAACTCTGTCCAGATATCCCATATATAACCACATTAACCAGTTTCTCCTAGAAACTCTGTCCATATATCCCAGATATAACCACGTTAACCAGTTTCTCCCAGAAACTCTGTCCAGATTTACCCAATATAACCACATTAACCAGTTTCTCCCAGAAACTCTGTCCAGATTTACCCAATATAACCACATTAACCAGTTTCTCCCAGAAACTCTTTCCAAAATTCCTGAAGTATCTCGGAAATCCATGTTATCCCTTGGTGATCATACTGGAAAGTAAGGTTAGCACACTCTGTATGGCTAGGACCTTATTTGTTTAGCTGCTATCTGTTAGAAATAGAAGCATCATATGGATTAGGGCTTACATCCGCATGCTTGTCCCATTTGATGCACCATTCCCCATCAATCTGCACGCACTGTTTCGAGTCGGTCCACATCACTATCTTTGGCTGCCTAAAGTCACCACTGTCAAAGATCTAATCTAGTCCTCTCAAAATCTGTCAGGTCAGTATAGATTCCCAAGGTCAGCAGTCAGGGTCCTTTTCGTGGGTCAGGAGTTCAGATAATCGGTTAATCAGAATCAGTCCGACAGCTTGTTTCAGCATGAATAGGGAAGAGTTGGAAAACAAGGTTACTGAATTGGGAGCGACCATAAGCCAGCAGTCCGACAGCCTAGCCCAGGTTCTGAAGTTCATGGAAGAACTGAAGCAGCGGCAGCCGCAACCTCCGCCCGGGTTTCCACCACCAGAATTTGAACTACTCCCACCTGAGAATAATGGGGAAGAAGACTGGTTTCAGGGGGTCCCACCGTCTGCATACGAGAAAAAGCTCCAAGAAAAGATGTACAAGGTTGACAAACTGGAAAGCGTGCTCAGGAAAAGAAAGGGTATCGATGATTACATGTTAGATCTGGAAGGCCTCTTCGAGCCTGTCAAGCTGAAACTGTCAGAGAACTTCAAGATGCCTGCTATCGACCGTTTTGACGGAACTGGGAATCCGAAAAGTCATGTGAAGCTATGTATGAGTATCTTCCAATCCATGGGATGTATCCACGAACACATTGCGATGTTGTTCCCGCAAACCCTTGCAAAGTCTGCACTATCGTGGTTCCTAACCTTGGAAGCCTCCAAAACCCGGGCCTGGGAGGACATCGTTCGAGTCTTCGTCGATCATTACTCCTACAATCAAGAGCTGGATGTCACCATCAGGGATTTGGAAACAACCCGGCAAAAGCAACAATGAATCCTTCGCTGCATTTCTGAGCAGATAGAGGAACAAGGTAGCCCAAATGACCCACCGGCCAATCGAGAAAGAACAGGTAAGGATGCTCATCCGGAATCTGCAGCCCCTCTACCATGAGAAATTATTCTACCAGTCCATCTCCACCTTTGAGGAATTTTTTAAAGTCGGAACCCGAATTGAAGACGCTATCAGAGAAGGAAAGATAAAAAAGGAAGAGTCCCCGAGTCAGTCCAGAAGACCTAACTACTCCCGGAATCCCCCGGATGTTAATGCCCTTAGCAGCCAACCCATGGCATACCCTCTTAGACCATACCAACCCTCCAGCCAGGCAAACCCCTCCAATCGCCCCTTCAGAAAAAGCCCCCTCGCAATTTTGCCAAGCTAGAAATCTCTCTCTCCTCAGCTTTAGACCGCCTCCTCAAAAAGGGCCATCTCCAACTACTCCAACCCTGAAACACCCCCCTCCCGCCAAACTGCGATATGTCCAAGCGGTGTACCTACCACCAATCCCCAGGCCACAACACTGATGATTGGGTGCGCCTTCGCCATGACATTCAAGACCTTATTGACCGGAACATCATCGAGCCGCCACCAAAGCAGCCCCATATCACCCAAAATCCTCTACCAAACCACCAAAATGTCAACCTCATTGAGTCCAGCCCCGTACCCTTCAACCCTGCTACTTATATCACCCCCCTAGGACAACCCTCGCCTTGCATTGACATCCCGAATTCTGTGGGAATTCATCTGATTGAAGGGGAGAATGATGAGTGGCAGCAACAGCTAAACGATGAGCAAGACTTGTTCTTTTTGGAAGAGCACGATTTGGGGGTGGTAGACCTCAAATGGTATGATCCCAATGATGAAAGTGACGCTTCTATCTGGGACGAGCCGGAGAAACCATATGTGGGAACGGATTGTGATTGGTTCAAAAAGGATGGGACTGTAGAAGGGCCTACTCCTGCAGCAATTGATCACCTGACCAGGTCAGGCCGTCACTACCAGCCTCTGCAGCCTACTACTGAAGCCATCGAGAAAGGTCCAGTTAAAGACAAGGGGAAGGGTAAGATGGATGAGGTCATCGAAGAAGATAATGAGCAGATCAAGCAGCTAAAGAAAACCCAAGCACATCTCTCGATGTGGGACATCATGGTAACATCCTATAAGCACAGGCAAGCCGTGTTGAATGCCTTGGCTGGGATTGAAGTCCCCATCGACACCGCGCCGGAGGACATGGTGGCTTTCTTGGGTGCGCTTACCCCCGACCCAATCATTACATTCTCCGATGAGGACCTGCCACCAGAGGGATCCGCACATAACAAGGCATTATATATCACCGTGGGATGTAAGGGACAACAGGTGTCGTTTTGTCTAGTCGACACAGGCTCAGCCTTAAATGTCTGTGCCCTGAGGACTGCCACCGCCTTGGGGGTCAATGTCCTTGACATAACGCCATCTGTGCAATCCGTGAGGGCCTATGACAACACCAGGAGAAATGTGATGGGAACCGTTTCTCTCCAAATCCGGGTAGGATCCTTGATGAGCACCAAAAATTTTCAGGTCATGGACATACCTGCCTCTTTCAACTTGCTGATCGGAAGGCCCTGGTTGCACGTCAACAAAGCCGTATCGTCCACTGTGCATCAAATGATCAAGTACATCCATGAGAAGGAAGTGAAAATCATTCTCGGTAATAGTTGGGGTAATGAAGCTTTCCCGAACTACGCTCCCGTCTTTGAAATCCAAGTACCTGAGTTAGAAGAAGGAGAAATTGGAGGATTCTTCATGGAAGAAGTCCACATGATCAATGATGAAGACAGGTTCCCCGAGATCCACTCTGCGGTTGTCAACATCGTCCGTAAAATGAACTACTTCCCTGGAATGGGATTGGGTCGACGCCAGCAAGGGATTCGAGAGTTCCCTCAGATCAAAGGACAGCAAGGTACTTTTGGGCTAGGATATAAGCCCACTGAAGAAGACATCGAGCTACAGAGGCCGTGGAAGAAAAGGGTAAGGGGTCTCCCACCATACCGCAAGACCTTGAATGGACAATTCATCAAAGAAGGGGATGACTTCCCTTACTTTGGGTTCCCTGAACCCTGAATCCATCAAACCACTGGGAAAAGGCACCCTGGACTTGAAATCTTCGCTGACTGCGAGAGGCATCCATATCAAGATCCGTTCTATCCCGAAGAAATTGAGAAAACCCCAGAGGAAGACTGGTGGAAATACCTGGACACTGAAGCCATCGAGAAGATGTGGGAGGAATCCGTTGAGAAGAAGGAAGAAAAGAGGGCCAAGAGCCAAGATGATCAGATCAAGCCAACTGAGGAGGGTCTGAGCAACCAGGCTGTAGAGTCATCTGTCTGTGTCTCCCTATCCCCTATTCCCCCGGAGTCTGTACTACCAATTATCGAGTCTGTACCAGAGTTGGCTGCTGTAAGCCCATCACTGTCCAATGTAGTCATTTCACCTATCATGAATGAAATGAAAGACGATTCTGCTTACTCCTCTGTGTCTAATACTTGTGAATGCACAGATCCCTCCGAGGATCTCCTAATTGAACTTAAGCAACTAATTGAAAAACCACCTGCTTATGAAATAATCGAAGATACTTTATCGGTTAACCTAGGTGAAACAGATAATCCCCAAATTGTGCAAATTGGCTCAGCCCTAAATAAAGAAGAAAAAGAAAAATTAACCCTCTTACTAAAAGAATTCAAAGATGTTTTTGCTTGGTCTTACGAGGACATGCCTGGGGTCGATCCCGACATTGTCCAACATCATATTCCCCTCCTCCCTAATTCTAAACCTGTCAAGCAGAAACTGAGGTGCATGAGGCCGGAGTGGGCACTCAAGGTTAAGGAAGAAGTGGAGAAGCAATTCAAGGCAGGATTCATCATTGTCACCGAATATCCGGAATGGGTTGCCAATATCGTGCCGGTCCCAAAGAAGGATGGAAAAGTTCGCGTGTGCGTCGACTTCCGTGATTTAAACAAGGCCAGTCCCAAGGATGACTTCCCGCTTCCCCACATTGACGTTTTGGTAGATAACACCGCAGGACATGAGCTACTATCATTCATGGATGGTTTCTCAGGGTATAATCAGATTCTTATGGCGCCAGAAGATCGAGAAAAGACGACATTCACCACCCCCTGGGGGACCTACTGTTATAGAGTGATGCCATTCGGGCTCAAGAACGCTGGGGCAACCTACCAAAGAGATGCCACCACTCTGTTGCATGACATGATTCACAAGGAAGTAGAAGTATACGTAGATGACATGATTGTGGAATCCAAAGATAGAGAAGGACACCTAGTGGCACTGGGAAAGTTTTTTTAAAGATTGCGTAAGTACAAGATGAGGTTGAATCCAAAGAAATGCACTTTTGGTGTGACCTCCGGTAAACTCCTGGGTTTCCTTATCACACAAAGGGGGATAGAGGTGGATCCTTCCAAGATCAAGGCAATCCTAGAAATGACACCACCACGGAATGAAAAAGAGGTAAGGGGGTTCCTCGGAAGAATCCAATTCATCAGCCGCTTCATTTCTAAGCTCACAACTACATGCGATCCTCTGTTCCGATTGTTGAGAAAAGGGGAGAAGTTCCAATGGGATGACCAATGCCAAGCCGCTTTCGACAAAATAAAAGCCTACCTTCAAAATCCACCTGTCCTCTCACCACCTACGCCTCATAAGCCCTTATTCCTTTACCTATCTGTCTTTGAAAATGCCATGGGTTGCATGCTAGCCCAAGAAGGAGAAGAAAGGCACTCTGAAAAAGCCATATACTACCTCAGCAAGAGGATGACTGGGTACGAGCTCAACTACTCTGCCCTCGAAAAAACGTGTTGGGCCTTGGTTTGGTGCACCCGCCGACTGAGGCACTACATGCTAGCCTTTCCGGTTGTGCTCATATCCCGCATGGATCCTCTAAAATACCTCCTCGAAAAACCTGCCCTGACCGGTCGTATATCCCGTTGGTTAGTTCTACTATCCGAATTCGATATCAAGTATGTTACAAGCAAATCGGTAAAAGGGAGAGCCGTGGCCGAGCATCTTGCGGAACACGCCATTGACTCCGAAGAAAGTGGAGACTTCCCATTCTCGGACGAAAATATCATGGAAATCAAGGAAGAACAATGGAAGTTGTACTTTGATGGAGCAGCCAACATGAAAGGCTACGGGGTAGGAATAATCCTAGTATCACCAAACGGGGACCACACCCCACTGGCAGTCAAGGTCAATTATAACTCCACCAACAACACTGCTGAGTATGAAGCATGCATTTTGGGGATGGAAGCAGCCATAGAATTGAGAATTCAAAAGCTAGATGTCTTTGGAGATTCGAATTTCATTGTGTCGCAAGCCAGAGGGGAATGGAAGGTGAAGGAAGAGAGGTTGAAGCCCTACTACGACCATCTCGACGGACTCAAGAAGCACTTTAAGAGCATAACGTTCTTCTACTTGCCCAGGGAAGAGAACCAGCTAGCTGATTCATTGGCTACCTTAGCCTCTATGATCAAAATTCCTGTGGGAGTTAGGATGATGCCTTTAGTAATTGAGCAAAGGTACGAGCCTTCGTTCAACATGATCGCCACAATCGAAGCAGAAGACAATGAAACACCGTGGTATCAGGATGTCTGGAACTTCATAGAAAAGGGAACGTACCCTCAAGAATCTACCGAAAAAGACAAAAGGGCCATTCAAAGATTCGCAGCGCAATTCATCATTTGCGGTGGGAAACTGCTGAATAAAGGGTACAACGGTCACAACCTGACATGCTTGTTTGGGAAAAGCTCCAGAAGAATGATGGAAGAAGTACACGAGGGGGTATGCGGCCCGCACATGAACGGTCACATGCTGGCCAAGAAAATCGTGAGGCAAGGGTACTACTGGACAACATTGGAGAAAGATTGTTGCGAATACGTGAGAAAGTGTCACAAGTGCCAGATCCATGCAAACATGATGTATGTACCACCATCCCTTCTATACAGCATGACCTCACCTTGGCCATTCTCCACCTGGGGGATCGATATTATCGGTGAAATCATTCCGAAAGCATCAAATGGAAATCGATACATTCTGGTGGCCATAGACTACTTCACTAAATGGGTAGAAGCTGCATCCTACACCAAGTTGGGAGCCAAAGAAGTGGCCAAATTCATCAAGAGAAATCTCATCTGCCGTTATGTAGTTCCCCATGAGATTATTTCGGATAACGGAAGTCATTTCAAAGCAGAAGTCAGGGATCTGTTCAAGGAATACAAAATCACTTATCACAAGTCATCACCATACAGACCGCAAACTAATGGGGCGGTCGAGGCTGCAAACAAGAATGTTAAGGCCATACTGCAAAAATCAGCCGATACTTACAAAGACTGGCATAAAAAGCTACCGTTCACACTTTGGGGATACAGAACCTCGATAAGGACGTCCACAGGAGCAACTCCTTACTCACTAGTGTATGGGATGGAAGCGGTGCTTTCGGTCGAGATAGAATTACCGTCCCTACGCGTGATGGCAGAATGTGAAATTTCGGAATCAGACTGGTTGAGGGAAAGATATGAAGAATTGGCCCTCATAGATGAAAAGCGCCTAGCGACAGTCGACCATGTTCGAATCTATGAAAAGAGGATAGCCCGTGCTTTCAACAAAAGGGTTCGTCCGAGGAAGATCGTCAAGGGTGTCCTTGTCCTTAAGGAGTTGCGAGCTCCGATTTTTTATCCCCGTAGGAAGTTTAAACCTAAATGGGTCGGCCCTTACATCGTCAAGACTATTCTTTCTGGAGGAGCAACTTATCTCATGGACCTCGATGGTGTCGAATTCAAAGAACCAATCAACATGGATCGCCTCAAAAAGTACTACGCTTGACTATTCAGTAACCATTTCTTTCAAGCCTTGCCTTGAACTACGCTCGACCTGATTCCTACTCGGGGATACGTAGGCAACCACATTGGTTCGGTCGCTCCACCAACAAAAATAACCATTTCTTTCAAGCCTTGCCTTGAACTACGCTCTACCTGATTCCCACTCGGGGATACGTAGGCAACCACATCGGTTCGGTCGCTCCACCAACAAAAATAACCATTTCTTTCAAGCCTTGCCTTGAACTACGCTCGACCTGATTCCCACTCGGGGATACGTAGGTGCAAAGCGGGGGTATTTGTAAAATACAACCGCGCTAAAAGAAAGAATTGCATTAGTTTTGATCACAACTTCCCGTTTTATCTGCAATTTGCATTACAATGCTAGTTTTAGACAATATGATTAATCTATGATAAGTTGTATTGTTTTAGCTACTATTTGTGCAGGTGAATGCTGCTGTATAAAAGACTGAAAGATTTGATAAAAAGGAGATGCTTTGTTTCAAAGAAGAAAGATTGAAGAAGAATTGCAGAGTTCGAGCGATCGACATAGTTCGAGCGATCGAGTTTTCGATCGATCGAAGGAAGTTAAAGCGATCGACAATTCAAGTTGTTCGATCGATCGAGAGAGTTTCGATCGATCGAAAGTCCCTTTTATCAGATTATACGCGCATGCAGCAGTTGCGGGTTTTTAAACCCTAGCTCTTAGGTTTACTATTTATATTCATATTGTATACGTCCAGAGGGGACGCCCAAACTTTGTTTTATGAGTTTTAGATAGAGAGGAGAGAGTTTTTCTTGGTTTTTTGTAGGTTTCATTGAAGATTTAGCATTGTGAACTAGATTTCTTTAGTTAATACAAGTTATCTTCATTCCAGGTTCTTGATCTATTGCTTATTTGTTTTCTGCACTTAGTTAATCATAGTATACTTATTAATCTCGAGTAGTTTTATGTTAATTAGATCGTACTCACTAGTTTTATAGTTTTAATGAAAAACTTTCAAACAAACATTGTTTCAATGAACTTTTACGTTAAATATCAATCTGTGGTTCTCCATACAATGTCTGAGTAGTCCTAGGGTTGGGAAATCGCGATGAAATCGTGATTTCAGGCCTCTGCCATGCAATATTTTTTTTCTTCCTGTGTTCGATCGATCGAAAGTATGTCGATCGATCGAGACAGTGACTTAGTCGAGCGATCGAGGAAATGTCGATCGATCGAGAGATGAAGATATTCGATCGATCGAAAGCGCGTCGATCGATCGAGGGTTCTGATTCTTGAGAACACCTAAAACAGTATTCTAAGACTTTCTGTTTTAAGGATTTGTTATCAAATTGTCCCTAAATGCTCAGTTTGTCAAAACAGTCTTTAAACTTAAGGCCTTAAAGCATTTTCTTTCAATATATTTTGCAAACCACCCTCAATGCTAACACCATTGTAGGTGAGAGTCTTAACTATTGGATTAAACCGTTTTTATGTATTTCAAACTTAATTGTGATGATGTAGTCCCGGTCATGAAAGGGCTATTGATTTTATATCTTTAGAGAAGTACAGAATACTGTAGTAGGTGTACTCCTTTGAGCGTAAATGCAATTGCATGGTAGAAGGTTAGGTCACGGTGGATTCGCGTAATCCCAACACTTTCTTTTATTAAGAAGAACCGTTTCTTTTAGAATCGTGCTTAGTTAGTTAAGTTAATTTAGTTGTCTTTAATTCTAGTAGCTGTTAACTGTGGAACTTTGTGTTCTACACTTCATTTTAAATATTGATTTTTGTTTTCTCTTTAGAGTCTAATCTAGGTAGTTTAATTCAACACCTTCCCTGTGGGATCGACCTGGACTTAATCCAGTTACTACTTGCACGTCTACCTACACTTGGGTATTGCACACAAGCGCACACAGAAAAATATTCGTGTCAAATTTTTGGCGCCGCTGCCGGGGAAGGCGACGAGTTAATTCTTAGATTACCTCAATCTCTCTTCATCTATTTCTCTTTTTGTTTTCTTTATTCTTTCGTTCTCTAGGTAAACCTTCACCCTAGGGACTCTCCTAGTTCATGTCCGAGAATTCTATCGAAGGATTCTTTGGAAATCCATTCTACTGCTCTGACTCTGATAGTTCCATCAACCCGATTATCACTCCAACTGCATCAATGGATGATCATCAGAGTGAAAACGGTGACAATGTTGTGGTGCCAATCGATGAGGCACTCCGTCCTCTTTGCGATCTTATGCAACCAGAACATGCACCTACGCCCTCTTGCATTCAAATCCCACCACACAATGGCGAATTTCAGTTTCGCAATGGGATGATCCAATTGCTTCCCACTTTTCATGGGATGGACAGCGAGAAGGCGTATTTACATGTCACCGATTTCGAGGATGTTTGCAAAACATTCTCGCAAAATTGTCCTAGGGAGGTGACGCATTTAATGCTATTCCCCTTCACTTTGAAAGATAAAGCGAAGGCGTGGCTTCACTCCCAAAAGCCTAATTCAATTTTCACCTGGCATGCGATGAGCACCGCATTTCTGAAGAAATTCTATCCTACTCGCATGACCACAGATCTTCAGCGTCAAATTAATTCCTATAAACAAAAGAGCAATGAAACCTTCACACAAGCGTGGGAGCGTTTCAAAGATTTGCTTCTCTCATGCCCACACCATGGGTTTGAGAAATGGCGAACGATCAGCTTCTTTTATCAGGGATTAAATGGTGAAACAAAGAAGTTGGTGGAAACAATGAGCTCTGGGCCATTTCTGCGAAAAAACACTGAAGAGGCTGAGGCCCATTTCGAATGGTTAGCTGAATACGCTCATGAATGGTCAAATTCTGACAATATCTCACGCTCACAGATATCCTGTGTAGAAGAGAAAAGCCTATATCAGCTAACCAATGAAGATCGCCTCATGACTAAGTACGCAGAGTTAGCAAAGAAGGTGGAAGAGTTAAGCATGAAAGGAGAGAGTTCTAGGCAAGTCATGCCTGAAGAACCATGTGGCACATGCAACATGTTGGGACATACAACTCAGTATTGTCCTAATGTGCCATATTTTCAAGAGCAAGCCCCTGTAGAGATGAATGCCATGCAAGGTTTTCGAGGGGCGGGGAATTCCAGCAATACTTTTCAAAGTAATAATAGATGGAATCACCCCGGTTTTGATTGGAGAAACAATGCTGGAGCCCAAAATCAATATCAACAGCAGCCCTACAACAATAATCAGTATCAAGGGCAAAACAATAGGCCGCCCCAGCATTACAATCAAAACAGAACTAATAATTACAATCAAGCTCAACCCTCTAATGCACCACAAACCAATGCCTATGTGCCCCCGCACAAGAAGGTGCAAGAGGAGGAGCCACTTGCTAATGCCAATCTAACGCAGCAACTCATCCAAATGATGAGTAAAATGTCTGCCACTTTAGAGAGGATAGATGCACGGCAAGAGAGCTCAGGAGGAACATTCCCTGCCCAACCACTTCAGAACCCCAAGGGACATAACAATGGTCCTAATAATCAAGAACATGCTAAAGCTGTGACCACACTGAGAAGTGGAAAAGTCATAGAAAAAGGCATACCTCTGTCCACTTCCGAAGTGTACAAAGAGGGGGAAGTGTTGGACGAAGAAGTTGAGCTACCATCTACTCGAGAGGAGGAGCCGTCTACTAATGACGAACCAATAAAGGAAAACCTAGAAGCTCCTAGAGTAGAAGAAGAAGTTGAGCGAAGGCCGGGAAAGGAATTTGTTAAGGAGGAACCACCAAAATGCCCCTTTCCTGCACCTTATCCTCAACGGTTGAAGAAACCCAAGAATGAGACGAAGAATCAGGAGTTTTTGGAATTGTTTAAGCAAGTTAAGATTAACCTTCCACTCCTAGATGCTATCAAGCAGGTGCCGGCCTATGCAAAGTATCTCAAAGATCTATGCACGGTCAAGAGGAGGCAAAGCGTGAAGAAACATGCTTATGTCGCGTGCCAATCCAGCGCGATCATTCAAAACGAGTTGCCTCCAAAACTCAAAGATCCCGGTACACCTACTGTCTCATGCAGAATTGGGAATCAAAAGATAGACAACGCACTCCTTGATTTAGGAGCAAGCGTAAATCTGCTGCCATATTCAGTCTATAAACAGCTAGGGTTGGGTGAACTCAAACCCACTCGAGTTGCTTTGCAGTTGGCAGACAGATCCGTGAAATACCCTAGAGGGGTATTAGAGGACGTCCTGGTCCAAATAGACTCGTTTGTATTTCCGGTGGATTTTGTGATATTGGACACAGAACCTGTGTCTAATCCTGGTGCACATATCCCGGTTATCTTTGGACGGCCGTTCCTCAACACCATCGATGCCACAATCAAAATTAGAAGTGGTATCATGACAATCGTATTCGGGAACATGACATTGAATGTCAAGATCTTTTCTAATCCCCGACCTGAAGAATACGATGATGAGGAGGAAGTCCATTATATAGACACGGTTATTGAAGATGAAGTTGATTTGGTCGACTACAAAGATCCTTTGGAAGTTGTGATGACACAATTTGGCGATAACTATCAGCCTGAAGAATCAACTCCATTGGATGCTGACCTAAATCAGACGTGTCTTATGATGGATACGATAGAGGAGGATAGAGCCGATTGCATGTGGGTCATGCCATATGAACAACTGCCTCCTAAAACCAAATTGGTAATGCCCTCTAGTTTCCAGTTCCCGGAGTTAGAATTGAAGGAGCTCCCAAAAGAGCTGAAATATGCATTCCTAGGAACCGGAAAAACTTATCCTGTAATTATTTCATCCGCTTTAACTCATGAACAGGAAAGTAAGCTAGTGGATATGCTGAAAAAGCATAAGGATGCTATGGGATGGACAATTGCTGACCTCAAAGGCATAAGCCCATCCATATGCACGCATAAGATATATCTGGAGGAAGACGCCAAACCCTCAAGGCAAATGCAAAGGCGTCTGAATCCCAACATGCAAGAAGTGGTTAAGAAGGAAGTGCTTAAACTACTTGATGTTGGGATGATATATCCAATATCTGACAGTCCTTGGGTTAGTCCTACCCAAGTAGTTCCAAAGAAAGCGGGCATAACGGTCATTCCGAATAAAGAAGGTGAATTAGTACCGACACGTGTCCCCACTGGATGGAGGATGTGCATTGACTACAGGAAGCTAAATACTGTGACCCGAAAGGATCATTTTCCTTTGCCATTCATGGACCAAATGCTAGAACGAGTGGCGGGTCATAAGTACTACTGCTTCTTAGATGGATACAGTGGGTATAATCAAATTGAGATTGCTCCTGAAGATCAGGAGAAAACCACGTTCACGTGTCCATTCGGTACTTTCGCCTACCGACGAATGCCATTTGGCTTATGTAATGCACCGGCTACATTTCAGCGGTGCATGCTAAGCATCTTTAGTGATATGGTCGAAAACATCCTTGAAGTTTTCATGGATGACTTTTCAGTTTTCGGCCATAGCTTCGAGGATTGCCTCAGCAATCTCGAACAGGTTTTAATGAGGTGTGAGGACAAACACCTAGTCTTGAATTGGGAGAAGTGTCACTTTATGGTGACCAAGGGTATAGTTCTAGGCCACATAATATCCGATGAAGGAATCCAAGTGGATAAGGCTAAGATCGACATAATCTCAAACCTACCCGTCCCCCGTACAGTGCGAGACATTCGTTCATTTTTGGGGCATGCGGGTTTTTATCGTCGATTTATCCAGAATTTCAGTGCAATCTCTCGACCCCTTTGTCAACTTCTTGTCAAAGATGCACCTTTCGAATGGTCAGAGAGTTGCCAGAAGTCCTTCGAGGATTTAAAAGATCTCCTCACCTCCGCACCTATAATACAGGCACCCGACTGGAGTTTGCCTTTTGAATTAATGTGCGATGCTAGTGATTACGCCATTGGCGCAGTCCTAGGCCAGAGGAAGGACAATAAGCCGCATGTGATATACTATGCCAGCCGAACCTTAAATGAAGCTCAAATGAATTATACTACTACTGAAAAGGAGCTGCTGGCCGTAGTATTCGCTCTGGACAAGTTTAGGTCTTACCTGATAGGGTCGCCAATCGTCTGCTTTACAGATCATTCGGCCCTCAAGTATCTTTTGTCAAAGAAAGACGCTAAACAACGGCTTATCCGCTGGATACTCTTACTCCAAGAGTTTGATTTAACAATCAAGGACAAGAAAGGAGTAGAGAATGTGGTTGCGGATCATTTATCCCGGTTGACTTTTACCGATAACACTGAATCCCAATTCATTAAAGATGAGTTCCCAGATGAACAGCTACTGGCAGTAAGTAGTCTGCCTTGGTATGCTGATGTGGTAAACTACCTGGTCACGGGTGAAACACCGACCCATTGGTCGAATCAAGATAGGAAACGGTTCCTCTCGTTTGCACGCCATTTTTTCTTTGATGACCCATACCTTTTCAAATACTGTGCTGATCAGGTCATCAGGCGTTGCGTACCCAACGAGGATATAACCGTTATCTTAGCGTCATGCCATTCTGAGGCATGCGGTGGCCATTTTGCGTCGCAGAAGACCGCACAAAAAGTGTTGCAAAGCGGTTTTTACTGGCCCACAGTCTTCAAAGATGCTTATTCCTTTTGTAAGACATGCCAACGCTGTCAAAAGCTTGGAACCATTTCTAAAAGGAATTCTATGCCTCTAACCCCTATCATCACAATTGAAATATTTGATTGTTGGGGCATAGATTTTATGGGCCCATTTCCCAAGTCGAATAACTGTGAGTACATACTCCTTGCCGTGGAGTATGTATCGAAATGGGTGGAAGCGATACCAACGAGACGAAATGACCACAGAACGGTCATGTCATTTCTCAGAGAACATATTCTGTCTCGTTTTGGTACTCCGAAAGCTTTACTAAGTGACCAAGGCAAGCATTTCTGCAATAGGCCCTTGGAGTCACTTCTCAAGAAATACGGAGTCCATCATAAAATCGCTCTTGCTTATCATCCACAGTCAAATGGGCAAGCAGAATTGGCTAACCGAGAAATCAAGCATATTCTCGAGAAAACGGTTAGTTCCAATCGAAAAGACTGGGCATACAAATTGACTGACGCGTTATGGGCATACCGTACTGCCTATAAGACGAATCTTGGAATGTCCCCGTATAGACTAGTTTACGGGAAAGCTTGCCACCTTCCGGTTGAAATTGAACATAAAGCTTATTGGGCGACACGCTCATTGAACTTTGATATTCAAGAGGGAGGTCAGCTACGCAAGCTCCAACTTGCAGAGCTAGAGGAAATACGACGAGATGCGTATGACTCTGCAAAGTTGCATAAGGAAAAGTTGAAGGCTCGACACGATCGTACGATTTTTCGTAAATCATTTGAGCCGGGGCAGAAAGTGTTGCTGTATGACTCTCGCCTCCATCTTTTCCCAGGAAAACTCCGTTCCCGGTGGACAGGTCCGTTCATCGTAAAGACTGTTTTTCCACATGGGGCGGTGGAGATTGTCAATCCCAAGAACGATGAGTGTTTCAAGGTCAATGGCCAAAGATTGAAGCCGTTCTTGGAGAATTTTCGCACTGAAGTGGAGCACATCCAGCTGGATGAGCCCACCTATTTCACCACTTAAAAAATCTCAAGTGGAATTCCAACTTGTTGTTGTATTTCTTTTCTTTCCTTGCATTTTAGTTCTTTCTTTCTTTTGTGTTTGGTTGTTCTCTCTTTCGTAATTGTGATTTAGTTCTAATCCATTATTCCTTAAACCACTCTGCTGCAGGTGAATATGCGAGGAGATGATGTCCATTCTATTGGTTCATGGGCTGATTCCGAGTGCTGTTGTGGCACCTGGACTGAGGGTGAACCCACGCCCTGCCCCTTGCATCCTTATGATCCTGAGGTTCACACTCGAATCAATGAGTCCATCGGATATATCCCATTCGACCCTGCTCTCCTGGACATCAATCCGTTTGAAAATATGGATTTTCCTAATGAGGAGGAGTTGGATGACGAAGACGACCTGTACATGGGGAGAATGGTGGATGATGCCCTCATGGCCCAATGGGAAAACGATGATATGTGGGAGCCATGGGAAGATCATATTCTCCAGGATGTCATCCCAGAACGCCACAATGCCGTCTTTGTTTTAGTGGATGATTTCCTCATGCTTGAGTTGGTCCCATACCGCTATGTGCACTTGAGCTATTTGCTTTTCAGGCTTCAATGCCCTTTGCCTGCTAGTGCATTTTGGGAATCTCTGCCGATAGTGAGGTTGGAACTTGATCATTTTTTTTTCTGTGTTCTGTTTGTTTCTGTTCATCGTTTTTCCTTTCGTATTGTATTTCTTTTGTTCCGTTATCTTGTTGTCGTTTTGTTTATTTTATGATTTTTATTTTTCTTTTCTTTGTCAGGATTGTCACTATGAATCTTCCGTACCCACCTATTTTCCTTCCACATCAGCTCTTTCATGGCTTATACATTCAACGGCCACAGACTCCGCCACAAGAGGAATGTCCATTGCGCAATGTCACTCCGTTGTCTCTATCTCCATGCGGATCACCTCTTGATAATGCTATCACTTCCTTAGAGACTCCAGATTTGTTCGATGATGTCCTTGCTGCTTTCCGACTATTCTGGGAAAGGGAATCATCGAGCCTGGACTCCGTTTTTGAAGATTTGGTGCGGCATGAAGCAATTGTGGAAGAGGTTCTTTTCACACTCGAAGAATAGTGCCACCCTCCAGTTGTTTTCATTCATTTCCTTTTATGTTTAGCAATTGGAGTGGAATCTTTGACAGACATGTTTTTGGTTTTAGTTTTATTTTAGTTTTCTTTAGTTAAATAAGGTTTACATACCAATTGGGAGGCACTACTGTGTAGTTTGGATGTTTTTAAAAGGGTTTATTCCTATCAAATTGCAATTTTTCTAGTGTAAGGATGAGTTTTTGGCTTACAGGCCCTGTTTATGCACTGTTCTTTCTTTCTGCTGTTTGTCCAGAATATTTTAGATCTGTTGGGGGTACTTATTTCATCCATTCTGTGATATCTTGGAATTTCCAAGTTCGATCGATCGAATGTCTCTCGATCGATCGACGATTTCTTATCCTCGATCGCTTGAACACTTTCAATCGATCTAAGTTTCGATCGATCGAAAAATCTCGATCGATCGAGATTTGTATTTAACCGAGGCTTCCAGCGTACATTTCCTCAGTATTTTCATCTCCTTCATCACTCTCGAGCGATTGAGCGCAGAGGAGCACACCCGAGGCGACTTTTGGGTTCCCTTCATTCCACTCGGTTATTCAAGGAGCTCTCCCTCCCCAGATCATCACCCTCAACTCCGGCATCCTCACCACTACACGCACCTCGAGGTAAGACCTCGAGTTCCCCCTTCACTTCACTTGATTCCATTTCTTATGGGAGTGCCCCCAGTGTGTTTTTCCGCTTTTTCTTTGCTTGTTTGTCGTGTTTGGTTTGTGTTTGGGCCGTTTCTGTTCTCAGAAATGGTTCCTGCACATTCGCTGTTCTCGATCGATCGAGCTAGGTTCGATCGCTCGAACCTTGCACCTTCTCAATCGATCGAACTAGTTTCGAGCGCTCGAACTTTGCCTTTTCTCAATCGATCGAACATAGTTCGATCGCTCGAAATCCAGCAGTTTCACCTTCTTTTTCATTTTTATATTGTTTTGATTTCTTTTCTGTTTCTCTTCTATTTTCAGGGGCCCACAATGAACCCTGTTACGGGTTACCACAGGGAGAAGCCCTTTGACCTTGCTATTCCTGATCCGATCCCACACCATGGCTTCCGGAACACCCCCGACCGCCAGTGGTTCACGAGATATTTTCAGACTAGGCCGGTCATGCTAGAGCGACCACTCGAGACAGTCTGGCTCGATATCCCCTGGTTCCTCGCCCGCATCCAGGCCATGCCACACTGGTACGATTTGCTCTCTCGGGCAAAGAGAGTGAATCTCGCATGGATTCGCGCAGCTTGCGCGACGATGATCAGAGATCCCGGTGCCGCATTCACACTACGATCATTCTTTCGCGGCCGGGAGATCGTGTTCAGCCCTGCTACCGTTTCCGCTGCTATTGGAGTCCCTGAGGTGCCTGATTGTGTTTGCCCACACCGTGACGGTACACCAGTGCTCTCACCCACTGCTGTGATCCGAGAGCTTACTGGAGGTGCATTACCGAGCTGGGATGGTAGGGCACTGATTGCTGATATTTACTTGACCGATGATTACCATATGCTCCACCTCGCGTTGAGCAACTGTTTATTGGTCACCTCCTACCGGGAGAAGATTGCCCCCTGGTATGCTCATGTGTTATATGCCATAGGGACGGGGTTGCCTGTTTGTTTGCCTCGCTTATATATTGACTTCATGAGGCACCCCACTCGCTACATTGCTGCCAAGAAGCACCTGAAAGGTGCTTGGGCTATACACAGAGTGATTGAGCATGCTGGCCTCCTTCCCTTACCTGGCGATGCGACATCACAGGCTCGCAGTCGTTTTGGTGAGGCTGCTTCTCGCCGCTCAGATGCTCAGAGGAGGAGGAGAAAGGGCAAGGGGAAGGCGAAAGTTGGAGGGAAGAGGAAGAGAGCTGATGGCACCGATACTGAGGGTGCGGCTTCTGGGACGCCCACTGAGGCTGAGGAGCCAGATTCGGAGGAGGATGATCCCGTTCAGGAGGTGGCACGTTTTGAGCTGAGACAGAGATCTCAGGCTCCAGCCCAGGGAGAGTCGTCATCTGCGCCTCCCCCGACTATTCACGATCTATTATTGGAGGAGAGGGAGGCACGGATACGGCTTGAGGGTAAGATCGATCATATCTCTACCCTGCTGACTACACTGCTGGTCCAGCTTGGGTTTGACCCGTTTGTGCCCCCATCTGCTGCCACTGCACCACCACCTGTTGCTGATCCATCCCCTACTGCTGTTCCAGTTACCACTGCTGCTGATCCATCATCATCCGCTCCATCCACGACCGATCTTCCATCTACTTCTGCTGATATTCCGCCAGTTACCGCCCAGCCACAGCCTGCTCCCATCGACATCCCGTCTGATGTGGCTGAGGATGCTCCGTCTGGAGTTGATTAGTATTCTTAGGGGAGGTGGTGTTTCTGTATTTATGTTTTTGTTGGTGTTTTGGTTTGGTTTGGTTGGACAGGTTGGTTTATGTTTTTATGTTTGTTGTTTTGTGGTTGTTTTGGGCATGTATGGATATTACTACTGTTATTTCAGTTCTCTTCATTCCAGTGGTTAATGTTGTTTGGATCATAGTTTTACTTGTTTTATCTATTGATCTGTTGTTGTGGAGATTGTGTTTTATATTTTCTATGCCAGGTTGCTATGCTTCGTATCATCGCGTTACACTATACAGGTGATACCTATCTATTTTAATTGTTGAAAATCAACTTCTGGGACTATGTTGTTTTCAGTTGGGGGTAGGAGATAATAGATAGGTATACACCCGTGACGATTTAGTTTTGCACTTGGATATGCTTTACATTTAAGAACACAGTTTGTTGAAATTTTGAAATTTTGAAATTTTATTTGATCGTATTGATAGAATAACTCTGAATACTCTCTCCTGCTGGTTAATTAGGCAATGATACATTTGTAGTATTCTTATCTTTTTATGGATTAAATCCACGCGTTTTCTGTATCACTGAAATAAATTGCATTTGTAAAGCTAGTATGTACCCAATATTTGTGCACACTAATTGACAGCCATGTAGAAAACCTGAAAATTGAGTTAAAATGAATATTGTACGAAAAGAACAAGTAGTGGAAGCTAATAACCCTTTGTGAGCTTTTGAGCTAATCTTCATTTCTGAGGGAATTCTCATACATTGTCGAATGGTTTTTCTTGCATATACTGGTGAATTCGTTGTTAAGTCTCAGTTTTCGTTAAAAGTTTTGACTGCTTGTTAGAGGAGAACGTTCAGGATTTACCAATTAAACTCAATGAACACTTAAGTGCTAAAAATTGAAAGTTGAGAAAATGATTCAAGCCATCGTTTACCCATTCCTTTACTTAATATAACCCACCTACATTCATTGTTTCGTTTCACCCCTTGATCCCACCTCAGATAAATATTTCCAATAAAAATCACAAGAATCCAAATCCTTGATTTATACCTTGACCTCATCGAACTGTTTGATAAATTTTATTGAGAATGAGTCATCAAAGTATGTGAAATGGAAGGAAGTTGTTGTGGGACATTTCAAAAAAAAAAAAAAAAAAAAAAAAAAAAAAAAAAAAAAAAAAAAAAAAAGCATATGAAATGAATGGGAGATTGGGTGGAGAAAAGAATGAAGAATAAAAAGAGAAGTGGAAATTCCATCACATACTAAAAAGAAAACAAAGCACACTCTTCTCTACAACACCCCCACCTACTAAATAAAAGCCATAATTCAAAGTCTTGAAGATTCTCAACAATTGATTTGAACATGGAAGTGTGAGTTGAGTTATCCACGGTATTTCGCTCCTCTAGTAAGTAGTATTCCGTTCATGAGACTATACACTCTTGAATGTCCGTTTTTCATAGAGTCAGGTATGAAAGCATTAGCACTTAGAATATCATCTTTATCAAAGCTTTCATACTATGTGCGATCATTATAAAGCAAGTTTCTGAGAGACGTTGTTTTTGAGTGTGACCAATGTGAGAATTGAGCTAAAACTGCAAGTTGCCCAAGTACAATAATCTAGATAACTCTTAATAAGGGTTGGGCGCATGGTTGTTGATTCCACACACACACGGGTGCATGATGGTAATACATTTGTATATTTTACTTGGTAATATAGGGGAACATGTGGATCTCTTTCATGGGTTGATAGAGGATATTATATCCTTGTAGAGTTGAATTAACAGTTTAATGGGGGGGGAGATGTCATAAGTGATTCTAAATCTTTTTGAGCTTAAAATTGGAGAATTTTGTGGGTATATTCACTGTAAACCCTCACGAGACAACACTCGTCCACTAGGGGGAACCTAGGGGTTTAACGGCTTGTTGCATTCGCTAAATGCAACCGCGATTCCTGCGAAAGTGAGTTAGGATTTTTTTTGTCTCTCTATCTTAGTTAGGTTGTTTTTAGTTTTTCGTTGTTTCTTAGTTGTGGTAGTATTAGTTTAGGAGTTTTTATTTATTTTATTTTCGCTTTATCGCTAGGGACTAGCAATAAGCTAGTTGGGGGTTGTGCAAAGCGGGGGTATTTGTAAAATACAACCGCGCTAAAAGAAAGAATTGCATTAGTTTTGATCACAACTTCCCGTTTTATCTGCAATTTGCATTACAATGCTAGTTTTAGACAATATGATTAATCTATGATAAGTTGTATTGTTTTAGCTACTATTTGTGCAGGTGAATGCTGCTGTATAAAAGACTGAAAGATTTGATAAAAAGGAGATGCTTTGTTTCAAAGAAGAAAGATTGAAGAAGAATTGCAGAGTTCGAGCGATCGACATAGTTCGAGCGATCGAGTTTTCGATCGATCGAAGGAAGTTAAAGCGATCGACAATTCAAGTTGTTCGATCGATCGAGAGAGTTTCGATCGATCGAAAGTCCCTTTTATCAGATTATACGCGCATGCAGCAGTTGCGGGTTTTTAAACCCTAGCTCTTAGGTTTACTATTTATATTCATATTGTATACGTCCAGAGGGGACGCCCAAACTTTGTTTTATGAGTTTTAGATAGAGAGGAGAGAGTTTTTCTTGGTTTTTTGTAGGTTTCATTGAAGATTTAGCATTGTGAACTAGATTTCTTTAGTTAATACAAGTTATCTTCATTCCAGGTTCTTGATCTATTGCTTATTTGTTTTCTGCACTTAGTTAATCATAGTATACTTATTAATCTCGAGTAGTTTTATGTTAATTAGATCGTACTCACTAGTTTTATAGTTTTAATGAAAAACTTTCAAACAAACATTGTTTCAATGAACTTTTACGTTAAATATCAATCTGTGGTTCTCCATACAATGTCTGAGTAGTCCTAGGGTTGGGAAATCGCGATGAAATCGTGATTTCAGGCCTCTGCCATGCAATATTTTTTTTCTTCCTGTGTTCGATCGATCGAAAGTATGTCGATCGATCGAGACAGTGACTTAGTCGAGCGATCGAGGAAATGTCGATCGATCGAGAGATGAAGATATTCGATCGATCGAAAGCGCGTCGATCGATCGAGGGTTCTGATTCTTGAGAACACCTAAAACAGTATTCTAAGACTTTCTGTTTTAAGGATTTGTTATCAAATTGTCCCTAAATGCTCAGTTTGTCAAAACAGTCTTTAAACTTAAGGCCTTAAAGCATTTTCTTTCAATATATTTTGCAAACCACCCTCAATGCTAACACCATTGTAGGTGAGAGTCTTAACTATTGGATTAAACCGTTTTTATGTATTTCAAACTTAATTGTGATGATGTAGTCCCGGTCATGAAAGGGCTATTGATTTTATATCTTTAGAGAAGTACAGAATACTGTAGTAGGTGTACTCCTTTGAGCGTAAATGCAATTGCATGGTAGAAAGTTAGGTCACGGTGGATTCGCGTAATCCCAACACTTTCTTTTATTAAGAAGAACCGTTTCTTTTAGAATCGTGCTTAGTTAGTTAAGTTAATTTAGTTGTCTTTAATTCTAGTAGCTGTTAACTGTGGAACTTTGTGTTCTACACTTCATTTTAAATATTGATTTTTGTTTTCTCTTTAGAGTCTAATCTAGGTAGTTTAATTCAACACCTTCCCTGTGGGATCGACCTGGACTTAATCCAGTTACTACTTGCACGTCTACCTACACTTGGGTATTGCACACAAGCGCACACAGAAAAATATTCGTGTCAGTAGGCAACCACATCGGTTCGGTCGCTCCACCAACAAAAATAACCATTTTCTTCAAGCCTTACCTTGAACTACGCTCGACCTGATTCCCGCTCAGGGATACGTAGGCAACCACAATGGTTAGGTCACCCCACCTACCTAAAAATCAACCCGCTTCTTTCCAACCATGGCCCGAACTACGTTGGACCTGATCCCCGCTCGGGGGTACGTAGGCAAACTTTCCAAAAAAAAAAAAAAAGGGATGGCTCGCTAGGTTGAAAATCCGAAAGGACACCTAGGCAAAAATTAGAGCTAAATCCAAGGTGAGCAATAACAAAAGAGAGAAAAGAGCTCGCTAGGTCACCTCACTGGTGCCTAGGCAAAAGTTATGAGCATTTGAGAAAATAAAGTCGCGGTCCTTACCATAACCCCGAAATCACCTGCCACACTAGGGGCAAACTTCGGCCACTCGCCTCGTTTGCCTGAACCCCTTCTAGACTAGGGGCAAACGTCGGTCATCTACCTCGTTTGCCCCACAACCATATATATCCCAAACTAGGGACAAACTTCGGCCACCCGCCTCGTTTGCCTCTAATCGTCCTAGCATGTCCAAACAAGTACCAAAAGCAACATCTAGTTGAAATCTCGGTTACAAAATAATTTTGGAAAGTTAAAATGCATAAAATGAGATTCCCAAAGTAACCAAGGTTCACCGATAAACAAACTCTGAATATTACATAAGCAGGAAAATCAAAAATAAAAGTCTTTCGAAAAGCAATCACATGTTCAAAGACACTTGGAGGAATGAGCAGAATCAGTCAGGTCTAGTCTTGTCTTAGTGTCTTTTATTTCTTCAAAGGTCTTTAAAAGTAGGCCTTTACTCGGTCAGTCCAACCATCAATAAAAGCAGCAATAGTGGCAGCCCTGATCCTGGAAGCAAAGACCCTCTCAGTAAACCCCCGGGGAACCTCCTGAACCTGTCCATACTGTCGGGCCAAACGGCGAGGATGATAGAAAGAAGTCTCTCTCAGACCCATCAACCACACTCTCTGGTGACCCCGGAGGCTCGTGGTAACAGCATAAAGGCCCCAACGCCTCACGATCCAGCAAATGTCAGCCTCAGATAAGGCACTCATCATGCCCACCCAATTGGCAAAAGTATAGTGAGAGTGAAGCACGGCTCGACGAAAATAAACCGGTGGTATGCGGCCCGTCCATAGTTGAAGGCGCTCGTATAACCAAACCTGAACACCAAAGGCGCCCCAGAAAGAAGAGGAGTCCCCTGATTAAAGGCATTATCCAAACCATTCAAGGTTTCATCCAGAACCATGGCCATGGGATTCCTGCTAAGCTTCAGTCCGAGACACACATGCACTAAGTCAACGGAAGTACTCGAGAATAGGAAGTGTGAAGTCATGCACAGTATCAAAGCGGCCCCGCGGGTAGTATCATATACGCTGGGATTCCCAGGACTGGCGTACCGGGCGATAATAGAAGCACTGTTGAGGGCCTCACCTTGAATCAGCCGGCGGGAAATAGTGACGGAGCAATTCAGATATTCAGCCAAGCCTCGCGTAGGACTGAGGGTATCAATAGAAGGGAGGAACAAGTCGGAGTCAGAATCAAAGCCAAGAATAGCACAGTACTCCTCAAACATGGTGCATATCTCCAGGCCATTGAAGTTGAAGACATGGTTCACCGGGTCCCAGTGAGCAATGGCAGCACGCAAGAACTCAGTATTCAAGGTCACCTGGCAAAGAGAAAACAGCTCGGTCAAGCCGTAGCTAAAGAGGTTAATCCGCTCCACGCCATCCGTGATGTTCAGCCAAGCTATGAGCTGAGCGGGATCATACAAAGCCATATTTTCGGTTGCGGCTCTAGGAAAATTTGAAATTTCGGCAGCACCTCCCCGTTTCACGGACTATCCCACCTGCAAGGCAAAAGCACTCACCATCACAAAACTGCCCATCGCAGTAACATCCAACAATCACAGTGCACATATATCAGTCATCAACTAAACCAAGCACACAACTGCGCCCCAAAACCGGAAGCTATCCGGCCTAAAAGCCGAAACATTATAATACTCTGTCAAAGGTTACAAGCTGTTCAACACATTCTCCTACACTGTCCAAATAAGTCGCATCACCAGTACAACCCAATCGAAAACATAAAAAGAAAATAAAGTAAAGTCCCCGCTTAAGGGGCGGCCTCAGTCCTCCTCTTCTTTGTCCTTCGTCGGACCGCCTGGCGTGTATGTCGACGACGGTCTCCTCCTACCACCTCTGCACCTTGGACCAGTCCTCGATGAGCCAGCCCCGCCTCCCCGGTACTGCACACATAAATAAAACGGAGGCAATCAGTAGGGAAACCACAAAAGGTACAAAAACAGGGTCGAGTCAGAGACTTACCAAGGACGCCATCTGGTTGGCGGCGAATTGCCGCATACCGTCCATCTGTCATGGGTAAAATCTAGGGTTAGAACCTCATAACCTTAAGAAAAGCGCAAAATTAGAGACATACCCGATGGTCTCGTGTAAGGACCAAAGACCGTAGGCTAGCCGCCAAGGCGTGACCCTCCTCGGCGTAACTCCAAGGAACATTGAGGACGCCTGCTGGTTGAGTAGGGTACCCACATGTGACTCGCGGCACCTCCATCACTTGGGGACTGCCATCAGCGCCTAGGACGTTGACAGTCCAATCCCAAGGAGGGATAGGGTCGGGAGCCTGAGGAGCTTGTCTCCTGTACATCTCGCGAAGCTGTAGGCACAGAATAAGTTAGGAAAAGATGAATAAAAGACATAGGCAACTAATAAAGACGAAAATGTAAAAAAAAACTCACCTCCAGGAGTGGGAAGTTAGGCATCAAGAAGCGGCCACGGTAAGCCTCATAGCCGGTCTCAGAGAGAAAATGATCCCAAACATCGGTGCCGGCTAAGGCCGCCAGCAGAGCATCACCAGAGAGGTCACTAGCATCCATCACAGGGGGATTATGAGGAACGCGATACCTGGAACCACCGACCACCTGCCGAGACACCCGCTCACCAAGGAACCACTGCCTGCACTCGGTACTCTCCATCAGAAGGTGGCAAGAGGTAAGAGATTTGACCGCCTGTATCTCCTCTGGGGCAGCATAGGCGACGCCCTCCCAAGGCGTCCAATCAACACTAGAGGCCGTCAGCTCAGTTATGAAGTTTCTAAGCAAAACAATCCGGTGGGCCCCGCTCTTCACCCCAACAACATCCCTCTTCTATCTCAAGGCTCGTGGGAATAGAGGCACAGGAGCCATGCCATCCTCGTCTTCGCCTGACTCATCTGCTGGGGAGGGAGCCAACTTCTTCAGGTATTCAAAGCTCCAAAGCTGCACAGACGAAGGAGAAAATCAGAACAATTATAGAAATCTAAAAGATGGAAAATAAAAGAAGATGCAATACATACCTCCCAAGCTCGCCAAAATCCTCCGGTCGATTTAACATCGCCCCGAGAGACCTCGCCCATATGCTTGTAAAGATGGGCTAAGGCAGCACCGCCCCAGTTGTAGGAGGGGATCTCATCAATGGTCGCCAGGCAAGAAAGGAGCCTCAAGCTCACCCGGTCATTCCGCGTCGCAAAGATTGAGCAACCCAGGACATATAAAAGATACACTCTCAGGAGCTGGGAATTGTTCAAATTATGATTCCCTCTGCCATAGGCCCGGTAAAGCCAGCCGCAAGGAAACCAATGCCTCTCCAGGTTAGGGGGAACAGCCCCAATCAGCATCTCTACAGCCTCTGGATCAATCTCATAAAAGTAGTCCAGAATCAGGCGCTTCCCGCCAACCCTCAAGCCTGTGATCATGGAGAAATCAAAGGACGTCATAGTCATCTCACCAAACGGCAGGTGAAAAGTATTGGTGGTGTCCCACCACCTCTCGGCCAGTGCATAGAAGTGAGCTAAATCATTACTGCTTTTTGAAACCAAACGGACGAAGCCTCCAAACCCGGCATCGTCAACCATCCTCTTGACGGTAGGCGAGAGTTGAGTATACCATAAGAAAGCATGGGCGAGGCTACCATGGCCCTTCAATGCCACTTCTGGCACCTACACACAACAAAAACGACGAAGAGATGCACAAAATCACTATTCACAACCCGAGAGCCAAAATCACGAAATTAACATTTAAGCACAAATCGGACTTCTAACGATCTCTAGGTGCACACTACGGCTCACAAAACTAGCATAATACATGAAAGCGGTCCTAAAATGTCGAAAGTTTCACATACCAAGCTCGCTAGAGCCGCGGCCGAAAGATGGTGTTGGGGGTCCCGTAAAATCAAGTCCGGGGTTTGCATCTCGGCCTTCATCCGTCCCTTGGCCTTCTTAGACGATCTCCTTGAGCTCGAAGCCATGGATCTACAAGAAAAATGGAAGTCACAGTTAAACTTTCTTCTTGAAAATTTGGGCTAACCAAAACATGAATCAAAAATCCAACTACGGGTAAAGATTACTCACCTGAGCGAGCACAAGCTGCGTTTTGATGAATTTTGGCTCCGAAAACACCCCAAAATGGCCAAGAATGAGCTTCAAAAGCTCAAAAACCCGAGATATGCAAAGTTGAAGTCCGGCCACCCAGTGCCGCCGCAGCACTGGCCAACTGCCGCCATGGCAGTGGCCCAGTGCCGCCCGGCACTGATCCCTGCGGGCCCTGCTTCGCTCCGTTTTGCCCCGTTTCGACCCATTTTGGCCTTTTTCGGCCCATTTTTGGCCCCGATCAGCCCCGATGGCCTATTCCAGTCGAGATTTACGAGGTTTTACCCCAAGCAGACTAAAAGTTGTCAAAACTACCTCCAACAGGCAAAAATTGGGAAAAATCGGCTCCCGAAGACCCGAATCGGTCGTTTCAGGACAACCATCGCGAATTTCGATCAAACACGAGAATTCTGGTAACGGATCCTGGTTTTTAGTTAATGCACCGAATAATCAAGAAAAGAGATTCCCCGAGAACCCTGCATTATCCCCCGAGGACAGAGGCAGAAAGATACCAGCTCCCGGAGGCCCTGACCGGCCCTCTTGGATTGAGCACCGAAAGAGATTCCCCGAGAACCCTGCATTATCCCCCGAGGACAGAAGCAGAAAGATACCAACTCCTGGAGGCCCAGACAGGCTCTCTTGGATTGAGCATCGCAAGATTTGATCAACCGTGAGAGATTCAGAGATGAGTCCTGGTTCCCGATCAAGGAAAAGAGATTCCCCGAGAACCCTGCATTATCCTCCGAGGACAGAAGCAGAAAGATACCGGCTCTCGGAGGTCCCGACCGGCCCGTAAGATTTGATCAAAAGAAGCAGTTGAAGAGAGATGCTAGAAAGTGTCGCTTCATCCCCAGCAGATTCAGATTAATCCTCAGTGGATTTATACACCGTCAGTTCAATCAGAGTAGTCCATTGTCGACTCATCATCTCGATGCTAACATCGTCTGATCATTAATCATCATCACTCTCATTCAAAATATGCCATAGGGCTTCCATGTTCATCATATGACATCTCAGGATTTCATGATCATCCCGTGACTTCTGTGTCCGTCTCTTAATTTCCAGGGCTCCCGTGTCCGTCGGTTATTTGCCAAAAGGCGTCTTCGATTATAGTCCTTTGAGACCCTACACCCAATTACGTTTGTTTACGAAGCACACTTCCCAAAATTCCAGAAGTTTGCCCCTAGACCCGGAGTCTTTTAAACCTCGATGTCCTTATCTGAGTCATCCACCACATCTCAGTCGCAAACACTAGCACAATACCAACCCACTCAGAGTGGCACACCCCACAGAACTTGCTCATACTGGGTCATAACACTAGACATAATTCACATCCATTGCATATCACTCTTATAGCATGGCATCCGCATGTCTTGTTGAGCATATGTGATTTATTTCTTTGTGCCCCGAACTACGTCCTGGTCTGATTCCCCTTGGGATACGTAGGCCACTCACGCAGAGCATGACCAGCACTAACCTCATCATCCTTGCATCTTTTGCAACGCTTTTATCCTAAATCTATAGCCTCCAAAAAGTATTGTCTCTTCAGAGCTTTGGCATTCGCTTGTGACATGCGTTGCCTCGCAAGTTCATGCCAAAGAGGGGCAAACTGTAGACACCCCATTTTGTCGGCTATCAGATTTAGGAGACCCATAGCTTGGTGGTTCACAATGATCAAAAAAGGACTCAAAAGGACTCCTGGAAGTTGGTTCTATTTCTTAAAATGCTCAGAATGACCGAAATGCCCCTGAAAGCCATAAAACTCCCAGATTTGGTCCCAAAGTTCTGGAAATATACTACGTCGTAAATGAGTTTTAAAAGAAAAATCGGATGAAATCGTCAGCTCCTAGAGACCCCCGGAAGTCCCGGAAGCTCCCGGAAAGTCCCCGTTGACCAGTTTGACCAAGGTTTGACTAGGTTTGACCAAAGTTTGACCAGGTTTGACCAAGTTTGACCAAGTTTGACCAAAATTGTCAGAATTCACCAGAATCATTTTAAATCATGAAAAAAATGTTAAAACAAGTTCCAAAAGAAAATCGAGCGAAAACATCAGCTCCCGGGAACTCCCGGAGGTTTCTAGAACTTCCCGGGAATCCCAGGTTTAACCAGTTTGACCAAAATTTGACTTTGGAACCGGGGTGTCGAAATAATTTTCAAATATTTTTCATGGATACTAGAGGTCAATAGCTTTCCAATGGTATATCGCACATAATTTCTGGATTTAAAACGAATTTATTATGAATTTCCAAAGGCGAAAAAGGCGATCAAATCGGCTTTTATCGCGAATACCGCAAAAATTTTCAAAGTGACCTATCCCCGAACTATTTTTATGTAAAGTAGACTCCATTACCTTTCCAACGGTATATCACAACCTCAATTTGGAGTTCGTAGGCATTTTCTGTGAATTTCGGATGAAATAGGACCTTTTCGCGAATACCGGAACATTAGGGGGCCTAAACAGCATTATCTGGACGGGGGAGGAGCAGTGCCGCCGCGGCACTAGCCCACTGCCGCCGCGGCACTCCCCTCCAGAGCAGTGTATTTTTGTAAATAATTTTGTGGTCCCATTTTGATTAATTAAAAGCCAAAACGACATAGGTTTATGATTTCAGATATTTGGAGCCAATGGGAATACTTTCTAAATCCCAAAACTACCCCAAGTTGGCCTATATAAACACCCCATTACTCTTCATTTTGGGAGAGTCAAATAGAAGTTTAGAGAGAGTTTGGGAGAGAAAGTTGTAGAGATAAAGTTAGAATAGAGATAAAAGAAGCTTTCTTCTTGGATTTTCAAAACAAAAGTGAGTTCTAAACTTTGTTTTTACTACATTACTCCCATTTATTTCAACATTCAATACTCCCAACCACCATTTTAGTGAGCATACAAGAGAGTGGAAGCTTCTTCCATGTCTAGTGTCATTACATATGAGTGAAACACCAATCTACAAGTCACATGCTTCATGAACATCATCTATTGATCATCATCTACTTGCTTGTTTATTTATTGTGTATCTCTTCTCATCTCATTTCTTTTTTATTTTTCTTTATTTACTTACTAGTTCATCATCATCTAAGTGATGCAATGAAGTTTGGGATGAGTAAATCCTTATGGATAGTAGCTCTTGACCTCAAAAACATGTTTGATAGATGATGATCATAACTTCAATACCTCCAAGGTATCCTTGAAGTGTATTGAAGTTATGCTCAAATAAAAATAAGTTTCTCCAACAATCTTGGAGGTTCTTGATGATGAGTTGAATGTTGACATTTTGAGTGGTTATAATCTTTATTGAGTATTAAAAATGCACTTTCAAAACCTCTATTTCAAAACCCCCTCAATCCCTCTCATTTTGATTTCAAGAAAGGAAATCTTATTTTCCCAAAAATCTTCAAAACAGTGAGTTAAAATAGTGAGTGAGCTAAGTCCAAAGATTTCTCTAGAAGTCAATACTCAACATATAGATGCAAGGCCACTTGGAAAGTCTTCCTAACTCATTGAAGGACACCAATGATTTTTGGTTTGACTTGGAAGTACTTGAAAATGGTCCATTTGGACCCAAACATTCCTTCCAAACATTCTGCCTCTGCTGTCACAGCAGCTTGGCTAACTTCCAACTTCTTTTTTTCAGAAATATTTTCCAAAAGGGGTGGTCCCAACTTATTTTTACCTTAAACTTCAATGTCTTAGGGAACAATCTGTATAAAATGGGTCCCTAGATCATTCGTTTTCAGTTTCTAAGATTTTTCAACATTTCAGTCGACAGTACGGACTCTGTTTCTGAGTGACCCTGTTGTTTATATGATTTCTCTCAATCTGTGATAGTTATTAACGATTGGATTTTTGAGTTGTATTCTAGACACAATAAGGAACATCTCCATAAAAAATCATGCATTGAAAGCATTCCTAACCCCTCTTTTCCATTTTTGCAAGATCATGTTACTGTTCTGTCCACTATTCACAGCAAGCACATTTTAACTTCCATTCTTTGATTTGATGCTCATATGTATTCCAAATTAGTTCATATCCTAGGAAGTACTTCATACTACATTTGTACATATCCTATGATTATTTCATTCATTCATTCATACACTTTTTAGACTTCTAAGTCATTCTAGAAATCCATGTACCCAAAACACACTACAACCTTTGCACATTTTAGATACATACATTGCATTCATGCAAGATTTGGGGTTTTTGTAACTCTTAATCTAAGAAGATTATAAGGAATGATAACGATCACACGTTCATGCTTCCCCTTGATCTAATCATCCTTTCTCATCCGTCCCGGGGATTGAGGGATCTTCTTTTCTCAAAGATTAACATGCATCATACTAGCTTGCTAAGCATATTTTGATTTCTTTGCTTATTTGTTTCAAGAACAATTCATGTCCCCCTCTAGATTAGGAAGTCTTGATTATTTCATATATGAATAGACGATTTTTTTCCTAGGTTTATTTGTGTGATCTTTCACTTTACATTGTATGATATTTGACTTAGTTCTTATGAATGATATTTTATCTTTAGATCTTCCATTTTCAAGTTTCTTATGTAATGTAATATACTATCATAGTATTAATTGCCGAACCATACATAGTATAAGATAATTATTTGGATGCTAATTGAGGCCCGTCGAGAGACGGGGCGAGTTAAGGGTGTTTTAGTCGCGACAAAGGCTCCTTCCTCTCTCGTACCAAAACCCCGAGCCAAGTTCTTTGGTTATGAAGGACCGGTGCCCTTTATCCATTTGGGTGAGTCAAATTTGGGTTTCCTGGTTCCCTAAAGACCAAGTGGCGACTCTGTATCTGTTTTCAACAGACCTTTTCTCTTTCCTTGATTCAAAATCAAACGAATTTCAAAACATAACGAAGCGGTGGAAGCCCGGTGTCCACAAAGTGAATGAAACACCGTGGTATCAGGATGTCTGGAACTTCATAGAAAATGGAACGTACCCCCAAGAATCTACCGAAAAAGACAAAAGGGCCAATTCACAGCGCAATTCATCATTTGCGGTGGGAAACTGCTGAAGAAAGGATACAACGGTCACAACCTGACTTGCTTGTTTGGGAAAAGCTCCAGAAGAATGATGGAGGAAATACACGAGGGGGTATGCGGCCCGCACATGAACAGTCACATGCTGGTCAAGAAAATCGTAAGACAAGGGTACTACTGGACAACATTAGAGAAAGATTGTTGCGAATACGTGAGAAAGTGTCACAAGTGCCAGATCCATGCAAACATGATGCATATACCACTATCCCTTCTATACAGCATGACCTCACCTTGGCCATTCTCCACCTGGGGAATCGATATTATCGGTGAAATCATTCCGAAAGCTTTAAATGGAAATCGGTATATTCTGGTGGCCATAGACTACTTCACAAAATAGGTAGAAGTTACATCCTACACAAAGTTAGGAGCCAAGGAAGTGGCCAAATTCATCAAGAGAAATCTCATCTGCCGTTATGGAGTTCCCCATGAGATTATTTCGGATAACGGAAGTCATTTCAAAGCAGAAGTTAGGGATCTGTTCGAGGAATACAAAATCACTTATCACAAGTCATCACCATACAGAACGCAAACTAATGGGAGGCTGCAAACAAGAATGTTAAGGCCATACTACAGAAATCAGCCGATACTTACAAAGACTGGCATGAAAAGCTACCGTTCGCACTTTGGGGATACAAAACCTCGATAAGGACGTCCACAGGAGCAACCCCTTACTCACTAGTGTATGGGATGGAAGCGGTACTTCCAATCGAGATAGAATTACCGTCCCTACGCGTGATGGCAGAGTGTGAAATTTCGGAATCAGATTGGTTGAGGGAAAGGTATGAAGATTTGGCCCTCATAGATGAAAAGCGCCTAGCGGCAGTCGATCATGTTCGAATCTATCAAAAAAGGATAGCCCGTGCTTTCAACAAAAAGGTTCGTCCGAGGAAGATTATCAAGGGTGACCTTGTCCTTAAGGAGTTGCGAGGTCCGATCTTTGATCCCCGTGGGAAGTTTAAACCTAAATGGGTCGACCCTTACATCGTCAAGATTGTTCTTTCTGGAGGAGCAACTTATCTCATGGACCTCGATGGTGTCGAATTCAAAGAACCAATCAACATGGATCGTCTCAAAAAGTACTATGCTTGACTATTCAATAACCTTTTCTTTCAAGCCTTGCCTTGAACTACGCTCGACCTGATTCCCGCTCGGGAATACGTAGGCAACCACAACAGTTCCACTACACCAGAATGGCTGATTTGTCATGGTTTTAGACCTTGACAAAGGCCCTTTGTCACGGTTATAATCTGTGACATTTTCGGGTGTGACAAAAACTATTGTCATTCTACCTAACAGGATATTCTGCCCTTTCTTGTTAGTTTGATACTCGATCTGACGCAATCTATTCTCTTCCAACTAAATACACCACATCTTAGCACGAAATTGAAGTGAAATTGGAGTTTTATGTAACAATCGTCCAATTTTTGTTGTTGCAACTATATCCATCAGCTGTGAAAGTGGAGGGGTAATAATGGCTAAATCATTTGGGCATGAAAGGTGAAATCTAAACGTTGAACGAGTGAATGTAGGTGACGATCTTGAGATCAAGAGAGAGAGAGAGAGAGAGAGAGAGAGAGAGAGAGGAGAGCAAGAGAGAAAGAGAGGCTAACCTGCGTGCGGCAGTGGAGTGGTAGTGGCGTCGCCGGCGTGGAGTGGTGGTCGGCGTCGTCGGCGTGGACTGGCAGCGTCGTCGGCGTGGACTGGCAGCGTCGCCAGCGTGGACTGGTGGTCTGCTCCTTCTCTTCTTCTAGCCCTAGCTCATGATTTGGGGGAAAATCATAACCTTTAGACAACTATAGAGAGAGGCTTTTCACTTTTCAACCAGTTTTTTCCCTTCTCCTTTAGGCGCGCCGTTCCAATATTTTGGGGGAAGTTTGTTTTTGGTTGAAATTTTGGGAGGAAGTTTAGGTGTAGGCATTTTTGCCCACCCTAAAATTGCTCACTCTTTGTTCAGCCTCCTTTTCTATTGACTAATGCAATGGATCCAGTATTAAATGAGAATTAATTATGGTGTACAGTACTAGGCCCCACTGCATTACCCACTGGTAGAGGACGGTGAGCAAAACTGTATTCATTTTTTTTAAAGGGTTTTGTTAACATGTGCCCTTAGGGTATATGTTAAGGTCCCAAAAGTAGAAATAAACAAGGGAGACAAGCACTGAATCCCACACCGGACATTGATACCCACACTGTATCCCTTGTTTATTTCCATATGGATTCTAATTCTAGTGGAATAAGGTATTACATGAATAATACTCTTCCAATCAAACAAATATTTCAATGATTCCCATGTTTGTATTTCGAAAGGAAAAGGGATACAGATGATACGAAATTTATTTCAACCTAATTCTTCCTAAATTTTCTATTCTATTTCAACAAATGGGCTCTTATCCGAATTATATATGGACAATGAAGAAGAACGGACCCCTTTTCTTTTTTATTTATTTCCCTTTTTTCAATTATTTTTCAAGGAGGAAGTCGTTCTGTTACACATGTTAACAAAACTCTTTTTTAAATTGCCCAAAAAAAAGAGGATTGTGACAATTTTTTTTTGCTTTTGAATGTTTATAACACACGACTAAGACTTCCATAGTAACAAAATGTGTATTTCTTAATAAAATAAAATAAAATGTGTAGGCTAATAATTTTTTCGAATATATTTTTGCCCACTCTAAAATTGTACACTCTTTGCTCAGCCTCCTCTTCCATTGGCTATGCATTGGGGTCCAGTATTAAATGAGAATTAATTAATGGTGTAAAGTACTAGGCCCCACTGCATTAGCCACTAGGAGAGGACGGGGAGCAAAACTGCACTCATTTTTTTGTCACTGTTAATAACCTTGACAAATTGCTCGAAAATAAGTGTAACAATTCGGATAATTTAGTGATATGTATTCTTTTATCAGTGTTCTAAACATTGACAAAGTGTTGTCACGGTTTAGAACCGTGACAAAATTATTTCTTTGTCATTTTTTGTCAGTGTCTAAAACTGTGACAACATTTGTCAGTGTTCTAAACAGTGACAATTGTATTTGTCACGCTTCGAGACTGTGACAAAACTTGTCACGGTTGTTGACAGTGACAAAATACGCGAAAATAAGTGTGACAAATCGGCCATTTTGGTGTAGTGTTCGGTCACCCCACCTACCTAAAAATCAACCCGCTTCTTTCCGACCATGCCCTGAACTACGCTCGACCTGATTCCCACTCGGGGATACGTAGGCAACCACATCGGTTCGGTCGCTCCACCCACAAAAATAGCCCAATTTCTTTCAAGCTTCGGCCCGAACTACGTTGGACCTGATCCCCGCTCGGGGGTATGTAGGCAGACTTTCAAAAAAAGAAGGATGGCTCGCTAGGTTGAAAATCCGAAAGGACGCCTAGGCAAAAGTTAGAGCTAAATCCAAGGTGAGCAATAACAAAAAGAGAGGAAAGAGCTCGCTAGGTCACCTCACTGGTGCCTAGGCAAAAAATTATGAGCATTTGAGAAAATAAAGTCGCGGTCCTTACCATAACCCCGAAATAACCCTCCACACTAGGGGCAAACTCGGCAACTCGCCTCGTTCGCCTGAACCTCTTCTAAACTAGGGGCAAACGTCGGTCATCTACCTCGTTTGCCTCACAACCATACATATCCCAAACTAGGGGCAAACTTCGGCCACCTGCCTCGTTTGCCTCTAATCGTCCTAGCATGCCCGAGCAAGTACCAAAAGCAACATCTAATTGAAATCTCGATTACAAAATATTTTTAAAGCTAAAATGCATAGAATGAGATTCCCAAAGTAACCAAGGTTCACCGATAAACAAACTCTGAATATTACATAAGCAGGAAAAATCAAAAAATAAAAGTCTTTCGAAAAATAATCACACATGTTCAAAGACACTGGGAGGAATGAGCAGAATCAATCAGGACTAGTTTTATCTTTGTGTCTTTTATTTCTTCAAAGGTCTTTAGAAATAGGCCCTTGCTCGGCTAGCCCAGCCCCTGATGAAAGTAGTAATGGTAGTGGCTCTGACTTTGGAAGCAAAGACCCTCTCAGTAAACCCCCGGGGGACCTCTTGAACTTGCCCATACTGTCTGGCCAATCGACGAGGATGATAGAAGGAGGTGTCTCTCAGTCCCATTAGCCACACCCTCTGGAAATCCCCAAGACTAGTGGTCACAGCATAAAGGCCCCAACGCCTCATGATCCAGCAAATGTCAGCCTCAGATAAGGCGCCCCAATCAGCAGAAGTAAAATGAGTATGAAGCACAACTCTGCGAAAATAAACTGGCGGCACATTACCGGTTCATAACTGAAGACGCTCGTAGTGCCAAGCCTGTAACACCAAAGGCGCCCCAGAAAGTAGAAGCATTCCCTGACTTGAAGCGCAATCCAAACCATTCAGGGTCTCGGCCAAAACCATGGCCATGGGGTTCTTACCTGCCTTCAGTCCGAGACATACATGCACTAAGTCGCTAGAAGCACTCGAGAACAAGAAGTGTGAAGTCATACACAGAATCAGAGCAGCCCCACGAGTAGCATCATACATGCTGGGATTCCCAGGACTGGCATATTGAGCAATTATGGAAGCAATGTCAAGAACCTCACCTTGAAGCAGCCGGCGGGAAATAGTGATGGAACAATTCAGATATTCAACCAAGCCTCGCATAGGACTGAGGGTATCAGCAGAAGAGAGAATCAGGTCCAAATCAGAATCATAGCCAAGGATGGCACAGAACTCCTCAAACAAGGGGCATATCTCCAAGCCATTGAAATTGAAGACATGGTTCACCGGGTCCCAGCGAGCAATAGCAGCACGCAAGAACTTAGTATTCAGGGTCATCTGGCAAAGAGAGAATAGCTCGGTCAAGCCGTAGCTAAAGAGGTTGATCCGCTCCACACCATCCGTGGTGTTCAGCCAAGCCGTGAGCTGAGCGGGATCATACAAAGCCATGTTTTCGGTCGCGGCTCTAGGAAGATTCAAAATTTCGACAGCACCTCCCCGTTTCACGGACTATCCCACCTGCAAGGCAAAAACACTCACTATTACAAAACTGCCCATCGCAGTAACACCTAACAATCACAGTGCACATGTACCATCATCAACTAAAACAAGCACACAACCGCGCCTCCAAACCGGAAGCTATCCGGCCTAAAAGGCAAAAAATCATAATTATTTATCAAAGGTCACAAAATGTTCCACACATCATCCTACACTGTCCAAATAGTCACATCACCAGTACAACGTGATCGAAAACATAAAAAAAAATAATAATAATAAAGAAAAGTCCCCGCTTGAGGGGCGGCCTCAGTCCTCCTCTTCTTCGTCCTCCGTCGGACCGCCCGAAGTGTATGTCGTCGACGGCCTCCTCCTACCACCCTTGCACCTTGGACTAGTCCTCGATGAGCCAGCTCCGCCTCCCCGATACTGCACACACAAATAAAATGAAGGCAATCAGCAAGGGAACAACAAAAAGTACAAAAACAGAGTCGAGTCGGGGACTTACCAAAGACGCCATCTGATTGGCGGCAAATTGCCGCATACCATCCATCTGTCAAGGGTAAAATCCAGGGTTAGTTCCTCATGACCTTAAGAAAGCACAAAATTAGAGACATACCCGATGATCTCGTGTAAGGACCAAGGACCGTAGGCTAGCCGCCAAGGCGTGACCCTCCTCAACGTAACTCTAAGGAATATTGAGGACGCCCGCTGGCTGAGTAGGGTACCCACATGTGACTCGCGGTACCTCCATCACTTGGGGAGTGCCATCAGTGCCTAGAACATTGACGGTCCAATCCCAAGGAGGGATAGGATCAGTAGCCGGAGGATCCTGTCTCCTGTACATCTCGCGGAGCTGTGGGCACAAAACAAGTTAAGAAAAGATAAATCAAAAACATAGGCGACGAATAAAAGACAAAAATAATGTAAACTCACCTCCAGGAGTGGGAAGTTAGGCATCAGGAAACGGCCACGGTAAGCCTCGTAACTGGTCTCAGAGAGAAAATGGTCCCAAACATCGGAGCTGGCCAAGGCCGCCAGCAGAGCATCACCAGAAAGGTCGCTAGCATCCATAGCAGGGGGATTATGAGGGACCCGATACCTAGAACCACCAACCACCTGCCGAGACACTCGCTCACCAAGGAACCACTGCCTGCACTCGGTACTCTCCATCAAAAGTCGGCAAGAGGAAAGAGGTTTGACCGCTTGTATCTCCTCAGAGGCGGCATAGGCAACGTGTTCCCAAGGCGGCCAATCGACACTAGCAGCCGTCAGGTTGGTTAGGATGTTTCTGAGCAAAATAATCCAGTGGGCCCCACTCTTCACCCCGACAACATCCCTCCGCCATCTCAAGCCTCGTGGGAACAAAGGCACAGGAGCCATGCCATCCTCGTCTTCGCCTGATTCAACCGCAGGGGAGGGAGCCAACATCTTCAGATACTCGAAGCTCCAAAGCTGCACAGACAAAGGAGAAAATCAAAAAAAGTACAGAAACTAAAAAGTCGGAATATAAAACAAGATGCAGCACATACCTCCCAAGCTCGCCAAAATCCCCCTGTCGATTTAACATCACCGCGGAAAACCTCACCCATGTGCTTGTAAACATGGGCTAAGGCAGCACCGCCCCAGTCGTAAGAAGGGATCTCATCGATGGTCGCTAGGCAAGAAAGAAGTCTCAAGTTCACCCGGTCATTCCGCGTCCCAAAGATCGAGCAGCGAAGGACATACAGAAGATACACCTTCAAAAGCTGGGAATTGTTCAGGTTATGATTCCCTCTGCCATAAGCCCGGTAAAGCCAGCCACAAGGAAACCAGTGCCTCTCCAAATTGGGGGAAACAGCCCCAATCAACATCTCTACAGCCTCAAGGTCGATCTCATAGAAATGATCCAGAATTAGGCATTTTCCACCTACCCTCAAACCAGTAATCATAGAGAAATCGAAGGGCGTCATGGTCATCTCGCCGAACGGAAGGTGGAAAGTATTGGTGGTGTCCCACCACCTCTCAGCCAAAGCATAAAAGTGTGCCAAATCATTGCTGCTCTTCGAAACCAGATGGACAAAGCCTCCGTACCCGGCGTCATCGACCATCCTCTTGACGGTGGGCGAGAGTTGAGTATACCACAGGAAAGCATGGGCGAGGCTACCGTCGCCCTTCAATGCTACTTCCGGCACCTGCACATACCAGAGATGACAAAAGTGATGCACAAAATCACTATTCATGACCCGAGGTCCAAATTCACAAAATCAACATTTGAGCACAAATCGAACTTCTAACGATCTCAAGGTGCACGCTACGGCTCACAAAACTAGCACAATACATGGAAATAGTCCTAAAATGTCGAAGGTTTCACATACCGAGCTCGCTAGAGCCACGGCCAAAAGATGATGTTGGGGGTCCCGTAAAATCAAGTCCGGGGTTTCCATCTCGGCTTTCATCCGTTCTTTGGCCTTCTAGACGGTCTCCTCGAGCTCGAAGCCGTGGATCTACAAGGAAAATGGAAGTCAAAGTTAAACTTTCTTCTTGCAAAATTGAGCAAACCAAAACACCAATTAAAATTTCAACTATGGGGTAGGATTACTCACCTGAGCGCGCACAAGCTGTGTTTTGGCGATTTTTGGCTCCAAAAACACCCCAAAATGGCCAAGAATGAGCTTCAAAAGCTCAAAAACCCGAGATACACAAAGATGGAGTCCAGCCAGCCAGTGCCGCCGCGGCACTGGCCAACTGCCACCGCGGCAGTGGCCCAATGCCATCGCGGCACTGCTCCCCGCGGGCCCCGCTTTGCTCTGTTTTGCTCCGTTTTGCTCCGTTTTGACCTATTTTGCCCTTTTTCAGCCTTTTTTTGGCCCCGATCTACCCTGGTGGTCCATTTCGATCAAGATTTGTCAGGTTTTACCCCAAACAGGCTAAAAGTTGTCAGAACTATCTCCGACAGGCAGAAACTGGGAAAAATTGACTCCCGAGGACCCGAATTGGCTATTTCAGAACAATCGTCGTAAATTTTGATCAAACACGAGAGTTCCGAGAACGAATCCTGGATTCTGGCCAAGGCACCGAAAAATAGAAAAAAAGATTCCCAGAGAACCCTGCATCATCCCCCGAGGACAGAAGCAGAAAGATACCGGCTCCCGGAGGCCCCGACAGGCCTTCTTGGATTGAGCACTGCAAGATTTGATCATCCGTGAGAGATTCAGAGTTGGGTCCTGGTTCCCGATCAAGAAAAGGGATTCCCTGAGAACCCTGCATCATCCCCCGAGGACAGAAGCAGAAAGATACCGGCTCCCGGAGGCCCCGACAGGCCCTCTTGGATTAAGCACTGTAAGATTTGATCAACCGTGAGAGATTCAGAGATGGGTCCTTGTTCCCGATCAAGAAAAGAGATTCCCCGAGAACCCCGCATCATCCCCCGAGGACAGGAGCGGAAAGATACCAGCTCCCGGAGGCCCCGACCGACCCTCTTGGATTGAGCACCGCAAGATTTGATCAACCGTGAGAGATTCAGAGTTGGATCCTGGTTTTCGATCAAGAAAAGAGATTCCCCGAGAACCCCGCATCATCCCCGAGGAAAAAAGCATAAAGATACCGGCCCCCGGAGGCCCCGACAGGCTCTCTTGGATTGAGCACCGCAAGGTTTGATCAACCGAGAGAGATTCAGAGTTGGGTCCTGGTTTCCGATCAAGAAAAGAGATTCCCCGAGAACCTCGCATCATCCCCCAAGGACAGAAGCAGAAAGATACCGGCTCCCAGAGGCCCCGACCGGCCCGCAAGATTTGATCAAGAGAAGCGGTTGAGATCCCAGGAAGAGTCGCTTCATCGCCAGCAGATTCAGATCAATCCTTAGCGGATTCGTACACCAACAGTTCAATCACAGTAGTCCATTGTCGACTCATCATCTCGATTCAGACATCGTCGGTTCATTAGTCATCATCGCTCTCATTCAAAATATGCCATGGGGCTTCCATGTTCATCGCGTGACATCTCAGGATTTCATGATCATCCCTTGACTTCTGCGTCCATCTCTTGATTTCCAGGGCTCTCGTGTCCGTCAGTTATTTTCCAAAAGGCGTCTTTGATTATAGTCCTCTGAGACCCCACACCCAATTACGTTCTCTTACGAAGCACACTTCCCAAAATTCAGAAGTTTGCCCCTAGACTCAGAGCCTTCTAAAATCTTGGTATCCCTATTCGGGTCAATAACTGCATCATAGTCAAAAGCACCAGCATGACACCAGCCCACTCGGAGTGGCACATCCTACAGCATACTAGGATCATACAATAGGCATAATAGGATAAATAACACAACTCACATCTACGCATTGCATACCATCCTCATAGCATAGCATCCGCTTGGTTGTTGCGTGTGTACATGTGTGATTCATTCCTTTGCGCCCCGAACTACGTCCTGGTCTGATTCCCCTTGGGATACGTAGGCAGCTCATGCAGAGCATGACCAGCACTAGCCTAAGCATCATTGCATCTTTTGCAACGCTTTTTATCCTAAATCTGTAGCCTCCAAAAGTCCTGTCTCTTCAAAACTTTGGCACTCGCTTGCGACATGCGTTGCCTCGCAAGTTCCCGCCAAAGAGGGGCAAACTGTAGACACTCCATTTTGTCGGCTATCAGATTTAGGAGACCCATAGCTTGGTGGTTCACAATGATCGTAAAAGACTCAAAAGGACTCCTGGAAGTCGGCTCTATCTCTCAGAATGCTCAGAATGACCAAAATGCCCCTGAAAGCCCAGAAACTCCCAGATTTGGTCCCGAAGTTCTGAAAACATGCTATGTCATAAGAAAAATGATAAAATGAGTTTTTAAGTAAAACCGAAAGAAATCGTCAGCTCCCAGAGACCCCCGGGAAGTCCCGGAAGTTCCCCGAAAGTCCCCGTTGACCGGTTTGACCAAGGTTTGACCAGAGTTTGACCAAGTTTGACCGAAATTGTCCGAATTCACCGGAATCATTAGAAAAGTATTAAAATGAGTTTTAAAAGAGAATCAAGCGAAAACGTAGGCTCCTGGGAGCTCCCGGAGGTTCCCAGAACTTCCCGAGAATCCCAGGTTTGACCAGTTTGACCAAGATTTGACTTTGGAATAGGGGCACCGAAACAATTTTCAAATATTTTTCATGGATACTAGAGGTCAATAGCTTTCCAACGGTATATCGCACATAATTCCTAGATTTAAAACGAATTTATTTTGAATTTTCGAAGGCGAAAAAGGCGATCAAATCGGCTTTTATCGCGAATACCGCGAAACGTTTCAAAGTGAACTATCCCCGAACTATTTGTTATGTAAAGTAGACTCCATTACCTTTCCAACGGTATATCACAACCTCAGTTTGGAGTTCATACGCATTTTCTGTGAATTTTGGACGAAATAGGGCCTTTTCGCAAATACCGGAACCTCAGGGGGCCTAAACAGCATTATCTAGACGAGGGAGGAGCAGTGCCGCCGCGGCACTGGCCCAGTGCCGCCGCGGCACTCCCCTCCAGAATAGTGTATTTTTGTAATTTGTTTTGTGGTCCCATTTTGATTAATTAAAAAGCCAAAACAACATAGTTTTATGATTTCAGATGTTTGGAGCCAATGGGAATACTTCTAAAACCCCAAAACCACCCCAAGTTGGCCTATATAAACCCCATATTGCTCTTCCTTTTGGGGGAGTCAAATGCAAGTTTAGAGAAAGTTTGGGAGAGAAAGTTGTAGAGATAAGGTTAGAGTAGAGAAAAAAGATGCTTTCTTCTTTGATTTTCAAAATAAAAGTGAGTTCTAAACTTTGTTTTTACTACATTACTACCATTTACTTCAACATTCAATACACCCAACCATCATTTTAGTGAGCATTTAAGAGAGTGGAAGCTTCTTCCATGTCCAATGTCATTACATATGAGTGAAACACCAAACTACAAGTTCAATACTTCATGAATATCATCTATTGATCATTATCTACTTGCTTGTTTATTCATTGTTTATCTCTTCTCACCCCATTTCTTTTTTATTTTCTTTATTTTACTTACTAGTTCATCATCATCTAAATGATGACATGAAGTTTGGGGTGAGTGAATCCTTATGGATAGTAGCTCTTGACCTCAAAAACATGTTTGATAGATGATGATCATAACTTCAATACCTCCAAGGTCTCCTTGAAGTGTATTGAAGTTATGCTCAAATAAAAATAAGTCTCTCCAACAATCTTGGAGGTTCTTGATGATGAGTTGAATGTTGGCATTTTAAGTGGTTGTAATCTTTATTGAGTATTGAAAATACACTTTCAAAACCTCTACTTCAAAACCCCCCTCAATCCCTCTCATTTTGATTTAAAGAAAGAAAACCTTACTTTTCCCAAAATCTTCAAAACAGTGAGTCAAAACAGTGAGTGAGCTGAGTTCAAAGATTTCTCTAGAACTCAATACTCAACATATAGATGCAAGGCCACTTGGAAAGTCTTCCTAACTCATTGGAAAACACCCATGATTTTTGGTTTGACTTGGAAGTACTTGAAAATGGTCCATTTGGACCCAAACATTCCTTCCAAACATTCTGCCTCTGCTGTCACAGCAGCTTGACTAACTTCCAACTTCTTTTTCAGAAATATTTTCCAAAAGGGTTGGTCCCAACTTATTTTTCCCTTAAACGTCAATGTTTTAGGGAATTGTTTGTATAAAATGGGCTTCTAGATCCTTCGTTTTCATTTTCTAAGATATTTCAACATTTCAGTCGACAGTACGGACTCTGTTTCTGAGTGACCACTGTTGTTCATATGATTTTTCTTATTCTGTGATAGTTATTAAAGATTGGCTTTTTGGGTAGTGTTCTAGACACAATAATGAACATCTCCATAAAACATCATGCATTGAAAGCATTCCTAACCCCTCTTTTCCATTTTTACAAGATCATGTTACTGTTCTGTCCACTATTCACAGCAAGCACATTCTAACTTTTATTCTTTGATTTGATGCTTACATGCCTTCCAAATTAGCTCATGTCTTAGGAAGTAGTTCATACTACATTTGTATATATCCCATGATGATTCCTTCATACATTCATACATATTCTAGACTTCAAAGTCATTCTAGGAATTCATGTACACAAACACACTACAACCTTTGCACATTTTAAGATCATACATTGCATCCATGCAAGATTTGGGGCTTTTATGGCTCCTAATCTAAGAAGATCATAAGGAATGAACTTGATCATACGTTCGTGTTTACCCTCGATCTAATCTTCCTTCCTCATCCGTCCCGGGGATCGAGAGGTCTTCTTTTCCTCAAAGATTAACATGCATCATACTAGCTTGCTAAGCATATTTTGATTTCTTTGATTATTTTGTTTCAAGAACAATTCATGTCCCCCTTTAGATTAGGAAGTCTTGATTATTTGATATGTGATTAGACGATTTTTTTCTAGGTTTATTTGTGTGATCTTTCACTTTGCATTGTGTGATACTTGGCTTAGATCTTATGAATGATATCTTATCTTTAGATCTTCCAATTTCAAGTTTTCTTATGTAATGTAATATATTATCATAGTATTAATTGCCGAACCATACATAGTATAAGATGATTATTTGGATGCTAATTGAGGCCCGTCAAAAGACTGGACGAGTTGAGGGTGTTTTAGTCGCGACAAAGGCTCCTTCCTCTCTCGTACCAAAACCCGAGCCAAGTTCTTTGATTATGAAGGATCGGTGCCCTTTATCCATTTGGGTGAGTCAAATTAGGTTTCTTGGTTCCTTAAAGACCAAGTGGCGACTCTGTATCTGTTTTCAACAGACCTTTTCTCTTTCCTTGATTCAAATTTCAAACAAGTTTCAAAACAAAACAAAGCGGTGGAATCCCGGTATCCACAGAAACGAGCGCCTTAGATACCAGGAATAATATCTGATCGATATCTAAGCAGTATTCAATACCATCGTTTTGGATACCAGGAATAATATCCAATCGATATCCGAAACGAGCGCCTTAGATACCAGGAATAATATTCGATCGATATCTAAGCCGTACACAACACTGTCGCCTCCAATACCAGGAATAATATCCGATCGATATTGAGGTCACACACCAGACCGCCACTCTTTACTCTTTTCACGCTTTCTCACACACATGCATGTTGACACAATCTCGACCCTAATATGTATGTCAATGTTCACAATTTGTAGTAACAGTTATTAATCTCAAAGCTGGATATTCGTTAAACATAAATCTCGGTCTTAAAATGTTCTTATAAGTCCAATACCTAATCAGTGAGCCTTTAAAACAGTATATCTGTCAAACAGTTCTTTAAACACTTTCAAAACCTTTTCCAAATAGTCCCTTATATAAAAATACAAAAACTGCTTAAAATGCATAGGTCGCGCGCGTGGAAGGAGATGGGTCGAGCGAGCGGGTCGCGAGCGCGAAGGGGGAGATGGGTCGCGCGAGCGGGTCGCGCGCGCAAAAGGGGGATGGGTCGCGCGAGCGGGCCGCGCGAGGGAAAGGGGGAATGGATCGAGCGAGCGAGCCTCGCGCGAGCGGGTCGCGCACGTGAGTTATCACAGTTTCATCATCTTTTTCGTTTTTCCCCTGTTTCTGATTTCAAACTGTATTTTTACCCATTTCTGTTTTCTGTTTCAATTATGTCATGCCATATATGGATTTCTTCTTCTTTCCGCGTAGATTAAGAATATGCGATCAATTTAGACAAATACAGATTGTATCTCTAGATATTCGCGAATAAAGTAAAGGTGTTAAACTTTTAAATCAACGGTACGTCACAATACGGATGAATTACTCCATAGGATTCGAACCGTAGCTTATTGGGACTGAGATCTTCCATAATCAATTCACGGAATTGATTTTGGTTGAGTTTTGTAAAACTCCAATTCAAAGCCTTCAATGGTGTATCTATATATATACACATATACACACATATATTCACTGGAATATACATATATATACATTGAGAGTGAGTTTATAATACTCACAGAGGTTAATTATTCAGAGAATTGAGACCGAGAGTTTCCGCCGAAATAATCCGTCGTTAGAAATTTCTACTCCGATTTCTCTTTGATCTTGAGATGTATATATATATATATATATAACTATGTATCTGTATGTGTGTGATATATCATATATAATCTGTATATGTGTGTGTGTGTGTGTTGTTCTTAAGAGAGAGCAAGAGATTGATGAGAGAATTGAGATAAAAATTTGAGAGAGTTAGAGAGGAGAATGAGATACTGTGAGAGTTGAGAGGGATACGTACATACATATATACTGTGCCCAAGATTTGGGCTCCAATCAATTCCCAGGAATTGCACGGTGTGGTTGAGATCACGTGCTCCCACACCCAAGACGCGAAATAAACACAGATTTAAATCAAAACTGGTACATTACGGTTGATATAAAAGATACAAAAAATTACTATTATCGTAGGAAATAAATTCCCGGTTGCACCAAAAATATAGATATCGATTTTGAAACCATAGAAATTTTTTTTCCTATATTTATGGAAATTACAGTTTGACCCCCAAATAAATATTATAAAGAGAATTAAAAGTGAAATATTCATTCATAAAGGAAATGAAATTACAGGGTGTTATAGATGATCAATCACTTAGCCATTAATTTTTGCAATTGGTCTTATAGTCCGATTAAAATACTTCAATCAGCCTTATCAAACTTTGACTTAAAAAATGTATTTTTTGGGTGCAAACAAAAAATGCCACCCAAAATAGCCCGGATCAAAATCGCCTCTCCAACGAAGTGCAGAACATCAGCCCGAAACAAAACAGCCTCTCCGAGAAAAAGAAAGATCTAGAAGGTAAAAAAAAAAAAAGAAGGAAAAAAAAGAGAGAGATCAACAAAAAGAAAGGTGTTAATAACTTAAGAGAGAGGGATACCTGAGCTCTTGCAAAAGTGTCAAAGGTTAGATTGGTGGTGATACCGGTAACGGTGGAGAGGTTAGGAGTACTGATAGAGAGGAAGAATACAATTGAGGAAGGGAAAGATTGTCTGATAGAGAGAGAGAGAGAGAGAGAGAGAGAGAGAGAGAGAGAGTCATAAAAAATAAAAGGACGTTTAGAAAAAGAAGGGACAATTCAACTTTCAACAGAGAGAAATTGAGAAAACTGTGAATGAAGGGGAATGAAGGGGAGCCGATCAAATGCCACGTTGGAATTTTTTTGAATGGGGAGAAAGGCCACGTGGATAGCTTTATAGGAGGTTTTTGGCCTCAAAATTCATATGTACATAATAGATTTGTAATTTGTTAAGTAACTCCCGGACTTTATTAAAGCATTATTTGTACCTTGATAACAAAGCTTGGCATTTGTTAACAAATTATATTGGTATAAATGTACAAACAAGGTTTATGAAGGTACAAACAAAAGCAAATAATGGTAAAAATCGATAGAACGTTAATTGCGCTTCAGACGCATTAATAGGGCGCTAACTTTTTCTCCTTTTGCCCAATCACATCACATCACATGCACGGTGTTTTGGTTTTTCACGTGAAACCAGACCGCTTGACTCCACTGAAGAATGACCCTTGAAATTGTTGTAAGGATCACTTGTACCTTAGAATTTGGGTTTCTCCCAATTCCTATTTATAAAATCTATTTTCTGTTAAAAAAAAATAAACAATTTTATATTTTTATATGGATTTAGGAATACTTTTGAAGCGAAGTAGTAGCATTACTCCTTACATTTATTCACCATAGTCAACTACAAATATGCCATGATCATCACACTATGTGATAATTAATGTGATTTCTCTATCGATTATAGGCTTATCTTATGACCTACGGTTGTGAGCGTAAAACCTCAAAGGGCCGGGGCCAAGATAGTTCGACTCATGTCTCCCGACAAAAAAGCAATGATTGGGAAGCGTTGGGCTACGGAATGCCGGGTAGTACATGCTTCCTATACATAGGCCATGTTTTGTCGGATCAACCACGCTATTACTCTAACCCTAACAATCCGGTCACAGGAACCTGTGACACAGTAAAAAAAGAAAAAAAGAAAAACAGAAGTCATTTGGTACGTGTATTCCATGTGCAAGTTCCTGTAGTCTCAAATCACATGGGACGTTCACTCTGGTCATGTGATGGTCAAATGAGTAATTATTTCTCCCACTTTCATAATTTCCGACGTGGATAACAGTGACTATAGTGAGTAGGCTAAGGCTCTAAGCTATGGGATTCTGCCCTCAATGTGTGTACATGTCTGTTAGATACAAATATGCAAGTAATTAGTCAAAAACTAATAAAATTAAATAGTTTTTGATGAAAAATAATTTTTGTAATTAAATTGATCTAGTAGAAACAGAAGTTAACAGTTAGGGGTGGCAATTTTTGACACGACAACCCGTTTTAGAGAGACAACCCGAATACGATACGACATGATACGATTAATTTAAAATAATTTATATTATAGATGAATAGCACTCAAAACTAAAAATTAAACCCAAAACACATAATCCAATTAATAACACGATTATGACACGAAAATCCGAATTACCACCCCTAGTTACAGTGAAACAGACCCATATATTGTTAAATTCAAAAGCTTGCTACTACGTACTAAAATTTGAAACTGGCATAAGTATAGTACCATGCATTTAACTAGTTGAGTCAAATCCACAACACAAAAGCACTTGGTTAAGGACAATAGCATGAAACATATATGAACAATCACTCATTATATGTAGAAACATTATTGGAAAAATTGATATTGATGGTTTGACTATATTGCAATGGAGGTCCAGCTGATGGTCCTAACTTAAACCTGCAATGATGGTTGCAGTCACCCTCGGACCCTGACTCTGACCCTGGTATAGTACTATAGGGCCGTTAGTCTCACTCCACATGTGAAATATATATTCATACATCTCTATCTGTCTGCTATATGTACTAATGTACAACACCACCACCACCACTACCAATCCGACGATAGCCTCATATATAGGCTTTTCTTTGTCCCAGCTCAAAAATGTCCGACAGCTCAGTGAATGCGTGTTACATCCAACTTTCAAATTTTTCTCTATCGAAATCACATCTTTTTTGCCACGCAAGTGCATGTTGAGACAAATTTTTCCTTGCGCGCATGATTAATGTATACAAGTTTCTATAACCCTGTGTGATGCACGAGACCATGTCCGTTAGTAGTTAATTAGTAGTGGCGTAGCTAACTAATATTTTTATTGGTATCATTTTATGACCTAAAACTGCATTACAAAATATGAGTATTGAGGATATACAATTTTGATGAGGTTCGAATGTACACCACAAAATATGAATGCATTAAGAACGGTCTATTTGAACTTTATAAAATTACAAATTTAATACCTCTTTTTTTTTTTTCCCTTTATTACAGTGGAGTCAACTTAGTAAAAATAAATATTCCAATCATTAAATTGTATAGGTAAATGTGTTTTGCCAGTGGGTTTAGTAGAACATGCCCTATTAGGCTACTCCCACCCGTTATTCAGCATTCACTTTGACAATTAATTTTTAATCAAAGTTTTATGAATAACTAATTTTCCCCAATTAAAGTAAAAGAAAAATTTTAAAAAATAATCTCCCAAATTTTGTGAAATTTAATCTATGTGATGACCCTCACCAAAATGATGTCGTTTTGGCTAGGATAATCATCAGATGGAGGATTGGGTTTGAATTGGGTACATACTAGTTTTACATAGTTTAAGCACACAAATTTTTTATTTTTTTTTTTAAATAGACAACAATTGACAAATGAAATTGGTAAATTGTTTCTCCAACTAAACCTCCAGAGAAGTCGATGTAATTTTAAGAACAATAAGTCTACACACACATTGTAAAACACAACACTTTTCACAATAAGGGTATTTCAGCAAAAATAAAATTATGGGCTCCACACAAGTTATTGCAAAACAGTCCCTGCATCAAATAAGTCTACACAATCCTTAAATGTGGCCTCCCTCCTCTTTCACCTTAGAAATCGGGTGCCCTAACTCAATTGAGGAAGAGCAGTGAGGCAGAGACTACCACCACCATCCGCCGGCGAGGAAGACAACCACCAGCCGCCAGAGATGAAGACCACTACCATGGGATCTCGGGTTATCTCTCTTTTTCTCTCTCTCTATCTATCTATCCATCTATCTGTACGTATATATATATCTACATACATATATATCGACATGTATATAAACTATGTCTAGACTTTTTTGGTACCTATATCACTACCTCGTTCATCACCCTCCCTATTAAATAAGAGGCTCTTTTTTTTTTGCTTAGACGTAAAAATAAGAGGCTAGATACTCTTATTTGTGTAGGGACTGTTTTGCTGATAGATGTAAAAATCTCATTACTGATATTGTTTTTTCCACCAAACCCATTTCCAATTTCCCACCCACCACCACCACTACTAATTGGAAGATATATATATATGTTTGCTATGATTCTGAAAGTTCTTGATTTTTGATTTGGTGAAGTAATTTGGGGGTATGTACATATATAAATTTCTTGCATTGTTGTTATTGCTTGATTTGAGATATTGTAGCAAAATGTGAAGTCTTTTTAAACTTAGGCGCTTGCTGATATTAAATCAAACGTCGGGGAATGATGGCGGAGACAAGCAATGCCGGCGGCGACGACGCTCTCAACGATGATCAAGCCAATGCTGGTGTCAGGTGGGTCTCTCTCTGTCTAAAAAATTCAGCATTCCAATTCGGATACACAAATTTCTTGTTTAGAGCTTTTTGATGAAAGACCCAGTACAGGCTCACCGATTGTCCCATTTACAACATCAATTTATATCGACATGCATGTATAAATATAATGTTGTACTAGTGTATGGGTATGCAAAATGCTGTGTATGAGTCATTATCCAAAGAAGAATTTGCAGATGCTTGGGCAAAATTCATTGATAAATATCAACTACAAAGTAATGAATGGTTACTTGGCTTGTATGATGAGAGGAATAGATGGGTACCCGCTTTTGTGAAGGATGTATTTTGGGCTGGAATGTCAACCACTCAGCAAAGTGAAAGCATGCACACTTTCTTTGATGGGTACATTGACTCCAAGACCACTTTGAAGCAATTTGTGGAGCAATATGAGAATCCCTTGGCCAAAAAGGTAGAAATGAAAAACAAGAAGAGTTCAATTCATATAACTCAAGCTACCCTTGTGCAACTTTCATAGGATTGGAGAAGCAATTTCAAAATGTTTACATGCGTGCCAAATTTAAGGAGTTTCAAAATGAGATGTTTGGGAAGCTTTGTTGTCATTTGACTGTACTAGGGATTGTAGAGGTTGGTTTTAGAGAATACGAAGTACGTGAACGGGTTCAAGTAGGAGAAAGGCACAAGTCTGCTACTTTCAAGCTTACCTTTAATGATGCGACAAATGAAGTTAATTGTAATTGTCGACTATTTGAGTTTAGAGGGATCATGTGTAGGCACCAACTTATGGTGTACAATGAGAGATATATGATGCAATGCCTGCCAAATACATCCTACAAAGGTGGAGCAAGAATATCAAAAAGAGACATACTAAAGTGCGAATCAGTTATGACAATTGGTCGGATAAACCCGAAGCACGTCAATATGATAAAATGTGCAATGCATTCTTTGATTTGGCTGATGTGGTAGCAGATTCTGATGGTTGGTGTGATACGGTAATGGAACGTATATATCGACTGAAGAGGGGCTTTCAAGAGCATGTTGAAATTTGTGGAAGCACGTTGCCAGTTACTACTAATATAAATAATGAGTCAACTTCACACGGGAAGGCTTTGTTATTTCAAAAGGGAGTGCCAATATACTTGATCCTTTAGTCACTCGTAGTAAGGGAAGATCGCCAGTTAAAAGAAAATTGGCAACGTTGAGAAAGCAGTGAAGAAAAAATCAAGGGCTAAAAAAGAAGAATAGTAGCTCGACTTATGTACAGGTTTGGATTTAATTACTCTTTTAATATATGAATTAAATTTTTTTTTTCACTTATACAATAATATTTTAATGTCTACTATTTAGGGAGATGACGATCAAGTGAATGAGGATGGTGCCAAAGAGAGCTTTGCAATTCAGCCAGATATTGGGGTTGGAGGAAAGTTTACAATTCAGCCACATATTGGGGATGGAGGACATTTAGCATTTCAGCCATATATAGGGGTTGGATGACAGTTTGCAATTCACCCAAATATTGGGGATGGAGGAAAATTAGCATTTCAGCCATATATGGGGATTGGAGGACAATTTGCAATTCAGCCAAATATTGGGGTTGGAGGACAGTTTGGATTTCAGGTATATACTTTTTGCCTCTACAGTTGTAGAATTTGCTTGTTTTCCAACTAGTACGTAAAACTTTTACTTGTTTTAGGGTTATGAGAATACATTTTGGAAGGTAGCTCATGGTTTCACATCTACACAATCCTCAACTTTGGGGGTGGTACAAGGTCAAGGTATATTACAATTGGTCAATCCTCCTTTGTTGGTTCCAATATGGTATAATACAACAGTTGATCAATCATCTTTTTGTTGCTTCCATAGGAAATTGCACAGATGGCTACGAGAAAGATGCACCTCCAAGATGTAGTGGTGATGATCAAGTGTGATTTATATTACAAGAGTTCATTAAAGATTGATATGGATTTTGATGTATTGGCTTGTTATATATTCTAATGGGAATTAAGACTTATGCTTGTTCTTTATGCTAATTGAAGTAAGATTTGTGTGATATGGCTTGTATTTATTTATTTATTATGTATTAGATGTTTGGTATGGCTTGATAGCTCACATGATAAGGTGCTATAGGACTAAAACATGACAATTGCAAGGCTTCATTGATTCCTAGTACACAAATTACAATTTCTTACACAAGGCTTCATTGATTCCCAATACACAAATTACAAAACAACTAACATAACATTGTAGCTTTCATATGCATCCAAACTACATTTGTTTTTCCAATAAAAACATCAAAGTACATATGACAAGCATCTTCAAGAAGAGCTTATTGCCCATTGTTTGCATCGTTGTCTTCACTTCAAGTCGAAAGTCTTTCATTTTGTTGGCATCACACTTTGATGAAGTTGCATCAGCCCCAATGTCCTCCTTACTGTTGTCTTCACACCATAGAAAGAAATTGCATGGTTGTTTATGATCCTATTAATTAAACAAACTGTTAATAAAAAGAACCATAGAAATAAAACATATATTTAGCAATGAAATCTATTCAATCATTTGAGCCTTACTAGATATCCCAGACATGAGTAAAACAAACAATCCTTGCTCCATTCTTTTTGCGAAATTTTCAATATTGCTATTGTACAACAATGACACCTCTTTAATGGCACTTTCACTCAGTTCAATGGAGGAGCTTTATTGCTAGATGAGGACATTGTTCTACATCACATAAACAATCCAGTTATTTCAACAACTCAACATTAAGTGGATGATAATTAATAGTTAATTGGCAGAGGAAATTAAATTGATTAAAACAGTATGTCCATGAGCTCTCTATATTTAAACAAGTAAGGCCATGGGCTCTCTATAGTAAACATTCCAGTTACATTCTCATCTCATGCAATCCAGTTACCTCAGCACCTCAATTCGATAAATGAATAATATTTTAATTGTATTGATGTACAATTTTAACAAATGCCTTATTTAATACAATCAACAAGCAAATATAAGTGATCAGTCAAAGCAAAGATTGGCCTAACTGGTTGTTTATATATAGGAAATTATTTTTTATTTTTTATTTTTTTTGTGTGGGTACATTTTGCGTGCCTTGTGTAAGGCAATTGCTAAAGATCCTAGAATGGCTGCCCCTAATGTTGTTGTTGTTGTTGTTGTTTTTTTTTTTCCTCAGCAGTAACTTTGTTATTCATCATGGAAAGAGGAATGTTAAGGTTAGATAAATTAAAGTGTGAAAATTTGTTGATCCACACATTTGACTATGTTAGGACAAATAATACCTAAACAAATTTTAAGCACAAACACATACAAACTTCAGTTACTTATCCAATCAACATGCTGAAGCTAAATTCAATTATGGTTTCAAACCACAACCTCTTATTTGTAAGTCTAGAAATACATGCTCTATGCCAAAGGCTTCAAAAATTCCCTCACAAAAGTGAAAGCACAATATATTACTACAAATGATGTAAATAAAGGTAGCGAATGTGACCATGTAGTTTAGTTACATTCTAAACGCACAAGCAGACATGGTATAAATACCACACAGTTTTTCGAAAATTGTGAATTTGATAATATAGCATGGATCAGAGCATAAAATTGGCTCAAATATTCAAGAAATTCAAGTAAATAGCCTATAACTATAGTATCATACATTCGTCTATGCATCAAAAAAGGTTCCCCCCCCCCCCCCCCAAAAAAAAAAGGACCCAAGGTTATTCTACATGACTACATTTGTTTCATATTTTTTGTCCTGGGCTCTATTACAACAACATGCTGCCAAACAATTGAAGAGGGCTACATATCATCAACATTTGAGAACAACTCAAACCTCAATACTGCAAATGGGCCGAAAAGATGAGCCATAGAAACCTCAAACACAACCTCTAATCAAGCCCAAAGCCAGTATCAAAACAAACATTCTGCAAAGCTAATTCTACAGATTCCGATAATGAGGAATCCCATTATGCATAAAATCCTAAGATTGAAACACCATCACTAACTTTTATGACTGCTTTGTGCAGGTCTCAGGCGATCTCGAAAGAATGACCGAGAGAGAGAGAGAGAGCGACAGAGAGAGAGTGAGAGAGAGCGACAGAGAGAGCGCGACACACACACACACACACACACACACACAGAGAGAGCGAGAGAGAGAGAGAGAGGTTACTTGTTTTCTCCAGGGGTTGCTCGCCGCCGTTGGGAATGCTTGAGCCTCACCGGTCGCCGATCTCCACAATCGGGGGATTTAGGGTTGGAGCCTCTAGCCTTCCAACGTCTCTTGTTACATTTGGGGATTGTGTAGACTTATTTGATGCAGGGACTGTTTTACAATAACTTGTGTGGAGCCTATAAGTTTATTTTTGCTGAGATACCCTTATTGTGAAAAGTGTTGTGTTTTACAATGTGTGTGTAGACTTATTGTTTTAAAAATGGGTGAACCTCCTGTATTTGGACTTTATTTGATGGAGGTCAATGAAATTATCCCTCAGTTTTTTTTTTCCACTTGTAACTTATCGATGTTTCAGGATTATCTTTCATAGTAATTTTTTTTTATTTATTTACCTGTATTATGTTAGAACATACACACACAACACACATCCATGATTATCTTTCAAATTTAAGATGTATATAAAAAAAAGAAAAGATAAGTATTTGCCACTTCGTTGAAATAGAAGTACTAAAGTAATTTTTCAATGAGAACTATCAAGGAGTTCAGGTCTTTCACAAGTCTACTTTATAAGTGTTATAACCTACATAAGGTGACATTAGTTTTTTTGTCTAAAAAAATGCAAACTTTTGTTTTATATATGTATTAGGTTAGCGTTTCCTTGTATATTGCTATCGTACTAAAAAAGTTAATAGGATAGTATTTTGCTCAATCATAGATTGACAAAAAAGTTTTTGTCATTTTATTAAAATGATGGCAATTGCTTATTTTTACATTGACGGTCATCTTAATTTACACATTTGGTTTAGAATTCTCATTTTAATTAAATACCAGAACCTTCATTTTCCAGTTATAAATAAATAATGCAGTAGATTTTTTCAATTATTCACGTGTATTCATCTATATAATATAGGAGTAGTTTGTTGATTAGGATATTTTTGACATTTGATGTGTATCATTATCTGAGGGTCTAAATTTGTTTGTACTATTCATCATGTTATGCCATGTCATCATTCTGACCCAGAAATCAGTCATTTTGGGCCATGTGCCCTTTAGGACAAGTAGTAGAGTCCGGATCCTCTGCCGCAACTTTCCCGGCAGCACATATGTGGTTGGCTTGGCAGTACCACAAATTTATTTATTTATTTTTTCCTTTTTTGCAAAAAAAAAAATTTGCACTTGGGGTGCCATTGGATTGCTGCTAGGAAAGTCACCGGCGGGCGCAGCTGACGATCCATAAAGAAACTATTACGGTATGATCACATGCATGCATAAAAGTAATTAGTGCTATATATACTTCCCAAATTTTGAATCTTAAATGCTTCTCAAATACATGTGGCAATTAATAGGACCACCTTCAATAATGTTGGGACTACTTCAACATCATTCAATCAAAGTCCAATATATAGGTCGACTACCACATGTATTTGAGAAGCATTTGTAATACAAAATTTGATAAGTATAGCATTCCTTATTGCATAATGTTAGTCATATTTTTGGATGACGATGACAAATCCCCCAGCTTGTCCTTCATGACTTCGGGATCAATGCCTTGGTCATTTATTGGAGTAGAAGAGGGACAAGCCCCATGCATGTGCACCGAACCCACGACAAATGCTCCAAGTAAATCAGGGAGGCAAGTGAGTGGTAGGATTCAAATCGATGCTAAACTCTGGTTATGAGTGGGGGGTTTCAAAACCTTGACCTCCCTTTAGGAAGTCAATGACCCTGGCCACAAATGCTATATTTTCCTTTGTAGAATATTGAACCCGTGACCAAATGAATAATACACCCTCTGTCAAGAGCTGCCTACCGCTAGGCTACAGTGCTCATTGTTATGTTAGTCAATACTTGTAATATATATCTCTTAAAAAGAAAAATAGGTGAATAGAAGAGATGTGTTGTCAACGACTTTTAATAAAAAAGAAAGATAGGTGAATGGGAGATGAGATATTTACTTTGTTTTGATGATTGAGATAAAACGATGAAAGGATATGTGGGTTGACGTTGTGACATCGTGATATGATTAATATCAGGTTTGACTATTGAGTATGTTCTCCTCAGGTATTGATGTTCTTACTTATCCAGATGCTTCGAGGTGTTTCTAGGATTTGATTTGAATCTTCAATAGGATTCAGATGGGGGTTATAAGGATTTATTTTCCTTTAGGGCTTAAGGACTTATTTTCCTCGTGAGATTATGATATCTCAGTAGAGATGCGTGGTTTGTGATGAGACAAATGTTGGAAGCATTTATTTGAAGTCTGTGTGACTTGAAGAGATAACATAAGTTTGTGGACAAACTTCCTTTTTGGAGGGAAGAGTTGTCACACCCGTCTCGAAAAAATCTTTTTATTTTAAATGCATAAAAATTTTAAATGGATTTATTAACATGGTTTAATAATTGTGGATGATGTTGACCATGGGTTAACGGTGTGTGTCATCTGAGGGCACAGAACTTCAGATAATCAATGAGGAATTGGTGTGATTAATGGACATTTATGTAATTAAATGTCATTTGGCTTTATCTGATTTATTTGAATAGTAAATATACTTGTTCAGTATGTTTACTGATAGTTTAGAACATGTTTATGATCATTTTGGAGGATTTGATGATAACGTAATTGACACGTTGAATAAAAAGTAAGTTAACTAGAAATTTCATGGAAATAGTTTTCGGAATGTAATTACGGACCCAAACTGAACTTAGACGAAAACTTACGAGATTTAATATTTTCACTCGTGAAGTGGTTTTGAAACGTTTTAAGAAGTTTCGAGAAATGCTTGAAAAGTTTAAATAACTGTTGGGATGATAATCACAATTTCAGAAAGAAAAAACTGTAATAGAAAGCTATAGATATTTTCATTTTTGTTTCCTAACCTAAAATGAAAAGGGAGGAGAGAGAAAAAGGAGATTTTATCTCTGGGTTTCACGATGCCAAACAACGGCCGTTCGTCCATAAGAAATTCTTCTCATTTATATTTTCAGACTCCTAGAGGTAAGACCTATGTTTTGATACTTGTTATGCCTTGTTTGGTAAAGATTTGTCGAACACCTAATTTTGGAATTTTGGGAAAAACCAAGTAAAACTCGTAAGAAATGTTTATCATCGGATAATTAACGTGGAGTTTCCATTCTATGGATCCTTATGAAGTTATAGGAGCTTTGCTCAAGGTATGAATTCCTAACATATATTTATAGGAAATTTCCATGTTTTGAATATCAAATGTGGTATTGTGATCCAGGAAAAATTCATATATTAGATTAGGCCCGTTAGTTATGCTCGTAAATACTGTTGAAAAGCATGTCTATGTGATTATGTAAGCATGTGATTGACCTCATATTTTGCATGGTATAGCCTTATAATTGTGCAAAATACCATTCCTAGAGCTTCTAAGTACATTACTTATGCACAATCCTTGCATAACCCTCATTCTATTATTTGCATCGTTTACACGGGTTCTGTGAGTGTTTTGTAAGTCATTTTGGCAATCCGAGTTGGGAGGCAAAGTCTTGGTTTAAGATCACTACCATTAAGACTACTTCTTGTAAGCTTTTAGCCTTCAAAACCACATGTTTGGAGGTTGTTATGAATTAGATAAAGGTTGTTTTGCGAATCATCTTCACGTGGCCATGAATTTCACCTTAATCGGAGGTCAGAACAAGAAGTTATGGTGATTCTACGATCGGTGCGCAAACTACATGTGAAGCTGTGAAGATTCATTGCAGAGGGGCATTTGACAGATCAAAGGGGCCCGTTTGGCCAGTCGAAGGGGCCCGCTTGATCGGTCAAACTACCCTATTTCTACACCCATTGTTTTACAAGTTTTCCACTCCGACGGATTTGTATAAATACCCCATCATAACTCAATTTTTGGCATTTTGACCTAACTTTTAGCAGCTTAGATACTCTCTCCTTATCTCTCTTGTATTTCTTTATGTTTCTCTTGTCTTTAGTGTATAAATTAGTTTAGATTTAGGTCTTGTAAGTGAGATTGTGAGAGATTATTGTACTTGCAAAGCTTGGTTCCTTATTGGAGCATCTATAGGAGCATTTATTGAAGTTTCTTGTTGGATTCTCTCTCTTGAAGTGGGTATTTTCATTAATGGTTATGTTTTTCTACTTCTTTGTTGTTTATTTTGTTGTTAATGTAGCAAAATCCATGTGTAGCTAAATTTCTAGGTTAGTGGTCATGAACCTACCTATGGATCTTTATTTTTTTTAAAGTCTAAAGGGTTTGGATCTTCTTAGGTGATTGAAGAGTGTTGGGTTTGTAATATGCTTGTTTCTTTACACCTTTGTCATGCAATGGGGGTTATAGAATCTATATTACAAATCCAACATTTGCCCTTAGTCCCTATAAGCTTTCATCTTTCATAGTGTGGTTGACAACCAACATGTTTGATTGTTAGCCCCCGAGGTACTTTGTTCACTTGAGAAGCTCCTTCCAAATCCCTAAGACTTATCCTTATGTGATCCAAGGTTGGTTACATGACCCTTAGCTCCCTTTTCCCTTAGTTAAATCAAACTTGCCAATTTAGTTCACTTGGAGTTGTTAATCTTAGCCATTATCTAACTAGTTAACTTAATTAGTTGTCATTATTACCTTAATATTGCGTGCATGCTAGTTATAGTCTTAGTGTTAGAAAACCTCAAATTAACCATCTTTTCTTTGTTTTTGGTTACTATAGTAGAGTATTCGAGTCTTGAAATTATAACTTTCTGGTCAAATCCCCATATAAATTGACCTCATACCTACAGGAGTATTACTTGTTACGATTGATTTGCACTTGACTCATACATATCCTAAGAGCGAACACGTTTTTGGCATCGTTCCCGGGGACTGGCTCTCGGCATTTTAACAGACTTGGATACCCCACTCCAATATTTTAATGTATAACGGTGTTGGCGGCAATCCTTTCATCGAACACCCAAAATCTTTGACCTCAAGCTCATATTGGATTCCATAATCCTCATCACTGACGCCTTCTGAATCTTCATTTTTTCAGTCATCTACTGATTTTGCGGCAATGGACGACAATTTGAGTGAACAAGGTGAGAGAAATTATCAAGGGGATAACGTGTGTCTCTTTAAGGACTATCTCCATTCGGAGAGAATTTCCACTACATCTTCCATTGTTTTCCCTTACAAAGCCGGACAATTCCATTACTACCTCGGAATGATCTCGTTATTGCCAACTTTCCACAATATGGAAAATGAACAACCCTACCTCCACCTTAAGGAATTTGAGGATGTGTGCATTACATTTAGTGATCAAAATTGTTCCGAGGATGTCCTTCGACTCAAACTTTTCCCATTCTCTCTTAAGGACAAAGCGAAAACATGGATTAATTCCTTGAAACCACGATCAATTGAGACATAGCACGAAATACAATCCCAATTCCTAAAAAAATTCTTCCCCATGCATCGCATAAACACTCTTAGACAAACGATTCAAAGTTTTAAGCAAGGTGAATTCGAATCATTCACTAGGTGTTGGGAGAGGTTTAAGGGCATGCTCAATATTTGTCCTCATCATAATTTTGAGAAATGGAGGTTCGTCTCAACCTTCTATACCGGACTCCAACTTGCCTCCAAATAACTCATTAAAACCATGTGCCATGGGCAGTTCATGATGCTGTAGACACCCCGATTTTAACCAAACATTGAATTAAGGAGAGTGTTACCTCTAGATCCGATGATGACAATGTTCGACCAATCTACAACTTCCAAAGGTGATTCAAGCTCTTCAAAAGGCTCTTCAATTCAAACAAAAGAAAGAAAGAAGAAAAGGAGAGGGAAAAGGCGAGAATAGAAGAAAACGGCACATGAGGGGTTCCGCGGCAGTCACGCGATGCCACTGCCGCACTCACCAACTGTCGCACCGGCAGTCAATGAGAATCGCTATGGCAGTCCCCAAGTGCCACAAATATCTTTAAATATAGCAAAAAAAAAAAAAAAAAGACGGCAGTCTACGGAGTTGTCAGCGGCATTCATTGAATGCTGCATCGGCATTCAGTGACTGCCGCGACGACAATCAGTGAGTGCCATTGCGGCACTTATTGAGTGCTGCTTCTATCTCCACTGAGTGTCTCATTTTTCTGTGATTTGCTTTAACATAGTACGTTTTGTACCTTCAAAAGACGTTTGAAATTAGGGTTTTTACTGCGAATTTATTGAAATAACCCTCCAAAATTTGCCTATATATAGGGGATGAATATCCCATTACAACGGACCTTCTTCTTGAATCTAGAATCTTGACCTTCATCTTCATCTCAATTTTTAAGCTTGAATCTTATCTTGATTCTCTCTTTGTTTTCTCTTCAAATTCTTTGACACAATTAGGAAAGAAGTCTTAGAAAAGTTTAAGAAAAGAAGAGCTTGATCCACCTTTGAAAGACCTCCAAAGACTTAAAAGTTGAGGATAATTGGAGATAACCTCTAGCTAATTAGTCTTTAATTCAAAGTTCAATCAGAATATATAGAATTCTTTAGGACCTTTAACACATTTTAAAAAACTCCCTTCTCACCTCATTTCATCACACACCACTAATATTGTGCTTGAACTTTCATTTTATGGGTTTTGATCGGGAGTGAACAAGTCCATTACACGCCTTAATTCACATTTGTTAGTACTTGTCGTCCTGTTTTCGTGAACTTTGACTTTGTTTTCTATTTTCTAGTAGGTTTTGGAAGAAAGCAAGAGTTCCAAGCTAAATAGTGAATAAAAATAGAAGAAAAGGAGCAGCAAAAGCTAACTCGCGTGAGCAACTCGCTCATATGGCAATCCGCAACCTCGCTCGCGTTGCCCGCTCGCACGACTTCCCAAAATCGCGCTCGCACCGCTTGCTTGCACGATCCATACAAAAAAACTAAAGTTGTGTATTTCTGTGTACTGAAGATCCCTACGCGAACGAAGTGCTTAAGTAGGTCCAAAATGTAAAATACAGCAGTTTTAGTGTGATTAGGTTTAGGAAAGCTTCCTAATTCTTCAAAAATCTATATATAGCCTATTGTAAATCAATTTTGAGGGTACACAACAATTTACACATCCTTCCACAACTAAAACTTCAACCATTGAAGAGAGGAAAGCAAGGAGAAGAAGAAGAAGACCAAGGATTCCCATGGCCTCCTCCATCAACCTCTTGCCAACCTTCAATTCTATGGCTGCTTAGACCAAGATCTAGGGTTTCAATGAAATCCTAGCCAAGTAATAGGGTGTTATTCATGTTTTTATTTTAGTTTTATTATGTATGGATGATGATACATGTTTAGAGGATTTTTTATAACAAAATTGAGCTTCATTTATTAAATCGTTACTTTCAAAATCTATTCTTGTCTTAGATCTATTTTGAATGTGATCTGCTCAATGATCTATATTTGCTGCGCTTGTATGGATTATTCATATGTAATAGTGCTTAATTGAATTGTGATATCAAGTAGTCGAATAGTTCATGCATAGGGAAGAGGGAGTGTGCCGCAACCCTAGTTTAGTGTGAGTCACTCTGTGCCAACCGAAGATGAATTATGTTGATGCTTAAATCATAGTTATCTTCTTGATGGAGGAATTGGGCTTGCAGCTACAATTCCCCATTATCATCCAACATAATAAGCTAATTGAATGCATAAATACCCTTATTATGAAGCTAGTGATGGGTTTGCAATCCTTGGTTCAATACACATATTTATCAAAACAACTTTTAATCGCTTTCATAGTTTAAATTTATTTTCACTATTCTTAGTTTAATTAAAATCAAAATAAAAATTCTGTTTTCTTAATTAACTAGGTTTAAGTTTTACAATTAAAGTGCTTTAGTATTTTAATCTCTGTGGGTTCGACCTCTACTTTCACACTACAAATCTTTTAAAGTAGAGTATATTTTTTATCTTGATTCTGACAAGATTAATTTTTGGCATCGTTGCCAGGAATTGCAAGTTACTACCTTTAGTTTTAGAATCTTAGTTTAGTTAATTCATAAATATTATATCAGGTTTTCTTTTTCTTATTTTTCATTTTTGTTTTGAGTCACTAACTTTTTTATTTATTTTATAGTTTCTCGAGTCATCAAATTCTAGCGTTTTGGAGTGGAATAGCTTTGCACATCAAAGGAGCGTACGCGAATAAAAAAAATTAAAAAAAAAACAAGAATACAAGCAAATCGCTTCCTTTAAAATTCACTTCAAACTACTGTAAGTTAGGGTGCTGAGATGCACTATTTGCGTTAGTTTATGTGTGATTTACACGTGCATTAGTTAGGAAACCCGGGGCGCTAGGCTTTGACGCAAATCACTGCATTACAGGATAACTTTCATGCATCATAGTAGTTGTGTGTTTGTTGTCTTATTTGTGTGATTGTCTTTTGTATTTGTTTGAGTCGGTCTTTATCTTTGTGTCATTTATTTTTTTAGTTTATGTTTGGTACGCGTTCAAGTAAACACAAATTACAATCTTTCGATCCTGAACTTGAATATACCCTAAGATTCCTTAGGTCATCAACCCAAGCTTCTAGAGCTCGGTTGTTGTTAGACGACGAATCAACTCCGAAACCGTCGTCGTTATTTTAGGCTGAAATTCAAAGTACCCTTAAACGTTTAAGAAAAAGTAGAACTATGGACATCGAACCTATTCCAATGGCTGTCTTTGAAAGCAACAGGAATAACAGAAATAATAGAAATAACCCTAATTTACCTCACCCTCCTCCGCTAAAAGACTATTTCATTCCTACGGCTTACACACCACATGCATGCATAGAGTAACCGGAGGTGACAGTGTGTCACTTTGAGATAAAGTCATCTACCATCGCGCTACTCCCTACATTCCATGGTCGTGTTAAAGAGGACCCATATCACCATTTTGGAGAATTTAAAGATATTTTTGTGACCTTGAAAATACAAAACTTACTAATGATGAGTTAAAATTGCGCCTTTTCCCATTTTCTTTAAAAGATAAAGCTAAGTATTGGCTCCAATCTCTTGAGCCAAACACTATCAAAACATGGAAAGCATTGCATATTGCGTTCTTACAAAAGTTTTTCTCTATTACGCGTACAAATCAAATTCAAAAATCTATAATGAATTTCATGATGCAAGATGGTGAAAAACTTTACGATACGTGGGAATAGTTTAAAGAACTTTTACGCTCTTGCCCTCATCATCAAATTCCTAAGTGGCAGTTGGTGCAAATCTTTTACGAGGGACTTATTCACTGTCGATGCTGTTTGTGCTGGAACATTTCTTCACAAAAGCGTCGATGAGGCCTGGAAATTTTTTAAACATTAAGCGAAAACTCCATGCACCAAGCCGTGTCCGTTCGTTCTGAGGGGTGTCTTTCACCTAAACCCAAGTGAGAGGAGCATTTTGAGTCAAGTCATTCAATCAAAATACAAGAACTATTTAGAAAACTTGACCAACTCGTGAGGATGGGCCATATGTCTAGTCTACCTCCTTCTAAAGTATGCGCATTGTGGTTTAAACCTTCTCATAATATATTCGCATATCCTTATGCTTCTCAATCTCGGAGTTTGACGAGCAACACATTAACTCTATTCAATAATTCCCACAACATGCTCACAACCCTTTGAGAAATAATTACGATGCGCTATGGAGAACTCACCCAAATGTTGGGTGGCGATCTCAAAATAATGTGGGTTCATATTCCTCCCAAGGTCTTCAAATTGAAGCTAACTTTCCCAATGCATGGCAACATCAGTCTCAACAATATCAATATACACAACCCAACCCTACGCCTCTTCCACTGTCACGTAATAATGCATTTGAGGAGAAAGTGTTGGCCTCACTTAAAAGTTTTGGTTCGGTGATCCAATTAGTACACTCTCACACACTGTCCATTGCAAAGTTGGAGTCCCAAGTGGGACAATTAGCTAATACACTAAACCGTTTGACCGAGGGTAAGTTGCCAAATCAACCTATTCAGAAACCTAAGGGACAATACGAGGTGGGTGGTACGAGTGAGCAAGTGAACGCTGTTTCAACTAGGATGACTACTCGAGAGGAAGAAGTTGTTGAGATTCTGAGAGAGAGTAGGAGAGATGCAAATATTAATTAGAATCAAGAAAAAGGTGAGGACACGAGTCAAATTAAGAAAGAAGATAAACCGGTCCCAACTAATTGATAGAAAAATCGGTTTAAATTAAAAGTTTAAATGCATAGCAGAAAAGTCAAGTTATAAAAACTTATTGGTAGCCCAGGATCTACTACCCGTCAATTCCATAGATGCGTACTAACAAGAGGGAGAGGAAATATACCTCAGGTCTTGAACCCAATTCTGAAAACTTCTTTCTCCTTGATGGTGCAGCAACTTCCACTAGGCTGTCTTCACTCTTATGACTCCTGCGGATGCCTACCGGAAGGAATTGGGTTGGTGGGAACCGTAATAGAGAGGATAGGGAAGGTTTAGGGAAACCTAAATAGTTTTTCCAGCTTCTACGTATAAAAATGACGATTAAAAACATTCAGTACGTAGCTGCCCTATTTATAGATTCCCAGAATCGACCTAAACTTCAAGGAATTGAAGTGTATTCGATTGATCGGACAACCCTCGTGCGATTGAACCTGCCTAGACTTCAATCGATCGAGACTCCTTCGGTCGATCAAACCTGCCTTGACATGATGCTCATGTGCCCTTCCAAGCTTCCTAGCGGAGCTAAGAGTGAGACCTCCTAGACTCTTTATTGTTGGCTCAGACCAGTTTGTTAATTACCGTGACCAAACTCTTTGATCAGCAAACTAACTAACTGGTCAGTTAATGTTTACTCCACTATAAAATGATAACTGAACTCCAATGTAAATGAAAATATCTAAAGCGATAACTAGACTTGTATGTTGTACTACTGCCCTCTACCTTTAGCATTCGTAATCATATTCAGGTAGTCGGATAACTGTTACTGTCAACCTGAATCATGATTACTTCTTATATTCCTTGAGTCCCATTCACCTCTCATGATTACCAAACATGTTGATAACTCTTATCAACAAGACTACAGTACTCAGTAATTGACTTGGTGACATTCTCAAGGGAATGCTTACTCTAAAATAGAGGGTAGATTCTGTCTTAACAATATATGTTCACAACCCTATAAACATGACATACCCAAGATACCCAGGTGTTGATCTTCTATAGACCTCACTGATTGGTAAGTCAAAGCAGCCATATCCACAGTCTGTGTCCATAATCGTCGCAAGATTGAGAACACGTACCTTATATAAGTTATGAGTTCCTATTGACTGTTTGACAACATTAAGTGTCAATAGGAAAGCTCAAGTCCGTCAATGCACTATAAGCACTAGCATATTAACTAAGAGTGACACTCTAGTGATTGAGATTAATCACTCCATCCAATGGTAGTAAATTATGCTACAATGTATACCTGATGAGATATCCAGTCTCATCATCCACTGTGACAAGCTTTAAGTATCAAAGGATGGTAATTCATATCTCACTTGTATGTATCTCATACACACACGAATTACCTACTATGATACTTAAGGATTGAAAATCATATCATGAAATAAACATACATAATGAAATGTAAAACTGATATCCATATATTAAAATGCTAATGTCATACATAAAGTAATGGTTTGAGGGCATAAACCCAACACTAATCATGTTCTGAAACTGCCGTTCCCACCAAACATTGAGGAACCGTCACATTTTTCAAAGAAAGGGTCAAAAATTGAATATATACTCAAGGTATTTAAACAAGTTAAAATCAATGTTCCATTCCTCGACGCTATTAAACAAATTCCTGCTTATGCTAAATGTCTTAAAGACCTATGCATTCAAAAGCGCAAGTTGCTTAGTCATACTCTAAAAAAGGTCGTCCTCATGGAAAAAATAAGTTCAATCTTCCAACATGCTCCTCCAAGGTATAAGGATTTGGGTACACCAACGATTTTATGTGTCATAGGTGACACTTTAATTCATCGGGTTCTCCTTGACTTAGGGGCGAGTGTGAACCTTTTGCCATACATGGTTTATAAACAATTAGGTCTAGGTGAACTTAAACCCATGCCTGCTACTATACAATTAGCAGATCGTTCTATCAAGATCCCTAGAGGAATTATTGAAGATGTCTTCGTTAAAATCGATAAATGCTATTATCCTGTCAATTTTATGGTCCTTGACATGGAAGCTATGCTAGATGCTAGGAAACACACTCTTGTCATTCTTGGTCGTCCATTCTTAGCAACCGCTAACCCGCGTGTCAATTGTCGAACGGGGGTGATGAAGGTGTCATTTGGCAACATGAACCTAAAATTAAATGTATTCAATGCTATCGATCAACCTCCTAATGATGACGATTTCCCTTGTGTGGTGGAGAGTGAGGTTTGACAAGTTAATGGACCCAATAACATAATAAACATAAATAAAGGGAAGGAGTTAATACATAATGATCAGAAAAATCCTATTAACCCGGATCCGAATGAAGAATTTACTCGGAAGGTGAGAAAGTGATTTGAACATAATCAGGGAGAACCGTCGATCGAGTTAACAAATAATAACATTATTTTTGTTTTCCATCGGAGTATCCCTAGTGTCTTCAAGGGTACAAAGTCCGTGTTTCGGCCTCTATGAGTCTTAAGCTAGAATGGTCTAGCTGAAGACGTGAAAGACACCACTTCTTGGGAGGCAACCCAAACTTTTATTGTTTCGTTTCTCATTTTTGTATACTCTTTGGTTGTTTTGAGTCAGTTTTGGTCGTTCTGGATAGGTTTGGGGGTCGGGGTTAATTTTTTTTGAAATTTTTTACATTGAAAGGAAGAAAAAAGAGAAAGAGGACATGCCGTGCGCGTGGCCCGCTCACGCGACGTGTGGCTCGCGCGAGATTTTACCTTAGGAATAATTTTTAAAATTTTTTTATTTATAGTCTCAGATTCATGTTGTGACTCAAATCGCGCGCGTGAGGGCCAATCACCCGAGCGGCCCGCTCACGCGATCTGTTGACTTAGAAATTTTTTTTAAGAACCTTAAAATAGGCCTCATATCTACCTCGCCGAGGGATTCAAGCGCGCAAAGGTTGCTAGCACGGCCCGCTCGCTCGAGGGGTTTTTTTTTTTTTTTTTTTTTTTTGTGTTTTTCTCTGTTCTGTTACCTTCTTTCTCCCAAACCTGGTCAGTTGTATTTTTTTATCTTTTCTGTTTGCTCTTTTAAGACTCTTTTAGATCGAGTCTTTCTTTGTTTTCATAGTTCCGGTTGTGCTTGTTTTTGTTTATTTTTGAGTCTTTTGGTTTTAGTTTAGTTTCTCTAAAAGTACACCAGAATCTGTGTGACATATTCATTTTTTTTTATTTAGCTATCCTTCTTCTTTTGTTTGTTTATTTTCCTCTATCAAGTATTTTGACAGGTGAATTAGTAGCTCCATTTGGAGCAGTTGAACTTTATTGCCATATATATATGTTCCCCTGGTTTGTGATTACCGAGATCGAGGTAATGTCATTCCCACCTTACGTACTCTCCTCTCTTTCGTTTCATTGTTTCATTGGGGACAATGAAAGATTTAGGTTTGGGGGTATGTACTCATATCCACATTATTATTATTATGCACCGATTTTTTCAAATTTTTCGATTCTTGTGCTTAAATAAATGAGATTACTGATGTTTTTGCTATCTCGAGTTGATACTTCTTGTTATGTAATTTGGATTGTTATAGAATGATAAACATGACAAGATGTGGTTAAACATTTGCTGAAGTCATGATGCGACGTTTTAGGTTATGTATCATTCAAATCGTAGTTTTATTTCATAGATTTGCACACAAAGCAATGCACTGTACGTAGTCAAATGGATGCATGTTTGATGTGAACTATAATGTGATTCAGATTTCTAGATAGCACATATGGTGGAGACTAGACCCAGTGAGCTTTTGAGCCTATCTTTTTTTTTTAGAGGGTTATAAACTTGTGTTTGTCAAATTTCATTGAAATAGCGCATTAACTCGTTGTTTAGTCTCATTATTCTTGTTTTGGTTGATAGTCAAGTTAAAATGTTTGCTACCATGCTAAATAATCTTCTGTCATAGTGTCACGCCCCGCAGTAGCAAAAATAGAGAAATTAAATTCCTTTTTTGGACCCGTAGGCCATGACAGTTGAAAGTCACCACATTGTCCACGACCAAAGTCGAACCATCAGAGAAATGATTCAAACCACGCATTTGGAAGTTCTAAGTTCGATATATAAAACCAAAGTTAAATACTAACTATTACAACCCATAAGTATTGCAGAAGTATAAATAAAGTATTACGGCAACATACGCCGATAATAAACGTAACTATTTCAGAAGTCTCTAAACATAAACACGAGCTAACTACGGCACAACTTCTAGCCTTCAGCTTGCGTAGTATTCAGCACTGGCATAGTCTCCATCATCGTAGGCTCCATCCTCGTGGCCCTTGTCCATGTATGCATCACCTACATACTCATAATCCTGGCCAGCTGGACTTCGAATATCCAGCGGCATAAAACGCCGTCAGCTATGAAAGCCGAGTGAATGCAAATACTAACAGAGTATCTACAGATATGTAGCATATAACAACATCAATAAAAAGGATCATCTCATCGTTCGTATGCATGTATGCACCAACCCAATATCTAACAACGGACATCGTCCCAAATCTCCCAATACATAACATAGACTCTTGGGTCCACATTAATCAGACACGTATTCCCATACCTACGGTCTATTCACTCTTGACACGCAGTCCCATATAATCTAGCCAAACGCCCCGATATACTTTGGCCAACACGCCCCTGATACATCCTGGCCAACACGCCCAATACTTTACTCTGGCCAACTCGCCCAATATGTTACTCTGGCCAACTCACCCAATATGTTGCTCTGGCCAACTCGCCCAATATATTCTTTGGCCAACTCGCCCCATATGTTACTCTGGCCCACTCGTCCCATATGTTATTCTGGCCAACTCGCCTCATATGTTACTCTGGCCCACTCGCCCCATATGTTACTCTGGCCCACTCGCCCCATATGTTACTCTGGCCAACTCTATCATATATTGAATTGACACGAAGTCCAGTACCTATCCCAGCACCTGGGATTCCACACTCAACATCATACGATCTTAGCGACCGCATTCACGCGCACCCATAAATAGTATCAACCTCTGCGGTCGACAGACCCACTAATATGCACGTCGGCTTCTTAATCTCGTTATTATCTCATATATATCAAAAGGATATAAAAATACAAGAAAAATACAGGGTATTATACATAACAACATTCAAACCAAAGTTAGAATGAAATATTAGACATCATGTATGATTCTAGTAAAAATAGGGCACAGGGGTATTTTGGTCATTTTCCAATTTATAAGTCAGGATCCGAAAATGTAAAAGTTACGTGAGATCAAATAAATAAGTATTCATGTTGTAAGTTAAGAGTTTTCGATCCCTGTTAAGAAAATATCTTGATTTCAGTCGATTTAAGTGAAAATAGATCACACGGGTATTTTGGTCATTTTCCAATTTTGTACGTCCACAACCGAATTTATAAAAGTTCCGTGAGATTAAATAAATAAGTATTCATGTTGGAAGTTAAGAATTTTCGATCCTCATTAAGAATCCATCTCGATTCCAGTCGTATTTGAAAATACCAGTTTATCGTATTTATGCCGTATATATACGTATAAAAATCTAAATACGTAATATAATACGTATAAGCATCACATAATTAATATAAATCATAATCATAATCATAATCATAATCATGTGTTCATAACAAAGTGTAATGTAAATAGCTGAGTGAGTTGGAGACTCACCTAAATTCGCAGAATAATAATGCCGAGAAAACCCGGAGAATCTTCAAATATAAAATTCCGACTTCAAATAGCGTTCTTGGTGTTCTTGGTGTACTATGTGTGTTCTTGGTGTTCTTGGTGTACTAGGTGTGTTCTTGGTGTTCTTGGTGTTTGTGTGTGTGTTCTTGGTGTTCTTGGTGTTTGTGTTTGTGTTAGGATAACTTCTCAACCTCATAAGTCTAAGGATAAATGTAATGGAATGGTCCTATATATGTAGGAACCAAGGAGGGACCTCACCTTGCAATTACCAAGAGTTAAAGGATCAAAGGATAATTATTTCCTTAGGGCCATGTTTGGTTGGATGAGCAATAAAATCATAACTGGTCCAAATATACCAGATATTCACAAATCTGCTAAATTTCTGTTTCTAAAAATTCTGAAAATTTATAATCGAGTTTTTAAATACTGAATATTATAATAACAACATAAAAACACTTATTCATCTTGTGAAATAAATATTTAAAAATAGCGGGTATTACATCATCCCCCACTAACTGAAGATTTCGTCCCCGAAATCCGAACTAAGCATCGTTGAACAACTCCGGGTACTTCTCATGCATCTTTGACTCTAGCTCCCATGATGCTTCTCCTTCGTCGTGAAACTTCCACTGGATCTTTACCAACGGAATTTCCTTACTTCTCAACTTCTTAATCCCCTAATCTAGAATTCGCACTGGTCCTTCATGAAATGACACATTATCGTTAACCTCAATGTCCTCAAAGTTGATCTCATGACTCGGATTGTGAGCACACTTTCTTAACATGCTAACATGAAACACGTTGTGTACTCCTGACATCTTAGGCGGTAACGCGAGTCGGTAGGCAACTTTTCCTACACGTTGAAGGATCTCAAATGGTCCAATGAAACGCGGTGCTAGCTTTCCTCTATTCTGCCCAAATCTGACAATTCCTCGCACCGGAGATACCTTGAGTAGCACATGATCTCCAACACTGAATTCCAAACTCCTGCGACGTTTATCTGCATAACTCTTGTGTCTACTCTGCGCCGTTCGCATCCTTTGTTTCACGATCTGGATCTTCTCGTTAGTTTCTCGAACTAATTCAGGTCCAAGCAGTTGATTATCTCTAACCTCTGCCCAACACAAAGGTGATCGGCACGGTCTTCCGTATAATGCCTCAAAGGGTGCCATTCCTATGCTCGAGTGGTGACTGTTATTGTACGCAAATTCTATCAGCAGTAGATGAGTCTCCCATGAGCTCTCAAAATCAATAACACACGCTCGAAGCATGTCCTCCATCACTTGGTTAACTCGTTCAGTCTGCCCATCAGTCTGTGGATGAAAGGCAGTGCTCAAGTTTAACGAAGTCCCCAATGCTGTCTGTAGACTTTTCCAAAACTTTGCAGTGAATCTTGAATCACGGTCTGATACGATTGATACAGGTACACCGTGCAGTCGCACAACTTATTGTATGTACATCCGACTCAAACGTTCGACTGGATACGACATACTATAAGCTATGAAATGCGCCGATTTGGTAAGTCGATCCACAACTACCCAAATAGCATCATGGTTTTGCTGAGACCTTGGCAAACCTACCACGAAATCCATAGTTATATGTTCCCACTTCCATCCGGGAACTGGTAATGGTGGTAGAAGTCCTGGAGGCTTTTGATGTTCCGCCTTCACTTGCTTGCACGTGAGACATTGAGACACGTGTTCCGCAACTTCTCGTTTCATTCCTTCCCACCAGAAGTTTCTCTTCAAATCTTTGTACATCTTTGTGCCTCCTGGGTGGATAGTCATTCACAACTTGTGCGCTTCGTCCATTATGTCTTTTCTAAGATTATCTTCATCTGGCACACAAAGTCTTCCTCTGCATCTAAGTGCTCCATCTGAACCAATACTCCAATTCTCTGGTTCCTTCACTGCATTGCTCGCGAACCACTCTTGAAGTCCTTCGTTCTTCCTCTGTGCTTCAAGGATACGACTGATGAGTGTCGGTTGTACTACCAAACATCCAAAGTGTCGTCCTTCACCTGAATCTGAGGCTTGAATACCGAATTCAGCCAAAGTTCCCAATGCTTGCCATTCTTTGATCATAAGAGAAGCTACTATTATCCTCCTGGGTTTCCGACTTAAAGCATCGGCTACTACATTTGCTTTCCCAGGGTGATACTGCAATGTGAAATCATAGTCTTTCAATAATTCCATCCAACGTCGTTGCCTCATGTTCAACTCCTTTTGAGAGAACAAGTATCTCAGGCTTTTGTGATCTGAGAACAGATCGAACTTCTCACCGTAGAGATAATGCCTCCAAATCTTGAGAGCAAAAACAATCGCGGCTAGTTCGAGATCATGCGTTGGATAATTCAACTCATGAGGCTTCAACTGCCGTGATCCGTATGCAATAACCTTTCCATCTTGCATCAGAACACATCCGAGTCCTTGGTGTGATGCGTCGCTATAAATGGTGAACTGCTCACCGCTCTTAGGTATCGCAAGCACTGGCGCTGTAGTTAATCTCTCCTTCAATTCTTGGAATGCTCGTTCATGCTTGTTACCCCATTCAAACTTCAAATCCTTCTTCGTTAGTCCGGTAAGAGGAGCTGTGATCTTGGAGAATCCTTCCACAAATCTCCGGTAGTATCCAGCTAGACCAAGAAAACTTCTGACTTCCGTTGTAGTGGTTGGTATATTCTAATCCAGAACTACGTCTGTCTTTGACGAGTCTACTGCTATTCCATCTCGTGAGACAACATGTCCTAGGAACTTGACTTCCTTCAGCCAAAACTCGCACTTACTGAACTTCGCATACAGTTGGTTATCTCGAAGGGTCTGTAGTGCGATCCTTACATGTCCCTCATGTTCCTCCTTGGTCTTGGAGTAGATCAGAATATCGTCTATGAACACGATAATAAACTGGTCCAAGTAGGGCCTAAATACTCTATTCATTAGGTCCATGAATACCGCTGGGGCGTTGGTTAATCCAAAAGACATAACCAAGAATTCATAATGCCCATACCTCGTCCTAAAAGCAGTCTTTGAAATATCCTCAGGTCGAATCAACAATTGGTGATATCCGGATCATAGGTTGATCTTCGAGAAAGTCGTCGCTCCTTGCAACTGATCAAACAGATCATCGATTCTAGGGAGTGGGTACTTATTCTTAATCGTGACCTTGTTGAGCTCCCTATAGTCGATACAAAGTCGCTGAGTTCCGTCCTTCTTCTTAACAAATAACACCGGCGCTCCCCAAGGTGACGTGCTGGGTCGAACCAAATTGAGATCTTCTAGCTCTTGCACTTGCTTCTTCAGTTCTTGCATCTCCGTTGGTGCCATCCGATAAGGAGCCTTCAATTTCGGTGAAGTGCCAGGCACTAACTCGATACAGAAATCAATCTCCCGCTTAGGTGGTAGTCCAATAATACTCTGAATCACATCCTCAAAGTCTCGGACTATAGGAATCTGTGCAACAGTGAGTTCCGAACTCGAGCTCTCGATAGCTGCTAGACGGCTAGTGAGAAAAGCATCGCTAGAGGGGTTGCATTGAAAATCAAAAGACTGACTTCCTGGTACCAAAAAGGTAATCATCCTATTAGCACAGCCCAACTTGGCACAATACTTCGTGAACCAATCAAATCCTAAGATGATGTTAAATTCCCTCATTGACAAAACGATTAGATCTGTGGGAAGAATTCTATCCTCGAGGGTTAAAGTACAGTCGTTGCACACTTTCCCTAATTTTACGGTTACTCCCTAAGGTGATACCGTATTCAGGGCTACATCAAGCGCCTGGGGTACTAAACCCTGAAGTTCAACAATTTCGATAGCAACAAACGAATTCGAAGCACCAATATCAAATAGAACTTTAACTCGAGTGCTGAATAACGTAAGAGTACCTTCCATGTTCTGCTGTTCAGTCTCATCAAATCCCGCATTCTCTGGAAGAATAGCATTCATGCGAGCCTGTCCAACTTGGCCCTAAGCAACTGGTCTGTTGTATGCCCTATGGGGTGCTCTGCAATCCTTGCTGATGTGGCCATGCTTGTTGCAGTTGTAACAGAGAACGCTCGCCCTGTTGTAGTTCTTGGAAGCTCGGTAGTCCTTAGCCAAATGACCTGGCTTTCCGCAATTAAGGCATCCACTAGTATTGCCTCCAGTAACGACAGGAAGTCCTTGTGGAGGAGGAGCTGGGTTCATAGCATAACGATTCTGGGGAAACGCCGGTTGTGGCCTTCTCTCTCCATTCCAGCTACGCTTGTTCCCTTGGAATCGCATCGGAGGTCTAGGTCCTTGGTTACCTCTGGGTGGTAGCCGATTCCCAAAACGTCCTTGCTCCCGTCCATTAATATCCTCATGACCGAGTGCCATTCCTACCATGGCCTTGAAGGTTTGACCCTGATGATTCAGAGTCATCCGTTATAGTGGCAGTGAGAGGCCCTGGTGATACTGCCTATTCTTCTTCTCTGGAGTATCGATCATATGAAGAGCAAAATGGGATAATCGTTCAAACTGCACTGTATATTCCCTCACAGTAAGGTTCCCTTGCCTTAGTTCGATGAATTCTCTCTCCTTCCTGTTCCTCTCGGTCTGAGGAAAGTAGTTCTCAAGAAAGAGCCCTTTAAATGTGATCTAGGGCATCCTTCTGGCCATTTCCTCTCCTACGGTCGCCTTCTCCGATTCCCACCAATCGGCAGCCGCATAAGTCAATTGGAATGTCGCCAGTCGACGCTTCTCGTTCTCATTACATCCCAGGGTGTCGAAGATTGCTTCCATCTCTCGGAGCCACTGTTCTGCCTGCCACGGCTCAGTATTCCCGTCAAACTTCTCCGGACGAAAGTGACAAAAAGGCTCCACTATTCTATCCTCAACTGGCCGCGGGGGTGGTCCTTGATTATTTCTGTTGTGCATGTTAGGATTGTTGATCCGTTCCATCCTACGCACAAAGGCTTCGAACAGTCCAGTCGGATCAGCAGCTTGGGCAGCTTGGGGGACGTCCTCAATCTGAGCTGGATGATTCCGAGTAGGCATTCCTGCCATCGATGCAGTAAGGTTGGGTACTTAAACAGACATCTCTCGGTTAGTCGTCAACCCAAAAATAGTCAAAGAAAATAATTCCGAAATTATACGTAATAGTTATAGAAAATAATTCGCAACTAAACATAATAGTAGCTATAACTAGTATCACATTAATAGCACAGAGAATTCCATAGGGACGATCTCTAAAACACAAACTTAGAGTCAACCCTTATCTCAAGGAATCTTAGGTTCAACTCAAGAAATGTTGGACAATTGGTGAACGCGACTACTAAACCTAGGCTCTGATACCAAAAATTCTGTCACGCCCCGCAGTAGCAAAAATAGAGAAAATAAATTCCTTTTTTGGACCCGTAGGCCATGACAGTTGAAAGTCACCACATTGTCCACGACCAAAGTCGAACCATCAGAGAAATGATTCAAACCACGCATTTGGAAGTTCTAAGTTCGAAATATAAAACCAAAGTTAAATACTAACTATTACAACCCATAAGTATTGCAGAAATATAAATAAAGTATTACGGCAACATACACCGATAATAAACGTAACTATTTCAGAAGTCTCTAAACATAAACACGAGCTAACTACGACACAACTTCCAGCCTTCAGCTTGCGTAGTATTCAGCACCGGCATAGTCTCCATCATCGTAGGCTCCATCCTCGTGGCCCTTGTCCATGTATGCATCACCTACATACTCATAACCCTGGCCAGCTGGACGTCGAATATCCAGCGGCATAAAACGCCGTCAGCTACGAAAGCCGAGTGAATGCAAATACTAACAGAGTATCTACAGATATGTAGCATATAACAACATCAATAAAAAGGATCATCTCATCGTTCGTATACATGTATGCACCAACCCAATATCTAACAACGGACATCGTCCCAAATCTCCCAATACATAACATAGACTCTTGGGTCCACATTAATCAGACACGTAGTCCCATACCTACGGTCTGTTCACTCTTGACACGCAGTCCCATATAATCTAGCCAAACGCCCCGATATACTTTGGCCAACACGCCCCTGATACTTCCTGGCCAACACGCCCAATACTTTACTCTGGCCAACTCGCCCAATATGTTACTCTGGCCAACTCGCCCAATATGTTACTCCGGCCAACTCGCCCAATATGTTACTCTAGCCAACTTGCCCAATATATTCTTTGGCCAACTCGCCCCATATGTTACTCTGGCCCACTCGCCCCATATGTTATTCTGGCCAACTCGCCTCATATGTTACTCTGGCCCACTCGCCCCATATGTTACTCTGGCCAACTCTATCATATATTGATTTGACACGAAGTCCCGGTCCTATCCCAGCACCTGGGATTCCACACTCAACATCATACGGTCTTAGCGACCGCATTCACGCGCACCCATAAATAGTATCAACCTCTGCGGTCGACAGACCCACTAATATGCACGTCGGCTTCTTAATCTCGTTATTATCTCATATATATCAAAAGGATATAAAAATACAAGAAAAATACAGGGTATTACACATAACAACATTCAAACCAAAACTAGAATGAAATATTAGACATCGTGTATGATTCTAGTAAAAATAGGGCACAGGGGTATTTTGGTCATTTTCCAATTTATAAGTCAGGATCCGAAAATGTAAAAGTTACGTGAGATCAAATAAATAAGTATTCATGTTGTAAGTTAAGAGTTTTCGATCCCCGTTAAAAAAATATCTTGATTTCAGTCGATTTAAGTGAAAATAGATCACAAGGGTATTTTGGTCATTTTCCAATTTTGTACGTCCACAACCGAATTTATAAAAGTTCCGTGAGATTAAATAAATAAGTATTCATGTTGGAAGTTAAGAATTTTCTATCCTCATTAAGAATCCATCTCGATTCCAGTCGTATTTGAAAATACCAGTTTATCGTATTTATGCCGTATTTATACGTATAAAAATCTAAATACGTAATATAATACGTATAAGCATCACATAATTGATATAAATCATAATCATAATCATAATCATGTGTTCATAACAAAGTGTAATGTAAATAGCTGAGTGAGTTGGAGACTCACCTAAATTCGCAGAATAATAATGCCCAGAAAACCCGAAGAATCTTCAAATATAAAATTCCGACTTCAAATAGCGTTCTTGGTGTTCTTGGTGTACTATGTGCGTTCTTGGTGCACTAGGTGTGTTCTTGGTGTTCTTGGTATTTGTGTGTGTGTTCTTGGTGTTCTTGGTGTTTATGTGTGTGTTAGGATAACTTCTTAACCTCATAAGTCTAAGGATAAATGTAATGGAATGGTCCCATATATGTATGAACCAAGGAGAGACCTCACCTTGCAATTACCAAGAGTTAAAGGTTCAAAAGATAATTATTTCCTTAGGGCCATGTTTGGTTGGATGAGCAATAAAATCATAACTGGTCCAAATATACCAGATATTCACAAATCTGCTAAATTTCTGTTTCTAAAAATTCTGAAAATTTATAATCGAGTTCTATAAATACTGAATATTATAATAACAACATAAAAACACTTATTCATCTTGGGAAATAAATATTTAAAAATAGCGGGTATTACACATAGACGTTGAAGAACTGTATCACCCTAGGATGTGATTTTAGGCCCTCTTTGTTTTTCACCATTCTTACCATTTGTTTACCACCGACTGATAAATGATAAAAATTTCCTTAGTTCGCTCCTTTGAGATGTTAAAATGCCCTTATCCTTTAATCACCATTGATACACCCAAAAATGGCTATATCTTATGACCGAGCAGTTCAAATCAGCAGCTAGTCCATGCCCCAGGTAAATCATGCACCACTCCTCAGAAGCATCAGCCCCGAGTGGTTTAGTCTACTCATCATCCTGAGCGGTTCATCTACGACCCGGCCAGCAGGTCGGAAAAACAGCACATGGACATCCCGTCGCGGGAGCAGCTCATCCGGGCCCACAGGTGTGCTCCTGAGCATTACGGGCAGTTTCCTACTCAAGCTAGAAGACTAATGGAAAGTGCATACTATTTCCTAATCCAATTAGGAAATCCCCATAATTAATGCCAATCTATATCAATAAGATTATATTTCCTTATCCTTGTATGAGTAGGTCTCTTACATCTATAAAAGAGACCTCTCACCCCCCATTGAAGGGGCCACCAATTCTTGAGTTTACACAGCACCTCTATAAAATTCACCATTATACGCATACACCCGGCCGGTATTACTGGTAGTATCGTCCCTCTTTGTTGGCTCACCAGGCCCGCCGGTGATCTGCTAGTGAATGTGCTCAGACACACCCATGGACGTAGGTACCTTCATTAACAGGGCTGAACCACATACAAAAAATAGGCTCTCTCTCCTAAAATTGCTCTACTTTACTCTTACCAAATTTTGGCATCATCAGTTTGGCGCGGTTTGTGGGAAACGACAAGTCTTCTCATCAACAAATCTCTTGACTGATCGTCATGCCACCGAAGAAGGGTAAGAAGCCTGATCAGCTCTCCAACCGGGATGTTCCTACGGCCCCGGCACTGGCTGCGGCAGCCATGACATCTGAGTAGATCATCGCGACCCTCATGCAACTCCTGGAGGGCCAGCATCAAATCCAGTAACAGATTGAAGCCCTGCTAGCCTAGCACAGCAGTCCTTCAGGGGATGGGAAATGACCCGGGAACGTTGCGTACGATCAGGAACCGATCATGACCAGACAATGTGCCCGAGCCAACTCGTCCCGTGTTGAGGATGCCAGAGATATCAACAGTGGGCGTGCTGTCCAAAAGGAAAGGCAGGAGCATAAGGCCCGGGAATCAGTCCAGGGTCAGTCGGTCAAGAGCCGAGTTGTCCCTAGGTGAACGGTTACCCGGAGCCATAGCCGAGCCCGATCCCAGAGGATATCACACCACCATGAAGAAGAAGCCTCTTCTACCAATCTGACCAACCCCTCAGATACTGGTCGGGAAGGATTGGAAGCCCGAATCAAGGACTTGCAGAAGCAGATTGACGGAGTGGCCAAAAAGCTTGGTCAAAGCCATGTTCCGAATCAAGCCAATTCCGAGACAGAGTCACCGTTCTCCAGCCACATCACGAGGTTTTCCATCCCGCGCAAATTTAAGCAGCCTCGCCTAGATCCCTAAATGGCTCGGGAAGCTCGGTCGACCACATTCGGACCTATAAGGCTCAGATGGCCCTAGCCACCAACTCTGATGAGCTAAAATACCTAGCCTTCCATAGCACTTTGAAAGGCCTGGCCATGGAGTGGTTCTACTCCTTGGAGCCCCGATCGGTCTGTAGTTTCAAACAACTCAGCAAGTAGTTCATCAACCAGTTCGCCGGTATGCATAAGCAGCCAAAGCCAGACATGCAGCTACTGACGGTTATATAATGAAATAATGAGTCCCTCAAAGAGTTCACCGACCGGTTCAACCAACAGAAGCTTCAAATCCGTAATCTGAACGAGACAATCGCCATCATAGCCTTCTACTCGAGAGTTCAACACACCAAGTGCACCGCGTCGTTTCACAGAAACTGACCAGTAACCTTGGTCAAACTCGCAGAGAGGGTTAGAAAATACATTGACACTGAAGAATTTCTAAAGATCAAAGACCCCGGGCAAGAAAGCAACAGGTCCTCCAGAAGTAAGCGAAAGCAAGATCACCTCGGGAGTTCAGACAGTTCTTTCAGTTCACAGTAGTCCAGGTCAGACAGCCCCGACCAGACCTCTAGTTCACAGTGGTCAGAGTCCGGCAGCCCCGACACGACCCCCAGTACAGTGGTCTGAGTACGGCCTCCCTGACACGACCTCCAGTTTACATCGGTCAGGATCAAGTAGTTCTGAATTTGCCTCCAGCATAGAGAAATCTGGATCCTGACAATCTGGATCCGACCTACTGTCTCCATCGGTCTAGAAGAGCCCGACTATAGTGGTACTTGCTTGATCACCACATGAGGCTCTACCGATTGTCAGAGTGCTCATACAAAGTCCTCAGGCCTAACCCCGAGGCATACGAAGACCTTGGGCCTAACCTTATATAAAGATCTCAGGCCTAACCCCGAGGCACAGAGAAGACCTCGAGCTCCGAACTCAAGCACTAAAAAGACCTTGGGCTCCGAAACCAGGCACCAAAGACCTCGGGGTCACGCCCAAGGCACCGGCTTCGCTTAGGTCAAACCGACGATAGGGGCACACCCCCTAGGTGGCTGATGATGGCAAACTTCAAAAGACCCTACAACCACCATATTCCAGGTTGGTTACCTACATTCATAGCCTTTGTAAGATCCTCATCTTAGCGAAAGCTTGGGGGGCAAGACGGCATAGTGAACTAAACAGGTAATCACACCGAGTATCTACAGGCCTCGCGGATAACCAAGTCAAAATCTTGGATAACCCGAGCACCTACAGTACTCAGAGGCATTAACTCTACTCAGGTCCAAACCGACGATAGAGGTGACTAAAATCTCTTAGGTTGGCCGACGATAGAGGAGCAAAAGGACCCTAAAGCAACGTGATTTATGTCGGCTCCACCAACATGGTCAAGTCCTTCTCCCAACAGTCTTGACAAAGGCTGACTGGCAGAAGACAACCATCCTGGGGAGTTAACATAAAAGGACCCTAGAGCAATACGCTTTAGGTCGACTTTTCCAACATGGTAAAATTCTTCTACCCACAGCCTTGACGAAGGTTTACGGGCAGAAAATAACCATTCTGGGAGCTAACTCAAGCAAAAAAGACTCCGAAGTAGGCCGAGTCTCAACTCTCGATCACTTCCCGAGCACTCAAAGACTCCGAATTAGGCCGGGTCTCAACCCCCGGTCAGTTCCTGAGCACTTAAGGGTCCCGAGCTAGGCTGGGTCTCAACTCTCAGTCAGTTCCCGAGGACTCACCAGGCTCAGAAGCCTCGAGGCAGCTTCCACAAGCACTCAGGTAGCGGCAAGTAACATCAAACTGATTTCCAAACTTGCCCCGATATCGCATCTGGCCAATCTTGGAAATGGGGGAAAACTGATACACCCAAAATTGGCTCTATCTTATGATCGAGCGGTTTAAATCAGCAGCTAGTCCATGCCCCGGGTAAATCATGCACCACTCCTCAGAAGCATCAGCCCCGAGCGGTTTAGTCTACTCATCATCCTGAGCGGTTCATCTACGACCCAGCCAGCAGGTCGGAAAAACTGCACATGCACATCTCGCAGTGGGAACAGCTCATCCCAGCCCACAGGTGTGATCCCGAGTATTACGGGCAGTTTCCTACTCAAGCTAGAAGACTAATGGAAAGTGCATACTATTTCCTAATCCAATTAGGAAATCCCCATAATTAATGCCAATCTATATCAATAGGATTATATTTCCTTATCCATGTATGAGTAGGTCTCTTACATCTATAAAAGAGACCTCTCACCCCCCATTGAAGGGGCTGCCAATTCTTGAGTCTACACAACACCTCTATAAAATTCACCATTATACGCATACACCCGGCCGGTATTACTGGTAGTGCCGCCCCTCTTTGTTGGCTCACCAGGCCCGCCGGTGATCTGCTAGTGAACGTGCTCAGACACACCCGTGGACGTAGGTACCTTCATTAATAGGGCCGAACCACATACAAAAAATAGTCTCTCTCTCCTAAAATTGCTCTACTTTACTCTTACCAAATTTTGGCATCATCAACCATTATTTTTTTTTATCCAACTTGGAGTTTACCACTGAAAGGTTGTGTAGACACCCCATTTTGTCGGCTATCAGATTTAGGAGACCCATAGCTTGGTGGTTCACAATGATCGTAAAAGACTCAAAAGGACTCTCGGAAGTCAGCTCTATCTCTCAGAATGCTCAGAATGACCAAAAAGCCCTTGAAAGTCCGAAAACTCCTAGATTTGGTCCCAAAGTTCTGAAAACATGCTACGTCGTAAGAAAAGTGATAAAATGAGTTTTTAAATAAAACCGGAAGAAATCGTCAGCTCCCAGAGACCCCCGGAAGACCCGGAAGTTCCCCGAAAGTCCCCGTTGACCGGTTTGACCAAGGTTTGACCAGGTTTGACCAGAGTTTGACCAAGTTTGACCAAGTTTGACCAAAATTGTCTGAATTCACCAGAACCATTCTAAATCATGATAAAAGTATTAAAACAAGTTCCAAAAGAAAATCAAGCGAAAACATCGGCTCCTGGGAGCTCCCAGAGGTTCCCAGAACTTCCCGGGAATCCCAGGTTTGACCGGTTTGACCAAGATTTGACTTTGGAATCGGGGCACCGAAACAATTTTCAAATATTTTTCATGGATACTAGAGGTCAATAGCTTTCCAACGGTATATCGCACATAATTTCTGGATTTAAAACGAATTTATTATAAATTTTCAAAGGCGAAAAAGGCGATCAAATCGGCTTTTATCGTGAATACCGCAAAACTTTTCGAAGTGACCTATCCCCGAACTATTTTTTATGTAAAGAAGACTCCATTACCTTTCCAACGGTATATCACAACCTCAATTTGGAGTTCGTATGCATTTTCTGTGAATTTCGGACGAAATAGGGCCTTTTCGCGAATACCGGAACTTCGGGGGGCCTAAACAGCATTATCCAGACGAAGGGAGGAGCAGTGCCGCCGCGGCACTGGCCCACTGTCGCCGCGGCAGTGGCCCAGTGCCGCCGCGGCAGTGGCCCAGTGCCGCCGCGGCACTCCCCTCCAGAACAGTAAGTTTTTGTAAATACTTTTGTGGTCCCATTTTGATTAATTAAAATCCAAAACGACGTGGTTTCATGATTTCAGATGTTTGGGACCAATGGGAGTACTTTCTAAATCCCAAAAACACCCCAAGTTGGCCTATATAAACACCCCATTGCTCCTCATTTTGGGGGAGTCAAATACAAGTTTAGAGAAAGTTTGGGAGAGAAAGTGTAGAGATAAGGTTAGAGTGGAGAGAAAAGAAGCTTTCTTCTTTGATTTTTCAAAACAAAAGTGAGTTCTAACTTTGTTTTTACTTCATTACGTCCATTTACTTCAACATTCAATACTCCCAACCACCATTTTAGTGAGCATTCAAGAGTGTGGAAGCTTCTTCCATGTCTAGTGTCATTACATATGAGTGATACACCAATCTACAAGTCTCATGCTTCATGAATATCATCTATTGATTATCATCTACTTGCTTGTTTACTTATTGTTCATCTCTTCTCATCCCATTTCTTTTTATTTTCTTTATTTATTTACTAGTTCATCATCATCTAAGTGATGACATGAAGTTTGGGGTGAGTGAATCCTCATGGATAGTAGCTCTTGACCTCAAAAACATGTTTGATAGATGATGACCATAACCTCAATACTTCCAAGGTATTCTTGGAATGTATTGAAGTTATGTCCAATAACAAAATAAATCTCTCCAACAATCTTGGAGGTTCTTAAATGATGAGTTTGATGTAGGTATTCTAAGTGGCTATGATCCTTATTGAGTGTTGAAAACATGTTTTCAAAACACCTATTTCAAAACCCCTCTCAATCCCTCTCATTTGGTTTCAAGAAACAAAACTTTGTTTTCTCCAAAATCTTCAAAACAATGAGTCAAAACAGTGAGTGAGTTGAGTTCAAAGATTTTTCTAGAACACAATACTTAACATATGGATACAAGGCCACTTGGAAAGTCTTCCTAACTCATTGGAGAACACCCATGATTTTTGGTTTGACTTGGAAGTACTTAGAAATGGTCCATTTGGGTCCCAACATTCCTTCCAAACATTCTGTTTTTGCTGTCACAGCAGCTAGGTCAACTTACGACCTCTTTTCCAGAAAACCTTTCCAAAAGGGGTGGTCCTAACTTATTTTACCCTTAAAATTCAATGTCTTAGGAAACTTTCTGTATAAAATGGGCCTCTAGATCATTCTTTTTCATTTTCTAAGATTTTCTAACATTTCAGACGACAGTACGAACTCTGTTTCTGAGTGACCTCTATTGTTTATGTAATTTCTCTCAATCTGTGATAGCTATTCAAGATTGGCTTTTTGGGTTGTGTTCTAGACACAATAAGGAACATCTCCATAAACAATCATGCATTGAAAACATTCCTAACCCCTCATTTCAAATTCCAAAAGATCATGCTACTGTTCTGTCCACTATTCACAGCAAGTACACTTTAACTTTCATTCTTTGATTTGAGGCTTATATGCATTCCAAATTGGTTCATATCTTAGGAAGTGGTTCATACTACATTTGTATATATTCCATGTTGATTTCATTCATTCATTCTTGCCCATTTTAGACTTCTAAGCCATTCTAGAAATTCATGTACACAAAACACACTACAACCTTTGCACATTTTTAAATACATACATTGCATTCATGCAAGATTTGGGGTTTTTGTAACTCTTAATCTAAGGAGATTATAAGGAATGAACTCGATCACTCGTTCATGCTTCCCCTTGGTCTATTCATCCTTTCTCATCCGTCCCGGGGATTGAGAGGTCTTCTTTTATCAAAGAATAACATACATCATTCTAGCCTTACTAAGTATATTTTGATTTCTTTGCTTATTTGTTTCAATAACAATTCATGTCCCCCTTTAGATTAGGAAGTCTTGATTATTTGATACATGATTAGACGATCTTTCCTAGGTTTATTTGTGTGATCTTTCACTTTACATTGCATGATATTTGGCTTAGATCTTATGAATGATATCTTATCTTTTGATCTTCCAATTCCAAGTTTTCTTATGTGATGTAATATACTACAATAGTATTAATTGTCGAACCAAACATAGTATAAGATGATTATTTGGATGCTAATTGAGGCCCGTCGAAAGACGGGGCGAGTTGAGGGTGTTTTAGTCGCGACAAAGGCTCCTTCCTCTCTCGTACCAAAACCCCGAACCAAGTTCTTTGGTTATGAAGGGCCGGTGCCCTTATCCGCTTGGGTGAGTCAAAATTAGGTTTCTTGGTTCCTTAAAGACCAAGTGGCGACTCTGTATCTGTTTTCAACAGACCTTTCGTTTTCTTTCCTTGATTCAAATCAATTTCAAAACAATCTCAAACAAGAGAGAAGTGGTCCGAAGCCCGGTATCCACAGGTTGATCAACTTTTAGTGGTGATAAGGCGATGTGTCGATTGAGAAGAAGAAGAAAACAAGATGACGTTTGAGGTAGTTGCTTTGGTATTCAATGAATATCTATTTCAAAAGCAACGAAAAAAAGGTTACAAAAAGGAAATATGAAAAGATGAAAGTTGGTAAAAGAGATGATGAAAGAAATTGAACATGCCTTACAACGCCATTCTAATACTACCTAACGAATCCTTTCTATCATTTTTCATTGCCCGAGCCACGTTACAACCATTGAAAAGTCCTATTTGATCCTAGAAAACATGGTTTGGATATGTAAATGATGGGAAGGGGATTAAAACATGGTAACGATTAATTTTTCTTGACTATTGCCGTCATATCCATGAGACTAGAGTTCTTTCGTGTCATGCATCTTTTCGAGTCATATGTGAGCGTTTCTCATTTTGAAAATATATTTCCTTTGCTCCATATCTTAGAGAGATTACATATGTTCTGAGTGTTTTGCTTGAGAGTATAATTAACATTGTGAGAATCGTAGTCAAAGCATAGTTGGATGGTTATCCGAGCTAGATTCCAAATTCATGACATGAGCGTGTTCATTTGACTATCACATCACGCACGTGCAAATGTTGTGAGAAACTCTATTGATTTATATGATGCATGCGCTTGGGATCGTTTTTCATGATGTAGGTAGATGGTTGATTCTGTTACTTTTTGTTTGTTATACTATTTCAAATCGTCGTTTTATGATATGGAGTATTAGATGTTATATTTTTTGTTTTAAATAAAACTTTTTAAATATATAATGAAATAAAAATGGTTATGGGTGACTTGTTTACGAGAACCCTCATGCGACTTCACTCCTCCGACTAGGGACACCTAGGGGTATAAAAGGCTTGTTGCATATGCTAATTGCAAACGCGATCTATGCGGAAATGGAGTAGATTTTTGTTAATAGTTTTATTTTTCTGTTATTTTTGCTCGAGGACTAGCAAAATGTAGGTTTGGGGGTGTGATCGGGAGTGAACAAATCTAAATTACACGCCTTAATTCACATTTGTTAATACTTTTTATCCTATTTTCGTGAACTTTGACTTTGTTTTTTTTGTTTTCTAGCAGGTTTTGGAAGAAAACAAAAGTTCTAGGCTAAAAACAGAAGAAAAGGTGCAGAAAAAGCCAACTCGCGCGAGCGGCTCGCTCATGCGACAATCTGCAACCTCGCTCGAATGGCCCGCTCGCGTGATTCGTACAAAAATCAAAGTTACATATTTTTGTGTGCTGAAGATCCCTATGTGAACGAAACTGCCTAATTATGTCCAGAATGTAAAATATAGCATTTTTAGTGCGATTAGGTTTAGGAAAGCTTCCTAATTCTTCCAAAATCTATATATAGCTTATTGTAAATCAATTTTGAGGGTTCACAACAATATACACATCCTTCCACAACTAAAACTTCAGTCATTGAAGAGAGGAAAGCAAGGAGAAGAAGAAGAAGACCAAGGATTCCCATAGCCTCCTCCATGAACCTCTTGCCAATCTTCAATTCTATGGCCGCTTAGACCAAAATCTAGGGTTTCAATGAAACCCTTGCCATGTAATAGGGTGTTATTTATATTTTTCTTTTAGTTTTATTTTGTATGGATGATGATTACATGTTTAGAAGATTTTTTATAATAAAATTAAACTTCATCGATTAAATTGTTACTTTCAAAATCTATTCTTGTCTTAGATCTATTTTGAATATGATTTGCTCAATGATCTATATTTGCTATGCTTGTGTGGATTATTTACATGTAATAGTGCTTAATTGAATTGTGATATCAAGTAGTCGAATAGTTAATGCCTAGGGATGCCGCAACCCTAGTTTAGTGTGAGACACTCTGTGCCAACCGAAGATGAATTATGTTGATGCTCGAATCGTAGTTATCTTCTTGACGGAGGAATTGGGCTTGTAGCTACAATTCCCCATTATCATCCAACGTAATAAGCTAATTGAATGTATAAATACCCTTATTATGAAGCTAGTGGTGAATTTGCAATCCTAGGCTCAATACACATATTTATTAAAACATTTTTTTATTACTTTCATAGTTTAAATTTATTTTCACTATTCTTAGTTTAATTAAAATCAAAATCAAAATTCCATTTTCTTAATTAACCAGGTTTAAGTTTTACAATTATAGTGCTTTAGTATTTCAATCTCTGTGGATTCGACCTTTTTAATTCCACACTACAAATCTTTTAAATTAGAGTAAACTTTTTATCTTGATTCTGACAAGATCAGGTTTGGATCAAAGTAACCTAGGGTTTAAGATTAAACAAATCAAGAAGTCAAAATTAACTTGGTTGTTACTTGAACCTTGTTTCTATTTTTTTCTTTTGACTATGTTCATCTCTTGGGATTCATGAGACCTTAAATATCTTACTTGAATCTTTTGACTTGGAATCCATTAATCTCCTAGTAAACATATGATTTTCAAGAGGATTGAGGTTGATGTTAGCATGTTTGGTCAATGAGTCTAAACCTATCTCCATGGTTTAGGTTCATTATCTTGGGATTTCATGAAGTTTCTCCATACTCCACTGAAATCTATAAGTGTCCTTAGTCTCCAATGACCATCAAATGGTAGGAGAAGTAATTTGAGTTAAGCCAATCTCCATGGCTTAGTAAGTAGAGTTAGCAAATAAAAGTTGAGTTTGATAATAGTACAGTGAATCCAAAAACCACCTTTGATCAAGGATTTATAGTTAAATAATGGACTATTGGAATTGAATAAAACCAATTGGAGTCAATAACACAAATTTTACCACTGTGATATTTGTTTTAATAAGCAACCATAATCTGTTCAGAATTTCAGAACAGTATCACCTTCTTGAAATAAGTAAGTCAGAGCCTTAATCAAGCATTCTTGACTTCAAATATTTTTTTCTATGAAGTTTAATGTATTAATGACATCTCCTAAAAAGATTCGAGTCACTCAAATTTATTCATTATTTTTAGAAAATCATACAAAAACTCTAGACAGAGAGTTGTAAATTTCTAAGTGATGTCTAGTGTTTGTCCAATTCCCATAGATTGAACCATTGATCGTTGAGTTTTCTTTTTTGGGTTAGGAACTAGACTCGCAGATGCATCTTGTGTCTGAAATTCATTGACATCAAACTATGAGAATCATGCTTTTTCTATTTTGAAGTTCTGTTCTGCTCTCTATAATTTTCAGAATTTTGTGACAAATCTGATAAACTTTGTAAATAGTGGTCAAATGACTTTTCTATGACCTAGGGCTTAAACCACGTTTTGATAATGATTAGTTAAACTTAAATCCAAAGGTTAAGTGATCCAAATCGATGAATATTTAATAACTTACTCTTATCCATGTATTCATGTGCGTTCATCCGTGGAGTTTAATATTTGTAATTAGGACTTGTCTTGCATCGGGATTAAATTGCACTTAATTGAACCTAGTTGTGAATTCTTTATGACCATGTTGGGTCTACACCATCTCTATATGGACATTACATTAGCTCCTAGTTGAGACTTGTATATGTATAGAAGTGATGCATTCCCAATTAGTTAGAAGGAATTCATAGTTATGTCAAATCTTTCATACTAGATAGATTTAAGCTAGAAATTTAAGGATGCTATTTAGAATTTCATACTCTATCTTGATTAAGGGATGTGGACTAACCCTCTGTTTTGTAGCGCTATTGAGGTATGATTTCTCAAACTCCTCTTTAGTCTATTTAATTACTTGATTTAATTGATTTTCTACTTCATGTACGCCACCTTAGAATCAGGTCTTGCCTTATGTGTATATATGGATTAGAGACTCCTTTAGGTTCATTTATTTATTTGTATGCATTGCACATTTTCATATTCGCGGCTGGATCTCGGGTAAGTTCTCTTGTTCCCTATTGCATAGCACATTGCCTGCTAATTGAATTATGTGGTTTTTGAATGCAATGTTTACCATTAGCAATCTTATACCCTTTAGACATGCTTTTGCAATGTATATCCATATCTATGTATTAGTTGAGGGTACATTGAGATTAACAATTCGATTAAAAGGATGTTGAGTAGAGGCTTATCGCGAGATAGGATGAGAGGAGGAGTTTTAGTCTGCCAGGATCTTTCCCCTCTCATTCCATGATCCCCGGACGTAGAAAGCCCTGGTTTCCAAAAAAGATCAGTTTGCTTTAAAATGGTTTCTTAATTTTCCTTTTAAAAATTAAGTGGCGACTCGTGTTTTTGTATTTTGAAATTGAAAAAGCTGTGGGTAATAAAAAAATGCGATATCCACAATTTGGCGACTCTGCTGGGGATTGAACCCAGAATCTCTGGTTTCTTAGACTAGAATTTTGATTTATGGTTCACTCGAGGATTAGACTTGAAAGCTTCCTTTTAATCGAATTAATTAATTTTTGTGTGCCTATTGCATTTCACTTGCATGTCCAGCCAGTCGATTGCACAAAACTATGACCTTGGAGGCTTGGGGCAACCCAGTAGGTCAAGTTATCATAGGAATCCCTTGATCTCGTACCATGATTTGGTATATGAAGCATCTTATCCGATGTGTATCAAGGGTCCCTTATTTGACCAAAACCCAGCCTTTGCATGATAGCTTCTGTTAGAACCTTCAATCATAGGAAATTAATTCCTGGTTAGGATTTATATGCTAGGAAATCTTGTATGCCCAGAAGGGATTATTTGAGATGATGACAATGCTCACTTAATACAAGACTTGTAAACTCTTAATCACTTTTGAGTAATTCCTCTGATGTTTGGGAACATGCTGAACTCTGATTATAAGGTTACATCTCTTATATCATGTTAGCTAAGTATCATTGATCTTGTACGCATTCGAATTCATAAAAAGTATGGTGATAATCCGATCATGTGATCCTTCTACCCAATTTTTTTTTTAAATCCATCTTTGTAAGCAAAAATGATTTTATCATTTTTACCCCAAGGTTATCTTGAAAAGTCATACTTTAAAAAATCTTTGAAACTCCCTTGATTAATGTTCTAAACCAATCACTGTTGAGATACATGTCTTCACATCCTCGAATCCTTTGAAATCATTTTCTAAAAAAGTGGTTTTCAAAATGAGTTTCAAAGGCAAGAATTCAACCCGATAATCTTTAAAAGCATTCCTTATTTTTGTCATGAATTTCAAAAGTGTTTTGATGATCAATCTTCAAAGAGAGGTAATGAGGATCACAATGAGAGGTGAAATTGACGCATTTGGCATGAGTGAGGATTTTATGTGCTTATGTGTTTTATGTGATAGGGCTATAATTTTCCTTTCTTTTGCATATAGAGTAGGCACACACGCACACATGCATTGCATCTGTGTGACATATGAACCATTCATAAAATGTTTTACCAAGTATTTCCAATCAATACAATCAAATAAGAACAAAAGGATAAAAAAATAATAATAATAAAGAAAAATGAAAAATAACAAAAGAAAAATCTTTTGTAGGGCAAAAATAGCATCTGGTTTGGGTACAATCTAGTTTAGAGGTCCTAAAGCAAGGTTGGTAAGGAGAGAAAACAACACTGAAATGGCATACGAAACAAACACTGGGGAAGTAGCCGAGTTAAGGGCAATAGTGGAAAGGTAAGAAGAACACATAAGGCGACATGTTTAGAACATGAACAGCATGATGAACAAGATAGAAGCAATGACCCGCTAGCCACCACCTGCAAACCCGCAAGTTGTAGACCCACCCCAGCAAGGGAAGAAGACTGGTTTGATGATCAAGAACCATAGAGGGCTGATATATTATGGGTTGATAGAGAGAGAGAAAATTAAGAAAGAAAGGGTAATGGTCGAGAAAGTTGAAAAGCTTGAGAGGGTGATGCACAAAGCTCAGGGGGTTGATACTTGTCTGCTGGATCTAGAAGGGTTATATGATGGGGTCTGCAAGACACTGCCTGCCAGTTTTAAAATGCCAGTTTTTGATAAGTTCGATGGGATAGGGAATCCTCGCAGCCATATAAGGATGTGTATCAGAGCTTTCCAATCTAGTGGATTGAGTACTGCCATGATGGCCGTTCTATTTCAGCAAACCTTAACTGGGGCTGCCTTGGCCTGGTATCTCACACTTAAACCAAGCAAGACTAGGGGAAGAGATAGTGAAAGCATTTATGGAACAATCTGAGTATAATCAAGACTTGGATGTCACAGTTCGAGATTTGGAAACCACTAGATAGAGGAACAAGGAATCATTCGTCGAATGCTTGCGTTGGTGGAGGGGAAAAGTAGCCAAGATGGTGCAACGACCATCCGAAAAAGAGCAGATCCGGGTGATAGTGAAGAATCTCCAACTAGTGTACTAGGAAAAGATGAGGTTTCAGTCGATTAACACTTTTACTGAAGTCTTTGATGTGGGGACAAGGATAGAAGATGTGAGCCAAGAAGGAGTGATCAAGAAAGAAGAGCAGCCGAACAGGTAATGGGGGCCGAGCTATGGATAAAATAGAGGGCACTTGGAGGGTCACTCTGGCCCTACCAATGTCAATGCACTAAGTAAGCTGGACAAAAAATTTGATATAACAAGGAGAGGAGCAGACAAGCAACCAAGGAAATTTTCAGACTTGGGGGTATCACTATCAACCGCCTTTGATAGGCTGATGGCAAGAGGGCATCTTCGCCCATTAGAATCTCGACCATTACCGAATCCACTTCTGGCAAGTGTTTGAGAGGATCTCTATTGCAAAGTTTACCAACTAAAGGGTCATGCTACCTGATATGCCCAAAATTGGCTCTATCTTATGACCGAGCGGTTCAAAATCAGCAGCTAGTCCATGCCCCGGGCAAATCATGCACAACTCCTCAGAAGCATCGGCCCGAGCGATTCATTCACGACCCAGCCAGCTGGTTAGGAAAATCGCACATACACATCCCGCCGCATGAACATCTCCTCCAGGCCCACAGGCGTGATCCCAAGCATTACGGGCAGTTTTCTACTCAAGCTAGAAGACTAATGGAAAGTGCACACTATTTCCTAATCCAATTAGGTGTTGGGTTTGTGCCCTCAAACCATTACTTTATATATGAGACATTGACATTTTAATATATGGATATCAGCTTTACATTTAGTTATGTATGTTTCTTTCATGAGATGATTGTTATCCTTAAGTATCATAGTAAGTAATTCGTGTATATATGAGATACATACAAGTGAGATACGAATTACTAAGTTACTTAGAATGTGTCACAGTGGATGATGAGACTGGATATCTCATCAGGTTTACACTGTAGCATGATTAACTACCATTGGATGGAGTGATTAATCTCAATCACTAGAGTTTAACTCTTAGTTAACATGCTAGTGCTTATAGTGCATTGACGGACCTGAGCTTTCCTATTGACATTCAAGACTGTCAATCAGTCCATAGGAACTCATAACTTGTATAAGGTACGTGTTCTTAATCTTGAGACGATTATGAACATAGACTATGGATATGGCTGCTTTGACTTACCAATCAGTGAGGTCTATAGAAGATCAACACCTAGGTATCTTGGGTATGTCATATTCATAGGGTTGTGAACATATATTGTCAAGACAGAATCTACCCTATGTTTCAGAGTAAGCATTCCCTTGAGAATGTCACCAAGTCGATTACTGAGTACTGCAGTCTTGTTGATAAGAGTTATCAACATGTTTGGTAATCATGAGAGGTCAATGGGACTCAAGGAATACAAGAAGTAATCATGATTCAGATTGATAGTAACAGTTATCCGACTACCTGAATATGATTACTAATGCTGAAGGTAGAGGGACATTAGTACAACATACAAGTCTAGTTATCGCTTCGGATATGTTCTTTTGCGTTAGAGTTCAGTTATCGTTTTATAGTGGAGTAAATGTTAACTGACCAGTTAGTTAGTTTGCTGATCAAAGAGTTTGGTCACAGTAATTAACAAACTGGTCTGAGCCAATAATAAATAGCCTAGGAGGTCCCACTCTTAGCTCCGCTAGGATACTTGGAAAGACACATGAGGAAGTTGTCAAGACAAGTTCGATCAATTGAAGCATGTTCGATCGATTGAAGTCTTGGCAGTCTCGATCGATCGAGAATGGTTCGATCGATCGAAGGTTCGATCGATCGAAGATCTTCGATCGTTCGAAGTCTAGGTCGGTTCTGAAAATCTATAAATAGGGCAGATGCATTCTGGAAAAGGAGTTCGTCGTTTTAGAACATCAGAAGCTGCAAAAACTATTTTTAGAGCCCCAAACCTTCTTCTTCCTCTCTATTAGAGATCCCACCATCTCTAGTCTCTCCGGCAATCATCCGCAGGAGGCATAAGGGTGAAGACAACCTAGTGGAGGCTGCTGCATCACCAAGGAAGAAGAAGAAAATCAGAATTGGGTTCAAGACACTAAGGTATAACTCTTGTCCCCTCTTGTGCGCATCTATGCAATTAACGAGTAGTAGATCCTGGGCTACCATTAAGTTTTTATAACTTGACTTTTCCGCTGCGCGCTTAAACTTTTAACTTAAACCGGTTTTTCCATCATTAGGAAATCCCCATAATTAATGCCAATCTATATCAATAGGATTATATTTCCTTATCCATGTATGAGTAGGTCTCTTACATCTATAAAAGAGACCTCTAACCCCCCATTGAAGGGGCGAACTCTTTAGTCTACATAATACCTCTGTAATTCACCATTATACGTATACATCCGGCCGGTATTACTAGTAGTGCCGCCCCTCTTTATTGGCTCACCAGGCCCGCCGGTGATCTGGTAGTGAACGTGCTCAGACACACCTGTGGACGTAGGTACCTGCATTAACAGGGCCGAACCACATACAAAAAAAATAGTCTCTCACTCTCTCTCTCTCCTTAAATTGCTTACCAAATTCTGGCATCATCAGTTTGGCACCGTCTGTGGGAAACGACAAGTCTTCTCATCAATAAATCTCTTAACTGATCATTATGCCACCGAAGAAGGGTAAGAAGACTGATCAGTAGTCCGACTAGGATGTTCTTTTGGCCCAGGCACTGGCTGCGGCAGTCATGACATCTGAGTAAATCACTGCAACCCTCACACAACTCTTGGAGGGCCAGCGTAAAATCCAGCAACAGATTCAAGCCCTGCTAGCCCAGCAAAGCAATCCTCCAGTGGACGGGAAATGACCCGGGAACGTTGCGTATGGTTGGGAACCAATCTTGTCTAGACAACGTACCCGAGCCAACCCATCCCGTGTTGAGAATGCCAGAGACATCAATAGTGGGCATGCTGCCCGAGAGGAAAGGCAGGAGCATATGGCCCGGGAATCAGTCCAGGGCCACTCGATCAAGAACCGAGTTGTCCCTAGGCGAATGGCTACCCGGAGTTATAGCCGAGCCCAATCCCAGAGGACAGCACCCCGCCATGAAGAAGCATCTTCCACCAACTCGACTAGTTCCTTAGATACCGGTCGGGAAGAAGTGGAAGCCCGAATCAAGGACTTGTAAAAGCAGATCGATGGAGTGGCAAAAAAGCTTGGTCAAAACCGTATTCCGAATCAAGCCAATACAGAGACAGAGTCACCATTCTCCAGCTAGATCGCGAGGTTTTCAATCCCGCGCAAATTTAAGCAGCCTTGGCTAGATTCATACAATGGCTCGGGAAGCCCGGTCGACCACGTCCGGACCTATAAGGCTCAGATGGCCCTAGCCACCAACTCCGATGAGCTACACTACCTAGCCTTCCCCAACACTTTGAAAGGCCCGGCCATACAGTGGTTCTACTCCTTGGAGCCCCGATCGGTCTGTAGTTTCAAACAACTTAGCAAGTAGTTCATCAACCAGTTTTTCGGTATGCATGAGGGGCCAAAGCCAAACATGCAGCTACTGACAGTCAGACAACGAAGTAATGAGTCCCTCAAGGAGTTCATCGACCGGTTCAACCAACAGAAGCTTTAAATCCGTAATCTGAACGAGACAATCGCCATCATAGCCTTCTGCTCGGGAGTTCAATACACCAAGTGCACTACGTCGTTCCATAGAAACCGACCGATAATCTTGGTCGAACTCGCAGAGAGGGTTGGAAAATACATCGACACTGACGAAATTCTAAAAATCAAAGACCCCAGGCAAGAAAGCAACAAGTCTTCCAGAAGTAAGCGAAAGCGAGATCAGCCCAGGAGTTCAGACAATTCTTTCAGCTCACAGCGGTTTAAGTCCGGCAGCCCTGACCGGACCTCCAGTTCACATCGGTCAGGATCAAGCAGCTCTGACTTTGCCTCCAGCACAGAGAAATCTGAAGCCCGACGATCCTGATCCGACCTCCTGTCTCCATCAGTCTAGATTAGCCCGACTACAGTGGTGCTTGCCTGATCACTACATGAGGCTCCACCGATTATCAGAGCTCATACAAAGTCCTCGGGCCTAACCCCGAGGCATCCAAAGACCTCGGGCCTAACCCCGAGGCATACCAAGACCTCGGGCCTAACCCCGAGGCATCTAAAAAGACCTCGGGCTCCAAACCCAGGCACTCAAAAGACCTCGGTCTCTGAACCCAGGAACTCAAAAGACCTCGGGTTCCGATCCCAGGCACTCAAAAGACCTCGGGCTCTGAACCCAAACACTCAAAAGACCTCGGGCTCTGAACCCAGGCACCAAAGACCTCGGGGTCACGCCCGGGGCACCAGCTACGCTTAGGTCCAACCGACGATGGGAGCAAACCCCCTAGGTGGCTGATGATGGCAAGCTTCAAAAGACTCTGCAACCACCATGTTCCAGGTCGGTTACCTACGGTCATAGCCTTTGTAAGACCCTCGTCTTAGCAAAAGCTTGGGGGGCAAGATGGCGCAGGGAATTAAACAGGTAATCACACCGAGTATCTACAGGCCTCGCGGATAACCAAGTCAAAATCTTGGACAACCCGAGTACCTATAGTACTCAGAGGCATTAACCCCACTTAGGTCCTGACCGACGATAGAGGTGACTAAAATCTCTTAGGTTGGCCGACGATAGAGGAACAAAAGGACCCTAAAGCAACGTGATTTAGGTCGGCTCCCCCAATATGGTCAAGCTCTTCTCCCAACAGTCTTGACGAAGGCTGGCCGGGCGAAAGACAACCATCCTGGGGAGTTAACATAAAAAAAGGACCCTAGAGCAATACACTTTAGGTCAGCTTTTCCAACATGGTAAAATCCTTCTACCCACAGCTTTGATGAAGGTTTACAGGAAGAAGATAACCATCCTAGGAGCTAACTCAAGAAAAGAAGACTCCAAATTAGGCCGGGTCTCAACTCTTGGTTAATTCCCGAGCACCTAAAAGTCCCGAGCTAGGCTGGGTCTCAACTCCCGGCCCGTTCCTAAGGACTCACCAGGCTCAGAAGCCCCGAGGCAGCTTCCACAAGCACTCAGACAGTGGCAAGTAACATCAAACTGATTTCCAAACTTGCCCCGATATAGCATCTGGCCAATCTTGGAAATGGGGGATAGGTGATACTCTGAAAATTTACTCTATCTTATGACCGAGCGGTTCAAAATCAGCAGCTAGTCCATGCCCCGGGCAAAATATGCACAACTCCTCAGAAGCATCAGCCCGAGCGGTTCATTCATGACCCAACCAGCAGTTCGGGAAAACCGCACATGCACATTCCATCGCGGGAACAGCTCATCCGGGCCCACAGGCGTGATCCCGAGCATTACGATCAGTTTCCTACTCAAGCTAGAAGACTAATGGAAAGTGCACACTATTTCCTAATCCATTTAGGAAATCCCCATAATTAATGCCAATCTATATGAATAGGATTATATTTCCTTATCCATGTATGAGTAGGTCTCTTACATCTATAAAGGAGACCTCTCACCCCCCATTGAAGGGGCGAACTCTTTAGTCTACACAGCACCTCTATAATTCACCATTATACGCATACACTTGGCCGGTATTACTGGTAGTGTCGCCCCTCTTTGTTGGCTCACCAGGCCCGCCGGTGATCTGCTAGTGAACGTGCTCAGACACACCCGTGAACGTAGGTACCTTCATTAACAGGGCCGAACCACATACAAAAAAAATAGTCTCTCACTCTCTCTCTCTCCTTAAATTACTTTACTTTACTCTTACCAAATTCTGGCATCATCATCGGTGCACAAGGTTGAGGCACGAAATCCAATATCTCATTGATAACAAGGTAATATCAGAGCTGCCTGTCAAAACTCCAAATCTTAGTAGAAATTCACTGCAAAATTCATCACGCTGTACCACCTCCATAAGGCCTTTATTTCTTGGTGATAGAAGGGACAACCTTTGATCCGTCTAGGCTAATCACTAAGGCAGGGAAACCAAGGAAGCCTTACTAGTTGCCGAAGGATTTGATAATCTGTACTTTCCAGAATCAATCAGGAAGATGTGAAGAGGGAATGACAAAGTAAATGGATTGGTGGGTTCAAGAAACTAACAACACCGATAGTCAAAATATGGATTAGGTGGAAGATAACCTGTGGTATGAGACCGACGAGGAAGAAATAGAGAAAGAGAGTTTGAAAGCCATTTCAGAGATCAACAATCTATGGCTAAAGGAATAAGTCAGTCATCTAACCTGGTTAAGGAGACATTTTAAACCACATGAGCTAGAGGAAGATCGCACAGAGAGGGAATTGGACAAAGGAAAGGGGAAGATGAATGAAGAAGAGGAGGAGTATAGGGTTCTAAAGTGAATGAAGAAAACCCAAGCCAATTTCACGATATAGGGGTTGTTAATCGCTTCTAAATAACATAGGCAGGCAGTCCTGTATGCTTTAAACCAGTCTGATGTTTCTATCAACACAACACCGGGGGACCTCATGGAAATGATTGACAAATTTCGAACTTTGGCTATTACCTTCTCCTCAGATGATGTACCCTCTAGATGGCCCATTCACAATAAACCACTATATGTCACTGTTGAATGCTTGGGGAATATCGTACCTGCTTGTCTTGTTGACAACGGGTCTACTTTAAATGTTTGTCTATTTCGAACAACCAAGTGAATGGGTCTGGATGAGTCAACTTTCATACCATCTGAGCAGAAGGTAAGGGCATACGACAACACCTAAAGGATGGTCACGGGTATAATCTTCCTCAACCTCACCGTTGGGCACGTAGAGAAATAAGTCGAGTTCCAGATCATCAACATTGCCACCTCTTTCAATCTACTGCTGGGTAGGCCATGGTTGGATAGTCTAGGGGCCATACCATCTATAAGCCATCAGAAAGTCAAGTTTGTCTGTAAAAACAAGGTATACAATAACTTTGGGGATAGTTGGGTTTGCCTGTCTGAAGCTTCATCGAGCGCACCAGTTTTGGAGGTACAGTTGCAGGAAGAGGAAACAAGTATGGGAGGGTTTGAATTCATCAATATGATTGAGGAGGGGAAGCTAAGGGAGTTCCTACCACTCTATTTTGATCAGTATGTGAGTCTGTTAGTCGCCGGGATTATGAAGAAGATGGGTGTCTTCCCAGGCATGGGATTAGGAAAGAATCATCAAGGTTGGCCAGAGATTCCAAGAATCCCTACCCAGACTTACACTCATGGTCTGAGTTATCAGCCATAAAAGAAGGAACTAAGAGAGAAAAAGAAAGTAGCTGATGCACCGATGGTCCCTTACTAGAAAACACTCAATGGGTACTTCGTAAAGGAAGGAAATGATTTTCCCTTTTGTGGCTTTCCAAAGCCATGGTTGGATCAGAAAGATAATTGCCTGAAGCCAGGATTCGAGAACTTCTTCCCCCATGAGTTCTCCAAATATGAAGACCCATACCTGTAGGTCCCCATGAAGTCTGTCACTGTCAAAGATTGGATCAGTGTGCTAAAGGGACTAGTTATGCAAAATCTATTGGGCGAAGAGAGCACAAAAATCGAAGGAACGAGCCAAGAAGGGGTCATGAAAACTGAGGTCAAGAAAGAATAAGCTGAGATTATGGTGGAAGAGGTGCATGAGGAAGACGAAGGGAACAACATGGAAGAACCAGAAAAAGCAATGACAGAAGTAGGGGATGAAAAGGGAAAGTTGCAAGACTGCGATACCGTGGAGCTGAAGCAAGGAGTTAATAGGGAATGGGTTTTCGAGTTTAGTGATAAGTACCCCCCCTCCCCAGAGTTTATAATGTCCCATATGAGGTGTCTTACTATCACTATGTCTGATGTATTCACCCCAAACAAAGTTAATGAAAGTATGACTAATTCTGTGTACTCAAATGTGCTTAACGAATGTGATGAATGTGATGATCATGAGATACCGAATGAATTGCAAAAATTAATTGAAAAAGAAAAGGAATTTGCATGTAAAATCATTAAGGACACTTTAACAATTAATCTAGGAAGTGAAGATAATCCCCAAAATGCTTTTATTGGCTCTACGCTTAGCAATGAAGAAAGTAAATAATTGATCAATCTATTAAATGAATTCAAAGATGTTTTGCATGGTCTTATAGTGATATGCCAGGTATCGATCCAGAGATAGTCCAACATCACATCCCCCTCTTTCCTAACTCAAAACCAATAAAACAAAAATTGAGGCGAATGAGGCCTGAATGGGCACTTACAATGAAAGAAGAAGTCGAAAAGCAATTAAAAGATGGATTCTTGATGGTCACCGAGTATCTAGAATGGATTGCTAACATTGTATCAATTCCAAAAAAGGATGGTCGTGTTAGGGTATGCGTCGATTTTCGAGATTTGAACAAAGCAAGCTAAAAAGACGATTTTCCTTTACCTCATGTTGATGTACTAGTAGATAACACTACGGGGCATGAACTCCTATTTTTATGGATGGATTCTCAAGATATAACCAGATTCTCATGGCACCCGAGGATAAAGAAAAAATCATTTTCATCACACCTTGGGGGACGTAGTGCTATAGGGTGATGCCCTTTGGGCTTAAAAATACAAGTGCAACATATCAGTGGGCTACACAATATGATCCTTAAGGAGGTGGAGGTATAGGTGGATGACATGATAGTAAAATCCAAAGAAAGCGGAGGGCATTTAGAGGCATTGAGGAAGTTCTTTGAGAGGTTGAGAGAATTTAGAATGAGGTTGAACGCTTAGAAGTGCACCTTCGGAGCCACTACTGGAAAGTTGTTAGGATTCCTTATCACCTAGAGGGGAACAGAAGTGGACCCGACTAAAATAAAAGCCATAGTTGAAATGCAGTCACCGAAGAATGAGAAGGAGCTGAGGGGATTCCTGGGTAGAATATAGTTCATTAGCTATTTCATCTCGAAACACACCTTGACTTGCGACCCGCTATTTGGTTACTTAGAAAAGGAGAAAAGTTTGAGTAGGAAACCCTATGGCAACAAGCCTTCGATAAAATCAAAACCTATCTCCAAAACCCGCCTGTCCAATTTCCACCCTCGCCCGGAAGGCCTTTGTTACTATACCTTTTTGTGTCCGAAGATTCGATGGGGTGTATGTTGGCCTAAGAAGGAGAAGAGGGGCATGTGGAAAAGGCCATTTATTATCTAAGCAAAAGGATGACCGGATATGAGCTAAAATATTCTCCATTAGAGAAAGCCTGTTGGGCCTTAGTCTGGTGTACCCGTCGCCTTAGGCACTAAATGTTAGCCTTTCCCGTAACCTTAATATCCCGAATGGACCCACTCAAATACCTACTTAAAAGACCTATTTTGACTAGTAGGATTTCTCGATGGACCATGATGCTGGCTGAGTTTGATATCAAGTATGTCACTGCCAAATCCGTGAAAGGGTGAGCTGTCGCCGAATACCTGACTGATCTTGGGACAGAATCCAAGGAGAAGGGTGAGTTTTGATTCTCGTATGAAAGAGTGATGGGGATAGAGGAAAATTTGTGGAAAATGTATTTCGATAGAGCGGCTAGTCAATTAAGCTACGAGGTTGGAATCATTATTGTAGCACCTGATGGAACTCCTACCCCATTAGCTGTCAAGCTCAAGTATAACTTAACCAATAACACGGCGGAGTATGAAGCATGCAGAATTGGGATAGAAGCAGCATTAGCCTTAAAAGTTGAGAGGATCGATGTTTTTGGAGATTCCAACTAAATCATATCCCAAGTATGGTGAGATTGGAGGGTAAAGCATGAGAAGTTGAGACCTTACCACAACTATCTAGAGAGCTTGAAAGTATAGTTCAAGAAGACATCATTTTATTACCTTCCCCGTGAAGAGAACCAGTTGGCTAATTCACAAGCAACCTTAGCCTCGATGATACAAATCCCCTCAGGAGTCACAATGATCCCGCTATCCATAGAGATAAGGAACCAACCTTCATTTGAGATGATCACAGCCCTAGAAGATGAAGGTGAAGTGCCTTGGTACGAGGATGTTTAGAATTTCATTAAAGAAGGAGAGTACCCCAAAGGAGCTTCAGAGAAGGACAGAAAGGCGATTCAAAGATTCTCTGCCCAATTTATGATCTATACGAATAAGCTATGGAAGAAGTCATACACCGGGTATAATTTGGAGTGCTTATATAGAAAGGAAGCCAAGATAATGATGGATGAAATACATGAAGGAGTTTGTGGACCCCACATGAATGGGCATATGTTAGAAAAGAAGATAATTCGACAAGGGTATTACTGGACGACCTTGGAAAAAGATTGCTGTGAATATGTTAGAAGATGCCATAAGTGCCAAATCCATGCAAATCTGATGCATACCCCGCCATCCCAGCTCTATAGCATGACAACACCTTGGCCTTTTTCTGTATGGAGTATATATATTATCATAGAAATAGTTTCGAAAGCCTCTAATGGGCACCGGCACATAATTGTAGCAATTGATTGCTTTACTAAGTGGGTGGAGGCGCCATCGTACGTGACGTTGAAGGCTAAAGATGTGGTGAGCTTCATTGAGAAAAACATAATTTGCAAATATAAGGTCCCGAATGAGTTCATTTTGGGTCTTGGCAATCATTTCTAGGGTGAGGTCATCCCACTCTTAGAAAAGTACAAGATCACCCGCCACCAGTCTTCTCTGTATATGCCACAGACGAATGGGGCAGTGGAAGCAGCGAATAAGAAAGTTGAAGCAATCCTGGGAAAAACAATAGACAAATATAAGGATTGGCACGAGAAGCTGCCATTCGTGCTATGGGGATACTGAACCTCTGTGAGAACCTCTACAGGATCCACACCGTCTTCTTTGGTTTATGGGATGGAGGCTATCCTTCGAATTGAGGTAGATATACCCTCTCTTTGGTTATTGGCAGAGTGTGAAGTAACCGAATTAGAATGGACCCGGGGACGGTATGAGGAGTTGATTTTGCTTGATGAGAAAAGGTTGGCGGCAATAAACCATACTCGGGATATTTGAAGAGTATAGCTCGTGCTTTCAACAAAAAGGTTTGCTCAAGGAAGCTTGCTGAGGGTGACCTGGTCCTCAAAGAACTTAAAGTGCCTGTTTTTGACCCCAGAGGAAAATTCAAACCCAACTGGGTCAGGCCATACATCACTAAGACTCTCCTCTCTGGATGGGCTTCCTATCTTATGGACCTAGACAGGGTTGAATTTAAACAATTTATTAACCTCGTTTGCCTCAAGAAGTATTTTGCTTGAATCCATTTCTTTCAAAACCTCCTACGTAGATGAACTATGCTTAACTTGATTCCCACTAGGGGATACGTAGGCAACCTGCTCGGTTCGATCATTAATAATCGCCCAATTTGCACCTTCCGTCAAGCCTTAAACTGAACTACTATGGACCTAATACCCACTCGGGGATAAGTAGGCGGGCTCTTCAAATGCCTTCGATTAATGAAAATCCTAAAGAAAATCCCTGTGCTAAACTAGGTGCAAACTTTTGTTTGCCCAGAACCACTTTAGAGCCTCATAACCAGGGGAAAACTTTGTTTGCTATCCGAAGAACCCATATATTTACCTTAAACCCATCTCTGGATCCCCTGGCTAGCAAAATAAGTACTATAGAAGAACAAATGAGAATTCATGGCATAAAAGGATTAAAGTTCTAAGCAAGATTTGAAGCAATGTAACAAAAAGCCAAGAAGATACCTTGAAAGGAGGATTTTCATAACCTAAAGATAGATCAAAAGAGTGCACACATTGATTGAACATGATAGAACCTTTTCTAAACATAAAAATATTCTTTGGAAAGAAAAAGAAGAAAATCGCATTCAAAGGCGCAAGAAAGTAGACTGGACTTGTCAGAAGTTTTGTAAAATAAAGCTCTGTCCTGTTTTCCTTTCATCTGTGCACATCTATAGAGTCTGTCTCTCAGCCAATGTTTGGATCTGTAAAAGGTACTCAGTAGTAGGCACGACCGAAGTTGAAATTCTCCGAAAGGGAGCTGCCTCCCTGTCATGCCAAGCCTCAACAAAAGCTTTCCTGGTGGAAGAACGCATGGTCGAACTCCTCGTAAAATCTGTAGTCATGTCCTTTATAACATCTTGAAGAAGTCTGTACTGGCGAATCACACGGCCAGGAACATAAAAAGTGGTGGCTTGTAAGCCAGGTAACCAGATACCAGGCCGCCCGGGAAGTCATACTGCAACAGAGCAATAAGTCCACTATGGGCAGACCCAGCAGATATCACCAAAAGAGAGACCCTGAAGCCAATCAATCAAGACACCGGCAGAATAGAACAAGTGGTGAATCTCCATACGATCATAGGGAAGTGACTCGCGAAGGTATGAAGGGTGTATAAAGAGATCTAGACGATCTATGAGCCAAACCTGTAAGACAAAAGGTGCTTTAGCAGATAACATGGCCCCAACAGTGTGGGCACAATCCAATCCCATCAAGGTCTCATCATGGGCCAGCATGACGGCACTCTTCATTTCTCGTATACCGCATGTAATGGGTATGAGAACATTAGAAGATGACAGGAAGAGGAAATAAGAGAGTATAGCAATCGATAATGCACTACGCCAAATGATCTGATACCCGCCATCATATGGGTCTCCCATGGGTGCATAGATGGAAGAAAGACACTCAAAATTGATTTGCCTGTCAAACAAAAGAGCCTGCCACATTTTGGGATGTGTGAAGTAGAGCAACAAGGTCCTGAACAACCTGGCCTATATAGGAGGAACTGTTAGATCTGCAAAAGGATCAGTGTGGAGAATATCACGGAACTCCTCGACAAAGGGCAGATCTCCTGGTAATAGAAGTGGAAGATGTGGAGTGAGGGATCCCAACACTGAATAGCAGCTCGAAGCAAGCCTTCATTCAAGGCCATCCACCATAAAGAGAAGAGATTGTTCAATCTGAAACACTCAAAGTTGAGCCTGTCGATGCCAAAAAGAGTATCTATCCATGGGAAGAGGATTTGAGAGTTAATGGGGGCCATTTGAGAAGGAGGTGAAAGAAGGAGAAGAGTGTTTAAGAGTGTTTTACGGAGTTTGAGGAAAATAGGGTATAAATAGAGGAATAGATCTGCCCAGACCTCCGAGCGGCACTCGAGATCTTGAGCGGCACTAGAGAGAATGCCGTACAGCAGTCCGTGGATGCTGTATGACAGTCACCGACTATGGTCTGGTACTTACCGAGTGCCGCTGAGGCCTAACCGAGTGCCGTGCAGAGCTAGGTTTTGGCCAAGACCTTCTTGTAATGTTTTTTAGCCTAACCTGCAAACAAAAAGCTGAATAAACAATAAAATGTCTGCATCAGATCGCTTCACGTACAACAGACCAAGCCATGGTCGCATTTATCACTTATAGAAAATAAATAATAAAGGCAGGATCATAGTTACAAGCTTTCACTCAGTCACAGAAAATTAAAATAAAAAAGGACCATGCCATAGTCATAATTACAAAAAAAGAAAAGCAACATTCACAAGCAATAAAAGCACGGCCAAGCTATGGCCCCATCCACGAATAAAAACATATAGAAAATTAAAAGATGATCATGTCTGTAATCAAAAGTATGCAGTGCCTATCCTATCCCAAAATGTAATCTCGACTATGCAAGAGCCATCATCAAAAATAAATATGTATGTATATAGCCATCCAAGTTTGTGTATATCTCACAAAAAAAAAAAAAAAAAAAAAAAAGTGGATCAACCCCGGCCCCGGCCCCGGCCTCGAGTTTGCCAAGTGACGCATCGGAGGGGGTTCCGGCTCCGATCCCGTATCACTCCCGGCACCGCGACCGCTACCTCTACCTCCACCTCATCTGGCACCTCCATCTGCTCTGCTCTGGAGCTACTGCTCGAGTTCCCTCACTTGTTAGGACACAACCCATTCTCCTCCACCTAAACAAAAAGAAGAAGAAGAAAAAAGGAAAAGTGAGAGAGACTAAAATCCAGAAATTGTTAAGGATAAGGAAAATGCTGAAAGTATGAGTTTTGGTTTACCATAGCTTTCTGTTGAGCCGCGGCAGCTGCCCGAGCTCCCTCGGCCTGAAATCCAAATTTGAAAATAAAAGATCAGAAAATCAGATATAACTAAATTAGTATAAGAATCAGGAAAACAAAGGGAGGAGAGTAAGCTTCTTACCATCCACTCTCGCCCATGGACCTACTGCCTCATGCTATGAGCGTACAGCAAGCCCTCCTCCACATAGTTGCGCGGAACATCATCATACTGAATCGGGATAGTAGGAGAACACTGGCGATATCGGAGAACCATAGTCGTAGTCTGCTCGCCATAGGAAACCGTCGGGAGACTCCAATCCCATGATGGAAGAGCGGGAGCTCGAGCTATGGCGTGAATGGGCTGCGAAGAAAGAAAAAGAGAATTCAATAATATGGAAAGAACTAAAAGAGTTAATGAAAAGCTAAGAGAAATTTACCCGAGTCACTTCCATCAAAGGGAAGTTCTTCATCAGCTTAGCACCGCAGAAGGCATCATATCCCTCGAGAGGCTCCACAAATTACTAAAGAGGAAAACCATCCAAGGCAGCTGTAAGCGCACTGCTTGAAGGGTCTTCATGGCTCTCATAGAGCTAGGAGGAGGGTACGGTATGAAAAAACCTGGGGCCATCAGTGATTGTCTAGTCACTAATCAGGCCCGTATTGATGCATGCTTCCAAATCCAACCAGGATCCCCAGAGATTAAATCAACGCTAAACGTATTGCATTCTGGACTTCCCAGAGGTCAATAATCAGGACCGATTCAAATCAAAAGTCAACATATCAGAGTATAGGATGACCGAAGGCCAAATTTGATTACACTAGTACTAAAACATGCATCAATATGGGCCTAGAGCACTTTTAGAGCCCACGTGCCTCTAAGAGCCATCGCGCACCGCTGCTGGACAGAGGTGGCTCTGACAGACTTTTCGGCAATCATCACCCCAAACCACCACCACCAAACTGATCGTCTCCACCAGACGATCCCAATGCCGGTGGCCCGACCTCCAAAGGTCACAACAAACGACTGAACACGCTATATGTGCCACCAGCCCCTCCGTTCGTTTCCCCACGGGTAACCAATAGTCAGTGCTGAGTCAGCACTGACTCACCTGTTGACCCCTAATCAGAAGCTACCATTGGCAATGATTACTGAGTCATTAGTCCAATCAGACTGCCACGTACTTGCCACATCAATGCTACATCAGCGTTGACTAGCGAATGAGAAGCTAACACGTGTCATTAATCACCACATCAACTGTCATGCGTACTGCCATGTCACTGCCACATCAACACTGACACCAATGATAGGTTAACACGTGGCATAGACTGCCATGTCATCATATTGACCAGCCATTCAGAGACTGCCACATGTCCGCTTTAATGCCTAGTCAGCACGTCCAATCAGTGGCCGAATCAGTGCCCCATCAGCTTTGACCAGCTAACCAAAAGGCACCACGTGTCTTTGACTGACACGTGGCTTGCTGAAGTGGCACTTGGGCCCTACTTTTGGTTTTTCCCAATTTTCTCCACTCTGGGTCCAAATTTCAACGAACAGACAATTGTTCCTAGCTAATTTATTCGTTCCTGATGCACCGGTGACCTCAAAATTAGCCGAATCCAACTCTTAAGGACTGTTTTGCATTTTATATGACCATTTCAGGCTATACCAGCCAGTTCTAACCCCCTCGGGTGTGGACACGCGAAATTCTACCTCTTGTTTGTTTTAAATTGTTTTGGAAAGGGAAAGAAAAGGTTTTGTTGAAAACAGATACAGAGTTGCCCCTTGGTCTTTAAGGAACCAAGAAACCTAATTTGACTCACCCAAACGGATAAAGGGCATCGACCCTTCATAACCAAAGAACTTGGTTCGGGGTTTTGGTACGAGAGAGAAAAGAGCCTTTGTCACGACTAAAACACCCTCAACTAGCCCCGTCTCTCGACGAGTCTCAATTAGCATCCAAATAATCATCTTTTACTATGTTTGGTTTGATAATTAATACTATGATAGGTACATTACATCACATAAGAATCTTGAAATGGAAGATCAAAAGATAAGATATTATTCATAAGATCTAAGCCAAATATCACACGATGCAAAAGTGAAAGATCACACAAATAAAGAAAGAAAAATCGTCTAATCAAATATCAAGTAATTAAGTTTCCCTAATCTAAAGGGAACATAAATTGCTCTTGAAACAAATATATCAAAAAGGATCAAAGTATGCTTAGCAAGCTAGAATGATGCATGCTAATCTTTGAGAAAATAAGACCTCTCAATCCCCGGGATGGATGAGAAAGGGCGATTAGATCGAGGGGAAGCATGAATGAATGATCAAGTTCATTCCTTACAATCTTCTTAGATTAGGAGTCACAAAAGCCCCAAATCTTTTCATGGATGTAATGTATGTATCTAGAATGTGCCAAGATTGTAGTGTGTTTTGTGTTCATGGATTCCTAGAATGACTTAGAAATCTAGAATGTGTATGAATGAATGAAGGAAATCATCATGGGATATGTACAAATGTAGTATGAACTACTTCCTAAGACATGAGCTAATTTGGAGTGCATGTAAGCATCAAATCAAATAATGGAAGTAAAAGTATGCTTGCTGTGAATAGTGGACAGAACAGTAACATGATCTTTTGGAAATTTAAAAGAGGGGTTAGGAATATTTTCAATGCATGATTTTTTAAAGAGATCTTCCTTATTGTATCCAAAACTCAACCCAAAAAGCCAATCTTTAATTACTATTACAGATTGAGAGAAATCATATGAACAATAGAGGTTACTCAGAAACAGAGTTCGTACTGTCGACTGAAATGTCAAAACATCTTAGAAAATGAAAAAAATGATCTAAGGGCCTATTTTGTACAGGAAGTTTCCTAAGACACTGAAGTGTAAGGGAAAAACAATTTGGGACCACTCTTTTGAATATGTTTTCTATAAAACAAGTTGAAAGTCGACCAAGCTGCTGTGACTGTAAAGGCAGAATATCTGGAGAGAATGTTTGGACCAAAATGGAATCCTTCTAAGTATTTTCAAGTCAAACCAAAAATCATGGGTTTTCCCTAATGGGTTAGGAAGACTTTCCAAGTGGTCTTGCAACCATACATTGAGTATTGAGTTCTAGAGAAATCTTTGAGCTCAGATCATTCATTGTTTTGACTCATTGTTTTAAAGATTTTGGGAAAAACTTGAGTTTTCTTTCTTGAGATCAAAATGAGAGGGTTTGAGAGGGGTGTTGAAATAGAGGTTTTGAAAGTATATTTTCAACATCAAATAGAGATTATGACCTCTTGAAATATCAACATCAAACTCATCATCAAGAACCCCCAATATTATTAGAGAGCTTCATTTTTATTTTGAACATAACTTCAAGGATACCTTGGAGGTATTGAAGTTATAATCATTATCTATTAAACATGTTTTTGAGGTCTAGAGCTATTATCCATAAGGATTCACTCACCTCAAACTTCATGTCATCATTTAGATGATGAAGAACAAGTGAGTAAATAAAGAAAAATAAAAAGAAATGAGGTAAGAAGAGATGAACATATATATAAACAAGCAAGTAAATAGCAATCAATAAATGATAATCAATGTGATGTTGGACTTGTAGCTTGATGCTTCTCTCATAGATATTGACATTTGGTCATGGAAGTAGCTTCTTAACTCAAGAATGCTCAAGAATGGTGATTGAGGGTATTTGGAATGTGAAATATAAGAGAGGTAATAGAAGAAAACAAGATTAAAACTCACTTTCTTATAGAAAATCTATGGGAGAAGCTCCCTTTCCTTCTTCTAAACCTATCTCTATCTCTCTTTCTCTCTACAACCTCTATGGACTTTACACTTGGCCCCCCTAAAATGAAGAGTAACGGGGGGTTTATATAGGATAATTTGGGGTGGTTTTAGGGTTCTAGAAGTACTCCCATTGGTCCCAAACAACTGTGAACATAAAACTATATCGTTTTGGTTTTTAATTAATCAAATTGGACCCCCAAATAAATTACAAAAATGGACTTTGCGAGGGTTGAGTGCCGCCATAGCACTAGCATGTGCTGCGGCAGCAGTGGCCCAGTGTCGCTGTGGCACTGCTCCTCAGATGCCCCAAAAATTGTATTTACTTCCCCAGAGGTTCCAGTATTCGAGAAAAGGCCCTATTTCGTCTGAAATTCACAAAAAAATGCGTACGAACTCCAACCTGAGCTTGTGATATACTGTTAGAAAGGTATCATAGTCTACTTTCTATATAAAATGTTTTGGAGTCAGGTCACTTTGAAAAGTTTTACGGTATTCGTGATAAAAGCCAATTTGCTCACCTTTTTCACCTTAAGAAATTCATAATAAATCTGTTTTGAAAAGTTTTATGGCGTCCATAAAAATTGTTTGAAAGTTGTTACGGTGCTCCAGTTTCAAAGTCAACTTTTAGGTCAAATCGATCAAACCTAGGATCTTCAGAAAGTTCTGGGAACCTCTGGGAGCTCCCAAGAGCTGACATTTTCGTCCGATTTTCTATTAAAACTCATTTTAGTACTTTTCACATGATCCAGAAAGATCTTGGAATTTTTTTGGCAAATTTAGATGATTTCGGTTAAATCCTGGTCAAACTGGTCAAACTTATGTCAAACCAGTCAACGGGGACTTTTTGGGAACTTCCGGGGCTTTCGACGTTTTCATCTGATTTTACATAAAAACTCATTTTCTTACTTTTCTTATAATATAGCATATTTCCAGAACTTTTGGTCCAGATTTGGGAGTTTTCATGCTTTCAGGGGCATTTTGGTCATTCTGAGCATTTTGAGAAATAGAACTAACTTCCAGGAGTCCCTTTGAGTCTTTTTCGATCATTATGAACCACTAAGCTATTGGTCTCATAAATCTGATAGCCGAAAAAATGGGGTGTCTATAGTTTGCCCCTCTTTGGCATGAACTTGCGAGGCAACGCATGTCGCAAATGAGTGCCAAAGCTTTGAAGATATAGGTCTTTTGGAGGCTATAGATTTAGGATAAAAAAAGCGTTGCAAAAGATGCAATAATGCTGAGGCTAGTGTTGGTTGCGCTCTGCATGAGCTGCCTACGTATCCTAAGGGGAATCAGACCCGGATGTAGTTCAGGGCACAAAGGAATTAATCACATATGCACATACCCAACAATCAGGCGGATGCTATTCTATAAGAGTGATATGCAATGCATGGATGTTGTGTCCTGAGTCCTATCATGTTTAGTGTTCTGATCCTAGCATGAGTTGGTTCTGTGAGGTACGTGCCACCCCGAGTGGACTTATGGCGTGCTAGTGTCTTCGACTGTGATGCAGTGGCTGACTTGGATAAAGATACAATGGCTTGGAAGACTTTGGGTCTCGGGGCAAACTTCTTAAATTCGGAGAAGTGTGCTTCACAAACAAATGTAATCGAACGTGGAAGCCCTGGATATTAGGAGAAGGACATAGAAGCCCTAAGACGTTAAGTGATGGACATAAAAGCCCGAGATGTGAAGCGATCGATGGACACGGAAGTCCCATTAATGGACATGGAAGCCCAAGATTTTGAATGAGAATGATGAACATGACATGCTTCGAATGATGGTAAACTAATGATGATTAATGAATTGACGATACACGAATCGAGGTGACTAGTAGACAGTGAAGTATTATGACTGTCATGGGTTGGACCAAGGATTGGACTAACTGTGATCAGAAGAACTGAAGGTGTACTTATTAAGTTGATAAGTAGACAGTGAACTACTATGACTGCCATGAAATGGACCTGCGGTTTGGACTAACCGTGATCAAAACAATTGACGATGTATGAATTGAGATGATGAGTTGGCAGTGAACTACTGTGACTGTCATGGATTAAATCAATGGTTGGACTAACCTTGATTAGAAGAACTGACGATGTACTAATCGAGATGACAAGTCGACAATGAACTACTATGACTTTCATGGATTGAACTGATGATGTACAAATCGAGATGACGAGTCGACAGTGAACTACTGTGACTGTCATGGATTAAACTAATGATGTACGAAACGAGATGACGAGTCGACAGTGAACTACTGTGACTGTCATGGATTGAACTAATGATGCACGAATCGAGATGACGAGTCGAAAGTGAACTACCATGACTGTCATGGATTGAACTGATGATGTACTAATTGGGATGACAAGTTGACAGTGAACTACTGTGACTGTTATGGATTTAACTGATGATGTACGAATCGAGATGATGAGTCGACACTGAACTACTATGACTGTCATGGATTGAACTGATGATGTACGAATCGAGATGATGAGTCGCTAGTGAACTTCTGTGACTTTTATGGATTGAACTGATGATGTACGAATCGAGATGACAAATCGACAATGAACTACCGTGACTGTCATGGATTAAACTGATGATTTACGAATCGAGATGACCAGTCGATAGTGAACTACTGTGACTATCATAGATTGGACAAATGATGTACGAATCGAGATGACAAGTCGATAGTGAACTAATGTGACTGTCATGGATTGAACTGATGATTTACGAATCGAGATGATGAGTCGATAGTTAACTACCGTGACTGTCATGGATTGAACTGATGATGTATGAATTGAGATGACAAGTCGACAGTGAACTACTGTGACTGTCATAGATTGGAGTGATGATGTACGAATCGAGATGACGAGTCGACAGTGACTACTGTGACTGTCATGGATTGAACTGATGATGTACGAATTGATATGCCTATTGGGGATTAAACTGAATCTGCTAGGGATGAAGCGACTCTTTTTGGGATCTGTCTTCAACTACTTCTCTTTACCAGGAACCAGGATTCAAATTTGAATATCTCACAGTTGTTCAAATATTCTGACCCAGGATCCATCTCTGAATCTCTCGCGGTTGATCATATTTCATAACGCTCAATCCAAAAGAGCCGGCTAAGGCCTTCGGGAGTTGATTCTTTTTTGGACTCTTTGAAAATCTTACTTTCATTTCTTGACCTAGAACTGTGATTCCATCACTGAATCTCTCATGGTTGATCAAATCTTGCTGACTCAGAACCAGGATCTATCTTGGAATCTCTCGTGGTTGATCAAATCTTGTAATGCTCAATCCAAAAGAGCTGGTTAGGGCCTTTAGGAGCTGATGGACTCTCTAAGAATCTCTCTTCAATTCTTGACCTAGAACCAGGATCCATCTCTGAATCTTGCGTGGTTAATTAAATCTTGTAATGCTCATTCCAAAAGAGCCGGTTAGGGCCTTCGGGAGCTGATGGACTCTCTGAGAATCTCTCTTCAATCCTTGACCTAGAACCAGGATCTATCTCTGAATCTCTCGTGGTAGATCAAATCTTGTAATGCTCAATCTAAAAGAGCTGGTTAAGGCCTTCGGGAGCTGATGGACTCTCTGAGAATCTCTCTTCAATTCTTGACCTAGAACCAAGATCCATCTCTGAATCTCTCGTGCTTGATCAAATCTTGTAATGCTTAATCCAAAAGAGCCGGTTAGGGCCTTCGGGAGCTGATGGACTCTCTGAGAATCTCTCTTTAATTCTTGACCTAGGACCACGATCCATCTCTGAATCTCTTGTGATTGATCAAATCGTTTAATGCTCAATTCAAAAGAACTGATCAGGGTCTTCGGGAGCTGATGGACTCTCTGAGAATCTCTCTTCAATTCTTGACCTATAACCAGGATCCATCTCTGAATCTCTCGAGGTTGATCAAATCTTGTAATGCTCAATCCAAAAGAGCCGGTTAGGGCCTTCGGGAGCTGATGGAATCTCTAAGAATCTCTCTTCAATTCTTGACCTAGAACCAGGATCTATCTCTGAATCGCTCGTGGTTGATCAAATCTTGTAATGCTTAACCAAAAAGAGCCGTTTAGGGCCTTCGGGAGCTGATAGACTCTTTGAGAATCTCTCTTCCATTCTTAACCTAGAACTAGGATCCATCTCTGAATCTCTTATGGTTGATCAAATCTTATAATGCTCAATCTAAAAGAGCTGGTTAAGGCATTCGGGAGCTGATGGACTCTCTGAGAGTCTCTCTTCAATTCTTGACCTAGAACCACGATCCATCTCTGAATCTCTCGTGCTTGATCAAATCTTGTAATGCTTAATCCAAAAGAGCTGGTTAGGGCCTTCGGGAGCTGATGGACTCTCTGAGAATCTCTCTTTAATTCTTGACCTAGAACCAGGATCCATCTCTGAATCTCTTGTGATTGATCAAATCTTGTAATGCTCAATCCAAAAGAGCCGGTCAAGGTCTTCGGGAGCTGATGGACTCTCTGAGAACCTCTCTTCAATTCTTGACCTAGAACCAGGAACCATCTCGGAATCTCTCGAGGTTGATCAAATCTTGTAACGCTCAATCTAAAAGAGTCGGTTAGGGCCTTCGGGAGCTGATGGACTCTCTGAGAATCTTTCTTCAATTCTTATCCTAGCAAATCTTGTAACCAGGATCCATCTCTAAATCTCTCGTGGTTGATCAAATCTTGTAATGCTCAATCCAAAAGAGCCGGTTAGGGCCTTCGGGAGCTGATTTTCCTACTGGGGATAAAACCTTGTCAATCTTGACTTAAATGGGCCACTGGGAGGGAATGGATAATGCACTCTACTAGGAAGAAGGAAATACGCCTATTGAATGGGAGTAAAGGTATCATTCTATTTGTGATGAGGGATACGAGGATTGTCTGCAACAGTTAAGGTTTTGATATTGAAGGAGGAGGGTGATCAACGCTCACTCATGGACTTATGTTGCACGGAGTTGATGGTTAACTTTTGGAGGTTTGGAAAGGGATGAAATTCGCATTTTGCCCTAAGTTTGGACACTTCTCATGATGACGCCTTGACTGGTGCAGTAATGTTGTTTGGTACTCCTGCTTATATTGTCACTGGAATGCTCTTTATAACTTGATTTGAAAAATTCATTATTCATCACTGTTGACTTACACATTTGAGACTATGATAGACCCTTTTTCTGAAAAAGACTATGACAGACTCAGAAATTGACAGACACCGAAGCGCAAGGGTGACACAATTGACACCAAAATGAAACAAGCTCGACTTACCAAAACTTGATGTGTTTTCATCATAAATGATGTACCATTTCTCTTCTATGTTCACTCCGCATAATGTTGATGAAAAATCTCATTTTGAAAGTTCTTCCCTATTGATCTAATAAATTATTTGCCTCTCCCGAGATGTGCTTTGGATTAGTGCCTTAGCTTTTAGAATAAAAGATGCTCTATTTCAAAATTGAAAACTCACCCTTTGGTGTGAAGGGATCGTGTTAGGCAAACGGAGTTTGCCCCCCTAGTTCATAGGCAAATGAGGTAGGTGACTGAAGTTTGCCCCTAGTTTGGAAGATGGTTGTTTGAAGGTTTTGGGCAAACGAGGTAGGTGACCAAAGTTTGCCCCATGTATAAAGGGTAGATAATAAATTCAAGCAAACGAGGCGGATGGCCGAAGTTTGCCCCTAGTGTGGAAGGTGATTTTCTTGCTTAAGACAAGAACCATGACTTTAATCTCTCAAATGCTCATAACTTCTGCCTAGGCACCAGTGAGGTGACCTAGCGAGCTCTTTTCTCTATTTTGTTATTGCTCACCTTGAATTTAGCTCTAATTTTTGCCTAGGCGTCCTTTCGGATTTTCGACCTAGCGAGCCATCCCTCTTTTCTTTTTAAAAGTCTGCCTACGTACCCCCGAGCGGGGATTAGGTCCAACGTAGATCAGACCATGATCTTGAAAGAAGGGGGGTTGATTTTTAGGTATGTGGGATGACCAAACCGATGCAATCCCCGAGCGGGAATCAGGTCGAGCGTAGTTTAGGGCAAGGTCTTGAAAGAAATTGGTTTGATTATGATGGTGTCGACCGAACCGATGCGGTTGCCTACGTATCCCTAAGTAGAATCAGGTCAAGCGCAGTTCAAGGCAATATCTTGAAAGATATTGGTTTGATTATAATGGTGTCGACCGAACCGATGCGGTTGCCTACGTATCCCTAAGTAGGAATCAGGTCAAGCATAGTTCAAGGCAAGGGTTTTGAAAGACATGGAAGTCTGAGGGTTTTTCGAACCAATCGTTAAAAAAGTTCAAACTTGGGTCACTTGTGGTAGCCTTGAATAAAAGGATTCAGTTTCAGTCTCCCTTTCTTCTCCTTTCTCTCTCTCTCTCTCTGTTTTTTTATTTTTATGTTTTTGTTTTGTTTTGAGGATTGATCCTTTTCACTTTCACCTAGCCTGTCAATTTTTTTTTTTCATGTAGCAAATTGGTGCGAGATCTTCTGATCATAATTTCCCCACGTGTATGTCACTCTCAAAATTTGTTTGTGGCCTTTCCGAGCCTTTCAAAACATGATCTAGATACCTTCTCTTGATGTACCTTGAAGTGTACAATTCTATGTATCACCAAAATTTTCTTTCTTTCATTTTCTCCATCATTTTGACTGCCTAGGGTCAGATTTTGGAAATCAATACCTTTTCAGCTCTAACTTTTGCCTAGGCATCCTTTCGGGTTTTCAGCCTAGCGAGCTTTTTTTTCTCTTTCTTTTTCTTTTCTTCTTCTTTTCTTTTTTTTTTGAAAAGTGGAAATGAAACTCACTGAAATGTTTGGCTATCGTCAAGGACTATGTCCGCATAGATTTGCATGGCTATCAATTGGGTTGGGCCCAAGGCTTTGAAATGGTGAAAAAAGGTGTTGGGCAAGCCCTAAGTCAGTTCCCAGTATGTCTTTTCAAAAATAAGGCAAGAGCATCTCTTAAATTCTTAAAGTAAGACTTTTCATTTCTCGTCCCTTCTTCGGTGGTAGCGCAAAATCGACTTCGGTCTTTTCAGGACTCTTTTTTTTTTGTTTGATGCAAAAAAATTTTAGCAGAGTAATATTCATGGTAATTTGAAAAGTGACACTTCAGTTCAATGATTCATGCACTTATGACTATACACATAAGATTAAGCAAAACGAGATTACCAAGAGAGGGATTACATTTCTTGGTACAAACTCACAATGACTTGATGACAGATAGACTTGACAATAAGACTAAACTTAAAAGAAACTCAAAACATAGAACAGACTCGACTAGACTTGACCTGGTCTCAAATCGAGTGTCACGGTGACTCGTTTATTCTTTTTTTTCTTTTTCGAAAGATCATCCTCATTTGCTTTGCCAGCAAAAGTCCCAAACACCACAGCTTCACTTGCACAGGTTCAACATTCATGGTCCTCAGCGAAAGGGATCACTTGAACAGATAAGCCAGGAGCTTTACATTCGACGAAGCTGACGTTTTGGGTAACATGGGATTGGATGGGTGGTGGCTCAATGATGTTTCAGTCGATGAGGTCCTGGATATCGTGGCGGAGGCGCATGTAATGGTCAGTGTCGTGGCCTGGGCCTTGGTGGTAGGCACATCGCTTAGACATGTCACAGTTAGGTGGTAGGGAATCAGCACGAGGCTGAAGGAGTTGGAGGTGCCCCTTTTTAAGCAGGCGCTCCAGAGCTGAGGAGAGGGAGATTTCTAGCTTGGCAAAGGTACGTGGTTGCTTTTTCTGGTAAGAGTGACTAGTGGTTTGGTTGGATGATTGGTATGGCCGAGGAGGGTATGCCATGGGTTGACTACACAGGGTATTGACATCCGGGGAGTTTCAGGAGTATTTAGGCCTCGTGGACTGGTGTTGGGGTTCATCCTTCTTAAACTTTTCTTCTCTGATGGCATCCTCTATTGTGGTTCCTATTTCAGATAGCTCTTTACCAATGCTTTGCGCCATCTTCTCAAATTGACTCACCCTTAAATTCAGCTACTCAACAGTGGTTTGTAGCTTGTTCACTTTCTCTTCCAGAGCTTTGTGGGCCATTGGTGGATCGATGATGATCTAGTCCTCGATTAAGATAGTGAATTCTGGGAGGTATAGAAGTGCGCTTACCCGGGGCTGTGTTTTTCTACATATAGAAGTAAAAGCCCAAATTAGCAGAGGCACAAAATACTTCTTATGGACTCCTAGGGGAGAGATGATCAAGATTTTGAAGAATTGATCAATGTGAGCCGATGACGGTCACAGTATGTATATGACCTCTGTATAATGATTGACACGAGTGAAGATGATGACGTGTATGCATTTGATGAGTAGATACTGAAACATGTGAAACTGACGAGATGTGCATGCATGTAGACTGACACGAATTGTGTATGCATATGAGACAAGCATGCGTATGCAAGCCCTAATCTATATAACCCCCCTAATTCTAACATATAGCAGTTCAACAAGTAAGGTCCTAGTCATACAGAGTGTGCTAACCTTTCTTTCTAGTATGATCACCAACAGGAGAGAATTAGAATTTTCTGGAAGAAATATGGAATTTTTGGGATATTCGGGAGATGGGAGAAACAAGGATTTCTGGGAATTTAGAGTTTCTTGAAGAAACAAGTATATCCGGGCGAGTTAGACAGAGTTTTGGGGGAAGACTGAGAAATCAGAGTTTATGGGAGAAGCTTCTGGAAAAAGCAAGGATTTCAAGGTTTTTGGGAAAAACATGGATTTCTGGGAAATCTAGGCTGATTAGACAGAGTTTCTGTGAAAATAGGTATATTTGGGTGAGGTGCTGAGAAATTGGAATTTCTGGAAACTTGGGTAGAGGTTCCGGAGAAATATGGATTTTCTGGAAGTTTAGGTGAAACAAAGATACCTAGGGAGTTCGAACAGGACTTCTGGGAGAAGCGGGAATATCTAGGTGATTCGGACAAGTATTTTCGGTGAAATCTGGGAGATCTTGGTAGGGTTCTAGGAAAAAGGGATTTCAGGGATATCTGGTGGATTTTGCCAGAGTTTTCGACGAGTAGAGATTTCTAGTAGAGTTTTTGGGAAACGGGAAATTCTAGGAAGTTTAGATGGATTTTAGTAGAGTTTCTGGGAAATAGGAATATCTGGTTAAATATGGACAGGGTTACTGGGAGAAACAGGTTATGATGGGGATCATACTGTCTTGCTAGTTTTCATACTCCCATGACATAGGACCAACAAACAAGGTTTGCGGTGTATATCTTTGTGAACATGGAGCAGACTTCCTTACTATGGTGCCTAGGCAGGTCACTCAATGTGGTCACATGTAAGTGATTGCCTTGGGAATCATAAGAAAGATGTTCTGTTTTATGCCACATAAGCGTCTACACCGCACAAGTAATCCCACCAGGGCATATAGCAGTTTATATCACATTGTCCTATCTGAATAGATAAATTAACAGTCCTATGAAAGGTTCTATAGAAATCTATATGCAAAGGCTGGGTTTAGTCAAAAAGGGTCCATTGACGAAGTTCCAATATACCATCAGGGAGACAGTACGGAGGGTTTTACTCTTTTTGATATACCTTGGAAGGTACAGTATGAACGGTGACTTGTGCTCTGGCACAGCAAGACCTGAACAATGTCAGCGCCGTATTTCAGAAACAGTCGGAAGGGGAAATGCAGCGTGCAATGTGGTGAACCAAACACAGTAATAAGATGATTTGAAGGATGCTTCGTATGGGTTAAACCTTTGTATAATTTTTGTTTTGAAAATAAAAAAAAATCCCCAGCAGAGTCGCCAGATTGTGGACATGCGGAATTCCACTTCTTGTTTGTTTGAAATTGTTTTGGAAAGGAAAAGAAAAGGTCTGTTGAAAATAGATACAGAGTTGTCACTTGGTCTTTAAGGAACCAAGAAACCTAATTTGACTCACCCAAACGGATAAAGGGCACCGGCCCTTCATAACCAAAGAATTTGGTTCGAGGTTTTGGTACGAGAGAGGAAGGAGCCTTTGTCACGACTAAAACACCCTCAACTTGCCCCGTGTCTCGACGGGCCTCAATTAGCATCCAAATAATCATCTTTTACTATGTTTGGTTCGATAATTAATACTATGATAGGTATATTACATCACATAAGAATCTTGAAATGGAAGATCAAAAGATAAGATATCATTCATAAGATCTAAGCCAAATATCACACGATGCAAAAGTGAAAGATCACACAAATAAACCTAGGAAAAATCGTCTAATCACATATCAAGTAATTAAGTTTCCCTTAATCTAAAAGGCACATGAATTGTTCTTGAAACAAATAAATCAAAAAGGAGCAAAGTATGCTTAGCAAGCTGAAATGATGCATACTAATCTTTGAGAAAAGAAGACCTCTCAATCCCCGGGATGGATGAGAAAGGACAATTAGATCAAGGGGAAACACGAGCGTATGATCAAGTTCATTCCTTATAACCTTCTCAGATTAGGACTCACAAAAGCCCCAAATCTTTGCATGGATGCAATGTATGTATCTAGAATGTGCCAAGGTTGTAGTGTGTTTTGTGTTCATGGATTCCTAGAATGACTTATAAGTCTAGAATGTGTATGAATGAATGAAGGAAATCATCATGGGATATGTACAAATGTAGTATGAACTACTTCCTAAGACATGAGCTAATTTGGAGTGCATGTAAGCATCAAATCAAATGATGGAAGTAAAAGTATGATTGCTGTGAATAGTGGACAGAATAATAACATGATCTTTTGGAAATTTGAAAGAGGGGTAAGGAATGTTTTCAATGCATTTTTTTTTGGAGATCTTCCTTATTGTGTCTAGAACACAACCCAAAAAGCCAATCTTTAATAACTATTACAGATTGAGAGAAATCATATGAACAATAGAGGTTACTCAGAAACAGAGTTCGTACTGTCGACTGAAATGTCAAAAAATCTTGGAAAATGAAAACAAATAATCTAGGGGTCCATTTTTACAAAAAGTTCCCTAAGACATTCTTTTTGAAAACGTTTTCTGTAAAACAAGTTGAAAGTCGACCAAGCTGCTATGACAGTAAAGGCAGAATATCTGGAGAGAATGTTTGGACAAAAATGGAATCCTTCCAAGTATTTTCAAGTCAAACCAAAAATCATGGGTTTTCTCTAATGAGTTAGGAAGACTTTCCAAGTGGTCTTGTATCCATACATTGAGTATTGAGTTCTAGAGAAATCTTTGAGCTCAGATCATTCACTGTTTTGACTCACTATTTTAAAGATTTTGGGAAAAACTTGAGTTTTCTTTCTTGAGATCAAAATGAGAGGGTTTGAGAGGGGTTTTGAAATAGAGGTTTTGAAAGTAAATTTTCAACATCAAATAGAGATTATGACCTCTTGAAATATCAACATCAAACTCATCATCAAGAACCCCCAATATTATTGGAGAGATTCATTTTTATTTTGAACATAACTTCAAGGATACCTTGGAGGTATTGAAGTTATAATCATCATCTATTAAACATGTTTTTGAGGTCAAGAGCTACTATCCATAAGGATTCACTCACCTCAAACTTCATGTCATCATTTAGATGATGAAGAACAAGTGAGTAAGTAAAGAAAAATAAAAAGAAATGAGGTAAGAAGAGATGAACATATATAAAAACAAGCAAGTAAATAGCAATCAATAGATGATAATCAATGTGATATTGGACTTCTAGCTTGGTGCGTCACTCATAGATATTGACATTTGGACATGGAAGTAGCTTCTTAACTCAGGAATGCTCAAGAATGGTGAGATTGAGGGTATTTGGAATGTGAAGTATAAGAGAGGTAATAGAAGAAAACAAGATTAAAACTCACTTTGTTATAGAAAATCAATAGGAGAAGCTCCCTTCCTTCTTCTAAACCTATCTCTATCTCTTTTTCTCTCTACAACTTCTATGGACTTTGACTTAGACCCCCTAAAATGAAGAGCAATGGGGGGTTTATATAGGCCAATTTGGGATGTTTTTGGGGTTTTAGAAGTACTCCCATTGGTCCCAAACAACTGTGAACATAAAACTATATCATTTTGGTTTTTAATTAATCAAATTGGACCCCCCCTCCCAAATAAATTACAAAAATGGACTCTGCGAGGATTGAGTGCCGCCGCGACAATGGCCATGTGCTGCCGTGGCAGTGGCCCAGAGCCGCCACGGCACTGCTCCTCAGATGCCCATAAAATTGTATTTAGACCCCTAGAGGTTCCGGTATTCACGAAAAGGCCCTATTTCGTCCGAAATTCACAAAACATGCGTACGAACTCCAAACTGAGCTTGTAATATACCATTAGAAAGGTATCGGAGTCTAATTTCTATATAAAATGTTTTGTAGTCTGGTCACTTTGAAAAGTTTTACGATATTCGCAATAAAAGCCAATTTGCTCGCCTTTTTTACCTTCAGAAATTCATAATAAATCCGTTTTAAATCCAGAAATAATGTACGATATACCATTGGAAAGCCATTGATCTCTGGTATCCATGAAAATTGTTTGAAAATTGTTACAGTGCTCCAATTTTGAAGTCAACTTTTAGGTCAAATCGATCAAACCTGGGATCTTCAGAAAGTTCTGGGAACCTCTGGGAGTTCCTAGGAGTTGACGTTTTCGTCTGATTTTCTTTTAAAACTTGTTTTAGTACTTTTCATATGATATAGAATGATCTTGGAATTTTTTTGGTGAATTCGGATGATTTCGGTCAAACCCTGGTCAAACTGGTCAAACCTAGGTCAAACCGGTCAATAGAGACATTCCGGGAACTTTTGGGACTTTCGGGGGTCTCTAGGAGCTGACGATTTCATCTGATTTTACTTAAAAACTCATTTTCTTACTTTTCTTTTGACATAGCATGTTTCCAGAACTTTTGGTACAAATCTGGGAGTTTTTGGGCTTTCAGGGGCATTTTGGTCATTCTGAGCATTTTGAGAAATAGAACTAACTTTCAGGAGTCCTTTTGAGTCTTTTTCGATCATTATGAACCACCAAGCAATGGGTCTCCTAAATCTAATAGCCGACAAAATAGGGTGTCTACAGCGGGTCCTGCTCAACTCAACTCGGACTCATTCCGGCCCACCTTATGGCTATTCTGACTCTTCCGGCACTTCCGGACCCAACTATGATGTCCATTAAAGTCGATTTCGCGTCGAAGTACGAATTGGGTCTTCTTGGATTATTTCTGCTACGTTTCTCGATTTTCTTTCATTCTTTTTCAACAAAACACCGACTGAGCCTCAAATTGCCCCCTTCTTCACAGGTAACTCCCTCAAACTCATACTCTTAGTGGTCTGGGTCTTCCTATAAATCCACTGGTTGGATTTTCCGCCTTTTTCTTTTCTTTTATTTAGTTATATGCTTTAGTGGTGTGGTCTCCCTATAAATCCACTGGTCGGATATTCCGCCTTATTTTTTTTGCCAATCGGAAGGAGGCCTCGAACTCCACCCGATTGGTCTTTATATCCTGCATCAGCCAGAAGGAGATCTAATGACCCACCTGGATGAACTTTATCAAACTGTTATATCTTGCGGCAGTCGGAAGGAGGCCTCGAACTCCACTTGATTCGACTTTATATCCTGCGTCAGCCGGAAGGAGATCTAATGACCCACCCGGTTGAACTTTATCTCTTGTCATAGATATTCGTTGATATAAATCAGAGAAACAAAAAACTGATACTTCTCTCCATTCGCACTGGGCACCGACCCGTACTTCCAGTAGAACTTTCACCACACTTTTTTTCATTACCTTGGCACCGACCCTTACTTCTGGCACTTTTTCATTACTTGGGCACCGACCCTTACTTCTGGCACTTTTTCATTACTTGGGCACTGACCCTTACTTCCGGTTACTTTTTCAAATCACTGGGTGCCAATCCTTACTTCCGGCTACTTTTTCAAATTACTGGGCACCGTCCCTTTCTTCTAGTATAAAAATAAAAAAAATACAAAAAAAGAAGACGAAAAGAAAAATACAAAAAATGGGCTTTCTCAAAATAAAACTCCAATGCCACCTTTGCTTGGAATCTGCAAATAATATAGGTTAGATAGGTAAGTCTTCACACTGTTCATGGCCACCGACCCTTACTTCCAACACATAATACAAAAGAAAAAAATCATAACAAAACAAAAAATACAAAAACTTATCGCACGGTCGATCTACCCCAACTTTTTACTCAAAAACACTTTCTCACAACTCACTACTTTCTCAAAATTTAAAGTCTAGGACTACACTGTACAGGTTAAAGTTCCTAGCCACACTGACTTGACTCAAAACATTATTTCATACACTCACGGTCTAGATCAACCAAACACTCACATATACACACACAGCACAGAACTACGTACGACCTGATTCTCGAGTCGAGATATGTATGCAATCCACATTTGGGTGTGGCCATAACATACTTTCAAACTATCTCGAGTTGAGATATGTATACATAACTAAATACTTTCAAAACTATCTCGTGTCGAGATAGGCAGATCGACAACCACGTGTCACGGATGCTCGCGTTTAATTTCTTGTATATGTATTATACTCCTTCATACTTACACCCCGTTACTATGAAAACCACTAAACCGGCAACCGTGCATCACGGATGTTTGAGGGTGCGTAATACCTTCCCTCGACATAATCGAGTCCCCAAACCCACTTCAAGCACTCTGGTTTTTGCACGACTTTCAAGATTCACACTTTTAAAAAGGCCCACTTTTCTCAAACTATTTCTCAAAATTCAAAGATGATTACTCTATTCATCTTTGCAGGGATCCTAACTCCCGATAACATTAGGTGACGACTCTGAAAACTTTTACTGGCCCTACTCCCACTTGTACATACTTTCACACATTTCCTTTCGCGCTTTGGTTCGCTGCTTTGAGCCTTTTATCTTATTTAATTTTATTTCCTTTAAAACAGCTGCGATCCTCGAGAGGACCGCCCCCCATTTTTTTTTCGGGGCAGGCGTGACAGCTAGCGACTCTGCTGGGGACAACTTTAAGTGGACTCAGGCCGGCACTTTGGTGGTTTTCATTCTAAAATGTCATTTCTTTAGTCTAACAACTCTGTACTTCTATTATTCTTTTTTAGGTTATCAACTTGTTCGCACAGGTACCTGCGACTCAAAAGAAACTGCAAGGCCAATGCCATATTGAAACTACAAGGCCAATGCTATTGCATCAAGCATGTAACTAAAACCCTTCAAGATTAGATAGGAGGATCAATAAGTGGCATGGCCGTTGCAGTAGTACCGTCGGTACCAGCACCGAAAGTTCCTCCGCTCGAAACCACCAACTTGAGAAGGTGGTACGGCTCAGGAGGTTTGAAGGTACGGGAACAGGACCTAAATAAGTCTACATTAGATGTCAACCTCTCCACATAGTCACACTTTGCACGTGTGCATTCAAACTTTTCAAAATACAAAACGGCGCCGATAGGCTGCCCAATTCTTTTCAATCCTCCCCTTACTGGGGATGAAAAAACTTTTCAAAAATAATAAACGGAGCCAACGAGCTACTGGATCCTTCTCTGTCTTTCCCTTGTACTTTTTTACAAACCAGGGGGCGAAAAAACTTTTCAAAATCAAAAAATGGCGCTGAAAGGCTGTCCATTCTTACTTATCCTTTCCTTACATTTTAACAAGGATGGATACACTTTTCCAAAAACTCATAAATGACGCCAGAAGGCTGCCAGACTTTTTCCAAACTCATTCTCACCTTTTAAAAAAAAATTATACTCCTCAAAAAGACAAATCCACTTTTCAAAGACATTTGGTGATGCCGAAAGGCTATCCAGATTCATCTCATACCTTGGAAACACACATCACACTGGGGCAGTACTCTCCCATCTCTAACGAGTCACTGGGAGAAGAATCCCCATTTCTTTTCTTTGAAGCAACTTACTAACTTTATGTCTACCTCTACTTCTTCTGACCTCCACTGTAGGTACATTTTTGATAGAGGTCAATATGGGAAGCTTCTACATGCTCAGCCTACTCCCAGCATCACCGACTTCTCCACGGATTGAGAAAGTCTGAATGGACAACCAGTCCAAATAACTCTGATTTTGGAATCCACCTTCCAAATCCAGACATTTAGCCTGAGCAGGGCAGATGATAAAATCCAGGGAGGTCAAATCTGAGCAGTACCAACACATTCACGATTGTCCGAACCTTCAATCCGCTGAACAAATAGGCCTACTTCTACCCATATACATCCACAAGCTCATGCAATGCTCGAGACGACTCTCGTAAGAGACCCAATACTCAGCCCACTGTCTTGAAACATTACTTCTCATCATATGCCACACAGGGATAATTTCTCTATACTATTGAATTTATGCTTTGTCTGCTTTGAATATAGCACATACATTCAAATTAAAAACAAAAATTCTTTGCAGTCAATAACTGTCATCTTGCTCTCGTTCTTTAAATCTCATGGTTTACTGGATATTACTGTCTTGTTACTTGTTGAGTACAACTTAGACATCGTACTAGACTTTCAAAATATAGCAAGCTATGTTTGGGTTTACTTAAAAGTACGACCAGTGCAAAATCATGCCAAGAACAAACTCAGGTCCATGAATCGGCCATTTTACCCTCTGACGATGCTCACATCTCAACCAGAATCAGAAGACAAAAGGTACACTCAATGAATATTCACAAACGCTTGATGTCATCTGAGTACACAAGAATGGAGCAGACAGTCGACGGGCATTCAAGAACAGGAACTCCTTGGTCCATTCTCAGGATCATGACATACATAGATTGGGGCAATCTGTGGCCCCCACAACCCAGTAAAAGAGGTCATCATAATTACTGCTCGGGAGAGAACAAATCCTGATTATACGCCTTAATTCACATTTGTTAGCCGTTTTTATCCTATTTTTGTGTAGTTTTACTTTATTTTCTATTTTCTGTCAGGTTTTAGAAGAAAACAAGGATTCCAGGTTAAATAAGGAGAAAAAGCAAGAAGAAAGAAGCTGAAAAAGACACATCGCTCGCACTGCCCGCTCGCGCAAGATCCCAGAATTTGCTCGCGCGATCCGCGCTCGCGACCTTTCAAATTACGCGCTCGTTCGATCCTCTCGCACGATCCGTACAAAAATCAAAGTTGCGTATTCTGCTATACTGAAGAGTCCTATGCAAACGAAACTGCTTAATGACGTCCGGATTGGAAATAATAGCTGTTTTAGTTAGTTTCGGGATAGGAAAGCTTCCAAAAACTCCTTGTAAACTCTATATATACTTAGTTTTTATATTTTTTAAGGGTTACACATTCTTTCATAGAGAGCTTTGGAAGGCAAGAGGAAGGAGAAGAGCAAGCTTGAAGGTCTCTAATGGCTTCCATCAACTCAATCTTCATGCTTCCATCCACCATGTGAAAGTAAACTCCTAATCTAGGGTTTGAATGAAACCCTAGCTATGTAAAGGGGGATTCTATGCTTTTCTATTTTAGGGTTTATGTAATGGATAGTGATTGTATATTGGTGGATTATTTATAATCAGTTTTTAATGTTAATAATCAAGAGTATTTTGGATCTATTCTTGTCTTAGATTTTTCCTTATGCTTATTGAACTCAATAGTCATTGATTTCTGTGATTGATAGGATTGCATACATACAATGGTGCTTATGTGATTGTGATGTTTACATCTTTTATAATTCATGCTTAGGAAAGATGAGTTATGCTACACCCTAGTTATTGGTAGATAATTCATGTGAACCATGGATGGATTATGCTTAGATTGAACTAACAATATCCTCTTGACGATACTATTGGGCTTGTAGCTACGATAGATCATAACTATCCAAACATAGAACTTAAAATAGAAAATTTAGACCCCCGATGCATAGTTAGTGGTGGATTTGTAATCCTAGACCTCATCTACTCATATTTAAACCAATTCCCAATTTAGTATACAAGTTTACTTAGATTTAGTTTTAAACTTTATTTTTATAATTTCGTAGTTTAATTCATAGTTTAATTAGTAGCAATAATCAAATTATAAATCAACCACACTTCTGATTCTCTTATAATTAAATAGATTACATTTTATTAATTAAAGGATAAAAATTAATCAATCTCTGTGAGTTCGACCTTTACTTTCACTACTACAAATCTTTAGAAAAGTAAAGTACATTTTTCATATCTTGATTTTGGCGAGATCAATTTTTGGCGCCATTGCCGGGGATTGAAATAATTTTTGTCATTAATTTTTAGAATCATAATCTATTTAGTTAGTAAATATTAGTGTCTATTTTATTTTCTGTGTTTCTAATTTTATTTTCGAGTCGCTAAAATTATCCCTGTTTGCAAACTTCAAAGTATCAATTCTAGCACAATCGAGTGGAGCAGATGTGCATGTCAACTGAGCTAACACGGACCTGAAAAATAAAAATTACAATCAATTTAAAATCACCAAGTAAATCCGTTAGTTAAATTTCGCATTGAACCACTGTAAGTCAGTGCGCTGAGACGCAATACTTGCATTAGGGCAGATGTGGAGTAAGCATTGCATTAGCTAGGAAACCCGGGGCACTGGGCTTGACGCGGTCATTGCATTACAGGATAATTTCATGCATCATATTAGTCTTGTGTGCTTGCATGCTTGGTTCTAAGCGTAGCTATTTTTGTTTCAATTGAGTCAGTCCTTAGTTTATGTTTGGTACTCGTTCAAGCAAACCTAAATTAAATCCGCTTAATCTCGAACTTGAACGCACACTTAGAGTCCTTAGGTCATCAACACAAGCTTCGAGAGCTCGGTTGATGTTAGATGACGAGTCCACACTGGAACCGTCATCTTCGTTTGAATCGAAAATCAAAAGTACCCTAAACCGTTTAAGAAAAACTAAAACGATAAAAATCGAACCTATTCCAATGGCCGATTTTGGACGTAACAGGAATAATGGAAATAATTAGAATAATGGGGTTAATCTTAACATACCCCCACCACCACCGTTAAAGGATTATTTTACCCCTACCGCCTACACACCACCGTTGTGTATTGCATTACCGGAAGTGACTGCAGCCCACTTTGAAATCAAATCGTCAACTATTGCGCTCCTTTCGTCATTTCATGGTCGTGTTAAGGAAGACCCTTATAATCATTTAGGTGAATTTCAGGGTATCTGTGCGACTTTAAAAATTCAGAACTTAACAGATGATGAGTTAAAAATGCGTCTTTTCCCGTTTTCACTTAAAGACAAAGCGAAGTACTGGCTCCAATCTTTAGAGCTAAATTCAATAAGAACATGGGATGAGTTGCAGACTGCGTCCCTACAAAAAATTTTCCCCATCACTAGAGCGAATCAGATTAGGAAATCAATAACTAATTTCACAATGCAAGATGGCGAAACCCTTTATGATACATGGTAACAGTTTAAAGAACTCTTACGTTCTTGCCCTCATCATCAGATACCCAAATGGCAGCTGGTGCAAGTCTTCTATAAGGGATTAATTCCCGTCGTTCGTAACACCGTCGACGCTATTTGTGCGGGGACATTCCTCCACAAGAGTGCCAATGAAGCGTGGAAGATATTTGAAACATTAAGTGAAAACTCTATGCACCAGGCTGTATCTGTACGACCCGCGGGACACCTTCCACCACCCCCAAAGAGAGAGGCTAAAGTTGAGTCTAATCAGTCTTATGAAATCCAAGAACCAAATAGAAAAATAGACCAACTCATGATGATGGGTAGCATGCAAGGCCCACTTCCTCCTGCTAAAGTATGCCAGTTATGCTCCGATTCGTCGCATTCGACATTAGCATGTCCGTCCGCGTCCCAGTTTCCAAAATTTATCGAACAACATATAAATGCTGTCCAACAGTTCCAACGACCCAATTATAACCCCGCGGGTTATAAACCGGACTCGACATGGGGACCTCACCCGAACCTTTCATGGAACTCTAATAGCGAGAAACCGTATTCGAAACCCGATACGACAAATTTCCCTAATGTGTATAGGCCACAGTCTAATCAGTATAAGCAGCTTCCGAATCAATAAAATGAATACCAACAACCTCCCTTCCGCGCTAATCCTCCTAGGGATAAAACTTTCGAAGAGAGCGTGTTGGCGTCATTAAAAAACTTAGAGGCCCAATCATAATCACAGGCGCAACTTATTAACTCTCACACGCAATTGATAGCTAAATTGGAATCATAGATGGGACAACTTGCTAATACCTTAAATCGTCGTAATGAGGGAAAGCTACCAAGTCAACCGGTCCAAAACCCTAAAGGACAATATGAGGTGAGTTCGGCGAGTGATCAAGTGAACGCGGTGTCGACTAGAGCGACTGAGCGTCTGGAGGAGATTATACCTCCGCCCGAATCTCAAAAAGATAAGAGTAAATGCATAAGTAAGGAACACGAGGGAGATAACGAGAAAGTTACAAAGGACCCAGTTCCTTTGGTACCTAATACGTCAAAAGCGACAAATCCATCAAATACTGTACCTAGAATGTCGTTCCCTCCAAACGTGGATGCCCCAGCGCACTTTTTGAAGAAGGGAACACGCTCGGAGGATATTCTTTAGACATTTAAAGAGGTAAAGATTAATATTCCACTACTCGACGCTATTAAGCAAATACCTCCATATGCTAAATTAACATAGAACCTATTCCATATGTTTGAGTCTGAAATACGTAGTACCTTAAAAACCTAAAGAAACCACGCTTTATTAACATAAAACCTATTCCAATGGCCGACATTGGAAACAACGAAAACAATGGAAATAACCCTAATATACCGCCACCTCCTCCGCTTAAAGATTATTTTATTCCTACGACTTACACGCCTCAAGCAGGTATCGAATTACCGGAGACGACGGCATCTCACTTTGAGATAAAGTCGTCCACCATCTCGCTACTTCCTTCTTTCCTTGGCCGTATAAATGAAGACCCTTATTAGCACTTAGGGGATTCCCAAGATATATGCTCTATGTTAAAAATCCAAAATTTCACTGATGATGAATTAAAATTGCGTCTCTTTCCATTCTCTTTAAAAGATAAAGCGAAGTATTGGCTCCAATCTTTGGAGCCAAACACTATAAAAACATGGGAAGCATTACATATTGCATTTTTACAAAAGTTTTTCCCAATCACAAGAACAAATCAAATAAGAAAATCTATAAATAATTTTGTGATGCAAGATGGGAAAACACTTTATGACACATGGGATAAATTTAAAGAATTATTACGTTCCTGCCCACATCATCAGGTTCCTAAGTGGCAATTAGTTCAAGTCTTTTATGAGGGACTTATTCCCTCTGTTCGTAATATTGTCGATGTCGTTTGTGCGGGTACTTTCCTATACAAAAGCGCCGACGAGGCTTGGAAAATATTTTAAACTTTGAGCGAGAATTCGATGCATCAGTCTGTGTCGGTACGTTCTGGAGGATATCTTCCACCACCAAAAAGAGAGGTAAAGTTCGAGTTAAGTCTTTCAATTGAATTTCAAGAATTAAATAGAAAACTTGACCAACTTATGAGGATGGGAATTAGTCCCACTCCACCTTCTTCAGAAGTATGTGCATTATGTTCAGAACCGTCTCATAATATCTTTGTATGTCCTTCTGCATCTCAATTTTCGAAATTCGTGGAGCAACACATTAATTCTATTCAACAATACCCACGAAATAATTATAATTCGACTACTAATAATCCGGACGCACCATGGAGAAACCATCCTAACTTCTTGTGGAATAATAATAATAATAATCCTAATGAGGCGACTAATTTTCCTAATGCATATCGACCCCAGTTTCAACCTAATCAATACCAACAACCGCCTCCTAATCCGAACCCTTTAAGGGGTAACGTTTTTCAGGAAAAGGTGTTGGCGTCCCTTAATAAAATCAAAACACAAGTACAGGCACAAGCACAAATAGTGCACTCACACACACAATCCATTGCGAAGCTTGAATACCAAATGGGACAAATAGCTACTGCGGTGAGTCATAGAAACGAGGGGAAGTTGCCTTGCACAAACTATTCAAAATCCTAAGGGACAATGTGGGAATGGGGGTTCGAATGAACAAGTAAATGTCGTTTCGACTAGGATGACTATTCGAGAAGAGAAAGTTGTTGACATGCCATATAAGAGTGAGAAGGAAGGGAACATTAACTCTAATAAGGAAAAGGGTGGAGAAACGAGTAAAAGTAGGAAAGAAAATGTAACAACCCCGACGACATATATTCCAAAACTACCTTTTCCACCAAACGTTGAGGAACCGTTTAATTTATCAAAGAAAAATTCAAAAACTGAAGATATACTCGAGGTGTTTAAACAAGTAAAAATCAATATTCCATTCCTCGATGCTATAAAACAAATACCTGCTTACGATAAATGTTTAAAAGACCTGTGTACGCAAAAGCGCAAACTGCGTAGTCATATTCTGAAAAAGGTCTTACTCACGAAAAAAGTAAGCTCAATTTTCCAACACGCTACACTCCGAAGTATAAAGATCCCGGTACGCCTATTATTTCATGTGTCATAGGTGACACTATCATTCATCAGGCTCTCCTTGACTTAGGAGCTAGTGTTAACCTCTTACCTTATCACGTCTATAAACAACTAGGTTTAGGTGAACTTAAACCTACGACCACTACTATTCAATTATTGGATCGTTCTATTAAAATACCTAGAAGAATCGTCGAGGACGTCTTAGTTAAAATTGATAAATGCTATTATCCTATTGACTTCATGATCCTTGACACTGAACCCGTGCTAGATGCTAGGAAACACACTCCTGTCATCTTAGGCCGTCCATTCTTAGCAACCGCTAACGCTCGTGTTAACTGTCGGACGGGGGTAATTAAGGTATCATTTGGGAACATGAACTTAAAATTGAACGTTTTTAATGCTATTGATCAACCTCCCAAAGATGACGATTATCTATGTGAGGCGGAGAGTGAGGTAAGACAAACTATTGAACCCAACTACGTAATACCTGTGAGTAATGAAAATAATATATTGGAAAAGGAGCGGTCGAATTTGAATAATTTAGATCCTAATGACAAATTTACTCAAAAGGTGAAGAATCGATTTGAAACTGAAAAGGATGAACCGTTAAATGAATTAATCCAAAGCAACATTATTTCGGCTTACCACCGAGCTCTTCCTGATATCCTTAGGGGTACACAGTCTAATTTATGGCCTTCTTGAGTCTTGAGCTAGAACGGTCTAGCTAAAGACGTAAAAGATAGCGCTTCTTGGGAGGCAACCCAAGCTTTAGTTCGTCGATTTCTATTATTTTTGAGTATTTTTGGGGTCATTTTGAGTCTGTTTTTGAGTTTTCTGGATAGGTTTGGGGGTCAGAATAAATTTATTTTGAACTAATATACATTTAAATAAAGAAAAAGAGGAAAAGACGAAAGTCGCGCGCGTGACCCGCTCGCGCGGCCCGCTCATGCGAGATTCCCCCTTAGACAAATTTTTTTAAACTTTTTATTATATGAGCTCTCTGTTACATCTCGCGCCTAGAATTGCGAGTGCGAGGGGTTCGCTCGCACGGCCCGCTCGCGCGATTCTGGCACTTAGAAATTTTCCTAAATAAAATTAATAATAGGCCTCAGCTTTTCCTCATGGAGGAATTCGTGCAAGAGAGGGTCGCTCGCGCAGTCCGCTCGCGCGAGGTAGGGATTTTCCACTTTTTCTTGTTGTTCTTTTACCTTCTGTTTTCCGCACCTGGTTAGTTATTTTTCTTTTCTATTTGTTCTTTTCAGTTCTTTTCGATTAAGTTTATCTTTGTTTCTATAGTTCTAGTTTTGTTTTTCTTTATTTCCTTTACGTTATTTTAATTCTAGTTTAGTTTCTATTGTTTACAAAAAAAATAAATAAATAAATAACAAAATAAAAGGAAAAAAAAACACATGTATTATATACTAGCTTTTATTATTTATTTGTTTGTTTAATTTTCGTTTGTTAAGTATTGCCAGGTGAATTAGTGTCTCCATTTGGAGCATTTGGAGCATTTGAACTGTATTGCTATATTTATATATGTTCACCTAGTTTGTGGTTGTCGAAATTGAGGTACTATCGTTACTTCTCTATGTACTTTCCTTTCTTTCGTTTTATTGTTTCATTGGGGGCAATGAAAGGTTTAGGTTTGGGGGTATGCACTCACATTATTATTATTACACTAAATTTTTTAAAAAAATTTTGATATGCTTAAATAAATGATGATTATCGACATTTTTGCAATATAAATTTGATACTTCTTGTTATGTAACTATGATTGTTATAGAATGGTAAACATGAGGAGATGTGATTAAATATTTGCTGAAGTTATGATATGACGTTTTAGGTCATGTATCGTTCGAATCATAGTTTTATATCTTAGATTTGCACACAAAGCTATGCACTGCATGTAGTCGCTTGAATACATGTTTGATGTGAACTATAATATGATTCAGATTTCTAGATAACGTAAGGTGGAGACTAGGCCCGGTGAGCTTTTGAGCCTATCTTTTTTTTTAGGGTTATAAATACATCTTGCGTTTGTCGAATTTCATTGAAATAGCGCATTAACTTGTTGTTTAGTCTCATTATTCTTGTTTTGGTTGATAGTCAAGTTAAAATATTTGTTACCATGTTGAATAATCTTCAGTCGTAAATGTTGAAGAACCGTATGACCATAGGAAATGATGGTAGGCCCTCTTTGTTTACTGCCAACCGACAAATGATAAATTTCCTTAGTTCGCCATTTGAGCCATTAAAATGCCATTTTTCTTTAATTACCATTATCCTGTTTTTGCTCCAATTTGGCCAACTTGGAGTTCACCCCTAAAAGATTGATCAACTTTTAGTGGTGTTAAGGCGATGTGTGATTGAGAAGAAAAAGAAGATAAGATGATGTCTGGGGTGGTCGCCTTATTATTTATTGAATATTCGTTTCAAAAACAACGAGGAGGAAAAGAATAGAAAAAAAAAATAAGGTTGAAAAAAAAGAAAAGAAAAAGAAATAGAAGAAAAAAAATTTGGAAGGAATGAAAAGAAGAGAATGAAAAGATGAAGTTGGTAGAAGAGAGAATGAAAGAAATCGTACATACCTTTCAATGCCATTCTGAAAACTACCTAACTAATCATTTCTGTCCTTTTTCATTACCTGAGCCACGTTATAACCTTTGAAAAGTCCTATTTGATCCTAGGAAACATGGTTTGGATATGCAAACGATGGGAGGGGGATTAAAACATGGTAATGATGAATTTTTCTTGATTGTTGGCGTCCTATCCATGAGACTACTGTTCTTTCGTGTCATGCATCTTTTTCGAGTCATATATGAGCATTTCTTGTTTTGAAAATATATTTCCTTTACTCACATATTTTAGAAAAATTACACATGTTTCTGAGTGTTTCATTTGAGAGTGTAATTCATTGTGAGATTTGTAGTCGAGACATAGTTAAATGGTTATCCGAGTTATATTCCAAGTTCATGACGTGCGCGTGTTTATTTGACTACCATATCACACAAGTGCAATTGTATGAGGAACTCTATTGATTTATACGATGCATGTGCTTGGGATTATTTTTCATGATTTAGGTGGATGTTTCATTATGCTTCTTTATGCTCATTTCTATTTCAAATCATCGTTTTATAATAAGGAGTATTGAATATTATGTTTTTCGTTTTTAATAAAACTTTTCTTCATAAGTTAATAAAGATGGTTGTGGGTGACTTGTTGACGAGAACCCTCACGAGACTTCACTCGTCCGATTAGGGACACCTAGGGGTTTAAAAGGCTTGTTGCATATGCTAAATGCAATCGTGATCCATTCGAAAATGGAGTAGTATTTGTAGTAGTAGTTTTATTTTTCTTTTCTTTTTGCTCGAGGACTAGCAAAGTGTAGGTTTGGGGGTGTGATCGGCGACGAATAGTTGCCATTTATAGTTCTAAAAATACATTTTGTTAGCCCATTTCATGTAGTTATTAGTAATTTTTTAATAAGTATTCTAAATTTTGTAGGATTTGGCGCTTTAACTTGAAAATGCACAGAAATCCAATGATTAGTGGCTTTGGAAGTCATTCTGGGCTCAAACGGTGATTCCGGTGAAAGCTGAATGCAGTATCAGCCTTGGAAACTTACATTTTTGACAAGGAATACTTCCGATTTGAGAAATTTCTCTAGAGATATAAAATGTAGATCTTCGGGTTACGGACGCGTGGCTGCAAACGGCGAGTCAATTCAAGTTCCGAGCGAAAAGTTATCGTAATTCTACGAAAGTCGCGCAGTGCAGCGAAAAGGACCTCGCGCGAGCGACCTGTGAAAAAACCAAAAACGCGCATTTTATTAAATTAAAGTGCCCAGTGAAGGTGGTTTGTGCATATGACGTCCAGAAACGTAAATACAGCTGTTTTAGTGCGATTTGGCTTAGGAAAGCTTCCTAAATCCTTCCAAACTCTAGATAAATCCTATTCTAAATCAATTTTGTGGTTACACATCATAACACAACATTAGATACAACCATGTACAACTAAAATTTCAGCCATTGAAGAGAGGAAAGAAATGAGAAGAAGAAGAAGACCAAGGATTTCCATGGCATCCTCCATCAACCTCTTGCTGTTCATCAATTCTATGGACAACTAAACTCTAAATCTAGGGTTTCAATGAAACTCTAGCCAAGTAATGGGATGTATTTTATGTTTTTATTTTAGTTTTATTATGTATGGATGACAGTTACATGTTCCGAGGATTTTTATAGATAAATCGTGCTTTTATTGATTAAATCGTTACTTTCAAAATCTATTCTTGTCTTAGATCTATTTTGATGGTAGTGTGGCCAATGATCTATGCTTGCTGTGCTTGTTTAGATTATTTACATGTAATATAGTGCTTAAATTGAATTGTGCTATCAAGTATCCGAATAGTCCATGCCTAGATTAGACGGATTATACCACAATCCTAGTTTAGTGTGAGATAATTAGTGCTAACCGAAGATGGATTATGTTGGTGCTTGAACCATAGTTATTTTCTTGACAGAGGAATTGGGCTTGTAGCTACAATTCCCCATTATCATCCAACTTAATAAGCTAAAGTAATTCATAAATACCCTTATTATGAAGCTAGTGGTGGATTTACAATCCTAGGTTCCTTAAACTTTTTATAAAAGCAACTATTTAATTGCTTTCATAATTTAGATTTACTTCTATTGTTATTAGTTTAATTAAAATCAAATCAAAATCTGTTTTTCTTAAATTAGCTAAATTTAGGTTTTAAAATTAAAGCGCGGTAGTTAATCAATTTCTGTGGGTTCGACCTTTACTTCCACACTGCAAATCTTTAGAAAAGTAAAGTATACTTTTATATCTTGATTTTGACAAGATCAAGCATGAATGTTTTTAGAAAACAAGAAATTCTTTAAGTCTGATTCGACTCCTGATTTCTGAAATTGAGTCTGATTGACTCCTGATTATAAATATTGAAATAACTTCAAGTCTGATTCAGCTCCTGATTTTCTATAATTGAGTCTAATTGACTCCTATTTTTGGAAATTTTGAATTCTTTGAGTTCAATCGACTGACCATCTTGTGAAATAGAAATTCTTTGAGTCTGATTGACTCCCAATTTTATGAAATTTAATTTGTTTTGAGTCCAATGACTCTTGTTTTTAGAAATTTAAAGATTCTTTTGAGCCTTATTGACTCATGATTTGGAATTAAAAATCCTGATTGACTCCTAAAATAAATTTGAGTTCAATTGACTACTGATTTTGAAATTTAAAATGAAATTGAGTCTGAGGGGATCCTAATTTTGAAAATTGAAAAGAATATGAGTTTGATAGACTCCTAATTTTGAAAATTGAAAAAAATTTCCGACGAGGCCGAAGGGCTACGTATTTTAAGAGCAAACATATCCGACGAGGCCGAAGGGTTATGAATTTTCAGAGTGAACATATCCGATGAGGCCGAAGGGCTGCGAATTTTTAGAATAAATATATCCAACAAGGCTGAAGGGCTGCGGATTTTTAGAGCGAACCCGCATTGACACCAAGGCCTAAGTCGCGAAGTGCTGCCCAATCATATGCATTCGTCCGTTTGGCCAGGACGACCACATATCTTGAAGAGGATGAACTTGTTAGTTTTAAAAACTTTGAATTCTAAAAATAACATGTCTTTAAGTTAGAGTAACCACGAGCATTAAGTAGCATAGGGCATGGATTGCATCTAGATACATCGAGATAGCATGATCTCGAATCACATCATTAGAGCATGAAGTTGTATTGATAGCTATCATTGCATGAACACGTGCATCACGACAGGATAGGTGCATTCATTCATTTGACTACTTGTGCTTGTGTGTTTGACCCTTGCCCAAACTATGTCTCGGTTTGATTCCTGAATGGATATGTAGGCAGCTCACCATTTAGCATGACCAGTACGGACTGTTTATGCAGTCGTTTTGTGATGCATTTTGTTTTGACCTAAATTTGATAGCCTGGTCAAAGGCTTGTCTGTACACATGCTTAGGTATTCACTTGTGACACACGTTGCTCCACAAGCTCTGTTGAAGAGGGGCAAACTATAGACACCCTAATTTTGACCAAATGTTGAATTAAGGAGATGTTACCTCTAGATCCGATGATGACAATGTCCAACTAATCTAGGAGTTCCAAAGGTGATTCAAGCTCTTCAAAAGGCTCATCAATTTAAACAAAAAGAAAGAAAGAATAAAAAGAGAGGGAAAATGGGAGAATAGAAGAAAACGGCACATGAGGGGTTCCGCAGTAGTCACGCGATTCTATTGTGGCACTCACCAACTGCCGCGCCAGCAGTCAGTGAGAACCGCTGTGGCAGTCCCTGTAGATACCCCAATTTTGACCAAATGTCGAATTAAGGGGAGTGTTACCTCCAAATCTGATGATAACAATGTCCGACTAATTTAAGGCTTCCAGAGGTGATTCAAGCTCTTTGGAAAGCTCAGCAATTCAAACAAAAAAGAAAAAAAGAAGAAAAAGAGAGAATAGAGGAAAATGACACATGGCACAGATTGGGGCAATCACGGGTTGCCGCTGTGGCACTCTCTGATTACTTTACGGCAGTCAGCAAGAGCCGCACCGGCAGTCACTGATAGCCACAAATATACATCAAATGCCTAGAAAGTTAGAATTCCAGAAAAGGCGGCAGTGCGCGGAGTTTTCTGCGGCATTCATTGAGTGCCGCTTCCATCTCCACTGAGTGCCGCATTTTTATGTCTACCAGCTTTGCAATAATATGTTTTGTACGTTCAAAAGGACATCTGAAATTAGGGTTTTTCCTTTGAAAATACTGAAATACCCTTTTACAAATTGCCTATATAAAGGGGGTGAATATCCCATTATGAGAGACCTAGAATCTTCATCTTTTTTTGGCTTAGAATTTATTAAATCCTATGATCTTATCTTAAATCTATTGATTTTAAACTTCTCAAAATTTTCTAAACACAATTAGAATCAAGTTTTGAGAAGGAGGAGCTAGAAGAAAAGCTTGATTAACCTTCGGAAAATCTTAAAGCAACCAAGAAGTTGAGGACACTTGGAGGTAACCTCTCAGTATTTAGTCTCTAATTTAAGTTCAATCATAATATGCAGGACTCTCTAGGGTTCTTTGAACATACGAATGTCGTGATTGAACTTCCAATCGATGGGTTTGGATCAAAATGATCTTAGGTTTAAGGTTTAGTAAATGATGAAGTTGATTTAGATGTTGCTTGAGTCTTGTTTTCCTTTCTTTTTTTATTGTGATTATATTCATCTCTTAGGATTCATAAGATTCTCAATGTCTTACTTGAATCTATTGATTTGAAATCCTTTAGTTTTCTTGTAAGCTCATGTTTTACAAAGGAATTAAGGTTAGTATTAGTATGTTTGGTCAATGAATCTAAATCTATCTCCATGGTTTAGGTTCATTATTTGGGATTTCATGAAGTTCCTTAATACTTCATTGAGGTCTATAAGTATGAGTGTCTTTAGCCTCCAATGACCATCAAATGGGAGGAGGATTAGTTTAAGTTAAGCCAAACTTAATGGCTTGGTAGCTAAAGTTAACAAATAAAGGTTGTATTTGATAAATGGTGTAGTGATTTTACCAACCACTTTTGATCAAAGATTTTTAATTAAATAATGAACCATTGGAATCAAATGAAACCAACTAGAGAGTGTCAATAACACAAAGTTTTACCACTGTGATTTTTGTTTTAATGAGATTTCATGTTTAAAGTGGTTTGGTCATGAGTTTTGTGAAGCAACTCTAATCTGTCCAGAGTTTCACAACAGTAGCACCTTCTTGAAATGAGTAAATTAGAACCTTCATCTAGCATTGTTGGCTCCAAATAATTTTTTCTATGAAGTTTAATGTGTTAATAAGATCTCCTAAGAAGATTAGAATCTTTCTGATTTGTTTACTATTTTTAAAAAAATCGTACAAAATCTCAGGACAGAGAGTTGTAAATTCTTGAGTAATGTCTAGTGTTTGTCAAATCCCAGAGATTGAACCGTTGACCTTTAATTTGACATCAAACCATGGGAACTATGCTTTTCCAATTTTTGAAATTTTGATTCGCTCTCTGTAATTTTCAGAATTTTATGTCAGATTTGACAAACTTTGTAAATAATGGTTCAAATGACTTTCCATGACCTAGGGCTTAAACCATGTTTTAATAATGATCAATTAAACTTAAATACAGAGGCCAAATGATCCAAATCAATGAATAATTCATAGCTTACTCTTGTTCACATTCATGTATTCATATACATTCATCCATGTAGATTGATACTTGTAATTAGAATTCAATTTGTATTAGGATTAAATTTAATAAAACATAATTGTGAGGTCCTTGTGACCATGTTGGGGCTACATCATCTCTATATGGACATTACATTGGCTCCTAGTTGAGACTTGTATATCTATAGAAGTGATGCATTTCCAATTGTTTAGAAGGAATTCATACTTATGTCAACTCTTCCATATTTGATAATTTAAGCTAGAAGTTTAGGAATGTTATTTGAGATTCAACATTATCTAAAGCATGTGGACTAACCTTTTGTTTTGTAGTGCTATTAAGGTATGATTTCTTTAAACCCCCTTTAGCTTATTTAATTTCTTAAGTTTATTGATTTTTCGACCTCATATGCGATACCATTGAATTAAGATTTGCCTTATGTGTATACATGTGATTAGAGACCCTTTTATTAGGATTTACACTTTTGTATGCATTGCATGTTTAATATTCGTGGTTGGATCCCGGGTAAGTTCTCTAGTTCCCTATTGCATATCATATTGCTTGCTAATTTAATTACATGCTTTTGAATGAGATTTTCACTATTAGCAATCTTACACCCTTTTGACATGCTATTGTGGTGTATATTTATATGTTTGTATTAGCTGAGGGTACATTTAGATTAAGGATTCGATTAAAAGGATGTTGAGTAGAGGCCAATCGCGAGGTAGGATGAGAGGGCGTGTTTTAGTCCGCCGGGCTCCTTCCCCTCTCATTCCATAATCCCCAGACCTAGACAACACTGGTTTCCAAAAAAGATCAGTTTGATTTAAAATGGTTTCTTAATTTTTCCTTTTAAAAAAATTAAGAGGTGACTCGTGTTTTGTGTTTTGAATTTAGAAAGAAATTTAAAATGTTGTGGGTAAGAGAAAATGCGATATCCAAAATCTAGCGACTCTGTTAGGGATCAAACACAGAATCTCTGGTTTCGCAGACTAGAATTCTGATTTTGGGTTCACTCGATGATTAGACTTGAAATCATCCATTTAATCAAATTAATTAATTTTTGTGTTCCTGTTGCATTACACTTGCATGTCTATCTAGTCGATTGCACGAAAATATGACCTTGGAGGCTCGGGGCAACCCGGTCGGTCAAGCCATCTCATACCAAGTGTTGGTATATGAAGCACCCTATCGGGTGTGTGTCAAGGGTCCCTTTGTTTGACCAAAACCCAGCCTTGGCATGTTAGTTTCTATAGAACCTTTCAAATCTTAGGAAATCAATTATTGATTAGGATTATGTGCTAGGGAGATTTGTATGCCCAGAAGGAATTACTTGAGATGTGTTTACACCCTAATTTGGAATTTCCTAAGGCATAGGGCAATCACGTGGCCTGGTGACATCATCACAAAAATAGAATGAACAAGGCATAAGGCCGATTACAGAAGAAAGACCGATATCTATACCATATACTTGGGGAATAATACACCCAATGTATACGTATCGGTATGAAGACCGAGGATGGGATAGTACTGGGTTCTATAAGAGATACCTCACCCTTAATAAGCGAGGCCAAGGTTGCAAAGTAGGTGCAACGATAGTCATAATATCGGTCATACAATACCGATGACCAACCATGAAGTTATGTGACTGAGAAATAGTAATTAGCAGAATAGGTAAGAAAAAAGATGTGATATCGGGCATAGAAAATAGTTGGCAAGTAATCTATGGAGTAGTTGAAGTCAAGTGAAAAACATCGGTCAAATAAAATCGATGGACACTAGTAGACTTCCTACGGAGAATAAGACCGAGATCTATCAACCAACGAGGGTAAAGCTGCTCGAGGAAGGATGCAATCAGTTAATGAAAGCATAGTCACAGGGCCTTTTTGGGCAGTTAAGCATGGATGAAAATGTGTACACGGGTTATGCTGAGCTGGAAGAGAGGCAGTTACATAAAGAGAGAACGTGGTAGAAATAGGAGTATTAAATAGATCATGGAGCTTAATCATGGGGCAAAGAGTGGGTTCAATAACTTATTCATGCCCAAAAATTAGGAACCACTATACACTAGCCCCACTAATATAGACGGTTATTCACTCAAGGCATATAAATATGGCAGGGTGTGCAACATTTGAAAGGGGCTAACACACATGCCACTTCTGCACTAGCAGATATTTTTTTTTATTTTCCTCAAGCATTTCTACCATTGTCCTTGACTGATTGCGAGTATTTCTACTCTCTTGTGGAGTGATTGTAGACAGCTTTTTAGAATTCAGTCAATGAAGATGATGATGTGTATGGAGGTATTTGAAATTCTAATGTTTGATTTGTTTCCTTTTTAATTTCCATTTGTAATTACTTGCTTGCATCAGAGTAGAGTAACAACCCATTTTTTTGTTTTAATAACAATCACCTGATTAGAAGTCAGATTAGGTTATCACAACCTCTTTCGAGTCCACGTGGACTCTGGCCCACTCAACACACACACCACACAAATTTTATTACAAACAAGATGATGACGATACTTGCTTGATGAAAGATGTGTAAACTCTTAATAATTTTTGATCAATTCCTCTTCATGTTCCATGGCATTTGGGAATCCACTTGATTTTGATTATAAGATTACATCTCTTGTATCCCATTAGTTAAGCATCATTGACCTTGAATGCGTCCGAGTTGATGAAGAATACCGTAATAACCCGATCATGTGATCCTTCTACTCGAATATTTTTAAATGCATCTTTGAAAGAAAACAAATTTTTACCATCTTTATTCCAAAGTTTAAATCACTCTTTTTTGGAAAAAACCTTAGAGTTCACTTATTGATTAAAGCACCAAATTAATCTTTTGGGAAATATTTTTAGGAGAAAACGCTTTGTTTTCAAATGAATTTCAAAGCAAAGTTTCAAACCAGTCGTCATTATTGAGAAATGTTTTCACATCTTCAAATAAAAGATTCAAAATCCTTGAGAATTGTTTTGAAAGATCTCATCATCTAAAGAAATGCTTTTCAAATAAATTTTGGAAAATTTTAAACACCCAACCTTTGATAAGGTGGTGAGGAATGCTATGAGAGGTAAAATTGGCGCATTTGACATGAGTGAGGATTTTATATGCTTATGTGTCTATTTGTTAGGGCTAGAATTTTCCCTTTCTTTCGCATATAGAGTAGGCATACGTGCACACATACATTGCATCCGTGTGACACATGAACCATTTAAACAAAAGTTTCACTAGGTATCTTTCAAAATTATGATAAAAAGAATTAACAAAAAGTTTTAAAGGCATCAAAAATTCTTTTATAGGGCAAAAATAGCATCAAGTTCAGGCACGGTCTGGTTTAGAGGTTCCACAGTAAGGCTAGTAAGAAGGGAAGAAAACATTGAGATGGCAGACGAAAGGAATGATAGGGAAGTGATAAAATTAAGGACACTGGTAGAACAACTAGAAAAATAGATGAGGTGACAGGCAGAGAATATGAGCCGCATGATGATCATGATAGAAGCAATACACGCCTACCACCAGTTGCAAACCCACCAAACAATGGTCTGCCTATTAGGGAAGAAGGTTGGTATGATGACCCAGAGATGCCAAGGACTGAGGTTCCCTGAGCAGAAAGGGAAATGGTGGAAAGGGGAAAGACTGACAAAGAGAGGGTAATGACCGAGAAGATAGAGAAACTAGAAAGGGTGATGTGCAAGGCTTAGGGGGTCAACACTTATCTGATGGAGTTAGAAGGTCTGTACAATGGGGTCTATGAGACGCTGCCTGTCGATTTTAAAATGCCAATTTTTGACATGTTCGATGTGACAGGGAATTGTCGTAGCCATGTGAGGATGTGTATTGGGGCCTTCCAGCCTGGCAGATTGAGTACCACCATGATGGCTATCTTATTTCAGCAGACTCTAACCAAGCCTGCTCTATCCTGGTATCTCACACTCGAACTGAGTAAAACTAGGGTCTGGGAGGAGGTGATCAAAGCATTTGTGGCATAGTATAAGTACAACCAAGACTTGGATGTCACCGTCTGAGATTTGGAAACCACCAAGCAAGGGAACAAAGAATCATTTGCTGAATATCTAAGTAGATGGAGGGAAAAGGCAGCTAAGATGGTACAGAGGCTGTCCGAGAAAGATCAAATCCGAATGTTAATGAAGAATCTTCAGCCAGTTTACCAATAAAAGATGAGGTTTCAGTCAATCAACACCTTCGGTGAGGTTTTTAACGTGGGAACGAGGATAGAGGATGCAATCCAAGAAGGGGTAATCAAGAAGGAAGAACAGCCGAATCGATATAGAAGGGCGAACTATAGAACAAATGGAGGACATTCGGGGGGTCACTCTGTCCCCATAGCTATCAACGCGTTGAGTAGGCCGGAGAAAAAATTTGATATAGCACCGAGAAGAGGAGGGGCGAAATAACCAAGGAAGTTTTCAGATCTAGGGGTATCACTGTCAACCGCTCTCAATAGGCTGATGGTAAAAGTGCATCTTCGTCCGTTGGAATCTCGAACTTTACCGAGTCCGCTTCTACCAAGTTTCTAGGAGGATCTCTATTACAAATTTCACCAACAAAAGGGTCAGTCTATGGATCGGTTCACAAGGTTGTGGCATGAAGTCCAGGACCTCATTGATAACAATTTAATATCTGAGTCGCCTGTCAAAACTCTAAATGTTACTAGGAATCCACTACGAATCATCATGTTGTAGCACCGCCATAAGGCCTTTATTTCTTGGGGATAGAAAAGACATCCTTCGATCCGTCTAGGTTAATCACCAAGGTTGAGACACCAAGGAAGCCTTACCAGCTGTCCAAAGAATTTATAATCTGTACTCTGGGGAATCAGTCAGGAGGATGTGGAGAGGGAACGTCAAAGGAAGCAGATTGGTGGGTTTTGGAGACTAACAATACCGATGTGGATCAAGTGGAAGATGACCTATGGTATATGAGTGACGAAGAAATGGGAACAGAAAAGGAAAATTTATGGGCAAAGGAAAAAATCAGTCATCGAACCTGATCAAGCAGACACTTCAAACCACATGAGCTAGAAGAATATCACCTGGGGAGGGAAGTGGACAAGGGAAAGGGGAAGATGAATGAAGACGAAGAAGAAGATAGAGTTCTGAAGCAAATGAAGAAGACTCAAGCCAATATAACTATATAGGGGTTGTTGATCACTTCTAAATGCCACAGGCAGGTAGTCTTGGATGCTTTGAATCAGTTTGACGTTTCTATTGACACAGCACCAGAAGACCTAGTAGGAATAATCGGCAAAGGTTCAGCTCTGGCCATTACCTTCTCCTCAGATGACTTACCACTGGGAGGGCCTGTTCACAATAAACCGCTATACATCACTATGGAATGCGTGGGGAATACTGTACCCACCTATATTGTTGACAACGGGTTTGCTCTAAACATGTGTCCATTTTGAACGACTAAGCAAATGGGTGGATGAGTTGACCTTCACACCATCTGAGCAGAAGGTAAGAGCGTATGACAACACTCAGAGAACAATCATGGGTATAATTCTTCTCTGCCTCGTTGTTGGGTCTTTGGAGGAAGAAGCTGATATTCAGGTCATTGACATACCTACTTCTTTTAACCTATTGTTGGGAAGGCCATGGATGGACAGTCTGGGCGCCATACCATCGATGATCCATCAGAAGGTTAAATGTATCTAGAAGAACAAAGTCTATGATATCCTTGGAGACAGTTGGATCCGTTTGTCTGAAGCTTCCTCAAGCGCAACAGTTCTAGAGGTACAGCTATGAGAAGAAGAGACGAGTCTGGGAGGGTTTGATTTTTTTAACATGTCGGAGGAGGCAAAGCCAAGGGAGTTCTTGCCGCTCTACTTTGATTAGTACGCAAGCCCGCTAGTCGCAGGGATTATGAAGAAGATGGGTTTCTTTCCGGGTATGGGACTAGGTAAGATTCTTCAAGGCTTGCCGGAATTTCCAAAGATCCCACACAAACTCATACTCATGGTCTGAGTTATCAACCATCGAAGAAAGAACTGAAGGAAAAGAAGAAGGCAGCCGACGCACTGTTGGTCCTGTACTAGAAAATGCTCAACGTGTATTTTGTGAAGGAGGGAGAGGATTTCCCTTTTGTGGCTTCCCAGAATCATGGGTTGCTCAGAAGGATAATCGCTCAAAGCCAGAGTTTGAGATCTTCTTCCCCCATGAATTCTCCAAGTATAAAGATCCATACCTGTAGGTCCCCGTGAAGTCTGGTACTGCTAAAGATTGGATTGATGTGCTAGATGGACCAGTCATGAAAAACCTATTACGGGAAGAAAGTACAAAAGATGATGGAAAGGGCCAAGAAGGGGTTATGGGAACCAAAGCCGAGGAAGAATATGCCGAGGGCACAGTGGAATAAGTGCAAGAAGAGGACGAAGGGAACAACATGGAAGAATCTGGGGAAGGAGTGATAGGAGAGGAAGCCAAGACCGTAACAGGGAATCTGTCAGGCTGTCACACTGTGGAACTCAAGAAGGGGGTCAACAAATAATGGGTCTTTGTGTCTAGTAATAGGTATCCCCCCTCCCTAGAGCCTGTAATGGCCCAAATGAGGCATCGTAGTATTGATATGTCTATTGTAATCACCCCGAACAAAATCAATGAAAGTATGACTAATTCTGCCTACTCAAATGCACTTAATGAATGTGATGATCATAAGATACTGAATTGCAAAAATTAATTGAAAAAGAAAAAGAATATGCATGTAAAATCATTGAGGACACTCTAACAATTAATTTAGGAAATGAAGATAATCCTCAAAATGTTTTTATTTGCTCAACACTTAGTAATGAAGAAAGCAAAGAATTGATCAAACTATTAAATGAATTCAAAGTTGTTTTTGCATGGTCTTATAGTGACATTCCAGGTATCGATCCAGAAATAGTCCAGCACCATATCCCCCTCTTTCCCAACTCAAAACCAATAAAACATAAATTGAGGCGAATGAGGCCTGAATGGGCACTAAAGGTTAAAGAGGAAGTTGAAAAGCAATTGAGAGCTGGATTCTTGATGGTCACTGAGTATCCTGAGTAGATTGCCAACATTGTGCCGATCCCGAAAAAGGACAGTCATGTTAGGGTTTGTGTCGACTTTTGGGATTTGAATAAAGCCAGCCCCAAGGACGATTTCCCTTTACCCCACATGGATGTGTTAGTAGACAATGTTGTGGGGCATGAACTCTTGTCTTTTATGGATGGGTTCTCAGGTTATAACCAGATTCTAATGGTGCCCGGAGATAGAGAGAAAACTATTTTCATCACACGCTATAGGGTGATGCCGTTTGGGCTCAAGAACGCGGGCGTAACGTACCACCGGGCCGCTACTACGTTGCTGCACAATATGATCCACAAGGAAGTAGAGATGAATGTGGATAATATGATCGTGAAATCTAAGGATAGGAAAAGATACTTGGAGGCTTTGAGAAAGTTCTTCGGGAGGTTAAGGGAATTTAGATTGAGGTTGAACCTACAGAAATGCACTTTTGGGGTTACCACCATAAAGTTGCTAGGATTCCTTATCACTCAGAGGGGAATAGAGGTGGACCCGACCAAAATAAAGGCCATAGTTGAAATGTAGCCACCAAAGAACGAGAAGGAATTAAGGGGATATTTGGGAAGAATACAGTTCATAAGCCGCTTTATCTCAAAACTTACCCTGACATGTGACCTGTTGTTTAAGCTGCTTAGGAAAGGATAGAAGTTTGAGTGGGATACCCTATGCCAACAAGCCTTCGATAAGATCAAAAACTATCTCCAAAATCCACCTGTCCTATTACTGCCCTTACTAGGAAGGCCTTTATTGTTATACCTTTTTGTGTCCGAAGATTCAATGGGGTGTAGGTTGGTCCATGAAGGAGAAGAGGGGCACGTGGAAAAAGCCATTTATTATTTGAGCAAAAGGATGACTGGATACGAGCTAAAATATTCACCCTTAGAAAAAGCCTATTGGGCCCTAGTCTGGTCTACCCGTTGCCTTAGGCACTACATGTTAGCCTTTCCTGAGACCCTAATCTCCCGAATGGACCCACTTAAATATCTATTTAAAAAAAATGGTTTTAACCATTAGAATTTCCCAATGGATCATGATGCTGGCTGAATTTGACATCAAGTATGTCACTTCTAAATCTGTGAAAGGAAGAGTTATCGCCGAATACCTAGCCGACCTTGCCATAGAATCCAGAGAAAATGGTGAGTTTCGATTTCCAGATGAAGGAGTGATGGGGATAGAGGAGAACTTATGGAAAATGTATTTTGATGGGGTAGCTAACCAACTAGGCTATGGGGTTGGAATCATACTTGTAGCGCCAGACGAGACCCTGACCCCTTTAGCCGTCAAGCTAAAGTATAACTCAACCAATAATACGGTAGAGTATGAAGCATGAATAGTTGGGATGGAAGCGACACTATCCTTAAAAGTTGAGAGGGTCGATGTTTTCAGAGATTCCAACTTGATCATTTCCCAAGTACGGGGTGATTGGAGGGTGAAGCACGAGAAGTTGAGACCTTACCACGACTATCTGGAGAGTCTGAAGGTGTAATTTAAGAAGATATTGTTCTGTGAAGAAAATTAGTTGGCTGATTCCCTAGCAACCATAGCCTCGATGATACAAATCCCCTCTAGAGTCACCATGATCCCACTGTCCATAGAGATAAGAAACCAACCTTCATTTGAGATGATCGCAGCCCTAGAAGATGAAAGGGAGGTGCCTTGGTATGAGGATGTTTGGAATTTCATTAAGGAAGGAAAGTACCCCGAAGGAGCTTCAAAAAAGGACAGAAAGGCGATTTGAAGATTTTCTGCCCAATTCGTGATCTATGCGGACAAGCTGTGGAAAAAATCGTATACTGGGTATAATCTGGAATGTTTATATGGAAAGGAGGCTAAGAGAATGGTGGAAGAAATACACGAAGGAAACATGAACGGGCATATGCTGGCAACGAAGATAATTCGCCAAGGGTATTACTGGATAACCCTAGACAGTGATTGCTATTAGTATGTGAAAAGATGCCATAAATGCCAGATCCGTGCAAATTTAAAGCATACCATGCCTTCCCAACTATATAGCATGACCACGCCTTGGTCGTTTTCTATGTAGGGTATTGATATTATCGGCGAAATAGTCCCAAAAGCCTCCAATGGACATCGGTACATAATTGTGGCAATCAATTATTTCACTAAGTGGGTAGAAGCTGCGTCATGCGCAACTCTAAAGGCTAAAGATGTAGTGAGGTTTATAGAAAAGAACATAATTTGCAGATATGGGGTCCCAAATGAGCTTATTTCAGATCACGATAGTCATTTCCAAGGAGAAGTCATCCAACTCTTAGAGAAATACAAGATAACACGTCATTCTGTATAGACCACAAACAAATGGGGGCAGTAGAAGCAGCAAATAAGAATGTTAAAACAATCTTAGGGAAAATAACAGACATGTACAAGAATTGTCACAAGAAACTTCCTTTCGCATTATGGGGATATCGGACCTCCGTGAGAACCTCTACAGGAGCTACGTCGTATTCTTTGGTTTATGATAATGAGGTTGTCCTTCCGTTTGAAGTAGAAATACCTTCTCTCAGGGTTTTGGCAGAGTGTGAAGTAACCAAACTAGAATGGATCTGGGGAAGGTATGAGGAGTTATTGTTGCTCGATGAGAAAAGGTTGGCTATAATAAGTCATACTTGGGGATATCCAAAGAGGATAGCTCGTGCGTTCAACAAAAAGGTTCGCCCAAGGAAGCTTACCGAGGGTGACTTGGTCCTCAAAGAACTAAAAGTGTCTGTTTATGACCCCAGAGAAAAATTCAAGCCCAACTGGGTCGGGCCATACATCATTAAGACCCTCCTTTTTGGAGGGGCTGCCTATCTTATGGACCTGGACAAGGTTCCATTTAAGCAACCGATTAACCTCGATTGCCTCAAGAAATAATTTTCTTGAAACCATTTCTTTCAAAACCTCCTACCTTGATAAACTACGCTTGACCTGATTCCTGCTCGGGAATATGTAGAAAACCTACTCGGTTCGGTCATTAATAATCGCCCAAGCGGCAACTTATTTTAAGCTTTAAATCGAACTACTGTTGACCTGATACCCATTCAGGGATAAGTAGGTGGGCTCTCGAAAGCTTTTGGTTCATGAAAAACCCAAAGAAAATCCCTGCGCTAAACTAGGGGCAAACTTGCGTGTGTTCGAAACCACTTCAAAGCCCCAAAACCAGGGGCAAACTTCATTTGCTAAACCGAGGAACCCAGATAATACCTTAAGCCCATCTCTGTATCCCCTGGCTATCAAAATAAGTACTATAAAGGAGCAAACAAGAATTCATGGTATAGAATGATTAAAGCTCTAAGCAAGATTTAACGCAAAGTAACAAAAAGCCAAGATAAGATTTTAAAAGGAGGATCTTCATAACCTAAGGATAGATCGAAAAAGTGAATACATTAATTGAACATAATAGAACATTTTCTAAACATAAACATTCTTTGGAAAATCAAAAAATCACATTCGAAGGCGTAAGGAAAGTGGAAAGGACTTGTCAGAATTTTTGTAAAATAAATCCCCATCCTGTTTTGCTTTCATCTATGTATGTCGACAAAGTCTGTTTTTTGACTAGAATATAGATCTACAAACGGTACTCAATAGTAGGAATGACTGAACCTAGAATCCTCCGAAAGGGAGCGGCCACCCTGTCATGCCAGGCCTTAACAAAAACCTTCATGGTGCAAGAACGCATAGCGGAACTCCTCGTAAAATCTACTATAAAGTCCTCAGTAACATCTTGGAGAAGCCTGTACTAACGAACCACTCGACCGAAAACATAGTAAGTAGTGGCATGCAAGCCAGGTAACTAGATACCAGGCCACCCGGGAAGCCGTACAGCAACTAAACGGTAACACCATTGCGGGCAGATCCAACAAATGTCACCAAGGGAGAGGCCCTAAAGCCAACCAATCCAAGCATCGAAAGAATGGAATAAACAGTGAACCTCTATATGATTGTAGGGAAGTGACCTTTTAAAGGTGTGAGGGGTGTATGAAGAGATCAAGACATTCTATGAGCCAAACCTGTAAGATAAATGGTGCTCCCAAAGATAACATGGCCCCAGAAGCGCGAGCATAATCTAGGACCATCAAGGTCTCACCTAGGAGCAACATGACGGTGCTCTTCATCTCCCACAAACCACAGGTAATGGTATGAGAACATTAGAAGATGACTGAAAGAGGAAGTGAGAGAGCATGGCTATCGATAAAGCACTACGCCAAATGATCTAGTACTCGCCGTCATAAGGGTCCCCTATGGGAGGATAGACAGAGGAAAGACGCTCAAAATCAATTTGCCAATCATGACCAAAAGAGCCTACTGCATTTTGAGATGTATGAAGAAGAGCAGCAAGGTCCTGAATATACCCGGCCTACGCCGGAGGGACCGTCAGATTATCAGAAGGTTCAGTGTTTAGAACAACATTAAACTCCTTAAACAAAGGGCAGATCTCCTGGAATCCAAAGTTAAAGACGTGGAGTGAGGGATCCCAACACTGAATAGTGGCCTGAAGCAAACTTTCATTTAGAATCATCTGCCAAAAAGAGAAGGGATTGTTTAATCTAAAACACTTGAAGTTGAGATTCTCAATACCAGAGATAGTATCCATCCATGGGAAGAGGATTTGAGAGCTAATGGGGGCCATTTGAGAGGGAAGTAGAGAAAGGAGAATAGTGTTTTGCGGAGTTTTGAAGAAGGAAGGGTATAAATAGGAGTGGGTCTGCCAAGAACACCGGGCGACACTCAATATACTGCAGCGGCACTCATTAGAATGCCGTTCGGCAGTCAGCAACTGCCGCACGGTAATCATGGACTGCCCCTGCGGCACGCAGTGAGTGTCGTTTAAGGCTAACTGAATGTCACACGACATTATTTTTGGCCAGGACTTGTTTGTAATAATTTTAACCCACCTGCAAACAAAAAATTGTATATGCAATAAAACGTGTGTATCATGCATCACTCACAACAGGCCAAGCAATGGCTACATTCATTGTTTTTCTTATATAAAAAGGGGATGACCACAATTACAAGTATTCACCAGTCAGAGAAAATTAAACTAAAAAGGGAGGACCAAGCCATGGTCACACATGCGATGTGCTGTAAGAACAAGCGGAAAAAGGATAAAAGCAATCATAATAAAGTATGCAGATGCCTACCCTATCTCGGCTATCCAGGAGTCATCACCAAAAATAATAAGTATATGTATATCAGTACAGTCATCCATATATGTGTGTATCCTCTCCAAAGCACTCAGAAGTAAAAAGAATAAAAGAAAAGCGAAGTCAACCCTGGCCCCAGCCACGAGTCTGACGGGTGAAACGTCTGAGAGGCTCCTTCTTTGACTCCGTGCCACTCTCACTGCCTCCGCCTCCGCCTCTGCCTCTGCCTCAACCTCTACCGCCACTACTGCCTCCACCTCTGCTGCCGCTACTACCTCCACCACGTCCAGCGTCTCTATGAGCTCCGCTGAGGACTATCCTGAATTACTAATGCTTCTGCTGAAGCTGTCTCACTTACAGAACCAAAGCCCTATTCTTTTCCTCCTGAACAAAGAAAGAGATTGCAATAATCATGTTTTATTTTAAAGAAAATAAATAAATAAAATAAGTAAAAGTAAAAGGTCAGTAGGAGTTTTACCAAGGCTCTCGGATGAGCCTCAGTAGCTACCCACGCCCCATCAGCCTGAATCAATAAGGGAAGGGTTAGAACATTAGAGTAAGTGTGCGAAAGTCGAAGACAGGTCCCAGAGGATTACCCTTCACTCCCGATCATGGATCCACTCTCTCACGCTATGAGCATAGAGTAGACTCTCCTTTGCATAATCTCTCGGGACGTGGTCGTACTGCTGTGGGATGGTGGGAGCACCCGTGTGATATCGAGAGACCTCAGTCGTGCCCCGCTCACCGTAAGAAACTGACCTGTCACTCCAATCCCATGGCGGCTGTAGACACCCCATTTTGTCGGCTATCAGATTTAAGAGACCCATAGCTTGGTGGTTCACAATGATCGTAAAAGACTCAAAAGTACTCCTGGAAGTCAGTTCTATCTCTCAGAATGCTCAAAATGACCAAACTACCCCTAAAAGCCCGAACGCTCTCGGATTCGGACCAAATGTTCTGGAGACGCGCTACATCGTAAGAAAAATAATAAAATAAGCTCTAAAGCAAGACCGGATGAAATCGTCGGCCCCCATGAGAACCCCAAAGGTCCCGAAGGTTCCCAGAAAGTTCCTGTTGACCGGTTTGACCAAGATTTGACCAAGGTTTGACCAAGTTTGACTAGATTTGACCAAAATCATCCAAATTCACTGAAAAGTTCCAGGAGCATTCTAGATCATGTGGAAAGTATCAAAATGAGTTTTAAAAGAAAATCAAACGAAAGCGTCAGCTCCTGGGAGCTCCCAGAGGTGTCCAGAACTTCCAGGGAATCCCAAATTTGACCAGTTTGACCAAAAGTTGACTTTGAAGCCGGAGCACCGTATCATTTTTCAAGTTTTTTTTTATAGATACTAGAGGTCGATAGCTTTCCAACGGTATGTTGCACAAATTTTTTGAATTTAAACGAATTTATTATGAATTTCCGAAGGTGAAAAAGGCGATCAAATCAGCTTTATCGCGAATACTGGAAAACTTTTCAAGGTAACCTATCTCCGAATTATTGTTTATGTAAAGTAGACTCCATTGCCTTTCCAACGGTATATCACAACCCCAATTTAGAGTTCGTATGCATTTTCTGTGAATTTCGAACAAAATAGGGTCTTTTCGTGAATATCGGAACCTCTGGGGGCCTAAAAAGGATTATCTGGACAAATGAGGAGCAGTGCTGCCGCAGCATTGGCCCACTACTGCTGCGGCACAGGCCCAGTGCCACCGCGGTACTCTCCTCCAGAATGGTGTTATTTTGTAATTTTTTTTGGCTGTCCAATTTGATTAATTAAAAACCAAAATGATGTAGTTTTATGTTCATAGATGTTTGGGACCAATGGGAACACTTTCTAAATCCTAAAACCTCCCCAAATTAGCCTATATAAACCCCCCATTGCTCTTCATTTGGGGGGGGGGCCAAGTGCAAAGTTCATAGAAGTTATAGAGAGAAAGAGAGATAGAGATAGGTTTAGAAGAAGGAAAGGGAGCTTCTCTCATATATTTTTTATAAGAAAGTGAGTTTTAATCGTGTTTTCTTCCATTCCTATACTTCACATTCCAAATACCCCCAATCACCATTATTGAGCATTCTTGAGTTAGGAAGCTACTTCCATGTCCAAATGTCAATATCTATGAGTGAAGCACTAAACTACAAGTTCAATACATCATGAATATCATTTATTGATTGCTATCTATTTGTTTGTTTACATTTGTTCATCTTCTCTCACCTCATTTCTTTTTTGTTTTCTTTATTTACTTACTAGTCTATCATCATCTAGATGATGACATGAAGTTTGAGGTGAGTGAATCCTTATGGATAGTAGCTCTTGAACTCAAAAACATGTTTGATAGATAATGATTTCAACTTCAATACATTCCTATGTATTCATGAAGTTGTCTTTAAAATGGAAACAATCCTTTCCAATAATCTTGGAGGTTCTTGATGTGAGTCAAATGTTGACATTTTAAGTGGTTATAATCTTCATTAAGTATTGAAAATATGTTTTCAAAACCCCCATTTCAAAACCCACTTAAGCCCTTCATTTTGATTTCAAGAAATAAACCTTATTTCCCTAAAAAAAAATCTTCAAAACAGTGAGTTATTTGATTTCAAAGAATTGTTTTGGGTTCAATACTCAATATATGGATGCAAGACCACTTGGAAAGTCTTTCTAACTCATTATAGAATGCCCATGATTTTTTGCTTGACTTGGAAGCACTTAAAAAGGGTCCATTTTTGCCCAAACATTACTTCCAAACATTCTTCCTGTGTTGGCACAGAAGCTAGGTTGACTTTCAACTTGTTTTACAGACAACCTTTCCTAAAAGAGTGGTCCCAAATTATTTTTCCCTTAAACTTCAATGTCTTAGAGAACTTTCTGTATAAAATGGGCCTTTAGATCTGTTTTTTTATTTTCTAAGATTTTTCAATATTTCAGTCGACAGTACAAACTCTATTTCTGCATAACCTCTATTTTTCATATAATTTCTCCTAATGTGTAATAGTTATTGAATATTGTTTTTTTGGGTTGTGTTCTAGACACAATAAGTAAGATCTTTATAAAAAATCATGCATTGAAAACATTCCTAACCCCTCCTTTCAATTTTCAAAAGATCATGTTACTGTTCTGTCCACTATTCACAGCAAGCATATTTTCACTTCCATCCTTTGATTTGATGCTTACATGTACTCCGAATTATCTCATGTCTTAGGAAGTAGTTCATACTATATTTGTACATATCCCATGATGATTTCATTCATTCATTCATACATATTTTAGAATTCTATGTCATTCTAGGAATCCATGAGCATAAAACACACTACAACCTTGGCACATTCTAGATACATACATTGCATCAATGCAAAGATTTGGGGCTTTTGTGACTCCTAATTTAAGAAGATCATAAGGAATGAACTTGATCACACATCTATGCTTCCCCTCAATCTAACCATCCTTTCTCATCCATCCCGTGGATTAAAAGATCTTCTTTTCTCAAGGATTAACATACATCATTCTAGCTTGCTAAGCATCCTTGTTTTCTTTGATTTATTTGTTTCAAGAACAATTCATGTCCCCTCTAGATTAGGGAAACTTAATTACTTGATATGTGATTAGACGATTTTTTTTTTAGGTTTGTTTGTGTGATCTTTCACTCTGTATCGTGTGATACTTGGTTTAGATCTTATGAATGATATCTTATCTTTTGATCTTCCATTTCAAGATTCTTGTATGATGTAATCTACTATCAAAGTATTATTTGTCGAACCAAACATAGTATAAGATGATTATTTGGATGCTAATTGAGGCTCGTCGAGAGACGGGGTGAGTTGAGGGTCTTTTAGTTGCGACAAAGGCTCCTTCCTCTCTCGTACCGAAACCCCGAGCCAAGTTCTTTGGTTATGAAAGGCCAGTGCCCTTTATCCGTTTGGGTGAGTCAAATTTAGGTTTCTTGGTTCCTTAAAGACCAAGTGGCGACTCTGTATCTGTTTTCAACAGACCTTCCTTTTCTTTCTTTGATCCAAATCAATTTCAAACCAAAACAAAAAGAAGTGGAACTCCGCGTGTCCACAATTTGGCGACTTTGCTTGGGATTTTTATTTTCAAAACAAAATAATACAGAGGTCTGACTCATAAGAAGCATCCTTAAAATCATCTCTTTACTGTGTCTGGTTCACCGCATTGCACTCCTCCATTTCCCCCTTCGACTGTGTCTGAAACGCGGCGCTGACAGTGTTCAGGTCTTGCTGTGCCAGGGCATAAGTCACCATTGATACTATACCTTTCAATGTATATCAAAAAGAGTAAAAACTTCTGTGCTGTCTCTCTGACGGTATATTGGAACTCTCGTCAACGGACCCTCTTTGACTAAACTCAGCCTTTGCATATAAATTCCTATAGAACCTTTCGTAGGACTGTTCATTTATCTTTTTAGATAGGACAATGTGATATAACTGCTATATACCCTGGTGGGATTACGTGCGCAGTGTAGACACTTATGTGGCATAAAACAGAACCTCTTTCTTATGATTGCCAAGGCAATCACTCACATGTGATTACATTGAGTTGACCTGCCTAGGCACTATGACAAGGATGTCTGCTCCATGCTCACAAAGATATACACTGCAAACCTTGGTCCTGAGATATAGGAGTATGAAAACTTGCTAGACAGTATGATCACCATCATCACCTGTTCTAGTCATATATGCCTATTTCTTCCAGAAACTCTACCCAACTCATCAGGATATCCCTGTTTCTCCTAGAAACTCTATCCGGATCACCCAGATTTCCTAGAAATCCCCATTTCTCCCCAAATTACCTAGAAATCTCAGTTTCTTCCAGAAACTCCGATATACTTGTGTCCCCCAGATACTCTGTCCGAATTACCCAGATATTCTTGCTTCCCCTAGAATACCCAGAAACCTCAGTTTCTCTTAGACACTCTGATATACTTGTTTCTCCCATAAACTCTGTCCGACTTACCCAAATATACCTGTTTTCCTAGAAGCACTGTCCAAATCTCTCAGATTTTCCTAAATCCCAGCAACTCCATCCAAACTTCCCAGAAATGTCTAGATGTACTAATTTCTCCCAAAAACTCCCAGACATAACCACTTTCTCCCAAAAACTCTATCTAGTTTCTCAGAAATACCCAGATATAGCTAGTTTCTCCCAAAAACTCTATCCAAATTTCCCAGAAATACCCATTGATCGGGAGGGAACAGATCCTAATTATATGCATTAACTTACGTTTATTAGTACCTTTTTATCCTGTTTTTGTATATTTTTACTTCATTTTCTATTTTCTGACAGGTTTTTGAAGAAATCACGTAAACCAGGCTAAATAGGGTGAAAAAATATAAGGAAAGAAGCAAGAAAACCAACATCGCGCGTGCTGCCCGCTCACGCGAAAATCCCAAAATCGCTCGTGCGATCCGCTCGTGCGAGGTCCCCATAACCCGCTCGCGCGGCCCGCTTGTGCGACCTGTGTAAAAAATTGAAGTTGCGTATTTCACTCTACTGATGATTCATACGCAAACGAAACTGCCTAATTACATCCAGATTGCAAAATAAAGTAGTTATAGTACATTTCGGGTTAGGAAAGCTTCCAAAAACTTGCCTAAAATCTATATATACCCTATTTTACTTGAATTTAGGGGTTGGCAATTGTTATACACACAATATACAACCACACTTTCAGCCATTGAAGGGAGGGAAGCAAGGAGAAGGAGAAGAAGACCAAGGATGTCCATGGCCTCCTCCATCAACCTCTTGCCATCCGCCGCTTCTATGGACAACTAGACTCTAGATCTAGGGTTTCAATGAAACCCTAGCCAAGTAATAGGGTGTATTTTATGTTTTTATTTTAGTTTTATTATGTATGGATGACAGTTACATATTCCGAGGATTTTTATAAATAAATCATGCTTCTATTGATTAAAATCATTACTTTCAAAGTTTATCCTTGTCTTAGATCTATTTTGACTGTGATGTGCTCAATGATCTATTTTTGCTGTGCTTATATAGATTATTTACATGTAATGGTGCTTAATTGAATTATGCTATCAAGTATCCGAATAGTCCATGCCTAGATTAGACGGATTATACCACAACCCTAGTTTAGTGTGGGATAATTAGTGCTAATCGAAGATGGATTATGTTGGTGCTTGAACCATAGTTATTTTCTTGACGGAGGAATTGGGCTTGTAGTTACAATTCCCCATTATCATCCAACTTAATAAGCTAAAGTAATTCGTAAATACCCTTATTATGAAGCTAGTGGTGGATTTGCAATCCTAGGTTCCCTTCCAATATCTTTAAAACAACTTTAATTGCTTTCATAATTTAGATTTATTTTTCTTGTTCTTAGTTTAATAAACTCAAAATCAAAATCCGTCTTCCTTAATTAACTAAATTTAGGTTTTAAAATTAAAAGTGTTTTAGTAATTCAATCTCTGTGGGTTCGACCTTTACTTTCACTACTACAAATCTTTAGAAAACAAAGTATACTTTTCATATCTTGATTTTGACAAGATCAATTTTTGGCGCCGTTGCCGGGGATTGCATTACTAGCCAATTAGTTTTAGAATCTTAGTTTAGTTAATTCGTAAATACTAGATTAGGTTTTATTTATTTTTATTTTTTTTTTATTTTTCGTTTTTGTTTTAAGTTACTAACTTTTCTTTTTGTTTTGTAGTTTCTCAAAGTAATCAAATTCTAGCATTTTTAGTGGAGCAGCTATGCACGTCAAAGGAGCTTGCGCGAAAATAAAAAAAACAACAAATAATCTAAATCGCTTCCTTTGAAATTTGCTTCCAACCACTGTAAGTCAGGGCGCTGAGACGCACTATTTGCATTAGTTTAGGGGTGATTGTTCAGGTGCATTAGCTAGGAAACCCAGGGCGCTGGGCTTGACGCGGTCATTGCATTACATGATAATATTCATGCATCATAATAGTTGTGTGCATGTTGCCTTATTTGCGTGATTTCGTCTTATATTTGTGGAGCCAGTTTTTGTCTTAGTGTCGCTTATTTTCTTTTTAGTTTATATTGGGTACACGTTCAAGTAAACCGGAATTATTTTCTATCGATCTTGAACTTGAACGTACCCTTAGAATTAGTAAGTCTTCAACCCAAGCTTCGAGAGCTCAGTTGAAAATAGACGACGAGTCGACTCCAAAACCATTGTCATTGTTTCAGGTTGAATTCAAAGCACCCGTAAACGTTTAAAAAAAGCTCGAACTTTGAACATAGAACCTATTCCAATGGCCGACATTGGAAACAACGGAAACAACGGAAATAATATGAATAATCTTAATATACCGCCACCTCCTCCACTTAAAGATTATTTTATTCCTACGACTTACACGCCACAAATATGTATTGATTTACCGGAGGCGACGGCATCTCACTTTGAGATAAAGTCGTCTACCATCTCGCTACTTCCATCTTTCCATGGCCGTCTAAATGAAGATCCATATCAACACTTAGGAGATTTTCAGGATATATGCTCTACGTTAAAAATCCAAAATTTCACTGATGATGACTTAAAATTGCGTCTCTTCCCATTCTCTTTAAAGGATAAAGCGAAGTATTGGCTTCAATCACTTGAGCCAAACACGATTAAAACTTGGGAAGCCTTACATAACGCATTTTTACAAAAGTTTTTCCCAATCACAAGAACTAATCAGATAAGAAAATCTATAACTAATTTTGTGATGCAAGATGGGGAAATACTTTATGACACATTGGAGAAATTTAAAGAATTATTACGTTCCTGCCACATCATCAGGTTCCTATGTGGCAGTTGGTATAGGTTTTTTACGAGGGACTTATTCCCTCAGTCCGTAATACCGTCGATGCCATTTGTGCAGGTACTTTCCTACACAAAAGCACCGACGAGGCCTGGAAAATTTTTGAAACGTTAAGAGAGAACTCGATGCATCAAGCTGTGTCGGTACGTTCTGAGGGGTATCATCTGCAACCCAAACGTGAGGCAAAGTTTGAGTCAAGTCATTCAATAGAATTTCAGGAACTATCTAAAAAACTTGACCGACTTTTGACAATGAACCAAACGATAGCCCCACTCGGTCATGAAGTATGTGCAATATGTTCCGATCCGTCACATTCTATCCTTGCATGTCCATCGACGAGTCAATTTTCCAGAAGTCGTGGAGCAACACATTAATTCTATTCAACAATACCCACGAAATAATTATAATTCGACAACTAATAATCTGGACGCGCCATGGTGAAACCATCCTAACTTCTCGTGGAAAAATAATAATAATAATCTTAATGGGGCAACTAATTTTCCTAATGCATATCAACCCCAGTTTCAACTTAATCAATACCAACAACCACCTCCTAATCTGAACCCTTCAAGGGGTAACGTTTTTGAGGAAAAGGTGTTGGCATCCCTTAGTAAAATCAAAACACAAGTACAGGCACAAGCACAAATAGTGCACTCACACACACAATCCATTGCAAAGCTTGAATCCCAAATGGGACAACTAGCTACTGTAGTGAGTCGTAGAAACAAGGGGACGTTGCCTAGTCAAACAATTCAAAACCCTAAGGGATAATACGAGGTTAAGGGGTTGAATGAGCAAGTAAACGCCGTCTCAACTAGGTTGACTACACGAGAGGAAGAGGTAATAGAAATTCTGAAGGAGAATGTGATAGATATGAAAGTCAACTCTAATACAAAGAAGGGTGAGGATATAATTAAAAATAAGTAAGAAAAAGAAACGGCCCTGGCTAATCATATACCGAAATTGCCATTTCCACCTAACGTTGATGAACCATCAAATTTTCCAAAGAAAGGGTCAAAGGTTGAGGATATACTCGAGGTATTTAAACAAGTTAAAATCAATATTCCATTCCTCGATGCTATTAAACAAATTCCCGCTTACGCTAAATGTCTTAAAGACCTATGTACTCAAAAACGTAAATTGCGTAATCATTCTCCGAAAAAAGGTCTTTCTCTCAGAAAAAGTAAGTTCTATTTTTCAACACTCACCTCCAATGTATAAGGATCCTGGTACGCCAACTATTTCATGTGTCATAGGTGACACTGTCATCCATAGGGCTCTCCTTGACTTAGTTGCGAGTGTTAATCTCTTACCTTGTCATGTTTATAAACAACTACGACTAAGTGAACTAAAGCCCACGGTTGCTACTATTCAATTAGCGGATCGTTCCGTCAAAGTACCTAGGGGAATCATCGAGAACGTCTTAGTTAAAGTTGATCAATATTTTTATCATGTTGATTTTATGGTCCTTGACACCGAACCTGTCCTAGATGCTAGGAAGCACACCCCTGTCATTTTGGGTCGTCCATTTTTAGCCACCGCTAATGCACGTGTTAATTGTCAAATGGGGTGATGAAGGTGTCATTCAGGAACTTGAACTTAAAATTAAACGTGTTTAATGCTGTTGATCAACCTCCCAAAGACAATGATTATCTATGTATGGAGGGTAGTGAGGTTATATAGAATATTGAACCTACTAATGCACTAAATATAGGTGAGGAGAATAATATAGTGAGTAATGAGCGGATTAATGCAAATAACCTGGACCCTAACGATGAAGTTACTCAGAAGGTGAGAAATCGATGTGAACACGAGCAAGATGAACCAGTTAATGAATTGACTCATAGTGATGTTCTTTCTGCTTTCCACCGGAGTCTCCCTGATATCTTAAGAGGTTCACAGTCCGAGTTACGACCTCCTTGAGTCTTGAGTTAGAATGGTCTAGCTGAAGACATAAAAGATAGTGCTTCTTGGGAGGCAACCCAAGCTTTAATTCGTTTGTTTTACTAATTTTTGGTCATTTTTGGGTCTTTTTGAGTCAGTTGTGGTCTTTCTGAACAGGTTTGGGAGTCAGAGTAATTTTATTTTTGCTTAATATACATAAAATAAGTGAGCCACAAGAAATACCATTCTCGCGCGCGCGGCCTGCTCGCGCGAGACTGTGCCTTAGTGAAATTTTTGGTTATTGTTTTTATAAGCTCTATGCTACATCTCGCGCTTGGATTCGCAGGCGCGAGGCTGTCTCGCTCGCGCGAGATTTTCAAAATTTTTTGTTTTGGATTCGCGCGCGCGACGGTTGCTCGCGCGATCCCCCATCTTTCTGATTTTTTCTTTTGCTTTCTATATCATTTCCCCCCACCTGTTTGAGTAGTTTTTACTTTTCTGTTTTTGTTTCTTAGGCCCTTGTAGATCGAGTCGTTTGTTATTTTCATATGTTCTGGTTATTCTTTCTTTCCTTTTATAGTTTATTTTCGTTGTCTTTATAATATCGTTCATTCTTATACTTTAATTAATTTCGTTTAGTTTAGTTATAGTTCTTTTAGCTGCTTTTATTATTTTCTTTGTTTTCTTTTATCAAGAAGTAACAGGTAACATTGGGCTTTATTGACATATTCCTTTGTGTTCACCTGTTTGTGATTGCCGAGATCAAGGTATTATCATTTTTTTTTCTACGTACTCTACTTTCTTTCATTTTATTGTTTCATTAGGGACAGTAAAAGGTTTAGGTTTGGGGGTATTCATTCACATATTCACATGCACATTATTATGCACTAATTTTTAAAAAAATTTCGATACTTGTGGTTAAATAAATGATGATTACCGACGTTTTTGCAATATAAATTTGATACATCTTGTTATGTAACTTAGATTGTTATAGAATGGTAAACAAGAGAAGATGTGATTAAATATTTGTTAAAGTCATAATATGACGTTTTAGGTCATGTATCGTTCGAATCGTAGTTTTATATCATAGATTTGCACACAAACCTATGCACTGCACGTAGTCGCTTGAATACATGTCTGATGTGAACTATAATATGATTCGAATTTCTAGATAACACAAGGTGGAGACTAAACCCGGTGACCTTTTGAGCCTATCTTTTCTTTTTAGAGGTTATAAATACATCTTGTGTTTGTCGAATTTCATTAAATAGTGCAATAACTTGTTGTTTAGTCTCATTATTCTTGTTTTGGTTGATAGTCAAGTTAAAATATTTGTTACCATGCTAAATAATCTTCCGTTGTAAACATTAAAGAACCATATGACCATAGGAAATGATGGTAGGCCCTCTTTGTTTACTGTCGACCGATAAATAATAATTTTCCTTAGTTCGCCCTTTGAGCCATTAAAATGCCATTTTTCTTTAAATACCATTATCCTGTTTTTACTCCAATTTGGCCAACTTGGAGTTTACCCCTGAAAGATTGATCAACTTTTAGTGGTGTTAAGGCGATGTGTGATTGAGAAGAAGAAGAAAATAAGATGATGTTTGGGGTAGTTGCCTTGTTATTTATTGAATATTCGTTTCAAAAGCAACAAGGAGGAAAAGAATAGAGAAAAAGAAAAGAAAAAAAAAAGAGAAACAGAAGGAGAAAAAATTGAAAGGAATAAAAAGAAGAGAATGAGAAGATGAAAGTTGGTAGAAGAGATGAATGAAAGAAATTGAACATGCCTTATAATGCCATTCTAAAACTACCTAACAAATACTTTCTATCCATTTCCATTGTCTGAGCCACATTACAACCTTTGAAAAGTCTTATTTGATCCTAGAAAACATGGTTCGGATATGAAAACGATGGGAGGGGGATTAAAACATGGTAATGATTAATTTTTCTTGATTATTGGCATCCTATCCATGAGACTACTGTACTTTCGTGTCATGCGTCCTTTTCGAGTCATATGTGAGCATTTCTCGTTTTGAAAACATTTTTCCTTTACTCACATATTTTAGAAAAATTACACTTGTTTTTGAGTGTTTCATTTTAGAGTGTAATTGACATTGTGAGATTCATAGTCGAGACATAGTTAATTGGTTATCCAAAGTATATTCCAAGTTCATGACATGCGCGTGTTTATTTGACTACCATATCACACACGTGCAATTGTATGAGGAACTCTATTGATTTATACCACTACAACAAAAATGGCCTATAGAGACATTTATTTTGAGACAAAAAATAAAAGTGTCTTTAGAAGTTACTTGTAACGACACATAATTTTCCGTCTCTACAAATGAAAATATTTGTCTTTAAAAGTTACTTGTAAGGACACATAATTTTTTGTCTCTACAAAAGAATTAATTGTCTTTAGAAGTTACTTGTAAGGACATATGATTTTTTGTCTTTAAAAGAGAAAATAAGTGTCTTCAAAAGTTATTTGTAAGAACACATAATTGTCCGTCTCGAAAAAAAAACATGGCTTTAGAAGTTACTTGAAAAACACATAATTTTCTGTCTCTACAAAGGAAAATAAGTGTATTCAAAGTACAAAATAATAACACTGATTAAATTTTTTCTTTATAAAGAGAGAATTGCCTCAATAAATAAATAAATAATTTAACATCACAAGAAAAATGGCATGTCCCAGCATTTAAAAATATACCTTTAATTACTAACATTTTTTTAAAAAAATTAAGTGTTGTTAATTACCAAGATTTTAAAGAGCGATTGCAAATACCAGTGCTTGGTAGTTAAATGCCAATACTTAACATCATTTTCATACAAAATACCGATAAATAACGGTATTTGTAAAACCGTTGCCGTTAATTAACGGCATTTGAAATTTTAACGTTTGCCCTCAGTCCTACTTTATAAAATGACGTCGGTAATTCTGTCTAATTTTTTTAAATCGTTAATGTTATTTAAATATTAAAGAAAACACAAGGGAAAATATACAGCCCAATTTAGGGTGGCTTCCGCTGTGCGATTGAGATAGCGATAGCTTTGAAATTACTTTTTTCAGAATAGATTATAATAGTCATGATGTTTGGGTAATGTATTATAAAAGTGATTACGGTGGAAGAGAATATTATGTAGGTGTTTGGTGACATAAATATAAGGTGATTTTAAATGTTCAAAAAATAATTATGCCCCTAGACTGTATTGATATTCTATTTGTATTGGATACATAATTATTTTGTTAGTGCTCCATGTTATTAAATTTAATAAAAATTAATTACTTAAATAATAAATTAAATAAATGCATTCAATAATAATAACGATAGTAATATATAATATAAAAATAAGTAAATATATTACTAATGGTGTTTAATACTTTAAACATATGTTAATAGTACATGATTTTATTATATACAAATAAATAATTTCCGTACTTGTAGTTGAAAGTTGAGTATTTGGTCAAGCGGAATCAAGACTGCTACACAGTCAATGAGGTCTAAAGTTCAAAACTTGGTAGACTGTTAGGAAAAAAAATTAGTGTATTTTCTAGTAACACTCATAGAGACAGAAACATATATATATATATATATATATATATATGTGTGTTAGTAAAAGTAGCTTCTGGTGACAATTCTAATGACACTTTTGTTTTGTCATTACTCACAAATATATGTTACTTCAAAAGTAACATTTAGTGACACTTTTAATGACACTTTTTCTTTATCGTTATAAAGTAACCTTTACTGACAATTTTACCAACACTTAGGTAAGTGTCTCAATAAGGCTTAGCGACAACACCTATTATGACACTTAAGTAAGTGTTGGTATAACAACTAGTGACACATTTTGTGACCTATTGCAACACTTTTTTCTGTCTTTAAAGGCCTATTTTGTTGTAGTGTACGATGCATGTGCTTGGAATTGTTTTTGATGATTTAGATTAATGTTTCATTATGTTTCTTTATGTTCATTATTCTATTTCAAATCTTTGTTATATGATGAAGGAGTATTGAATATTATGTTCTTTGTTGGAATAAATTTTTTTAAATTTATAAGTTAATAAAGATGGTTGTGGGTGACTTGTTGACGAGAACCCTCACGAGACTTCACTTGTCCGACTAGGAACACCTAGAGGTTTAAAAGGCTTGTTGCATATGCTAAATGCAATCGTGATCCATGCGAAAATGGAATAGATTTGTAGTAGTAGTTTTATTTTTATTTTCTTTTTGCTCGAGGACTAGCAAAATGTAGGTTTAGGGGTGTGATCGGGAGAGAACAGATCCTAATTATATGCCTTAACTTACGTTTGTTAGTACTTTTTTATCCTATTTTTGTATATTTTTACTTCGTTTTCTATTTTCTGACAAGTTTTAGAAGAAATCAAGAAAACCAGGCTAAACAGGGTGAAAAGGTAGAAGGAAACAAGCAAGAAAAACCACATCGCGCGTGCGGTACGCTCGCGCGAAAATCCCAAAATCGCTCACGCGAGGTGCCCATATTGCGCTCGTGCGGCCCGCTCGCGCGACCTGTGTAAAAAACTGAAGTTGCGTATTTCACTCTATTGATGATTCCTACGCGAACGAAATTGCCTAATTACGTCCAGATTGCAAATTAAAGCAATTTTAGTACGTTTCGGGTTAGGAAAGCTTCCAAAAACTTGCCTAAAATCTATATATACCCTATTTTACTTGAATTTAGGGGTTGGCAATTGTTATACACACAATATACAACCACACTTTCAGCCATTGAAGGGAGGAAAGCAAGGAGAAGAAGAAGAAGACCAAGGATGTCCATGGCTTCCTCCATCGCCGCTTCTATGGACAACTAGACTCTAGATCGAGGGTTTCAATGAAACCCTAGCCGAGTAATAGGGTGTATTTTATGTTTTTATTTTAGTTTTATTATGTATAGATGACAGTTACATGTTCCGAGTATTTTTATAAATAAATCGTGCTTCTATTGATTAAAATCATTACTTTCAAAGTTTATTCTTGTCTTAGATCTATTTTGACTGTGATGTGCTCAACGATCTATTTTTGCTGTGCTTATATAGATTATTTACATGTAATGGTGCTTAATTGAATTATGCTATCAAGTATCCGAATAGTCCATGCCTAGATTAGACGGATTATACCACAACCCTAGTTTAGTGTGGGATAATTAGTGCTAATCGAAGATGGATTATGTTGGTGCTTGAACCATAGTTATTTTCTTGACGGAGGAATTGGGCTTGTAGTTACAATTCCCCATTATCATCCAACTTAATAAGCTAAAGTAATTCGTAAATACCCTTATTATGAAGCTAGTGGTGGATTTGCAATCATAAGTTCCCTTCCAATATCTTTAAAACAACTTTAATTGCTTTCATAATTTAGATTTATTTTTCTTGTTCTTAGTTTAATAAACTCAAAATAAAAATCCGTTTTACTTAATTAACTAAATTTAGGTTTTAAAATTAAAAGTGTTTTAGTAATTTAATTTCTATGGGTTCGACCTTTACTTTCACTACTACAAATCTTTAGAAAAGTAAAGTATACTTTTCATATATTGATTTTGACAAGATCACCCATAGTACTTGTTTCTCCCAAAAACTCTGCCCAAATAAACCAGAAATACCCAGATATGCCAGTTTCTATCAGAAACTTTGTCCAAATCAACCATAAATACCTTTGTCTCCTAGAAACTCAAATAACTACTAGAAATTTCTCCGAATCTTCCAAATCCCTGTTTCTCCCAGACACTCTGTCCAAATCAACCATAATGCCCAGATATGCCAGTTTCTCTCAGAAACTCTGTCCAAATCAACCAGAAATGCCCAGTCTCTCCTAGAAGCCTTCATAAAACCCTGGAAACCCCTAATATCCCTTAGTGATCAAACTGGAAAGAAAAGTTAGCACACTTTGTATGGCTAGGACCTTATTTGTTTATCTGCTATCTATTAAAAGTAGGGGCATCATATCGATTAGGGCTTACATTCGCATGTTTGTCTCATATGCATACACAATTCATGTCAGTTCGCATGCACACACATCCCATCAGTGTCACACATATCAGTCTTTACACATCAAATGCATACATATCATCATCCTCACCCATCTCAGTTATTGTACAGAAGTCATATACTTACTGCAACCATCCTCGGTTCGCATCGTTAAATCCTTCAAAATTCTGATCATCTCCTCCTGCTAGGAGTCCATAAGAAGTATTTTTACGCCTCTGCTAATTTGGGCTTTTATTTCTATTTATAGAAAACATAGCCCCTAGTAAGGACACAATTGTACCTCCCCGAATTCATTGTCGTGATCAAAGGCTAGCCCAGGCTATCATAAGCCTACCAATGGCCTACAAAGCTCTAGAAGAGAAAGTGAACAAGCTACAAACCACTGTTAAACATCTAAGTTTATGGATAAGCCGATTTGAGAAGATGGTGCAGAGCATAAATAAAAGGGAGTATGGGTTGTTCGACGCCGTCTATCCAAGCCCATTTCCACATCCGAATCCTTACTCATGTCCAAGTCCACACCCTTGCCTGGGTAATCCTATTTCATATCCAAACGCAAGAGCCACTCTGAGGACCCACTTGAACTCAATGTTTAACAAAGCCCACAACCTAAGAACCTTTACCAACCTGGGCATGCCGTTGTCTGTTACCCTTGATAACCTCATCACAAAGGGACCTCCAACTTCTTCAGCCTCGTTCTGGTATCCCTTCGCCTAGCTGTAACATGTCCAAATATTGTGCCTACCACCAAGGCCCAGGTCACGATACCATCAACTGCATGCGCCTTCGCTATGATATCCAAGACCTCATCGATCAGAAAATCATTGAGCCTTCACCCATCCAACCCTATGTCAACCAAAATGTCAGCTTCATCGAACCTAAAGCCCCTGGCTCATCTGTTCAAATGATCCCTTTTGCTGATACCTATGAATGTTGAACCTGTGCCGGTGAAGCAATGGTGTTTGGGACTTTTGCTAGCAAAACAATTGAGGATGCTCTTTAAAAAAAAAAAAGAATAAGCAATTCATTGTGACACTCCATTTGAGACCAAGTCGAGTCTGTTTTATGTTTCAAGTCTATTTCAAGAGTAATTTTGTGGACGAGTCCATCTATTTTTTAAAGTTCGGTTGAGTCTGTACCAAGAAATGCAATCCTTCTCCTTTAATGGAATGAAATCTCATTTTGCTTAATCTGAAGTGTCTAGTCATAAATGCATGAATCATCAAACTAAAATGTAACTTTTCAAATTACCATAGATATTGCTCTACTAATATCTTTTCTATAATGAAACAAAAAAAGAATCCTAAAAGGTCAAAGTCAATTTTCACACTGACACCGATGAAGAGCTGAGAATTGAATAGTCTTACTTTAAGAATTTAAAGATGTTCTTGCCTCAATCTTGAAAAGACATGTTTGAAAGTGACTTTGGGCTTTCCCAACACCCTTTTCCCACCATTTCAAAGCCTTGAGCCCAATCCAATAGGGAGCTATACAATCTGTCTGTTAAAAGCAGTGCATACTTAATCCTTGATGGTAGCCAAACACTTTCAATGAGTTTCTTTGCCCCTTTCAAAAAAAACAAAAAAAACAATAAAAAGAAAAAAAAAGAGAAAAAGAAAGAAAAAGAAAAGCTTGCTAGGTTGAACACCCGAAAGAAAAAGAAAAGCTTGCTAGGTTGAACACCCGAAAGGGCACCTAGGCAAAAGTTAGAGCTAAAAAAGGTGTTGATTTCTAAGATCTGACCTTAGCCAGTCAAAATGATGGAAAAAATGAAAGGAAGAAAATTTTGGTGTTACAGAGAATTGTACACTTTAAGGTACATCATGAGAACATGCCTAGAACACATTTCAAAAGGCTCGGAACGACCACAAATAAATTCCAAGAACCGATATGCACATTATGGAATTCTGAAATTGTGATCAAAAGATCTCACAAGAATCAACTACATGAAAAGTAAAATTGACTAGCTAGACGAAAGTGAAAAGGATCAATCCTCAGAAAGAAAAGAAAAGAAAAGAAAAAAAAAGAAAGGGAGATCGAAATTGAATCCTTTTATTCAAGGCTACCATAAGTGAGAAAAGTTTAAACTTCTTTGACGATTGAAAAACCCTCAACCAATTTCTTTCAAGACTTTGGCCTTAACTACACTCGACGTGATTCCCACTCGGGGATATGTAGACAACCGCATCGGTTCGGTCATCCCACCTACCTAAAAATAACCCAACTTTCTTCAAGCCTTGCCTTGAACTACGCTCGACCTGATTCCTGCTCAGAGATCCATAGGCAACCGCATCGGTTCGGTCATCCCACCTACCTAAAAATCACCCCTCTTTCTTTCAAGGTCCTACCCGAACTACGTTGGACCTGATCCTCGCTCAGGGGTACGTAGGTAGACTTTAAAAAAGAAAAGAAGGATGGCTCGCTAGGTCAAAAATCCGAAAGGACGCCTAGGCAAAAATTAGAGCTAAATCCAAAGTGAGCAATAACAAAAGAGAGAAAATAGCTCGCTAGGTCACTTCACTGGTGCCTAGGCAAAAGTTATGAGCATTTAAGAGATTAAAGTCATGGTCCTTGCCTCAAGCCAGAAATCACCTTCCACACTAGGGGCAAACATCGGCTACCCGCCTCGTTTGCCTGAATTTTACTATCTGCCCTTCATACAAGGGGAAAACTTTGGTCACCTACCTCGTTTGCCCAAAACCTCCAAATAACCACTGTCCAAACTAGAGGCAAACTTCGGTCACCTACCTCGTTTGCCTTCCAACACTTCAAACTAGGGGATAACTTCGTTTTCCTAACAACCCCTTCTTACCAAGGGCAAGTTTTCAAGTTACCAACTTGTTTTGGAAAATTTTGAAATAGAACATCTTTTATTCTAAAATTTAAGACACTATTCCAAAGCACTTCCTAGGAGAAGTAGAGAATTGATTAGATCAATGGGGAGGAATTTTCAAAAACTAGATTTATCAGCAAGTGATGTCATATTAAGATTAGGACTGAACTTAAAAGATGAGCGGTACATCATTCATGATGAAGGCACATTGTATTGTGGCAATTTGAGAATTTCATGTCCAAGTAAATCCTTCTTTGTTTGAGTCAGTAGTAATCTGATCAAAAGTGTGTCAAAGATCGAGGTTTCATACAAACTGACCCAAATTTCCTTACCATTGTCATTCCTATTAAGTCCATTTGTCTTGATGGTCTCAAATGTTTGGGTTTAAGGTGATTCCTAATTATTAAAACTTTGGATAGAAGCAAAAGTACCAAACATCATTACTATACCAATCAAGGTCACAACATGAGAAGTGTCCCAAGTACGAGTGGCATAAACTCGTAAGTGGTTGCAAACCACAAGAAAATATCGCCAACACCAAGAAATTATTGCTGATCCAATTAGAGTACAAATGTGTTGATAAGGTGTGTCGATGAGATGTGTTGTTGAGGTGCTATAGGACCCAGAGTCCAGATGTGTTGAGGAACATCAGATGAGTTGAGAAGCATCATTGAAAACTGAAGTGACATTGAGGAGCATCAGATGTGTTGAGGAGCATCGTTGAAGAGTTAAGGAGCATCGTGGAAGAGTTGAGGAGCATCAAATTTGTTGAGGAGCATCGTGGAAGAGTTGAGGAACATCAGAAGAGTTGAGAAGCATCGTTGAAAAGTGAAGTGACATCAAGGAACATCAGATGTGTTGAGGAGTATTGTTGAAGAGGAGCATCAGATGTGTTGAGGAGCATCGTTGAAGAGTTGAGGCGCATCAAATGTGTTGAGGAGCATCGTTGTTAAGGAGCATCAAATGTATTGAGGAACATCGTTGAGATTTGAAGAACACTATTGAGAATCAAGAAGCATTGAGCAGCACCGTCAAAGATTTGAGGAGCAACACAAGTCCATGAGTGGCTGTTGATCGCTTCCTTCCTAGCAACATAAGTCCACGAATGGCTGTTGATAATCGTCCTCTATTAATGCAAAATCCTTAGTCGCCGTAGATCATCTCTGTATCCTTCAAATAGAATGATACCTTTTCTCCCATCAGTGGGTATATTTTCTTCCCTAGTATAGTACATTTAATCCTTTCCCTCTCCAGTAGAGTCATTTCATCCCCAACAGATTCAATTTTGCCCCAACAGGCTTATCGATTAGTACATCGTCACTTCTATCCATGATAGTCACAGTAGTTAGCTGTCGACTCGTCATCTCGATTCATACTTCGTCAGTCCTTCTGATCACGGTTAGTCCAACCGTTGATCCAGTCCATGGCAGTCACAGTAGTTCACTGTCGACTCATCATCTCGATTCGTACATCATCAGTTCAATCCATGACAGTCACAGTAGTTCACTGTCGACTTGTCATCCTGATTCGTGCATCGTCAGTTCACCATAACTCTTATTCAAAATATGTTGTGTTCATCGTCCCCTCTAGATTGAGGCAAATCTGTTGTCATCAACTGTTTGGATTGAGGCAAATGCTTCGGTGTCAGCCCTTTAATTTGAGGCAAATCCTTCATTGTCAGCCCTCTAGATTGAGGTAAATCTTTTTTCATAAGCCCTCTAGATTGAGGCAAATCCTTCGTTGTCAGCCCTCTAAATTGAGGCAAATCTTTTATTGTAGACCCTTTGGATTAAGGTAGGACTTTCGCGTCCACCAGTTATCTCGGACTACCCTGTTTACTCTTTGATATCTAGGACTGCCAAATCCGTCAATCATCTTAGGGATTCCATGTCCATCATTAGTGCTACCACATCCGTCAATCATCTTGGAGGCCTGAATAGGCTTTCGGACCGACCATTGCAAGATTTGATTAACCGTGAGAGATCGGAGTTGAATCCTGGTTCGCAGTCAAGAATTAAAATAGTTAAGAGAGATTCTCAGAGAATCCCATACCATCCCCAATAGAACCTGAACCAAATTTCTGGATTGGTCATCATAAAAATTGGTCAACGATTGAAAAACACCGCCCGCAGTCAAAAGACGCTGACTCCTAGGGCAAACTTTGTCTATTCACAATCCAAGGCTCCGTGTCCGTTGGTTATCATAAGCTTTCTCACTTATCATGAGCTTCCTCACTCCTTTGTCTGAAATCGTGAGCTTTTTCACTTATCATGAGCTTTCCCAACCCTTTGTCCAAAATCGTGAGCTTTCTCATTTATCGTGAGCTTCCTCCCTCGTTCATTTAAAATCATGAGCTTTCTTACTTATCGTGTGCTTCTCATCCTTTGTCCAAAATTGTGAGCTTTCTCACTTCTCATGAGCTTTCTCACCCCTTTGCCCAAAATCACTTATCGTGAGCTTTCTCACTTATCATGAGCTTCCTCACTCCTTTGTCCAAACTCGTGAGCTTTCTCACTTATCGTGAGCTTCCTCACTCCTTTGTCCAAACTCGTGAGCTTTCTCACCAATCGTAAGTTTTCTCACTTATAATGAGCTTTTTCACTTACCATGAGCTTTCTCATTCCTTTGTCCAAAATTATGAGGCCCCCTCACCTACCCATCAGTTATCGTGAGCTTCCTCAAATAAAGATCATGAGCTTCCTTAGCAAATAAAAATCGTGAGCATTCTCACTTATCGTGAGCTTTCTCACTTCGTGAGCTTTCTTACCCCTTGTCCAAAATCGTGAGCTTTCTCACTTATCGTGAGCTTTCTCACCCCTAGCCCAAAATCGTGAGTTTTTTCACTTATCGTGAGCTTCCTCACTTATCACCCCCTTGTCAAAAATTATGAGCCCCTCACCTACCTGTCAGCTATTGTGAACTTTCTCACTTGACGGTTATCACAAAACCCTTCTCCGATTGGCTATCTTGAACTTCCTCATCCATCGCTTGGTATCCAAGACTTCTGTGTCCGTCGATTATCTTTAATTGTCGTCCTTTAGGACCCCACGTTCGATTACATTTGTTCGCGAAGCACACTTCTCGTAATTTAAGAAGTTTGCCCGAGACCCAGAGTCTTCAACACCTTGGTATCCTTATCAGGACCAACCACTGCATTAGATTCAACACTGGCACAACATAAGTCCACTCGGGGTGGAACACACCCCACAGCACCAGCTCACGCTAGGATCAGAACACTAAATATGATAGGACTCAAGACACAATTCATAACACATCTATGCATTTCATATCACTCTTATAGCATAGCATCTGCCTGATTGTTGTGTATGTCCATGTGTGATTTATTCCTTTGTGCCCCGAACTACGTCCTTGTCTGATACGTAAGCAGCTCACGTAGAGCGCGACCAGTACTAGCCTCGGCATCATTGCATCTTTTGCAACGCTTTTTATCCTAAATCTATAGCCTCCAAAAGACCTGTCTCTTCAGAGCTTTAGCACTCGCTTGTGGCATGCGTTGCCTCGCAAGTTCATGCCAAAGTGGGGCAAACTGTAGACACCCCATTTTTCAACTATCTGATTTAGGAGACCCATAGATTGGTGATTCACAATGATCGTAAAAGACTCAAAAGGACTTCTGGAAGTCAATTCTATCTCTCAGAATGCTCAGAATAACCAAAATACCCCTGAAAGCCTGAACGCTCCCGAATTTGGACCAAATGTTCTAGAAATGCGCTACGTCGTACAAAAAATAATAAAATAAGTTCTAAAGCAAGACCTGATGAAATCGTCGGCCCCAGAGACCCCCAAAGGTCCCGAAGGTTCCTAGAAAGTTTTCGTTGACCGGTTTGACCAAGTTTAACCAAGGTTTGACCAAATTTGACCAGGTTTGACCGTAATCCTCTAAATTCGCCAAAAAAATTTGGGATAATTCTAGATCATGTGAAAAGTATTAAAAGGAGTTTTAAAAGAAAATCGAACGAAAATGGCAGCTCCTGAGAGCTCCCAGAGGTTTCCAGAACTTCCCGGGAATCCCAAGTTTGACCAGTTTGACCAAAAGTTGACTTTGAAGCCGGAGCACCGTATTATTTTTAGATATTTTTATAGATACTAGAGGTCGATAGCTTTCCAACGGTATGTCATACATAATTTTTGGATTTAAAATGAATTTATTATGAATTTTTGAAGGTGAAAAAGGCGATCAAATCGGCTTTTATCGCGAATACTGAAAAACTTTTTAAGGTGACCTATCTCTAAACTATTTTTTATGTAAAGTAGACTCCATTACCTTTCCAACGGTATATCACAACCCCAATTTAGAACTCGTATGCATTTTTCTGTGAATTTCGGACAAAATAGGGCCTTTTCGCGAATACCGGAACCTCTGGGGGCCTAAAAAGGATTATCTGGACGAATGAGGAGCAGTGCCGCTGCGGCACTAGCCCACTGCCACCGCAGCATAGGCCCAATGCCGCCGCAGTAATCTCCTCCAGAATGGTGTTTTTTTTGTAATTTCTTTTGGGTGTCCAATTTGATTAATTAAAAACCAAAACGATGTAGTTTCAAGTTCACAGATGTTTGGGACCAATGGAAACACTGTCTAAATCCCAAAACCTCCCCAAATTAGCCTATATAAACCCCCCATTGCTCTTCATTTGGGGGAGTGGGGGCAAGTGCAAAGTCCATAGAAGTTGTAGAGAGAAAGAGAGATAGAGATAGGTTTAGAAGAAGGAAAGGGAGTTTCTCCTATTGATTTTCTATAAGAAAGTGAGTTTTAATCTTGTTTTTTTCTATTACCTCTCTTATACTTCACATTCCAAATACTCCCAATCATCATTATTGAGAATTCTTGAGTTAGAAAGCTACTTCCATGCCAAAATGTCAATATCTATGAGTGAAGCACCAAACTACAAGTCCAATACATCATAAATATCATCTATTGATTGCTATCTATTTGTTTGTTTACATTTGTTCATCTTCTCTCACCTCATTTCTTTTTTGTTTTCTTTATTTACTTACTAGTCTATCATCATCTAGATGATGACATGAAGTTTGAGGTGAGTGAATCCTTATGGATAGTAGCTCTTGACCTCAACAGCATGTTTGATAGATGATGATTTCAACTTCAATACATTCCTATGTATTCAAGAAGTTGTCTTTAAAATGAAAACAATACTTTCTAATAATTTTGGAGGTTCTTGATGTGAGTCAAATGTTGCCATTTTAAGTGATTATAATCTTCATTAAGTATTCAAAATATGTTTTCAAAACCCCCATTTCAAAACTCCATCTTAAACCCTTCATTTTGATTTCAAGAAATAAACCTTATTTCCCTAAAAAAAATTCTTCAAAATAGTGAGTTATTAGATTTCAAAGAATTGTTTTGGGTTCAATACTCAATATATGGATGCAAGACCACTTGGAAAGTCTTTCTAACTCATTATAGAATGCCCATGATTTTTGGCTTGACTTAGAAGCACTTAAAAAGGGTCCATTTTTGCCCAAACATTGCTTCCAAACATTCTTCCTGTGTTGGCACAGAAGCTAGGTTGACTTTTAACTTGTTTTACAGAAAACCCTTCCAAAAAGTGTGGTCCCAAATTATTTTTCCCTTGAACTTCAATGTCTTAGGGAACTTTCTGTATAAAATGGACCTCTAGATCTTTTTTTTTTCATTTTCTAAGATGTTTCAATATTTCAGTCGACAGTACGAACTCTGTTTCTGCGTAACCTCTATTTTTCATATAATTTCTCCTAATGTGTAATAGTTATTGAATATTGGACTTTTGGGTTGTGTTCTAGACACAATAAGTAAGATCTGCATAAAAAATCATGCATTGAAAACATTCCTAACACTTCCTTTCAATTTCCAAAAAATTATGTTACTATTCTGTCCACTATTCACAGCAAACATATTTTCACTTCCATCCTTTGATTTGATGCTTACATGTACTCCAAATTAGCTCATGTCTTGGGAAGTAGTTCATACTACATTTGTACATATCCCATGATGATTTCATTCATTCATTCACACACATTTTAGACTTCTAAGTCATTCGAGGAATCCATGAGCATAAAACACACTACAACCTTGGCACATTCTAGATACATACATTGCATCCATGCAAAGATTTGGGGCTTTTGTGACTCCTAATCTAAGAAGATTATAAGGAATGAACTTGATCACACGTCCATGTTTTCCCTCGATCTAATCATCCTTTCTCATCTATCCCGGGGATTGAGAGATCTTCTTTTCTCAAAGATTAACATACATCATTCTAGCTTGCTAAGCATCCTTGTTTTCTTTGATTTATTTGCTTCAAGAACAATTCACGTCCCCTCTAGATTAGGGAAACTTAATTCCTTGATATGTGATTAGACGATTTTTTTTAGGTTTGTTTGTGTGATCTTTCACTTTGCATTGTGTGATACTTGGCTTAGATCTTATAAATGATATCTTATCTTTTGATCTTCCATTTTCAAGAGTCTTGTGAGATATAATATACTATCATAGTATTATTTGTCAAACCAAACATAGTATAAGATGATTATTTGGATGCTAATTGAGGCCTGTCGAGAGACGGGGCGAGTTGAGGGTGTTTTAGTCACGACAAAGGCTCCTTCCTCTCTCGTACCAAAACCCCGAGCCAGGTTCTTTGGTTATGAAAGGCCGGTGCCCTTTATCCGTTTGGATGAGTCAAATTTAGGTTTCTTGGTTCCTTAAAGACCAAGTGGCGACTTTGTATCTGTTTTCAACAGACCTTCCTTTTCTTTCTTTGATCCAAATCAATTTCAAACAAAAACAAAAAGAAGTGGAACTCCGCGTGTCTACAGTGGCAAAGCTGGAGTCCGAGATGCGGCAGGAACAGGCTGTTAAAAGAAAGAAAAGAAAATTTAGAATAATTTGATAAGAATATGAATGATTGAAGAATCAAAGGAAACTCACCTAGGTCATTTCCATCAAGGGGAAATTCTTTATCAACTTAGCAGCACGAAAAGCTGCATACCCATCTGGAGGCTCCAGGAACTCCTGAATCAAGAACCCGTCTAGAGCAGCCGTGAGCGAACTACCCTGAAGCATCTCTGTAGCTCTCACAGAAGTAGGTGGGGGACGTGGCTCGTAAAACCCAGGAGGAATCAGCGACTGCCTGGTCACTCTCTTTCTCAAGTACCACTCTCGAGCGTCGAGGCCATTCAGCAACAATCTCATCGATCGAGCCACCCGACTGTTGTATCCCTGGAGGGGAAATGGGGAAGACAACCACCCAAGGCTGCCACTTGACGTGCACCTCCCTCAGATTTGTCAGGAAGTTCCTCAACGAGACAAAATCATGAGCCCCGATCTTTCGCCCAGCTCGCTCTTTCTGCCACTTCAGCCCTGGGGTATGATGAGGGCGTCTACTCATCACGTCTCGAGTGACATCATTTGCAGGTACTTATGGGACCAAATCTGCAAGAAAGAAAAGAAAGGAAAAGGGTTTGAGGTTCTAGATTCTAGAATTATGAAATAATTCAAAGATCATTTGAAATAATGAAAAAGAATAAAAAGAGGTGTACCTCCATGTCCTCTAGAAGCCGCCTATGGAACACAGCTGGTCCCGAGAGATATCCCCCCTATTCTTGTACAGGATGGCTAATCTTGCACCAGACCAATCAAACTGATAAATCTGGTCCATGCACTCTAGGGACTCCACCAATGCTACAGAAATCTTATCGACTCTGTTGCTCAACAGAGAGCATCCAAGCATGTACATAATGAAGCCTCAGGCCATCTACTCATCTGTAAAATCCTCCTGACCTCTGAAGGTGGCAAGGAACCACTTGGCCATAACCAAGGGCTCCTCATGAACAACCCCGAACAATAGCAACACCTGGCCACACTCTGTCTCCACATCCAAATACTTTAGAATCCCTCCCCCGAAAGGGATCCCGGTAATCATCGAGAAGTCGAGTGGGGTCATAGCCATCTCCCCAAACTTAAAGTGGAACAAGTTGGTGGTATCCTACCATTGCTCTGAGAGAGCGTGAATCTGTCTCAAATCATTGGAGCTCTTCGTCAAAAGCTTGAAGAAGTCCCTAAAGCCTACAACCCTGATGTATCGAACCATGCAAACCCGTGTGCCAAACTGTTGTGCCCCTTCAGTACGCTGGGCTAGAGCTGCAAGAATCATAAGATTTAATGTCAGTAAATAAGCAAAATAATAATAATAATAATGACAATAATAATAGAAGAGAAATAATAATAATGAATGAATGAATGAATGAATAAATAATAAATAAAAGAATAGTTGGAACAGTAAAAGTCTAAATAGAGTTTAAATTGTCACACACCCGTTTATGAGGTTTAACAAGGAATGGAATAAAGAATACATGGATTAAAAGAGAATGAGAAAAGAGGTCAGAGCACTCGAGAGTCTTAAAAAAGTGTGGCACATGCAGTCAAAAGAACATTCTGGATAAACTGGAGAAAAGAAGTATAATGTCATATGTGGCATTCAGTGGAATTCATAAATAGAAAATAAAAGGGGTGGTTCAAAAGAGCACAACATCTTCATTCACATGAGGATACGTAACATTTTGATAGCCTCACATTCAAGAGATTTGTAAGAAAGAGCAGGGAATTGAGAGAAAAGATAAGAGATGCGTATACCTTTCGTCTAAATGCTCGGGCAGACAAATGCTTGTCCAGATCCGAGAGCAAGAAAGTAGGATCAGAGTGAAGAGTGGCCTTGTACTTGGCCTTCTTCCTGCTGTCTGAACCGCTAGCTATAGCCTGTCAGAAAGTAAGGAATCAAGTGTCAAACCTTTCAAGGGAACCAAGAAAAAAATGAAAATAAGAAGAATAAACAAAATGTTGATCATGAGAAACTAACCTGTAACTCCTGATAGATCAATGCAAGAAAAGAGGAAAAATCTCCAGAGAGAACTTTGGCTTAGAGAGGCTTGAGAATGAATGAAAAATGAATTGGAAATGGGAGTATAAGCGAACTGCCCGGTTAGCGTAGCACTTGAAAACTATGCACGGCAGTTTGTGGAACGTCGTGCGGTACTCACTGAGTGCTGCTGCGGCAACTAGTGAGTGCCGTACGGCACTCAAGGACTGCCGCATTTTTCCACGTGTGCCACGAATGAGGCGGTTAGAAGGCCTTTTGGATTCCCCCCAAAATTCAAATTGGGTCCTGAAATTTGAATCTGGACCCCCAGAGTTTACTTACTTTTGCTTTCTAACCCTCGAAAATGAGTTCCAAGGCCTACCAACTCCCGATTTTTAAAATTTGATAAAATACGAGTCTGATTAACTCTCGAGTTTTGAAAGTTGATAAAATTTAAGTCTTATTGACTCTCAATTTTTTCGAAGTTCGAATTCTTTGAGTTTGATTGACTCCCAATCATTGAAATTTGATAAAATTTGAGTTTGACTGACTCTTAATTTTGAAAAGATGAATTGATTTGAGTCTATTTGACTTTTAATTTTGAAGATTGAATTGAACGTATATAACTCCCGATCTTAACGATTGAAATAAGCAAACATATCCTACGAGGCTGAAGGGCTGCGAATTTTTAGAGCAAACATATCCGACAGGGACGAGCGGCTGCGAATTTTTAGAGCAAACATATCCAACGAGGCTGAGATTTTTGGAGCAAACATATCTGACAGGGCTGAGCGGCTGTGGATTTTCAATGCGAACATTTTCGAGGGGTCGAAAGACTGTGGATTTTCAGAGCAAACATATTTGTTGAGGCCGAGCGGTTGCAAATTTTCAAAGCAAACATATCCGATGAGGCCGAGAGGCTACGGATTTTCAGAGCAAACATATCTGACAAGGCCGAAAGGCTATGGATTTTTAGAGCAAACATGTGTTGACACCAGGGTCTAAGTCACAAAGTTCCGCTCAGTCAAATGCATTCGTCCTTTCAGTAGAAATGGTCACATATCTTGAAGAGAAAACACGAGCATTGAGTAGCATTAGGCATGGGTTGTATCTAAAAACGTCAGGATTGCATGTTTTAGAATCACATCATTTATGGAGCACGAAGTTGCATTAACAACAATCATTTCATGAGCATGTCCATCACGACAAGATAGGTGCATTAATCTGTATAACTACGTGTACCTGTGTGTGTTTGACTCCTGCCCGAACTATGTATCGGTATGATTCATGAGTGGATACGTAGGCAGCTCACCGTTGAGCACGACTTGTATGAACCATTGCCACGAGCCTATTTTCTTTTGCAACGTATTTTGTTTTACCTAAATCCGACAGTTTGGTCAAAGGATTATCTTTACACAGGCTTCGACATTCACTTATGACACGTGTTGCTCCACAAGCCCTATCGAAGAGGGGCAAATGGTAGACACCCCAATTTTGACCAAACATCGAATTAAGGGGAGTGTTACCTCCAAATTCGATGATGACAATGTCTGACTAATCTAAGGCTTTCAAAGGTGATTCAAGCTCTTCGAAAAGCTCTGTAATTCAAACAAAAAAAAAAAGAAAGAAGAAAACGAAAGAATAGAAGAGAACGGTACATAGCACAGATTACAGCAGTCATGGGTTGGCGCTGCGGCACTCTCTAATTGTCGTACGGTAGTCAGAAAGTGCCGCACCGGCAGTCACTGATAGCCACAAATATACATCAAATGCCGTGAAAATCAGAATTCCAGAAAAGGCAGTAGTTTGTGAAGTTGTCTGCGGCATTCATTGAGTACTGCGTCGGCATTCATTGAATGCCACGACGGTTGTCAATGAGTACCGCTCTGGCGCTCATTGAGTGTCGCTTCCATCTCCATCAAGTACCGCATTTTTGTGTCTGCCAGCTTTGCCATAGTACATTTTGTACATTCAAAAGGACATCCAAAATTAGTGTTTTGCCCTTGACAATACTGAAATACCCTTTTAGAAATTACCTATATAAAGGGGGGTGAATATCCCCTTATGAGAGACCTAGAATCTTCATCTTTTTTTGGCTTGGAATTTTTTAAATCCTAGAATCGTATCTTAAATCTATTGATTTTAAAACTTCTCAAAATTTTCTAAACACAATTAGAAGCAAGTTTTTAGAAGAGGAACTAGAAGAAAAGCTTGATTAACCTTGGGAAAATCTTAAAGCAACCAAGAAGTTGAGGATACTTGGAGGTAACCTCTAAGTATTTAGTCTCTAATTCAAGTTCAATCACAATATAGGACTCTCTAGGGTCCTTTTCACTTACTAATGTTGTGATTGAACTTTCAATCTATGGGTTTGGATCAAAATGATCTTAGGTTTAAGGTTGAGTAAATCATGAAGTTGATTTAGATATTGCTTGAGTCTTGTTTTCCTTTCTTTTTTTCTTTTTGATTCTAATCATCTCTTAGAATTCTTAAGACTCTCAATGTCTTACTTGAATCTATTGATTTGAAATCCTTTAGTTTCCTTATAAGCACATGTTTTACAAAGGAATTAAGGTTGATATTAATATGTTTGGTCAATGAATCTAAATCTATCTCCATGGTTTAGGTTCATTATTTTGGGATTTCATGAAGTTCCTTAATACTTCATTGAGGTCTATAAGTATGAGTGTCTTTAGCCTCCAATGACCATCAAATGGGAGGAGGAGTAGTTTAAGTTAAACCAAACTTAATGGCTTGGTAACTAAATTTAACAAATAAAGGGTGTACTTGACAAATGGTGCAGTGATTTTACAAATCACTTTTGATCAAAGATTTTTAATTAAATAATGAACCATTGGAATGAAATGAAACCAACTGGAGAGTGTCAATAACACAAAATTTTACCACTGTGATTTTTATATTAATGAGATTTCATGTTTAAAGTGGTTTGGTAATGAGTTTTGTGAAGTAACTCTAATCTGTCCAGAGTTTTAGAATTGTAGCACCTTCTTGGAATGAGTAAATCAGAACCTTAATCAAGCATTCTTGGCTCCAAATAATTTTTCTATGAAGTTTAATGTGTTAATAAGATCTCCTAAAAGATTAGAGTCTTTCTGATTTGTTTACTATTTTTAAAAAATCGTACAAAATCTCTAGACAGAGAGTTATAAATTCCTGAGTAATGTCTTGTGTTTTTCTAATCCCCAGAGATCGAACCATTGATCTTAAATTTTTATTTTTGGGTTGGAAACTAGACTTACAAAGGCATCTTGTATCCAAAATTCATTGACATCAAACCACGGGAAGAATGCTTTTCCAATTTTTGAAGTTTTGATTTGCTCTCTGTAAATTTCAGAATTTTGTGACAAATTTGACAAACTTTGTAAATAATGGTTCAAATGACTTTTCCATGACCTAGGGCTTAAACCATGTTTTAATAATGATCAATTAAACTTAAATACAGAGGCCAAATGATCCAAATCAATGAATAATTCATAGCTTACTCTTGTTCACATTCATGTATTCATATACATTCATCCATGTAGATTGATACTTGTAATTAGAATTCATTTTGTATTAGGATTAAATTTAATGAAACATAATTGTGAGTTCCTTGTGACCATGTTGGGGCTACATCATCTCTATATGGACATTACATTGGCTCCTAGTTGAGACTTGTATATCTATAGAAGTGATGCATTTCTAATTAATTAAAAGGAATTCATAGTTATGTCAACTCTTCCATATTTGATAAATTTAAGCTAGAAGTTTAGGAATGTTATTTGAGATTCAACATTATCTAAAGCATATGGACTAACCCTTTGTTTTGTTGCGCTATTAAGGTATGATTTCTTAAAAAAAAAACCCCTTTAGCTTATTTAATTTCTTAATTTTATTGATTATCTGACCTCATGTGCGACACCTTAGAATTAAGATTTTCCTTATGAGTATATATGTGATTAGAGACCTTTTTATTAGGATTTACACTTTTGTATGCATTGCATGTTTAGAATTAAGTTCGCTAGTTCCCTATTGCATATCATATTGCTTGCTAATTGAATTACATGGTTTTGAATGATTTTTTCACCATTAGCAATCTTACACCCTTTTGACATGCTTTTGTGGTGTATATTTATATTTATGTATTAGTTGAGGGCACATTTAGATTAAGGATTCAATTAAAAAGATTTGGAGTAGAGGCCTATCGCGAGGTAGGATGAGAGGGGGTGTTTTAGTCCGCCGGGCTCCTTCCCCTCTCATTCCATAATCCCCAGACCTAGACAACTCTGGTTTCCCAAAAAGATCAGCTTGATTTAAAATGGTTTCTTAATTTTTCCTTTTAAAAAAATTAAGTGGCGACTCGTGTTTTGTGTTGAATTTAGAAAGAAATTTAAAATGCTGTGGGTAAGAGAAAATGCTATATCCACAGTTCCCGAGTGCCGCGAATATCTTTAAATACCACAAAACTATATAGAGGGCAGTCCACGGAGTTGTTCGCGACATTAATTGAGTGCTGCATCGGCATTCAGTGAATGCCGCGACGGTAATCAGTGAGTGCCGTTACGGAACTTATTGAGTGTCGCTTCCATCTCCGCTGAGTGTCGCTTTTTTCAGCAGTCTGCTTTAACATAGTATGTGTTGTACCTTCAAAAGGACGTTTGGAATTAGGGTTTTACTGCGAATTTAGTGAAATAACCCTCCAAAATTTGTCTATATATAGGGGATGAATATCCCATTACAAAGGACCTTCTTCTTGAATCTAGAATCTTGACCTTCATCTTGATCTCAATTTTTAAGCTTGAATCTTATCTTGATTCTCTCTTTGTTTTCTCTTCAAATTCTTTGACACAATTAGGAAAGAAGTCTTAGAAAAGTTTAAGAAAAGAAAAGCTTGAACCACCTTTGAATGACCTCCAAAGAATTAAAAGTTGAGGATAATTGGAGGTGACCTCTAGCTAATTAGTCTCTAATTCAAAGTTCAATCACAATATATAAAATTCTTTAGGTCCTTTTACACATTTTCAAAAACTCCCCTCTCACCTCATTTCATCACACACCACTAATATTGTGATTGAACTTTCATTTTATGGGTTCAGATCGAAGTAACCTAGGGTTTAAGCTTAAACAAATCATGAAGTCAAAATTAACTTGGATGTTACTTGAACCTTGATTCCATTTTTTTTTCTTTTGATTATGTTCATCTCTTGGGATATCATGAGACCATCGTCAATGTCTTATTTGAATCTTTTGACTTGGAATCCTTTAATCTCCTTGTAAACTTATGATTTACAAGATGATTGATGTTGATATTAGCATGTTTGTTCAATGAGTCTAAACCTATCTCCATGGTTTAGGTTCATTATCTTGGAATTTCATGGAGTTTCTCCATACTCTATTGAAATCTATAAGTACAAGTGTCCTTAGTCTCCAATGACCATCAAATGGAAGGAGAAGTAGTTTGAGTTATGTCAATCTCCATGGCTTAGTAGGTAGAGTTAGCAAATAAATGATGAATTTGACAATGGTGTAGTGAATCCATAAACCACATTTGATCAAGGATTTTGAGTTAAATAATGGACCATTGGAATTGAATAAAACTAATTGGAGAGTGTCAATGACACAAAGTTTTACCACTGTGATTTTTGTTTTAATTAGATTTCATGTTTAAAGTGGTTCGGTCCTGAGTTTTGTGAAGCAACCATAATCTGTCCAGAATTTCAGAACAGTAACACCTTCTTGAAATAAGTAAATCAGAGCCTTAATTAAGCATTCTTGACTTTAAATATTTTTTTTTATGAAATTTAATGTGTTAATGAGATCTCTTAAAAAGATTAGAGTCACTCGAATTTATTAACTATTTTTAGAAAATCTACAAAAACTCTGGACAGAGAGTTGTAAATTTCTGAGTGATGTCTAGTGTTTGTCCAATTCCCATAGACTGAACCGTTGATCTTTGATTTTTCTTTTTGGGTTGGGAACTAGACTCATAGAGGCATCTTGTGTCCGAAATTCATTGACATCAAATCATGGGAATCATGCTTTTTCTACTTTTGAAGTTTTGTTCTGCTCCCTGTAATTTTCAGAATTTTGTGATCGATTTGATAAACTATGTAAATAATGGTTCAAATGACTTTTCTATGACCTATGGCTTAGACCACATTTTGATAATGATTAGTTAAACTTAAATCCAAAGGCTAAGTGATCCAAACCGATGAATATTTCATAACTTACTCTTATCCATGTATTCATGTGCGTTCATCCACATAGGTTAATATTTGTAATTAGGACTTTTCTTGCATCGGGAATAAATTGCACTTAATTGAACCTAATTGTGAATTCCTTATGACCATGTTGGGACTACACCATCTCTATATGGACATTACATTGGCTCCTAGTTGAGACTTATATATCTATAGAAGTAATGCATTACCAATTAATTAGAAGCAATTCATAGTTATGCCAATTCTTTCATATTTGATAGATTTAAGCTAGAAATTTAAGGATGTTATTTAGAATTTCATACTCTATCGTGATTAAGGCATGTGGACTAACCCTCTGTTTTTTAGCGCTATTAAGGTATGATTTCTCAAACTCCTCTTTAGTTTATTTAATTACTTGATTTTATTGATTTTCTACTCCATGTGCGACACCTTAGAATTAGGTCTTGCCTTGTGTGTATATATGGATTAGAGTCTCCTTTAGGTTCTTTTATTTATTTGTGTGCATTGCACGTTTCAATATTCACGACTGGATCCCGAGTAAGTTCTCTTGTTCCCTATTGCATAACACATTGCCTACTGATTGAATTATGTGGTTTTTGAATGCTATTTTTACCGTTACCAATCTTACACCCTTTAGACATGCTTTTGCAATGCCTATCTATATCTATGTATTAGTTGAGGGCACATTGAGATTAATAATTCGATTATAAGGATGTAGAGTAGAGGCCTATCGCGCGATAGGATGAGAGGGGGTGTTTTAGTCCACCGGGATCCTTCCCCTCTCATTCCATGATCCCCGGACCTAGAAATCTCTGGTTTCCAAAAAAGGTCAGTTTGCTGTAAAATAGTTTCTTAATTTTCCTTTTAAAAATTAAGTGGCGACACGTGTTTTTGTATTTTGAAATTGAAAAAGATTTTGAAAAAGCTATGGGTAAGAAAAAATACGATAACCATAGATGTTTCACCCCGAGGAGGCGGAGGCCCATTCTGAGTATATGGCCGACACAACTCAAGCATGGAATACATCGGATCCCCATGAGAGGAGTGTAAATAAGGTAAAACTGGCCGCCACGACTACTCCTAAAACACCCATTCCCGAAATCCTCGAACTCAATCAAGAGGATGATTTTCGTGCCACGATTGCAAAACTTCAAAGAAAAGTTGAAGCAATAGAGCAAGCCAAAGAAGAGGCTGAGGCAGCACAAGCTACACAACAAGCCACACAACCCATGGATTTTGTTGAGGAAACTTGTGCCATTATGAACAGATTGGTCACTCGACCAATACTTGTCCCACCATCCCAACTTTCAAAGAAATCTTGTATGAGCAAGCAAATGCCATGGGAACATACAAAAAGCTATTCAATCCCTCTTATGTCGAATCAAACAATCTGGGATGGATAAATCAAAATCAAAATCCACCTCATCAAGAGTGGAGGAATGAGCCCAATCATGGACCACCACAATTGCCTTTCAAAATAATTTCGTACCTCATCAACCACCTCTATCTAATCCTTTTCCTCATGGTCCATCCTCATCAAACGCTTATGTGCCTCCATATAAGAAGTCACTTGAGGACCAAATGCAAATGCTTATGCAAAGGCAAGATCAATAAGCTCAAAAGCTTGAACAAAATTCTGCACAAATGCTTTAATTCATGAATAAAATATGCAACTCTTTTAGCCAATTTGCTAGCTCTCAACACGTGATTGAGAAGGGGAAGTTTCAGGCCCAACAAATTCAAAATCCCAAAGGTCAAATGGCTATTGGAGTTTTTGGGCCAAACGATCTCACCGCTGAACATGTAAAAGCTGTCACCACTCTAAGGAGTGGGAAAGTTGTCGACTTCTTGCATCTGTGATAACATTCCACCAAAATACAAATATCCCAATTGTCCTACCGTCTCTTGTGACATTGGGAATTTCAAGATCGAAAAGGCCCTCTAGGATCTAGGTGCTAGTGTTAACCTCCTACCCTATTTAGTTTATCTCCAATTAGGCCTCAAAGAACTTAAGGAGACATGAACTATCTTGTAATTAGTTGATCACTCTATTAAAGTACTGAAGGGGATAGTTGAGGATATGTTAGTCCAAGTTGATACTTTCTACTACCTGACAAATTTCATCGTCATGGATACACAACCGGTTGAGAGTAGGATATCTGGCATTCCTATCATTCTTGGTAGACCATTCCTAGCTACTATCAATGCATAAATACATTGTAGGAATGGAATCATGAAATTAGCTTTTGGCAACATGACTGCAGAGGTTAATGTTTACAATCTCATGGAGCAACCTGATCTTGAGGATGCTGATATTTATGAGGTTGATCTCATTGACACTCTTACACATGAGTTCTTTGACTTCACTTGTTTTATGGAACCTCTTGATTCATGTTTTACTAAAAACATCACCTCCAATAGCATGTGATTGCTCGAGTATTCTCTACTTGAACTTGAGATATAGGATGCCTTAGAAACTCATGAATCCAAGGAAGTAGGTGAAGATGTCATGTGGTGTTCTCAATATGAAAAACTTCCCCCATCTGACTCTATCCCCTTGCAGTCTTGTCTTGAAGTCCCCAAACTCAAGCTCAAATAATTGTTGAAAAAGCTTAAGTATGTCTTCTTGGGGGACAAAGAGACCTTCCCGGTGGTTATCTCGACCTTACTTAACCCTGATCAAGAAGGGAGTTTGATCGAATTATTGAAAAATCACCAGAGTGCTTTAAGACAATCGTTGACCTAAAGGGGATAAGTCCAACCATTTGCACTCATAAGATTTACTTACAGGACGATGCCAAGCCCTCGCGTCAAATGCAAAGGTGGTTAAACTCGTATATGAAGGAGGTCATGAGGACCGAGTTTATTAAGTTATTGGATATGGGAATCATCTATCCCATTTCTAATAGTCAATGGGTGAGTCCTACCCAAGTTTTCCCAAAGAAATCTAGGGTAACGGTTGTCAAGAATCCAAAAGGCGAACTCATTCCAACTCGTGTCCCTAGCAGTTCGCTTGTATATATTGACTACTAGAAATTGAATGTCGTCACCCGAAAAGACCATTTCCTTCTACCTTTCCTCTATCAAATCCTAGAGAGGGTGGAGGGCATAAATTCTATTACTTCTTGGATGGTTATTCTAGATTTAACCAACGAAAAATTGTGCCTGAGGACCAAGAGAATACCATGTTCACATGTCCCTATGGCAACTTTGCCTATAGGAAGATGTCCTTTTGACTTTGCAATGCATCAGTAACTTTTCAACGGTGTATGCTTAGCATCTTCAGTGACATGGTAAAAATATGGTTAGAAGTCTTTATTGATGACTTTAGCATATATGGTGATTCTTTTGATGAATGTCTAGGAAACTTGAAGAAAGTCCTAGAGAGGTGCAAGGAGAAAAATCTCGTCCTCAATTGGGAGAAATGTCACTTCATGGTGACAAAGGGGATCATTCTTCGCCACATTATCTCGAATGAAGGAATTCAAGTCAATAAGGTCAAAGTCGATCTCATTGCCGATTTACTCCCTCCCACATGCTTGAAAGATTTACATCTTTCCTTGGCCATGTCGGTTTCTATAGGAGGTTCATCAAAGATTTTAGTGAAATTTCGCACCCTATGTGTAATTTGCTTGGGAAAGATGTTCCCTTTGAATGGACCGAGGCGTATCAAGAAGCGTTTGACAAGTTAAAAACTTTGTTTACCACCGCCCCTATAATGCAATCCCCCAATTAGTCCCTCCCATTCGAGCTTATGTGTAATGTAAGTGATTATGTTGTTGGAACGATTTTGGGCCAACGGAAGGACAAGTAACCATATGTCATTTACTACGCAAGTAGGGCTCTCAATAGTGCCCAAATGAACTATTCTACTACCGAAAAAGAACTACTTTCCATAGTCTTCGCCCTCGATAAATTTTGTCAATACTTGGTCGGATCACAAATCGTGTGCTTTACCGATCACACAGCTCTTAAGTACCCTATCCACAAGAAGGATGCTAAGGCCCGTTTAATTCACTGGATCCTCCTTCTCCAAGAATTTAATTTGTCTGTCAAGGACAAAAAGGGTGTCAAAATTGTGGTTGTCGATCACCTATCTCGTTTGATAGCTAGTGAGTTTTGAGGTTGCAGATCCTACTCCAATTAGGGACATGTTCCCCTATGAACACTTGTTCTCTATTTTCTCTTTCCCATGGTATGTCGACTTGGCAAATTTCATAGCTACGAGAGCTGTTCCTTCACATTGTACTCTCCAAGATAGGTGTAAATTCGAGATTGAGGCACGATCATTCTTCTTTGATGACCCTTACTAGGCCTGGCAATTGGTTGGATATGGGTAAATATGGGTTGGGTCAAAATAGGTTGGGTCAAAATAGGTTGGGTCAAAATGGTTTCAAAACTATTTATAACCCATGAAAATATAGGTCAAATATGGGTTGACCCGGGTTGACTTGTCAACCCGACAAAAAATTTTCATTATTTTTTTTTAAATTTCTTTTTACTACTTTTTTCTTTCAAAAAAAAATTCAATTAAAAAAATTTGGAAAAAAAATATTTTAAATTTTTAACTTTTTTTTAGAAAAAGGAAAGAAAATTGAATGACTATTTTACCCTTCAAACTTCAAAATGCTATAACTTGTTAAGACTAAACTAGAATAGAACGTCGTCAGAGCCTATGAAATTATTCTAATATTACGACCATTTGGGGAGCTAAAAAGCATATATATTGTAAAATGACCAATTTACCCTTAGAACTTACATATAAGAATTTAACATTGTTAAAATCATCAATTAATACAGAGTGACCTACCCTAAGGTTTTTCGACGTTCTGGATCCAATGACAGAGTTCAGTTGCCCTGAATATATCTGTAAAATGACTATTTTGCCCTTCAAATTTCAAAATGTCATAACTTGTTAAGACAAAACTAGAATTGAACGCCGTCAGAGCCTATGAACTTATTCTAACATTAAGACCATTTGGGGAGCTAAAAAGCATATATATGGTAAAAATGACCAAATTGCCCTTGGAGCTTACATATAAAAAGTTAACATTGTTAAAATCATCAATTGATATGGAGTAATCAACCCCTAGGTTTTTCGACGCTCTGGATCCAATGGTAGGGTCCATTTGGCCTGAATATATTTGTAAAATGACTATTTTGCCCTTTAAATTTCAAAATGTCATAACTTGGTAAGACTAAACTAGAATTGAACGTCGTCAGAGCCTGTGAGGTCATATTTAGGATATAGAACATTTGGGACCTAAAAAGTACATAGATGGTAAAATGACCAAATTGCCCTTGGGGTTTACATATACAAAGTTAACATTGTTAAAGTCTTCAAGTAATACAAAGTGGCTTACTCCGAAGTTTTTTGACGTTCTGGATCCAATGGTAGGGTCCATTTGGCCTGAATATATTTGTAAAATGACTATTTTGCCCTCAAAACTTTAAAATGTCATAACTTGTTAAAATAAAATCAGAATTTAATTTTGTCAAAGCTTGTGAACTCATATTATTATGAAGAACATTTTGGAACCTAAAAAGTATTAGATGGTAAAATGACCAAATTGCCCTTGGGGCTTACATATAAGATGTTAACATTGTTAAAGTCATCTAATAATATGGAGTGACCTATCCCAAGGTTTTTCGACGTTCTGAATCCAATGGTGTGGTCCATTTGACCTGAATATATTTGTAAATGACTATTTTGCCCTTAAAACTTTAAAATGCCATAACTTGTTAAAATAAAATCAGAATTTAATGTCGTCAAAGCTTGTGAACTCATATTATTATGAAGAACATTGTGGAACCTAAAAAATATTAGATGGTAAAATGACCAAATTGCCCTTGGGGCTTACATATAAGATGTTAACATAGTTAAAGTCATCTAATAATACGGAGTGACCTATTCTAAGGTTTTTCAACGTTCTGAATCCAATGGTGTGGTCCATTTGACTTGAATATATTTGTAAAATGACTATTTTGCCCTTAAAACTTTAAAATGCCATAACTTGTTAAGATTTAACCAGAATTGATCTTTTTACAATCTATGTACTTTTTAGGCATTTTGATTTAATCTTAACAAGTTATGGCATTTTGAACTTTTAAGAGTAAAATAATCATTTTGCCCTTATGTATTCAGGTCAAATAGGCTCCTTCATTAGATTTAGAATGTCGAATAATCTTAGTGTAAGTCACCCCGTATTATTTTAATACTTTAACAATGTTAACTTATTACAAGTAAGCTCCAAGGGCAATTTGGTCATTTTATCGTATATATATACTTGTACATCCTCAAATGTTCTTCATCTTAATATGAGCTCACAGGTTCTGACGACATTCAATTCTAGTTTAATCTTAATGCGTTATGAAATTTTGAAAGTTTGAAGGGCAAAATAGTCATTTAAAAATAGATTTAGAGCAAATGGACCCTGACATTGGATCCAGAACATCGAAAAACCTTGGGATAGGTCACTCCATATTATTAGATGACTTTAATAATGTTAACATCTTATATGTAAACACCAAGGGCAATTTGGTCATTTTACGATCTATATACCTTTTATGTTCCAAAATGTTCTTCATAATAATATGAGTTCACATGCTTTGACGATGTTAAATTCTGATTTTATTTGAAAAAGTTATGGCATTTTAAAGTTTTAAGGGCAAAATAGTCATTTTACATATATATTCAGGCTAAATGGACCCTACCATTGGATCCAGAACGTCAAAAAACTTCGGAGTAAGCCACTTTGTATTACTTGAAGACTTTAACAATGTTAACTTCGTATATGTAAACCCCAAGGGCAATTTGGTCATTTTTCCATCTATGTACTTTTTAGGTCCCAAATGTTCTTTATCCTTAATATGACCTCACAGGCTCTGACGGCGTTCAATTATAGTTTAGTCTTACCAAGTTATGACATTTTGAAATTTAAAGGGCAAAATAGTCATTTTACAAATATATTCAGGCCAAATGGACCTTACCATTGGATCCAGAGCGTCGAAAAACCTAAGGGTTGATCACTCCATATTAATTGATGATTTTAACAATGTTAACTTTTTATATGTAAGCTCCAAGGGCAATTTGGTCATTTTACCATATATATGCTTTTTAGCTCCCCAAATGGTCTTAATGTTAGAATAAGTTCATAGGCTCTGACGGCGTTTAATTCTAGTTTCGTCCTAACAAGTTATAACATTTTGAAATTTGAAGGGCAAAATAGTCATTTTACAGATATATTTAGGGCAAATGAACCCTACCATTGGATCCAGAACGTCGAAAAACCTAGGGGCTGATTACTCTATATTAATTGATGATTTTAATAATGTTAACTTCTTATATGTAAGCTCCAAGGGCAATTTGGTCATTTTACCATATATATGCTTTTTAGCTCCCCCAAATGATTTTCATAATAATATGAGCTTATAAACTTTGACGACGTTAAATTCTGATTTTTTATTAACAAATTATGATATTTTGAAATTTTAAGGGCAAAGTAGTCATTTTACTAAGTAGTTATAAAATTTTGACACAAAAATGTAGTTTACCAATTTGACACAAAAATGGTTAACTATTTTCAACCCATTTTCAAACTATACATTTTATTTGTTCAACCCACTTTCAACCCACAATGACTTTTGCCAGGTCCAAAGTGGTTATTCTTCCAGGTTGGCTTGGGTGGGTTGAAGCATCCAAAACTATTTTGCCAGGCCTAACCCTTACATATTGTGTTGATCAAATCATCCGCTGTTGTGTTCCTAATGATGAAATCTAAAGTGTTCTCTCATTTTGCCATGACCAAGCCTGTGGTGGGCATTTCTCGTCTCAAAAGACTTCAGCCACAATCCTCCAAAGTGGATTATATTGGCCTACTCTCTTTAAAGGTGCCCATAACTATTGAAAAGCATGTCATAGATGCCAATTGCTTGGTAGTATCACGAGGAAAAACATTATGTCGTTGAACCCAATACTTCCTATCGAAGAAATTGTTAGCAAGTGCAATGACCACAAAATTGTTCTAAAATTCCTTAAGGAGAATATCTTATCTCAATTCAAAATTCCAAAGGCCATAATGAGTGACCAAGGAGTGCATTTTTACAATCATCCTTTTGAACTTCTCATGGAAAAATGTGCCATAAATCATAAGACCTCGACCACCCACCATCCACAAACTAGTGGCCAAGTGGAATTGGCCAATAGGGAGATTAAAGGTATCTTGGAAAATATGGTGAACCCACTTAGAAAAGATTGGTCTTTGAGGCTAACCGACGAGCTTTGGGCATATCAGACAGCCTATAAGACCAATCTCAAAATGTCTCCCTACTGTTTAGTTTGTAGAAAAGTGTGTCACTTGCAAGTTGAACGTGAACATCGGGCATTTTGGTCCATAAAAAAGCTCAATTTTAGCGCGGATAAGGGTGGTGCTAAAAGAAAGCTTCAAATCTCAGAGCTTGGATAAATCCAGAATGATGTGTATGAAAGTTCAAAGATCTACAAAGCATGTTCCAAAGCATTCCATGACAAACGCATAGTGTGTAAGCAATTCGATCTCGAACAAAAGGTGCTTTTGTATGATTCCTATCTAAACATGTTCTCGGGTAAATAAAAGTCTAGGTGGACGTGCCATTTTATCGTCAAAAAGGTTTACTTTCATGGTGCTATTGAAATTCTCGATCCTAGGGAGGGTAATGCGTTCAACGTGAATGGCCAAAGACTCAAGCCATTCTTGGATGGATTTGACTCAACGTTGGAGTCAATTCCGTTGGAAGATCCTATTTATAGGGTTGAACAGGCATGTTTGACGCTATTTCCGTGCTGAGCATGCCTCGACATGTCCTTTCTTTTGTAGAACCATCGATGATCTCCTTGCTTTAATACACATTCCTTCATTGTGTTTGGGTTCGCGGGACTCGAACCCCTTGGGTGTCGGTTGTGTCAATATATGTCGCATTATTTTATGTATTTTCTTTTATTCTACTTCCTTTTTATTTTTTTTTCTTTCTTTCCTTTTTGTTCTTTTCCTTTTTTCTTCTAAAAAAATGTCTGTTGAATGCCCCTTCATTATTTTATTACTATAGTCCAGCAAAGGGGTATTCGACCAGTCGAGATGGGCCGTTCGACTGGTTGAGCGGGGTAGCCATTTTATAATTCAAGGCAGTAGGGTGTTGGACCGATTGAGTAGGTTGAGTCTTTTTAAACTTCATAGCAGAGGGGCAGTGGATCAGTTGACGGGTCCCGTTAGACCTGTTGAGAAGGGCTCGGCTATTTAAATCTCTTCTTTCCCTCTTCTTTTTTTCTCTCTCTCTCTCTCTCTCTCTCTCTCTCTCTCTCTCTCTCTCTCTCTCCCTACTTGCGACCTCTCTCCCTCTATCCCCTTCCACCAGCCACCACCACAGCTCCTCAACCTCCCATTTTCGACCACCATATCCGCTAGCCACCCCCCACCGACCTTCATCTTATCCCAGCCCAAACCCTAGCCCTACAACTTCTCCACCCTCCCTCTATGCATCCCTCTCTCCCCTGAACCTCCGACCACCATTACAACTAGGGCTTGAATTTCAAGCCTCATCCCAATCTCATCTTCTCATCTCTTGGTCGTCATCCACTCAACTCAGGGTAAGCAACCCCATTCATGTTTCAATTTTTGAATTTTAGGTCCGATTCTTGGGTTTCCCCTTTCATATAGGGATTTTAATTCAAAACTCAAGGGCTCAATGGGACCTATGGATTCTATTTTTTTTTCAAAAATGAGTTCTGGTTGTGATGTGCTTACTGATTTTGGGGGCAAGGTTGTTTGCATAAGGGCAAGGTAATTTCAGTTTGGGGGTTTTTCATTTCAAATTTTCATTAACCCTAACCCCTAACCTCACACCTTCAAGATTTTCCATTTGGGGGTTAGGGTTGTGAGTTGCTTAAGAAATTGGGGCAATATAATTTCAAATAGGGGGGTGTTCATTTCAAATCCATATATGGCTCAAAATTTTATAATCTTCTTAGGGCTACATTTTCTTTACCAAGGGCTTGCCTTGATACTTCTTTTGACTTTACAAAGCCCTTGGTCACTGAAATTGTATGCCATTGTTGATTGTTTCATTGATTACCTGGTGCTTATTCTTCCTATCCATTCATTTTTAAGTATTCGACGATGAAGCCAAAGTTCGCCGGCGTTCCTCGCCCATTAGACCCCAAGCCACGCATCTTCCGAGGTTTCCAATCCTTGGAGACCAAGGAGTGGCACGATGCCTACTTTGCTACCTAGAGCGTCCTCAAAGAGAGGTCCCTCAACTTGATTTCTTTCCCGAACTTTGTGCGGGAGGCCTACAATGGCCGCGAGTAGGGCGATTACATGGCCATTGAGCACCACATCAATGAGGAAATGGTGCGGGAGTTCTATGCGAGCCTCATAGCTGATCCGAACTCCTCATATATATTCTTTGCTTTCTTACAAAGCAAGAGGTTCACAATCACTGTCCACACCCTCACCCGATTCATGGGTGTTCCTAAGGAGTGTGACGCAGTTGCTCCCTACCCCACCGTGGCATCATTTCTGCCACCTCCCATTATTTATCAGTCCTTGACAAACTAGGAGTCTGATTGGTCTACCATCTAGTTGCCAACTAGTGCGTTGACCAATGCCTACGCTGACCTCCACATCACTATCCGACAGACTCTGCTGCTCACCAAGCACAAGTCTACCCTGGTCATTACTACACAGCCCATCTAGCCACTCACGAAACTAGGGACCCATTCTCTTTGTCGTGGCTCATTCTGCATGTCATGTATAATGCTGCAGCTAAGACCACAGTCTCTGGGAATGTCCGATATGGCTCCCTTGTTACTCGACTTTGCCTCTCCAAAGGTGAGAAGCCTGAGTTGGATGATCACTTCATCTCCATTGAGAACCCCTTCAATGCCGCTTCTCTGGCCAAGTCAAAGAGTGCCTTCAAAGCTCTGGCTAGAAAAAGGCAAAATGGTGCGCCACAAGGAGCTGAGGGAGATGCCCCTCCAGTTCAGGAGGAGGATGTTGACATTGAGGCGCATGTTCCCACTATTACGGCGGGACCTGAGTACGCTCGTCTGGAGTGCATTTTTCTCGAGACTCAGGGACAGCTCGGAGAGGCCAGGACTAACATTTGAGACTTGATGCCCCGTTTTGATTCCCTTGAGGCTAGTGTTGAGTTGGCCGCCGCCCAGTAGGCAGAGAAAGAGGAGGTGCAGTTTAGGGCCCTTTTTACTCCTATTCCACGCTCGGCTGGTGCTGGCTCCTCCGCACCACCACCATGAGGCCTGTATTTATTACCGATCTTTTGGCACTTGTAGACACCCCAATTTTGACCGACCATCGAATTCAGGGGATGATTATCTCTAAGCTAATGACGATAATATGTGACAAAATTTGAAGGTTTTCTAAATGATTGAAGTTCTTCAGAAGATTCTTCAATCCCAATAAAAAGTTTTAAAAAAAAAGAGAGAGAAAAAAAGGAAGAGAGAGACATGGTGTTCGGGAAACTCGGATATGAAATACGTAAAAGAAAGACGGTTTGAAAGTTGATTTTAAAATAAGAATTAGAAAAAAAATTTTGAAAAATAAAAGGGAAGAGAAAGAATTTTGGAAGAAAAAAAAAAGGAAAAGAAAAGAAAAGAAAAGGAAAAGGAAAACAAAAAATATAAATAATCCTATATATAAATGTACATATAATCTATATAAGTATATATTAGTATATAAGTAAATATTTGAAAAATAAATGAAGAGGTGGGAATTCTGTTAACAGTGGCACGCGGCGAAGCCGGCAGAACTTGCTGAGTGCTGTAGACAAATGACTGAGTGCCACTCACTGTAACAGACTATTTTTCTTCAATACGTATGGAATATCCTTGCACATGGGTTTTCACCCCGAATTTACCAATTTAACCCCATGAAAATGGCCTATATAAGGAGATGTTCACCTCCATTATAAGCATCTTCTTCCATCATCCTTCTTAAACAAGTGAAACATATGAGAAAATATTTAGAGAATTGAGAGAAATTGGGAGATCTTTGAAGAATTAAGAAGAATTTGAAGAAGAGTTTGAAGAACTTGGAAGATTTTCATCAAAAATTCAAGATGATCCTGAGGTTATTAGTGGTAACCTTCTAATCCTACCTAGAATTAGGCTAGAATTCAATCACAATTCATAGATCTAAGACTTTTACACATTTTCAAAAAGTCTATTCTTACTTCATTTCATCACACACCACTAGAATTGTGATTGATTTTTCATTGGTTTTCATTGATTTGGATCTAAATAGAGCTTTGGGCTTAAGACAAAACAAGTTTTAGAATGAATTTTAGCTTGGATTTTCAAATAAGCTATGATTTCTTTCCATGAGATCTTCAATATCTCATTGGATTCCTTGAGTTTGATCCTTTAATTCTCTATGATCCTATGATTTATATGAGAATTAAGGTAGATCATAGTTATATCCACACATGATTGGATGGGTCCAAGTCTTAGTTCATGATTTGGGTCCTTCAACTAGGAATCTCATGGAATCTTCTCTATATTCTAAGGAGGTTTATGTGGGTTGGTTATGTCTAGTCTACAAGGACCATAAACTTAGGAGGAGAACTTAATGAAAAGAACACATATTCCTCAAGGATCATGTGTTTGGGAGAGGAATTAGGAATAGTTTAAGTTTAATTAAGATCATGAATACCAAGTTGGTATTGGTGTAGTGAATTCCTGGACCCAATTTGATCAAATTTTTTTAATTAAATCATGGTCTATGGGAATTGAATGAGACCAATTGGAGAGTGTTCATAATGTATCACTCGGATTTTTGTTTTGATAAAATTTCATAGTTAGGTTGGTTTGGTCTTATGATTTGTAAACTAGTAACTCTCTGTCCAAATTTAAAAACAGTACGTCTATTTTAAACTAAGTAGATCAGAGGCTTAATCAAGCCTTTTTAACTTCAAATAAAATTTTCTACGAAGTTAATGTGTTAGTAAGAGTCCCTAAAAAGATCAAAGTGATTTTAATTTATTTGCTAGTTTTAGAAAATCATACAAGAACACTGGACAAAGAGTTGTAAAGTTTTGAGGGATGTCTCGGCTTTACCCGATTCCCAGAGATTGAATCGTTTGATTTTCAATTTTCTTTTGGGGTTAAAAACTAGACTCATAGAGGCACAACATACTCAAAAATCATTAAGATCAAACCGTTCGCAGTGTGATTTGTTTTTTTTTTTAAAGTCTGGTGTGCTGTTTGTAAATTCTGAAACTCTGTCACAGTTTTGATAAACTTTGCAGGTAAGGATCTAAATGTCTTTAATATGACCTAAGGCTTGAGATATGTGACACGAGAAAAATCTTGTGCGCTCTTGTGCAATACCCAAAAGTAGGTAGACGTGCAAGTAATATCTGGTAAGACCAGGTCGATCCCACAGGGAAGGTGTTGACCTATCGAATTAGACTAACCTCTAAAGAAAATAAAATAAAAAGAATAAGATTGAACGATGGTGCGGAACACAAAGTTCCACAGCTAAAATTACTAAAGAAAATGACTAACGGTCTAACTAGCTAATTAAACAGTACTTGAAATTAAGATGTTTAACTTTAAAAGAAAGTGTTGGGATTACACGAATTCGCAGTAACCTAGCCATCTACCATGCATTTGCTTTGAAGCACAAAGGAGTATATTACCCACAGTTTTCCGTATTCCTCTAAAGATAGAGATTCTATAGCCCTTTCATGACCGGGACCATATCATCACAGTTAAATTAAGATACATGAAAGCGGTTTAATCCAATAGTTAAGACTCGCATCCTCAATGGTGTTAGCATTGAAGATGGTTTGCAAAATGTATTGAAAGAAAATGCCTTAGGGCCTTAGTTTTAAAACTGTTTTGACAAACTGAACATTTATTTGGGACAGAATGATAACAAATCCTAAAACAAAAGGTCCTAGAATACTGCAGGGAACATCCTCAAGAATCTGAGAGTTCGATCGATCGACGCGCTTTCGATCGATCGAAGACCTTCATCCCTCAATCGATCGAACTGACTTCGATCGATTGACTGTCTCTGGTTCGATCGATCGAACGGACTTCGATCGATCGAACACAGCGATTATCCTGCTGCATGGCAGAGGCTGGAGATCACTGTTTCATCGTGTTCTCCCAACCTGGGACTACTCAGACATCGTCTGGAGTGTCAAAGATTGATTTTTAACGTAAGAAAACATTAATACCCTGTTTGGTTGTGAGTTTTTCATAAAAACTATCAAATCTATGGTTTTAACAATATCTAGCATATATTACCACGAGATGAGCACTTAAACTACACCTACAAAGTGCAGAATGTAAATGAATGATATATAGATAACCTGGAATGAAGAACACTAGTATTAACTCAGAGAAATCCAGTCCACAATATGAAAATTCAATGAAAACCTACAAAACCAAACACAAATCTCTATCTCTCCTTCTAAACTGTTGAAAAACAAAGTGGGCGTCCTTATGGACGTGTATAATACTCCTATATATAAGAAAACCTAAGAAACTAGGGTTAAAACCCGCATCTGCTGCGCACGTAAATGTTACTGAAAATACCCCGTTCGATCGATCGAACTGCTCTCGATCGATCGAACCCTTAAGCCTCAAGCGCTTCTACTCTCTTTGAGCGATCGAACGCTCGATCGATTGAACCTTCTAAGATCGATCGAACTTCACTTTTCAGCTTTGACTTCTTTTGTTTTCATTCCAGCATTCCATTTATTCTGATGTTCATCTGTTTAGTCCACACAGCAGTAATCTGCACAAACAACAGCTAAAACAATACAACTTATCATAGATTAATCATAGTATATAGAAATTAGCCTTGCAATGCAAATCGCAGATAAAACGGGAAGTTGTGATAAAAATTAATACAATTCTTTCCTTTAGCGCGGTTGTATTTTACAAATACCCCCGCTTTGCACAACCCCCAACTAGCTTATTGCTAGTCCCTAGCGATAAAGCGAAAATAAAATAAACTAAAAACAACCTAAACTAAGATAAAAAGAAAAATCCTAACTCACTTTCGCAGGAATCGCGGTTGCATTTAGCGAATGCAACAAGCCATTAAACCCCTAGGTTCCCCCTAGTGGACGAGTATTGTCTCGTGAGGGTTTGCAGTGAATATACCCACAAAATTCTTAATTTTAAGCTCAAAAAGAATTAGAATAACTTGTAGAATTCACCCTTCCATTAAATTGTTAATTCAACTCTACAATAATATAATATCCTCTATCAACCCATGAAAGAGATCCACATGCTCCCCCATATCACCAAGTAAAATATACAAATGTATTACCATCATGCACCCGTGTGTGTGTGAATTTAACAACCATGCGTCCAACCCTATTAAGAGTTATCTAGATTATTGTACTTTGGAAAACTTGCAGCTTTAGCTCAATTCTCACATTGGTCACGCTAAAAAAGAACATCTCTCAGAAACTTGCTTCACAATGATCACACATCGTATGAAAGCTTTGATAAGGATGAGATTATAAGTACTAGTGCTTTCATACTCGACTCTATGAAAAACGGACTTTTAAGAGTGTATAGTCTCATGAATGGAACACTACTTACTAGAGGAGCGAAATACCGTGGATAACTCAACTCACACTTCCATGTTCAAATCAATTATTGAGAATCTTCAAGACTTTGACTTGCGGCTTTTATTTAGTAGGTAGGAGGGTTGTAGAGAAGAGTGTGCTTCTTTAGTATGTGATGGAATTTCCACTTCTCTTTTTATTCTTTATTCTTTTCTCCACCCAATCTCCCATTCATTTCTTATACTCTTTTTCTCTTCTCCTTCATTCATCATTCATTCATATTTCATTTTTTTTTTTTTTTTTTTTTTAGAATACCTGCAACATCCCACAACAACTTCCTTCCATTTCACATACTTTGATGACTCATTCCCAACAAATATTTCAAACGGCTCGATGAGGTCAAGGTATAGATCAAGGGTATGAATTCTTATGATTATATTGGAAATATTCAATTAAGGTGTGGGATCAGGGATGAAATCATTCAATGAATGTAGGTGATAGTTATATCAGGTAAAAGAATGGGTAAACGATGGCTTGAATCATTTTCTCAACTTTCAATTTTTAGCACTTACGTGTTCATTGAGTTTAATTGGTAAATCCTGAACGTTCTCCTCTAACAAGCAGTCAAAACTTTAAAGAAAACTGAGACTTAACAACGAATTCACGAAGTATATGCAAGAAAAAACCATTCGACAATGTATGAGAATCCCCTCAGAAATGACGACTGGCTCAATAGCTCACAAAGGGTTATTAGCCTCCACTACTTATTCTTTTTCGCACAATAATCATATTAACTCAATTTTTAAGTTTTCTACATGGCTGCCAATTAGTGCACAAAAGTGTTGGGTACATAATAGCTTTACAAATGCAATTTATTTCAGTGATACAGAAAAACGCGTGGATTTAATCCATAAAAAGATGAGAACACTACAAATGTGTCATTGTCTAATCAACAAGCAGGAGAGATTATTCAGAGTTATTCTAACAATACGATTAAAAATTTTCAAAATTTTAACAGACTGTGTTCTCATTAAATTTAAAACATATCTAAGTGCAAAACCTGATTATTACGGGTGTATACCTATCTATTGTCTCCTACCCCCAACTGAAAACAACAAAGTCCCCAGAAGTTGATTTTCAATAAATAAAATAGATGGGTGTCACCTGTATAGAGCAAGTTGATGATCGCAAGCAAAGCAACCTAACATAGAAAAGTAGAACACAATCTCCAAAACAAACAGGATCAATAAATAAGAATAATACAATAAAACCCATGATCCAAACAAACTAAACCACTGGAATATGAACAGAATAAAATAAAATAAAAGCAGTGATAAATACTGTCCATACAAAACGAACTAACTAAATCATCCAACCCAAAACCACCAACATATATCCAACCAACCAAAAATACATAAATACCACCTCCCCAACTAAAACTAATCGACCCCAGACGGCGTATCATCGGCTATATCAGAAGGGATGTCGATGGGGGTAGGCGGCAATATGGTAGTAGCAGGGGCGGCAGCGGTGGAAAAAGGATCAGCAGCCTCAGAATCTGGGGCAGCATCAGATGATGGCACAGTGGTAGGTGGTGCAGACGGGGTCGTCGATGGATGCGGAGTAGAATGAACAGTCGACTCAACCCCGATCTGAATCAAAATGGACTCCAGTAAAGTCTGGAGATGGTCTATCCTGCCCTCGAGTCTAATCCTGGCCTCTCTCTCCTCCAAGAGTAGCTCGTGAACTGTCGGGAGAGGCACAGAAGAAGAAGCCTCTCCCTGGGCCGGAGTCTGCGACCGCTGTCGCAGCTCAAACTGCTGCACCGCAGCAACTGGATCATCCTCATCATCCGAATCAAGCTCCTCCACCTCAGTAGGTGTCCCTGAAGCTCCGGCCTCCGTGTCCGTCCCACCACGCCTCTTCATCCTCCCCCTCACTCTTGCTTTCCCTTTCCCCTTTCGCTTCCTCTTCTGGGCGTCGGAGCGGCGAGCAGCCGCCTCGCTAAATCTGCGGGGAGAAGGGCGAACATCATCGCCAGCAAGCACGGGGAAACCGGCCTCAGCCATCACCCTCTGAATAGCCCAAGCACCCTTCAGGTGCTTCTTGGACGAGATATAACGGGTGGGGTGGACCATAAAGTCAATATATAAGCGTGATATACAAATTGGCTGTCCCGTCCCCACTGCATATAAGACTCGCGCATACCAAGCCGCGATCTTCTCTCGATAGGAAGTCACTAGGAGGCAGTTACTGAGGACTAAGTGGATCATATGGTAGCCATCAGTGAGAAAATGGTCCTCGATCAAAGCATCACCATCCCAAGACGGAACGGCGCCTCCAGTGAGCTCCCGGATAATAATGGATGGTGGGGTCACTGGTGCATCTGGCCGGTGGGGGCAAACATAATCTGGTACCTCTGGTAACCCCAACGCGGCTGAAACGGTGGCTGGACTGATAATGAATGAGCGACTCCGGAAGAAGGCATGGTAGGTGAATGGTGCAACCGGGTCGCTGATCATAGTCGCGCAAGCACCGCGAATCCAAGACAGGTTGACACTCTTGGCCAACGACAGGAGATGGAACCAATGAGGCATAGAGCGGATCCGTGTAAGGAACCATGGGCTCTCTGTCCAGATGTGCTCAATAGGGCGCTCGACCATCACCATCCTCGTCTGAAAGTGCCGCTCGTACCACAGCCTATCCTCGTCATTCCGGAACCCGTGTGCAGGTACTGGATCTGGTATAATACGGCTGAGGGGCTTAGACTTATGGTAGCCCGTCACTGGATTCATCTGGCAGTCCTGAAAATAAGACCACACAAGATACAGATAAGAACAGGGAGAAAAAGAAACAAAACTAACACTGCTGAAGTTCGATCGATTGAACTTGGTTCGATCAATTGAACTGGAGTCGACTTCGATCGCTTGAACATTGTTCGATCGATCGAACAGCTTCCCTTCGATCGCTCGAAACCAGTTCGAGCGATCGAACACAGCGGTGTTCAGCTATCGCAGAAACGAAAAGAAACGAAGGTTACACAAACACCTAACTAACAAAAAGAGATCCTAAGACCAAGGGGACACCCCCTTGGGATTTTCTAACACGAACATTAAGGAAAAGGAAACTACAAACAAGTGGGGCCTACCTCAGTTTAGTACTCGCAGTGGAGATGGAAGTGATGATGAGATGACGATGAGGATGATCAGAGGATTGATCAGGGCTTCCTTTTGGATGCCAGAAATCGAAAATTGCCGAGTCGCCCCCCCCCCCCCCCTCTGTCTTCGAGCGATTGAAAGTGAGAGTGAGGGAAATGAAGAGGTGTCCTGAAGACGCCTCGTTTAAATGCTTCGTTCGATCGATCGAACTATGTTCGATCGATCGAACACAAATCCCTCAATCGATTGAACATAACCTACAAGCGCTTGAACATCCAGGTTTCGATCGATCGAACTGGGTTCGATCGATCGAACACAAAAATTCCAGAATTCAATGGGAAACATGAACCATCACACCCAACTATCAGAAACCATTCTGGACATGCAGAGAGACTGAAAAGCAGTTGAATTACAGGCATGTATGACAGACATTCATCCTCAGAATAGAAAATTGCAATTTATTGTCAATCAAAAATTTATAAAAACATCCGCATTGTAACTAAATTCTCCCACATGGTAGTCAGGACCTTATTTCACTAAAGAAAACTAAACAAAATAAAACTAACACTAAAACCAATAACATTTTTGTCAAGGATTACATTCCAGTCGATAAACAAAAGATGAAAATAAACGGAAACAACTGAAATGCAGCACTAATCTTCGAGTATGAAGATTTCCTCTTCCACAATCTCTTCATAACCCGCCGAATCTTCAGAAGTGGAGTCCAAACTCGATGATTCCCTTTCCCAGAACAATCGAAAAGCAGCAAGGACATCATCAAACAAGTCTGGCGTCTCCACAGAATTGAAAGCCCATACAAGAGGTGATCCGGACGGAGACAAGGATAAAGGAGTGTGATTTCGCAACGGACTATCCTCTCGTGGCGGAGTGTGTGGGGGCCTTATGTAGGGCCCAAGACCATGAATCAGTTGATGTGGAAGGAAAACCGGGATGCCATTTAGGAACATAGTGACAATCCTGGACAAAAGACAATAAACTGAAATTAAAACAACAGAACACAAGAAACATGAATTAACAATGAACAGAAAAACAAAGAACAGAAACAAAAATATGAAGAAATGCGACAAGTTCCAACCTCACTATTGGCGTAGGTTCCCAAAATGCACTAGCTGGTAAGGGGCATTGGAGCCTGAATAGCAAGTAGCTCAGGTGCACATAGTGGTATGGGACCAACTCAGGAATAAGAAAATCGTCCACGAAAACGAAAACAGCATTGTGGCGGTCTGGGACGACATCCTGAAGGTCATGATCCTCCCATGGCTCCCACATATCGTCATTCTCCCACTGGGCCATGAGTGCATCATCCACCATACGTCCCATGTACAGGTCGTCATCCTCCTCCACATCATCATCATCCTGAAATCCCATATTTTCGTATGGATTGATGTCCATGAGGGCTGGTGGATATGGAATGTACCCTTGAGCAGCATCAATAAGAGAATGAGCTTCAGGGTCCTGATGAAGCAAGGCGCAGGGTGTGAGTTCACCCTCAGTCCAAGTACCACAGCGACATTCTGAATCAGCCCAAGAACTGACAGAATGAACATCATCACCTCGCATCTATGCACCTGCAACAGAGTGGTTTAAGGTATAATGGATTAGAACTAGATCACAAACACGAAATAAAGAACGAAAACCAAAAAGAAGCAAAAGAGAGAGAAACTAAAATGCAGGGAAAGAAAAGAAATACAACAATAATTGGAACTTCACTTTGGATTATTAATCATGAGAATAGCTGGGCTCATCCAGCTGGATGTGCTCAACTTCGGTGTGGAAGTTTTCCAAGAACGGTTTCAATCTTTGGCCATTGACCTTGAAACAATCATCGTTCTTTGGGTTGACAATCTCAACCGCCCCATGTGGAAAAATAGTTTTTACGATGAACGGGCCTGTCCAACGGGAACGGAGCTTTCCTGGGAAAAGGTGGAGGCGAGAGTCATACAGCAAGACTTTCTGCCCCGGCTCAAATGATTTACGAAAAATTGTACGATCATGGCGAGCCTTCAACTTTTCCTTATGCAACTTTGCAGAGTCATACGCATCTCGTCGTATTTCCTCTAGCTCTGCAAGTTGGAGCTTGCGTAGCTGACCTCCTTCTTGAATATCAAAGTTCAATGAGCGCGTTGCCCAGTAAGCTTTATGTTCAATTTCAACAGGAAGATGGCAAGCTTTCCCGTAAACCAATCTGTATGGGACATACCAAGATTCGTCTTATAGGCAGTACGGTATGCCCATAACGTGTCTGTCAATTTGTATGCCCAGTCTTTTCGATTGGAACTAACCGTCTTCTCGAGAATATACTTGATTTCTCGGTTAGCCAATTCTGCTTGCCCATTAGACTGTGGATGATAAGCAAGAGCGATTTTATGATGGACTCCGTATTTCTTGAGAAGTGACTCCAAGGGCCTATTGCAGAAATGCTTGCCTTGGTCACTTAATAAAGCTTTCGGAGTACCAAAACGAGACAAAATATGCTCTCTTAGAAATGACATGACCGTTCTATGGTCATTTCGTCTCGTTGGTATCGCTTCTACCCATTTCGATACATACTCCACAGCAAGGAGTATGTATTCACAGTTATTTGACTTGGGAAATGGGCCCATAAAATCTATGCCCCAACAATCAAATATCTCAATTGTGATGATAGGGGTTAAAGGCATAGAATTCCTTTTAGAAATGGTTCCAAGCTTTTGACAGCGTTGGCATGTCTTGCAAAAGGAATAAGCACCTTTGAAGACTGTGGGCCAGTAAAAACCGCTCTGTAAGACTTTTTGTGCGGTCTTTTGTGACGCGAAGTGGCCACCGCATGCCTCAGAATGGCATGACGCTAATATTACGGTTATATCCTCATTGGGGACGCAGCGCCTGATGACCTGATCAGCACAGTACTTGAAAAGGTATGGGTCATCAAAGAAGAAGTGACGCGCGAACGAGAGGAACCGTTTCCTATCTTGGTTCGACCACTGAGTTGGTGTTTCACCCGTGACGAGGTAGTTTACAATATCAGCATACCAAGGCAGACTACTTACTGCCAGTAGCTGTTCGTCTGGGAACTCATCTTTAATGGATTGGGATTCAGTATTGTCAACAAAAGTCAACCGGGACAAATGATCCGCAACCACATTCTCTACTCCTTTCTTGTCCTTGATTGTTAGATCAAACTCTTGGAGTAAGAGTATCCAGCGAATAAGCCGTTGTTTAGCGTCTTTCTTTGTCAGCAGATATTTGAGGGCCGAATGATCTGTAAAACAGACGATTGGTGACCCTATCAGATAAGACCTAAACTTGTCCAGGGCGAATACTACAGCCAGCAGCTCCTTCTCAGTGGTAGTGTAATTCATTTGAGCATCATTCAAGGTTCGGCTGGCGTAGTATATCACATGTGGCTTATTGTCCTTTCTCTGGCCTAGGACTGCGCCAATGGCGTAATCACTAGCGTCGCACATTAATTCAAAAGGCAAACTCCAGTCGGGTGCCTGTATTATAGGTGCGGAGGTGAGGAGATCTTTTAGATCCTCAAAGGACTTTTGGCAACTCTCTGACCACTCGAAAGGTGCATCTTTGACAAGAAGTTGGGTCGAGAAATTGCACTGAAATTTTGGATAAATCGACGATAAAAACCTGCATGCCCCAAGAATGAACAAATGTCTCTTACTGTACGGGGAACAGGTAAATTTGAGATTATGTCGATTTTAGCCTTATCCACTTGAATGCCTTCATCGGATATTATGTGGCCGAGGACTATTCCCTTGGTCACCATGAAGTGACACTTCTCCCAATTCAAGACTAGGTGTTTGTCCTCACACCTCATTAAAACCTGCTCGAGATTGGTAAGGCAATCTTCGAAGCTATGGCCGAATACTAAAAAATCATCCATGAAAACTTCAAGGATGTTTTCGACCATGTCACTGAATATACTCAGCATGCACCGCTGAAAGGTAGCCGGTGCATTGCATAGACCAAACAGCATTCGTCGGTAGGCAAAAGTACCGAATGGACACGTGAATGTGGTTTTCTCCTGATCTTCAGGAGCAATCTCAATTTGATTATATCCACTGTATCCATCCAAGAAGCAGTAATACTTGTGACCCGCCACGCGTTCTAGCATTTGATCCATAAATGGCAAAGGAAAATGGTCCTTTCGGGTCACAGTATTTAACTTCCTGTAATCAATACACATCCTCCATCCAGTGGGAACACGTGTTGGTACCAATTCACCATCAGATATCGGATATATCATCCCAACATCAAGTAGTTTAAGCACTTCCTTTTTAACTACTTCTTGCATGTTGGGGTTCAGACGCCTTTGCATTTGCCTTGAGGGTTTAGCGTCTTCCTCCAGATATATCTTATGCGTGCATATGGATGGGCTTATGCCTTTGAGGTCAGCAATTGTCCATCCCATAGCATCCTTATGCTTGGTAAGCATTTCCACTAGCTTACTTTCCTGTTCATGAGTTAAAGCAGCTGAAATGATCACAGGATAAGTTTTTCCAGTCCCTAGGAATGCGTATTTTAGCTCTTTGGGAAGCTCCTTCAATTCTAACTCTGGAAACTGGAAACTAGAGGGCATTACCAACTTGGTTGTAGGAGGCAGTTGTTCATATGGCTGTATCCACATGCAATCGGCTCTATCCTCCTCTTTCATATCCATCATAAGACACGTCTGGTTCAGGTCAGCATCTAATGGGGTGGACTCTGCAGGCTGATAAATATCGCCAAATTGAGTCATCACAACTTCCAAAGGATCTTTATAGTCGACCAAGTCAACTTCATCTTCAATGACCGTGTCTATATAATGGATTTCTTCCTCATCATTGTATTCTTCAGGTCGGGGATTAGAAAAGATCTTGATATTCAACGTCATGTTCCCGAATACGATAGTCATGATACCAGTTCTAATCTTGATTGTGGCATCAATGGTGTTGAGGAATGGACGTCCAAAAATAACCGGGATATGTGCACCAGGATTAGACACAGGTTCTGTGTCCAATATCACGAAATCAACCGGAAAGACAAAAGAGTCTATTTGGACAAGGACGTCCTCTAACACCCCTCTAGGGTACTTTACAGATCTGTCTGCCAATTGCAAAGCAACTCGGGTGGGTTTGAGTTCACCCAACCCCAGCTGTTTATAGACTGAGTATGGCAGCAGGTTCACGCTTGCTCCTAAATCGAGGAGTGCGTTGTCTATCTTTTGATTCCCAATTCTGCATGAGACAGTAGGTGTGCCGGGATCTTTGAGTTTTGGAGGCAACTCATTTTGAATGATCGCACTGGCTTGACATGCGACATAAGCATGTTTCTTCACGCTTTGCCTCCTCTTGACCGTGAATAGATCTTTGAGATACTTAGCATAGGCCGGCACTTGCTTGATAGCATCTAGGAGTGGAAGGTTAATCTTAACTTGCTTAAACAATTCCAGAAACTCCTGATTCTTTGTCTCATTCTTGGGCTTCTTCAACCGTTGAGGATAAGGTGCAGGGAAGGGGCATTTTGGTGGTTCCGCCTTAACAGACTCCTTCCCAGGCCTTCGCTCAACTTCTTCCTCTACTCTAGGAGCTTCAATGTTTGCCTTGATTGGTTCGTCATTGGTAGACTGCTCCTCCTCTTGAGTAGATGGTAGCTCAACTTCTTTATCCACCACTTCCTCCTCATCGTACACTTCGGGAGTGGACAGAGGCATGCTTTTCCCTATGATTTTTCCACTTCTCAGTGTAGTCACAGCTTTAGCATGTTCTTGATTGTTAGGACCATTGTTATGGCCCTTTGGATTTGGAAGTGGTTGGGCAGGGAATGTTCCTCCTGAACCTTCTTGCCGTGCATCTATCCTTTCTAATGTGGCAGACATTCTACTCATCATCTGTATGAGTTGCTGCGTTAGATTGGCATTAGCAAGTGGCTCTTCTTCTTGTACCTTCTTGTGCGGTGGCACATAGGTATTGGTTTGTGGTGCATTGGAGGGTTGAGCTTGATTGTAATTATTGGTTCTGTTTTGATTATAATGCTGGGCTGGCCTATTGTTTTGCCCTTGATATTGATTGTTGTTGTAGGGCTGCTGTTGATATTGATTTTGGGCCCCAGCATTATTTCTCCAATCAAAACCGGGGTGATTCCATCTATTGTTATTTTGAAAGTTATTGTTGGAATTTCCCGCCCCTCGAAAACCTTGCATGGCATTCATCTCTATAGGGGCTTGCTCTTGAAAATATGGCACATTAGGACAATATTGAGTTGTATGTCCCAACATGTTACATGTGCCACATGGTTCTTCAGGCAAGACTTGCCTAGAGCTCTCTCCTTTCATACTTAACTCCTCTACCTTCTTTGCTAGCTCTGCATACTTAGTCATGAGGTGATCTTCATTGGTTAGCTGGTATAGGCTTTTCTCCTCTACACAGGATATCTGTGAGCATGAGATATTGTCAGAATTTGACCATTCATGAGCGTATTCAGCTAACCATTCGAAATGGGCTTCGGCCTCTTCAGTGTTTTTTCGCAGAAATGGTCCCGAGCTCATTGTTTCCACCAACTTCTTTGTTTCACCATTCAATCCCTGATAAAAGAAGCTGATAGTTCGCCATTTCTCAAACCCATGGTGTGGGCACGAGAGAAGCAAATCTTTGAAACGCTCCCACGCTTGTGTGAAGGTTTCATTGCTCTTTTGTTTATAAGAATTAATTTGACGCTGAAGGTCTGTGGTCATGCGAGTAGGATAGAATTTCTTCAAAAACGCGGTGCGCATCGCATGCCAGGTGAAAATTGAATTAGGTTTTAGGGAGTGGAGCCACGCCTTCTCTTTATCTTTCAAAGTGAAGGGGAATAGCATTAAATGCGTCACCTCCCTAGGACAAGTTTGCGAGAATGTTTTGCAAACATCCTCAAAATCGGTGACATGTAAATACGCCTTCTCGCTTTCCATCCCATGAAAAGTGGGAAGCAGTTGAATCATCCCATTGCGAAACTGAAATTCGCCATTATGCGGTGGGATTTGAATGCAAGAGGGCGTAGGTGCATGTTCTGGTTGCATGAGATCGCAAAGAGGACGGAGTGCCTCATCAATTGGTACCACAACATTGTCACCATTTTCACTCTGATGATCATCCATTGATGCAGTTGGAGTGGCTATGGGGTTGATGGAGCTTTCAGAGTCAGACAGGTAGAAAGGATTTCCAAAAATTCCTTCAATAGAATTCTCGGACATGAACTAGGAAAGACCCTAGGGTGAGAACTTACCCAAAAGAACTGAAAAGAAGAGAAAATAAAAATAGAAAGAGATGAAGAGAGACTGAGGTAATCTAAGGAATTGATCGTCGCCTTCCCCGGCAACGGCACCAAAAACTTGACACGAGAAAAATCTTGTACGCTCTTGTGCAATACCCAAGTGTAGGTAGACGTGCAAGTAATATCTGGTAAGACCAGGTCGATCCCACAGGGACGGTGTTGACCTATCGAATTAGACTAACCTCTAAAGAAAATAAAATAAAAAGAATAAGATTGAACGATGGTGCGGAACACAAAGTTCCACAGCTAAAATTACTAAAGAAAATGACTAATGATCTAACTAGCTAATTAAACAGTACTTGAAATTAAGATGTTTAACTTTAAAAGAAAGTGTTGGGATTACACGAATTCGCAGTAACCTAGCCATCTACCATGCATTTGCTTTGAAGCACAAAGGAGTATATTACCCACAGTTTTCCGTATTCCTCTAAAGATAGAGATTCTATAGCCCTTTCATGACCGGGACCATATCATCACAGTTAAATTAAGATACATGAAAGCGGTTTAATCCAATAGTTAAGACTCGCATCCTCAATGGTGTTAGCATTGAAGATGGTTTGCAAAATGTATTGAAAGAAAATGCCTTAGGGCCTTAGTTTTAAAACTGTTTTGACGAACTGAGCATTTATTTGGGACAGAATGATAACAAATCCTAAAACAAAAGGTCCTGGAATACTGCAGGGAACATCCTCAAGAATCTGAGAGTTCGATCGATCGACGCGCTTTCGATCGATCGAAGACCTTCATCCCTCAATCGATCGAACTGACTTCGATCGATTGACTGTCTCTGGTTCGATCGATCGAACGGACTTCGATCGATCGAACACAGCGATTATCCTGCTGCATGGCAGAGGCTGGAGATCACTGTTTCATCGTGTTCTCCCAACCTGGGACTACTCAGACATCGTCTGGAGTGTCAAAGATTGATTTTTAACGTAAGAAAACATTAATACCCTGTTTGGTTGTGAGTTTTTCATAAAAACTATCAAATCTATGGTTTTAACAATATCTAGCATATATTACCACGAGATGAGCACTTAAACTACACCTACAAAGTGCAGAATGTAAATGAATGATATATAGATAACCTGGAATGAAGAACACTAGTATTAACTCAGAGAAATCCAGTCCACAATATGAAAATTCAATGAAAACCTACAAAACCAAACACAAATCTCTATCTCTCCTTCTAAACTGTTGAAAAACAAAGTGGGCGTCCTTATGGACGTGTATAATACTCCTATATATAAGAAAACCTAAGAAACTAGGGTTAAAACTCGCATCTGCTGCGCACACAAATGTTACTGAAAATACCCCGTTCGATCGATCGAACTGCTCTCGATCGATCAAACCCTTAAGCCTCAAGCGCTTCTACTCTCTTTGAGCGATCGAACGCTCGATCGATTGAACCTTCTAAGATCGATCGAACTTCACTTTTTAGCTTTGACTTCTTTTGTTTTCATTCCAGCATTCCATTTATTCTGATGTTCATCTGTTTAGTCCACACAGCAGTAATCTGCACAAACAACAGCTAAAACAATACAACTTATCATAGATTAATCATAGTGTATAGAAATTAGCCTTGCAATGCAAATCGCAGATAAAACGGGAAGTTGTGATAAAAATTAATACAATTCTTTCCTTTAGCGCGGTTGTATTTTACAAATACCCCCACTTTGCAATATGCTTTAATTATGATCAATTGAACTTAATTCCAGAGGCTAAATAATCCAAATTAATGAATATCTGATAGCTCATTCTTGTTCATGTCTATACATTCATCATGTGCATATTGATACTTATGATTAGGACTAATTCTTGGTTCAAGTTGCATTTAATTGAATTTGGTTGAACATAACTATGGGCTCCTTATGATCAAGTTAGGATTATATTATCTCTATATGGACATTACATTGGCTCCTAGTTGAGACTTGTATATCTATAGTGGTGTTGTATCTCCAACTAATTAAAAGGAATTCATAATTATACCAACTCTTTCTATGCTTAGTAAATTTAAGTTAGAAATTTGAGTATGTTATTTAGGATTCTATAGTATATCTTGTTCAAAGCATCAGGACTAACCCTTTGTTTTGTAGCGCTATGGAGGTACAATTTCTGGACTCTTTCTTTAGTTTATTTCAATTTCAATTTTATTGATCTTCGACTTTATACGCGACACCTTAGAATTAAGGTTTGCCTTATATGTGTATATATGAATTAGAGACTCTTTTCTTAGGTTTTATAATTTGTGTATGCATTGCACGTTTCTATATCACGGCTGGATCCCGGGTGTAGACACCCCATTTTGTTGGCTATTAGATTTAGGAGACCCACATTTTAGTGGTTCACGATGATAAAAAAAGACTAAAAAAGAACTCCTGGAAGTTAGTTCTCTCTCTCAACATACTCAGAAAGTGGTGCAATTGACCAAAATGACCCTAAAATCCCCAACACTCCCAGATTTGGACCAAAAGTTCTGAAAACATATTTCGTCATAAGAAAAGTAATAAAATGTGTTTTAAAGAAAAATCAGATGAAATCATCAGCTCCCAGAGACTCCTAGAAGTCCCGAAAGTTCCACGAAAGTCCCCGTTGACCAGTTTAACCCAGGTTTGACCAGGGTTTGACCGAAATCATCCAAATTTGCCAAAAGGTTTTTGAGATCATTTTTGATTATGTGAAAAGTACTAAAACAAGTTTTAAAAGAAAATCGGACAAAAACGTTAACCCCTGGGAGCTCCTAGAGGTTCTTAGAACTTCCTAGAGGTCCTTGTTTTGACCAGTATGACCTAAAAGTTGACTCGGAGACCAGAGCACCACATCATTTTTCAAACATTTTTCATGGATACTAGAGATCAATAGCTTTCCAACGGTATATCAAGCATAAGTTCTAGATTTAAAATAAATTTATTATGAATTTTTGAAGGCAAAAAAATGCGATCAAATCGGCTTTTATGGCAAATACCGCAAAACATTTCAAAGTGATCTATCTCTGAACTATTTTTTATGAAAAGTAGGCTCCATTATCTTTCCAACGATATATCATAAGCTCAATTTGGAGTTCTTATGCATTTTCTATGAATGTCGGACGAAATAGGGCCTTTTTGCGAATACTGGAACCTCTAGGGGTCTAAACATAATTTTTTGGGTGTCTGAGGAGCATTGCTACGGCAAAAAAAGGCTAGCACTGTGGCAGCACTCAACCCCTGACGAATCTATTTTTGTAATTTATTTTGGGGGTCCAAATTGAATAACTGGAAGTCAAAACGACGTAGTTTCTTGTTCACGGAAGCTTGGGACTAATGGGAGCACTTTCTAAATCACAAAACCACCCCAATTTGGCCTATATAGACCCCCTTTGCTCTTCATTTCAGGGGGGCCAAGTGTAAAGTTAGAAAAAGTTGTAGAAAGAAAAAGAGATAGAGTTAGAATTAGAAGTGAGAAATGAGCTTCCTCTTACTATTTTTCTATAAGAAAGTAAGTTCTAATCTTATTTTCTTCCTTTACCTCTCTTATGCTTGACATTCAAATCCTCCCCAACCACCATTCTTGAGCAATCTTGAGTTAGAAATCCACTTCCATGTCCAAATGTCAATGTATATGAGTGAAACACCAAGCTACAAGTCCAATATCTCAATGATTATCAACTATTGAATGCTATTCACTTTCTTGTTATATATGTTCATCTCTTCTTACCTCATTTCTTTTCTATTTTTCTTTGATTACTTACTAGTTCATCATCATCTAGATGCGGACATGGTGTTTGAGGTGAGTGAATCCTTATGGATAGTAGCTCTTAACCTCAAAAACATGTTTGATAGATGATGATTCCAACTTCAATACACTCTTATGTATTCTTGAAGTTATGATAAAAAAACCAACAGTGCTCTCCAACAATCTTGGAAATTCTTGAGGTGAGTTTGATGTTGATATTCCAAGTGGTTATAATCTCCATTTAGTGCTGAAATTACAGCCTCAAAAACCTCTATTTCAAAACCCTCTATTTCAAAACCCTCTTAAACCCCTCATTTTTGTTACAAGAATCAAAATATTAATTTTCTCAAAATCTTCAAAACAGTGAGTTCTTCAACTTTAAAATGTCAATGGATGATTACAAGACCACTTGCAAAGTCTTCCTAATTCATTAGAGAACACCCATGATTTTTGGTTTGATTTAAAAGCACTTGGAAGGGTTCCATTTTGACCTAAACATTCCTTCCAGACATTTTATTTTTATTATCATAGCAGCTTCGTTGACTTGCAACTTGTTTTCCAGAAAGCTTTTCCAAAGCGAGTGGTCCCAACTCATTTTTCCCTTAAACTTAGTGTCTTAGGGAACTTTCTTTATATTATGGGCCTCTAAATATTTCATTTTCATTTTTCTACATTTCAGTCGACAGTACGAACTCTATTTCTAAGTAAACTCCCTTGTTTATATGATTTCTCTCAATTTATAACTTTAATAGTGATTTGGCTTTTTGATATGTGTTCTAAACACAATAAGGATGATCTCCATAAAAAATCATGAATTAAAAACATTCCTAATCCCACTTTTCCATTTTTACAAGATTAGCTCACTGCTCTGTCCACTATTCACCACAAGCATATTTTAACTTTGACTCTTTGATGAGATATTTATATGCATCCCAAATTAGTTCATCTCTTAGGAAGTAGTTCATACTACATTTGTACACGTCCTATAATGATATCCTTCATTCATTCATCCATTTTTTTAGATTTCTAAGTCACTTTGGAACATCCATGCATGTACACAAACACACTACAACCTTTGTAAATTCTAGGATCATGCATGGCATCCATGCAAGATTTAGGGTTTTTGTGACTCCAAATCTAAGAAGATTATAAGGAATGACCTTAATCACACGTTCATGCTCCCCCGATCTAATCTTCCTTTCTCATCCGTCCTAGGGATTGAGGGGTCTTCTTTTATCAAAGATTAACATGCATCATACTAGCTTGGTAAACATATTTTTGATTTCTTTGATTATTTTGTTTCTACAACAATTCATGTCGCCCTTTAGATTAGGAAAACTTCATTTCTTGATATGTGATTAGACGAATTTTCCTAGGTTTGTTTGTGTGATGTTTCAATTTTGCATTGTGTGATAGTTGACTTAGATCTTATGAATGATATCTTATCTTTAAATCTTCCATTTAAAATTTCCTATAAGATGTAATATACTATCATAGTATTAATTGTCAAACCAAGCGTAGTATAAGATGATCATTTGGATGCTAATTGAGGTCTGTCGAAAGACGGGGCGAGATGAGGGTGTTCTAGTCGTGACAAAGGCTCCTTCCTCTCTAGTACCAAAACCCCGAGCCAAGTTCTTTGGTTATGAAGGGCCGGTGCCCTTTATCCATTTGGGTGAGTAAAAATTAGGTTTCTTGGTTCTTTAAAGACCAAGTGGCAACTCTGTATCTGTTTTCAACAGACCCTTTTTTCCAAATCAATTTCAAAACACAAGGAAAATCAATTCCACTTGTCCATAATCTGGCAACTCCACTGGGGATCTTTATTTTAAAACAAAATAATATAGAGGTTTGACTCATAAGAAATATCCTTAAAATCATCTTTTTACTGTGTTTGGTTTACCACATTGCACTTTTGCATTTCCCCTCCGACTGTGTGAGAAACGCGTCGCTAACATTGTTCAGGTCTTGCTGTGCCAGGGCACAAGTTACCGTTGATACTATACCTTCCATGGTATATCTGGGAGGCTGGCTTTCAGAGATTTCAAGAGAGAGCCTAGCTTCCTCTTCATTTGGAATCAAGCTGGGGGCAAAGGAGTTGTCTCTGGAGAAGGATTCGACCAACCCGAGATCATTTCTGTCAGCAAGCCGCTTTCCTCAATAACTTTCGCCTAGTGACTCTTCTAGGCGCTGAGATACGTGCCCTTATTCTCCTTTCATCCACAGGTGCAAGGCTATATTCGTATTATCTCTCTGACGGTATATTGAAACTCTCATCAATAGACTCCCTTTGACTAAACCCAGCCTTTGCATATAGATTCCTGTAGAACCTTTCATAGCTGATCGGCGACGAATAGTTACCGTTTACAGTCCTAAAAATACTCTTTTTTAGCCCATTTCATGTAGTTATTAGCTGTTTTTTAATAAGTATTCTACATTTTGTAGGATTTAGAGCTTTAACTTGAAAATGCACAAAAATCCAATGATTAGTGGCTTTGCAAGTCATTCTGGGCTCAAACGGTGATTCCGGTGAAAGATGAATGCAGTAGTAGTCTCGGAAAATTGCATTTTTGACAAGGAATACTTCAGATTTGAGAAATTTTTCCAGAGATATAAAATGTAGATCTTTGAGTTACAGACGTATGGCCACAAACAGTGAGTCAATACGAGGTCCGAGTCAAAAGTTATCGCAATTCTATGATTGGTGCGCACAGTAGTAGAAAATCAGAGAAATGTTGGAAAATGGCCTGGTCACTGGAGCGACCCGCTCGCGCGACCCGCACGAGCGACCGGTTGAAAAAGTCAAAAATGCGTATTTCGAGGTCTTGAAGAGCCCTGTGCAATCCGAATTGACTGAATATGTCCAGAAACATAAAAACAGTTGTTCTAGTGCGATTTGGCTTAGGAAAGCTTCCTAAATCCTTCCAAACTCTATATAAATCCTATTCTAAATCAATTTTGGGGTTATACATCATTACACAACATTAGATACACACAATATACAACTAAAAACTTCAGCCATTGAAGGGTGGGAAGCAAGGAGAAGAAGAAGAAGACCAAGGATTTCCATGGCCTCCTCCATCAACTACTTGCCATCTACCACTTCTATGGATAACTAAACTCAAGATCTAGGGTTTCAATGAAACCCTAGCCAAGTAATAAGGTGTATTTTATGTTTTTATTTTAGTTTTATTATGTATGGATGACAGTTACATGTTCCAAGGATTTTCATAAATAAATTGTGCTTTTATTGATTTCGTTACTTTCAAAGTTTACTCTTGTCTTGGATCTATTTTGATGGTAGTGTGCTCAATGATCTATGCTTGCTGTGCTTGTTTAGATTATTTACATGTAATGGTGCTTAAATTGAATTGTGCTATCAAGTATCGGAATAGTCCATGCCTAGATTAGACGGATTATACAACCCTAGTTTAGTGTGGGATAATTCGTGCTAACCGAAGCTGGATTATGTTGGTGCTTGAACCATAGTTATTTTCTTGACGGAGGAATTGGGATAAACTAAAGTAATTCGTAAATACCCTTATCATGAAGCTATTGGTGGATTTGCAATCCTAGGTTCCTTAAACTTATTATAAAAATAAATATTTAATTGTTTTCATAATTTATATTTACTTTTATTGTTATTCGTTTAATTGAAATTAAATCCAAAATCCGTTTTTCTTAATTAACTAAATTTAGGTTTTAAAAATTAAAGTGCGTAGTATTCAATCTCTGAGGGTTCGACCTTTACTTTCCACACTGCAAATATTTTAAAAGTAAAGCATAAGTAAGCATACTTTTATATCTTGATTTTGACAAGATCAATTTTTGGCGCCGTTGCCGGGGATTGCATTACTACCTTTAGTTTTGGAATCTTAGTTTAGTTAATTCGTATCTACTAGATTTGGTTTTATTTATTTTTTTTTTCTTATTTTTTGTTTTTGTTTTAAGTTACTAACTTTTCTTTTTGTTTTGTAGTTTCTCAAAGTATTCAAATTCTAGCATTTTGAGTGGAGCAGCTGTGCACGTCTAAGGAGCTTACGTGAAAATAAAAAATAGTAAATAAGCTAAATTGTTTCCTTTGAAATTTGCTTCCAATCACAGTAAGTCAGGGCGCGGAGACTCACTATTTGCATTAGTTTAGGAGTGATTGTTCACGTGCATTAGCTAGGAAACTCGGGGCGCTGGGCTTGACGCGGTCATTGCATTACAGGATAATATTCATGCATCATAGTAGTTGTGTGCCTATTGCCTTATTTACGTGATTTCGTCTTATATTTGTGGAGTCAGTTTTTGTCTTAGTGTCTCTTATTTTCTTTTTAGTTTATGTTTGGTACACGTTCTAGTAAACCTGAATTACAAACTTTTGATCCTGAACTTGAACGTACCTTAAGAATTAATAGATCCTTCTAGAGCTCGGTTGCTAGACGATGAATCGACTCCAAAACCATCGTCGTTGTTTCAGGCTGAAATTCAAAGTACCCTTAAACATTTATGAAGAACTCAAACTTTTAACATAGAACCTATTCCAATGGACGACATTGGAAGTAACAGTGATGATCAAAATAATGGTAATAATATGAATAACCCTAATATACCTCCACCTCATCCACTTAAAGATTATTTTATTCCTACGACTTACACGCCTCAAGAAGGTATCGAATTACCGGAGGCGACGACATCTCACTTTGAGATAAAGTCGTCTACTATCTCGCTCCTTCCTTCTTTCCATGGCCGAATTAAAGAAGACCCTTATCATCATTTTAAGTGATTTCCAAGATATATGCTCTACATTAAAAATACAACACCTAACTGATGATGAGTTAAAATTACGACTCTTCCCGTTTTCATTAAAAGACAAAGCTAAGTATTGGCTCCAATCTTTGGAGCCAAACACTATAAAAACATGGGAAGCATTACATATAGCATTTTTACAAAAGTTTTCCCAATCACAAGAACTAATCAGATAAGAAAATCAATAACAAACTTTGTGATGCAAGATGGGGAAACGCTTTACGACACTTGGGAAAAGTTTAAAGAATTATTACACTCATGCCCACATCATCAAGTTCGTAAGTGGCAATAATTTCAAGTCTTTTACGAGGGGCTTATTCCATCTGTCCGTAATACCGTCGACGTCGTTTGTACGGGTACATTCCTACACAAAAGCGCCGATGAGGTCTAGAAAATTTTTGAAACATTAAGCGAGAACTCGATGCATCAGGCTGTGTCGGTATGTTCTGGGGGATATCTTTCGCAACCTAAGAGAGAGGTAAAGTTCGAGTCAAGTTACTCAATTGAATTTCAAGAACTATCTAAAAAACTTGACCAACTTTTGACAATAAATCGAACGTCAACCCCACCTCTTTCTGAAGTATGTGCATTATGTTCTGATCCTTCACATTCTATACTTGCATGCCCGTCAACATCTCAATTTTTGGAATTCTTGGAGCAACACATTAATTCTATTCCACAATTCTCACGAAATAATTTTAATCCTATGACTAATAATCCGGACATGCCATGGAGAAATCATGCTAATTATTCGTGGAAAAATAATAATAATCACAATAATAATAAGGCGACTAATTTTCCTAATACTTATCGACCCCAATTTCAACAAACTCAATACCAACACCTTCCTCCTAATCCTAACTCTCCAAGGGTTAACGCTTTTGAGGAGACAGTATTGGCATCCCTTAAGAATATCGAAACACAAGTACAAGCACAGGCACAGATAGTGCACTCTCACACACAATCCATTGCGAAGCTTGAATCCCAAATGGGACAAATAGCTAATGCTATGAGTCCTAGAAACGAAGGTAAGTTGCCTAGTCAAACTATTTAAAATCCTAAGGGACAAAGTGGGAATGGGGGTTCGAATGAACAAGTAAATGCCGTCTCGACTAGGATGACTATTCGAGAAGAGGAAGTTGTTGACGTGCCATATGAAAGTAAGAAGGAAGGGAACATTAACTCTAATAAAGAAAAGGGTGGAGAAACGAGTAGAAATAGGAAAGAAAATGTAATGACCCCCGACGAAGTATATTCCAAAACTACCTTTTCCACCAAATGTCGACGAACCATCTAATTTATCAAAGAAAACGTAAAAAATTGAAGATATACTCGAGGTATTTAAACAAGTAAAAATTAATATTCCATTCCTCGATGCTATAAAATAAATACCAGCTTACGCGAAATGTTTAAACAATCTTTGTACTCAAAAGCACAAGCTGCGCAGTCATATAGCGAAAAAGGTCTTTCTCACGGAAAAGGTTAGCTCAATATTCCAACACGCTACTCCGAAATATAAAGATCCAGGTACGCCTACGATTTCATGTGTCATAGGTGACACTATCATTCATCGGGCTGTCCTTGACTTAGGAGCTAGTATTAATCTCTTACCTTATCACGTCTATAAATAACTAGGACTAGGTGAACTCAAGCCTATAGCCGCTACCATACAATTAGCGGATCGTTTAATTAAAATACCTTGAGGAATCGTCGAGGACGTTCTAGTTAAAGTTGATAAATGTTATTACCCTGTCGATTTCATGGTCCTTGACACTGAACCCGTACTAGATGCTAGGAAACATACTCCTATCATCTTAGGCCGTCCATTCTTAGCAACCGCTAACGCTCGTGTAAACTGTCGGACGGGGGTAGTGAAGGTGTCGTTTGGGCACATGAACTTAAAATTAAACGTTTTTAATGCTATGGATCAACCTGCTAAAGACAACGATTACCTATGTGAGGCGGAATGTGAGGTAAGACGGAATATTGAGCCTAACGAAGAATTGAATATGGGTGAGGAAAATAATATAATTCGTAATGAGCGGATGAATCCTGACAACCAAGACCCGAATGATGAATTTACTCGAAAGGTAAGAAATCGATTTGAACATAATCTAGGAGAACCGTCGATCAAATTAATTCAAAGCGACGATATTTCTGCTTATAACCGGGCTCTTCCTGATATAAAGTCTGATTTTGAACCTCCATAAATCTTGAGATAGAATAGTCTAGCTAAAGACGTAAAAGATAGCGCTTCTTGGGAGGCAACCCAAGCTTTATTTCGTTTGTTTTCCTTATTTTTAGTCATTTTTGAGTATGTTTTGGACATTCTGGACACGTTTAGGGATCGGGATAAACTTATTTCAAACTCATTTACCTTGAAATAAAAAAACAAGGGAAAAGGACCATATCGTGCGCGTGGCTCGCTCGTGCGATGCGTCGCTCGCGCGAGATTGCCCCTTAGAGAAAAAATTTCAAACTTTTTTATATGAGCTCTCTGCTTCATCTCGCGTTTAACATCGCGTGCACGAGAGTCTCGCTCATGAGTTACGCTCGCGCGATGTGTGGACTTAGGGATTTTTCTTTACTTTTCATAAATATATGCCTCTGCATTCCCTCGAGGAAGTGCTCGCGCGCGCGACGCTCGCTCGCGCGGCCCGCTTGTGCGAGGTAAGATTTTTGAGATTTTCTCTTTTGTTCTCTTACCTCCTTTCTCCCACAGCCTGGTCAGTTATTTTTATTTTTTCTGTTATTCTGTTAAGTCTCTTTTTAGATTAAGTTCTTCTTCGTTTTGATTATTCTGTTTGTTTTATTTCCATTAGTTTTTTTTTTCTTATCGTTTAACTTTTATTCAAAAAAAAAGGAAAAAAAAGAAAAAGGAAAAATAAAAATAAAACATAAATTAAAAAATCTATTGATAAAAAAAAAAACCAAAAACAACAGCCAAAAATAATTATAACTTATATTTCTATTAGCTACTATTGTTTTTGTTGTTTATTTTCTTTTGTCAAGTATTGACAGGTGATTAGTAGCTCTTTATGGAGCCATTGAATTATATCGTCAGATTTATACATTCACCTTTGTGATTGTCGAGATCGAGGTAATGTCGTTCCTTCCTTACGTCCTTTCCTTTCTTTCATTTTATTATTTCATTGGGGACAATGAAAGGTTTAGGTTTGGGGGTATGCATGCACATGCACATTATTATGCACTAATTTTTAAAAAAATTTGATTCTTGTGCTTAAATAAACAATATTACCGGCGTTTTTGCAATCTTGATTCAGTACTTCTTGTTACGTAACTATGATTGTTATAGAATGGTAAACAAGAAAAGATATGGTTTAACATTTACTGATGTCATGTTGAAATGTTTTAGGTCATGTATCGTTTGAATCGTAGTTTTATATCATAGATTTGCACACAAACCTATGCACTGCACGTAGTCGCTTGAATACATATTTGATGTGAACTATAATATGATTCGGATTTCTAGATAACACAAGGTGAAGACTAGACCAGGTGAGGTTTTGAGCCTATCTTTTCTTTATAGAGGGTTATAAATACATTGTGTTTGTCGAATTTCATTGAAATAGCGCATTAGCTCATTATTTAGTCTCATTATTCTTGTTTTGGTGGATAGTCAAGTTAAAATATTTGTCACCATGCTAAGTAATCTTCCATTGTAACGTTGAAGAACCATCTGACCATAGGAAATGATGGTAGGCCCTCTTTGTTTACTGCCGATCTAAAAATGATAAAATTTCCTTATTTCGCCCTTTGAGCCATTAAAATACCTTTTTCTTTAATCACAATTATCCTGTTTTTGCTCCAATTTGGCCAACTTGGAGTTCACCCCTGAAAGATTGATCAATTTTTAGTGGTGTTAAGGCGATGTGTGATTTAGAAGAAGAAGAAAATAAGATGATGTTTGGGGTGGTTACCTTGTTATTTATTGAATATTCATTTCAAAAGCAACGAGGAAGAAAAGAATAGAGAAAAAGAAAAGAAAAAGAAACGAAAAAAAAGAATAAGGTTGAAAAAAAGAAAAAGAAAAAAAACAGAAGGAGAAAAAAATTGAAAGGAATGAAAAGAAGAGAATGAAATGATGAAGTTTGTGGAAGAGAGAATGAAAGAAATCGTACATGCCTTGCAGTGCCACTCTAAAACTACCTAACAAATCCTTTCTATCATTTTTCATTACCTGAGCCACGTTATAACCTTTGAAAAGTCCTATTTGATCCTAGGAACCATGGTTTGGATGTGAAAACGATGGGAGGGGGATTAAAACATGGTAATGATTAATTTTTCTTAACTGTTGGCATCTTATCCATGAGACTACTGTTCTTTCATGTCACGCGTCTTTTTCGAGTTATATGTGAGTGGTTTCTTGTTTTGAAAATATATTTCCTTTATTCACATATTTTAGAAAAATTACATCTTTTTCTGAGTGTTTCATTTGAGAGTGTAATTATCATTGCGAGATTCTTAGTCAAAGCATAGTTAGATGGTCATCCGAGTTATATTCCAAGTTCATGACATGCGCGTGTTCATTTGACTACCATATCACACACGTGCAATTTTATGAGAAACTCTATTGATTTATACGATGCATGTGCTTGAGATTGTTTTTCATGACGTAGGTAGACGTTTGATTCCGTTTCTTCTTGTTCGTTATTCTATTTTGAATCATCGTTCTATGATAAGGAGTATTGATTGTTTTGTTTTTCATTTGAATTAAACTTTTTAAATTTATAAGTTAATCAAGATGGTTGTGGGTGACTTGTTGATGAGAACCCTCACGAGACTTCACTCGTCCTACTAGGGACACCTAGGGGTTTAAAAGGCTTGTTGCACATGCTAAATGCAATCGCGTTGCCTGCGATAGTGACTTAGAATTTTTAAATATAGTAGTATTTAGTTTTATGTTTTTCTTTGCTCGAGTACTAGCAAAGTGTAGGTTTTGGGGTGTGATTGGCGACGAATAGTTACCGTTTATTGTCACGACCCAAGTCTCGCTCAGTAAGATAATGTCCGCTTTGGGCCCAAACCCGCACAGATTTGTTCTTAGGTCACTACCCAAAAGGCCTCTTACTAGCGAGACTTGAAACCATACATATATAGCACATTATTTTTCCACACCCAGGCGATGTGGGACGAACTTCCCATAGTGTATAGCCTGCCAGCACCTACTGCAGCCACAAAGGCACCTACAGCAGCCCCCCCACAACACCAGGGTCATTACATTCCACCCCCTTAGGGCCCAATGTTCACGTTGGCACACTTCCGACTGGGTCTAGCTCTGATACCATTCTCATGAGGGTTAACGTAGATGGTATGAAACTAGGAAACGACCTTAGTGTTCACTACTCCCCGTTGTTATGTTATTGTTTTTGGTAGCTCGCACTCTTTTGCCAGTGGCTTCGTGATCAAGCTGGCTTAGGACTTGCTGAGTGTACTCTTTTGCCAGTGGCTTCATGATCATGCTGGCTTAAGACTTGTTGAGTGTACTTTTTGCCAGTGGCTGTGTGATCAAGCTCGCCTCAGCCTTATGCTCGACTTATATTGTATAGACGTCTAGGCAGATTTACCGGTCTTCCGTTGTGTATACCTGGTTTGGTTGATACCCCAACCAAACTGGCACCGGAGTGGGTGTTGGTAGTATGTCCGGGCACACATGGGATATATGTGTGGGCTGTACCATGGAGGGTGGCCAAGTGGTGAACCTAGGGAACATAAAAATAAATTAAAGGCTAATAAATAATGACAATGGAGTATTTCATAAGACGGATAAGTTTGGAATAATGAATGCGATGTTAAGTTAGAATGTGGAAATATTGTTTACTGACTTATTTGCTTGGTTTGTGATAACTATATATTACAGGATGGTGGGTCCACTAACTTTTATGCAGGGCTGACTCACCATAGATATCCAACCGGTAAGTATTCAGTTGTGTTTATTCGGGATTGGAGCCACTGCCAACTCATTGAAAGAAACTACCGTTCTGTCCTGAAATGTGCGTGGAACTACTGTTCTAACCCGATGTGAATTATGTGTGATGACATTATTTATTTTCTGTGCAACGATATTGTATGATATGAGGTGGTCATGTTTTTTTTCTTTGTGAGTACTTTTGGGAGTCTATGGGACACCGTTGTTCTCTAAGACTCGTTTTATATTTTTTTTGTTAACTCATACCAGTATTTTATATACTGACCCGGGTGCAAGTTTAGTATTTGGAGATTTTCTTTGGAGCTTCTGTTTGGGTGAAGAAATTATCGCAGTGTTGTTTATTATTAGAGTCGTACTTATTTTTTTTTTGTACTTTCTTTTATTTCTGGCAGTGTGGGCCACAAGTGTATAATTGTAATAAGGATTATATATTGGGTATTGGGAATATTGTAGTCGCTCTGACCAATGGATGTATAGATTTTATGCTTATTTATTTTGTTTCCGCTGAACTCTGTAAAGAGGGTTTTATTGAATGAACCTAATATTTCATTTGTAAATCGAAAGGATATAATAATGGAGTTTAATTTCTTTTACAATGAAAATGAATGTTTGGAATACAAGTTTAATAATAAAGAGTTTTTCTTTAAACACAAAATCACATGTACTTATTTAATGAGTATAAAATACTGTTTTCAATAATTATTTATTAGCCTGTGTGAGGTTGTCACTCTCGGTGTTTTGGAAATTGAATATTAGTCTGGATACATGCTCTGGATTAAATATTTAGTTGTCCAAAAATCGGGGTGTGACATTTATAGTCCTAAAAATACTCTTTGTTAGCCCATTTCATGTAGTTATTAATTGTTTTTTTAATCAGTATCCTAAATTTTCTAGGATTTGGAGCTTTAACTTGAAAATGCACAAAAATCCAATGATTAGTGGCTTTGGAAGTCATTCTGGGCTCAAACGGTGATTCCGGTGAAAGCTGAATGCAGTAGCAGTCTCGAAAAATCGTATTTTTGACAAGGAATACTTCAGCTTTGAGAAATTTCTCTAGAGATATAAAATGTAGATCTGTGAGTTACGGATGCGTGGCCGCAAACAGTGAGTCAATACGAGGTCCGAGTCAAAAGTTATCGCAATTCTACGATCGGTGCGCAGAGCAGTTGAAAATCTGAGAAAAGTTGGGAAATGGCCTGGTCGCTGGAGCGACCCGCTCGCGCGACCTGTTGAAAAAGTCAAAAATGCATATTTTGAGGTCCTGAAGAGCCCTGTGTGATTCGAATTGACTGAATACGTCCAGAAACGTAAAAACAGCTATTTTAGTGCGATTTGGCTTAGGAAAACTTCGTAAATCCTTCCAAACTCTATATAAATCCTATTCTAAATCAGTTTTGGGGTTACACATCATTACACAACATTAGATACACACAATATACAACTAAAAACTTCAGGCATTGAAGGGAGGGAGGCAAGGAGAAGAAGAAGAAGACCAAGGATTTCTATGGTCTCCTCCATCAACTGCTTGCCATCTACCGCTTCTATGGATAACTAAACTCAAGATCTAGGGTTTCAATGAAACCCTAGCCAAGTAATATTGTCTATTTTATGTTTTTATTTTAGTTTTATTATGTATGGATGACAGTTACATGTTCTGAGGATTTTTATAAATAAAACGTGCTTTTATTGATTAAATCGTTACTTTCAAAGTTTACTCTTGTCTTAGATCTATTTTCATGGTAGTGTGCTCAATGGTCTATGCTTGCTGTGCTTGTTTAGATTATTTACATGTAATGATGCTTAAATTGAATTGTGCTATCAAGTATCCGAATAGTCCATGCCTAGATTAGACGGATTATACCACAACCCTAGTTTAGTGTGGGATAATTCGTTCTAACCGAAGATGGATTATGTTGCTGCTTGAACCATAGTTATTTTCTTGATGGAGGAATTGGGCTTGTAGCTACAATTCCCCATTATCATCCAATATAATAAGATAAAATAATTCGTAAATACCCTTATCATGAAGCTAATGGTGGATTTGCAATCCTAGGTTTCTTAAACTTATTATAAAAATAAATATTAATTGCTTTCATAATTTAGATTTACTTTTATTGTTATTAGTTTAATTCAAATTAAATCCAAAATCTGTTTTTCTTAATTAAATAAATTTAGGTTTTAAAAATTAAAGTGCGTAGTATTCAATCTCTGTGGGTTCAACCTTTACTTCCACACTGCAAATCTTTTGAAAGTAAAGCATAAGTAATTATATCTTGATTTTGACAAGATTAATAGGGCTATTAATTTATCTTTTCAGATAGGACAATGTGATATAACTGCAGCATGCCCTGACGAGATTACTTGCGCGATGTAGATGCTTAGGTGGCATAGAACAAAACCTCCTTTTTATGACCCCCAAGGCAATCACTCACATGTAGTCACATTGAGTTGAACTGCCTAGGCACCATGATAAGGATGTCTGCTCCATGTTCACAAATATATACACAGCAAACCTTATTTGTTGGTCCAAAGACATAGGAGTACGAAAACTTGCTAGACAGTATGATCACCATCATCACTTGCTCTTGTCATATATCCTTGTTTCTCTAGAAACTCTATCCAAATTTCCCAGAAATGTCCAAAATCCCAGTGTCTCCCAGAAACTCTGTCCAAAATCACCCAAAAATGCCTAGAAAATACATGTTTCTTCTAGAAACTTTGTCTAAAAATGCCCAAAATCCCAATGTCTCCTAGAAACTTTATCCAATTCACCCAGATATACCTGTTTCTCCTAGAAACTCTGTCCAAACTTCCCAGAAATATCCAAAATACAAGTTTCTCTCCAAAGTTCAGTCTGAATCAACCAGAAATCCCTATTTCTCATAGAAACTCTCATAACTTCTGGAAATTCCTCTGAATCTTCTAAACCCCCATTTTTCCTAGAAACTCTGTCTAAACTTCCCGAAAATCCCTATTTTCCCTTGGTGATCATATTAGAAATTAAAATTAGCACACTCTGTATGACTAGGACCTTACTTGCTTAACTGCTATCTGTTAGAGGTAGGAGAATCATATAGATTAGGGCTTGCATCCGCATGCTCGTCTCACCAGTCTGCATACTCTATCTCAGTCAGTCTGTACACAAGTCAGTCAACACTTGTTGCTATCACTATCATTGTCTGTCCGATTGTCATTATCAAAACCTAATACACTTTCTCTTCTTGAACCTATAGGTCAATATAGATTCTCAGGGTCAACAACTACAATCCTAGTCTTGGGTCAGAAGTTCCAATAGTCGACTAGTCAGGGTCAGTCTACAAAAAGCCAGCTTTATGGATCCAGAGAACTTGATGAAGTTGATCAACCAACAGTCCGACCGGTTGAATCAGGTTTTTGAATTTCATGGAAGAATTCTGACAGCAATTGTAATACCCTGTATTTTCAGATGCATGGTTATATAAATAAAACCCTGTATGCTTGTGTGAACCTTTGGTGAAGAACCTTTCTCGATCGATCGAACTCTTCTCGAGCGATGGAACTTCTGTCATTCGCGATCGATCGAACCTACTTCAAGCGATCGAATCTCTGCCGACCTGATTCTGTGATGTGGACCTTTCTCGAGCGATTGAACTCCTTTCAATCGATCGAACCCTGACCGACCTATATTCAATCGATTGAACTATTCTCGATCGATCGAACGTGCTATGAATCATATCTTACGTGTTTGCCACCTGCCCTCCTTGCCTCCCTATATATACGTGTGTTTTGTGTGTATGGGGGGGGGGGGTTTGGCAGTTCAGGGGAGAGTTGGAGAGAGAGCTCTTTTGTGTGTGTGTGTGTGTTTCGTATATATATATTGTCACACCCGTTCCAGAAATTTACGATTTTGAAAAAATGCATCATTTGAGATTTTGAAATTATTAATGTTATTAATAATTCGAGTTGTGGTTGGCTGTGAGTCAACGGTAAGGTGTCAGTGAGGACACGGGAACATGAAATTTCATATTACATAATCATGAGTAAATGACATTTATATGATTTAAATGTTCTTTGACCTTATCTGGTATTTCTATGAATAGTAATTATACCTGTGTAATATAATTCTGATAATCTTTGATATAGATTATATCATTTTGAGAACTGTGGTGAGAACGTGAGTGATACGTTAATTAAAAAGGTAGGTTGCGTAGAGATTCCACATAATATAGTTTTCGGACGTTATTTTCGGACCCAAACAAAACCTAGTCGAAAACTTTTGAAATTTATAGTTTTCACTCGTAAAGGCATATAATGGACGTGTGCGAAGTTTCATGGATTAATTAGAGGTTTGAGAAACTTGCGGGGAGGTAAACGTAATTCCCCGAAAGTTTGCCTATATATAGATTGGGATGAGATTTCAATCTCATCCAAACACTCACAAATATCTAGAGAGAGGAGAGAGAAGGGAGATTTGGAGCCAACGGGCTTTGCGACGCCGATCGACAACCGTTCGTCTGTCAGATTTTCTCCAGATTTCAGATTTGAACTCGTGGAGGTAAGATCTACGTTTTGATACCACTTAGGTCATGTTTGGCCAATTTTTGTAAAAATATTAATTCTAGACTTTTGGGAAAAATCAGGTAAAACTTGTAGGAATCGCGTATAATTTAAAATCCGACGATTAATTAGCTCCCTAGACGATCCTTAAAAGTTTGAAGAGAATTGCACGAGGTATGAATTCTAGATCTATGAAATATATGGATTTTCATGTTTTGGACATCACTTTTGATATTCTTGGATCCGGACGAAATTCATGTATTATTTAGGCCCGTTAATTATTGACGAGAAATTATAATAAAAGCATGTATAACTGTTTATGTGAGCATGTTATGTGTCTACTTGGGTCAAAGGGGAGTTTGGTGGAAATTCATCCGGGGTAAGCTCCTCGAACCTTGAGGATTGTGATTGTGATTGAATGAAATTGGAATTTGTGGTTGTGTCTGGATTGGAGGTGGGCCCAACCAGTACACGGTACCTGGTATGGAGGAAGGCCCAACCAGTGTACGAGATGCGAAGGAGAGGTGGGCCTCCTACGGCATCGACCGGATGAATGCGTACCACTCACCCTAGAGACTATTTCTATGTGTTTTAGATGCTTAAACCATGAATTGTCATATAAGCATACATTTAGAATTGTACGCTCAGCATATAGCTGAGCAGTGGAGATGTACTCCATTGCAGGTAAGAAGAAAGACAAGAAGAAGCGCGATGAGTGAGGCCGATGAACGCCGGGGATATCACACTTGTATATGTTTTGATTTAAATCCTAAACTTGTATAAGGATAGTAAGTTGTAAAATGTTCTAATAGAATCATGGATTAGTTTCACAGTATTGTAATCTTGTAATTGAACGCCTATGGTTATGTTTAATATGTTGAAATTAGTTGTGGTTGTATTGGTGTTGGAACTTAGAAGCATGAGTTATTAGTATTTTCAACACAGGCTGCCAGCAGGGGAGTAGTCGACTGGACCCAGGGTCAGTCGACTGGATCCCGTGTGGTTAAGACACTGAAAGTGAATAGTAAGGGAAGCAGACGACTGGATCCTTGATCAGTCGACTGAACCACTGTAGAATTTGGCTACTACTTCTCATAATAGAAAAGCATTCGACTGAATCCCCATATCAGTCGACTGGACCCCTGTGTTATATGCTGTATTTTGGGTTCTGCTTAACCCAGTCGACTGGACCTCTGTTAAGGATTTAGGGTTTTAGTTTCAACCAGGCACAGTCGACTGAACCCTAGTACAGTCGACTGGGCAGTCGACTGAACTTCTATATTTTGAAATGGATTCTTGTAAACGTTTTAAATTGAACAAAATTTCTTTTATAACTCTGATTTCACTAGATTTTACAAACTCAGAGGGTAATGTTCCCTAAGTTTTAAATACCCAGGGTTGTTTTAAAGTTATTTCCGCTGCCTATAGTTATATTATTGTTTGGATGAGCCTTGGTGGCGTGCCACGTGTCCTATTTCCACTCGTAGTGGGATGGGTCGTGACATTTATTGGTATCAAAGCTAGAGGTAAAAAAAACTTTGGGAACGTTCGACGACAAGTGGAGTATTGAGCGAATTGTCACATGTTTTAAATTTCATTCATACATCTTAGAGATGTTTGATGCATATGGATGTTGTTTTACATACATGACATTGTTATTATTGTACATGCATAGTGTTTATGCATTGAGAACTACAGGATTGTAATCATGAGTGACGAAGAGCGAGAACTATCGCCACACACTCGACGTATGGGAAATGATACGGAATATAGTGTAGCGATTGCCTCCCACACCCCACATCGAAGTGGAACCAATAACTATAGTGCATGCACCCGAAACTAGAGGCATAAGACCTATATCCGAACAGTTTACTCGAAAGAAACCAATGGAATTTCATGGGACACCTGATACAACATTGGCAGAACATTGGGTCATGGACATGGAGCGAATTTTCCGATCTATTCCGATGACCGATGGGGAGAATATTGAAAATGCAAGTGATGTACTGAGGGGAGAAGCTCAGAACTGGTGGGTAAACGTTTTAGATCAAGGAGCACCGATTACTTGGGAAGGGTTTAAGGCAGAATTCAATCACTGATTCTTTCCGCGAGGTGCCTACAATGCAAAGAAGCGAGAGTTTGATAACTTGAAGTAGGGAGATATGACTGTAACCGAATATACTTCCAAGTACAACGCTTTGTTGAGATTTGGAAAGGGTTCCGTGCCAGGAGAGGAAGATAGGGCAAGAAAATTTGAAGAGGGTTTAAGGGATAATATCCGGTTGAGAGTAGAGACCTATGAGCATTCGACTGTTGCAGCAGTACAGCAGGCGGCACTTGTAGCCGAAAGTGGAATAGAGAGATCGAAACAAAATCATCAAGGAAAGCGAAGCCATGAGGGTGGTGACCGAAGTCAGGGGGGATCTTTTAAGAAATCATTTTCAAGAGGCTCTAGTTCTGGTTTTAATGATTCCAGGAGAATACCAAGTAATATACCATTGTGTTCACTTTGCAACCGACCACACACCGGTCGATGTTTTCTGACCAACTTTCAAAACAGATCCACAGGGGGAAACAGTGTGAGTTCTGCGACCTACCCGCAACTCAAGTGCTTTGATTGTGGTACCTTGGGACATCGAGCGAAGGATTGCCCAAGGAAGCGTTCTCAACAAGGGGCAAGTTCTATGGCTTCTAGTGGTTCGAAGCCTAAGCAGTCTAGTGACGGGGGACAAAGGACGGAGCAACGTCAGGGAAGATCATTCCAGATGAACCCTGGAGACGTGGCTGCTACTGATACAGTGGTCTCAGGTATGGTGCTTGTATGTTCGCACTTAGCACGCATACTCGTTGATTCGGGATCTACGCATTCGTTTGTATCTTATAACTTTGTGGAACATTTAACTGTTAAGTCCGCGCCACTAGGATACAATTTATCCATTGCCGTGCCGCTTAGTAAACCGGTAGTGACGTCTACGATATATAAAAACTGTGAGATCAAGCTAGGTGAGAAGTTAATGACCGTAGACCTTATACCGATTGTGGTGAATCATTTTGATGTAATACTAGGAATGGATTGGTTAGCCCTTAACCAAGCTACGATAGATTGTGAACGGAAAGAGGTTAATTTTCGATCACCTGTATATGGGAACTTTTGTTTTCAAGGGAGTGGGGTTACACCTCCGCCGTACTTGGTTTCAGCTATTCGAGCGGGAAAATTATTGAAAAAGGGATGTCAGGGATTTCTATGTTCAGTGACTGATGTCTCGGCAACCGAATTAAAAGTAGAAGACATTCTGATAGTGCGAGAATATCCAGATGTATTTCCTGATGAGCTACCAGATGTTCTTATTGAGAGAGAGGTCGAGTTCACTATTGAGGTAATGCCAGACTCAAGACCCGTATCAAAGGCACCGTATAGAATGGCACCAGTAGAATTGAAGGAACTAAAACTCCAACTACAAGAGTTACTCGACAAGGGTTTCATTCGACCAAGTATTTCGCCGTGGGGAGCTCCAGTGTTGTTTGTAAAGAAGAAAGATGGTTCGATGCGTATGTGTGTTGATTATCGAGAATTGAACAAGTTGACAATCAAGAACAAGTATCTACTACCCAGAATTGATGACTTATTTGATCAACTTTATGGGGCACAAGTATTCTCCAAGATAGACCTAAGATCAGGTTATCATCAGTTGAAAGTGAAGGCCGAAGATGTTGAGAAAACAGCTTTCAGAACACGTTATGGACACTATGAGTTCTTAGTTATGCCATTTGGGGTTACTAATGCACCAGCTGCGTTCATGGACCTTATGAATCGAGTATTCAAAGATTATTTGGATGACTTTGTGATTGTATTCATTGACGATATCCTTATCTATTCACCTAGTGAGATAGAACACTAGAACCACTTGAAGTTGATACTTCAGAGATTACGAGAGAAGCAATTGTTTGGTAAATTCAAGAAATGTGAATTTTGGTTGTCTAGTATTACTTTTCTTGGTCACGTGATTGACAAGAATGGAGTATCAGTTGATCCTCACAAAGTAGAAGCTGTATCTAATTGGCAGAGGCCGACATCCGTACCTAAAATTTGAAGTTTCTTGGGATTAGCGGGATACTACCGCCGTTTTATTGAGCATTTCTCAAAGATTTCTTTGCCAATGACCAAGTTAATGAGAAAGGGAGTTACATTTGAATGAAGTTAGGAATATGAAGACAGTTTCCAAGAATTGAAAGCACAACTAACGAGAGCACCTATTCTGACAATACCATCTGGAACCGAGGGGTTTGTGATCTATAGTGATGCTTCACACAAAGGGTTGGGATGCGTGTTGATGCAAGGGGGTAAAGTGATTGCTTACGCTTCTAGACAGTTGAAGACACATGAGATTAATTATCCGACTCATGATCTGGAATTAGCTGCAGTAATTCATGCTTTGAAGATTTGGAGACATTATTTGTACGGGGAAAAGTGTGAGATATTCACGGACCATAAGAGTTTGAAATATATTTTCACCCAACGGGACTTGAATATGAGACGGCAAAGATGGTTGGAATTGATGAATGATTACGATCTTTCGATTGAGTACCATCTGGGAAAGGTAAATGTAGTAGCCGATGCCTTAAGCCGGAAGACGTCGAGGAATTTAGCCGACGAGCTAACACAACAAAAAGAATTGGTAAAGGAGATGGAACGATTAGAGTTAGAGGTAATTCCAGAGACTAGTGGTGGTTTAATGATGGCTATTGTAGCACACCCCGATATTATTGATGAGATCAAGAAGGAACAATTTAACGATGTCTATTTGTGCAAAATGAGAGATGAAATACCTTTGGGAAAGCAACCTAGTTTGATATTAGAACAAGGAATTCTGAAGTTGGAAAACCGATTATGTGTACCGAATGTGAAAGACCTGAAAGAATGACTTTTGGAGGAAGCTCATAGTACGAAATATTCAGTGCACCCGGGAAGTAATAAGATGTATAGAAACCTGAGGGAAAACTTCTGGTGGAAGGGTATGAAGCGTGAAGTCGCTAAGTTTGTATCCGAATGTTCGGCATGTCAGCAAGTGAAAGCAGAGAGACAAGTACCTGTCGGATTGTTACAACCATTGCCAGTGTCGGAATGGAAGTGGGACGAGATCACGATGGACTTTGTTTTTGGATTTCCACGATCATGCAATAAGAATGATAAGATTTGGGTTATAGTTGACCGATTAACCAAGTCAGCTCATTTTCTACGGATCAAAATGACTAAACCGTCCAAATTAGCAGAATTGTATGTGAAAGAGATTGTAAGACTACATGGAGTCCCAGCTGTGATTGTATCAGATCGTGATAGTAGTTTTACGTCAAGGTTTTGGGGAAGTTTGCAAAACGCTATGGGTACGAAATTGAGTTTCAGTACTGCATTTCATCCTTAGACCGATGGACAGTCAGAGCGTATGATTCAGACCTTGGAAGATATGTTAAGATTGTGTGTATTACACTTTGGGAATGATTGGGAGCACCACTTGCCGTTAATTGAATTTGCTTATAACAACGGATTTCAATCCAGTATTGGTATGGCACCATATGAAGCTCTTTATGGCCGTAAGTGTCGATCACCGGTTTGTTGGACCAAGGTTTGAGAAAGGAAGTTGTTAGGACCTGAGTTAATACAGGTGACTACTGAGAAAGTGAAGTTGATCCAAGAGCGACTCAAGGTAGCTCAGAGCCGATATAAGAATTATGCAGACTCTAACCGACGACCGATGAATTTTGAAGTGGGAGATTTCGTATACTTGCGAGTATCACCTTTGAAAGGCATTGTACGATTTGGAAAGAGGAGAAAGCTCAATCCAAGGTTTATAGGACCTTTTGAGATTCTAGAGAGAGTAGGTCCAGTGGCTTACAGATTGGCTTTATCATCAGAGTTGGAACATGTGCATAACGTATTTCATGTGTCGATGTTGAGACGATGTATGACTGATGCAAGTAAGATCATTGTACCTGAACCGCTACAGAGTCAGGGGGACTTGACTTATGTTGAACATCCTGTAGAGATCTTGGATCGCAAAGAACAAGTTTTGAGAACCAAGACTATTTCAATGGTGAAAGTGCTATGGCGTAGTCATACGGTGGAAGAGGCTACATGGGAAAGTGAGAAAGACATGAGGAATGAGTACCCGTACTTATTCGACGCGTGAGCTAAAGTTTGGGGACAAACTTCCTTTTTGGAGGGGAGAGTTGTCACACCCGTTCCAGAAATTTACGATTTTGAAAAAATGCATCATTTGAGATTTTGAAATTATTAATGTTATTAATAATTCGAGTTGTGGTTGACTGTGAGTCAACGGTAAGGTGTCAGTGAGGACACGGGAACATGGAAGTTCATATTGTAAAATCATGAGTAAATGACATTTATATAATTTAAATGTTCTTTGACCTTATCTGGTATTTCTATGAATAGTAATTATACCTGTGTAATATAATTCTGATAATCTTTGATATAGATTATATCATTTTGAGAACTGTGGTGAGAACGTGAGTGATACGTTAATTAAAAAGGTAGGTTGCGTAGAGATTCCACAGAATATAGTTTTCGGACGTTATTTTCGGACCCAAACAAAACCTAGTCGAAAACTTTTGAAATTTATAGTTTTCACTCGTAAAGGCATATAATGGACGTGTGCGAAGTTTCATGGATTAATTAGAGGTTTGAGAAACTTGCGGGGAGGTAAACGTAATTGCCCGAAAGTTTGCCTATATATAGATTGGGATGAGATTTCAATCTCATCCAAACACTCACAAATATCTAGAGAGAGGAGAGAGAAGGGAGATTTGGAGCCAACGGGCTTTGCGACGCCGATCGACGACCGTTCGTCTGTCAGATTTTCTCTAGATTTCAGATTTGAACTCGTGGACGTAAGATCTACGTTTTGATACCACTTAGGTCATGTTTGGCCAATTTTTGTAAAAATATTAATTCTAGACTTTTGGGGAAAATCAGGTAAAACTTGTAGGAATCGCGTATAATTTGAAATCCGACGATTAATTAGCTCCCTAGACGATCCTTAAAAGTTTGAAGAGAATTGCACGAGGTATGAATTCTAGATCTATGAAATATATGGATTTTCATGTTTTGGACATCACTTTTGATATTCTTGGATCCGGACGAAATTCATGTATTAGTTAGGCCCGTTAATTATGCACGTGAAATTATAATAAAAGCATGTATAACTGTTTATGTGAGCATGTTATGTGTCTACTTGGGTCAAAGGGGAGTTTGGTGGAAATTCATCCGGGGTAAGCTCCTCGAACCTTGAGGATTGTGATTGTGATTGAATGAAATTGGAATTTGTGGTTGTGTCTGGATTGGAGGTGGGCCCAACCAGTACACGGTACCTGGTATGGAGGAAGGCCCAACCAGTGTACGAGATGCGTAGGAGAGGTGGGCCTCCTACGGCATCGACCGGATGAATGCGTACCACTCACCCTAGAGACTATTTCTATGTGTTTTAGATGCTTAAACCATGAATTGTCATATAAGCATACATTTAGAATTGTACGCTCAGCATATAGCTGAGCAGTGGAGATGTACTCCATTGCAGGTAAGAATAAAGACAAGAAGAAGCGCGATGAGTGAGGCCGATGAACGCCGGGGATATCACACTTGTATATGTTTTGATTTAAATCCTAAACTTGTGTAAGGATAGTAAGTTGTAAAATGTTCTAATAGAATCATAGATTAGTTTCACAGTATTGTAATCTTGTAATTGAACGCCTATGGTTATGTTTAATATGTTGAAATTAGTTGTGGTTGTATTGGTGTTGGAACTTAGAAGCATGAGTTATTAGTATTTTCAACACAGGCTGCCAGCAGGGGAGCAGTCGACTGGACCCAGGGTCAGTCGACTGGACCCCGTGTGGTTAAGACACTGAAAGTGAATAGTAAGGGAAGCAGACGACTGGATCCTTGATCAGTCGACTGAACCACTGTAGAATTTGGCTACTGCTTCTCATAATAGAAAAGCATTTGACTGAATCCCCATATCAGTCGACTGGACCCCTGTGTTATATGCTGTATTTTGGGTTCTGCTTAACCCAGTCGACTGGACCTCTGTTAAGGATTTAGGGTTTTAGTTTCAGCCAGGCACAGTCGACTGAACCCTAGTACAGTCGACTGGGCAGTCGACTGAACTTCTATATTTTGAAATGGATTCTTGTAAACGTTTTAAATTGAACAAAATTTCTTTTATAACTCTGATTTCACTGGATTTTACAAACTCGGAGGGTAATGTTCCCTAAGTTTTAAATACCCAGGGTTGTTTTAAAGTTCTTTCCGCTGCGTATAGTTATATTGTTGTTTGGATGAGCCTTGGTGGCGTGCCACGTGTACTATTTCCACGCGTAGTGGGATGGGTCGTGACATATATAACTGTGTTTGTGTGTGTTATATATATATACTTGAGCAGAGAGAGGAAGAAGAAGAAGAGGAGAACAAGAAGAAGAGGAGAAGAAGAAGAGGGACCGCCGGAGTGAAGTGAGTTTCATTAACTCACTCAAGTGATGACTATAGGATGGTTCTTGTATGTTTAAATATGTATTATGTGACCCCGAGACCTTTGTTTGTCTCTGCTCAGTTTCTGGGTGGAAGATGAAGTTCGAGCGATCGAACTATTCTCGATCGATCGAACTTGCCGTTACCTCAATTGATCGAAGGGACTTCGATCGATCGAACTTAGTTTGACCTCAATCGATCGAGAGGACCTCAATCGATCGAACCTCGCAGAACATGATTAATTTCTGTTGTTTATTTTATAAACTGTTTAGTTGATTAAATGTTGATCCATGCTTTCATTATGCGATATTGTTAATTTAAGAGATAATGCAACACTGTTACGAGAGGAACTGTTTAAATGTTACATGTTGATATTATTAACTGAATAGCAGAACGGAGCACAACTGCATGCTAATAATTAGTAATGAGTAGTTAGGTGGAATACAGAGCATACGGTATTCTGGTTATCTAGAGCATGAGCTTTTCACAACATGTGGTCAGCATGCATGGGATAGTGACGTGAAGAGATAAGAGAATATGATAAGAAATGGGATATGTGCTTCAATGTGGAATAATGAGATATTTGTACTTTGGATCCGTGGGATCAATGGCTGACGAGTTGGGTAGACGTGGGATGGTTAGAGTTCCTAGTGCGCCTCTCGCTGTTGAAGACATCCAGTGATGCGTATGCACTGTTGAAGACGTCCAGTGTACCGTTGAAGACGTCCGGCTAGTGCTCTAATGTATTCTCAACTGTGTAGACGACCAGTGAGGGTATACGCATCGTTGAAGATGTCCGATGTGCCGTTCTATTATTTGCAGATAGGTGGTATAGTATAGACGATCGGTAACCTTATCAAGGGATTGTGGGACCTACCGCCTAGTCGGGTGATTCCGATTGGCATTATTGTATCAACAAATGAATACTGATTGGCATTATTGTATCGACGTATGGATACGGATATGAGATTTTGGTATCGACGAATGAACACAGATTGGTATTATGAGATAGACGTATGGATACAGAGATGGATAGAGGTATGAATGTGAGTACGTATATGATGAGATTAATGTTTAGTCGTGGATTCAGCGTCCCGACGTAAAGGTATATGCATGGGTGGTTGCATGGGTTACATGCATGGATTTGGTGAATACGTGATGAGATATTTATTCCATGATCGTTATTATTGTTTTCATTTAATATGATTTCTGTTATCGTTGAATTCATATATAGTTTAATGAGACCTTTGCTATGCCCGTGAGTGACGCCATTGTTAAGAGATTAACCGCATTTTAAGATGCTGAACAATAACGGTGAGGAGTGTTGTTTAGTGTACTCACTCAGCTTTGTATCCAAAGCTGATGGCGTTTGTGCCCTGGACATTCCAATGTCTAGAGCTTCGCAGGACTTGAGGACGAGAGACTGATGTTCTGCCGGTCTTGGAGCTGAAGGCTTGGAGAAGAAGACGTGCTGCTTGTAATAGTTAGTTTGTATATCTGTTGTACTGTTATTATTATTGTTATAGGCCTGAGACTATAAGCCAGCTGTTGTAATAGTTTTAGTAGACTTTTATAATTGGTACTTGGGCATCTGTTGCTTCCATACCTTTTATAGTTTCCGCTGTAGCCTCTGATTATGTTAATAAGATATGTTCTATGAATAGCATCCTCCCTATCGTGGTGTTTATTGGTTTGAGTAGATGACAATGCGGTTATTCATCCGTCATTCCCTATGGACCCATAAAGGAAATTTATTTTTCTGTATTTATGCTGCTCCGGGGCGTGACAGGATTTTTTGGTATCAGAGCCTAGGTTTTAGTTGTTAACCGCTTGTCTTTTGTGATTGGAACCCGAGTCCTAAGTGAATATCGATAGCATGAGGATTAGTTGAGATGAAATAGAACTGGAATCTTGTCATGTAGACGAGAAGTTTGAAGAATCCATCTGAGAGTGTTTCGCCAACAGGTAGTAACTGCTAGAGCCGATAAGAATTGTTAGAACTGTTAATAGCTGAGCTCACGGAGTACAATGCATTAAGAATTAGTTGTGGTTGTGGAGATCCTATAAATATAGAACCGTTGGATTTTAGACACTGACAAATCCTGAAGCAATCGCGGAGCAGTCGGTATGACCTAGAAATAGAAAGAGGTTTAGGATAAGATTATCCTGTTACCTTGAGCCACATGTTAGTTGAGTGTTCTCACATTTTAGTTGAACAATACTCATTGTCTGGGTTAAGCTGCTAAAGGAATTTCGTGCTCTTCAACCAGAGACCTTTACCGGATTAACGGGAGCATGACAAGCTGAGCAATGGATTCGCCAGATAGAATTGATATTTGAGACACTTGAATGTATCGACACTGAGAAAAGATATTTGGCTATATTTCAACTGACATTCTCAGCAACAGATTGGTGGGACGCAGTGAAAGCTACAATAGGTGAAGAAGCTATAGGAAGGATGACTTGGGAATCATTCAAGACTCGATTTCTAGAGAAGTACTTCCCTGAATCCGAGAAGAACAAAAGGGAAATGGAGTTCATACAATTAGTCCAAGGTAGTTTTACAGTGCCAGAATATACAACTCAATTCGAGAGGCTATCGCGATTTGCGTCGCATATGATCGATACCCCAAGAAGAAAGATCAAAAGATATCATCAGGGACTAGTTCCACATATTCGTCATATGACTATAGGACATTTAGATCAATCTTTCGAAGCTCTGGTAGAAATGGCAACGAAATTGGAGTACGATCAGTTTCTCCTAATAGATCAGAGAGGAAGGGACAGTCAGGTTGTGTTGGCCGCTAACCGAGTTCAACAAGGAAACACAGAGAGAAGTTACATAGGCAACCGCCAGAAGCGCAAGAGATTTGAGACCGACAAGAAAGAATCAAAACTAGTGGCGACTCCGACGCAGCACAGAGAACGAGATATCTGCTACAATTGTGGAGTAGCAGGGCACCATTTCCAAGAATGCAGAACATCAAGGAAATCTAATGGACGAGGGATACGATGCTTTAACTGCGGTAACGTTGGTCATGTCAGTAAGTTTTGTCCAGAACTGGAGATGCAACACAATGTTCCGTCGTAACAAGTATCACAGGGGCAGACCCACTAAACAAGTAATGGATCTCAACTTAGACAAGGATGATAGATAGAAGGTACAATACTCAGCACTTACATTTTGTATTACATACGATCTTGATATTGCAAGAACTTTGGCATTCGTTTGATTTGATTGTAAGAGGATTAGCCTACACCGTAAATTGTAGTTACCTGAATAATTCATTTGACACTGATCGACAGTAGTTATCCAAGTATAGATATAACATCTATTGCATCCCATATAACATCTATTGCATCCCTATCTAACGTCAATTGCCTCCCTATCGAAAGATTACGCCGACCGTTGGTAAGTTGGATAGAGACTAGAGATCAGGAATCCCAATTTTCTTGAGACGTAGACTTGACAAGAAACGACAAACTAGAAGATTTCAAGTCTATAAGAGAGGATACTAGTGACGCAGAGACAATACCAGAATTACGAGTACCACAGAAGATTGCTTTTTGACACCGAGTTCCTGTTGCTTTTATCCTTTCGAAATGTTATACAGTAGATCGACTCACAGTATCAGTATACAACATTGTCTAACTTGTGTAATTAGTACGTGGAAGCAGAACAAGTATTCAACGGATAGTACCAACTCGAGAGATGATTATATCAATAGTATGTGAGAAATTGGAGACACATGAGGAAGTTTAAATCACTAACTACGATGCCAGAGTCACGATACTCTCAAGCCAACATACTAAAGAATGATGATGATAACACTGGAGTTAACAAGGATGTCATAGAACGTTGTGTACAAAAAAAAAGAGACCGACTAAGGACGCTGACAAGCATAACCAGGAGCCCAGAGATGGGAGACAGCCAACTGTTGATACAGTAGAGACATCGTTAGCAAAGTTTGAAGTACCTTTGAAGATAGGAGTAGACGGCAACGCTTCGCTACAACTTAGATGAGATTAGAACATTTGATCGATAGAATCCTCACACCGTAGAGTTTGACCTGAGGGAGGAACCTCATGTGCTTAGAGACTAGCTATTTCAGATGTTGTGAGAGGATTTGATTATGCTACCTAGAACCTTTTCCCGAAGTTTGACATACAAATTTCATACGTCTAAACCCAAGGATTTGGTAGCTGTCACCCTAGTACCCGTAGATCGTTGATATCTCTATATCATATGATTAGAACTTTAATATGTTGGCCACTGAGGTAATCGTTTACGTAAAACGAGAACTTGAGCATTTTTAGATTCTATCTTTTGAGATGGATTTCTTTTTGGTTATAGGAACTGCTGCTTCAAATTTCGAGGATGAAATCTTTTGATGAGTGGTGGATGATGTAATACCCTGTATTTTCGGATGCATGGTTATATAAATAAGACCCTGTATGCTTGTGTGAACCTTTGGTGAAGAACCTTTCTCGATCGATCGAACTTTTCTCGAGCGATGGAACTTCTGTCATTCTCGATCGATCGAACCTACTTCGAGCGATCGAATCTTTGCCGACCTGATTCTGTGATGTGGACCTTTCCCGAGCGATTGAACTCCTTTCAATCGATCGAACCCTAACCGACCTGTATTCAATCGATCGAACTATTCTCGATCGATCGAACGTGCTATGATTCATATCTTACGTGTTTGCCACCTGTCCTTCTTGCCTCCCTATATATACGTGTGTTTTGTGTGTGTGTGGGGGGGGGGGGAATTTTGGCTGTTCAGGGGAGAGTTGGAGAGAGAGCTCTTTTATGTGTGTGTGTATGTTTCGTATATATATATATGTAACCGTGTATGTGTGTTATATATATATACTTGAGCAGAGAGAGGAAGAAGAAGAAGAGGAGAACAAGAAGAAGAGGAGAAGAAGAAGAGGGACAGACAGAGACCAGAGAGAGACAGAGAAGGAAAGGAGAGAGAGAAAGCTCGCCGTCACCTTAGCCGCCGCCGCGGAGCTCGGAACGCCGCCACTGGACCACCGGAGTGAAGTGAGTTTCATTAACTCACTCAAGTGATGACTATAGGATGGTTCCTGTATGTTTAAATATGTATTATGTGGCCCCGAGACCTTTGTTCGTCTCTACTCAGTTTCTGGGTGGAAGATGAAGTTCGAGCGATCGAACTATTCTCGATCGATCAAACTTAGTTTGACCTCAATCGATCAAGAGGACCTCAATCGATCGAACCTCGCAGAACATGATTAATTTCTGTTGTTTATTTTATGAACTGTTTAGTTGATTAAATGTTGATCCATGCTTTCATTATGCGATATTGTTAATTTAAGAGATAATGCAACACTGTTATGAGAGGAACGGTTTAAATGTTACATGTTGATATTATTAACTGAATAGCAGAACGAAACACAACTGCATGCTAATAATCAGTAATGAGTAGTTAGGTGGAATACAAAGCATGTGGTAGTCTGGTTATCTAGAGCATGAGCATTGCACAACATATGGTCAGCATGAATGGGATAGTGACGTGAAGAGATAAGAGAATATGATGAGAAATGGGATATGTGCTTCAATATGGAATAATGAGATATTTGTACTTTGGATCCGTGGGATCAACGACTGACGAGTCGGGTGGACGTGGGATGTTTAGAGTTCCTAGTGCGCCTTTCGCTGTTGAAGATGTCCAGTGATGCGTATGCACTGTTGAAGACGTCCAGTGTACCGTTGAAGACGTCCGGCTAGTGCTCTAATGTATTCTCAACTGTGTAGACGACCAGTGAGGGTATACGCATTGTTGAAGACGTCCGATGTGCCGTTTTATTGTTTACAGATAGGTGGTACCGTGTAGACGACCGGCAACCCTATCAAGGGATTATGGGACCTACTGCCTAGTCGGGTGATTCTGATTGGCATTATTGTATCAACAAATGAATACTGATTGGCATTATTGTATCGACGTATGGATACGAATATGAGATTTTGGTATCGACGAATGAACACCGATTGGTATTATGAGATAGACGTATGGATACAGAGATGGATAGAGGTATGAATGTGAGTACATATATGATGAGATTAATGTTCAGTCGTGGATTCAGCGTCCCGACGTAAAGGTATATGCATGGGTGGTTGCATGGGTTACATGCATGGATTTGGTGAATACGTGATGAGATATTTATTCCATGATCGTTATTATTGTTTTCATTTAATATGATTTCTGTTTTCGTTGAATTCACATACAGTTTAATGAGACCTTTGCTATGTCCGTGAGTGACGCCATTGTTAAGAGATTAACCGCATTTTAAGATGCTGAACAATAACGGTGAGGAGTGTTGTTTAGTGTACTCACTCAGCTTTGTATCCAAAGCTGATGGCGTTTGTGCCCTGGACATTCCAATGTCTAGAGCTTCGCAGGACTTGAGGACGAGAGACTGATGTTCTGCCGGTCTTGGAGCTGAAGGCTTGGAGAAGAAGACGTGCTGCTTGTAATAGTTAGTTTGTATATCTGTTGTACTATTGTTATTATTGTTATAGGCCTGAGACTATAAGCCAGCTGTTGTAATAGTTTTAGTAGACTTTTATAATTGGTACTTGGGCATCTGTTGCTTCCATACCTTTTAAAGTTTCCGCTGTAGCCTCTGATTATGTTAATAGGATATGTTCTATGAATAGCATCCTCCCTATCGTGGTGTTTATTGGTTTGAGTAGATGACAATACGGTTATTCACCCGTCATTCCCTATGTACCCATAAAGGAAATTTATTTTTCCCTATTTATGCTGCTCCGGGGCGTGACAGCAATAACCACAGTACCCACCAGGTTTTCCACCACAGCCAGGGTATGTACCACCACCAGCTACCATAGCTTCGAATCACGATGGGATTGAGAAGTGGTTTAATGGGGTCCCACCTCCCGCAATTAATAAGAGAAATTAGGGGAAGCTTGACAAAGTTGATAAGTTGGAGAATGTGCTAAGAAAGAGCAGGAGGGTTAACAATTACATGCTAGATCTGGAAGGCCTGTTCGAACCTGTCAAAGTGAAACTGCCTAAGAACTTCAAAATGCCAGAATCGCTTCGATGGGACCAAAAATCCAAAAAGTCACATCAAGTTGTGCATGAACATCTTCCAATCTATGGGATGCACTCATGAGCACATAGTTATGTTGTTCCCCCAAAACCTAAAGAATGTCGCTCTATCCTGGTTCCTAACCCTTGAAGCGTCCAAGACCCAAGTCTGGGAAGATGTTGCTAGAACTTTTATTGCCCACTACTCTTATAACCAAGAGTTTGATGTCACCATCCAGGATGTAGAGGCGATCAGGAAGAACATCAATGAGTCCTTCGCTGTGTTCTTGAGCAGATAGTGGAATAAAGTGGTCCAATTGATCCACAGACCTGTTGAGAAAGAGAAAGCACGTATGCTGGTCAAGAACATACAACTAGTATACCATAACAAGCTATTCTACCAATCCATCTCTACATTTAAAGAGCTGTTTGAAATAGGCACTAGAATAAAGGATGCCATTAGAGAAGGAAAGTTGAAGAAGGATGAACCCCAATACCAGTCCAAGAGACCCAACTACTCCCTGGACTCCCTGGATATCAATGCACTTAGCAACCAACCAATGGCCTACCCTCTCCATTCGTACCAGTCCATTATACAAAATCGCCCTAAAGGCCCTCACGAATTTTCCAAGCTTGATGTTCCCCTTTCCATAGCCTTGGACTACCTACTCAAAAAGGGCCACTTGTAGCTCCTCCCTCACAAGCCGTAACCGGATCCTATACCCTCCCATTACAACACGAGCCTATGATCTGCTTATCACCAAAATCTAGGCCATGCTATCGATCAGTGCATCTGCCTCCGCCATGACATTCAGAACCTTATAGAGGATGTACCCCATCCTAATCCCATCCACTATCTTGGCTTGGACCAACTGATCGGCGACGAATAGTTGCTGTTTAAAGTCCTAAATATACGCTTTGTTAGCCCATTTCATGTAGTTATTAGTTGGTTTTTAATAAGTATTCTAAATTTTGTAGAATTTGGAGTTTTAACTTGAAAATGCACAAAAATCCAATGATTAATGGCTTTGGAAGTCATTCTGGGCTCAAACGGTGATTCCGGTGAAAGCTGAATGTAGTAGTAGCCTCGGAAAATCTCATTTTTGACAAGGAATACTTTAGATTTGAGAAATTTCTCTAGAGATATAAAATGTAGATTTTCGAGATACGGACGCGTGCCCGCAAATGGCGAGTAAATCCGAGTTTCGACCAAAACGTTATCGCAATTCTACGAAAGTCGCGCAGTATAGTGAAAAGGACCTCGCGCGAGCGACCTGTGAAAAAATCAAAAAATGTGTAATTTGTTAAATTAAAGTGCCCAGCGAATGTGGTTTGTGCATATGACATCCAGAAACGTAAATATAGTAGTTTTAGTACGATTTGACTTAGGAAAGCTTCCTAAATCCTTCCAAACTCTATATCAATCCTATTCTAAATCAATTTTGTGATTACAAATCATTACACAACATTAGATACACAATATACAACTAAAAACTTCAGCCATTAAAGGGAGGAAAGCAAAGAGAAGAAGAAGAAGACCAAGAATTCCCATGGCCTCATCCATCAACCTCTTGCCAATCTTCAATTCTATGGCCGCTTAAACCTATATCTAGGGTTTTAATGAAACCCTAGCCAAGTAATAGGGTGTATTTTATGTTTTTATTTTAGTTTTATTATGTATGGATGACAGTTACATATTTCTAGGATTTTTACAAATAAATCGTGTTTTTATTGATTAAATCGTTACTTTCAAAGTTTACTATTGTCTTATATCTATTTTGATGGTAGTGTGCTCAATGATCTATGCTTGTTGTGCTTGTTTAGAATATATACACATGTAATGGTGCTTAAATTGAATTGTACTATCAAGTATCCCAATAGTCCATGTCTAGATTAGAGGGATTATACCACAACCTTAGTTTAGTGTGGGATAACTCGTGCTAACCGAAGATTGATTATGTTGGTGCTTGAACTATAGTTATTTTCTTGACGGAGGAATTGATCTTATAGCTACAAGTCTCCATTATCATCCAACGTAATAAGCTAAAGTAATTCATAAGTACCCTTATTATGAAGCTAGTGGTGGATTTACAATCCTAGGTTCCTTACACTTATTATAAAAACAAATATATAATTGCTTTCATAATTTAGATTTACTTTTATTGTTATTAGTTCAATTCAAATTAAATCGAAAATCCGTTTGTCTTAATTAACTAAATTTATGTTTTAAAAATTAAAGTGCTTAGTATTCAATCTCTGTGGGTTCGACCTTTAATTCCACACTTCAAATTCTTAGAAAGTAAAGCATACTTTTATATCTTGATTTTGACAAGATCACCAACCGATCGAATGATCCCTTTCACCGATACTAATGAATGTTGAAGTTACGTAGTAAAGTGATGGTGTCTGGAACTTCTGCCAATAAAAAAAAAATAAGCGAGTCACCGTGACACTCCATTTGAGACCAAGTCAAGTCAAGTTGAGTCTATTTTATGTTTCAAGTCTATTTCAAGAGTAGTCTTGTTGTCGAGTTTGTCTATTTTTAAGTACAGTTGAGTCTGTACCAAGAAATGTATCCTTCTCTTTTGATGGAATGAAATCTTATTTTGTTTAATCTGATGTGTCTAGTCATAAATGCATGAATCACTGCACTGAAAATGTCACTTTACAAATCACCACGAATATTATTTTGCTAATAAATTTTCAAATCAAAAAGAATCCTCAAAATGTCAAAGTACGTTTCGCAATAACACCGAAGAAGAGCTGAGAATTAAATAGTCTTACTTTAAGAATTTAAGAGATGCTCTTGCCTCAATCTTGAAAAGACATACTCGGAACTGACTTGGGGCATGCCCAACACCCTTTTTCCACCATTTCAAAGCCTTTAGCCCACTCCAATAGAGAACCATACAAATCTGTCCAATGCATACTTAGTCCTTGTTGGTAGCCAAACATTTCAATCAGTTTCTTCTATCGTCAACAAAAAAAAAAGAAAAGGAAAAAGAAAAAGGAAAGGAAAAAAAAAAGAAAAGAAAAAGAAAAGCTCGCTAGATTGAAAACCCAAAAGGGCACCTAAGAAAAAGTTAGAGCTGAAAAGATATTGATTTCTGAAATCTGACCCTGGCCTGTCAAAATGAATTTGATGAAACAAATGAAAGAATTGTACACTTCAAGGTACATCATGAGAACATGTATAACTCATATTTCAAAGGTCCTAGAACAACCACAGACAAATTCTAAGAGGTGACATGCATATTGTGAAATTTTGAGATTGCAATCGGAATATCTCACATCAATCAACTACATGAAAAGAAAAATCGACTGGCTAGGCGAAAGTGAAGAATCAATCCTCAGAACTAAACAAAAAGAAAAAGAAAAAGATGAAGAAAAGAAAGGGAGATCGAAATCGAATCCTCTACTTCAAAGCTACCATAAGAGGCTCATGTTTGAACTTCTTTGACAATTGGTTTGAGAAACCCTCATACCTTAACCTTTCAAGACCTTGCCTTGAACCATGCTCAACCTGATTCCTACTCGAGGATACGTAGGCAACCGCATTTGTTCGGTCGACACCATCAGAATCAAACCAATTTCTTTGAAGACCTTGCCTTGAACTATGCTTGACCTGATTCCTACTAGGAGATACATAGGCAACCACATTGGTTCAGTTGACACCATCATAATTAAACCAATTTCTTTCAAGACCTTGCCTTAAATTATGCTCGACCTGATTCCTACTCGGGGATACATAGGGAACTGCATTGGTTTGGTCGACACCATCATAATCAAACCAATTTCTTTCATGACCTTTCCTTGAACTACGCTCGATCTGATTCCCACTAGACAACTGCATTTGTTTGATTAACACCATCATAATTAACCCCTCTTCTGTCAAGGTCCTGGCCTGAACTACATTGGACCTGATCCCCACTCGGTGGTACGTAAGCAGACTTTGAAAAAGAAAAGAAGGATGGCTCACTAGGTCGAAAACCCGAAAGGGCACCTAGGCAAAAATTATAGCTAAATCCAAAATGAGCAATAACAAAAGAGAGAAAAGAGCTCCCGAGGTTACTTCACTAGTGCCTAGGAAAAAGTTATGAGCATCTAAGATATTAAAAGTTGCGGTCATTGCCGTAAGCCAAAAATCACCTTCCATACTAGGGGTAAACTTTGACTAACCGCCTCGTTTGCCTGAATTTTACTAGCTACCCTTCATACAAGGGGCAAACTTCGGTCACCTACCTCATTTGCCCTGAACCTCCAAATGAACCACTGTCCAAACTAGGGGCAAACTTCGGTCACCTACCTCGTTTTCCTACGAATTCCACTTTCTACACGTCAAACTAAGGGGCAAACTCCATTTGCCTAACACGATCCTTTCACACTAAGGGCGAGTTTTCAAGTCACCAAATTGCTTTGAAAATTTTGAAATAGAGCATCTTTTTTTCTAAAAGATAAGGTACTAATTCAAAGCCCTTCCTAGGAAAAGTAGAGAATTGATTAGATCAATAGGGAGGAATTTTCAAAACCCAGATTTTTCAGCAACGTGCTATCATATTAAGATAAGGAGTGAACATAAAAGATGAGCAGTACATCATTTATGATAGAGCACATTGAATTAAGCTAATTTGGGCACTTCGTGTCATTACTTTTGTCGAGTCAATCCTTCTTTGGTTAAGTCAGTAATAATCTAATCAAAACTGTATCAGAGTTCAAGGTTCATACGAACCAATCACAAATTTCCTCTTATCGTTATTCCTGTCAAGTCCATTTGTCCTAATGGTCTCAAATGTGTAGGTTTAAAGTGATTCTCAATTATAAAACCTGTGGATACAAGAAGAAGTTCCAAACACCATTACTGCACTTGTCAAGGCTGCAACATGATAAGTGTCCCAAGAATCTTGAGCATTAGTGGAAGTTATAAGTCAGTCCATAAGAACCACCGGCAATCTTCCTCCTGTTCCCCAACAACCAAACAAAAATCATGTCACAAATTTCCTTCATCCCAAGTGGATTTACTCTATTCCAAGTGTATCATCCCCTTCCTAGCAGAATCTTCTCATCCCCAACAAAGTCATTCCCAACAGAGCTAGTTCATCTCTAGAAAGATTCCTTGAACAAATGTGGTGTATCTTAATCAAAACCACAGCCTCTCCTCAATGGAAACCAGTTTCATCCCAGGAAGGGTTGTTGCCTTCCCACATAATTAGTTCACTCCTAGCAGCATTGTCTCCAGAAGAGATTTTTTTCCTCCAACAAGTTCAGTTCATCTTCAGTACAATCACTTACTCCATTGGCCCTCAAAGGAGTCATTTCATCCCTAGCAAATTCAGTCTTATCCCCAGCTGGCTAATCGATTCGTACATCTTCAGTTTTTCTAATCAGGGTTTGTCCAACTATTGGTCCAATCTATAACAGTCACAGTAGTTCACTGTCGACTAGTCATCTCGATTCGTACATCATCATTCCAATCCATGATAGTCACAATAGTTCACTATCGACTCGTCGCATCGATTAGTACATCGTCAGTCCAATCCATAACAATCACACTAGTTCACTACCAAATTGTCATCTCCATTAGTACATCGTCAGTCTAATCTATGACAGCCATAGTAGTTCACGAACAACTCATCATATCAATTCGTACATCGTCAGTCCAATCCATAATAGTCACAATAGTTCACTGTCAACTCATCATCTTGATTAGTACATCGTTAGTTCAATTCATGATAGTCACAATAGTTCACTGTCGACTCAATGAGTACATCATTAGTCCAACCTATGATAGTCATAGTAGTTCACTATCGACTCATCATCTCGATGAGTACATCATCACTTCTTCTGATCACAGTTAGTCAAATTGTTGATCTAATCCATGACAGTCACAGTAGTTCACTGTCGACTCGTTACCTCAATTAGTGCATCGTCAGTTCTTCTAATCACAATTAGTCCAACCATTGGTCTAACCCATGACAGTCACAGTAGTTCACTGTCTACTCGTCATCTCAATTCATGTATTATCAGTTCATTAATCATCATTAGTTTACCATCACTCTCATTCAAAATCTATCATGTTTATCATTCTCATTCAATATCTTGGGCTTCCATGTCCATTAATGGGGTTTCCGTATCCGTCGCTTGACATCTCGGGCTTTCATGTCCATCACTTGACATCTTAGGGGCTTCTGTGTCCATCTCCTAATTTCCAGGGCTTCCATGTTTGTTGGTTATCTGTCAAATTTCATCTCTGATTAACATCCTCTGGGACCCCATATTTGATTACATTCACTTGCGAAGCGTACTTTCTAAAATTCAGAAGTTTGCTCCAAGACCCAGAGTCTTCAAACCTTGGTGTCCCTATCCGGGTTGATAACTGCATCACAGTCAAAAATACTAACACAAAATAAGTCCATTCCGAGTGGCACATAGCCCACAGCACCAGCTCATACTAGGATAGAACACTAGAAATGATAGGACTCAGGAAACAATTCATATCACATCTATGCATTGCATATCACTCTCATAGCATAGCATCCGTCTGATTGTTTTGTATTTGCATGTGTTTGTTTCTTTATACCCTGAACTACGTCTTGGTCTGATTCCCCTTGGGATACATAGACAGCTCACATAGAGTATGACCAGCACTGACCTCAGCATCATCTTTGCATCTTTTGCAATGCTTTTATCCTAAATCTATAGCCTCCAAAAAGACCTGTCTCTACTTGCTTGCGACATGGGTTGCCTCGCAAGTTCATGCCAAAGAGGGGCAAACTGTAGACACCCTATTTTTTCGGCTATCAGATTTAGGAGACCCATAGCTTGGTGGTTCACGATGATAAAAAAAGCTCAAAAAGGACTCCTAGAAGTTAGTTCTATCTCTCAAATTACTCAGAAAGTGGTACAAATGACCAAAACGATCCTAAAAGCCCGAACAATCCCGGATTTGGACCAAAAGTTCTTAAAACATGCTACGTCATAAGTAAAGTAATAAAATGAGTTTTAAAGCAAAATTAGATGAAATCGTTAGCACCCATGGACAACTAGAAGTCCCAGAATTTCCCCAAAAGTCCCCGTTGATTGGTTTGACCAAAGTTTGACCAAGGTTTGACCAAAATCATCCAAATTTGCCAAAAAGTTTTGAAATGTTTCTAGATTATACGAAAAGTACTACAATGAATTTTAAAAAAATCAGACAAAAACGTCAACTCCCGGGAGCTCCTAGAGGTTGTTAGAACTTCCTGGAGGTCCCTGGTTTGACCAATATGACCTAAAAGTTGACTCGGAGACCAGAGCACCACATCATTTTACAAACATTTTTCATGGATACTAGAGATCAATAGCTTTTGCAACGGTATATCATGCATAATTTCTGGAATAAAATGAATTTATTATGAATTTCTGAAGGCAAAGAATGGCGATCAAATTGGCTTTTATAGCAAATACTGTAAAACTTTTCAAAGTGACTTATCTCCAAACTATTTTTTTTATGAAAAGTAGGCTCAATCATCTTTCTAACAGTATATCACAAGCTCAATTTGGAGTTTGTACGCATTTTCTAGTGAATTTCGGATGAAATAGGGCCTTTTATTGAATACCGAAACCTTTGGGGCCTTAGACGTAATTTTCTGGGCGTCTGAGGAGTAGTGCTGTCGTGGAACTGGGCCACTACCATGGCGGCACATGGCCAGTGCCCAGACGGCACTCAAGCCCTGATGAATCCATTTTTGTAATTTATTTTGGGGGTCCAAATTGAATAATTAGAAGTCAAAATGACGTAGTTTCTTGTTCACAGATGTTTGGGACCAATGTGAGCACTTTATAAATCCCAAAACCACACCAATTCGGCTTATATAGACCTCCCTTTGCTCTTCATTTTAGGGGGGGTAAGTGAAAAGTTAAAAAAAGTTGTAGAGAGATAGAGTTAGAATTAGATGTGAGAAAGGAGCTTCCTCCTACTATTTTTCTATAAGAAAGTGAGTTCGAATCTTGTTTTCTTCCATTACCCTCTTTTATACTTCACATTCAAATCCTCCCCAACCACTATTCTTGAGTAATCTTGAGTTAGGAATCTACTTCCATGTTCAAATGTCAATACATATGAGTGAAACACCAAGCTATAAGCCTAATATCTCAATGATAATCAACAACTGATTGCTATTTACTTGCTTGTTTATATCTGTTCATCTCTTCTTACCTCATTTCTTTTTTATTTTTCTTTGATTACTTACTAGTTCATCATCATCTAGATGATGTCATATGGTGTTTGGGGTGAGTGAATCCTTATGGGTAATAGCTCTTGACCTCAAAAACATGTTTGATAGATGATGATTCCAAATTCAATACACTCTTATGAGTTCTTGAAGTTATGATAAAAAAACCAACAATACTCTCCAAAAATCATGGAAGTTCTTGACGTGAATTTAATGTTGATTTTCCAAGTGGTTACAATCTCCATTTAGTGCTGGAAATACACCCTCAAAAACCTATTTCAAAACCCCTCTTAAACCACTCATTTTGATTTCAAGAATCAAACATTTATTTTCTCAAAATCTTCAAAATACTGAGTTATTTAACTTTAAAATCTCATTCTGAGTTCAATACTCAATGGATGATTACAAGACCACTTGGAAAGTCTTCTAAACTCATTAGAGAACATCCAAGATTTTTCGTTTTATTTAAAAGCACTTGGAAGGGTTCCATTTTGACCCAAACATTCCTTCCAAACATTCTATTTTTATTGTCGCAGCAGCTTAGCTGACTTTCAAATTATTTTCCAGAAAACGTTACCAAAGAGAGTGGTCCCAAATCATTTTTCCCTTGAACTGCGGTGTCTGAGGGAACTTTTTGTATAATATGGGACTCTAAATTCATTTTCAAAGATTTTTCTACATTTCAGTCGACAGTACGAACTCTGTTTTTGAGTAACCTCTCTTATTTACATGTTTTTCTTAACCTGTAACTTCAATAGTGATTTGGCTTTTTGATATGTGTTCTAGACATAATAAGGATGATCTCCATAAAAAATCATGAATTAAAAACATTCCTAACCCCACTTTTCCATTTTTACAAGATCAGCTCACTGCTCTGCCCACTATTCACCACAAGCATATTTTAACTTTGACTCTTTGATGAGATGTTTATATGCATCTCAAATTAGTTCATCTCTTAGGAAGTAGTTCATACTACATTTGTACACATCCTATAATGATATCCTTTATTCATTCATCCATATTTTAGACTTCTAAGTCACTTTGTAACATCTATGTACAGAAACACACTACAACCTTTGTACATTCTAGGATCATACATTGCATCCATGCAAGATTTGGGGTTTTTGTGGCTCCTAATCTAAGAAGATTGTAAGGAATGAACTTGATCACACGTTCATGCTCCCCCAATCTAATCTTCCTTTCTCATCCGTATCGGGAATTGAGAGGTCTTCTTTTATCAAAGATTAAAATGCATCATACTAGACTGCTAAACTTATTTTTTATTTCTTTGATTATTTTGTTTCAAGAACAATTCATGTCCCCCTTTAGATTAGGAAAACTCAATTACTTGATATATGATTAGGCAATTTTTTCCTAGGTTTATTTTGTGTGATCTTCACTTTTGCATTGTGTGATATTTGGCTTAAATCTTATGAATGATATCATATATCTTATAAGATGTAATATAGAATCATAGTATTAATTGTCAAACCAAACATAGTATAAGATGATTATTTTTGATGTTAATTGAGCCTAGCCGAAAGAGGGGGCGAGTTGAGGGTCTTTTAGTCGTGACAAAGGTTCCTTCCTCTCTCGTACCAAAATTGAGCCAAGTTCTTTGGTAATGAAGGGCCGGTGCCTTTTATCCGTTTGGGTTTGTCAAAATTGGGTTTCTTGGTTCCTTAAAGATCAATTGGCAACTCTGTATCTGTTTTCGATAGACCTTTTTCCAAATCAATTTTAAAACAAAAGGAAAATCAAATTCTCGTGTCCACACTAGGTAAGTTTTCTAGTTCCCTATTTGCGCATCATCTTGCTTGTTACTTGAAATTAGGTGACTTTGATTGCTATTTTATCGTTCGCAAACTTACACTCTTTTTGGTATACTTTTGTGATGTATGTTTATACATATGTATTAGTTGAGGGCATACTTAGATTATCAATTTATTAAAAGGATGTCACGCCCCAGCGTAGCAAAATAAGGAAAAAATTTCATTTCCGTTTTGGACCCGTAGGTCATAACAGGTGATGGGTCGCTTGTCCTGTACTTAGCTTAACATGTACCAGAAAAAAAAAAGAGTGTATAAAGCAACAGGGAAGATTATATTAAACAATAACAACTTCAAATATTACATAGGCTTAAGTTTAAATATCCTTAAGGCACAGACCGCCTTAATCAAAATAAAAACATTATCCATATCCTTTATTACATTTTCATTTAATTAGAAAAGTAACGCTCTAGGCTCCTCTAGCTGGCATAATCATATTGTCCTGCATAACCATTTCCTGAACATTTTGGATGTCCAGGACAAAATAAAGTCATAAGCTAATGAAAGTTGAGTGAGTATAACGAACACACAAGCAATGTATGTAAAAGTACATTAACAGTTATTATAATGTTCGATACCTTAGAGTGTGATAAATCCATTATTCCAATCATCGCATGATAACAATTAATAACAGTTTGAATAATGAATAATTAAGACCGTGCATGAACCATGAAATAATCTCATCTCACTGGCTCTTTTATCTCGATCACAATCTCTTGACTCATTCGGTCCACCTGGAACCATCCGGCACAATGCCATTAGTTTAGAAGGTCTGTCAATATGTCTGCCGTATTTAAGTTGGTCTTGACATACCTAGACATTCAAGGTTATAATAACCTATGGAATACTTTAAATAATCTACCATATCTGAAGCGGCCTGGAATAATTTAAAGCTACCACCAGACAGACCTACCGTATCAAAAGCAGCCTGGGCTCAACCCTCTTAATTAATCTACCGTATCTGCAGCAGCCTGGAATAATTAAGGCTATCACAAGACTCTGATTGACCTACCGTATCAAAAGCGGCCTGGGCTCAATCCTTCTTAATTAACCTACCGTATCTTATGCGGCCTGGGATAATGAAGGTTACCCATCCCGAGACATTCTCACAACATATATGCTGACCAACGACCCCTTTCCATACATGCCATCTCAACTTATGCAAATGAGTAATTTATTCTCTCCTTGTTTATATAGAGGTATTAGAGCGGGTGTACGACTTGTTCTTTCCTTACATATTTTCTAAAAAAGGTATCAGAGCGATATGACTTAAATCCTATTTCACATTTGTTTTATAGAAGGTATCAGAGCAGTTTCTTCTTGTCATTATTTATCGATTAAAACAACTTATCTAATTCTCGCTTTCAAAATCTATTTTCCTTTCCTTATTAACAAGGTACAATGAACTTTGAAAATCATTGAATTAACATCTACGATCTACATTATCAAGTCACATATGTGGCAACAGGAAATTTCATCAAAGAATGCTTTAATAAACTTTTTCAGCTACCAGTACATAAGTGGGTCCACTTTGAAGTGATGTCCTAAAAAATAATTTATAATTTTTGTAGGTGAATTACATATCAAAATAAAGGTCAGAATCTAGTTTCCAACGCTTCAAACGGTGAGAGTTTTCGAGTTTTCTAGAGGGAGCTATGACCGTTTTACTAAAAGTCGTCAGTGCTAAAAAATGGCAATCGATTGGCAAGGGTCCCAATCGATTGGGAACTGATGGCAATCGATTGGCACTGTATCTTCTTCATCCAAACGCTGTAAAAACGAGTTTTTCTTCCATTTTTCAATCTGGAACCAACCCGGTCATGTAATATACCGTTCTCTTCCTTTTTTTCTGTAGATTATGAATATATAAGTTTTAGATCTCGATTATTTCCGTATCTCTACTTATAGGTGAAAATCCGAGAGTCGTCAAAATTTCGTTTTGACCATACGTCGCAACCGTTACGAATTAAGGCCTAAGATTTGAAATGGAGCTTATTGGGACTATAATCTTTCATTTCCAATTTACAGAATTGAATTTCGTTTAGTTTTATGGTACCGCTAATTTTTTACCTCCATGGCTATATATACATATATAGGCGTATATACTTACTTTCGATACCCCCGGCTTGTTCGTAATGACAAATACTACATTATGAGTGGGTTCGAGACACTCACAGTGTGCTAGATTGAGCTGTGTGACTTTGCCGAAGAAAGAAGGAAATTCCGAAATATAAGCTTAGAGCTCCAACAATGGCTATGGAGCTTACTGTGATGTTCTAGCTTCTGTATTTCCTTCTTTCATCCAATTTTCAGAATGTATATGTGACTGGATGCTTGTGATTTGAGAGGGAGAGTAATGAAAACTTATGAAACCATGGAAGCTATATGTGTGTGTGTATGTTGTACCCGAGAGAGAGAGAGAGAGAGAGAGAGAGAGAGAGAGAGAGAGAGAGAGAGCAAATGTGGATGAGAGTTAGGTTTGCAAACTGTATAAGTGAGTAATGCAATTGCTTGAGTGTGCATAATATGTATATGGGTTGTGTTTATATAAACTTCAATCAATGAGCTATGCAAGTTGCAAAGCAAATGAGTGAATATAGATAACACTGCTATATGAGTTTGATTGATGCAGTCATTCAGTTCGTAACAATAATTCAGTTAGCACGTTTAATCAGTTTGGTTCAGTTAGTCCAATTAAGTTGGTTCGGGCAGTCTAGGAAAATACCCAAATAATTATTAGGGACCAAAAATATAAGCAACGTGATTAATATATTATTACTAGTTTTAATCACAAATTATAGGGTAACTTAGGGGCACAGTCTTAAGCAAAATTAGTTCATATGAAATTACTAACGGGTCACAAAATTAATGTTATATAATTATAATAAATCAACATAAGTATTTTTCATTTATGGAATTAATACTACAATTAAAAATAACACATAATAGTAAAGTAAAACGGCATTGTATTAATAACTAATAACACGAGTATTATTTAATGATTAGAATAATACCCCAACTAAAAATTGACAAATAGTAAATAAATAAAAACTAACATCTCTTATTTATTATTAGGGGCATGAAAATACAGGTTGCTACATCACTCCCCCCTTAATAGAGATTTCGTCCCGAAATCTAAGTTGGCTAGTCTTGAAACAACTCCGGGTACTTAGTTTTCATTTCTGATTCCAATTCCCAAGATGCTTTAGTCTCATCGTGATACTTCCACTGAACTTTCACTAGAGGAATATCTTTGTTCCGCAGCTTCTTCATGCTGTGATCCAGAATACGTACAGGTCTCTCTCTGTTGGTGACATTCTCATGGATCTCTATGTCGTCGAAATCAATAGCGTGTGAAGGATCTCCCTTGTATTCCCTCAACATACTGGTATGAAAGACATTATGTACCCCAGACATCTTGGGCGGCAATGCGAGTCGATAGGCTACATTCCCAACACGTTCCAATATCTCAAATGGTCCAATGAAACGAGGTGACAACTTACCCCTTTTATGACCAAATTGAACTACTCCACGAATTGGTAAAACTTTCAAAAGTACGTGTTCTCCGATAGCGAACTCCTTATCCTTTCTATGCTTATCGGCATAGCTCTTCTGTCTACTCTGTGCGGCACGCATCATCTCTTTTACAACGGTTATCTTCTCATTGGTTTCTCTAACCAAGTCTGGTCCTAACAGTTCTTTATCTCCAATCTCTGCCCAACAAAGCGGGGATCGACATGGTCGTCCATATGATGCTTCGAATGGATCCATTCCTATGCTTGAATGGTAACTGTTGTTGTAAGCAAATTCGATTAATGGAAGATGTGTTTCCCATGAACTTTCAAAGTCAATAACACATGCCCTGAGCATATCCTCCATAACCTGATTGGTGCGTTCAGTCTGTCCATCGGTCTGTGGATGAAAAGCAGTACTCAAACTTAATGAAGTTCCCAAAGCTTCTTGAAGACTTTCCCAGAATCCTGAAGTAAACCGTGAATCGCGTTCTGATACGATAGACACTGGTACTCTATGTAATCGTACAACTTGCTGAATGTACATTCTACTCATCTTCTCCACTGGATAAGTCATTCTGTAAGCGATAAAGTGAGCGGACTTTGTCAAACGATCCACAATCACCCAAATAGCATCGTGGTGTTGTTGTGTTCAGGGCAATCCAACTACAAGATCCATTGTAATGTGTTCCTACTTCCAACCTGGAACAGGTAGGGGTTACAGAAGTCCCATGGGTCTTTGATTGGCTTTCACTTGTTGAAAAGTCAAACACTTAGACATAAACTCGGCTACGTCCCTCTTCATTCCTTCCCACCAGAAATTTTTCTTCAGATCCTTATACATTTTAGTTCCTCCTGGATGAACTGTCAATCTAGACCTGTGTGCCTCTTCGAGAATATCCTTCCTTAGGTCATCTATGTTGGTCACACATAATCTATTTCTGCACCGAAGTGCTCCATCGGCCGCAACTTTCCATTCTTCTGGGTCCTTTGCTGACATTTTCTAAAACCATAGTTGAAGATCGGCGTCTTTCTGCAAAATACGGTTTATAAGTGTTTGTTGCACTACAAGACATCCAAAGTGTTGTCCTTCCTTTTCTACAGAAACCTGAACATCGAATTCAGCGATCGTTTCTAGAGCTTTCCATTCTCTTACCATGAGAGATGCAACTATACCTCGAGGTTTCCGACTTAAGGCGTCTGAGACTACATTAGCTTTACCAGGGTGGTACTCTAACGTAAAGTCATAGTCCTTAATCAATTCCATCCATCGGCGTTGCCTTATATTCAACTCTTTCTGAGTAAACAAATATTTCAGACTCATGTGATCGGAGAATAAATCAAACTTCTCTCCATATAGATAGTGTCTCCAGATCTTGAGAGCAAATACTACTGCTGCCAATTCCAGATCGTGAGTTGGGTAGTTCAATTCATTCGGCTTCAACTGCCTTCAACCATATGCAATAACCTTTCCGTCTTGCATAAGCACACATCCCAACCCTTGATACGATGCATCACTAAAATTAGAGAATTTCTCTCCATCTCTTGGTATTGCTAATACTGGTGCTGCAGTGAGTCTTGCTTTCAATTCTTGAAAAGCCTGCTCACGCTTATTATTCTATTCGAACTTCACATCCTTCTTAGTCAAACCAGTCAGAGGAGCTACTATCTTCAAAAATCCTTCTACAAATCTTCGATAGTAACTCGCGAGTCCAAGAAAACTTCTGACTTCTACAGGATTGGTTGGTTGAGTCCAATTTAAAACAGCATCAGTCTTTGATGAATCTACGGTGATTCCTTGTTGTGAGACCACGTGCCCTAGAAATTTCACCTCTTGTAGCCAACACTCACACTTACTGAACTTCACATATACGTGATGACCCTGAAGTGTCTGCATGGCGATTCGCAAGTGTTGTTCATGTTCCTTCTTGGTCTTTGAATAGATCAAGATGTCATCAATGAAGACAATGATGAATTGATCCAAGTAAGGCCTGAACACTCTGTTCATCAGATCCACGAACACTGTCGGGGCATTAGTTAATCCAAACGACATTACTAAAAACTCATAGTGACCTTTCCTTGTTCTGAAAGATGTCTTTGGTACATCCTCGGGTCATACGAGTAACTGATGGTATCCTGATCGTAGATCTATCTTGGAAAAGATCGTAGCACCTTGCAATTGATCAAATAGATCATCTATTCGGGGTAGAGGATACTTGTTCTTGATGGTGACTTTGTTCAACTCTCTATAGTCGATGCACAGTCGAAGCGATTCGTCCTTCTTTACGAATAACACTAGTGCTCCCCAGGGTGATGTACTTGGACGTATAAATCCCAGATCTTCAAGTTCTTGGAATTGTTTCTTTTGTTCCAGCATTTCTGTAGGAGCCATTCTGTAAGGTGCTTTGGATATTGGGATAGTGCCAGGCACTAGATCAATGCAGAAATTAATCTCTCTCTTAGGTGGTAACCCAGAGATATCCTGAAAAACATCCTCAAAGTCTCTGACTATGGGTATCGATGAGATAACCACATCCGTACTAATAGCCTTGATGTTAGCTAAACAGTTGGTTAGGAAAGTATCATTCATAGGGTTACACTAGAATTCAAAAGGTTGACCTCCAGGTACTGAAAAAGTAATACTCTTCTTAACACAGTCCTACTTAGCATGATATTTAGTGAGCCAGTCAATTCCTAATATCACATCGAATTCCTTCATTGATAGGACAACCAAATTAGCTGGAAGATTTCGATTCTCTAGGTGTACATGGCAATTCTTGCATACATGTTTTAGTGCAACAGTAGCCCCTAACGGTGAGACAACATTCAATACTACGTCTAACCTCTAAGGTAATATACGTACATTTGGAAGAATTTTGGCAGCAATAAAAGAGTGTATGGCACCCGTGTCAAATAAGACTTTCACACGATGATTATAAAGTGTTAAAGTACCTTCCATGACTTGCTGCTCTGGCTGTTCTTCATATTGGGTTCCTCTATACCTAGCTTCATCATAACCACCTTCTTTATATCCTGCGGCATCAGGTATGATTGCATTCAGTTGGGCCTGTCCCTATTGACCATAGCTTCCTCCTTTGGGGGCATGACAACGTTGGCTGATGTGACCAGTCTTGCCACAGTTATAGCACACCACATCCTGACGACCATTGCGCCTTGGTGACTTACAGTCTCGAGACATATGACCAGGTATACCACAATTAAAATAATTATTGGTACTTCCTCATGCACATGATTGTGGCTGAGTCTGATAGGGAGCTGGACGAGGTTTTCGATTTCCATCAAAAGTCCTCTTATGACCTTGATTCTGATATAGTTGTCTGTTCCCAAAATTACCCTTATGCGGTGGGCGAAAGTCAAACTGCTTACGGTTTGATCGCATGTCTTCTTCCAGCTCGGTGGCCAGTCCCGCAAGAGATTCAAATGTCTTGTCCTAGTGCCCAATAGTCATACGACGAACAGGCGGTGCCAACCCTTGATTATACTTTCGGATACTTTTCTCCTCCATATCCACTATGTGTGGAGCAAATCTGGATAGCCTCTCGAACTGAGTCGTGTACTCTTGCACGGACTTGTTTCCTTGGATCAGGTCCATGAATTCCCTTTCGCGCTTGTGCCTCTCGGTTGCCGAGAAATACTTCTCCAAAAATTTCTTCCTGAAAGTAGTCTATGTCATAGCTTTGATAGCACTTTCTCCCATGGTGGCTTTGATAGCTTCCAACTAGTCTGCAGCAGCATATGTCAACTGAAATGTTGTAAGTCTCTTCTTCTCCTGATTAGTACAATCCATAGTTTCAATTATATAATCCATCTGTCTCAGCCATTGTTCGGCTTTCCATGGTTCAGCAGTGCCAGCAAATTGTTTTGATCCCAAGGCACGGAACCTCTCCAACCGTTTATCCCCCGTTTGACAGACCGGGACTTCATTCCTCTGATTGTTGCCATTCCTATTGTTGGCGGCATTTAGGTCTCAAATTCATTCGATCATCCGAACAAATGCCTCAAACATGCCGGTCGGATCGACCGTTGGTGGTGCTCCTTCAATTGCATTACGATTTTTGGGACTCCTTCTTGCCATAGTTATAACTTAAATCTTGATAGTATAATAAGGTTAGCAATTAAGAAATTATGAGAAGGAATACAAGTATCAATACGAGGTTTCAAAAATATTCTATATATATCTTTTGTAAGCAGTTACACATATCATGTCAAGTTAATGCTTCTATCTAGCCAAAAGGTGAGATTTTTGGGACTAATAGTCCTATGTACAAAATGTGGGAGTCATTGCCCCGAATGCATTCTAATTCTAACTTATAATATCCGATAAGACAAAAATTGGGACTACTTAGTCCAATATTTACAGTATGCTTGCAAACATAAAGCTAAACACGCCTAGTGGGGGCCACGGGGCCTGCGGTGCCAAACTCCGAAACGGTGCATCGGGTGATCAGTACTACTCTTAGCATCAGACACTAGAGGTGGAGCACCATCCATGTCCATGGGGTCTACGGGTAGCACTGGTGGTGGCTCAGGTGCCTCAACGTCATGAAGCTCGAGCTCAAATCCGTCTAGGACTACCTCGACTCCTCCCAGCTCCATAGGGGCAGCCATAGCAGCCTCAGGTACAGCTGCCACTAGAGCTATAACTGGTAGTGGAGCAACCTGAAGTGATAGGTGAAACTGTACCATCTCCATCTCTACAGGTAGGTAGAGGTCAGGGGTAAGAATCCTTTTAATCCTCTCCTCTGTTATCAGCCTATCGATCTGGGCCTGATAGAAGGCCTCTAACTGAACTTGGTGGATGTCCACCATCCCCTCGGTGTGAATGGCTCTCCAAATACTGTTTTCCACGCTAACATTAGCCTGGAACTGAATTAGGGTAAGATAGATCTCTAAGTCGTGCGGCGCTATCCCGTCTGGGCCAATCACATGTCTGCCAAAATCATCGGGTACGAGATATGGGTCCATGCTGATAACCTGACAAAAACAAACTATCTTATATCAGGGCTAATCTTAATACATTTGGATGTCGGATCCTAAGTACGGAGGACACTCGACTATGCCTATCCTTTTGCTATCACAACCTGTGTCTAGGCTTAAGCCTAATTATACAACCAAGGCTCTGATACCAAAAATCCTGTCACGCCCCAGCGTAGCAAAATAAGGAAAAATTTTCATTTCCGTTTTGGACCCGTAGGTCATGACAGGTGATGGATCGCTTGTCCTGTACTTAGCTTAACATGTACCAGAAAAACAGAGTGTATAAAGCAATAGGGAAGATTATATTAAACATATAACAACTTCAAATATTACATAGACTTAAGTTTAAATATCCTTAAGGCACAGACTGCCTTAATCAAAATAAAAACAGTATCCATATCCTTTATTACATTTTTATTTAATTAGAAAAGTAACGCTGTAGGCTCCTCTAGCCGGCATAATCATATTGTCCTGCATAACCATTTCCTGAACATTTTGGATGTCCAGGACAAAATAAAGTCATCAACTAATGAAAGTCGAGTGAGTATAATGAACACACAAGCAATGTATATAAAAGTACATTAACAGTTGTTATAATGTTCGATACCTTAGAGTGTGATAAATCCATTATTCCAATCATCGCATGATAACAATTAATAACAGTTTGAATAATGAATAATTAAGACCGTGCATGAACCATGAAATCATCTCATCTCACTGACTCTTTTATCTCGATCACAATCTCTTGACTCATTCGGTCCACCTAGAACCATCCGGCACAATGCCGTTAGTTTAGAAGGTCTGTCAATATGTCTGCCGTATTTAAGTTGGTCTCGACATACCTAGACATTCAAGGTTATAATAACCTGTGGAATCCTTTAATTAATCTACTGATCTGAAGCGGCCTAGAATAATTTAAAGCTACCACCAGACAGACCTACCATATCAAAAGCAGCCTGGGATCAGCCCTCTTAATTAATCTACCATATCTGTAGCGGCCTAGAATAATTAAGGCTATCACAAGACTCTGATTGACCCACCGTATCAAAAGCGGCCTGGGCTCAATCCTTCTTAATTAACCTACCGTATCTTAAGCGGCCTGGGATAATTAAGGTTACCCGTCCCGAGACATTCTCACAACATATATGCTGACCAACGACCCCTTTCCATACATGCCATCTCGACTTATGCAAATGAGTAATTTATTCTCATCTTGTTTATATAGAGGTATCAGAGCGGGTGTACGACTAGTTCTTTCCTTATATATTTTCTTATAAAGGTATCAGAGCGATATGACTTAAATCCTTTTTCACATTTGTTTTATAGAAGGTATCAAAGCAGTTTCTTCTTGTCATTATTTATCGAATAAAACAACTTATCTAATTCTCGCTTTCAAAATCTATTTTCCTTTCCTTATTAACAAGGTACAATGTACTTTGAGAATCATTGAATTAACATCTACGATCTACATTATCAAGTCATATATGTGGCAACAGGAAATTTCATCAAAGAATGCTTTAATACACTTTTTCAGTTACCAATACACATTTGGGTCCACTTTCAAGCGATGTCCTCAAAAATGAGTTATAATTTTTGTAGGTGAATTACATATCAAAATAAAGGTCTCTGAGTCTAGTTTCCAACGCTTCGAACGGTGCGCGTTTTTGAGTTTTCTAGAGGGAGTTATGGCCGTTTTACTAAAAGTCATCAGTCCTAAAAAATTGCAATCGATTGGCAAAAATGGAAATTAATTGGCAAGGGTCCCAATCGATTGGTGAGATGGCAATCGATTGCCAGAGGTGGCAATCGATTGGGAACTGATGGCAATCGATTGGCACTGTATCTTCTTCATCCAGACGCTGTAAAAATGAGTTTTTCTTCCATTTTTGAATCTGGAACCAACCAGGTCTTGTAATATACCGTTCTCTGTAGATTATGAATATATAAGTTTTAAATCTCGATTATTACCATATCTCTACTTGTAGGTGAAAATCCGAGAGTTGTCAAAATTTCGTTTTGACCGTACGTCGTAACCGTTACGAATTAAGGCCTAAGATTTGACATGGAGCTTACCGGGATTATAATCTTTCATTTTCAATTTACAGAGTTGAATTTCGTTGAGTTTTACGGTACCGCTAATTTTGGACCTCCATGGCTATATATACATATATATAGGCGTATATACTTACTTTCGATACCCCCGACTTGTTCGTAATGACAATTACTACATTATGAGTGGGTTTGAGAGACTCACAGTGTGCTAGATTGAGCTGTGTGACTTTGTCGAAGAAAGACAGAAATTCTAAAATATAAGCTTAGAGCTCCAACAATGGCTATGGAGCTTACTGTGATGTTCTAGCTTCTGTATTTCCTTCTTTCGTCCAATTTTCAGAATGTATATGTGGCTGGATGCTTGTGATTTGAGAGAGAGAGAGTAATGGAAACTTATGAAACCATGGAAGCTATATGTGTGTGTGTATGTTGTACTCGAGAGAGAGAGAGGGAGCAAATGGGGATGAGAGTTGGGTTTGCAAACTGTATAAGTGTGTAATGAAATTGCTTGAGTATGCATAATATGTATATGGGTTGTGTCTATATAAACTTCAATCAATGAGCTATGCAAGTTGCAAAGCAAATGAGTGAATATAGATAACACTGCTATATGAGTTTGATTGATGCAGTCAATCAGTTCGTAACAATAATTCAGTTAGCACGTTTAATCAGTTTGGTTCAGTTAGTCCAGTTAAGTTGGTTCGGGCAGTCTAGGAAAATACCCAAATAATTATCAGGGACCAAAAATATAAGCAACGTGATTAATATATTATTACTAGTTTTAATCACAAATTATAGGGTAACTTAGGGGCACAGTCTTAAGCAAAATTAGTTCAAATGAAATTACTTACGGGTCACAAAATTAATGTCATATAATTATAATAAATCAACATAAGTATTTTTCATTTATGGAATTAATACTATAATTAAAAATAACACGTAACAGCAAAGTACAAGGGCATTGTATTAATAACTAATAACATGAGTATTATTTAATAATTAGAATAATACCCCAACTAAAAATTGACAAATAGTAAATAAATAAAAACTAACATCTCTTATTTATTATTAGGGGCGCGAAAATACAGGTTGCTATAAAGGATGTTGAGTAGAGGTCGATAACTAGATAAGAAGAGAGGGGGTGTTTTAGTCCACCAGGCTCCTTCCCCTCTCATTGCATAATCCCCGGACCTAGAATTCTCTAGTTTTCAAAAGATCAGTTTTCTTTTAAAATGGTTTCTTAATTTTCCTTTTAAAAATTAAGTGACGATTCGTGTTCGTATTTTAATTTGAAAGAGTTTAAAAAGTGTGGTTAAATTGTGAGTATCCACAGCACTAATTAGACTAGCAGCAAGCTCACTTATCTATGCCTTTGTAGTTGATAGATTCTTGTTTGGTTATTGATAATTATTTCTTTTGTTACCTAGAGCCATATTGGCCGCTTTATTTTAGTTTTCTTTTATTATTTCGGTGCCATTTAGACTTTCCATGTACTTCTATCACCTTTTGATGTATATAACAATGGAAGTTCATGTTTTGTGCTATTGTTTCTTGTTTTTTTTCTCGTTTATTCTTTATTTCTCACACTCTATACTTCTTTGATGTGCTTGGTAGTGGTTACATGTGTAGAATTATCTTCATTGAGCTTATCAAGGATCACCCTAATTGGTGATATCCTATTCTCTTACTCGATTTTTATGATTGCTTGTGATATTTAGCTTAGATCTTATGAAGGATATCATATCTTTAGATCTTCCATTTTAAATATCTTATATGATGTAATACACAATCATAGTATTAATTGTCAAACCAAACATAGTATAAGATTATTATTTTGATGTTAATTGAGACCCATCGAAAGACGATGCGATTTGAGGATGTTTTAGTCGTGACAAAGGCTCCTTCCTCTATCGTACCAAAACCGAGTCAAGTTCTTTGGTTATGAAGGGTCGGTGCCTTTTATCCGTTTGGGTTTGTCAAAATTAGGTTTTCTAGTTCTTAAAGATCAATTGGCAACTCTGTATCTATTTTCAACAGACCTTTTTCGAAATCAGTTTCAAAACAAAAGGAAAATCAATTCCACATGTCCACACTAGGTAAGTTTCCTAGTTCCCTATTTGCAGATCATCTTGCTCGTTACTTGAAATTAGGTGGTTTTAATGCTATGTTATCGTTAGCAATCTTACACTCTTTTAGACATACTTTTGTGATGTATTACAGCACCAATAATGCAACCCTAGATTGGACCTTACCTTTTCAGTTAAGGTGTGATGCAAGTGATTATGCTATAGGTGTTGATTAGGACAACGTAAAGATAAGAAACCATCCGTCATCTATTATACAAGTAAAACATTAGATGGAGCTCAAATGAATTATTCAACTACAGAAAAAGAATTACTTGCAGTGGTTTTTAAACTAGATAAATTTAGATCATGCTTAATAGGGTCACCTATAGTTTGCCTTACGGATTACGTAGCCTTAAAGTACTTGTTATCTAAGAAAGATACAAAACCACGACTAATCAGATAGATTCTACTCTTATAAGAATTTGATATAAGTATTAAACACAAAAAAGGGGTTGAAAATGTTGTAGCAGGTCACCTGTCTAGGTTGACATTTGAGGATAAGTGTGTGCAAGAACCTCTACCAATTAAAGAATCATTTCCCGATGAACAATTGTTGGCTGCTACTAAATTACCATGGTATGCTGACATTGTTAATTATCTAGTTATTGGGAAGGTCCAAAGTCACTAGTCCTCTCCTGATAAGAAACAATTTTTGGTGATAGCAAGACATTTTTACTTTGATGAACCTTAGTTATTTAAATACTGTACTGACCAGGTAATACGAAAATGTGTGCTAAATGAAGAAATCCAATAAGTGTTACATTTCAGTCACTCCGCTCATTGTGGAGGACATTTTTAAACCAAGAAAACCGCCATGAAAGTTTTACAAAGCGGCCTTTCCTGGCCTTCTTTATTTAAAGATTCATATCTATTTTGTAAAACTGGTGCACATTGCCAAATGTTAGGAAGCTTGTCACGACAGAATCAAGAACCTTTAACGTCGATTATTACGAATTAACTTCATGGGTCCTTTTCCCCCATCCTTCCAATTCGATTATATTTTACTAGTCGTAGAATATGTCTCTAAATGGATGGAGGCGATACTGTAATGACCCACCTCCCCGTCTAGCAACAATATTGTCCGCTTTGGGTCTAAACACAAAGAACTTCCCAGGGGGTCACCCATCCCTGGTACTGCTCTGGCAGCAGCACGCTTAACTGTGGAGTTCTTTCGTGTTTAGCTCCCTCACAGTTTTAAAAGGCCTTGTTAAGGTATCAGAGCTTACGCAGCCTATCCCTCTCCAATATTGTCCTCTTTGGGTGCCTACCAAGTTTCGAACACTGGCGCCTGCCCTCAAGGTTTTGTTCCTTCACCACTCGGGCAAGGAGGCCTTGTTGCATATAGAGGGGCGATTAATTTTTATAAACTAGTCCAGGAACTTCATCCCAGGCGTTGTTGGACAAGCCCCCACACTCAACCTCACCTCATCCATCTTGGCCATCCTGCCTCAGGAGTATTGGATCTTGGTCGTCACAGATACCCACTAGGAGAAATGACCACAACACTGTCATCGCATTTATTAAAGATAATATTTTATCGATGTTCGGGACGCCGGAAGTTATAATTAGTGATCAAGGATCCCACTTCTGTAACAAGCCATTCGATATCTTAATAAAGAAATATGGTGTCACCTATAAAGTGTCTACCACATATCATCCTCAAATGAATGGGAAAGCAGAGCTTGCTAATAGGGAGATAAAACATATTTTGGAGAAAATTGTAAGTTGTAATCGAAAAGATTAGTCTTCACACCTTTCTGATGCTATTTGGGCATATTTGATAGCCTTTAAAACCAATTGAGGAATGTCACCTTATAGGTTAGTATATGGGAAAGCTTGTCACTTACCTGTTGAGTTAGAACGTAAAGCATATTGGGCAGTTAGGTCCTTAAATTATGATATTCAAGAAGGCGGCATGCTACGAAAATTACAATTGCGTGAACTAGAAGAAATAAGAAATGATGCGTATAAAAATGAAAAAATAAATCAAGAGTGCACTAAGGTGTATCACAATAAAAATCTTCTACGAAAGTGTTTCACACCCGGGAAAAAAGTTTTATTATATGATTCACAATTACATCTTTTCCCGAGAAAATTAAAATCAAGATGGAATGGTCCCTATATAATTACTAACGTATTCCCATATAGCACAATTGAAATTGAGAATCCTACAACTAAAGATGTTTTTAAAGTAAATGGACATCGATTGAAGCCGCTCTTAAAAGGATTCGAACCGGAGTTGGAGTCAATCCAGTTCGATGACCCTAACTATGGCCATTCATAAAAGCATCCATAACATCACAGCTGTTGTATATTAGTATAATAGTTATAGTAGTTTCTTGTGTTTATTTACTTTAGACTTAGTGTTACTATCTCCCAAGATTTCAAGTTGATTTCAGTATCAAACTACAGGTTATAGCTTATGTTCCCTTTTCCACCTATTTTTGTACCCCCATCAGCTTATTCACGGAGCTATCATTCTTAGATCGAGCACTCCATCCCCTACTAGAGATAGGCAACCTATTAAGGAGTCACTTACTCCTCCTGGGTCCCCTATTACGAGGATCATTCACTCAACTGGTAGTTATATCCTCTTTGATGCACATGAGCCGCTACCATATGACTTTATCCCTTGTTGGGAGAGGGGAGCCCTCGTTGTTGATCCCGGGTGTTTTGGATGAGTTGATCCAACAGGAGATTTCAGAGTGTGGCCCCGACTTAGAGACCACTATCTATGCACGTGATATGATCTCTCAGCTTTGATTTGTTTCTGCCCCTGCATACCCACCGGATAGTAGTCCGATTACAGAATACTTTTGGGAGCATGGCTCTAATTTATCATCTTCCTACACTGCTTCGGAGGACCCCAACGTATTCCCCTAAGATGACCCCATGTATGATGATGACCCCACAGTCCATGACTTGCCACCTCGTTGGACATAAGGATTGGTCAGTTGAGGATATTGTGGAGTTCTTTGCTCCGTACGATGGACCTGTGGACAATTTTGATTTCGTACATTTTGATCCACAGTTTCATCCTGATTAGGAGTTGGCTGAAGTGTTTTTCCATTTGGATGCTGCTGTTGTTCTGCCACCTCCACCCCGTACAATTGTCAGCTATGACGTGTTTTTCATTGTTATCATTATATATCTTCACCGTAGGGTGCTTGTCATTTCATTTTTCATTTTTTAGCCACGCGCCAGTAGTCGTTGGCTTCTTTGAGTTCTCAATGTGGACATCTTGGTTTTTAGTTAGGGGGAAGTGCTTAGATAAGAATTTGGAAGATGGAACTATCATAAATTTGTGGACAAGATTGTGGATAGTAAGAAATTTTTTTGATTTTTACAGTTTACATAGAAATTTTAATGTCAAGAAAATATACTCTAATACTATGAAAAGTTGGAAGAGCTACGTAGGAATTGTTAGTTCTAGTGAGTCATAGTTTTAGTTTTAATCTTCATTCTTTGTATTTATTTGTTTTCTTGTTGGGCTCAATGTGAGAATGGATTGTACCTTAAAAATATTTTAGAATGCGTGATTCGATAGAACTTTATGAATATATGAATAAAATGAGTACAGTTCAATTTTGAAAAGTGTAGTATGGTTTGGTTGTGACTGTTGATTATAACTCTAAAATTTTTATAACTGCTGAAATAAAGATTCTGTCAAAAATGGCCAGGACCGGTCGCAGGCATGACCAATCCAAATACACACCTAGGACCGGTCGTGGCCATGATCGGTCACGAAACTTCACCAGGACCGGTCCCGCTCTGTATTTTTCTAATATATACAAAAATCAAACGTTCATCAGTTTACATTCTTCAAGCACAAATCCGAGAGAGAGAGAGAGAGAGAGAGAGAGAGAGAGAGAGAGAGTGTGTGTGTGTGTGTGTGTGTGTGTGTGTGTTAGGCAATTTACTTCCCCATAATCCTCAGCTCGAAAATCATATCAAGAGAGGATTGGGTAGAGATTTTTCCAAACACCATCGGATCAAGGCGTGCCAGGGCCAAGAATTTCACCTATCCACCCCTATTTCGAAGCCCTTACATGCGCATGTAAGAGATCTCACAATTGGTCTAAATTCTTTCCAAATTTTCCATGTAAATCTATAATGAGCTGGTATAGATGTGTTCTTTTCTTGTTTTTATCAACCAATTTTGGAAGAAATTGGTGGATTTGGCCTATACGACCCTATTAATGCGAACCCTAGAGCAAGACCGGTTCCACTAGTTGACCAGGACCGGTCGCGCCCAACAGAGAACACTTTTTCTTGTTTTTTATTTTATTTTCTATTTTTGGTTTTTGCTGTTGTCCAGATCTGCTCCGATGGGGACTATGCCAGCTAGAGATAAGGAGAAGAATGTGAATGCCATAATCTCAGATCCGCCCTTACCACACGGGTTCAAAAATGAGGAGGACCGAATGTAGTATGATAAATATTTCAAGAATAGAGTCGTCGCAATCGAGCGACACATCAATTCTACTTATTCCTCGGTACTCCCTCCTTTCTTTCTTTCCAAGCTTCGAATCTAGGGGTGGCTTGATTACATGGAAAAGTAAAGAGGGTAATTATGACATTGGTCCGATTAGCCTCTGCCTCCCTCATCAAATGGACGGCCGAACCCTTTGTCTACTGAGCCTACGTCTGCCGTACCCCATTCGATATCTCACCAACCACTGTCTCTCAAGCTATAGGAATCCCTCTCCTCACAGACTATTTTTGCCCTCTAGGTGACCCCTCTATACTAAATGTAACCGATGACTTCATCTTCTTCACACTTACAGGAGGCACAATAAAAAAGGTGACATATAGACTTCATAGGAAAGTCTTGACATCAGTCTACCTAGGACTTTACCTAGCAATCTATAATTGCATGTTCTTTAGTAATCGCTTGGAGTGGATGAATTTGTGGAAAGCTAGGGTGATATTTGTTGTAGGAACCAACTGTCCTGTCTGTCTCCCTTGCTGTTTCATAGAGTACCTCAGAGACCATGCCTTCACCTCGATTTTAAACCGAGCCTTATTGAGTGCTTTTGTAGTATACTCTGTTTGTATGTTAGCTTGTGTCCTTGTATTACCTAATGATCTGATGGATGGGCCTGAGAAGAAAGAGGATGTTAGTGAAGCCTCTATTAATCGATCAGAGGGCAAACCAAGAAGAGGAAAAGGGGTGGCATGCCTACCTCTAGACCTTTGCCAAGGGCGAAGAAACCATTAGAGAGGGTGGAAAATAATTTAGAGGATGTACTGGCTTATCTTAACCAAGAGACTAGAGACTTGTGAGAGGGGTAGGAGAGGATAATGAGAGGAATGCGGGCGATAGCTGGAAAGTTAAATGTTGAGCTGCCTGAATCAGAGGAAGAGGAGGAAGAAGCAGAGGAAAAAGAAGAGGAAGAGGAAGAGCAAGCTGATTAGGAGCAGCCAGAGCAGTCCATTGCTGATATTGATGCTGCAGGCAGAGTTGAGGCTGCCAGTTCCTCACGAAGAGGGAGACCTCCCATCACCATACGTGCAGGCCGAGCTCTTGATGTGCCTACGATTATTGAGACTTCTGAGGAGGAGGCTGCTGACTAGGATTAGGCCGTCCTTTTTATCTTACTCATTTTTGGACTTCTATTCATTTATGTTATGGAAATGTATATTTTTGATAGTGGTGGTGGTGGTTCGATTTCAGGACATGTTGTAATTATTATTTATCTACATTTTAGTTTATTTTGTTTAAGTTTAGTACATGATGGATGATGGCCTGTACTGGATGATTTCTTGCTTGCATATGATTAATCTAACATTTTTAAATGCCCAGATTTTTTTATTTTGTTTTATGTCAGTTGAAACTGAATAAGCGCAGGTTATCAATCCGTATTTCACGCGTGCTCCAGGTGATATCTCCCCTTTATTATAATTTTCATATTTGTTACATTGAGGACAATGCAATATTTAGTTGGGGGGATTAGATCTATATTCGGAAAAAAAAAAAACAATAATAATAATAATAAATAAATAATAATAAATGAATAAAAAGAAAATAATATGACATGATCTTGTAAATGCCTGGACAACCTATATACCCAAAATATGGGTGCACCATGCTCATAATATTCATTATTTTCTTTCGCGCACATGGGTTGTAATGTCAACTTGTTTGTCATCTAAATTATGAAATATGTTGTGTTTGTTAAATTTCACAAACTATAAGCCAAATGGACAACTTCATGGTAAGTAGAACCTTCTTGTTGTAAATAACATATAGTAATTTAGAGACATGCGATCAAAGCTAATAACCCGTTCAGAGTATTGCACTATTCATTTCTTCTAAGGGGATGTACTTATATTCAATCGATTTCTTCTTGTGCTATATCTCGTTGATAAACCTCATTATTCTTCATATTGATGGATCATTAGAGGAGAATGTTTAGGACCTATCAAAATTTAAAATTCTTTGATTACTTGAATGGATAAACTGGGTTGTTTAGGATATGAAATAGGTTGAAATTCTTTCGGACTCTATTTAGGATGCTCAACCTTAGAAATATTTCAGTCGTTAATGATCATCATTCAAAAAAGAAAAAAAGAGATATGTAAATATATATATATGATGACAAGCGATGTTCTTCCCTTTCAGTCGTTGAAATATTAGTTGTTCATGGTTCTTCATTGCTTAATATGACTAGCATGTGTTGAGTAATCAGAGTCAAAAAGAAATAAAAAAATGGATGATGAAAGAAATATATGTGAAAAAAAGAAAAGAGAAAGAAAAAAAATATATGAAAAAGAGGAGAAAGAAGAAGAGAAAAATTCTTAAAGATGTTGAAAAGGAATTATGAGGCACATGCTTGTAGACTACATTAGATTCTCTCTCATATTCACTCTAGATCTCTATCTTCGAATAAAGACCTATGGATCCCGAGTTACTATGTTTTGAAATGAAGGTAAGAAAAGGATTTTTCGCGATAGGTCGCTCTTCTAGTGTAAAGTGTTCCATTCATGAGGTTATTTGATGTAAATATTACCATTTTTCAGTATAGATATAAAGGGCGTTTGTGTTTCTTTACATTTACTCTTTATGAACCTCTATATCATGAAGTGTTCTGAACTTGTGTGCTTGATATTGCATGATAAATAGGCATGTATATTGATCGTGGTTAAGAAATTTATGGGTAGCTTTGCTGTAAACCCTCACGAGACCACACTCGTCCTACTAGAGCACCTAGGGGGTTTAAGGGCTTGTTGCATAAGCTAAATGCAACCGTGATTCCTACGAAAGTGAGTTAGGTTTTGTTTTACTTTATTTTCTATTTTTAGTTATATATATATATAGGTTAAATTTCTTGTTGCACAAATTCACTTCATTACTAGAGACTAGCAATGAGCAAGTTGGGGGTGTGATAAGCGACGGATATTGCATATCCGGAAGCGTTAATAAGAGTAATTATACGTGTTTTCCTCCCTAATTATAACTACTTATGCTTATTTCAATGTGATTGCATAAAGAAGATATTACTGCTAATATTTTCATAAGCACGCTATTTTGCAGAATATAAAGCATAAGGGAAATTAAGTGGATGACGGTGCAAGAGAGAAAGTTGATCAGAAGAACAAAAACAAGAAGATCCTGAAAATTGACCAGGATCGGTCCCAACAAAGAAGCAGGACTGGTCGCAGCCATGACCGGTCGCGAAACATAGGTAGGACCTATTGTCGCCTGGACCGGTCCCAAAAGATATGCAGGACTGGTCGCGCTCGTCAGAATTGCGGGAATCAGAGAATTTCTGATTTGAAACTTCTAAACGTATATATACTAGGATAGATTGTACATAAGCGACACAATACACATTACGTATGAGTTGGAGAGCAGATATAGGAGATCCTAGGGTTCTTAAAACGCTAGTTTGGATTCAAGCAAGTAGTTGAAGATTTCAAGCCCTAAATTGAAGATTTCTTTAATACAAATGTTCTATATTCATTCAAATCAGGTTTTTCTTAGTTTTTATTTAGGTTTTGCTTTTCAGATCTGTTTTGTGATTGTTTTTATTATTTTTTTCACTATTATGATGTTTAGATTCAATTTCACTATGTTAGGCTAAACTCCTAGTTAGGAAAGAACAATGAAACAGTAAATAACTTGATTTCCATGCGTGTCTTCATTCGGCTACCCTAAATCCAAGGATCAATGGATGTTTAAGTAAAGTTTCATGGGATTTTATGTTCTCTAATATGAATAATGTTAACGAGCATGACGTTAATGAATCTTAACTTGAATTTTCAATAGTTTGTGAGCTTGCTTCATAGTTTTAGTTTAAAGTAGTTAGTTAATTTATTTTCAAGCATAGTAGAGTAATTTTCGCCATGAATCATGCTCATAAGCAATCTGGCCGTACTTCATTATGAGGGTAAAATTGAAATAGTTTAATATCTTCACACCGGTCAAAAGGCATGTTTTTATTTTAATTGAACCTATACAATAGAGGCATGACTTTGGATGAATGGTAGTGTCCTATCTCTCCGTAGGCATGGAAATTAAGGAGTTTACCGTGGATTTGCAATTTTGTAGCTCTTTTCTTAATTTTACAAGCAACGTAATTTAAATTTGCTGTTTTAATTAATTTCATTTAGTTGTTAATTTACTAGTTAAATTAATCTAGAATTCCAAATATAGCTATAGTTAATTATTAGTTTTATTTAGTAAGTTGAATCGCACATCTATATATTTAATAATCTTAATAGTTCCTATAGTTTATAATTTTACTTTTATTTACCTTTATTTGTAAAGTAGTTAAAAAACTTTCAAAAGAAATAATCTTTTCTTTATTTTTACTACTAATAAATTCGGTGAAATTAATCAATCTAAATCATTCCTTTCCCCTGGGTTCGACCTAGGCTTACTTGAAATATATTACTTGAACCATCACCTATACTTGGGTGTAGTATTTAGAGCACACAATTTTATTTGTGTCAAATGACTCTTAGAAACTCATGTGTCACTTTGCTATGATCTGTTGAAAATCTCTTGACTTTGTTGAGTTTTTTGCACTTTGAATTATCGGCAACTATCTTGAGGAAGCTTGTGTTTGTGGGTATCATTCTGAGAATCGTCCGGAGACAAAACTCTGCCTTTAGAGGTAACCTAGAGGTTTAAAGGTTTGTTGCAATGGCTCAATGCAACTATGCTCCCCACGAAGCAGTCTATCTTTTTTGCTATTGAAAAAGGTGTACATGTAATGTCCTTGGAGCTTCTTTTTCTCTACTTAATTGCTAGAGACTAGCAATGTGCTAGTAAGGGGTGTGATTATCCTCATTTCGCATGAGTCTAGCCTTATAATTGTGCAAAATACCATTCCCGGAGCTTCTAAATACATTACTTATGAACATTCTATGCATAACCCTCATTTCTATTACTTGCATCGTTAACACGGGTTGTGTGAGCGTTTTGTAGGTCATTTTGGTAATCTGAGTTGGGAGGCAAAGTCTTTGTTGAAGATCATTACCATTGCGGCCACTTCTTGCCCACTTTTAGCCTTTAAGATCGCATGTTTAGAGGTTGTTCTGAACTAGATAAAGGTAGCTCTACGAATCTTCTTCGCATGGTGGTAAATTATCTCAATCGAAAGTCAAAGCAAGAAGTTATTGCGATTCTACGATCGATACACAAACTACATGTGAAGCTATGAAGATTCAATGCAAAGGGGCATTTGATTGGTCGAAGGGGCCCGATCGACTAGTCAAACTACCCTGTTTTTGTACCCCTTTGTTTTACAAGTTTGCCACTCCAAGGCTTTGTTAAATACCCCATTATAACTCAATTTTTGGCATCTTAGCCTAACTTTCAGTAGCTTAGATACTCTCTCCTTAACTCTCTTGTATTTCTCTAGGTTTTTCTTGTCTTTAGTTCATAAATTAGTTTAGATTTAGGGCTTGTAAGTGAGATTGTGAGAGATTCTTGTACTTGCAATGCTTGGTTCCTTATTGGAGCATCTACTGGAGTATTTATTGAAGTTTCTTGTTGGATTCTCTCTCTTGAAGTGGGTCTTTTCATTAAAGGTTATGTTTTTCTAGTTCTCTGTTGTTTATTTTGTTGTTAATATAACAAAATCCATGTGTAGTTAAATTTCTAGGTTAGGGGTAATGAACTGACCTATGGATCTTTGTTTCTATTGACAGCCTAAAGGAGGTGATTGCAGAGTGTTGGGTTTGTAATATGCTTGTTTCTTTACATCCATTGTCATGCAATGGGGGTTATTGAATCTATATTACAAATCGAACATTTGCCCTTGGCCCCTTTAAGCTAGTGGGGTTGACAACCCACATGTTTGATTGTTAGCCCCCGAGGTACTTTGTTCACATGAGAAGCTCTTTCCAAATTCCCAAGACTTATCATTGTGTGATCCAAGGTTGGTAACATGACCCCTACCTCTCTTTTCCCTTAGTTAAATCAAACTTGCCAATTTAGTTCACTTGTAGTTGTTAATCTTAGCTATTTTTCTAACTAGTTAACTTAATTAGTTGTGGTTATTACATTAATATTGCTTGCATGCTAGTTATAGTCTTAGTGTTAGAAAACCTCAAATCAACCATCTTTTCTTTCTTTTTGATTACCATAGTAGAGTATTAGAGTCTTGAAACTATAACTTTCCGGTCTAATCCCCATGGAAATTGACCTCGTAACTACCAGAGTATTACTTGTTACAATTGATTTGTACTCGAATCATACATATCCTGAGAGCGAACAGCATGTTAAGTCATTATTTGGGTTAAAGGGTAGTTTTATACAATTTCATGCCGGGGTAAGCTTCTCAATGTTTGAGAATTTTAGTAGCGACTAATACTGTGTATGGTTTGGGAACTGGCCTTGCCAGAGTAGTTGGATGCAATGGTTGAAGAATTAGGACTTGTCATTGGCATCACGGTTTAAGACTTGGACTTGCTGGTATACCAGATGAATGTGTGTCTCTCACTAGAGAATAGTTGATTTGTTTTGATGATTTAAAGCATGAATTGTCATATATACATTTGTTAGAATTGTGTACTCAATATATAGCTGAGCAGTGGAGTTTTTACTCCATTTTAGGTAAGAAGAATGGAAAGAAGAACGTGAGGAATGAGGCCATTGGGATCATTCAGTGGATCGTCTCGGGTAATCACTCATTCAGTAGAATGTAATGCTCTCGGTAAGAGAATTCGTAAGACTTTATAAACTATTAATGTTGTGATTAGAGAGATTTGAAGGCGTAGATTCTTGTAATTAAATTTTAGAATCTCCGAAATGATATTGGTTGTGATGTATGCTCTTTTGAAAACCTTTGGAATTTGGGTTGAAACGGATCTGAACTCGTGAGTTCATGTTTCAGATGCTTAACTTATCAAATTCATATTTTGGGAATATTTTGGAATGTTTAAATGAGTTATGGAAGTGTTGATTTGAATTGGTTAAGTGGTACTTAGGCAAAATCTAACAAGCAAGAAAGGATTCTGCCCAGGTCTCATTCGACCAGTCGAAGGGTACAGTTCCACCGGTCGAACTACCCTATGGTGGTTTACTCTTGGCTACCTCTTTTGGAAACTTTTTTAAGGTTCTACTTGATTCTAAGGATAACCGTGGAGTTTGTATTAACAAAAATATATTTATTTTGAATTGTAATTAACTATTTAAATTTATGCAGATTTTACCGACACGAGGTTTGATATTTTCAAAGAAGCTTTGTTTTTAAGAGTTTCTTTTCCACTGCGATTGCTTTAAATGAATTAGATAAGCCTCGATGGCATGCCATGTCTCTTGGTTCCGCCCGTGGCAGGATGGGACAGGTCGTGACAATACGATTTGAAACATTACATCACATCATCAGATTAATATGATGTGACGGGTTCACCGAATGATTTCTCATATTTACTTGAATGAGAGTTAATCAAGTATTTTTGACAAAAAAAAAAGGATAATTAGAATTCAGTTTACGTTTTGTACGAAATTTAAAAGTCAATCTATTATGTTTTGAAAATTAAAAATTATCAATAATAATTAAAAAAATTTTAAAAAGTCATCAAATTTAAGAAAATATAAACTTTTGAATAGTTATATTTTTTTTTTTATTTTAGTCAACTTTTTTATTTTTAATGTTTTGAACATGCACCAAAACATTTGAAGAGTTGCATCCAACTTTTAAACGGATTCCTCTCTGCATTTGGTAGAGTAGCTCCCAACGTTTTGAATAGTTTCTCCCATCCGTATAAAGAGTTGCTCCAAAACGTCATATAAAATTTGATTAATTTTTTATTTCACAAAAAAAAGTTAACATTTTTTTTAATTTTGAAAAAGTAGGAGACTGACTTTTAAATTTTACACATAAAAATGACTGAAATGTAATTATCCCAAAAAAAAGGGTTAGTTAAGTATGCGACGCTGACAAACCAGTGGTCCCCACACACACACACACACACACTCTCTCTCTCTCTCTATCTCCCTCTCTCTCCCTCTCTCTCTCACGAGTCTTACCTCAAGTGTCTGTACTCTTTGCCAGAATAGAGTAAATATTGAATGAAACGGGATACCATGTCATCATTTATCCCCTCTCATATATTTTGAAATTGTACGAATGTGAACAGATGATACCAATGGAAATAGGGGGCCAGATGGATAAATGAAGGAATTTTATTGGTTGGTTATGCCACGTCACTAAATGTAACCGTTGTATTGAATATTTAGCCATCACAATGAGCCACCATATATGTTCGTGGTTGATGGGGACAGCTTGATCTGACGACTAACCATCTAACTATGAAACATGGCATAATTTGGATGGACGACATACATTGTCAAGATATCTGGTCAAAGATTTGGTATTGTCTGATTGGGACCCACAGAGGAATGGCTACTAGCATCAGTGTGGCATCTAGCTTATTTTTAGGGTGGATTTTAGAAATATAAGAACTAGTCCCTCTCTAACCGTTTTATTTGATTTTAATTCAACCCAACAGCTTAAGTTAGAAACCCTGATTGGGCACATTAATTAAGAATTAGTTCTTTTTCGCAAATATCTGTAATATTTATGGACAAAATTACCCTTATGTCAAATATATGCATATATACATATGTTATATAAGGAAGTGCTGCCTATTTTTAAAGAACATGGAATCATGGTTGCTTGATTTGTGGGATCTCCTCAATATGTGTTGTGTATGTTATCTGAAATTAAATCCAGATTTATGTTTGCGAAATTGAGGCAGTTAAGAATAAGAGAATAATGATCCTAAAACTAGTGGTTTTTTACTTTTTACTCAACCATGATTTCTTATCCTATTTTTTTTATACGCTGAAAAGTTATATGCATAAGAAGTTGTCAATTTTATGATTTTCAATTTCATAGCCCGAGTACAAGGAATATTGTGCATCATCGAATCATTGTATGTTTTACATATCATCTCAATTTGTCTAAATCTTAGTAAAAGTGAGAATTTTTCATTTTTTTATGTGAAAATTATTATGATAAAGAAAGAAATTCTCACTAATAGAAAGTGAGAAATTATAGAACAGAAAGTGAGAAATTCTCACTAAAGATCAGATAATGAGAAATTCAAATAACAGAAAGGGAGAAATTCATGCATACAACAAATATTTCACGCTTTATTCACGTAAATACTAAAAAGCGATAAATTCGTATAACAGAAAGTGATAAATTCTCAATAATGACAAAAAAATGAGAAATTATTATTGCATTTCATTACATTATCGTGCATGATAATGTGATGTGATGTGCATTTATGGTACATGTATGAGTGAGTTGTGACTCATGAGTTGATTTGGGTGTCTGTGCAACAGAACCCGTTGAGACTGTGTGAAATGGATGTTTTTATTGTTGTGACGTCTCTTCGAGATTAAGATGGTCATTGTGGAATATCCTAAATGTTTATCTGAAAATAAATTTTTACCTATGTATTTCACAATCTGTATTATTATTTGGTTTAGATTATGTTTCTGTTGTTAATTTTAGCATCCTGGTGAGGACGAATTAACACGCTACATAATTGGTAGGCTAAATAGTAATTTCGTAAAATCATATGAAATCGCGTTTTAGCAACCAAATTCAACTTCGGCGAAAACTTTCATAATTTTTAGTCTTCACTCATAAAGCAATGAATTAGGCATGTAAGAAGTTTCGGAGAATAATTAGGAGTTTTGAGAACTCACGGAGAGGTAAACATAGTTTCTGAGAGTTGTACCTATATATAGATAGAGGTGAGTTAGATATTTTTTTATTAAGTTTTCTAAACCTATATCAAAAAGAGGGAAAAGAGAAATTTTGGTTGTTCAAGATTCAAGACGATAATCAACGGACTTCTGCCCGTTTGTTTTCTTTAAAATTTCATATTTGAACTCCTAGAGGTATGAGCTTCGTTTTGATATACTCACTAGGGCTTTTTTGGCTAAGTTTTTCAAAAACTAGTTTTCTAGAATTTTCCTAAAATATTGTTAATCGGATTATTAATCGATAGGAATTGTACCAGACGGACTTCTGCACGATCTTTGTGCTAGGTTTTCTTTAGAACAAAGCTTAAGAGCATTAATTAGAGGTGAGTGATTCAACTTTGGGTTTTAAAATGGTTTCTTGACATGTATTCATGTCTTGTATGAAAATTCATGTGTTAGTTTGTAGATATATATTGTTTAGTTCATGTTGGGCAAATATATTGATAAGTAAGCCCAAGAGCACGGTGAAATGTTTTGATTATGTTGAATGCATGGTGAAATGTGATTTAAGCATGTTTAGTTGCTATTTGAGACAAAGGAGCATGTGGTACCAAGCCATTTTGTGGAGTTGTTGTAGGCATAAGGTGGCATGTTTAAAGAAAAGAAACGTGGGTCTTACCTAGCCGCGTGGACTTATTGGCGAGGAGTCACAAACTAGGATTATGGAACGTACACGTGAGACTCCGGAGACTAGTATGAAATGTAGAGTATGTGAATGCGAGCATGTTTATCATTCATGTACATTACTGCTTTATTCACTAAGCGTTAGCTTAAACAGATTGAAGATGTGTGGTTATTAAAATAAGTATTTCAGGTGTTAATGCTGGCGAGGAATCGGGAAAGTGATCACGGGCTGTTGGGAATTCAATTAGAAGGCGAAAGAGTATGTTCACCCCGTAGTAATGAAATGGAGTAGTTGTAAGAGAGATTTTATGACTTTCAATCTATGTTTAACTTGGAAACTTTGAATGAATTCTTGATGTTGTAATAGTTTGTAATCTCTTGTAATTATGTTTGGTAATGTTATAATCCAATTAGGATCACTTTGGAATGAGTTTGGAGCGTGTGTTTGGTCCCTGGATAATTTCAGAACACTTTTAACTTGGAAAATTCTACAGATTGTGCTGTTGTAATGAAACCAGTCTACTGGTTTATGAAAAAAGTCGATTGCAGACTTTTGTGAGCAATTCACTGCATCAATTTTTGAAAAATAGTCGATCAGATCCACCGACATAGTCGACCAGATTGTGTTTCAGAATTAGATATTTCTTCCTGGATAGGAATTCAGTCGACCGGACGTACCAGTCGATTGATAGTTTTACCCCTCCCCCCCCCCCCCCCCCAGTTAACTGGACTTGGGACTCAGTCGATTGGAGAGGCTGTTGGGATTCTGAGCTCTCTGTAGTTTACATTTCCAGTCTACTGGACCTCTGATTAGTTGACTGGATCTCTGTTCTCAAAAAAGGTGTTTCTTTAAGTGTTTTCAAATGGGAAAAACTTTTATAGTTTGAAATTGTGAATTTCTACTGTAGTGTATTCCACTGCTATTTAATTAAATTGATTTGGACGAGCCTCAATGGCGTGCCACGGGCTTTGGTTTTGCTATTGTGGGATCAGGCTGTGACATTTAGTGGTATCAGAGCTTAAGTTTGGAACCTTGGGAATGAATTGCGTTATATGTTGAGTGACGTTGAGTGGAGTGCATGATTGTGACGATAATATTGTTATCAATGTAGAATGCGTCACATGGAAGCATCTATTGATTGTGATGATGATCTGTGCGAATATATATAATGTGGCATGGTATGCATAGTCTTTATGCATTCAACTCAATAGGACGAATACTTGAAACATCATGACGAACCCGATAAGAGAAGTGTCAAGCATTCGTGTATGGATCAAATAGTGAATATGATGGGAAATTTTGTGCAAGTCGTAGGTGAACTAGATCAAATGAATGTTCAGGCTCCACCAGTTGAAGTTCGATATATCAATGCACCACCGGTACCAAGACCTCAACACAATATTATAGGCAATTTCATAAACAGAAATTGACTTTATACCATGGATAGGTTGACATAGACTTAGCCGATCATTGGATGATGGACATGGAAAGATATTTCTGTACAATGTTATGAACCGATGAAAAGAAAATTCTTTGCGCATTCGATACTTTAATGGGAGAAGCATTAGATTGGTTAAATAATGTGCAAGAACATGGAAAACCAACTACATGGGAAGCATTTAAAGATTAAGTCAACAAGTGTTTCTTTCTGCGATCTGCTCATACTCAGAAATGACAAGAGTTTGTGAATTTGGTTCAGGGAGAGATGACTGTGAGTGCGTAAGTCTCTCGTTATAATGCTTTGTTGCACTTTGGAAAATCTATAATTCTGACTGATGAGGATAAGGCTCTAAATTTGAGGAAGGGCTTAGGGAAAACATCCGTAGTTGTGTTGATACTATGCAAGACCCGACCATTTCTTTAGTTGAGGAAGCCACACATATCACCAAGAAAAATGTCAAAAGATATCGATAGGGATGACAAGGAAAGAGACCCAACAACAATAGAAGTCGAGGGCAAGGGAATGCCAAGAAATCATTTAAGCAAAGTTCAAGATTGTATGTGGGTAGCCAAGGAGGGAGTACATTCATCGGAGACATGTAATATACATCACAAGGGGACTTACTACCTAATGAATACATATTACCTTTACAAGCAACTAGGGCATATATCCCAAAATTGTGCTTTGAACAGGATTCTGACTTCACCAAACACGACCTCGAACACCAAGAGCTACAATCTGGAGATGAGAGGGAAATGTTTTAAGTGTGGCCAACCGACACATATAGTGAATAATTGTCCAAGTAAGAGACAACCGGGAATGAGTACCGGGGCATCGAGTGTGCTAGGTAGATCAAGGATGAAACCAAGCGTGGATAAAGGGAAAGGAGTCACACAACAACAAGGGTGATATTTCCAGCTCAAGCTGGGGAATACGGATGATATGGTCGGATCAGGTATTCTTCCTATTTATTCATGTCCCGCACGTATACTCATGGAACTATTAAGTTCGAACAATTAGAATATGACTTGTGTATATCATTGCCTAATTGTGAACCTTTAGTAACTTCTTCGGTGTTTAAGGCGTGTGAGATAAAGATAGGTGATAAGGTCTTGACCGTCGATTTGATTCCATTGATAGTGAATTACTTTGATATTATCTTTGATATAGATTGGTTGTCAGAATCAAGCTAAAGTTGATTGTGAGCAAAAACATATTAGTTTCCATCCGTCGGGTCAAGAAGAGTTAATTTTTTAGAGTAAGGGTGTAACTGTACCGCTGTACTTAATATCGACAATTCAAGCAAGTAAGATCTTGAAAAAAGGTTGTTTGGGTTTCTTATGTTCGATTGTTGATACACAAATTCTTGGGCCACTAGTAGAAGATATTCCAGTAGTTCGAGAATTTCTAGATGATTTTCCTGATGAATTACCTGATATATTGATTGAAAGAGAACTTGAGTTCACGATAGAAGTACTACCAGGTTCACAACTGTTATCCAAAGCACTGTACCGAATGACACCGATAGAATTCAAAGAATTGAAGGTTCAGTTACAGGAGTTACTTGAGAAGGGTTTTATCCGACCAAGTGTTTCGCCTTGGAGAGCTCCAGTCTTGTTTGTGAAGAAGAAGGATGGGACAATGCGTATGTGCATTGACTATCGAGAGTTGAATAAGTTTCCTGTCAAGAACAAATATTTGTTGCCATAAATAGATGACTTGTTTGATCAATTGCAAGGAGCTCAAGTATTTTTGAAGATTAACTTGAGATTCGATTATCACCAGTTGAAGGTTAAGGAAGAAGACATTGAGAAGACAACTTTCAGGACTCAAAATGGTCACTTTGAATTTCTAGTTATGCCATTTGGAGTAACTAACTCACCAATCGCTTTTATGGAATTAATTAATCGTGTTTTCAAAGAGTATTTAAATGAGTTTGTTATTTTATTTATAGATGACATTCTAATCTATTCCAACAGTGTTGAAGATCATGAACACCATTTGCGATTAGCTTTACACTGACTACGTGAGAAGAGTTTGTTCAAAAAATTGAAGCAGTATGAATTTTGGTTGACGGAGATTGCTTTCCTTGGACATATAGTATAGGGAAAAGGAATTTCTGTAGATCCTCAGAAGATAAAAGTAGTAACCAATTGGTTGAGATCGACGAATGTGACAGAGATATGAAGTTTCATAGGATTAGCTGGTTACTATCAGAGGTTTATAATAGATTTTTCCCACATAGCAATGCCGATGACATAGTTAATGAGGAAAGATGCTGCTTTTGTATGGAGTCCAGAATGTGAGGAAAGTTTTCAAGAGCTGAAGAGTCAACTATTGAAGTCACCAATCTTAGATGTTCCGACAGGGATTGAAGGGTTTTTCATTTATAGTGATGCTTCATATAGTGGTTTAGGTAACGTTCTTACACAATATGACAGGTCATTGCATATCCGTCTAGACAACTTAGACTGCACGAGAAGAACTATCTGACACATGATCTAGAATTGGTCGCTGCGATTTTTGCATTGAAGATTTGGCGTCATTACCTGTATAGGGAAAATGTGAGATATAGACGGATCATAAGAGTTTAAAGTACTAGTTCACGCAATGAGATTTGAACATGAGGCAAAGGAGATGGTTAGAGTTGATGACAGACTATGATTTCTCAATTCAGTATCATTCGAGTAAAGCAATATAGTCATCGATACTCTTAGTTGTAAAGTACCAACTAATATGGCAGCAGATTTGATTTCTCAACGAGATTTAATTTGAGATATGGAGAATTTGGAACTCGAAGTGATTTCGAGAATTGGAAGTGGCTTGATGTCGACGATCGTGGCACAATTATTCTTGACTCACAAGATCACGGAGAAACAACTTCAAGACATGGTTTTGAAGAAGATTTATGATGAGATTTCAATGGATAAAATAACAGAGATTCACTTTTGAGAATGATGTTTTGAGATTGAGGGGTAGAGTTTGTGTACCTAATGAGAAAAAATTAAAATGGAACATCTGAGGGGAAGCACACAATACGAAGTACACCATTCATCCGGGAATTACCAAGAAGTATAGCGACTTGAGACATGATTATTGGTGGCCAGGATTCAAGAGAAAAATAGCACCCTATGTTTCACGATGTACAAGTTGTCAATAAGTGAAGGTCGAGTGCCAAGTACCTTCGGGATTGTTACAACTGTAACCGATAGCCGAATGGAAATGGCAACACATTGCAATGGACTTTGTTAGTGGGTTACTAAGGTCTAATAAATTGAACACCAATATTTAGGTGATCGTTGACCGCTTTATGAAGTCATCGCACTTCCTACCGCTTGGAATAACTAAGCCAAATAGTTTAGCTAAGTTGTATATTTGAGAGATTGTGAGAGTACATGGTATTCTAGTTTCTGTTATTTCGTATAGAGATAGTAATTTTACATCAAAGTTTTGGAGAGCCCTGCAAGAAGCAATGGGTACCAAATTGTATTTCAATACTGCTTTTCATCCTCAGACCGATGGTCAATCAGAAAGAGTAATCCAAATTTTGGGAGACATGCTTCGTTGATGTGTACTTGATTTCCAGGGTGATTGGAAAGACCATTTGCCATTGATTGAGTTTGCGTATAATAATAATTTTAATCTAGTTTTGGAATGGCTCCTTATGAAGCTTTGTAGGTCGCGTATGTCGTTCACCGATTAGTTGGACGAAAGTCGAGGAAAGAATTATTAAAGGGACAAAAATTATGCAAGAGACAACAGACAAGATAAAGGTAATCCAACAATGGTTACTAACAGCTCAGAGTAGGTATAAGAGTTATACCGATAAGCGTAGACGACCATTGGAATTTGATGTGGGAGATTTGGTTTACTTGAAGGTTTCACCTTCAAAGGGGATTACTAGATTTGGGAAATACAGGAAACTCAATCAGAGGTATGTAGGACTTTTTTAAATCATTGGGAGAGTTGGATCTGTAGCATATCTATTGAAGTTTCCAAGTGAGTATGCTCAAGTTCATAACATGTTCCGTGTATCTTTGCTACGGAAATAATTGATAGAAGATAGAGATCATGTGATGACTCCGACGTCGAATGAAATTCTGGGTGATTTAATGTATGTTGCGTATCCGGTAAAGATATTGGCTTGGAAGGATCAAGTCTTACAAAATAAGGTAATATCGAAGGTGAAGGTGTTATGTCGTAGCTAAACAACAGAAGAGATGACTTGGGAAATAAAGGATGAGATGCGTACTTAGTATCTACACCTTTTCGATACATGAGGTATAAGTTTGGGGACAAACTTCTTTTAAGGGGGGAGATAATTATAACACCCGTATGCGTGTCGTTGCATTTCATTACATTGTCATACATGATAATGTGATGTGATGTGCATTTGTGGCATATGTCTGTGTAATATAACCCTTTGAGATGGTGTGAAATGGATACTTTATTATTGTGACGTCTCTATGAGATTGAGATGGTCATTGTGGAATACCCTAAATTTTTATCTAGAAATAAATATTTATCCGTGTATTTCACTATCTGTATTATTATCTGGGTATGTTCTATTAATTTTAGTATCCTAGTAATGATGAATTAACACGCTACATAATTGGTAGGCTAATTAGTAAGTTCGTAAAATCATGTGAATTCGCATTTTAGCAACCAAACAGAACATAGACAAAAACTTTCATAATTTTTAGTTTTCACTCGTGAAGCAATGAATTAGGCGTGTCAGAAGTTTCGAAAACTAATTATGAGTTTTGAGAACTCGCGATGAGGTAAACACAATTTCTGAGAGTTGTGCCTATATATAGATACAGGTGACTTAGATATTTTTTAAAGTTTTTTAAACCTAAATCAAAAAGGGGAAAAAGAGAGATTTTTATTCTTCGAGCTTCACGACAACAATCGACGGAGTTCTGCTCGTTTGTTTAGCTTCAAAATTTCATATTCGAACTGCTAGAGGTAAGAGATTTGTTTTGATACTCACTAGGGCTTGTTTAGCTAAGTTTTCTGAAAACTTGCTTTCTAGAATTTTCCTAAAAAGGTGTTAATCAGACTTTTGATCGATAGGAATTGTACAAGACAGACTTCTGCAAGATCTTTGTGCTTGGGTTTTCATTGGAATGAAGTTTAAGAGCGTTAATCGGAGGTGAGTAATTCAACTATGTGTTTTGGAATGGTTTCTTGACATGTATTCATGTCTTGTATGAAAAGCATATGTTAGTTCATAGATATATATATATATATTGTTTAGTTCATATTGGGCAACTATATTGATAAGTAGGCCCAATAGCATGGTGAAATGTTTTGATTATGTCGAAAGCACAGTGAAATGTGATTTGAGCGAGGTTTAAAAGAGCACGTGGTACCAAGCCATTTTGTGGAGCCGTAATAGTCATAAGGTCGTATGTTTAAAGAAAAGAAATGTGGATCTCACCTAGTCACGTGGACTTATTGGCAAAGAGTCGTTGACTAGGAGTGTGGAACATGCACGTGAGACTCCAAAGACTAGTATGAAATGTAGAGGATGTGAATGTTAGCATGTTTATCATTCATGTGCATGGTTGCTTTATTCACCAAGTGTTAGCTTAAACAAATCGATTATGTGTGGTTATTCAAATAACCATTTCAGGTGTTAATGCCGGCGAGGAATCGGAAAAGTGATCACGGGGTTTTGGGAATACAATTAGAAGGTGAAGGAGTATGTTCACCCCGTAGTTTTGGTATAGAGTTGGTGTAATAGAGATTTTATGACTTTCAATCAATGTTTAACTTGGAAACTTAGAATGAATTCTTGATGTTGTAGTAGTTAGTAATTTTTGAAATTATGTTTTGGTAATGTTATAATCCAGTTAGGATCACTTTGGAACGAGTTTGGAGTGTGTGTTTGGTCCTTAGATAATTTCAAAAACTTTTAACTTGGAAAATTTTGCAGATTGTGCTGCTATAATGAAACCAGTCGACTGGTTTATGAATATAGTCGACTGGAGCCTTTTGTGAGCAATGCACTACATCATTTTATGAAAAATAGTCGACCGGAACCCCCGAGATAGTCGACTGGATTGTGTTTTAGAATTAGATATTTCTGCTTGGATAAGAATTCAGTTGACCGGACGTACCAATCGACTGATAGTTTAACCCCCCAGTCGACTGGACTTGGGACGCAGTTGACTAGACGGGCTGCTGGGAATCTGAGCTCTCTGTAGTTTGCATTTCCAGCCTACCGGACCTCTAATCAGTCGACTGGATCTCTATTTTCAAAAGAGCTGATTCTTTAAGTGTTCTTAAATGGGAAAAACTTTAATAGTCTGAAATTGTGGATTTCTACTGTTGATTATTCCACTGCTGTATACTTAAATTGATTTGGGCGAGCCTCGGTGGCATGCCACAGGTTTCAGTTCTACTATTGTGGGATCGGGATGTGACATTCTTATGAAAAAAAGTGAGAAATTCATACATACAATAAAAATTCACATTTATTCACATAAATACTAATAAGTGAGAAGTACCCATTGCTAACCCAAGTACAAGCATACAAACATAGAGCAATTAGTGAGAAATTCCTCACAAAAGAACAGAAAGTGAGAAAATCATGTAACACAAAGTGACAATGTGAGAAATTCATGGTAACGACTTCACTATACGCCCTGGGGTCACCCTGGTAGGCAACGCGAGGTTGGGCACCGGTGAGGGACTAGAGGTTGGTGATCGTCAGTGGCATTGTCGGCGGTGGTTCTCTATCTCACTCTTCTTTCTCCGTGTCTTTCTTGCTCTTTCTCTCTCTAGCAGAAATCTCTCTCTCTATATATGTATATATTTATATATATGTAGTTACAGATTCTCTCTTATGTCAATATATTGGGTTTCTAAATTTGGAAAATCAGATCTTGATATATATATATAGGGACATTTTGGTCATAAAAATAGGTGAGGAACTAAATCCTAAGTTGATTTATAGAATAGATCTATTTCTAATAGGAGTGTCCATATTGGACTAAGTACTAAGTATCCTATTTGTTTTACTATATATACAAGGTGGTGTATTTAGTAGAATAAGTGGTGCATTTAGCAGAAAAAGTGGTGCATTTAGACCACACCCTATTTTTAAGGCATGGTTCATTATTAGCAAAAATTGTGGTGTATTTTAGACCTACCATTTATGTTAAAGAGTTTGTTGCTTTATCCTTTTTTTGAATTGAATTAAAAATGCTATACGATTTAAAATTGAACCTGAAAATTTAATAGTTTCTAACACTAATCTTTCCTGAATTAAATAATGTTATGCTTTTTGACAATTGAATTTCAAATTTTGATTTCCAAAAGTTTTAATACTTATTGTCGATAAAAAGTTCACGGGAGGTCAATATAGGCTTGTGAACTAGAACGGATCGGATTTGGATCCAATTCGATCCAATTTCACCAGAAAATGTCCGATAATAGGAAACTAATAGAATTTAGTTTATAGTTTAGCTCCCCTTGTTTTGTGAAAATTACATAATGATCCTACACTATAAACTTCTTTTGGTGCTTAATGGATATCCGATTAAAAAAATGGTGCTTAACGGATATCCGATAAAAATTTCCTTTGGTGCTTAACGGATATCCAATTAATAAAAAAAATAAAATCTTTATTTGCATAAGGGGCTTCTTTTTAGTGCTTTATGGATTATTCGAATCGTAACAAATTCCGATTCGAATTTTGGTTAACGAATTTTTTATCAGTTCAGATTCAGATTTAGTTAACGGATTTCTTATCGGATCGGATTCAGATATCGCAAATCCCATTCGAATCCGATCCATTTACACGCCTAGATATAACTTGACTTAGTTGAGTTATCCATAGGCTTTGACTACCCAAGGGAGGTCAAGGGTTTGAGGCCTCCCAGGGGGCCAAATAAGATAGTTGAGAGGGATAGAACTTCAAAATGGACATAGAATGTTTCCAGCTTGGTGAGGGTTTGGATCCCTTCATTCACTTAACTAGTACATGTGCTGTGGGGTCAGTGCATTTATCCTAGGTTTACTCCCTATTCTAGTCCGATAAAATGGCAATATGTATATCGTGTGATATACTAGTGTGGATCCCCAAAACGAGGAGGACAAGTTGAGGGATTTATCCTTCTAGCAAAGAAAAAAAATAAAATTTATGTTGACAAACAAATCCTACATCAACTGGTTTTTTTTAATGATACTTTCACTTCTCTCTATGTACAATTGAAGAATGGACATAGGCAAACCGATATGGACACATCAACATGACGAATCTTTAAAAAAAACTAAAAGACCATACACAAAGTTAGTTTTTGAGTTAACCTAATTTTAAAAGAAATTGAAGGGGAAGAAAAAAAGAAAGAAGATTAGAGTTAACCGCTTTAGTAACTTCCGTGTATATAGTTGCAATATAATCGCTTAGATAACTTTTCCCCCCTTGTTTGGTGTAACAAAAAATTTAATCAATTAATTATTTAGTAACAACAAGGAAAAAAAGATTATTATCAACAAAAAAATTTGTAGTTAGAAAATAAAATTTCCGTCGACAAAATAAATTACCAACAAAAAAAAAGTTTGTTGCACATCCGTTGGAAAATTATCATTGGGAAGGTCTTTAAAGGCTAACCTTAGTCATAGGGCAAAAAAACAATTCATTGGTGACGAAAATTAGTCAGAAAGACACACTATTGCCAACTAAAGATTCCTTGGAAAAGCTTCAGTTACACAAAAGTCAAGAAGAATAAGAAGACGAAGAAGTATTAGGAAATTTTGTTAAAGTGGTTAATAATACAAGTGGTAGTAGTTGTTGATGAAGAAGACCCTAGGCTAAGTCTTCTTAATTAGATGTCTTAGTTTACTATTTGGATTTCAAAATTTTATACACAAGTCCGATACATGTATCTATATTAAATGTTATACAAACTCATTTATTATTGAAGACAGAAGACTAGATAAAAGACTAGTAATAGTCAATAATTGATTTATATTCATGGAGAGGGCTTATCCACGTGTCCCTTCCCCATGTTTGGAAAGTGACCCTGTCTAGATTACTTTTTCTTCCTATTGTAGACATCTCTGCGTGTCCTGGATAAGGTTGGAGTCGTTCCAGAGTCTTCTACAATAATTCACCCTTGGTTGGGTCCCACTATGCTTCCATTATATTTACTAGGTTTTGATATGCTTCGTCATCAAAGTCGTGGGTTCTTTCATCATCTAGGTCCTGGTTGAACTGTTGTGAACGAAATTGCTCCACATCATCTGTTGTCATAGACAGATCTAGAGAAAAATCTAGTTGATCTATCTTCTTTAGTCTTAGTAGCAGTTCTTCTGCTTCTTGGACTTGTTCATCTGTCCTTGTATAGGCCATAGCATGGTGAGTAACAAATAGTATTCCTCCATCTATTACCATATATGGGAGAGTTACTAATCCGTTAATATCTGCAACATTTGATGAGATCCATAAAAGACTATCTACCCAATATTGTGCTGGATCTAGTTTTCTAACCACATCTGATGAATCAGATTTTATTAAGTCATTTTCGAATTCCCATTCTCCTGTGGGTTTAAGATACCAAATCTGATATAGTTAAAAGAATTTTCTCTTTCTCTCCATCCATTGGTGCTTGCAATCCAAAAAGTGAAGTATTTATTCCACAAGTAGGTTTGTACTATATAGGAAAACATGCACTTAATCATTGCTGGGAAATGAATCCAACTGTGTGATTCAAGAATCTGAAATATTACTTGATTAGCTATTCCCCATTGAATGTCTTCATAATACCATTCTTCGTGGTTTACAAAGATGGTTATTTTAGGCATCCCATCGTGAAAATTAATTTCTTCATGGGATCCAAAAAGTAATGCAAGAATCATTTCTTGATGATCTTCCACCTTTTCTTTAATTTGAATAAAAAATCTCTTGGAAGAAGATGTCTTGCTTTTTCAATGAGACAAATTCTTTTAATTTTTTCAAAAATTGGATCTGCGAAATCATGGCTTATGAGATCAGATATTTGAAAAAAATTGTTTATTTTCTTAAAATGAAAATCTTCTGCCCAATTCATTTTGTTTAATGATATTGAAACAAAGATTTGGAAGACTAGATAATTTGATTGTTTTCTCATCTAGTCTAACTATTTTTTCAGCTACTTTATCTGCCAAAGCACTGATATGCTTTCAAAATTTAGATCTTTCATTGGCGCAATGGGTTTTCCATGAACCATTGAGCTCATCATAAATTTCCATAGGTAATACAGGATTATAAAAGTTGGAACTCCCAGATTCATCATTTTTGGGTGTCTGAGTATTTTCAAATCTTGGAATATGCTCAAATTGCTTGTTTGGAAATGGCATAGGAAGAGTAGTGTAGTAGGCTTGTCTAGCCTTTGTCATGCTTTCCTAAGATTTATAGCATGCTCTTGGAATTTGATTAACTTCCTGATGGCATTGTGGCCATGCTTGATAGATGCCTGGTTTGCTTCGAGTGAAAATAGCATAAACTTTCATTTAGAGCTCATTTGCCTTTTTGGCAATGATAACCCAATCTCCTTGTGAGTGTTGTTTACCCTTATTCATGCTTCTTACCGTAGTAGTTCCTACTAAGCAAATCTGCAAGCAAATTGTTAGTACCTTTAAGATGCTCTACCTCAAAAGTATATTCAGAAATTTTATTATAACAAGCCAATCTTCTTCCTTGTTCAATGGATTTTTTATTAACAATGAAATCTTTGACATCATTATGATTTGTTCTGATAATAAAGTTTTCTGGTGCTAAGTAAATATGAAATCTTTTAATCGCTAATTTAATAGCAAGTAATTCATTTTCAAACAATTATTCCCACCATGTATTAGAAGCATCTATTTCTATAATTAATTTATCTCCATTTTTTTGGAAAATAAACATCTGGTAATTGGGAGATATTTTCCTCAATCTGTTTGAGTAAGGTAACATCCTTATTAGTCCAATCAAAAATGATATCTTTCCTTAGTTTAGCTAATGAAGGAATATATACTTTTGATAAATTTTGAGTAGAATTTCATCCATAATTTAGAATTCCAAATAAACTTTGTAATTGAGTTTTGTTTTCCAGTATATCAGGAAAATCACAAACTTTTGTTAAAATATGTTCTTGTAACTTTAAACCATTTTAATTTAAATTATTCCCAAAAATTCAATTGATTCTTTTTCTAGCTCAATATTTTCTGGGGACAAAATGATTCCATGTTTTTGAAATCATTCACAAATAAGTTTTAAATGATGTTTATGCCCCTCCCTGGTCTTGGAGAAGATGAGTATGTCATCAATGTGTACAAGACAAAAATCTTTTAGATCTTTGAAAATTTTATCCATCCATCGCTGATAAACTTGAGGTGCGATGTTTAATCCAAAGGGCATAACCTTCCATTGATAATGACCTCTAGGGGTGCTAAATGCAGTCAGGGGTTTTGACTCTTCAGTTAATTGGATTTTCCAAAATCCAATTTTATAATCAAATTTACTAAAGTATTTTGATCCTTGGGTTAAGGAAATCAAAACATCTTTTCGAGGTATAAAATATCCATCAAATTCTAATTGCTCATTTAGCCTTTTATAATTGACTACTACTCAAGCTTTTCCTCTTTTAATCTGTGCATGGTTTCGTACTCTGAAAGCTGGACTTAAGTAAGGGCTAGTGGTTTCTTTTATAAGTTTCTTTTCTAGAAGTTCTTGAGTTTTAATATCAAATTCATCTATATCCTATCTGGTATAGATCATAGGTTTTACGCTAATGATGACATTAGGATCTCTTAACTTCAATGTGCAGAATTTAGGACTTCGAGACCATAATTTTAATAAATCTTCACTAAAATTTTCTTTTCAGATTTTATAAATGCAATGTGATTCGTCAATGGTTTTGATGATGGGTGTCATTTCAGTACGTGAAACTGGCGAAAACTCTATATCACATACATATTTATGTTGTTCAAGCAAAGGTATCTGAATCAAAGTATTTTTAATACTCAAAGCAATACCTTTGTCATAGATATGCATAGTGATGATGCCAGAATTTGCTAAGAATAAAGTTGAGCAATTTAAGGAGAAAGAGAGAGTGAGAGAGACTATTTTTTGTATGTGGTTCGGCCCTGTTAATGAAGGTACCTACGTCCACGGGTGTGTCTGAGCACGTTCACTAGCAGATCACCGACGGGCTTGGTGAGCCAACAAATAGGGGCGGCACTACCAGTAATACCGGCCAGATATATGCGTATAATGGTGAATTTTATAGAGGTGCTGTGTAGACTAAAGAGTTGGCGGCCCCTTCAATGGGGGGTGAGAGGTCTCTTTTATAAATGTAAGAGACCTACTCATACATGGATAAGGAAGTATAATCCAATTGATATAGATTGGCATTAATTGCGGGGGTTTCCTAATTGGATTAGGAAATAGTTTGCACTTTCCATTAGTCTTCTAGCTTGAGTAGGAAACTACCCGTAATGCTCGGGATCATGCCTGTCGGCCCGGATGAGCTGTTCCCACGGCGGGATGTGCATGTGCGGTTTTCCCGACCTGCTGGCTGGGTCGTGAATGAATCGCTCGGGCTGATACTTCTGAGGAGTTGTACATGATTCGCCCGGGGCATGGACTAGCTGCTGATTTTAAACCGCTCGGTCATAAGATAGAGCCAATTTTGGGCGTATCAGCTGCCCCCCATTTCCAAGATTGGCCAGATGCTATATCGGGGCAAGTTTGGAAATTAGTTTGATGATAATTGCCGTTGTCTGTGTGCTTGTGGAAGCTACCTCGGGGCTTCTGAGCCTAGTGAGTCCTCAGGAACTGGCTAAGAGTTGAGACCCAGCCTAGCTCGGGACTTTTAGGTGCTCAGGAATTGACCGAGAGTTGAGACCTAGCCTAATTCGGAGTCATTGAGTGCTCGGGAAGTGACCGAGAGTTGAGACTCAGCCTATTTCGGAGTCTTTTTTGCTTAAGTTAGCTCCCAGGATGGTTATCTTCTGCCCGTAAACCTTCATCAAGGCTGTGGGTAGAAGGATTTTACCATGTTCGAAAAGCTGAACTAAAGCGTTTTGCTCTAGGGTCCTTTTTTTTATGTTAACTCCCCAGGATGGTTGTCTTCCGCCCAGCCAGCCTTTGTTAAGACTGTTGGGAGAAGAGCTTGACCATGTTGGTGGAGCCGACCTAAATCACGTTGCTTTAGGGTCCTTTTGCTCCTCAATCGTCGGCCAACCTAAGAGATTTTAGTCACCTCTATCGTCGGTCTGGACCTAAGTGGAGTTAATGCCTCTGAGTACTGTAGGTGCTCGGGTTGTCCAAGATTTTAACTTGGTTATCCGCGAGGCCTGTAGATACCCGATGTGATTACCTGTTTAGTTCACTACGCCATCTTGCCCCCTAAGCTCTCGCTATGACGAGGGTCTTACAGAGGCTATGACTATAGGTAACCGACCTGGAACATGGTGGTTATAGGGTCTTTTGAAGCTTGCCATCATCAGCCACCTAGGGGGTTTGCCCCCATTGTCAGTTGGACCTAAGCGAAGCCGGTGCCTCGGGCGCGACCCCAAGGTCTTTAGTGCTTGGGTTCCGAGCCCGAGATCTTTTGAGTGCTTGGGTTCAGAGCCCGAGGTCTTTTGAGTGCCTGGGTTCAGAGCCCGAGGTCTTTTTAGATGCCTAGGGGTTAGGCCCAAGGTCTTTGGATGCCTCGGAGTTAGGCCCGAGGACTTTGTATGAGCTCTGACAATCGGTGGAGCCTTACGCGGTGATCAAGTAAGTACCACTGTCGTCGGGCTCATCTAGACCGATGGAGAGAGGAGGTCGGATCAGGATCGTTGGACTTCAGATTTCTTTGTGCTGGAGGCAAAGTCGGAACTGCTTGATCCTGACCGATGTAAACTGGAGGTCGGGTCAAGGTTGCCGGACTCAGACCGCTGTGAACTGAAAGAACTGTCTGAACTCTTGGGCTAATCTCGCTTTCGCTTACTTCTGGAAGACTTGTGGCTTTCTTGCCTGGGGTCTTTGATCTTTAGAAATTTGTCAATGTCGATGTATTTTCCAACCCTATCTGCGAGTTTGACCAAGGTTATCGGTCGATTTCTGAGGAACGACGCGGTGCACTTGATGTGTTGAACTCCCGAGCAGAAGGCTATGATGGTGATTGTCTCGTTCAAATTGCGGATTTGAAGCTTCTGTTGGTTGAACTAGTCGGTGAATTCCTTGAGGGACTCATTATTCCGTTGTTTGACTGTTAGTAGCTGCATGTCTAGCTTTGGCCGCTCATGCATACCGGCGAACTGGTTGATGAACTGCTTGCTAAGTTATTTGAAACTGCAGACCGATCGGGGCTCCAAGGAGTAGAACCACTGCATGGCCGGGCCTTTCAAAGTGCTGGGGATGGCTAGGCAGTGTAATTCATCAAAGTTTGTGGCTATGGCCATCTGAACCTTGTAGGTCCGGACGTGGTCGACCGGGCTTCCCAATCCGTTGCACGGGATGGCAAACCTCATGATCTTGTTGGAGAACGGTGACTCAGTCTCAGTATTGGTCTGATTCTGAGCGCAATTTTGACCAAGCTTTGTGGCCACTCCGTCAATCTGCTTCTACAAGTCCTTGATTCAGGCTTCCACTCCTTCCCGACCAGTATCTGAGGGGTTGGTCAGGTCAGTGGAAGAGGCTTCTTCTTCATGGCAGTGTACTGTCCTTTGGGATCGGGCTCGGCTATGGCTCTGGGTAACCGTTCGCCTAGGGACAACTCGGCTCTTGTCCGAGTGACCCTGGATTGATTCCTGGGCCAAATGCTCCTGCCTTTCCTTTCGGGCAGCAAGCCCACTGTCGATGTCTATGGCATCCTCAAAATGGGACGGGTTGGCTCACGCACGTTGTCTGGTCAAGATCGGTTCCCGATCGTACGCAACGTTCCCTGGTCGTTTCCCGGCCACTGGAGGATTGCTTTGCTGGGTTAGCAGGGCTCCGATTTGTTGCTGGATTTGACGCTGGCACTCCAAGAGTTGTGTGAGGGTCGCAGTGATCTGCTCAGATGTCATGACTGCCGCAGCCGGTGCCAGGGCCGGAGGAACATCCCGGTTGGGCTGCTGATCAGCCATCTTTCCCTTCTTCAGTGGCATGACAATCAGTCAAGATTTGTTGATGAGAAGACTTGGCGATGAGAAGACTTGTCGTTTCCCACAGACGGTGCCAAACTGATGATGCCAGAATTTGGTAAGAATAAAGTAGAGCAGTTTAAGGAGAGAGAGAGAGTGAGAGAGACTATTTTTTGTATGTGGTTCGGCCCTGTTAATGAAGTTACCTACGTCCACGGGTGTTTCTGAGCACGTTCACTAGCAGATCACCGGCAGGCCTGGTGAGCCAACAAAAGGGGCGGAACTACCAGTAATACCGGCCGGGTATATGCGTATAATGGTGAATTTTATAGAGGTGCTGTGTAGACTAAAGAGTTGGCGGCCCCTTCAATGGGGGGTAAGTGGTCTCTTTTATAGATGTAAGAGACCTACTCATACATGGATAAGGAAGTATAATCCAATTGATATAGATTGGCATTAATTGTGGGGGTTTCCTAATTGGGTTAGGAAATAGTTTGCACTTTTCATTAGTCTTCTAGCTTGAGTAGGAAACTGCCCGTAATGCTCGGGATCACGCCTGTGGGCCCGGATGAGCTGTTCTCACGGCGGGATGTGCATGTGCAGTTTTCCCGACCTGCTGGCTGGGTCGTGAATGAACCGCTCGGGCTGATACTTCTGAGGAGTTGTGCATGATTTGCCCGGGGCATGGACTAGTTGCTGATTTTGAACCGCTCGGTCATAAGATAGAGCCAATTTTGGGCGTATCACATAGGTAAATATTTATAAATAAAATCATTTCTTAAAAGGAAATCACCAGGCATATAAAGAAAACACAAGATTTTAGGTATGATGAATTTATTTTCACCTAACCAGATTGCTACATCTTTAGCTTTAAACTGAATTGAGGTATCATTTCCATCAATTCCTGTGACTAGGATAGGGTGTTTCATTAAAGTCCATTTTTCCTAGGGAATTGCATTCCATTTACAAGAACTAATAGTCGCTCTTGTGTCTATTAGTACACTAAGGTTATATGGTTTATAACCTGCAAAATTAAATGTTCCTTGAACATATGTATATCTCTTTTTTCCTTGACTAGGAGAAAAAAAATGATAAAATCATTTTTAGTTTGAAGGTGATAAATAGAAGCAGATTTTATTTCTTCTTCCTTTTGAAATATTGTTCTAGGTAAAATTGGAACTTGAACATCTTTTAATCCAGTGCTGTTTTGTCTACTGGATTCTCCTTTTTATAATTGTTTATTAGAAAAATCTCTTTCAAAGACGAAGGTAGAAGTTGTTCTTCTTTGATTTTGAATATATAAGTTTTTTCCTGAAGCTTGCAGATTCGACATAGGAGTTTTGTTTCCCCTATTTTCTTCTTCTACGAAATCTGAAATTAACCATTGTATGGGTATTTCTAGATCACTCCAGTTAATCAATCTGGGTTGAATAACAGTGTCAAAGGGTCTGGTCCAAAAATTTCTACCAAATTTTTTTTTTCTGTTTGTTTAACCCTAGTTTCGATAAATCATGTTAATTGATGGATTGTTTTGCATTTAATTGACAAGTCATGGGAAATTGCTTTCATAGAAATTCCTTTAGTCTTGATCCTTATTCTAGTTGTATCCTCAATATTAGGATCATTTACTGAAATAAAGAAATTTGGTCTAATGTTAAACCAAATTACTCCATTAGCCATATTAGGTTGGATTCCTCCAATGATTGCTTTCATTGGGTCCGAAAATATTTTGACAAAAATTACTATTAAAATTGGGGTATCTATCCCTCGCCTCAATAAAGCAGTAAGAGTGACCTGAATAACACCAATATGAATATATTCGATATGGGGGTATTTTACCTTCCATTGAGCAACTTTTCTTTTATCAAAAAGTGGAATATCAATTTTTCCCTCGCTGGAAAATTGAGATTTTGTGTTTCCACTATATTGTTCAAACACTCATGTTGAGAAAAAATTAAATTGAGAAATTTCGTAAATTTCTGGTACAACAAGAGTTTAAAGTTTTTCAAATTGTTCTAATTCAGATTCATTGGAAGTGACTTCCTCTCCTACTACAACATCTTTAAGGCGAATATTTTCCAATTCGTCTTGTAGAACTTCTTGAATTTTATCTTGCATCATGAAGATATATTCATAAATTTCTTCATCTGAAGAACTGTAGTCTTCACTAGAAATTTCATAGAGAAATTCTTCGGCATCGAAAATTTCTTCTTCGAAGAGTACTTCTGTGGACACGCGGAATCCGTCGTCCACTCCTGGTTTTTCCTGTTCGTTTTCGGGGTTTCGGAATTGATTTTCCTTTGTTTTGAAATTGATTTGAAAGAAAACAAGAGGTTGATTTCGAAGAAAAGAAGGTCTTTCGAAAACAGATACAGAGTCGCCACTTGGTCTTTAAGGAACCAAGAAACTTAATTTTGACTCACCCAAACGGATAAAGGGCACCGGCCCTTCATAACCAAAGAACTTGGCTCGGGGTTTTGGTACGAGAGAGGAAGGAGCATTTGTCACGACTAAAACACCCTCAACTCGCCCCGTCTCTCAACGGGCCTCAATTAGCATCCAAATAATCATCTTATACTATGTGTGGTTTGGAAATTACTATTATGATAGTATATTACATCACATAAGAAACTTGAAATTGGAAGAACAAAAGATAAAATATCATTCATAAGATTTAAGCTAAGTATCACACAATGCAAAGTGAAAAATCACACAGAACAAACCTAGAAAAAATCATCTACTCATGTATCAAGTAATTAAGTTTTCCTAATCTAAAGGGGACATGAATTGTTCTTGAAACAAAATAATCAAATAAATCAAAATATGCTTAGCAAGCTAGTATGATGCATGTTAATCTTTGAGGAAAAGAAGACCTCTCAATCCCCGGGACTGATGAGAAAGGAAGATTAGATCGAGGGGAAACATGAACGTATGATCAAGTTCATTCCTTGTGATCTTCTTAGATTACGAGCCATGAAAGCCCCAAATCTTGCATGGATGCAATGTATGATCTTAAAATGTGTAAAGGTTGTAGTGTGTTTGTGTACAAGAATTCCTACAATGACTTAGAAGTCTAGAACATGTATGAATGTATGAAGGAAATCAACATGGGATATGTAAAAATGTAGTATGAACTACTTCCTAAGACATGAGCTAATTTGGAGTTCATGTAAGTATCAAATCAAAGAATGAAAGTTAAAATGTGCTTGGTGTGAATAGTGGACAGAACAGTAACTAGATATTTTGAAAATTAAAAAGAGGGGTTAGGAATGTTTTCAGTGCATGATTGTTTATGGAGATCTTTCTTATTGTGTCTAGAACACAATCCAAAAAGCCAATCTTTAATAACTATCACAGATTGAGAGAAATCACATAAACAACAGAGGTCACTCAGAAACAGAGTGCGTATTGTCAACAGAAATGTTGAAAAATCTTAGAAAACGAAAACGAATGATCTAGAGGCCTATTTGATACAGAAAGTTCCCTAAGACATTGACGTTTAAGGGACAAATAAGTTAGGACCACCCCTTTTGGAAATGTATTCTGAAAAAGAGGTTGGAAGTGGACCTAGCTGCTGTGACAGCAAAAACAGAATGTCTGGAAGGAATGTTTGGATCCAAATGGACCATTTCCAAGTACTTCTAAGTCAAACCAAAAATCTTGGGTGTTCTCTAATGAGTTAGGAAGACTTTCCAAGTGGCCTTGCATCCATACATTGAGTATTGAGCTCTAGAAATATCTTTGAACTCAAATCACTCACTGTTTTGACTCACTATTTTGAAGATTTTGGGAAAAACTAGAGTTTTCTCTCTTGAGATTAACATGAAGGGTTTTAAAAGGGGTTTTGAAATAGAGGTTTTGAAAGTATATTTTCAACACTCAATGAAGGTTATAGCCACTTAAAATGCCAACATCAAACTCATCATCAAGAACCTCCAAGATTGTTGGAGAGATTTATTTTTATTTGAACATAACTTCAATACACTTCAAGAATGCCTTGGAGGTATTGAAGTTATGATCATCATCTATCAAACATGTTTTTGAGGTCAAGAGCTACTATCCATAAGGATTCATTCACCCCAAACTTCATGTCATCATTTAGATGATGATGAACTAGTAAGTAAATAAAAAAAATCAAAAAGAAATGAGGTGAGAAGAGATGAAAATTATATAAACAAGCAAGCAAATAGATAGCAATCAATAGATGATATTCATGATGTGTTGAACTTGTAGCTTGGTGTTTCACTCATAGATTCTGACATTTGGACATGGAAGTAGCTTCCTAACTCAAGAATGCTCAAGAATGGTGATTGGGGGTGTTTGGAATGTAAAGTATAAGAAAGGTAATGGAAGAAAACAAGATTAAAACTCACTTTCTATGGCAAAATAATAGGAGGAAGCTCCTTTTCTCTCTTCTAAACCTATCTCTATCTCTCTTCTTCTCTACAAATTTTCAGGCTTTTGCACTTGGCCCCCCCAAAATGAAGAGCAATGGGGGGTTTATATAGGCCAATTTGGGGTGGTTTTGGGATTTTAGAAGTGTTCCCATTGGTCCCAAACATCTGTGAACATAAAACTACGTCGTTTTGGTTTTCAATTAATCAAAATGAATCCCTAAGAAAAATTACAAAAATACACTATTCTGGAGGGGAGTGCCGCGACGGCAATGAGCCAGTGCCGCGGCGGCACTGCTCCTCCTTCGTCCAGATAATGCTGTTTAGACCCCCAGAGGTTCCGGTATTCGCGAAAAGGCTCTATTTCGTCCGAAATTCACAGAAAATGCGTATGAACTCCAAATTGAGGTTGTGATATACCGTTGGAAAGGTAATGGAGTCTACTTTACATAAAAATTAGTTCTGGGATTGGTCACTTTGAAAAGTTTTGCGGTATTTGCGATAAAAGCCAATTTGATCGCCTTTTTCGCCTTCAGAAATTCATAATAGACTCGTTTTAAATTCAAAAATTATGTGCGATATACCGTTGGAAAGCTATTGACCTCTAGTATCCATGAAAAAAATTTGAAAATTGCAGTTTTAAAGTCAAATTCTGGTCAAACTGATCAAACCTAGGATTCCCGAGAAGTTCTGGAAACTTCTGGGAGTTCCCAAGAGCTGACGTTTTTGCTCAATTTTCTTCCAAAACTCGTTTTAATACTTTTCTCATGATCTAGAATAATTTCTGTGAATTTGGATGATTTCGGTCAGACTTGGTCAAACTTGGTCAAACCTTGGTCAAACCGGTCAACGGGGACTTTCCGGCAACTTCTGGGACTTCCGGGGGTCTCTGGGAGCTGACGATTTCATCCGATTTTATATAAAAAATCATTTTATTATTTTTCTTACGACATAGCATGTTGCCAGAATTTTGGGACCAAATCTGGGAGTTTTCGGGCTTTCAGGGGCTTTTTGGTCATTCTGAGCATTCTGAGAGATAGAGCTGACTTCCAAGAGTCCTTTTGAGTCTTTTACGATCATTGTGAACAACCAAGGTATGGGTCTCCTAGATCTGATAGCCGACAAAATGGGGTGTCTACAGTTTGCCCCTCTTTGGCAGGAACTTGTGACGCAACGCATGTCGCAAGCGAGTGCCAATGTTTTGAAGAGACAAGACTTTTTGGAGGCTATAGATTTAGGATAAAATGCGTTGCAAAAGATGCAATGATGCTGAGGCTAGTACTGGTTGCGCTCTGTGTGAGCTGCCTACGTATCCCAAGGGGAATCAGACTAGGATGTAGTTCAGGGCACAAAGGAACAAATCACACATGCACAACAAGACATGCGGATGCTATGCTATGAGGATGATATGCAATGCATGGATGTGATATGAATTGTGTCATGAGTCCTATCATGTCTAGTGTTATGATCCTAGTATGAACAGGTGCTGTGGGGTGTGCCACTCCGAGTGGGCTGGTGTTGTGCTAGTGTTTGTGACTGTGATGTGGTGGATGACTCGGATAAGGACATCAAGGTTTAGAAGACTCTGGGTCTAGGGGCAAACTTCTGGAATTTGGGAAGTGTGCTTTGCAAGCGGATGTAATCGAACGTGGGGTCCCAGAGGACTATAATCAGAGATGCCGTTTAACCAACGGATATGAATGCCCTGGAAATTAAGAGACGGACACAGAAGTCAAGTGATGGACATGAAATCCTGAGATGTCAAGCGATGATCATGGAAGCCCCATTGATAGAAGCCTAAGATGGCATATTTTGAATGAGCGCGATTGGTAAAAAGATGATGAGTCGATAATGGACTATTGTGACTATCATGGATCGGATAAAATAGTTGGGCTAACCGTGACCGAAAGTAGTGTTGATGATGGGTCAACAGTGAACTACTATGACTGTCGTGATTGAACTGATAGTGTATGAATCGATACGTCCGCTGGGGATTAAACTGAATTTCTTGGGGATGAAGCGACTCTTTCTGGGATCTCTCTTCAACTGCGTCTCTTGATCGGGATTCAAATTCGATTTCATCAAGATCTTTCGGCGCTCAATCTAAGAGGGCCGGTCGGGGCCTCCGGGAGCTGGTATCTATCTATTTCTGTCCTCAGGGGATGATGTAGGGTTCTCGGAGATGGTCTGTGGCAGTTAAGGTTTTGATATTGAAAGAGGAGGGTGATGGACTTATGTTGCTTTAGGATGAAAGAAGGTCATCAACAGCCACTCATGGACTTATGTTGGACTGATGAAAGAAGATCATCAACAGCCACTCCTGGACTTATGTTGCTAGGATGAAAGAAGATCATCAACAGCCACTCATGGACTTATGTTGTTAGGAGAAAGGAAGATCATCAACAGCCACTAATGGACTTATGTTGCATGAAGAGATATGAAAGATCAACAGCCACTCATGGACTTATGTTGCTAGGAGAAAGGAAGATCATCAACAGCCACTCATGGACTTATGTTGCATGAAGAAAGATGAAAGATCAACAGCCACTCATGGACTTATGTTGCATGAGTGAAGGAAGACAGTCAACAGCCACTCATGGACTTATGTTGCGTGGACGAAGGAAGATCATCAACAGCCACTCATGGACTTACGTTGCATGAGCGAAAGATGATCAACGGCCACTCATAGACTTATGTTGCATGAACGAAGATGGTTAACTTTCGACGGTTTGGAAAGGGATGAAATTCTCCCCAAGTTTGGACACTTCTCATGGTGACGCCTTGTTTGGTGCAGCAATGATGTTTGGTACTCCTGCTTGCATTGTCCTTGGAACACTCCTAAAAAAAATTTATAACTTTATTTAGAAAATTCATTATTAGTCACTATCAACTCACTTATTTGAGACTACGACAGACTTGACGACTAACAGACATCGACACACAAGGACGACACATTTGACACTGAAATGAAACAAGCTCGACTTGCCAAAACTTAATGTGCTCTTGTCATAAATGATGTACCATTTCTCTTTTGTGTTTACTTCTCACCTTAACGTGGCATCACTTTGATGGTGAATCTTATTTTTGAAAATTCATCCCTACTAATCTAATCAATTTCTTTGCTTCTCCCAAGATGTGTTTTGAGTTAGTGCCTTAGCTTATAGAATAAAAGATGCTCCATTTCCATCTGTTCAAGACAATGTTTGTGACTTGAAGGCTTACCATTGGTGTATAGGGATCAGGTGGCAAATGAAGTTTGCCCCTAGTTTGAAGGGCATGAAGTGGGATTGGTAGGCAAACGAGGTAAATGACCGAAATTTGCCCCTAGTTTGGAGGAAGGTTCATTGGAGGTTTTGGGCAAATGAGGTAGGTGACCGAAGTTTGCCCCTTGTATGAAGGGTAGATAGTAAAATTTAGGCAAACGAGGCGAGTAGCCAAAGTTTTCCCCTAGTGTGGAAGGTGATTTCTAGCTTGAGGCACGGACCGTGACTTTAATCTCTGAAATGCTCATAACTTTTGCCTGGGCACCAGTGAGGTGACCTAACGAGCTCCTTTATGTCTTTTGTTATTACTCACCTTGGATTCAACTCTAACTTTTACCTAGGCGTCCTTTCGGATTTTCAACCTAGCGAGCCATCCTTCTTTTCTTTTTTCAAAGTCTGCCTACGTACCCCCGAACGGGGATCAGGTCCAACGTAGTTCGGGCCAAAGATTGAAAGAAATTGGGCTATTTTGTGGGTGGAGCGGCCGAACCGATGTGGTTGCCTACGTATCCCCGAGTGGGAATCAGGTCGAGCGTAGTTCGGGCCGAGGCTTGAAGGAAATTGGTATGATTATGATGGTGTTGACCGAACCGATGTGGTTGCCTACATATCCCCGAGTGGGAATCAGGTCGAGCGTAGTTCAAGGCAAGGTCTTGAAAGAAATTAGTTTGAGGTATGAGGGTTTTTCAAACCAATCGTCAAAGAAGTTCAAACTTGAGCCACTTGTGGTAGCTTTGAATAAAAGTATTCAGTTTCAATCTCCCCTTCTTTTCTTTTTCTTTTTCTTTTTCTTTTTCTTTTCATTTTGAGGATTCATCCTTTTCACTTTCGCCTAGCCAGTCAATTTTTGCTTTTTAATGTAGTCGATTGTTGTGAGATCTTTCAATCGCAATCTCAGAATTCCAGAATGTGCATGTCAGTTCTCGGAATTTATTTGTGGTCATTCTGTGCCTTTTGAAATGTGATCTTGGCACGTTCTTAAGATGTATCTTGAAGCGTATGATTCTCTCATTTGTTTCATCAAAATTTTCTCCAACATTTTGACTGGCTAAGGTCGGATTTTGGAAATCAACACCTTTTTCAGCTCTAACTTTTGCCAAGGTGCCCTTTCGGATTTTCAACCTAGCGAGCTTTTTCTTTTCTTTTCTTTTTTTTTTTCTTTCTTTTTTTTTTTTTTTTTATTTTTTGTTTTTTTTTTTTTTTTGAAAGTGGAGATGAAACTCACTGAAATGTTCGGCTACCATCAAGGGCTAAGTTTGCATTGCTTTCAATTGGACAGATTGCGTGGCTCTTGATTGGACTGGGCTCAAGGCTTTAAAATGGTGGAAAAGGGTGTTGGGCAAGCCCCAAATCAGTTCCAAGTATGTCTTTTCGAGATTTGAGCAAAAGCATCTTTGAATTCTTATAGTAAGACTATTCAATTCTCGGCTCTTCATCGGTGTCAGCGCAAAATTGACTTTGACCTTTCTGGATTTTTTGTTTGAGTAAAAAAAATTTATTTTTTTAGCACAGTAATATCCATGGTAATTTGAAAAGTGACACTTCAATTCAGCTATTCATGCATCTATGACTAGGCACATCAGATTAGGTAAAATGAGACTTCATTCCATCAGTAGAGAAGGATTACAGACTCATTAACAACTCGATGACAGACAGACTCGACCACAAGACTAAACTTAAAATAGACAAAACATACAATAGACTCGACTAGACTCGACCCAGTCTCAAATGGAATGTCACAGTGACTCACTTATTCTTTTTTTGTTTTTTTTTAAAGAGCATCTTCATTTGGTTTTCTAGCAAGAGTCCCAAACACCATCACTTCACCGGCATAGGTTCAACATTCATGGTCCTCAGCGAAGGGGATCATTTAAACGGATAGGTCAAGGGTTGGTCGAGACCGAGGTGGTGGATTGGATTGGGGTACGGCGCATCATCTAAGAGATCCTGAATTGAGTGACGGAGCCTCTTACAGTTGTCGGTCTCATGGCCTTGGTCTTGGTGGTAATCACAATACTTGAATTCATTATACCCAGGAGGTGGGTGATTAGGAGGCTTACTGGGCTCCAAAGGTACAAGGTGGCCCTTTTGAACAAGGTGATTGAGAGCGGAGGATAAGCTCATGTCAAGTGGTGTGAAAACTCTTTGGTTTCCTTTCTTGTGTCGCTTACTGCAGTCATTTTGGCTTGATGATGGGCTTAAGGCATTGACATCTAGGCTCTCTTGATCTTCACCAAAGGTGTGGGGTCTCTTCTCCTTTTTCAGTGACCCAGCTCCATTGATCTTGCCTTCACAGATAGCATCCTCGATTCTAGTTCCAACCTCAAACAACTCTTCAAATGTTGAGATGGACTGGTAGAATAGTTTTTCATGGTATACTGGTTGCAGGTTCTTGACCAGCATACGTACTTGCTCTTTCTCAACAGGCCTGTGGATCATTTGGGCTACTTTATTCCTCCATCTGCTCAAGAATGCAGTGAAGGACTCATTAAAATTATGCCTGGTAGTTTCCAGATCTCGAATGGTGACATCAAGCTCTTGGTTGTAGGAGTAGTGATCAATGAAAGTTCTAGCAACATCTTCCCAAACTCGATCTTGGAAGTTTCAAGGGTTATGAACCAGGAAAGTGCGGCTTTCTGGAGGGTTTGAGGGAACAACATAGCTATGTGCTCATGGGTGCAGCCCATTGACCAGAAAATGCTCATACAAAACTTCACGTGGCTCTTTGGATTTCCAATTTCGTCAAAACGGTCGATTTCAGGCATCTTGAAGTTCTCGGGTAGCCTCACTTTGTTGGGCTCAAACAATCCTTCCAAATCTAACATGTAATCGTCGACTCCCTTACTCTTCCTTAGTATGTTCTCAAGCTTGTCGACCTTGTCCATTTTCTCTTGGAGCTTTTTCTCATATACAGGTGACGGGACTCCTTGAAACCATTCTTCTTCCCCATTCTTCTCGGGAGGCAGTCCAAATCCAGGCGGTGGTGGTGGCATGAACCCTTGTGGTGGTGGGAACCTAGGTGGGTACTGTGGTTGCTGTTGTCGGAACTCTTCCATAAATTTCAGAACTTGAGTCAGCCGATCTGACTATTGATTGATTAATTCAATGACCTTGGCTTCCAAAGTTTCCTGATTCATGTTAAATTTTCTCGGCGGACTGATTCTAACCAAATGACTGTTCGAACTTCTGACCCAGGATGGGGATCTCAGTGGCTGATTTTGGGAATCTATGATGACCTATAGATTCGAGAGGAGTGTATCAGATTCTGATAGTGATGACTAGAGAGACAATGACAGTGAGGTTAAGGAAGATGGACTGACTTATGTACAGACTGACTGAGATAGTGTGCGCAGACTGATGAGAATGGTGCATGCACATGAGACATGTATGCGGATGCAAGCCCTAATCTATATGATGCCCCTACTTCTAATAGATAGCAGTTAAACAAATAAGGTCCTAGCCATACAGAGTGTGCTAACCTTACTTTCCAGTATGATCACCAAGGGATAACAGGGATTTTCAAGATACTTTGGGAATTTCGGATAGAGTTTCTGGGAGAAACATGGGTTTGGAAGATTCGGAGAAATTTCTAGAAGTCATTTGAGTTTCTAGGAGAAATAAGGATTTCTGGTTGATTTGGACTGAGTTTCTAGGAGAAACTAGTATTTTGGGTATTTCTGAGAAATATGGATAGAGTTTCCAGGGGAAACAAGTATATCTGGGCATTTCTGGGTGATTTGGGCAGAGATGCTGGGATTTTTGGAGAATCTGGGAGATTTGGGCAGAGCTTCTGGGAAAATAGGTACTTTGGATATTTCTAGGAAATTTGGATAGAGTTTCTGGGAGATAGGACAGAGTTTCTGGGAGAAACTGGTATATCTGGGAAATCAGGGAGATTTAGACAGAGTTTCTGGAAGAAACTGGTTAATATGGTGAGTTTCTCAGAAATTGGAATTTCTGGGAAGCTTGGGTAGAGGTTCCAGAGAAATATGGATTTTCTGGAATTTTAGATGAAATAAAGATACCTAGGGAGTTTATAGGACTTCTGGGAGAAACGGGAATATCTGGGTGATTTGGACAAGCATTCTGGGTGATTCGGACAAGCATTTTTAGGGAAGTCTGGGAGATCTTGGTAGGGTTTGGAAAAAGGGGTTTCTGGGAAATCTGGTGGATTTTGGCAGAGTTTTCGGGGAGCAGAGAGTTCTAGTAGAGTTTTTGGGAAACGGGAATTTCTAGGAAGTTTAGATGGATTCTGGTAGAGGTTATGGGAAATAGGAATATCTGGTTAAATTGGACAGAGTTTCTGAGAGAAATTGTTATATCTGGGAAATCTGGGAGATTTGGATGACGGTGATCATACTGTCTAGCAAGTTTTCATACTCCTATGTCTTAGGACCAACAAACAAGGTTTGCGGTGTATATCTTTGTGAACTTGGGGCAGACATCTGTCATGGTGCCTAGGCAGGTCAACTCAATGTGATCACATGTAAGTGATTGCCTTGGGGATCATAAGAAAGAGGTTCTACCTCATGTCACATAAGCGTCTACACCGCTCAGGTAATCTCGTCAGAGCATACAACAACTATATCACATTGTCCTATTTGAAAAAATAAATCAACAGCCCTATGAAAGGTTATACAGGAATCTATATGCAAAGGCTGGGTTTAGTCAAAGAGGATCCGTTGACGACAGTTCCAATATACCGTCAGGGAGACAGTACAGAGGTTTTTACTTTTTTTGATATACCTTAGAAGGTACAGTATCAACGGTGACTTGTGCCCTGGCACAGCAAGACCTGAACAATGTCAGCGCCGCGTTTTAGACACAGTCGAGAGGGTAAAATGCAGAGTGCAATGTAGTGAACCATACACAGTAAAAAGATGATTTTAAGGATGCTTCTTATGAGTCAAACCTCTGTATTATTTTGTTTTGAAAATAAATTCCCCAGCAGAGTCACCAGATTGTGGACACGCGGAATCCGTCGTCCACTCCCGGTTTTTCCTGTTCATTTCTGGGGTTTCGGAATTGATTTTCCTTTGTTTTGAAATTGATTTGAAAGAAAACAAGAGGTTGATTTCGAAGAAAAGAAGGTCTTTCGAAAACAGATACAGAGTCGCCACTTGGTCTTTAAGGAACCAAGAAACCTAATTTTGACTCACCCAAACGGATAAAGGGCACCGGCCCTTCATAACCAAAGAACTTGGCTCGGGGTTTTGGTACGAGAGAGGAAGGAGCCTTTGTCACGACTAAAACATCCTCAACTCGCCCCGTCTCTCGACGGGCCTCAATTGGCATCCAAATAATCATCTTATACTATGTGTGGTTCGGCAATTACTATTATGATAGTATATTACATCACATAAGAAACTTGAAATTGGAAGATCAAAAGATAAGATATCATTCATAAGATTTAAGCCAAGTATCACACAATGCAAAGTGAAAAATCACACAAAACAAACCTAGGAAAAATCATCTACTCATGTATCAAGTAATTAAGTTTTCCTAATCTAAAGGGGACATGAATTGTTCTTGAAACAAAATAATCAAAGAAATCAAAATATGCTTAGCAAGCTAGTATGATGCGTGTTAATCTTTGAGGAAAAGAAGACCTCTCAATCCCCAGGACTGATGAGAAAGGAAGATTAGATCAAGGGGAAACATGAACGTATGATCAAGTTCATTCCTTATGATCTTCTTAGATTAGGAGCCATGAAAGCCCCAAATCTTGCATGGATGCAATGTATGATCTTAAAATGTGCAAAGGTTGTAGTGTGTTTGTGTACATGTATTCCTAGAATGACTTAGAAGTCTAGAATATGTATGAATGTATGAAGGAAATCATCATGGGATATGTACAAATGTAGTATGAACTATTTCCTAAGACATGAGCTAATTTGGAGTTCATGTAAGCATCAAATCAAAGAATGAAAGTTAAAATGTGCTTGGTGTGAATAGTGGACAGAATAGTAACTAGATCTTTTGAAAATTTACAAGAGGGGTTAGGAATGTTTTCAGTGCATGATTGTTTATGGAGATCTTCCCTATTGTGTCTAGAACACAACCCAAAAAGCCAATCTTCAGTAACTATCACAGATTGAGAGAAATCACATAAACAACAGAGGTCACTCAGAAACAGAGTCCGTATTGTCAACAGAAATGTTGAAAAATCTTAGAAAATGAAAACGAATGATCTAGAGGCCTATTTGATACAGAAAGTTCCCTAAGACATTGACGTGTAAGGGACAAATAAGTTAGGACCACCCCTTTTGGAAATGTATTCTGAAAAAGAGGTTGGAAGTGGACCTAGCTGCTGTGACAGCAAAAACAGAATGTCTGGAAGGAATGTTTGGATCCAAATGGACCATTTTCAAGTACTTTCAAGTCAAACCAAAAATCTTGGGTGTTCTCTAATGAGTTAGGAAGACTTTCCAAGTGGCCTTGCATCCATACATTGAGTATTGAGCTCTAGAAATATCTTTGAACTCAAATCACTCAATGTTTTGACTCACTGTTTTGAAGATTTTGGGAAAAACTAGAGTTTTCTCTCTTGAGATTAACATGAAGGGTTTTAAAAGGGGTTTTGAAATAGAGGTTTTGAAAGTATTTTTTCAACACTCAATGAAGGTTATAGCCACTTAAAATGCCAACATCAAACTCATCATCAAGAACCTCCAAGATTGTTGGAGAGATTTACTTTTATTTGAACATAACTTCAATACACTTCAAGAATGCCTTGGAGGTATTGAAGTTATGATCATCATCGATCAAACATGTTTTTGAGGTCAAGAGCTACTATCCATAAGGATTCACTCACCCCAAACTTCATGTCATCATTTAGATGATGATAAACTAGTAAGTAAATAAAAAAAAATCAAAAAGAAATGAGGTGAGAAGAGATGAACATTATATAAACAAGCAAGCAAATAGATAGCAATCAATAGATGATATTCATGATGTGTTGAACTTGTAGCTTGGTGTTTCACTCATAGATTTTGACATTTGGACATGGAAGTAGCTTCCTAACTCAAGAATGCTCAAGAATGGTGATTGGGGGTGTTTGGAATGTGAAGTATAAGAAAGGTAATGGAAGAAAACAAGATTAAAACTCACTTTCTATGGCAAAATAGTAGGAGGAAGCTCCTTTTCTCTCTTCTAAACCTATCTCTATCTCTCTTCTTCTATACAAATTTTCAAGCTTTTGCACTTGGCCCCCCCAAAATAAAGAGCAGTGGGGGGTTTATATAGGCCAATTTGGGGTGGTTTTGGGATTTTAGAAGTGTTCCCATTGGTCCCAAACATCTGTGAACATAAAACTACGTCTTTTTGGTTTTCAATTAATCAAAAAAATGAATCCCTAAGAAAAATTACAACAATACACTATTCTGGAGGCCAGTGCCATGGCGGCACTGCTCCTCCTTCGTCCAGATAATGCTGTTTAGGCCCCCAGAGGTTCCGGTATTCGCGAAAAGGCCCTATTTCGTCTGAAATTCACAGAAAATGCGTACGAACTCCAAATTGAGGTTGTGATATACCATTGGAAAGGTAATGGAGTCTACTTTACATAAAAAAATAGTTTGTGGATAGGTCACTTTGAAAAGTTTTGCGGTATTTGCGATAAAAGCCGATTGGATCGCCTTTTTCGCCTTCGAAAATTCATAATAGACTCGTTTTAAATCCGAAAATTATGTGCGATATACTGTTGGAAAGCTATTGACCTCTAGTATCCATGAAAAAAATTTGAAAATTACTACGGTGCCCCGGTTTTAAAGTCAAATTCTGGTCAAACTGGTCAAACCTGGGATTCACGGGAAGTTTTGGAGACTTCTGGTTTTGCTCGATTTTCTTCTAAAACTCGTTTTAAAACTTTTCTCATGATCTAGAATAATTTCGGTGAATTTGAATGATTTCGGTCAGACTTGGTCAAACTTTGGTTAAACCTGGTCAAACCTTGGTCAAACCGGTCAACGGGGACTTTCCGGGAACTTCCGGGACTTCCGGGGATCTCTGGGAGCTGACGATTTCATCCGATTTTACTTAAAAACTCATTTTATCATTTTTCTTACGACATAGCATGTTTCCAGAATTTCGGGACCAAATCTGGGAGTTTTCGGGCTTTCAGGGGCATTTTGGTCATTCTGAGCATTCTGAGAGATAGAGCTGACTTCCAAGAGTCCTTTTGAGTCTTTTACGATCATTGTGAACCACCAAGCTATGGGTCTCCTAGATCTGATAGCCGAAAAAATGGGGTGTCTACAACTTCATATTCTTGTTCTTCAAGAACATTGATCATTTTCTTTGCGCTCTTCCCTTTTTAGGGCAATAAGGTGCATAATGACCTTCTTCATTACATATGAAGCATCTACAAGTTTTCTTTTTGAAAATAATTGTATTTTTTTTGCTTTTACTTACGAACATATTTTTTCTTTTTTGGAGAAATTTTTATTTGTATTCCATGGTTTCCACTTGAACTTTATTTTCTTAAATCCTTTCTTTTTCCTATAGAATGGAGTTGAACATCCTATCTTTAGATTTTCCCTTAAAATTTTGTCACAACATTATTGATCATATTTATTATTGGGAATCTAGTTTTTTACCTGTTTTTTCACTATTAGTTCTAAACAGTGATGGGTTATCAACTGAAGAACATATTGTATGCAAAAACCTAAGTTATCTAAATCTTCCTTTCCTATTTTCTTAAGAAAGTCTGGGTAGCCTTGAATAACTAACTCATCCTATGGATTGGGGAGTTTGTGAAAAAAATTGATCAAGCCAATATGTTGTGGCTAATGGATCAAGTTGCTAATAATACTTTTTAAAAGTTGTAACATAGTCTTCATAAAGACATATATTACACAATTCTATCATAGCGAGAATATAATTGCATCTTCTTGCAAATTACTATCACCTGCAAAGCCAAATAAATTAGTTTTTCAAAGAAGGGCAAATTTGGCTAGGATTTTTTCAAAGGAGTCATATTCTAACAATTTCTTTTTTGTGCTTGTCCTAACTCACTTTTTTTCCATTGCTCTAACCATTGTATTGCATCACCTTGTAGGCTGGCTGCAATATAATCTACGAACTTTGCTTTAGTGAATATAGTACCATAATTTGTGATGATGATGGACAGTGATTGTGCCCAATCTTCATCAGCGGCTACTTGTTCTCTAAACTGTACATTAGTAAGATTTAAATAAGTACCATTCTGAGCTATTGGGTACTTGTGGTTATCATCTCTTCTGGCTGCTACTGGTTCAGGAGTTGATTCTGAAGTAGAGGGTTTGTCGACTTTAACTTTTTCATCCTCCCCTGCTTGAATAAATTTGTCCAGATTGACCTCATTCATTCGGTAATCACAAAAATATTCAAGGTTTAAGCGTTCACTAACTTTTCTTTTTCCCTTAGGAATTGGGGTTTCTTCCTCATGGGTTTCATCTGAGAATTCTTCTAAAGAGGATGATTGACTATCATCAACTGATAAGACATTTATGGATTATTCAAAATGCCATAATAATTCCTCATATTGCAGACAAGTATCTCTTATCTACATTATTATTTTATTTCTTTCTTCAACAGTTAAATCTGGGCCTTTATATAGTTGATGCCAGTAATCTAGGATTTCGACGATATTCTCATACTCAGTCCTATTATAGGATTTTTCTTGTAACATTAGAATATCTTCGGATCCATAATATAATTGAGGTATTTTATTATCACCTAGATATTCATACCATTATCTATTTTTCCGTTAGTTGGTTTTTCTAAACTTTTAATTAAAAGACTACTATGTTTTTTGGTTTCTTTTCCAGATCAATTCTAGCAATGGATCCAAGATTATCGATCTTATGATCTATTGAAGTTATTACTGACTCTAAATAGTTTTGGTTTATTTGTTGGGTTTTTTCTAGTTTAGAAAAACAATAACACATAATATCCGTTATACTATTTAGATTTGAACACATACTACCTATTGTAGTTAACTCTTTTTCAATATGAAGTGCATGATCATATGAGTCATTTATACATTCTATAGATTTTCCTACACACGTTATTATCTTATACTTATCTGTCATTATGGAAATTTCTTTCTCAAGCTTAGTAATTGTCTGGTGCCTAAGACCACCCAAGAGTTCACAAAAGACCTAACAAGCCTAACAACGGCAACAATACGGTCATGAACAGATGGGTATATGGGCTTTAACAACTATTAATCAAGAGAAATAACAACCATAAATTAGAATAATATAAGTAAGTAAGATGTATATAGAGAATATGTAAACAAAGAAAATACTTGCAAAGTTGATATACAAAAGATTATTGATGCTCTGGACTCTTACTGCTCCAATGCCAGTTATACAAAAAGTGAAGAAGAATAAGAAGATCAAAAAAGTAGTAGGGAATTTTATTAAAGTGTTTAATAATACAAGTGGTAGTAGTTGTTGATGAAGAAGACCCTTGGCTAAGTCATCTTAAGTAGACGTCTTACTTTACTATTTGGACTTCAAAATTTTACACACAAGTCCGATACATGTATTAAATGTTGTATAGGCTCATTTATTACAGAAGACCAAAGACTAGACAAAAGACTAGTATTAGTCATTGATTTACATTCGTGGAGAGGGCTTATCCACGTGTCCCCATCATTTTCGATGAAAACTTTTCGTAATAAAAAGAACAATATTTCTAATGGAGTGACTAAATGTGTCTTTATTGATTATTGATTAGTTTAACTTAAAGCAACAGATTGAAGTGAATAAATGTGTCTTTATCGAGTAATTAGGAGACCTTTCACTGGTTAATTTACATCTTTGTTCTTTTTTCCTTAATCAACAAATTGTCATGCTAGCACATTCTACCAATATTGGAAAATGACATTTGGACGTTGATGGGTATAATATTAGCTGAAAGACCAAGGCAACCCTGAGCCGAAGCCAAAATGGAAAGAAAAGAAAAGAAAAATAACCCAATCTATAAGAGTAATTCTATGTTACACAATTTTAATTTCAAACGTTATTCCCAAATAATGGGACAGTGGGACTATATTTAATACAGTGAGATGAAATGAATTTTTATGAGAAGTTGTTTTGATTGGTTCTACTACCACATCATTTAAGAACCACTTTTGGAACTGAAACCGTAGCTTTGTTCAACTACTAATAAAATGTCCAATCAACATAAAGTTATTCACAACGATGAAAGTATTTTGCAAAATTTATAATAAGAAAAATTAATTCAAAACTTTATCTATCTATGTCAGGCTCTCTCAAAAGTCACCGCTCTCACACCTTATGGTTTCACCCCATTAGTTACTTCTTGTTGATGTAAGTTAGTTTGAATTGTTGTTTTCAATAAATATCTTACCTAATTGAATTTTGTTCCTCCTTGTCAACACGACACCGTATGGACAAATTTTTAATGGGTATATCTATTAGTAAAAATATTACTAAAGAAAAAAAATCGTTAGATGTAGGACGTGAGGAATATTTCTAACGGATTTACTAACTAATATATCCACTAGTAAAATTAATATTTCTACCGGGTATATCCGTTAGTAATTTATTTCTAATGGATTTTTTTATCAACATTTGTTGAGAGTTTCAGATTTGATACTAACGGATTCAGAAGATTTACTAATAGATATATCCGTTAGGAATTCCCAAAAACAAAAATACTAACGGATTTTCTAACAGGAATATCTGTTAGTAATTTCCAAAAATACAAAAAAAAAATACTAACGGATTACTAGCAGTTACATTTATTAGAAAAATTTATACAGTATAAAAAAAATTATTAATTTATATGCTTCCCTATTTTTATTTGCACCTAATTGACAACCATAATCCATATTAAACACAAAAATAACAAGCAAAATCTATACCAAACACAATAAAAATTATTCATAACAATAAAAACAAGTAGAATCCATAATATTTCATACATCCAAACCTAAACTAACAATCCAAATGTGTGTACATGGTCTTTCCTTACACGATTACAAGTAATAGATGCTCACATAACAAATGCTAAAGTCTTCTAATGTGCAACAATAAAGGGTTCACATGTACACCAATTTATCAAAAAAAAAATCTCGATGAGCTACCAGCTCGTATCTTGCCACTGGATCCATGCCACTAGGGGATCCATGTCACTGATACCAAGTACCAACAATAGTACCCATATATTTGCAAAAAGTACGAGAAAAACACCATGTCCATAAACTTGTAATTTAAGAACCGATTGGAATGTAAAAGTATAGATGTTGAACTTATAAATCCGAGTCTAATAGATTTGGCACATTGGACTTATACCGAACAATTCAATTGCAGACCAATATTCAAACAAAACATAAAAAAATTGAGTTAAAGTTAGACAACTAACATTAGCAAATCAGTGTATATCCTTGTCCTCTTAGACAACTGACATTTACAGTACATATTGTTTATCTTAATTCTCAAGGTTGGTCCTTTTGTCCCATCGCATTATGAAATAGTTGGTTCGACCTCACAACCATATTTGCTCTATACTACACAGTTTTTAATAGTATAAAGTCTACATATCTTACATAATACGATAAACTAGTACGGGTATAGAAGTCATACACAAAATTTTGCTCACTGAACATGGAACAACACAGTTAATTCAAAGTCGACATAGTTTCAAGCATAGTTTTTATCTGTCTCTACAGATATTTCATTGCAATCTAAAGTTTCTATCTCAGCACCACTATACATCTTTAATCTGTATATATTGCATAACATAAGCCTAACAATAAATGAATCATGATTGAAGCTATTAAATATCAGTAGACATCTTTAGCTTTATCACCAAACTCGGATAGAATAGTATACAATATCAGTAGATGGTCAAGACTAGTATGCTGGAATATTGAAGCTATTAATTATCAGAGGAAGGGAAAAAAATGTTTCGCACATTATTCTCATATATGGTCATTTTCTCAAAACATCAGTTTGGAATGAGCACTGTTCTTAGATAAATCCATTTCAGATGGTGATCGTTGGAGTTAAATGTTATGTAAACTTATGAGCATAAACTTAAGTTAGGCACATGTTATGATATGAAGTGAAGTTAAGGTAAGCTGAGTCAATTGACACATATTGCTTTCTTGTGACATGTGGAGCTACTACTAAATGGTAAGAGCAGGTTCCATTATATTACAACCGTAAACTATTAATTTGACATTCAAATATGATTTAAAATGCACAAACTCTCTTGTTCAACGACTAAACCAAAGCAAAAAACAAATCCCACAAACAAGAAAATATTATATATGATATGAATCCATGTTCAGCAGATAAAATAACAATGCGATCACACGTAACAACAAAGGACATCCAAAAGAGAAGTAATATAATTCATACGAAGTCAAAAGAAGCCTCAAGATTATTTGAACAAAAATTTGCATTAAAAGAAAATATAAAAGACATTTGAATTTGGCAGAGCAATAAAAAAACCACCACGTCAATGTCCATAAGAAGCTGCAGCAAAACATCAAGAAAGATACTGGAAGCAAGTTGAGATTGACAAAGACTCCATCAAATGTCTGATACAATAACAGCAATACTAAGAAAAATCAGCATAACAATCACAAAGCAATTGTTAAAAATTAGCATAGTAAATCCACACAACAAACTTATTTAGAGCGAATACATGAAAAGAATATACTATTAATTTTTCTGAATCTCAAGTAATCATGCCTTGAGTCTAATATGGATGCTAGTGCCCAAGACCTATTATCAAACACATGTTTATGTTCCTAACACATTAAAATTATGTCACAAAGAACTAAATAAGAGTTTGCCTATTAAATATATGCCAAATAACTGCCTCATAGACAAAAAGAGAATATTTCTTTCATAGTCATTGGGCTCAACTTCTAAAGAGATAACAAGAAGTCATATCCTGGTACATGAATAACATAGGCATCATACACTTGTGCTCATGAATGACAAGTACATCATGCCTCTACGATAAGTTTGCATGAATTCTCATGATGATAGATAGAGAGGGAGAGAGGCAGTATAGCATGGGGGACTCCAGACAGAGTATATGTGTAGATACTGACCTGTTTTACTTAGATACTTTTCGCTAAATAATTAGGGCCTGTGATGATATGAATCCTTCCTGGAGTGACTTGACTTTATAAGGTTAACAAGAATAACCAGAACACTATGATGAGATAGAGTCAAATGCAGAACCTATATCCAAAGAGCTTCAGAGTTGCAATACCATCATCATAAATCTTTGTATCATTGAGAATTAATGTGTCCACTGCCATTTCCTACAAAACATGTCTAGTAACAGGATAACTACTTGTTTGGTGGATATTTTTCTTGATGCTTTTAGTAAATTGGCTCATAAAGATACCCTACAAATTAACATCCCTAACCTTCCATTACGTATATCGAGCAAGGTTTTCGTAGTCAAAGTCGGCCTCACATAATTTGTTTAATGAACAACCAAGGCTAATGATAAAAAGCTACGAAAAAACATGAAGAAACCATAATGGTGAGAAAATAGACTGAAAACCAAACAACACAAAAAAAAACTTACTAGTAAGAAGAGAAAATAACATAATAGATTGTGATTGAAATTTATTTTACTACACTACAAAAAAATGTCTTTTGTGACGGAAAAAATCCGTCACAAAAAAGGTGTAATTCTGTCACAAATACTTTTTTGTGACGGAATTGCACCTGTTGTGACGGATTTGTGCCTGACACAAGCTAAGGGCATCACAAAAAGTCTGTGTCGGTCAAATAATGTCACAAAAAAACATTCGGACGGATTTTGTGTCGGAATTGTGTGTGACACAAAAAATAGTGTCACATATACCTATAATTTGTGAAGGTTTATTTGTGTCGACCCAAACCGTCACAAATAGTATTTGTGACGATTAGTGTGCGATACAAATATTAATCACATTTGATTTGAGACACTTTATTTGTGTTAGCCCAAAACCGTCACAAATAGTATTTTGGACAAATAACATTCGTAACGGAATAAATAGTATTTGTGACAAAATTTTAAATATTGTGACAGTAACAATTATTATTTGTGACTGAAAATTATTACCAAAACCGTCACATATATTATTTGTGACGGAAATTTATGTATTGTCACCAAAAATCATTATTTCTCCACACAATAAATTATGCCATACTTATTTTTAAAGACAAGAACCAGATAAAATTTAAAAGCATATTAATTAAAGATAAAACAAGAGACAGTAAAGCAGACGTTCATGCATAAATGTTTCATAGCTGACATTAGTAGGAATAAAAATAAAATGATAATAGTCTAAATAAAGTCATTACGGTCATAATTGATTCAACTAAAAATGGTAAAATATGCTCTAGTCCTCTAATCTCTCGCCACAACCTGAAACAGAAAAGGAAAGTTCAATTAAAAAATTGATAATATAATACCACCTTGCAACCCAAAGAGCAAAATAAGACCAAAAATACAAATAAAAAACTATCCAAACAAGCAACACAAGAACAAAAAAAAAAAGAAAAAAAAGGCAAATATTCCTAAAAACAAATCAGCAGAGTTTCCTCTATTTCTATAACATCCAATAATTTTCATAAACCTGTGTAAAAAAATTAAGGATAAAAAGCATTTTGCCCCCTCAAACTATACACACTTATGCAATTTGCACCCCGAACTTTAAAAAGTTGCAATTTCCCCCCTGAACTCTCTTTAGGATTGTAATGTCCCCCCTAAACTTCAAAAGTTGAAATGTCCCCCCTAAACTATCATATGTCTTGCAAAGTCCCCCCTAAACTATATTTGGTGTTGCAATAACAACCATGTCACCACATTCCATCAAGAAACACGAAAGATAGTTTAGGGGGGATATTGCAACACGAAAGATAGTTTAAGGGGGACTTTACAAAACAGATGATAGTTCAGGGGGGACATTTCAACTGTTTAAAGTTCAGGGGGGACATTGCAACCCTAAAGATAGTTCAGGGGGGAAATTTGCAACTTTTTAAAGTTCGGGGTGCAAATTGCAAAAGCGTGTATAGTTTGAGGGGGCAAAATGCTTTTTACCCAAAAATTAATCACAATCCAAAATCAACATACAACTCTTTAGCTGTTTTATGATCTAGCATACTAAATTTCAGCACAAATTTCTTATCTCAAATTACTACCAACAACGTGATAGTGTAATGTAGTTCATGCTATACAACAAATAATCGAAGATTACCAACCCTAATTGTGAATGTGCCACAATTCTGCTTATTAATAGAAGATAATCAACTATATTGTTTCACTACATAAAAACATACATTCATACACTACAACTCACAATTATGCTCAACAACACAATTAATAATGAATAGGTTATAAACTAGAGCTATATCTAACAATTTGGTAGTAAACTACATGTATAAAGAAATTACCTCATCAACTTGGTTCGTATCTCCATCAGCCTCAGATTTTGGGCGGTGCACACTTGCTGAAGTAAGAACCTACAAAAATACAAATATTACATCAAAATTTTAAAAATATTCCAAATTTCTCTATTAGAAATATAAGTGCAATGTTAATATTTGTTACCTGATTACCGACACTAGATGGACCCACTTCACAATATGGCCCAATTTGTAAGGGGAATATCTGTTACAAAAAAAATTAGAAAATTGGAAAGAGAAGGGGGATGCAATTCAATTGCTTCCTAGAAAATTAGAACAAATACAAGGGATTGAACATCTAAAGAAAGGTCAACTAACATCAGTCAGGCTAGAAGGCTAAATAAAGAGTTACAGAATATCAGGAGTAGAAGTGTAATTGCAACACACCTTGCCGAAAAGGTTTTTTGGAACAAAGTAGCACTTCAATACTTCTTGTAAAACCTGTCAAGAAGAAAATGGTCAGGTTGATTGCTCTGATAAAACTTAGAAGTTACACAAATGGAAGAAAATCCAATGCTAGTAAGCAATCATGTTCCCATAGAACCATGACCAAGTCTACCTTATGAGATCTAGAAACTTTAACTAAGAAATTGGAATTTCTTAGAACCATAAGCTTTCTGATAAACATGCCCAAGCAATACTGCAGAAGAGGTGCAGGTGCAGGTGCGGGTGCGGGTACATTTCAACATCAATTCAAGAAGTTGAAAAGAAAAAATCATATATATGGTAACTTACATCAATTCAAGAAGAAGTGTGAGTGCGGCTGCTGGTGCATTTCATTTCACAGCCATTGTGCGGGAGAAACTCCATACATGTAACTCATTATAAACACAAATGTTCAAATAAGTCATAGCGTGCAAATAAAAGAGAAAAAGTCATTATAAACACAAATCTATCCCTTTTAACTATTATAAACACAAAAGACATATAAGAATTCTAAATGTCCCAACTATTGGTGTTCCCAGTGCCTCAGCATATTGAACATGTAGCTTTAAACAAATTTAGTCTCTCATTTATTTTAATTACTCTTTGTTTTTTTTTGCCAAAATTTCCCCTTGACGCTTGTAGTTTCAATTGCAACAATCAAGACCCTTCATTTTCACAAGTAGAAAAATTGAGCAGAAGTGAGTATGGTGTTAATGGAATCTTTATAGGCTAAGGGCCTTTATCTACAAGACTCTAAGTGCCCCAAAATGAACATTTTTAGAAATTTTGTAAAAGAGATAAATATGGAGGAATTAATCAAGAGAAGGAAATGCAAGTCAAGGGACTGATTATAGGGGCTGATTTAAGGGGTGTTTGGGGGCTAGTCAGGGGGCTGATTTAAGGGCTGATTGGGGACTGGTAAAAAAATTTTTGTTCATACATGTGTAGTGCACATATAATATAATCATTTCATTTTGTTTCATTTCTTTTCTTTTGTTATTTTCTTTTTAAACATAGGTGAGTGCAATCGTTCTTGTTTTAAAAGATGAAACTTAAAAGAATCAGACAAATTCCACTTAAAAGCACCTATCCTCTTGTTTCAGTCATGATAAATTTTCCCAATAAAACAGTGAAAGTTTTCAAAAGAAAACAATACTTGCATTGAGTTAAGATTATCCCAAGGGATTTTTCTCAGTGGCAAGCTCCCATAATATCACTTCGTAGCTGTATACATCAGACTTGTATGTTTCCACATGAGAAGCAACTACTAAACTTCACATATTCATATATGTGTGTTTCATTTGCATAAAAACAATGAAAGCCTAAATTTACACATACTTTTCATCTGAGGGTTCATTACGAAGAACCTCTAGTGCCATCCATTGAGCCTGCAAAATAGAAAGAACATCATATCGTGGGAGAACCAAGACTCAAATCTATGCAGCTTCACCAGAGAAATTAAAGCTGATATTAAGTTGATCTAAGAGTTCTAAGAACCAATAAGCGTACAGTTCCTTTGCCAATTCTTGTTGTGAGATAAGTCTCATGCTTGAGACGTGACAGACCAGAATCGCGAACCTGTTGAGTAGAAAATAGAGATATATAACCTAGAACTTAAAACGTTTCTCAAACGAATAAAACAAAAAACACAATTCAAAGAGGTTAGAGAATAGAACAAATACAAGATTAAAAAGAGCTCTAGGACAACAACCAAAAAAAAGGAAAAAAAGGAAAAAAAAAAGATTTGAAGACTTCAAATCACAATGAATAATAGGTGGGTTGGAATGATGAAGATAATTCATACCCCGTGCCTATACAAGGCAGGAAAAAAAAAAAGAAAAAAGAAAAAGTAAAAGCTTAAAAAAAATGTTACATGACAAATAGTTTATATCACACCCCATGATGAGGGATGGGAATTGGAAACAATGATGAGAAGAAACAATGAAACTAAAACATGGTGTCACTAAACCAAACTTGGCATCAAATCTTGTTATTGAATGATCTATCCTGTATAAAATAGACTTTGTGATACTTACTATATCTAAAGCCATATAAACACGCTGTCTCCAATTTGCCAAGATAGATCACATATATATATTTGAACACAGCCTAAGATACACATGTATATATATTCCCTAAGATAATAATGATAAAATTTGTACAAGTACAACCATGTTTTTCTAGAAAGAGAGGTTAAGCTGCTTGACAAAGCCTGACAAATTCATTTTCCATTAGCAAAATGTTGGATACCTAATCAACCTCCTATCAGCCCTGTCAAGCTCATTTGATGGCCCCAACCATTTATTCTTCTCCTTTTTCCTATGGCAAACATTTTAAAGTCCTTGGCCATGTAGATCACCCACAACTTCACTGACTAACCATTAAGACCCAGTAATAAAAACAATAACCATTTGAATTTAACTAGATCAGGGCAATAGAAGCAAGTAAAATTTGACCACCCACTTCTGCTTCTGGATGCAAACAATCCATATGTGTTAGGTTGATGCCAACAAAAAATTGAGAATTAAAAAGTCAAACAATGCACTTTAAACTATTTGAAATTTCTTACTTAGAAAGTCTATCCTTTTGGTGTGTTCACAACATAATCCAATTCCAACTCAAACAAAGATCTTAATTCCTAGAAGTGACTTACTTTACTATCACAGGTCATGGGGTACATTAATTTGAGACACAATAAGAGGAGCTAGAAGTGACCCAAAATGACCCCCAAATAGAACTTGCCAAAGTAAAAGCCAATCAGCCCTACATATTTATATTACTACTCAACATCAAAACACAAATTAATTTAACAATCAGAAGCTAAGGAGATCTAATCCATCAATCAAGAAGTTTAAATTGTAGATAATAGATTATTTCACAATAAATAATTTAGCAAAAAATATAAGCAGAGAATCGACCTACTGCCACCTCTAATCATAATTAAAATATGCATAATCATCTCTTGGGTTGTGTCCCAAAAGTTGTGTTAATGGGTGTGTCCAAGTATTACCTCTCAAAAAATGAGGACGAACACAGTTGCAAAGTTGTGCATAGCAAACCTAACGATTGGATCTTTTTATTCTATGTTGATCATGGTGCCACTAGTGTGCTTGGTGAGTCTCAATTTCATATACTTTGGCATATATGTAACATAAAAATGTTTTTCATCTTTCATATAATATGAGTACAAGTACGAGTAACAATTTTGGCATCAAATTTTACAGATAGAGATGGATTGTTTTGGGTTATTTTAAGAATATTGAGTAATTAAAAAGCATAGAGCTTAATGAATTCACATTTTGTTTGTAGGGATGCCAAACCTACCATTTCTTTTAGCTACTGATTTCATGAGATAATCAACCGTAAAGAAGCGATATAACCTAATTGACATAATCAAATGGCTTTAAAATGCAACTGATATATCCAAAATAATCTGGCCAATGGAATAGTGCCACGTTGCCAGGGGGGCCGATTCTTCTTGTGAGGGCGCCCACAGCCAAGCATTCCCGAGGCAACCTCGGGACCGGACGGTTCAGTTGGCCGGGCATGACGGTCGCGGACGCTCGGGATCCCGTCCAACCAGCAGTTTCCTAAATCAGTTGCATGTCTGCGAAGGGAGATATGGCAGTTTCCTAAACCACTTAGGAAACTCTCCAAAGATCATGCAAATCACGTTGTAATCAGATTGGGCTTTCTTATCTTATTAACTTAACATGTAAAGATGGACTCTTGCATCTATAAAAGAGCCCACCTACCCTATCAAGAGGGATCCGGAAATCACTTCTCTAAGCATACAAGCATTTACTAGAGAACTCACCATCTACACGCATATACCCGGCCGGTATTACTGGTAGTGCCGCCCATCCTTGTTGGCTCACCAAGCCCGTCGGTGATCTGCAAGTGAGAAGCGCACAGACGCAACCGTGGACGTAGGTCACCTTGTTAACGGGACCGAACCACATACAAACCCTTTCTTGCTCTTATTCTTGTCCAAATCTTTCTTACCAGTTTTCGGCATCATCAGCAACTATTAAACAACCTCAAAATGTAACTATTAAACAAGCAATATAACCTAACTAACATAATCAACCCAAAAAAAAGGGGGATTTCTCTATTTTGAAATTTTTCTTTATATGAACTATATTAAAGCACAAGATATCATATCAAAAAGAAGATTTCTCTGTTTGAATCAAACATGTAAAAATAGCTAGAGCTGAAGAGATGAAATGGAATTTCAGAAACTATTTTGGGAGCCCTAAGAAGCAGAGATGTAAAATTGGAAGAACAAATTTAAGAACAATATATGTATGTAGTGTATAATCTATATATCTATATATATGTGTGTATGTGTATAATATATATGTGTAATCTATATGATCTATATATTGGTTCAGAGAAGAGAGAGAGAGAGAGACAGAGAGAGAAGTTGACCGAGAAAGATAGTGTCTGGCGGTAGGAGTGGTGGTCGACGGGGAAGTGGTGGTCGGCGGGAGTGGTGGTCGACGGGGAAGTGGTGGTCGGCAAGAGAGAGAGAATATTGAATCGCCACAAATCGGACAGAGAGAGAGAGAGAGAGAATATTGAATCGCCACAAATCGAACAGAGAGAGAGAGAGAGGGAGAGAAATATTGGGGAAATGAATTTAGGGTGTGAAATGTATTTGTGAAATCTGTCACTGAAATCTTTAGGGTGCAAAATTTTGGGAAAAGGTTTGGTGCTCCATTTATTTACAAAATTTCCACAAAGTATTTGTGTCGGATAGGTGCATTTCGGTCACAAATAAAAGTATTTGTGTCGGATAGGTTTATTTCCGTCACGAATAAATGTTTATTTGTGTCGGATAAATTTCCGTCACATAGTCCGTCACAAAAACATTTTTTGTGACGGATTTTGTTCCGTCACAAAAACTTTCGTCACAAAAGGCCTATTTTCTTGTTGGGCTAATAAAGTTTAGTAGCAAAATTCATAGCCTCGAAAAGATGCGTCGTGTATTGAAGTATATGCGACACCAAAACCCCAATAATTTCCCTTTCCATGTCTTTGAAAAACAATTTAAGGAAGAAGTAAGAGCATTAAGTAGTATTGATAAAAGGTGTGTTACATAAATATTATTGTACAAACTAAATAATTAGGGCAAACTTAAAAATCTTTTGACTAGTTCATTAAGAAGTACCTAGTTATGCATGCATCGAACGGAGTGAGTGAAGTACTCAAATTAGAAAATACAATCTCATTCAGCTTGCACACAATTCCTTACATCTAAAAGGAACACACAGCAGAAGAGTGATTTAAACTACACACCGAGGAGTTTATGATATGTATCTCCAAGGGCGTTGTCCAAATAAAAAATCTGGAAAGCACGACTAATATGTATACTCTAAAATGATGTAACCGTTGCAGCTTGCACACTCCAAAGTGAAAAGAGTACCACAAAAAAAACAAATGTGAAAAGTATGGACACAATAAAAGTAGAGACCATATAAACCTCAATTAATAGCAACATTTGACTACATGATCAGGCTAAGTGCATCCCCAAGTGACCAACACTGCAAACAATGTACATTGACCTTGCATGACAATTGCATTAGGAGAAAGATGCAAATGTTTACCACCAGAACCAAAAATCCAAAGGGAGAATGGAAATTCAAAGCTCAAAGGCCGAATAGATAAGATCCTATAATAGAATTTCTTAATGAAAATTCAGAACTAACCTAAATGAACAAAGACAACATAAAATTTTAAAGAGAGAATAAACCCAAATTGGAAACAAGTTAGCTTGCCTAGTTTTTGCAATTATCATACCGGTTCCTTCAGTTTCCAACCATTAATCTTCCCATTCAGAATCATAATTTTCTAGCAAGTATACAATAAAATTTGATTAAGAAAATGTGCATACCTTTTATAAATTCCAATCCATATCAAATCTATCATGTAGGCTCCTTGTAATTTGCTCACTCGACTGATACAAATGATCAAGGGTCCTCGTAACATCCTGTCTAATCTCCGTTTTAAGACCTGATTAATCAAACAAAACTGTGTATGAAAAAACTTTCAAATTAGCAAGATGAAATTCATGTTTTCACCAAACAAAAAGAAAATGAAAATGAGTCCATATGGAAGTTCATGTAACAAAAATTGGTTGAAGTTGGCTACCAAATTGAATTTCACATCAAAGTACGAAACTAAGAAACTTTTCTTAATTGTATGAACTGAGCCATGGTTTAGTAAATTAATGCACAATGTTGTCCCAACCAAAAAAATAAAAAATAAAAAATCCATGCATCAATGGATGTAGGTTTTTGAAAATGGGCTTTTTTAGGTCCATATCCCAAAAAAAGAAATCCAAGTAGGAAAGAAAATATTAATTATAGTACAAAGAGAGAAATTAAAGGGGAGTTCAAAAATATTTCAATCTAACAAATCTTTGTGTGTTGATCTAGGTATGGGGTATGTTTCAGGTCCATGGGTGTGTGTGCATCTGTGTATCTACCGATCTGTGGGGTGTGTTTATGTTAGAGTGAGGTTGAAAATGAGACTGTAAGTAAGTGAGTGAGAGAGAGTGAGTGAAAGAGAGAGAGAGTGTGAGACAGAATGAGAGAGAGAGAGAGAGATATGGATTTACGAGTCTGCATGACTCCAGATTATGATATTTGAAATTTTGAGTCTGCATGACTCCATATTTTGAAAATAATTTTGAATTTCTCGAGTCTGCATGTCTCTAGATCTTTTGAAATAAAAATGAAATTTCGAGTCTGAATAGATTTTGAAGAAAAAAAAAGGAAAATAAAATTTTCGAGTCTGCACGACTCTAGATCTTTTGAAATGAAAATGAATTTTTTGAATCTGCGCGACCCCAGATTTTGAAAATGATTTTGAATTTTCGAGTCTACGTGACTCCAGATTTTTTGAATGAAAATGAATTTTTTCGAGTCTGCGAGACTTCAGATCTTTTTGAAATGAAAATGAATTTTTTTAGCCTGCGCGACTCCTGTGACTCTGGATCGTCTTTGAAATCGTTGTCTGGAGTTACTTTGATTTTTCTGCTAAATTGGAATCATTGTCTGGAGTGACATTGATCTTTCTACTTAAACATGGAATTGTTGTCTAGAGTGACATTATTTTTCTGTTAAAATTGGAATCATTGACTGGAGCGAAACAAATTTTTTTGCTAAAATTGGAATAATTGTATGGAGCAACATTGACTTTTTTGCTAAATTTGAATCATTGTCTGAAACAACATTGATTTTCTGCTAAAATTGGAATCATTGTCTAGAGCGACATTGAATTTTTCTGCTAAAATTGGAATCGTTGTCTGGAGCGACATTGATTTTTTCTGCTAAAATTGGAATCATTGTCTAGAGCGACATTGATTTTTCTGCTAAAAATTGTAATCATTGTATGGCCCGACATTGATTTTTCTGCTAAAAATTGAAATCATTGTCTGGAGCAACATTGACTTTTCTGCTAAATCGGGGTCATTGGGTCATTGTCTGGAGCGACATTGACTTTTTTGCTAAATTGGGGTCATTGTCTAGAGTGACAATGACTTTTCTACAAAATTGGAATCGTTAAATCTAGAGCGATTTTGATCTTTCTGCGAAAAAAATGAATCATTAAATCTGGAGCGATTTTTATTCTTGGTATCATTAAATCTAGAGTGATTTTGATTTCCCTACAAAAATTGGAATTATTAAATCTAAAGTGATTTTGATTTCTCTACAAAAAATTGGAGTCATTAAATCTGGAGAGATTTTGACTTCCCTATAAAATTGGAATCAGTAAATCCGCAGCAACTTTGATTCCTAGAAAAATTGACTATGAGAGACTTCGAATTCTATCAAATCGATAAATAGTGTAAGGAGTGAAGCGCATCTGCATTAATCATCTCATCGAACATGCAACTTCCCGAAATGGGATGGTATTAGAAAATAAGGATTTAAGGCATGGAACACATTCTTATAAATAGAGACAACTATCACTACATGAGCACGTGCATCCCGATTGGATAGGTGCTTTCATCTGTATGACCATTTGTATTTGTGTGTGATCCTTTACCCAAACTACGCTTTGGTTTGATTCCTTTAAGGATACGTAGGCAGCTCATTGTTGAGCACGACCAGCACCACCCGTGTTAGTATCCATTTTGCAACGTACTTTGTTTTACCTAGGTTCTTTAGCGCGGTAAAAGACTTGTCCTCATACAGGCTTTTGACATTTTGCTTGTGATACGCGTTGCATCACGAAAGCTCTGTCGAAGCGGGGAAAATTGTAGACACCCCAATTCTAACTAGACTATCGAACCTAGGGAGAATTACCTTTGGATACGATGATGACACTATCCAGCGTGTTTGGACGGTCTTCGAAGAACTCTTCATGAACTTTGAAAAGTTTTTTAATCAAATTTTATTTCAAAAAAGGGTAAATAGATCTTCAAGGCAAGTTTCCATGATTTATTAAGTATCAAATACATGTGTTAGAGAAATTCGAGCATTTGGGATGACCGAGATCCAAGGAAAAAGGCTGAGGAGCATAAAACCATAATTTTCCTATTTTATTATTATTTCAAAAAGAAAAAAAAAAGAAAGGAGAAGTCAAAGTTGATAAGAAACTAAGATAATTGGGCTTTTGAAATGAATTCTACTTTTTCTAGAACTTGAAATTATTTTAAGAACGTTTCTACTCAAAACATTTGTAGCTAGAATAGGTCAAATGAGGAATTTCAAAGCAAATAAAGTATAAAAAGAGAAAAAGAAAAAGAAAAAAATATTCCAAATGGCAAGAGCCGGCACTCGGGGTCACGAGCTGGCACGTATTGAGCGCTGGTGCGGCACCAATTGGGTGCCGCTACAGCATTCACCAAGTGTCGTAGAGGCCATTTGAGTGTCGCGCTTGGCTCAACTTTGAGAAATATAATTACTTCTAGAATCCTCTTTGGATCTCTAGAATATCCCAAACAACCTCATTTCTTGAGGACGTATTTTATACCCTTAAATCATCTTTAACATGATAAGATCATCTTGAAAAGACAAAAATACCCTCCACTTGGAGATTTTCTATAAATATAGGCCTCCTCCAAAGGGAGAAAGGTTGGTTGGTTGGTTGATTTTGGGTTAAGAAACTTGGAAAATTGAGAGAAATTTTGAAAGAATGAGAGATACAATTTGAGTTGTTTTAGAGGAACTCAACCTTTGAAGATGAAAGATCAATCAACCAAAGAATTTAAGGAGATTAAAAGGGAGAAAAGAGAGAGGAAAGAAGAATAAGCTTGAAGAAGAGAAGTGAAGAGAACTTGAAGATTAATCTAATTCAATCAAAATCTTGTGAATCTGAGTATTCGTAGAGGTAATTATCTCATTTAGTATGATATATTTGCATAATTCAACCATAATTAATAGATTCAACTAGGTTTTTACACATTTTAAAAAAGACTCTTCTCTGTCCCCTTTTTCACACACCACTTGAATTATGGTTGAATTGGTACTGAATTGTTATTGTTTTGGATCTAGATAATCATTTGATATACATAAAAACATGTCCTCAATCAAAAATTAGTCATGGATCATTCAAATTATCATAGATTTTATCTCTTCTCTCATGCTCTTCTTTTGAATTCTGTAGAATCTTTCTATACTAAATTTTGAATTTCTTGAGATTAGATCCTCTAATTCTCTATAATTGTATTATTATGAGAGGATTATAGTTGATCTCGATCATACATATGGGGGTTGGATGGATCTAAGTCTATTCTCATGACTTTGGTCCATTCTTTTGGAATTCATGAAACTCTCCATGTTTCATTGATTTCCATGGAAATCAAGACTCAATCCTCAAGGATCATCAATTTGGGAGAGAAATTAGGTGTAGATTTTAGTTGTTCATGCGATTTGTTGTTAGGTTCAAGAGAATCCAAGTGGGTAAGTCTACTCCCATAGGATTGAGTAAGACCTTAGAACCTATCTCTAGATTTTCTCATGAGATCTATGAATAGAACTTCTTCAAGGCTAAATCCATGGAATCCTCGTGATAAGTGGGTATCTCTTGTGTTGATTATAGTTACACTAAGCCTAAATACTTTACAGAATTTTTGGTTTAGCTTGATTTTGGGGTATGATCGTCAATTCATCAATGGTGCAGTGATTTCAATGATGATCTGTGATCAAGGATTAATTAAATCATGATCCATTGGATTTGAATAAGACCAATTGGAATTTGTTCCTAATTCATAGATCTACCACTATAATTTTTGTTTTACCTTGATGTTGTGGTTAAGATGATTTGACTTTTTGAATAGAAGACTTGTCAATCTCTATCCATAATTCCAAAACACTAAATCTATTTTAAAATGTTTAGATCAGTGCCTTAATTGGATTATTTAGGCTTTAAATAGTTTTTTATATAAAGTTTAATAAGTTAATGAGATCTTCCAAGAAGTTTTAAGGACCTAAGAATAATTTGCTATTTTAAATAAATCATACAATATCTCTATTTATAGAGAGTTGATAAATTCTGAGTCATGTCTAGTCTTGGTGTAATTCCCAGAGATTGGACAATTTGATCATTGATTTTCTTTTTGGATTAGATACTAGACTCATCGAGGCAAACCATGGGAACCATGAGTTTTCTATTTTTGAGTGAATAGTTTCTTCTCTGTAAATTCTAAATTCCTGAGGCTGTTTAATGAACCTTGCTAATTTGAATCCAAATGACCTGTTAAAGCCTTAAGGCATGAAACATGGTTGAATTATGAATAATTGAACCAAAATCCAGAGATTGGATGATCCAAATTAAGTGATTCATGCCTTGTTCACTTTTATGCATTCATTGTTATCATGCTTAGGAATATAATGTTTGTGTTTTAGGATTAGGTTGTGAAGATAGGTTGTAGTTGTTCGTTACTTTGAGTTGAGAATTCTTTCAATCATGGTGACACCATACTATCAATATGTTGACATTACATTGGCTCTACGTTAAGGTCTCTTGGGACCTTCCCATTGAGACTTGTATGTCCCTAGCTGTAGTGTGATTCCCTATGATAGGAAGGAATTCAAACTTTCGATGATTTCCCCCTTTCTTGTTAGATTTAGGGAGATCCTTATTGTTTATGTACAAGCATATGGACTAACCTCTATTTTGCAATGTATCAAGGTGTGATCCCTCATGTTTCCTTCCGTTTACTCAGTCTTAGCTGATCTATAGATTTTGTGACTTCATGTGCGACACTTTAGATTAGGTTGATGCCTTATATTTGTATGTGATTTAGAGACCTCTTCTTAGGATTTTCTCTTTTTTGCTTGCGTTGCACGTTTACCTATCACAGTTGGATCTCAGTGAGCTATCTCATTCCTTTTGCATTGCATGTTGTATGCTACTTCAACTTACTTGGTTATGGATGCCTTTTATCTTTAGCAATCTTAAACCCCTTTCGACTTGATTGTGCTCTACATCTATATCAATGTCTATGTGTTGATTGGGACACATGTAAACTTTTCAATTAAATAAAATGATGGTGACTAGAGGCTTATTTATGATAGTAAGAGAGGGGGTGCTTTAGTCTTACTGGGTTCCTTCCCTTCTCATTCTATAATCCCCGGACCTAGAAATCTTGGGTTTTGCATAAATGTTTCTTTTAAATGGTTTCTTAATTTCTTTCTTAAAATTAAGTGGTGACTCTTTATTTATTTGTTTTAAAGAAAGTAAAAATGAGTGGGCCCAAAAAAATCCTGGTACCCACACCTAAGTTTTTAGTGTTTGATTTATCTCTAGCTCTCATTCTATCTGAAACCATTTTTACCTTCAGTGTATCTTATGATTTGAATGTAGGTGGCACCCCCTGTCATTGGAATGATGCAAGTATGTAACAAGGCTTGTGTCAATCAAAGTGGACTTTATTGGGTTGTAATGCAGGCTAAGGTCCTGGGCTGAGAAATGAAAGGATCACATGAAGGCTCAAAGTTCATTATTTGAAAAGTCAGTAAAGATTTCTCAGACCACCTCATGCTGTGTTTCTTTCTTCCTTTTTGATTTTGCTCTTTTTCTTGTTTGATTCTTTTCCGTATTTGTCCCATTCTAGTGAGGTACGTTATTCGTGAATAAAGTATGTCTTGGGGAGAATTGCCCCAGTTTAGAGTATTTATCCGAGTCGAGTCGTATCTTTTGTGGATTTGCTCCAGCAACGCATTCAATTCTCTTTTTGTTTGTTTTCTTTTTTCTTTCTCTTTCCTTACGGCATTGCCTCAATATAGGGGTGATCCTTAAGGGGTTTGAATTTGAAAAGAAATCATCGTAGGCTCAAGCAGGCTAGCGAGAGGAAGTAGTGTATCGATAGATGAAATGATCACCTCTAATCATTTTAACACAAGTTGAGTAAGGTCCAGAGATCACATATATGTAGTAGTGAAGTTACAAGTCGTGGGAATGCACATTTACTTTCTTGGTAAGGATTGAGGGGCCCCATATAGGCCAACAGTGATCGTGATGACAAGTTTTGCTGAGTGGTGGGGGGCAAAGACCATCCCAGTTGATGTATGTCATGATCTTGAGAATGGACCAAGGTGTTCTTGTTCCTGAACTCCCATTGGTTGCCTGCTCTGTCATTGTGTACTAGAATGACATCAAGCTGTCGTAGAGAAGTATGCATTGAGTATGCTTTTGTGTCACACCCTGGAACTGCACATACAATTCCAGGACACGTGGAACACCACCAAGGCATCCACTAAACTCCTAAAGATCCATTATTAACCATAAAATCAGAGTTATTGAGTTTTTCCCATTTAAAACACTTGTAAAACAATTCATTTTGAAATAGGGCTATTCAGTCGACTTGATCGGGTATTCGGTCGACCAGATTGGAAACTACAAAGAGTCAAAATTCTCAAAAGTCCAGACCCAGTCGATTAGACCATGTTCATTCGACTGTGAATGCTGAGGTCCGATCGACTGGTGAATACCCCAGTCGATTGGGTAGTGCTAAAACATAATAATTGGTTCTAGAACACGTTCCGGTCAATTGGAAAGGCACTGCAGTCGACTGGATTACAGTAGCAGAACCCATTCTATAGTAACCTAAAGTTTAAAACCAAAGCTTGTTTAAATTCACACAACACTTGATAAATATGATCCAACCCAATATTGATTAACATAAACGCATCCTTATATTGCATGAGTGAAACTCTCCATGCAACTATCACAAGTTATAGAACTCCCAACTTTCCAAGTTACAACTTAAACAGGTAACTAAAAGTTACAAAAGTCTTGAGCCATATTCCAAAATAAGTTCACAATAAGTAACATCCAGTTACTCCCCAAGTACAAAATAAAACTAACATATTACAAGTTTCTAGTTCAAAACATGATGTTATCTACATTATTGATGCAAAATCCCCAAAAAACCCTCGAGGCCTTGCCAATTCCATTTCTTCATTGTTTTTCGATGCCTTGTCTTTATCACCTACAATGGTTATTCAATAACCACTACACTATATCAAATATATGCTGGTGAATGCCAACAATTGTAAACATGAATAATAGACATGCTCAATCTCATCTTTTACACATAAATATGGTCTCTAGGAATGCAAGTACCAGCCACCCTTTCACACTAGTCCACAACTACTCCATTAGTCTACGTGACTAGCTGAAACCCACGCCTCCTTCTTTCAGGCGTATAACCTCATGGCCAATTTGGCACCTGATCTCGTAACTTCGATGGCAAGTACAAGTTTCCCTTTGACCCACATTTAACAACTCAACATGCTCACATAAATTTATCACATCATGCTATTGCCATACAAATGGGTCTTATTAACCACATGGGTTTTCCCAATATTAACTAACCAAGCTAAACTACGCATGTAGACATGCTTATCATCACAAAGATAATCCCAAACGTCCAATTATTCATTTTACATAATCATTGTCACTTACCTCAAGGATTTCACTCCTAGATACTAAATTATGACCCTAGTAAAGTCCAGGTATAAACCCTATACAAAATTAACAAGTTATGAGCTAAACCCCCGAATTGGGTCACAAAATAACTATCTCAGAAATCAATACGATTGGTACCAATGTGTTAGACTCACCTCCAGGAGCCCAAATATATAGCTTGTTTTGAGATTGAACGTCAAATAGCACATCATTTGGCGTCAAAAGCATCGCCGAACTTTCCATCGTAAACTCTCGAACTCTCTCTGAATCTCTTAGCTGAAAATTGAAGAAGAAGACTAAGAGATTGGCATGTGTCATGCAAGACACATGTCACTCAACATGTTAATCTAATTTTTCCCTATTTGTGTTTACCTCCCCAATATTCTGCTAGTTTTTCATTTATACCCCCGCTAGTTAAAGAAACTTATTAAAACTATCCCAAACTTAAATGGGTGTTTGTCTATGTCACGTATGGGTCCCATAAGTGGTCCCCCATAATATTATAAAGTTTCTAATTAACCTTGTGCAACTTGTCCAATACGGCCTCACAAAGGTATCCCTAACAGACCATAGAAATGATCTCTAATAATTAACATGTTATTTAAGCAACATAATATAATAATCACATATGCCTTAATAAATATTTTAGCACATAAGAATTATTTTGCATATCTGTCCCATCATACGGGGACCTTTCATAACTGTCCCAAACCAGGAGTGCCACTTGGCCTAACTCTGGGTTCCAAATAAGATTCCCCTATTCACCTTAGTGATTTAATACTCACTGAACAAATTTACTCACATCATTAATTTAATGCTAGTGATGCATGATAAATACAATTAAATGCTAACCGTGTGAGTGGGTGTTATATCTCTCCCCTCCTTAAAAAGGAGTTTGTCCCGAAACTCGCTATACCTCATGTCTCGAACATGTATGGATACTGTTCTCTCATTACCTTTTCCATTTCCCATGTAGCTTCCTCGACTGAGTGGTTCCACTATAATACCATGACTAACGAGATTGTCTTTGTCCTCAATACTTGCTATTTTCTATCAAGAATCTTGACTGGATATTCAATATATGTCAACTCTTCCCTAATTTTCAATGGCTTTGGTTCACTCACTTGACTCAAATCTGATACACATCTTCGAAGCATCGATACATGAAAAACATTATGCACATTTGCTAGTTCTTGTGGCAAATCTAATCGATAAGCCACTGGTCCAACTCTCCCAATAATCTCGAATGGTCCAATACATATTGGATTCAATTTTCATTGCTTTCCAAGTCTTATAACTCCCTTTGTGGATGACACTTTCAGGAACACATAGTCTCCTAATTCAAAATCTATTAATTTCTCTTTATGTCCGCATAACTCTTATAACGACTCTGAGCTGTTTGTAGCCATTGTTGTATCATCTTGATCTTTTCTGTAGTTTGTTGAATGATTTTTGGTCCTATCAATTTTCTTTTCTCCACCTCAGTCCAGCAAACTGGTGAACGATATTTTTGCCCATGTAAAGCCCTAAAAGGTGCCACTCCAATACTAGATTTAAAACTGTTATTATAAGCAAATTCTGCTAGAGGTAAGTGTTCTTCCCACTCACCCTTAAAGACCAGCACACACAATAGTTGCATATCCACTAATATTTGAATTACTCGCTCTGACAAGCCATCAGTCTGAGGATGAATTACTGTACTAAAACTAAGTTTAGTAACATAGCTCATTGTAATCCTTGCCAAAATCGCGATGTGAACTTACTATCTCTGTCAGAAACAATAGATACTGGAGCTCCGTGTAACATCACAACTGGACATATAACTCTTCTAGTTTCATCGGGTCATTGGTTTTGATCAGCAAGATATGTCCTTACTTGGTCAATCAATCAACGATTACCCAAACGGTGTCATTCGACTTCCTATCTCGGCAATCCCGACACAAAGTCTATCATGATGTTTTCCCATTTCCATTCCGGTATAGGTAATGGACCGTCCCGCTAGTCTCTGATGTTCTACTTTGACTTGCTGACATACCACACATTAAGCCACATGTTCCGCTACCTCTCGTTTCATTCTAGACCACCAATAGATTTCTCGTAAGTTGTGGTACATTTTTGTGCTTTCCAGATGAATTGAATACTTGGTGTAATGTGCCTCTTCCAAAATTATTTCTTTTATTTTATCCATGTTGGGTATACAAACCTGATTCCTAAATTTCAATACACTATTCTAAAAGGTGAATTTTGGTTGCCTACTGATGTTATTAAATTCTAGTTCTTATTTAACACTATTAAAAATGTAGTATGTTGGAAGTAGGGTGTCGAGTCCACAGGGATTGATACAAGAACAACATTTGGGAAGTTTAGAAGCTGACTGTAATGCGTAAAAGAAAGAAATAAGAAAAGATGATAAAGAAAAGGAAAAAATGACTTTGCGTCTTTTGGGGCATATTGAATTTTCTCTTACCCACAGCTCTTTCAAAATCCTTTTCAATTTCAAAATACAAAACATTAGTCGCCACTTAATTTTTAAAAGGAAAAATTAAGAAACTATTTTAAACGCAAACTGATCTTTTTGGAAACCAGAGTTTTCTAGGTCCGGGGATTATGGAATGAGAAGGGAATGAGCCTGTCAAACTAAAACACCCCCTCTCATCCTATCTCGCGATAGGCCTCTACTCAATATCCTTTTAATCGAATTGTTAATCTAAATGTGCCCTCAAATAATACATAGATATAGATATACATTACAAAAGCATGCCCAAAGGGGATAAGATTGCTAAGGGTAAAACAACATTTAAAAACCACATAATTCCAAATAGCAAGCAAGATGATGTGCAAATACGAGACTAGAAAACATACCCGGGATCCAGCCACGAATATTTGAATGTGTAATGCATTCAAATGAAAAAAAAAGCCTAAAAAGTGGTCTCTAATCACATATATACACATAAGGCAAGACCTAATTCTAAGGTGTCATACATGGAGTCAAAAATTAATAAAATCAAGAGATTAAATAAACTAAAGAGGGTTTTACGAAATCATACCTTGATAGCGCTACAAATTAAAGGGGTTAGTCCACATGATATACAAGATATAATATAAATTCTAAATAACACTTTAAACTTCTAGCTTAAATATGAAAGAATTGACATGATTTTGAATTCCTTCTAATGAGTAGGAAATGCATCACTTCTATAGATATACAAGTCTCAACTGGGAGCCAATGTAATGTCCATATAGAGAAGATGTAGTCCCAACATGGTCACAAGGAACTCATAATTATGTTTGATTAAATTTATTCCTAACACAAAATGAATTCTAATTATAAGTATTAATCTACATGGATGAATGTATAGGAATACATGAATGTGAACAAGTGTAAGCTATGAATTATTCATTGATTTGGATCATTTAACCTCTAGATTTAAGTTTACACAATCACTATTGAAACATGGATTAAGCCTTAGGTCATAGAAAAGTTATATGAACTATTATTTACAAAGCTTACCAAATCCGTCCCAAATTTCTGAAAATTACATAGAGCGAATAAAAACTTCAAAAATTGGAAAAGCATAGTTCCTACGGTTTAATGTCAGTGAATTATGGACACAAGGTACCTCTGTAAGTCTAGTTTTCAACCCAAAAAGAAAAGTCAAAGATCGACAGTTCAATCTCTTGGAATTAAACAAAAACTAGACATCACTCAGAAATTTACAACTCTATGTCAAGAGTTCTTGTATGATTTTCTTAAAATAGTAAAAAAGTCTAACAGACTCTAATCTTTTTAGGGGATCTTATTAACACATTAAAATTTATAGAAAAAATTATTTGAAGCCAAGAATGCAAGATTAAGGTTCTGATTTACTCGTTTCAAAAGGGTGTTACTATTCTGAAACTCTGGACAGATTATAGTTTTTTCACAAAACTCATGACCAAACCACTTTAAACATGAAGTCTCAATAAAACAAAAAATCACAGTGGTAAAACATTGTGTTATTGAAATCCTCCAATTGGTTTCATTCAGTTCCAATGATTCGTTATTAAACTAAAAATCTTTGATCAAAAGTGGTTGGCGAACTCACTGTACCTTTGTCAAGTCCACCCCTTCTTGTTAACTTTAGCTATCAAGCCATTAATTTTGGCTTATCCTAAACTACTTATCCTCCCACTTGGTGCTCCTTGGAGACTAATGACACTTATACTTATAGACCTCAATGAAGTATGAAGGAACTTCATGAAATCCCAAAATGATGAACCTAAACCATGGAGGAAGGTTTAGATTTTTTGACCAAACATACTAATATCAACCTTAACCCTCTTATGAATCAAGAGTTCACAAGAAGATTAAGGGATTTCAAGTCTAAGGGCTCAAGAAAGACATAAAATTCTCATGAGTCCTAAGAGATGATTATAATTAATGAAAAGAAAAAAAAAAACTCAAATAGTATCTAAGTTGGTTTGCAATTTATTTAACCCTAAATCTTAAGCCACTTTGATCCAACCAAATGAAATAAAAGCTTAATCGCAATATTAGAGGTGTGTGATGAAATGAGGTAGTAGAGAAGCTTTCAAAGGATATGTGCAAGACCCTAAAGAACTCTATGCATATTGTAATTAAACTTGGGATTAGAGACTTAATTAACTAGAGATTACATCCAACTATCCTCAACTCTCAAGTCTTTGGAAGCCTTTCAAAAGTGATTCAAACTCTTCTACTTCTAGCTCATGCAACTTCTTCCTTAAACCCCTCTAAAACTTGCTCCTAATGGTGTTTAGAGAATTTTAAGAGGTTTAAAACAAAGAGATTCAAGATAAGGTTTGAAGATTCAAAAACTCAAGTCAAGATGCCAAAAGCTCAAGATCCTTTGTAATGGGATATTCATTCCCTATATACAGGCAAATTCTAGAGGGGTTATTTCAGTAATTTTATAGTAAAAACCCTAATCCTGGATGTCCTTTTGAAGCTACAAACGTACTATTTCAAAGTTGGCAGCCACAAAAATGTGGCACTCAAAAGAGATGGAAGTAGCACTCAATAAGTGTCAGAACGACACTCACAGAAAGTCGGTGCAGCATTCATGAACGCTAATGCTGTACTCAATGAATGTTGTGGACCACTCCGCGAACTGCCGTCTTTTATGGAATTTTGATTTTTGTGGCACTTAATGAATTTTTCCTGCTATCAGTGAATGTTATTGTGGCACTCACTGACTGCCGTACGATTATCAGAGAGTGCCACACCGGTAACCCGTGACTACCGTAACCTATACCATATGTCGTTTTCTTCTATTCTCCCTTTTCTGCTTTCTTTTATTTTTTATGTTTGAATTGCAGAGCCTTTCAATGAGTTTGAATCACCTTTGGAAGTCCTAGATTAGTCGAATATTGTCATCATCGGATCTAGAGGTAACACTCCCCTTAATCTGACATTTGGTCAAAATCAGGGTGTCTATAGTTTGCCCCTGTTCGATAGAGCTTTTGGAGCAATACGTTTCATAAGTGAATGTCAAAGCCTGTGTGAAGACAAGCCTTTGACTAAACTATCATATTTCGGTAAAACAAAATGCGTTGCCAAAGAAAACAAGTGCGCGACAATGGTTCATACTGGTCGTACTCAATGATGAGCTGCCTACGTATCCATTCAAGAATCAGACCAAGACATAGTTCGGGCAAGGGTAAACACACATAAGTACAAGTAGTCATACGTATGAATGTACCTATCTTGTCGTCATGCATGTGTTCATGCAATGATGACTGTTAATGCAAGTTTCCTGCTCTAGAAATGATGTGATTCGGGATCACGTCGCATCCAGATGCAAACCATGCTCTGTGCAACTTAATGCTCGTGTTTACTCGAACTTAAAGATGAGTTGTTCTTTAGAATTTGGAGTTTCTACAATCATCGGGTTAATTCTCTTCAAGATACGCGGCCATCTCGGCCGAACGGACGAACACAATTGACTAGGTGGCACTTCGCAACTTAAACCCCTATGTCAATACGGGTGTGCTCTAAAAAATCTGGAGTCCTTCGGCCCCGTCAGATGTATTTGCTTTGAAAAATCCGCAGCCCTTCGGCCTCTGCAGTTCTTCGGCCTCGTTGGATGTGTTTGCTCTTGAAAATTCAAAAACGGGAGTCAAACTCAAGTTTTTTCAAAGTTCAAAAATTGGGAGTCAATCAGACTCAAGTTTTATCAAATTTTCAAAATTAGGTGTCAATCAGACCTAAATTCTTTTCAATTTTCAAAATCAGGCGTCAATCAGACCCAAATTCTTTACAATTTTTAAGATCAGGAGTCAATCAAACCCAAATTCTTTTCAATTTTAAAATCAGGAGTTAGATACCGTTTTGGGATTAGAAAGCAAAAAGCGAGTATCCTCCAGTGGTCCAAATTCAAATTTCAGGACCCAGTTTGAATTCTGGGGGAAAACCATAGGCCTTTTAACTGCCTCATCCGCGACACACACTTTATTGTGTGACAGTCCGTGATTGCCATGCGGTACTCGTAGAATGCCGTTGTGGCACTCAGAGAGTGCTGCATAGCAGTTCATCAACTACCGCGCACAGATTTTGAGTGCCACTATGGCCAGGCAGATTGCTAAGATGTTGCATTTCATCTCATTTTTCATTCACTGACAACTCTCTCCAAGCTGAAGCTCTCTTTGGGGATTTTTCTCCTTTTTCTTGCATTAATTTATCAAGCTAGCAGGTTAGTTTCTCATGATCAAAACCTTGTTTATTCTCCTCATTTTCATTATTTTCTCGATTCTTTTCAAAGGTTTTGTCATTTAGTTCCCTCTTTTTTTGACAGGTTATAGTGAGTGGCTCTGGCAGTAGGAAGAAGGCCAGATACAGGGCTACTCCCCACCCTGATCCCAATTTCTTGCTCTGGGATCCAAACAAGCATCTGTCTGCCCGAGCGTTCAGGCGAGAGGTACACACTCTCATCTAGTTTTCTTTTTAGGAATCTCATGAATGTGATGACAACAAAACCTTACGTATCCTCTTGTGAATGAGAATGTTATGCTCTTTTGAGTCCTCTCTTTCACTTTTCTATTCAAACTTTTAATGAATGCCATGTATGGCATTTTGCTCCCCTTATTTAGTTTATTCGGAATGTGCTTTTGAATGTATGTGCCCTACTTTTCAAGACTTTGAATGCTTTAGTTGTTTTCCTCTTTATTGATATTATTCATTTTCCTTTCGTTCTTTACTTCACTCCTGAAAAAGAAGGTGAACGTATAACGACAAAACAATTACACATGAATGTGAATCCTATACTTGCAGAGTTGTTCCAAGCGCTCACTTTTATTTATTCACTAATCATTCTCGTCCTTAACATCATTGTATATTTTTCATTTATCTCTTTTATCCACTCGCTTGCTGGCACTGAATTTTACAATTTTTGTAACTCTAGCCCACCGTGCTGAAGGGACATCGTAGCTTAGCTCATGGCTTTGCGTGGTACGAGTCTTTGAATAGGACTGTACATGGATACATTAGAGCCGTAAGTTTTGGAGACTTCATCAAACTCTTGACGAAGAGCTCTAATTATTTAAGACAAATACATGCTCTCTTGACGCAAGTTTTGGGACACCACCAACTCGTTCCACTTCGAGTTTGAGGGGGATGACGATGACCCTGCTCAACTTTTCAATGATCACTGGGATCCCCTTCGGGGGGGAGTGATTGCGGTACCTAGATATGGAGCTGGAGTGGAATCAGGTGATGCCGCTGCTCAGAGTAGTCCCTGAGGTGCCCTTGGTTATGGCCAAGTGGTTCCTCGATACCTTCAGAGGCTAACAAGGCTTTACCGATGAGCAGATGGCTCGGGGCTTTATCATATACATGATTGGATGCTCTCTGCTGAGCAATAGGGTGATCGGATCTTCGTAGCATTGGTGGCATCCCTGGAGCACGCGGACAGGATATATAAGTATGATTGGACTGGTACAAGACTAGCCATCCTGTACAGGCATATGGGAGACATTTCACGGGATCAGCCGTGCTCCATGGGTGGCTTTTGGAGAGCGTGGAAGGTATACAAACTTTTAATTTCCTTTACCATTATTATGTTCTTCATTCATTTCTTTTCATTAGCTTTTTAAATAATTTCAAAAAATATGAACATCACACCTCTTATTTATTGCAGATTTGGTCTCACTAGTATTTACACATGATGTCGTCCTCCACATAGCTAGTGGATGCCCTCATCATGCCTTAGGGATTGAAATGGCAGAAGGAGCGAGTTGGGCAGAAGACCGGGGCGCATGACTTTATCTCGTTTAGGAACTTCCTAACGAATCTGAGAGAACCGTATATTTGGTGGCACCCTTGGGTAGATCTTCCTATCTTCCCTGAGGGGATATGATAGTCGGGTGGGTACGACTCAATGAGATTGTTGCTGGATGGCCCGGATGCTCAGGAGTAATACTTGGGAGACAGAGTGACCAGGCAGTCACTGATGGCTCCTGGGTATTTCAAGCCAAATCCCCCACCTGCTTCTATGAGAGTTGCAGAGACGCTCTAGGGCAGCCCGCTCATGATTGCCCTGAACGGGTTCTCGATTTAGGAGTTTTTAGAGTCGCCAGACGGGTACGAGGCCTTCCGTGCTGCTAAGCTGATGAAGAACTTCCCTCTGATTGAAGTAACTCGGGTGAGTTTTTTTTGACTTTTTACTCATTATTTTTAGTCCTTCCAAATTATTCTGAATTTCTTTTTCTTTTTCTTTATAGCCTGTCCCCGCCGCATCTCGGACTCCGGCTCTGCCGCCATAGGATTGGAGCGTTAGGACTGTCTTCCAGGGTGAGCAGGGCACGATGGTGATCCCTCGATACCAGATGGGTTTTCTCACCATTCCTCTACAGTACGACCATGTCCCACGGGACAATGTAGAAAAGGGCTTGCTTTACGCTCATAGCATGAGAAAGTGGATCCATGGCCAAGAGTGGAGGGTAATCTCTTGAAAATTGATTCTAATTTTATATTATTTCCCATTTTTCTAATCTTTTTCTGAATTTCATAATTTAGGATGACGGGGCGTGGGTTAACGTGGTGGCTCAGGCGAGAGCTAGGGTAAACTCTTACTGCCCTTATTTATACTTTTTCCATTTTCATTTTAATCAGATTGGGTTATTAACTCCCTCTTCTTATTCAGGATGATGAGGTCAGGGCGCTGACCCTGCGGGTAAGGGAGCTTAAGCAGTAGCTCTAGCAATTTGGGGTAGGTCCCAGCGGAGCTTATAGAGGTGCAAGATAAGGTAAAGATAGAGGCAGAAACAGAGGCAGAGGGACAGGTAGAGGCGGAGGCGGCAGGAGTGGAATACAGTCGAAGGAGGAGCCTCTCCGGCGTGTCACTCGTCAGACTCGAGGCCGAGGCTGAGGTTGATCCTGCTTTTCCTTTTCATCTCACTTTTTATCTTTTGAGTGTTTTGGAGAGGATACACACATTTGGATGACTATATATATGAATACTTATTTTGATCACGGCTCCTGGGTAGCCGAGATAGGATAGGCACCTATATACTTCATTGCGACCACTTTTATCTTTTCTGCTTGTTTTTATTGCTTGTGACCTACTACATATCGTATGTCTGACCATAGCTTCGTCCTTTTTATTTTAATTTCCTATGACTTGGTGAATGCTGGTAATTATAATTTCCACTTTCATTACTTATTCTTATGCAAATGAATGAATGAATGCGACCATGGCTTGGTCTTGTTGTATGTGATGTGATCTGATGCACACGTTTTATTATTTTATCTAGTTTTTTTGTTTGTAGGTGGGCTAAAAATATTACAAATAGATCATAGCCACAATAAACTCCGTACGGCACTCGGTTAAGTCTGCGCGGCACTCAGTGAGTGCCGCAATGGTAGTCAATGAAAGCCGTAAGGCATTTACAGACTGTCGTGTTGCACTTACTATTGGATCATGCCTACACTGCTGGGACCATGTAACCTGCGAGAGCACCTTTTGTTTTACAAGTTTGGCTCATGGAGCGTCTAGATCACTTCATACACCCCCACACCTTCGTGGGCCACTTCCTTATGATCGTATGGAGGTTCACCACTTATTCCATTCTGTCGATGCTTGGCTTAGTTGGCTCTGATATTTCTCTCTTGGTGATATTTGCTAGATCTATTTGTAGTGGGCCTATCGTTCGGTTGCAGTACGACTTCCTTGGCGACCTGGTATCTAGTTACTTGGCTTACATGCTACTACTTTCTATGTGCATGGCTGAGTGGTTCGTCAGTACAGACTACTCCAAGATGCTACTGAGGATATCGTTGTAGATTTTACGTGGAACTCGGTCATTCGTCCTTCGACTATGAAAGCTTTTGCTGAGGCTTGGTATGAGAGGGTGGCAGCTCCCCTTCAGAGAATTTTGGCTTTGGTTGTTCCTACTACTGAGTACCTTCTACAGATCCAGAGATGTATTCACTCTTTCGATCTATCTTTAGGTTATGAAAATCCTTCTCTCAAAGTCTTTTCCTGGATTTTTGTTACTTTGCTTTGAGTCTTGCTTAGAGCTTTAATCATTCTATACCATGAATTCTCATTTGTTCCTTTATAGTACTTATTTGATAGCCAGGAGATCCAGAGATGGGTTTAGGGTATTACCTGGGTTCTTCGGTATAGCAAACGAAGTTTGCCCATAGTTATGAGGCTTTGAAGTGTTTTTGGGCAAACGCGAGTTTGCCCCTAGTTTGGCACAGGAATTTTCTTTGGGTTTTTCATGGACCGAAGGCTTTTGACGAGCCCGCCTACTTATCCCCGAATGGGTATCAGGTCCGTAGTAGTTCAGTTTAAGGCTTGATAAAAGGTGCCACTTGGGCAATTATTGATGACCGAACTGGGTAGGTTTATTACATATTCCCTAGTGAGAATCAGGTCAAGCGTTTTTCATCAATGTAGGAGGTTTTGAAAGAAATGGTTTCAAGAAAAATATTTCTTGAGGCGATCGAGGTTAATTGGCTGTTTAAATTCAACCCCATCTAGGTCCATAAGATAGGCAACCCCTCCTGAAAGGAGAGTCTTAATGATGTATGGCCCGACCCAGTTGGGTTTGAATTTTCCTCTGGGGTCATAAACAGGCACCTTCAGTTCTTTGAGGACCAGGTCACCCTCATCAAGCTTCCTTGGGCAAACATTTTTGTTAAAAGCACGAGCTATCCTCTTCTGATATCCCCGATATGGATTTATTGTCGCCAACCTTTTTTCATCGAGCAACATCAACTCCTCATACCTTCCCTAAATCCATTCTAGTTCGGGTACTTCACATTCTGCTAAAACCCGAAGAGATGGTATTTCTACCTCTATTGGATGGACAACCTCCATCCCATATACCAATGAATATGCTGTAGCTCTTGTAGAAGTTCTTACGGAGGTCCGGTATCCCCACAGTGCAAACGGAAGTTTCTCGTGTCAATCCTTATATGTGCCTGTCGCTTTCTCCAAGAGTGCTTTTACGTTTTTATTTTCTGCTTCCACTACCCCATTCGTTTGTTGTATGTACGGAGATGATTGGTGCCGGCTTATCTTGTATTTCTCTAAGAGCGAGATGACTTCTCCTTGGAAATAACTGGCATGATCCAAAATAAACTCATTTGGGACCCCATATCTACATATTATGTTCTTCTTTATGAAGCTCACCACATCTTTAGCTTTTAATGTTGCGTACGATGCAGGCTCCACCCATTTAGTAAAATAATCAATTGCCATAGTTATTTACCGGTGTCCATTAGAGGCTATTTTGCCGATAATATCAATGCCCCATATAGAAAATAGCCAAGGTGTGGTCATGCTATAGAGTTGGGAAGGTGGGGTATGCATCAGATTTACATGGTGACAAGCGGGGGTATTTGTAAAATACAACCGCGCTAAAAGAAGAAAATGTATGGATTTAGTTTACAATTCCCCCATTTATCTGCAATTTGAATTACAACGCCAGTTTATACACATTTTGATTAATCTATGATAAGTTGTGTGTTTTAGTTGCAATTTGTGCAGACTACAGTTGCTATGTGAAGAACTGAAAGATAACAATAAAAGGAGATGCTGAATTCTAATGAAGACAATCAAAAGTTGAAATACAGAGTTCGAGCGATTGAAGACCATTCGATCGATCGAAGGTTCGATCGATCGAGATAAGTTCAAGCGATTGAAGTCCCCAAGAGTTCAATCGATCGAGAATTGTTCGTTCGATCGAACATGCCTTTTATCAGATTTTTACGCGCACGCAGCAGAGGAGAAACTTAACCCTAAGCATTAGGTCTCTGCTATTTATATTCGTATTAAATACGTCCCTTGGGGGCCCAGATTGTTTTTCTTCAGTTTTTAGAGAGAGAGATAGAGGTTTTATGTGTTTTTGTAGGTCTTGGAGGTTGGATATTGCTTTTGGATTGCTATTCTCATAGTTTAATACAAGATTTTCATTCCAGGTTACTTAGTATTGTTCTATTTACATTCTGTTAGTAGTTTAGAGTAGTATAATCTGTTGGATTTAAAGTTTTGCATGCTAAATAGAGTTACACCATTAGTTTACATAATTTTCATGTTCAAAATGCAACAAACGCATCCTTAATTAACCTTTACGTTAAAAACAATACTGTGACACTCCAGACCATGTCTGAGTAGTCCCCAGGTTGGGAGATCACGATGAAACCGTGATCTCAGGCCTCTGCCATGCATCAGAATAATTCCTGTGTTCGATCGATCAAAGTTAATTCGATCGATCGGACCAGAGACATAGTCGAGCGATCGAAGTTAGTTCGATCGATCGAGAGAAGAAGATGTTCGATCGATCGAAAGTGCGTCGATCGATCGAACCCTCTGATTCTTGAGGACATTCTATGCAGTATTCCTAGACTTTCTGCTTTACTGATTCGTTATCAAACTGTCCCCAAACGCTCAGTTTGTCAAAACAGTCTTTAAACTTAAAGCCTTAAGGCATTTTTCTTCAATACCTTTTGCAAACCACCCTCAATGCTAACACCATTATAGGTGCGAGTCCTAACTATTGAACCAAACCGCTTTTGTGTATTTCAAACTTAAATGTGCTGACATAGTCCCGGTCATGAAAGGACTATAGATTCTTTATCCTAAGAGAAATACAGAATACTGTAGAAAATGTGCTCCATTGAGCTTCAATGCAACTGCATGGTAAATGGTTAGGTCGTGGTGGATTTGTGTAATCCCAACTTTCCTTTTTAATTAAGAAAAAACATATTTTAAATTATCACTTTAATTAATTAGTTGGCAATTAGTTTATTTTAGTTTAATTATTTTTAGTAGTTGATAAATTGTGGGACTTTGTGTTCTACATTTCTTTAAAATATAAAATTTTATTTTCCTTGTTTGAGATTAATCTAGGTAATTAATTTAACACCTTCCCTGTGGGATCGACCTGAACTTAACCAGATTACTACTTGCACGATTACCTACACTTGGGTATAGCACACAAGAGCACACAGAAAAATTCTCGTGTCAAGTTTTTGGCACCGTTGCCGGGGAAGGCGACGAGCTAACTCTTAGATTACCTCTATCTTTCCTTATCTCTTTCTATTTTTTTTTTCTTTTTCTTTCAATTAAAAACTACTTAGGGTCTTTCCCTTTATGTCCGATAATTCCATCGAAGGAATTTTTGGAAATCCACTCTATTTATCCAGTTCATCTAGTTCTATTAACCCCATAGTTACAACGATCGACTCAATGGCCGACAATCAAAGCAAAAATGGTGATAATGTGGTTATACCAATCGACGATGCACTTCGTCCTTTGTGCGATCTCATGACACCTAAACATGCGCCCATACCTTCTTGCATTCTCATTCCACCCCATGCAGGCAAATTTCAATTTCGCAATGGAATGATTCAACTCCTTCCTACCTTTCATGGAATGGAGAGCGAGAAGGCATATCTACATGTCAAAGACTTTGAGGATGTTTGTAAAACTTTCTCACAGAATTGTCGTGTAGATGTGACACGTTTAATGTTATTTCCTTTCACTCTGAAGGACAAAGCAAAAGCGTGGTTACACACCTTGAAGCCGAACTCCATCTACACTTGGCATGCGATGAATACCGCTTTCTTGAAGAAATTCTTTCCACCTCGCATGACCACTGAGCTTAAACGACAAATAAACTCTTACAAACAAAAGAGCAATGAAACGTTCACCCAAACTTCGGAGCGTTTCAAGGATTTGCTACTCTCATACACACATCATGGGTATGAAAAATGGCGAACCATCAGCTACTTTTATAAAGGGCTAAATGGTGAAACGAAAAAGTTGGTCAAGACCATGAGTTCGGGGCCATTTCTTCGTAAAAACACGGAGGAAGCTGAAGCTCATTTTGAGTGGCTAGTTGAACATGCCCATGAGTGGTCAAATTCAGATGATATCCCACGATCACAGATATCCTGCGTAGAAGAGAAAAGTTTATATCAACTAAAAAGTGAGGATCATCTGATGAATAAGTATGAAGAACTGGTAAAGAAAGTGGAAGAATTGGGGATGAAAGGAGAGAGTTCTAGGCAGTTTTTACCTGAAGAACCATGTGGCACATATAACATGCTGGGACACACTACTCAATATTGTCCAAATGTGCCATATTTTCAAGAACAACCCCCCATGGAAATGAATGCCATGCAAGGGTATAGGGGGGCGGGGAATTCCTATAACTATAATCCACAAAATAATAGATGGAATCACCCCGGGTTCGACTGGAAAAATAATGCTGGGACCCAAAACCAATTTCAACAACAACAGTCCTACAATAACAATAATCAATATCAAGGGCAATACAACAGGCAGTCCCAGCCATTCAATCAGAATAGAACAAACAACTACAACCAAGCTCAACCCTCTAACAACCAACAAGCAAATATTTACATGCCACCTCACAAGAAGGTGCCGGAGGAAGATCCACTCTCTAATGCAAACTTAACACAATAGTTAATTCAAATGATGAGTAAAATGTCCGCAACATTAGAGAGGATGGATGCACGTCAAGAGGGTTCGAGTGGTACGTTTCCTGCTCAACCACTTCCAAACCCCAAGGGATACAACAATGGCCCTCCTAACCATGAACAGGCAAAAGCCGTGGCAACATTAAGAAGTGGCAAAGTCATAGGGCAAAACATGCCTCATTCTACTCCCAAGGAGTATGAAGAGGAGGAAGTGGGAATGAGGAGAGAACCATCCACTCAACAAGAAGAGTTGTCTAATAATGATAAATCAGTAGAATTAAGAAAGGACACTCCTAAAGAAGTAGAAAAAGTTGAGAGAAGGCCTGGAAAGGAGCTAGTCATTGACGCATTACCTAAGTGCCCTTTCCCTGAACCTTACCCTCAAAGGCTTAAGAAACCCCAAAACGAGGCAAAGAATCAGGAGTTCTTGGAGTTGTTCAAACAAGTTAAAATCAATCTCCCACTCCTTGATGCAATCAAACAAGTGCCAGCCTACGCTAAGTATTTGAAAGACTTATGCACGGTCAAAAGGAGGCAAAGTGTAAAAAAAACATGCTTATGTCGCTTGCCAAGCAAGCACAATAATTCAAAATGAGTTACCTCCAAAGCTCAAAGACCCTGCACCCCAACTATCTCATGTAGAATTGGGAATCAAAGGATAGATAACGCACTCCGTGATCTAGGAGCAAGCGTGAACTTGCTGCCATATTCAGTATATAAATAACTAGGGTTGGGTGAACTCAAACCCACTAGAGTTGCATTGCAATTGGCAGACAGGTCAGTCAAATATCCTAGAGGAATACTGGAGGACGTTCTAGTGCAGATAGACATATTTTTCTTCCCAGTGGATTTTGTGATTTTGGACACTGAACCTGTGTCTAATCCATGTTCACAAATCCCAGTGATTTTTGGACGTCCATTCCTCAACACCATTGATGCCACAATCAAAATAAGGAGTGGTATCATGACCATCATATTCGGGAATATGACTTTAAATGTCAAGTTTTTTTCAAATCCCCGACTTGAAGAATACGAGGATGAAGAAGAAGTGAACTTCATCGAAACGATCATCGAAAACGAGGTTGATTTGGTTGACTATAAAGAGCCTTTGGAGGTGGTAGTGTCACAATTCAACGCTACTTATCGACCCAACCATTCTACCCCATTGGACGCTGCTCTAAATCATGATTGCCTCATGATGGAAACTAAAGAGGAGGATAGAGAGGAATGCATGTGGGTCACCCCATATGAACCCTTGCCTCCGAAAACGAAGTTAACCATGCCTTCGAACTTTCAGTTTCCCGATCTTGAATTAAAGGAGCTTCCAAAAGAGCTCAAATATATTTTTCTGGGGACTGAAAAGACGTATCCCGTTATAATCTCAGCCTCGTTAAGTTTTGAACAAGAGGATAAGTTGATCCAAATGTTCAAACTGCACAAGGGAGCATTAGGATGGACTATTGCTAATCTGAAAGGCATAAGCCCATCTATTTGCACCCATAAGATATATCTGGAGGAAGACGCCAAACCTTCGCGACAAATGCAGAGGCGTTTGAATCCAAATATGCAAGAAGTTGTGAAGAAAGAAGTCCTAAAACTTCTAGACATTGGGATAATATACCCTATCTCTGACAGCCCTTGGGTTAGTCTAACCCAAGTGGTGCCCAAAAAGGCCGGTATAATAGTAATTCCAAATAAAGACGGCGAGTTAGTACCAACACGCGTCCCCACTGGATGGCGGATGTGTATTGACTATCGGAAGGTGAATACTGTGACCCGGAAAGATCACTTCCCACTGCCATTCATGGATCAAATGCTAGAATGAGTGGCGGGTTTCTTGGATGGATATAGTGGGTACAACCAAATTGAAATTGCTCCTGAAGATTAGGAGAAAACAACATTCACATGTCCATTCGGTACGTTCGCTTACCGTCGCATGCCTTTTGGATTATGCAATGCACCTGCTACTTTTCAGCGGTGTATGTTGAGCATTTTCAGCGATATGGTTGAACAGACACTCGAGGTTTTCATGGACGACTTCTCGGTGTTTGGCCATAGTTTCGATAACTGCCTAGAAAACCTTGAAAATGTGTTAGCGAGATGCGAGGAAAAACACCTAGTACTAAACTGGGAAAAATGACACTTCATGGTAACCAAAGGAATTGTCCTCGGCCACATTATCTCTGACAAAGGTATCCAAGTCGATAAAGCGAAAATCGATATAATTTCAAATTTACCTGTCCCTCGTACAGTTACAGACATCCTTTCTTTTCTGGGACATGCTGGATTTTATCGACGCTTTATCTAAAATTTTAGTGCCATCTCTCGACCACTGTGCCAACTACTCGTTAAAGATGCACCTTTCGAATGGTCGGAAAACTGTCTAATATCCTTTGATGCACTAAAAGAACACCTTACCTCCGCACCGATAATACAGGCACCCAACTGGGGTTTGCCATTCGAACTAATGTGCGATGCTAGTGACTACGCCATTAGTGCAGTCTTGGGACAGAGGAAGGACGACAAGCCTTATGTTATATACTATGCCAGCAGAACACTCAATGAAGCCCAAATGAACTATACAACTACTGAAAAAGAGTTACTGGCCATAGTCTTTGCGTTGGATAAATTTAGGTCTTATCTAATAGGGTCCCCAATAGTCTGTTTTACAGACCACTCGGCCCTCAAGTACCTGTTATCTAAGAAAGATGCGAAACAGAGGCTGATCCATTGGATACTTCTACTCCAGGAATTTGATATCACTATCAAGGATAAAAAGGGAGTAGAGAATGTGGTTGCTGACCACTTATCCCGGTTAACATTCACAAATAATACTATGCCCATACCAATCAAAGATGAATTTTCAGATGAGCAAATTATGGCAGTCTCGGGTTTACCCTGGTATGCTGACATAGTAAACTACCTAGCCGCAGGACAAACTCCGAGACACTGGTCGAATCAAGATAGGAAGCGGTTCCTCTCGTTTGCACGCCATTTCTTTTTCAATAACCCTTATTTATTCAAGTATTGTGCTGATCAGGTCATCAGGCGTTGCATCCCTAATGAGGATATAACCGTAATTCTAGCCTCGTGCCACTCTGAAGCGTGTGGTGGCGACTTTTCTTCCCAAAAGACCGCACAGAAAGTCCTACACAGCGGATGTTATTGGCCCACCATATTTAAGGACGCTTATTCTTTCTGTAAATCATGCCAATGCTGCCAAAAGCTAGGTACTATTTCAAAAAGAAATTCTATGCCCTTAACCCCTATTATCACAATTGAAATATTCGATTGTTGGGGCATTAACTTTATGGGCCCGTTCCCTAAATCAAACAACTGTGAATACATACTCCTAGCTGTGGAGTACGTATCAAAATGGGTGGAAGTAATACCGACGAGATGCAATGACCACAAAACAGTCATGTCTTTTCTTAAGGAAAACATTTTATCGCATTTCGGAACCCCAAAAGCATTATTAAGTGACCAAGGCAAGCATTTCTGCAACAGGCCTTTGGAAGCACTACTCAAGAAATATGGGGTACACTATAAAATCGCTCTAGCGTACCACCCACAAACAAACGGGCAGGCGGAGTTGGCTAACCGTGAAATCAAACACATACTTGAAAAAACGGTTAGCTTCAATAGAAAAGATTGGGCTTACAAACTGACTGATGCTTTATGGGCATACCGCACGGCCTTTAAGACAAATTTGGGAATGTCTCCATATAGGCTAGTGTATGGTAAAGCGTGTCACCTTCCTGTCGAAATAGAACATAAAGCTTATTGGGCAACACGCTCATTAAACTTCGACATTAAAGAAGGAGGACATCTCCGGAAACTGCAGTTGGAAGAACTGGAAGAAATCCGACGAGATGCATATGACAATGCCAAACTCCAAAAGGAACGGTTGAAGGCTCGTCATGACCGAACGATTTTTCAAAAAACTTTCGAACCTGGACAGAAAGTTTTATTATATGACTCACGCCTTCATCTCTTCCCTGGAAAACTCCAATTCCGGTGGACAGGACCTTTCACAGTCAAATCTGTCTTTCCACATGGGGCTGTGGAGCTATTTAATCTTAAGAACGATGGAAATTTCAAGGTCAATCGCCAGAGAATAAAACCATTTTTAGAAGATTTCCAACCTAGGATCGAGCACATCCAATTGGATGAGCCCGACTATACTTCAAACTAAAACGCCCAAGCGCGTTCTCCCAATGTTGTTGTATTATTTCTTTTCCCATTTTTTGTTTTATTTTATCTTTTGTCTGTCTTTCTGAATGTGATCCTGATCCTAATATGCTATTCCACTTTTATCTCGTGCAGGCTGTCCACTATGAGAGATGACGATATTCACTCGATAGGGTCATGGGCTGATTTAGAGTATCAGAACCCACAGTGGACTGCTGATGAAATAGCATTTTGCTTATCTGTATACTAAGGGCCAGGAGCCGATGACATCGTTGACTTATCCTACGGATATATCTCGTATGATCCTGCGCTCCTTCAGATCAACCCATTTGTGTACATAGAACTCCCTAAAGAGGAGGGAGAGCCGGAAGGATATGCTGTGTGGGAGGTCGACGACGCTCCAATGGAACAATGGGAAAATGACTCAATGTGGGAGCCATGGGAAGAAGAGGACTTACAAGATGTGGTGCTCGAACACCACAATGCTATTTTCACATATGTTGACGACTTTCTGGTCGTCCAAGTGGTTTCCTATATTTATGTCCATTTGAGCTATTTGCGGTTCAGGCTTCAATGCCCTCTACCTGCTAGTGCACCTGGGGATATCCAGCCAATACTGAGGTTAACTCTGGGTCACATTCCGTTCTTTTTCTTTTCGTTTTGCTCTTCCTTTTTGTTTTTTCTGTTGCTCTTATTAACGTATTTTCTCCGTTTTTGTTTTTGTTTCCCTTTGTCAGGAATATCACTATGAATCTACCATTCCCACCGCTATTCCTTCCACATCAACTTTTCCATGGATTTGGACCATACATAAGGTTCCCAGACACCCCGCCCCAAGAGGACAGTCCGATGCGCAATTACACTCTATTATCTTTGTCTCCATCTGGATCTCCTATTGTCGGTGCTATCAATTTCTTAGAGAGTTTAGCCTTGATCGATGATGTCCTCGCTGCTTTCCGCTTGTTCTGGGATAGGGAATCATCAAGTTCCGACTCTACATTTGCAGTTCTGGTGGAGGACGAAGTTGTGGAAGAAGAAATGTTCATTCTCGAAACATAGTGTTTAACTTCAATTGTTTTCTGTCATTTCTACTTTATTTCATCAATTGAAGTGTATTCCTAGACGGAGTTTTTAGTAATTTCAGCTTTCTTTTCGTTTTTCTTTATCAATAAGGTTTTAACCACCAAGTTGGGGGCATGAATATTATAAGTGGATGATATTTTAAGGATTTATTTATATAAAATTTATAATGTTCTATTATGAGGTTGATGTTTTTGGCTTACATGTTTTGGCAATGCACTGTTTTATCCTTATTCTGTATGTCCAGATCAATGTTGGTTAGTTGGGGGTATGTAATTTCTCAATTTAGGGATAGTGTAGAATTTCTATGTTCGATCGATCGAACGTATCTCGATCGATCGAACAATTCTCGATTGATCGAAACCTGTTTTTAAACGAGGCGTCGTTCAGAATTTTCATCAGTCACTCTGCCTCTCTCATAGCCTCGAGCGATCGAACACATACAGGACCTCCCTCGATTTTGGCCTCCCCCTTCTAACCACATCAATTAAGGAGCTCCAGATTCCCTGGATCGTCAGTGGCACCACCGGCACCCTACACCCAACGTGTCTCTCGAGGTGAGCCCCCAAGTCTCCCCTCGTATTTCTTTTTCTTTCAAATTCATATGGGGGTGCCCCCCATTGATTCTTTAACTTGTTTTCATAGTGTTATTCACGTTTTTGCTATTTTCGGGCCATCCCCATTCTCAATCGTTGCAACTAACACTTCGCTGTTCTCGATCGATCGAACTGGTTTCGATCGATTGAACCCAGCAGTCTGTTCGATCGATCGAACATTCTTGAGCGATCGAACCAAAGATACTCTCGATCGATCGAACAGACTTAGATCGATCGAAGTGTGGCAGTTTCTTTATCTTTATTATTTTCCCTGTTCTAATGTATTCTCTCGTTGCTTCTTCCTTTTCAGGGCTTTATTATGAATCCGATCACTGGCTACCACAAAGGCAAGCCGTTCGACCTCGCTATACCCGACCCAGTTCCATATCACGGGTTTTGAAATGAGGAAGACCGCGTTTGGTTCACCAGCTACTTCCAGTCACGGAAGGTCATGATCGAGCGTCCCCTTAAGACTGCCTGGCTAGCTACTCCGTGGTACCTTTCGTGGTTACGTGCCATGCCCCAGTGGTACACACTGTTCTCCCAGCCTAAGCAGGTGAATCTATCTTGGATACAGGAGGCGTGTGCGACGATGATCCAGGATCCGGTTGCTCCGTTCACCCTTCGCTCATTTTTCCGTGGCCGGGAGATCATCTTTAGCCCGGCCACCGTAGCTGCTACTATTGGGGTACCAGAGGTACCAGATTGTGTATGCCCACATCGACCCGACACACCTCTACTATCACCGACCATCATTAATCGAGAGATTACCGGGGGAGCACTTCCGACATGGGATGGCGAGGCTCTCATTCCTGACCTCCACCTCACAGAAAATTACCATATGCTCCACCTCGCCCTGAGCAATTGCCTATTGGTGACTTCGTATCGGGAGAAGATCGCGGTGTGGTATGCTCAGGTATTATATGCGATTGGGACACGGCGGCCAGTCTGTTTACCCCGCCTTTACATCAACTTCATGCGACACCTTACACGCTACATTCAGGCTAAAAAGCACCTGAAGAGTGCTTGGGCTATTCATCGGGTGATCGAGCATGCGGGTATCATTCCTTTGGCGGGCGATGTGACTGCCCAGTCCCGCAGTCGTTTTGGTGAGACAACTTCCCGCCGATCCGATGCGCAAAAGAGGAAGCAAAAAGGAAAAGGTAAGGCAAAGGTAGGAGAGAAGAGGAGACGTGGAGGCGAGACAGATACTGAGGGAGCTGCTTCTGGGACGCCCACAGAGGCTGAGGAGCATGACTCAGAGGAGGAGTTAGACCCTGTTGAGGAGGTGACGAGATTTGAGTTGAGACAGAGGTCTCAGGCTCGTACCCAGGGAGAGTCTTCTTCTGTGCCTCTCCCTTACTATTTATGAGTTGTTATTGGAGGAGAGAGAGGCCAGGATTCAACTTGAGGGTAAGGTGGATGTGATGACTACCTTGCTGGAGGCGATCTTGATTCAGATCGGCGTTGATCAGATGGGGCATACAACTGCACCTATCGTACCCAGCGACCCACCTACAGCAGCTCATGTCACTTCCACCGATCCACCTACTACATCTGCTGCCCCATCTGCCTCTGCCCCTACTGGTCCTTTATTATCCGATCCCCCGGTTGATCTTTCTGTTCCTACTACATTTGCTGTACCACCTACTGCACCATCATCATCAGCAGGACCACCTACTACAGAGATACCATTTACACCTCCCCCTGTCGTGGCTGACACATCAGTTTCTACTCCGGCTGCCACGATTATGAGTGATCCGGCTACCACTACTACAGGTGTTGAGGGTGGTGTTATGGATGCTCCGGATCTAGTGATTGACATTTTATCTGATGTTCCCGATGATGGGTAGTATGGGGGTTTTGTTTTTTTTTTTTTTTTTTTTGGATTTTTGGTTGGTTTGGGATATTCTGTGTTGTTTGTTGGCCATTTTTGGACACTATTGTGGTGTTGTTTTTGTTGTTGGTGGTTTGGATGATTTGGATATTTGTTTATATGGCATATCGAGATTTTATTATCGCTGTTCTGTTCGTTCACTTTACTATATTTCCAGTGAATAGTTTTATTTTATACGTGGATCTGATGCTTTATATTTCCTATATTTCTGATCTTTGCTGCTTGGAGGGTGTATGTTTTCTGTACAGGTTGTTACTATTTTGATTCTTACGATGATATTTCAGGTGATATCTCTCTATCTATCTTTGAAAATCGTCTGCTGAGGACATTGCAATTTTCAGTTGGGGTGGAAAGTAGATAGATAATCACCTGTGCATATTAGTTACCTAACAATCTAGACCGCTCTATCTATTGCTAATGTCATACAATCTCCATTCGAAGTTAGGATTAACTTAAAATTTCAAAATTTCCTAAATTTCAATTTTTGAATTAAATTGGCAGAATAATTTTGAATTTTCACTTCTATTTAGCTGTTATCAAGCAATGACACAATCATTTTATTCTCATCCTTTTATGAATTAAGTTCACGCGTTTTTCTAGCTCTCTAGGATAGAAGCATATATTGACCATTCTTGTATCCAAATCATTTGCACGTATTAATAGCTATGCGGAGAACGTAAAATAAGAGTTAATACGACTTTTGTACTTTAAAGAATGAAGTAGTGAAAACTAGTTACCCTTAGTGAGCTTTTGAATCCAATCTTCAATTCTGAGGGAATTATCACATTAAATTCGAATTGTTCTTATTGAATATGCGATTAGAATTCGTTGAATAGTCTCTAATTCTTTGTTTTGGCTTCTTAATAGAGGAGAACGTTCAGGACATACCAACTAAACTAAATGAACATGTAAATGTTAAAAATTAAGAAGTTGAGAAAATGATTTAAGCCATCGTTATTTGCTCCTTATCTTTCCATATACCTGTATCAACGCTCTAACAGTATGTGTTGCTCTTAACCCCACACCGAGTAAATACTTCCAAATTTATTATAAACTTCTAAATCCCTAATCCTATACTTTGACCTCAATGAACCCCATTGCACATATAATGTGATTAAATTGTTGAAGTATGTTATGAGGAGGGAGTAATAGTAGGAGGGAGTAATAGTGGGAGGGGCTGCATAAAAGAAAAGAAAGAAGATGGAGTCCTACTTAAATATATATATATATATATAGAGGATGGTTGGAAGTAAGTAAAGAGGAAAGTACTAAGTTCAATCACATGATAAAGATGTGCAACTTCCTACCCTTTCATTTCTACCCTGCTAAATAAGAACACTGTCAAGTCAAAATCTTAATAATTTTTAACAACTTAGTTTAAACATGAACGTGTAATTTGAGTTATCCACGGTATTTCGCTCCGCTAGTAAGTAGTATTCCTGTCTTGAGACTATACACTCTAAAATGTTCGTCTTTTATAGAGTCGAATATGGAAGCATTAGTATCCGAAAAATCACTCTTATCAAAGCTTCCATGTCCTGTGCGATCATTATTAATCAAGTTTCCGTGGGATGTTCATTTTTTAGGGTAATAACCATATGAGGCTTGAGTTGAAACTACAAGTTCTGAAAGGTGCGATAGTCTAAACAACTCTAAATAAAGTTCGATGTATAGCTGTTGATTTCACACACACGGATACATAGATGTGATGCATATGTTATTTTTATCTTGGTGGCATGAGGAGCATGTGTATTTCTTTCATGGTTTGAATGAGGATGATATGATTTGTGGAGTGAAATTAGTAGTTGAATAAAAGGGATTGTTTAAAAGTTATTCTATATCTTTTTGAGCTTAAAATTAGAGAATTTTGTGGGTATATTCACTACAAACCCTCACGAGACAACACTCGTCCACTAGGGGAAACCTAGGGGTTTAACGGCTTGTTGCATCTGCTAAATGCAACCGCGATTCCTGCGAAAGTGAGCTAGGTAGTTTTTTCTTGTTATTTTAATTGACTTGAGTTTAATTTATTATTAGTCTTTGTAGTATTAGTGTAGCTTGTTTTTATGTTCGCTCTATTGCTAGGGACTAGCAAATCGCTAGTTGGGGGTTGTGACAAGCGGGGGTATTTGTAAAATACAACCTTGCTAAAAGAAGAAAATGTATGGATTTAGTTTACAATTCCTCCATTTATCTACAATTTGAATTACAACGCCAGTTTATACACATTTTGATTAATCTATGATAAGTTGTGTGTTTTAGTTGCAATTTGTGCTGACTACAGTTGCTGTGTGAAGAATTGAAAGATAACGATAAAAGGAGATGCTGAATTCTAATGAAGACAATCAAAAGTTGAAATACAGAGTTCGAGCAATTGAAGACCATTCGATCGATCGAAGGTTCGATCGATCGAGATAAGTTCAAGCGATCGAAGTCCCCAAGAGTTCAATCGATCGAGAATTGTTCGATCGATCGAACATGCCTTTTATCAGATTTTTACGCGCACGCAGCAGAGGAGAAACTTAACCCTAAGCATTAGGTCTCTGCTATTTATATTCGTATTGTATACGTCCTTAGGGGGCCCAGATTGTTTTTCTTTAGTTTTTAGAGAGAGAGAGAAAGAGGTTTTATGTGTTTTTGTAGGTCTTAGAGGTTGGATATTGCTTTTGGATTGCTATTCTCATAGTTTAATACAAGATTTTCATTCCAGGTTACTTAGTATTGTTCTATTTACATTCTGTTAGTAGTTTAGAGTAGTATAATCTGTTGGATTTAAAGTTTTGCATGCTAAATAGAGTTACACCATTAGTTTACATAATTTTCATGTTCAAAATGCAAACAAACGCATCCTTAATGAACCTTTATGTTAAAAACAATACTGTGACACTCTAGACCATGTCTGAGTAGTCCCCAGGTTGGGAGATCACGATGAAAGTGTGATCTCAAGCCTCTGCCATGCAGCCGAATAACTCCTGTATTCGACCGCTCGAAGTTAGTTCGATCGATCGGACCAGAGACATAGTCGAGCGATCGAAGTTAGTTCGATCGATCGAGAGAAGAAGATGTTCGATCGATCGAAAGCGCATCGATCGATCAATCCCTCTGATTCTTGAGGACATTCTATGCAGTATTCCTAGACTTTCTGCTTTACTGATTCGTTATCAAACTGTCCCCAAACGCTCAGTTTGTCAAAACAGTCTTTAAACTTAAAGCCTTAAGGCATTTTTCTTCAATACCTTTTGCAAACCACCCTCAATGCTAACACCATTGTAGGTGCGAGTCCTAACTATTGAACCAAACTGCTTTTGTGTATTTCAAACTTAAATGTGATGACATCGTCCCGGTCATTAAAGGACTATGGATTCTTTATCCTAAGAGAAATACGGAATATTGTAGAAAATGTGCTCCATTGAGCTTCAATGCAAATGCATGGTAGATGGTTAGGTCGCGGTGGATTCGTGTAATCCCAACTTTCCTTTTTAATTAAGAAAAAACATATTTTAAATTATCACTTTAATTAATTAGTTGGCAATTAGTTTATTTTAGTTTAATTATTTTTAGTAGTTGATAAATTGTGGGACTTTGTGTTCTACATTTCTTTAAAATATAGAATTTTATTTTCCTTGTTTGAGATTAATCTAGGTAATTAGTTTAACACCTTCCCTGTGGGATCGACCTGGACTTAACCAGATTACTACTTGCACGATTACCTACACTTGGGTATAGCACACAAGCGCACACAGAAAAATTCTCGTGTCACATGGATTTGGCACTTGTGACACCTTCTGAAGTACTCACAGTAGTCTCTATCTAGGGTCATCCAGTAATACCATTGTCAAATTATCTTCTTTGCCAACAAATGCTCGTTCATGTGGGGTCCACACTGCTTCCTGTATTTCCTCCATCATTCTCTTAGCCTCATTTCCATATAAACACTCCAAATTGTACTCCGTGTATGACTTCTTCCATAGCTTATCCGCGTAGATCACAAATTGGGCTGAGAATCTTCAAATCGCCTTCCTAACCCTCTCTGAAGCTCCTTCGGGCTACTCTCTTTCCCTAATGAAATTTCAAACATCCTCGTACCAAGGCAATTCCTCTTTATCTTCTAGGGCTGTGATCATCTCAAATGACGATTGGTTCTTTGTCTCTATGGATAATGGGATCATGGTGACTACTGAAGGAATTTGTAACATCGAGTCTAAGGTTGCTAGGGAATTGGCCAACTGGTTCTCTTCATAGGGAAGCTAATATAATGATATCTTCTTGAATTGCACTTTCAGGCTCTCCAGATATTCGTGGTAAGGCCTCAACTTCTCGTGCTTCACCCTCTAATCGCCTCGTACTTGGGATATGATCAAGTTGGAATCTCCAAAAACATGGATCCTCTCAAATTTTAGGGCTAGTGTTGCTTCCATTCTAATTATGCATGCCTCGTACTCCGTCGTGTTATTGGTTGAATTGTACTTAGGCTTGCCGACTAATGGGGAAGGGGTCCCATCTGGTGCTATAAAAATGATTCCAACCCCATAGCTCAGTTGGTTAGCTGCTCCATCGAAATGCATTTTCCACAGAATTTCTTCTATACCCATCACCCCTTCATCTGGGAATCGAAACTCACCCTTCTCCTCGAATTCTATTACAAGATCGGCCAGGTATTCGGTGAGAGATTTCCCTTTCACGGAATTGGCAGTAACTTACTTGATATCGAACTCAGCTAGCATCATGGTCCATCGGGAGATTCTGCTGGTCAGAAAGGGTTTTTCCAATAGGTATTTGAGTGGGTCCATTCGAGAGATTAAGGTTACGGGAAAAGCTAACATGTAGTGCCTAAGGTGACGAGTACACCAGACTTGGGCCTAACAGGCTTTCTCTAAGGGTGAATATTTCAGTTCGTATCCGATTATCCTTTTGCTCAAATAATAAATGGCTTTTTACACGTGCCCCTCTTCCCCTTCTTGGCCTAACATATACCCCATAGAATCTTCAAACACAGAAAGGTGTAGCAATAAAGGCCTTTTGGGTGAGGGTGATGATAGGACAGGTGGGTTTTGGAGATAGGTTTTGATTTTATCGAAGGCTTGTTGGCATAGGGTATCCCACTTGAACTTCTCTCCTTTTCTAAGCAGCTTAAAGAGCGGGTCACATATCAAGGTGAGTTTTGAGATGAAGCGGCTTATGAACTGTATTCTTCCCAAAAATCCTATCAATTCTTTCTCATTCTTCAACGGATGCATTTCAACTATGCTTTTATTTTGGTCGGGTCCACCTCTATTCCCCTCTGAGTGATAAGGAATCCTAATAACTTTCCAGTAGTGACTCCGAAAGTGCACTTTTGCGGGTTCAACCTCATTCTAAATTCTCTCAACATCCTAAAGAATTTTCTTAATGACTCCGAAGGTGCGCTTTCCAGTAGTGATAAGGAATCCTAATAGCATGATGATTTGGTAGTGGATATCTGGTAACGTTGGGAGTTTTGACAGGCGACTCAGATATCACCATGTTGTCAATGAGGCCCTAGATTTCATGCCTTAGTCTTGTGCATTGATCCGTAGAGTAACCCTTTTGTTGGTAAAACTTACAATAGAGATCCTCCCAGAAGGTTGGAGGAAGCGGACTCGGTAAAGGTCGAGATTCCAATGGGCGAAGATGCCCCTTTGCTATTAGCCTATCAAGGGCAGTTGATAGTGATATCCCCAAATCTGAGAATTTCCTTGGTTGTTTATCCATTACTCTTCTTAGTGCTATGTCAAATTTTCTCTCTGGTCCACTTAATACGTTGACATTGGTGGGGCCAGAGTGGCCTCCTAAATGTCCTCCGTTGGTCCCATAGTTCGGTCTCTTGTATCGATTTGGGTTTTCTTCCTTCTTAATCACCTCTTCTTCGATTGCATCTTCTATTCTCATTCCCACATCAATAACTTCAGCAAAAGTGTTGATTGACTGAAACCTCATCTTTTCCTAATACACCGGCTGGAGATTCTTCATTAGCATTTGGATTTGATCTTTCTTGGACGGCCTTTGGACCATCGTAGCTGCCTTTTCTCTCCATCTACTCAAGTATTCTGCGAACATTTCCTTGTTCCCTTGCCTAGTGATTTCCATGTCTCTGACTGTGACATCTAAGTCTTGGTTATACTCATACTGTGCTATGAATGCTTCGATCACTTCCTCCCAACCCCTAGTTCTGCTTGGTTCGAGTGTAAAATACCAGGCCAAGGCGGCTCCCGTTAGGGTTTGCTGAAATAAGATGGCCATTATAGAAGTGGTCAATCTACTAGGCTGGAAGGCCCCGATACACATCCTCACATGGTTGCAAGGATTCCCTATCCCATCAAACTTGCCAAAAATTGACATTTTGAAACCGACGGGCAGCGGATCGCAGACCCCATCGTACAGCCCTTCTAACTCCATCAGATAAGTATCAACCCCATGAGCCTTACGCATTACCCTCTCCAGTTTCTATATTTTCTCAGCCATTACCCTCTCTTTTCAGCCAACCTTCTTCCCACGCAATAAGCAGATCGATATTTGGTGGATTTGCGACTGGTGGCGAGTGTGCTATCGTCTCCATCATAACCATCATACGGTTCATGTTTTCGACCTGCCTCCTCATATGTTCTTCTTGTTGCTCTACCAATGCCCTCAATTCTGCTACTTCCCCATCATTTCTTTCATCTACCATTTCCATGTTATCCTCCCTTCTTGCCAGCCTTGCTGTGGGACCTCTAAACCAAACTGTGCCCGAACTTGATGCTATTTTTGCCCTACAAAAGAATTTAATGATTTTTCAAAAAACTTTTGGTTGTTTCTCTCCCTTTTTATTTTTGTTTTTTAAAAGATACCTGGTGAAAAAATTTTATGAATGGTTCATATGTCACATGGATGCAATGCATGTGCGCGTGTGTGCCTACTTTATATGCAAAAGAAAGAAAATTCTACCCCTAACAAATAGTCACATAAGCACATAAGATCCTTACTCATGTTAAATGCGCAAATTTTTACCTCTCATTGTGATCCTTATTACCCTTTTTTTTTCTTTCTTTTTTTTTTTTTGAAGTTTGATCATTTAAAAGATTTTTTGAAAATCATGATGAGATAGGAAATGCTTACGAAGATTTGAATTTTGCATTTTGAAAGGCACTTCTTTGAAAAATGATTTCCAAAGATTCGAGGTACATTAATCAAGGGAATTTCAAAGATTTTTTTAAAGTAAGATTTTTCACCATAACCTTGGGATAAAAATCTTATTTTTCTCACAAAAATGGATTTAAAACTCATCGGGTACAAGGATCACATGATCGGATTATCACCGTACTTTTCATGAATTCGAATGCATACAAGGTCAATGATACTTAGCTAGCAAGATATAAGAGATGCAATCTTACAATCAAAATTAAGCAGGTTCTCAAATGTCATGGGAAATGAAAAGGAATTGCTCATAAGTGATTAAGAGTTTACATGTCTCGTATTAAGTGAACTTTGTCATCATCTTATGTAATCCCTTTCGGGCATACAAGACTCCCTAGCACATAAATTCTAATCGAGAATTGATTCCTAAGATTGAAAGCTTCTACCAGAAACTACAATGCAAAGGATGGGTTTTGGTTGAATAAGGTGCCCTTGACACACACCCGATAGGATGCCTCATATACCAAATCATGGTACGAGATCAAGGGTGATCACACAGTCCCATGATAACTTGACTGACCGGGTTGCCCCGAGCCTCCAAAGTCATAGTTCTGTGCAATGGACTGGCTGGACATGCAAGTGAAATGCAAAAGGTGCACAAAAATTAACTAATTTGATTAAAAAGGATGCTTTCAAGTCTAATCCTCGAGTGAACCCAAAATTAGAATTCTGGTCTGCGAAACCATTGATTCTGGGTTCGATCCCCAGCAGATTAGCTAGATTGTGGATATCGCATTTTCTCTTATCCACAGCTTTTTCAAAATCCTTTTCAATTTCAAAATACAAAACACGAGTCGCCACTTAATTTTTAAAAGGAAAAATTAAGAAACCATTTTAAAAGCAAACTGATCTTTTTTCGAAACCAGAGTTTTCTAGGTTCGGGGATTATGGAATGAGAAGGGAAGAAGCCCATCGGACTAAATCACGCCCTCTCATCCTATCTCGCGATAGGCCTCTACTCAACATCCTTTTAATCGAATAATTAATCTAAATGTGCCCTCAACTAATACATATATATAGATATACATTACAAAACCATGCCCAAAGGGTGTAAGATTGCTAAGGTTAAAATATCATTCAAAAATCACGTAATTTGAAATAGCAAGAAAGATCATGTACAAATAGGGTACCAGAAAACTTACCCGAGATCCAGCCGTGAATATTTAAACGATTAATGCATGCAAATTAAAATAAAACCTAAGAAGTGGTCTCTAATCACATATATACACATAAGGCAAGACCTAATTCTAAGGTGTCGTACATGGAGTCCAAAATCAATAAAATCAAGAGATTAAATAAACTAAAGAGGGGTTTACGAAATCATACCTAGATAGCGCTACAAAACAAAGGGGTTAGTCCACATGATATACAAGACATTATATGAAATTCTAAATAACACTTTAAACTTCTAGCTTAAATATGAAAGAATTGACATGATTATGAATTCCTTCTAATGAGTTGGAAATGCATCACTTCTATAGATATACAAGTCTCAACTAGGATCCAATGTAACGTCCATATACAGATGATGTAGTCCCAACATGGTCACAAGGAACCCACAATTATGTTTGATTAAATTCTTTCCTAACACAAAATGAATTCTAATTATAAGTATCAATCTACATGGATGAATGTATAGGAATACATGAACGTGAACAAGAGTAAGATATGAATTATTCATTCATTTGGACCATTTTACCATTGGATTTAAGTTTAACCAATCATTATTGAAACATGGTTTAAGTCTTAGGTCATAGAAAAGTTATTTGAACTATTACTTACAAAGTTCACCATATCCGTCCCAAAATTCTGAAAATTACAGAGAGCGAGTCAAAACTTCAAAAATAAGAAAAGCATGGTTCGCATGGTTTTATGTTAGTGAATTTTGGACACAAAGTGCCTCTATAAGTCTAGTTTTCAACCCAAAAAGAAAAGTCAAAGATCGACGGTTCAATCTCTTGGAATTAGACAAACACTAAACATCACTCAGAAATTTACAACTCTCTGTCCAAAGTTCTTGCATGATTTTCTAAAAATAGTAACATATCTAAAAGACTCTAATCTTTTTTAGGGAATCCTATTGACACATTAAAGTTTGTAGAAAAAATTATTTGAAGCCAAGAATGCTTTATTAAGGTTCTGATTTACTCGTTTCAAAAGGGTGTTACTATCCTGAAACTCTGGACATATTATAGTTGTTTCACAAAACTCATAACCAAACCACTTCAAACATGAAATCTCATTAAAAACAAAAAATCACAATGGTAAAACTTTATGTTATTGACACCCCCCAATTGGTTTCATTCAATTCCAATGGTTTGTTATTTAACTAAAAATCTTTGATCAAAAGTGGTTGTTGAACTCACTATACCTTTGTCAAGTCCACCCCTTCTTGTTAACTTTAGCTATCAAGCCATTAAGTTTGGCTTATCCTAAACTACTTCTCCTCCTACTTGGTGCTCCTTGGAAACTAATGACACTTATACTTATAGACCTCAATGAAGTATGAAGGAACTTCATGAAATCCCAAAATAATGAACATAAACCATGGAGGTAGGTTTAGATTTATTGACCAAACATACTCATATCTTTATGAATCACGAGTTCACAAGAAGATTAAGGGATTTCAAGTCTAAGGGCTCAAGAAAGACATTGAAAGTCTCATGAGTCCTAAGAGATGACTATAATCAAAGATTATTGACCAAACATGGAGGTAGGTTTAGATTTATTGACCAAACATACTCATATCTTTATGAATCACGAGTTCACAAGAAGATTAAGGGATTTCAAGTCTAAGGGCTCAAGAAAGACATTGAAAGTCTCATGAGTCCTAAGAGATGACTATAATCAAAGAAAAGAAAAAGCAAAACTCAAATGATATCTAAGTTGGCTTTGTGATTTATTTAACCCTAAATCTTAAGCCACTTTGATCCAGCCCAATGAAATGAAAGCTTAATAACAATATTAGAGGTGTGTGATGAAATGAGGTAGTAGAGAAGCTTTCAAAGGATGTGTGCAAGACCCTAAAGAACTCTATGCGTATTGTAATTAAACTTGGGGTTAGAGACTTAATTAACTAGAGATTACCTCCAACTATCCTTAACTCTCAAGTATTTGGAAGTCTTTCAAAGGTGATTCAAACTCTTCTCCTTCTAACTCATGCAACTTCTTCCCTAAACCCCTCTAAAACTTGCTCCTCATGGTGTTTAGAGAATTCCAAGAGGTTTAAAATAAATAGATTCAAGATAAGGTTCTAAGATTCAAAAACTCATGTTGAGATGCCAAAAGATTAAGATCCTTTGTAATGGGATATTCATCCCCTATATATTTTCGCAATAAAAACCTTAATCTTGGATGTCCTTTTGAAGGTACAAACGTACTATTTCAAAGCTGGCAGCCACAAAAATACGACACTCAAAGAAGATGGAAGTGTCACTCAATAAGTGTCGAAACGACACTCACTGAAAGTCGGCGTGGCATTCACTGAATGCCGATGCGACACTCAATGAATGCCGCGGACAACTTTGCATACTGCACTCTTTTCTGGAATTCTAATTTTTGCGACATTTGATGCATATTCGCGGCCATCAGTGAATGTCGTTGTGGCAATCAGAGATTGCCGCATGAGCAACCCGTGACTGCTACAACTTGTGCCATATGCTGTTTTCTTCTTGTTTCCCTTTTCTTCTTTCTTTCTTTTTTAAGTTTGAATTACAGAGCCTTTCGAAGAGCTTGAATCACCTTTGGAAATCCTAGATTAGTCGGACGTTGTTATCATTGGATCTAGAGGTAGCACTCTCCTTAATCCGTCGTTTGGTCAAAATTTGGGTGCCTATATGTGTTTGTTTGGCTTTTTAGAGGAAAAAAGAGAATACTAATCTATAAAGTAATAGGTTGGGATCATTCCCCCCATCTTGGGTCACAACAAGATGAATGGACTAATGTTTTAAGAACACTATAAGATAACATCTCATTGTAGCATGTTATCAAACACAAGGATTACATCTATGTGATAGATAAAAGGAGCTTTGAGATTTTCATAGAAACGGATTTGAAGCTAACGTTTGACTATCAAGGATGCATGACATACAAACTGAAGACTCTATGACTTCTAATCCAAATAATTTGTCCACCCTACATTAACTAATTTACTTGGTGGATAAATCACCTATGAAGCCATCAAATGGCAGTATATAAAACTCAAGAGTTTGGACAATCAAAGATGCAAAACATCAAAGATGAAGACTCTAAGCTTTAAATCTCACACACAACATTTATCAAACACATAGAGTGCAAAACACAAGGTTACATAATATTCCATATAAAATACATAGGGCAGGATTCAAAGTCTAAGTTTTGACAATCAAAAATGCAATACAAATAAGATGAAGCCCTTAGTTTTGAATCCTACACAAATGAACCCTAGAAATGCTACAACATCAAATCCAAGAGTTCATGATCCACAACCTAAGTAAATCTGACTAATAATGGAAAACATAACAATATCATCAAAGGAAAAGAGGTGGAAGATAAACTTAGCCACTAAAACTTCAATTGATTTCTTCAAGTTTACAAAAATGGAAAAGAAAATGTAACGGAACCCAAGGGGGTTGCCAAAAATGAGAGTAGAAGAAGAAGAAAAAAATTCAAGATAAGATACCTAAACAAAGACCATCTCTTTCTATTTATACAAAAACCACCAAATGGCAAACTTGTAATTAAAAAGGGGAAAACTTCAGGAGCCACTGATCGATCCCTTCTTTGGTCCAAATCGATCCTCCTTTCACCTGGGCCTTTAATAACCTCTCGACAAGCCGCGGATCGATCCATCTTGGGATATGTTGTGTAGAATGTTTCTTTGAAAACACAGATCGATCTGCTCAGAAGGCTGGATTGATCTGTTTCTTCTGATTCTGGTGATGAGCTCCTCAACAAACGGATCATTCGGCTCAAAAGGCCGGATCAATCCGTTGCCGCTGAGATTCATTCCTTGCTCTTTTTATGACATGAATGTCACAAGGGTTTGGTTTTGCTTCACCCAAGTTTGCAAAACCTGCAAGAAAGAGATCATTATTAGCAAAAAGAGGGTAACAACGAGGGTTATCAAAAGTACAACTTATCCATTGAACCTCCCAGATTAGGTGCCAATTTGTGTTCAATAGGGGTAAAATCATAAAGTGAAGAATGCAATATTGAACACGAATAACACCCCCCAACTACCATGTTGCTAGTCTCTTAGCAACCAAGCTAAAGATTAAGAGATCCAAGAATAACCTTGCACAACAAATCATTAAAAAATTGATAAATCATTTTCGTGGGGAACACACGGTTGCATTGCTCATATGCAACAAGCCGTTAAACCTCTAGGTTACCTATAGAGGCGGAGTGTTGTCTCTGGAGGGTTCTTGAAATGATACCCACAAACATTTTGTTTACTCATAATAGTTGTCCACTATCTAACGCCGATACTCAACATAGTGCCAAGAATTTTCAAAAGATTTTAGCACATGACACAAAAATATAAAAGTTCTTAACCTATCAAGGTTATTAGATAGACTTTATTAAGCTCAATCTTGGATGCGTGTATGGTGTGGAGTGCATAACTACAACTATCAAGAAGATTGAAATGCTTTTATAATCCGAATTTTGTTCAAAATGCCCTTCAACTCAATTCTCTCTGGTGTTACACTCTAAAGATGAATCACTCAAAATGGGTAATATACACTCGAGGCATGCGGGCAAACAGAGTAAAGAAAATGGAAGCCAAAGCCACGCACATGCCAAATATGAAAAAGTAAACGTGAAAAATGAGTAAAAATTAATCTCATAAAAGATACCATTCATTAGAGGGTGTGGAGTAACTCAAACTACTTGTCATGATCGTCTCAAACTCCGATTCACAAAACTTGAGGATCAATTAGGACCTTGAGGGGTTTTTAAAGTGGGAAAGGGTCATGAAGTGAAGGGCAAGGGGAAAGGAGGTGAAGTGTTTGGGTACAAACTTGGGATTCATTGGAATGCATGGATACGATTGACTACAATGAATCATCCACAAATATTTCTTTGAAGCTCACAAAGAGAAGTACAATTGGCTATGAAGCTATTTTTCTTTTCCTTTTTTTTAGTACTTCTTTTCTTTTCTTCTTTTTTTTATACTCTCACAATAACACGATTCAATTTCTTTTACCAGGTTACAAACACAATCTCATGCAAAAATATCCCAACAATGTAATTCAAATATGGATATGGAAGGTGTGTGGTTAAGTGAAGGAACGGTATGTATGGTTGAGAGTAAACATGGTGAAAAGGATCTAAAATTATTTCCTCGGACAATGTGATTCTTTATTCTCCACTACAATGACCAGCAAGTAAGAGTTTTGCTTCCACAAAAGGATTTCTGTAATGAACCATCAAAGAAAGGAGATGAGATTATCTACAACTTTTTTATGTTTTCCAACTAGAGAGAATTGAAGTATGTAACACTCAACAATGGAGAAAAGGATCTAAAGCTCGCAAGGGTAAAGTCTCCACAAATGCTTCTAACAATTTCTAGGTAACAATTGCATTAAACATCATCCTAACACAAGTAGTCATGCAACGTGCTCGATAATCCAAGATTTGAAATTCATGAAATTTACTATAATCAATATTGTTATAGAACGTATGGGATTCAACAAGTGTCGCATACTAATATTGAAAGAAAACTCAAGACAAGCATCATCTCTCAGCATTAGAACAGGGCAACTCATCTTTTCTTTTATTAAAAATCATGCTTGGAGAATTAATGGCAAGAAGAAAATGGAACATCCACATGATGGGTAAATATCTCACACCCCCCAACTAGAATATTGCATTGTCCCTAATCCTAATGGTTCAAAACAAGGACAAAAATGAGTAGGGATAGAATGATATCACCAACAAAAGAAGCGATCCCCGATGAGCATTAAGATGATGTTCCTGCACATGAATCACTACCAAGCACATTAAGCAAATAAAAGAAGGGAAAAAATGAAGATGGAATGATTAGGGAATGATGCGGATGAATTTGAAAGTTATAATGTTGAATCTACCACTAGCCCAACATGCAAAAGAGAACTAATATTCCTTTAAAAGAGGTGTTCTAGAAAGTTTGGCAAAATAATCAAACTTTGCATTATATACTATGGCTCTACTTTGAATAATATGATTTTTCCAACCTACAACTAAATTACATTAACTAACTAAGTTAACTAAATTACATGGTGAAACATATCACATTCTCTTGGCATGAGTCAAGCATCTTAAATCAAAGTATAATTATCATACTAACAAATAAGTGGTAAATTACTACACTATGCAACACCTTTGATTAGAATGACACATCCACCCTACATTAACTAAGTTACATGGTAGACAAATCAACTTCTCCTAGAATGACTCATGTGCAAAAATACACCATTTCGATTAAGCACAACTATGTAAGAAATCACAAAAATAATATTATATATGCCAAAATTTTAAAGAACAACATTCAAAGGAGATACTATTACTTTCCCCATGTGAGACCAATGTGTCATCAACATCCTAAATAGAAGTTTAGATCTTCAAGAGTAGCTAATCCTTCAAAACAAAGACAAAACAAAAAGATCAAATGCAAAAGCGCATATAATTAGAAACTAAACAACTTAACATTGTTTCCAATCCCTGACAACGGTGCCATTTTGATGTTGTTAAAATCAAGTTCTTATATAACCCTATTCAAAACGTAATATATTGGAAGTAGAGCGTTGAGTCCACAGGGATTGATATAAGAACAACGTTTGAGAAGTTTAGAAACTAATTACAATGCTTAAAAGAAAGAAATAAGAAAAGATGATAAAGAAAAGGAAAAAATGACTTTGCTTCTTTTGGGGTGTTTGTTTGGATTTTTGGAGGATAAAAGAGAAACCTAATCTACAAAGTAATAGGTTAGGATAATTCCCCCCATCTTGGATCACAACAAGATGAAATGAACTAATGTTTTAAGCACACTCTAATTATCAAACACAAGGAGTGCATCTATGTGATAGACAAAAGTAGCTTTGAGATTTTCATAGAAATGGATTTGAAGCTAACGTTTGACTATCAAGGATGCATGACATACAATATGAAGCCTCTATGGCTTATAATCCGAATGATTTGTCCACCCTACACTAATGAATCTACTTGGTGGATAAATCACCTATGAATCCTCCAAAAGGTAGTATTTAAAACCCAAGAGTTTGGACAATCAAAGACGCAAAACATCAAAGATGAAGACTCCAAGCTTTAAATCTCACACACAATATTTATCAAACACACGGAGTGCAAAATACAAGGTTACATAATATTACATATGAAATACATAAGGTGGGATTCAAAGTCTAAGTTTTGACAATAAAAAATGCAATACAAATAGGATGGAGGCCCTAGTTTTGAATCCTACACAAATGAACCCTAGAAATGCTACAACATCAAATCCAAGAGTTCATGATCCACAACCTAGGTAAATCTAACTAATAATGGAAAACATAGCAATATCATCAAAGGAAAAGAACTAGAAGATATACCTAAACATTAAAACTTCAATTGATTTCTTCAAGTTTACAACAATGAAAAAGAAAATGTAAGGGAACCCAAGGGGGATCCCAAAATGAGAGAAGAAGAAGAAAAAAAATACAAGATAAAATACCTAACTAAAAACCATCTCTTTCTATTTATACAAAAACCACCAAATGGAAAACTTGTAATTAAAAACGGGAAAACTTTAGGAGCCGCGGATCAATCCCTTCTTTGGTCCTGATTGATCTGCCTTTCATCTGGGCCTTTGATATCCTCTCGAGAAGCCGCAGATCGATCCCTTCTTTGAGCCAGATTGATCTATCTCAGGATCTTTTTCGTAGAATGTTTCTTCAAAATCGCAAATCAATCCGCTCAGAAGGTCGGATCGATCCGTTTCTTCTGATTTTGGTGATGTGCTCCTCTAAACACACGGATCGATCCGCTCACAAGGCTGAATCGATCCGCTGCTAATGAGATCCTTGCCCTTTTATGACATGAATGTCACAAGGGTTTGGTTCCGCTTCTCCCAAGTTTGCAAAAGCTACAAGAAAGAGATCCTTATTAGCAAAAAGAGGGTAACAACGAGGGTTATCAAAAGTACAACTTATCCATTGAACCTCCCAGATTAGGTGCTAATTTATGTGTAATAAGGGTCAAATCATGAAATTAAGAATGCAATATTGAACACGAATCACCTACCCTCGGGTTTACCATCATAAATCTTCTTTACAAAAAGGTCTTGAAGTTGTTTATCACAAATTTCATCAACTAAAGATGGCTATGTAATGATTTTTGATATTAAAGCACTTTTCGTCTTAGGAATTGCTTCTAGTTTCAACTTATCCATTTCTCGTATTAGTTTCTCCTGAGTAGTCAAGGCATAGATCAAATCACTTGTTGATTTTTGACTTAGTACATCGGCCACCACATTGGCCTTTCCTGGATGATAATGGATAGTCACTTTGTAGTCTTTCATCAATTCCAACCAACGTCTGTGCCTCATATTCAAATCTCTTTGAGTGAAAAGGTACTTTAAACTTTTATGATCGATATAAATTTTACACTTTTACTCGTATAGGTAATGTTGCCAAATCTTCACAGTAAATATTACAACTGCTAATTCCAAGTCATGTGTAGAGTAATTGGCTTCATGTGGTTTTAGCTGTCGTAAAGCATAGGCAATAACTTTGTCAGTTTGTATCAAGACATATCCTAATTCCCAATGCGGAGCATCACGATATATGTTAAACCCCTCGGTACCTGAAGGAAAATTCAAGATAGGCACTGACATTAAATGGTATGTCTTTCCTCACTAGTCGGGTTATTGATGTTGCAATTCTTGAGAAATTCTCAATGAACCTTCGTTAGTAACTGGCTAATCCCAAAAAGCTTCCTACTTCTAATACATTGGTCAGCGGATTCCAATTTGCTATGGCTTTAACTTTTGGTGGATCTACTGATACACCTTTCTTTGATATCATATACCCCAAGATGCAATCCCGGTCAACCAGAACTCGCATTTCTTTAACTTCCCGAATAGCTTCTTTTCTTAGAGTCGTAAAATCAATCGGAGATGCCTTTTATGGTCTTCTACACTCTTGGAATATATCAAAATATCATCAATGAAAAAAATCACAAACTTGTCCAAGTAATCTTTAAATACCCAGTTCATCAAATCCATGAATGCTGCCAGTGCACTAGTATCCCCAAATGGCATGACAAGAAACTCATAGTGGCCATAGCAGGGCATTAAGTGTAGTCTTCTCTACATCCTCCTCTTTCACCTTCAGCTAATAGTAGCCCCATCATAAGTCAATTTTAGAGAATGCCTAAGCTCCTTGGAGTTGATCGAATAAATCGTCGATTCTGGATAATGGCTACTTATTTTTAATGGTTAGCTTATTCAGCTCATGGTAGTCGATATACATTCTCATTGTTCCATATTTCTTCTTGACGAATAAGATTGGTGCACCGCACGGCGATACACTAGGTCTAATAAACCCCTTATCTAATATCTCCTGCAGTTGGATCTTCAACTCCTTAAGCTCTATTGGTTCCATTCAGTACGGTGTCTTTGATACAGGCTGTGATCCCGAAGCTACTTCAATAGTGAATTCAATTTCTCGTTCAATCAACTCATCTGGCAAGTCCTCAGGGAATACATCCGAAAACTCCTATAGCACTGATATGTCTTCTACCTTAGTGCTTGTAACATGTGTATCAATTACAGAACATAAGAATCCTTAACAACCTTGTTTTAATAATTTACCCGCCCGAATCACTGATACTAAAAATGGTGGTACTACAACATCAATTCCCTGAAAGATAATCTTTCCTTGTCCTGCTGGTCAGAGAATAACCCTTTTTCATTCACAATCAACAGAGGCTTGATTCATGGATAACCAATCCATGCCTAAAATTACATTAAAATATCTAACAATCAATGGTATTAAGCCAACGGTCAACTCTCTATCATCTATCCAAATATCATATGCCTTGAATATTGATGATGTCGTTATAGGCTTACTTAGTGGTAAAGATACTGAAAGTTCATATCCTAAGGGTTCAGACATGCTAGTTAAATGTTTAACAAATTCACATGCAACAAAAGAATGTGTCGACCCCAAATCTATTAAAATATGGGCTGGATGTGAATAAATTGGTAATATAACTGATAAGACAGAGTCGGTAGTTGAAATATCCCCCCGGTGCCATCTAATAAACCTCCCTTGCCTTGGCTCGACCCTCTTTCCCTTATCCACATTGGTTCCAGACCTTGCTTCAGTTGTTGCTATCAAACTTGAACCTTGTTGCTTCTTTGTTGGACAATCTTTGGCTTGATGTCCCGGAACACCACAAGTGTAGCATCTTCCCCTCATATTTGGATTGGAGCCTTTAGTGCTCTAGGCCCTAACTTAAGGACAAAATCGAGCAACACGTCTCAACTTCTTACAAATGTTACACACCAAGGTTAGGTGAAAAACTCCCACGTGTTGTCGGTTTCATGTTGGGCACTATGGGGTGGTCTCCCCGGAGTAGGTATTTCTCCATTGACTTCTTGTACCGGAACCGGAACCTTGTAAAAATATCCTCTTAGAGAACCCTTGCCCCCTTCTCCTTGTCCTTATATGCTCATTTTCCTTGCTACCCTTGTTTGAATATTTCAATATCTCTTTCCACTATTAAAGCCACATCTTCAACATCTGCCACGTTTCGGTGTTGAAGGGTATTGACACGACTGTGAATATTGTCCCTCAATCCCTCCTTAAACTTCCCAGCTTTATCAACTTCCTTTGGCATGGATCAGTGTGCAAAATAGAGCAAATCATTATACCTTGTATCATACTCATTGACAGTTATGTCCCCTTGTTGTAAGTTTACAAATTCTTGACTCAATTGTGTTTTTGCTGAAGCCAAAAAGTATTAATTGTTGAACTCTTTTATGAGCCTTTTCTATGTCTCGAGCGGTCCTTCAGCAATCTGATTAGTGCACTAATTCTGAGCTCCCCCTTTGAGGGTAACGATGGCACACATGATATTTTCGCTGTCAATGCAGTCCATGACTCAGAAAATACAATTCATGTCCATTAGCCAATGATCGGCTAATGACATACATGGACTTCCTTTAAACTGTAGTGGCTTTTGCTTATAGAATTGCTCAATGATCCCCTGATCCTATTGTGGTTGAGGGTTTGCTTGTCTTCCAAATACGTAGTCACTTGCTGATCTCACAAAATTACTCACTACGTCTTCTAAATGGTCCATACTCGAGTGAGGTGAACATTCTCAATTTGGGTCTACCATTTCTTACCTGCCAATCAACTCATATAAATACTATGCATGCTATGCCAATATAACATGCAGCAATCATGTTTCAACTTTATTATCCATATGCATTCATGCAATGCATCTAAGGTACTCATTATAAGCACGTTCACTCAAGTCGTCGTCTCTCGTACCCAAAGTTCTAAGCCTATTGCTGTGATACCACTAAATATCATGCCCCGAAACTACACATACAATTCTAGGATATGTAGCATACCACCAAGGCTCTCAATATACGCCTAAAGATCTATAATTAAACATAAAATCAAAGTTATAGAAAGTTTTTCCCATTTAAAACACTTGTAAAACAATTCATTTTGAAATAGGCCAATCCAATCAACTTGATCGGGCATTCTGTCGACTGGATTGGAAACTACAAAGAGTGAAAATTCTCAAAAGTCCCGACCCAATTGACTGGACTATGTCCATTCGACTGGTGAATCACCCAGTTGACTGGGCGATGCTAAAACATAAAGTCACATTCTAGAACATGTTCCGGTCGACTGGATTGCAGTAGCAGAACCCATTCTACAGTAACCCAAAGTTTAAAACCAAAGCCTGTTTAAATTCACACAACACTTGATAAATATGATCTAACCCAACATTGATTGACATAAACACATCCTTATGTAATATGGGTGAAACTCTCTATGCAACTATCACAAGTTATAGAACTCTAAACTTCCCAAGTTATAACTTAAATAATTACTAAAAGTTGCAAAAGTCTTGAGCCATATTCCAAACATAAGTTCACAGTAAGTAACATCAAGTTAGTCCCAAGTACAAACTGTAACTAAAATACTACAAGTTTCTAGTTCAAAACATGATATATTATCTACAGTATTGACGCCAAATCCCCAAAAAAAAACCCTCGTTGCCTTGCCAATTCCATTTCCTAATTATTTTTCTGATGCCTTGCCTTTGTCACCTATAATGGTTATTCAATAACCACTACACTATATTAGCTATATGCTGGTGAATGCCAACAATTATAAACATGAATAATAGATATGTTCAATCTCATCTTTTAGGAATAACTATGGTCTCTGGGAATGCAAGTACCGTCATCCTTTCACACTAGTCAGTGACTAGTCCATTAGTCCCCGCGACTAGCTGAGACCCATGCCTCCTTCTTTCAAGCATGCGATCTCATGGACAATTTTGCACTTGATCTCACAACTTCGATGGTAAGTACAAGTTCTCCTTTGACCCACATTAACAACTCAACATGCTTACATAAATTCATCACATCATGCTATTGCCATACAAATGGGTCTTATTAACCACATGGGTTTTCCCAATAATAATTAAACAAGCTAAACTATGCAGGTAGACATGCTTATCATCACAAAGATAATCTCAAACATCCAATTATCCATTTTACATAATTATTGTCACTCACCTCGAGGATTTTGCTCCTAGATACCAAATTATAACCCTAGTAAATTATAGGTACAAATCCTATACAAAATTAACAAGTTATGAGCTAAACCCCTGAATTAGGTTGCAAAATAACTCTCTCAGAAATCAATAAGATTGGTATTAACATGTTAGACTCACCTCCAAGAGCCTGAATATGTAGCCTGTTTAAGATTAAACGTCAAATATCGCGTCATTTGGCTTCGAAAGTGTCGCCGAACTTTCTGTCGTAAACTCTCGAACTCGCTTTGAATCTCTTAGCCAAAAATTTGAAGAAGAAGACAAAGAGGTTGTCATATGTCTTGCAAGACATATGCCACTCAACATGTTAATCTAATTTTTTCCCTATTTGTGTATACCTCGCCAACGTTCTGCAAGTTTTATGTTTATACCCCCGCTAATTAATGAAACTTATTAAAGCTATCCCAAACATAAATGGGTGTTTGTCTATGTCACGTACGGGTCTCATAAGCGGTCCCACATAATATTATGAAGTTGTTAATTAACCTACTAATTATGCAACGTGTCCAATTCATAGAAAAGGTCTCTAACAACTAATATGTTATTTAAGAAACATAATGTAATGATCATATATTCCTTAATAAATATTTAAGCACATAAGAGTTAATATGCATATCTCTCCCATCACACAAGAACCTTTCATAACTATCCCAAACTAGGACTGCCACTTGGCCTAACTCTGGGTTCCAAATTGGACTCCCCTATTCACCTTAGTGAGTTAATATTCACTTAACAAATATAATCACATCATTAATTTAATGCTAATGATGCATATAAATACAATTAAATACTGCCCATGGGAGCAAGTGTTACATTTTGTCATCTAATTCTTGTTGAGATAGTGAGCATTGTCAGGGGATAAAAATTTGTGGAGCTAAGTCTTCTTGACATAAACTTGTGTTGATCGTACTTTCTTGTAAAACCAGACATAGCTTCATTATATCTAAAAGTCTAGTACGATGTCCCTATCAAATTCAGTAAGTTATAGGACAGTCAAATCTAGTGAATCATGATATTTAAAGAATGAGATCATGATGACAGTTATTGAATGATGTAAATAATGAGTTTTGTTTTATTTAAAAGTATTTACTTATGCAAAGCATACGAAGCATAAAATCATAGCGTGGATAAACTGCCCTTGTTTGGCATATGTAAGGAGTGATATTTTAGGACAATATGCTGATCATTGGTCCTTTATGAGAATTGTCTTGGACTGGACCAAATCTTGTGGATGTATATGGGTAGAAGTAGGCCTATTAGTTCAGCGGCTTGAGGATTTTGACAATCGCGAATGCTCTGGTACTACTCGGATTTGATCTCCTTAGATTTTGTCATCTGGCCTTGCTCAGGCTTGACGCTTGGACATGTTTAGATTTGGGAGTTGGAGATACTTGGATTAGTTATCCATTTAAACTTTCTTGATCTGTGGAAAAGTCGGTGATGTTGGGGGTAGGCTAAGCATGTAGAAGCTTCCTATATTGACTTCTATTAGAAGTATGCTTGCAATGGAGGTCAGAAAAAAAAAACTAGAGATATTTGTAAAGTTAGTGAGTCGCTTAAAAGAAAAGAAATGGGGATTCTTCTCCCAGTGACTTATTAGAGGTGGGAAAGTACTGTCCTAGTGTGATGTTGTAATATCCTGTATTTTTGTATTTATATATAATGAATAAGATTCTATGTAACTGCCTTTTCAATTCTTATAATTTTACCCTCGCTTCATTAAACTTTTTTAATCGATTGAAAATGTGAAGTTTCAATCAATCGAACCCTTTTCGATCGGTCGAAACTTTGCCAACCTAAAACCATGATGTGTACCTCTTCTCAATTGATTGAACCTCTATCAATCGATTAAACCCTGATCGACCTGTTGTCAATCAATTGAATAAGCTTCAATCGATCAAATTTTTCTAGAAATCTTATCTTTAGTTCACATGAAGCTGGCACCTTCTACCCACCTTTTCCTATATATATGGGTATTTCATGTTTGTGTGTGGTTTGCTGAACATTAGAGGGTTTAGAGATATATATATTTATTACACACTCACATACTCTCCTATAGATGCACTACATATATATACATAATCTATAAGAAAGAGAGAGAGAGAGAGAGAGAGAGAGAGAGAGAGAGAGAGAGAGAGTGAGTGAGTGAGAGAGAGAGAGAGTGCTCCATTGAAGCTTGAACTTCAAACTCAATCCAAACATACCCTCTACACTTTGGTGAGTTCTAAACTCACTCAGAGGCTAAGTTTAGTGTTTTTACAAGTTTTGGACGTGAAGAACCAAACCAAACATAACCTATACCTTCTAGACGTCACTGCCTGGAAAAGACATGCTTCGATGATTGGAACTTGTTTTAATCGATCAAACCTGACTATTCTCAAATAATCGAAGATGTTTCGATTGATCGATCGAACTTAACTTTTCCCAATCAATTGAAAATTACTTCAATCGATTAGTACTTACAGATTTGGGATATTTTTTTTATATGTACTGTGAAATGCTTAGTTCTTTTAAATATTGTTTCATGCTCCTATTATACAATAGTGGTTAAATAAAAATATTGTGATGCGATAATGAGACATGATTAAGATTAATGTGAGAATGTTCTTAACATGCAATAACGTGGTAGTCAGGAATCAATTTGGGCATAGGTTTCAATGCAATCAGAATAGTCAGACCATAATGGAAATTGTCATGTGTTGATGTTAGTTCGGAACTGAGGTAGGTTTGATAAGTTCTGGGAATTGTACGTGGGTGGAATCTTGGTTATAGGTTCTTAAAACGGTAGACGGGACCAAGTAGTCCTAAGATAGCTAGATGATTCATGAGGTCCTTAAAAGCAATGGGCGGGGATCACTCGTAGACGTCCTTCAGTCGTGGCAATAAGATGAGATTCTACTATTTAACATTGTATTTCTAACATACGGTGGGCGGTTTAGATCCTTAAAAGTAGGGGATGGACTGAGTTGGTGTCAATGACATGTGGTGGGTGGTTAATGTCCTTAAAAGTGGTGGAAGAAATAATGGTATATTGATAAAGTTGAACTATCGAATCTGTTCTTCAATCAAGGGTACTGTTGTTGGTCTTTGTATCACAAGATGTGAGTAACCATTAATAATTCATAATAAAGAGAATGATATTGTTAGTAGTCGTATAATTATATTCTTCATAACTGGTAACTACACGGTGCTTATGATACTATTTTAGTTTCTACTCACTCAGCTTTAGACAAGCTGATGGCGTTACATGCCTAGACATTCCCCGTCTAGAGTATCCTATTACTTATAATGCAGGTACTGTACTGTATGAGGATATATCGAGGCTAGACCAGCAGAAGGTGGATGCATCAGGGAGGATCACTACGCTGGCGATTATGTATTTGACAATTAAAGATTAGGATAGATATTAGTTCTACAGTCGGTTACTGGCTCTAATATTATGTTTTGTAATAGGACATATATTGCCTTAGGACTTTTTTATATTATGTTGTAGACTCTGATGTAATAGTTATAGAACTCCTTATCATTCTTATATAAGATCCCGTTTGTAATCTTTAGTATCTACTATTTAGCATTGCATGGTGTGGACAATTCAATGACTTCATCAGTCATTCCCTATGGACCCAAAAAGGAAATTTATTTTTCTCTAATTTTGCTGTTCTAGGGCATGACTGTATTTTTGGTATCAGAGCCTAGGTTAATACTGTTGCTCAATAATTGTCCCACACCATCTGGCCTAGCACTTTTGAGATCCCTAAGATATGAGTATTAAGATATGTTCATCAATCTGACGTTAGATAGTTTCCTTGCAGGTTAGCATGGATCCAGACTTCCATAAGTTTGTGGTTGATACCTACGGAGGCTACATGATCCTCGGGGACACTGTGGAGCCAGCTGACCAAGAGTTTTATCATGAGCATATATGTCGTACGGCCAGCCAGTACCTAGAGAAGGATGTACGGAGAGCCCTATATGTTATTGGACAGAATTACCTACTAAGATTCGTATGGACGATATCATTACGCGAGGACTCGGGAGTCTATTTATGATGAAATGGCTCGCTTAGTCTAAAGGAAGTTGGAAATGGATGTTATCGAGTTATGAGCTATTTTAGTAAGACCTGATCCCTTACCTATACCTGTAGTTGCACCAACCCAGGCAGTACCACCTGTATCGATACCAGTAATGCTAATGTCAGTACTAGTGCTAGTGCCAAAGCCAGAGGTGTTGGAACCGTTAGTGGATGATGAGCAGGATGAGGCTCCTGTTGAGGACATAGAGCCTAATGACGAGGATGTAGACAGGGACGGAGAGAAAGAGCCCATAGACGATGATGAGAAGCCAGAGGATGACCCTGAGGAGGAACCTGAGGATCCAGAGCCAATACAGATGGATGTTATAGCTGGAGAGGGCTTCGTGTTACCAGAGGGAGATGAGGATGCTGAGGATGAGGAGCTTGAGAGAGTAGTGGTTCCTGAGTTGCCCGCAGGACCCATTTCACATATGGTAGCCATTGCATAAATGGCAAAAGATTGGGTAGCAGGGATGGCCACATAGCCAGAGGGATTCGTTATCAGAGAGGTTGAGCTAGTAGAGGCTATTGCATTTGCTGAGGGATTCGCCATTACAACTGTTGTTATCGCTGAGCCAATAGTAGACGCTATGGACGAGCATGAGGAGTAGGATAACGATGATGTAATGGTATAGGATTGGGATGTTGAGATCAAGAAAAGAGATCTTGACGCACCTATGGGGGATGTTCTATGCAAGGAGTGGGATTTTTCATTTGAGGACGAGGCTCCCATGTATGGATCAGACGTGGATGACTATTGAGCCAAGACTTTGGGGGCTTATGTTTTCTAGTAGATATATCAGGATATGTTGTCCACATTATTTTTGGAGGATTTCAAGGATAGCTATTGGACCATAACTATTTTTTATAGTTAACAAGCACTAGTAATGGTATTGTAAATAGTTGACTCTAGTGCTGTATTGGCATATGTCCCACGTGGTATACAGTTTAACAAGTATGTACTCTGTGTTACATCTTTTGGTGGATATATATTGGTATTATCTTTTGGAGATATTATATTGAGCTTGATCTTTGTCCTATGGTTATGAGTAGCACTGATGTTTGTTCGGGTTATTATTTTATCTTACTTCTTCTTTCTTCACGAAGACTGTCAGCTAATCGATAGGACTTTCTGTAGGTATACTACGTACAGGATCGTAATGGTTACACTGAGGAATGAAGCACGATTAGGAGCCCCTATTCCAAATGATATGGACCCAACGTGCATGTTTGAAGCCTTTATAAAAAGGATGGAATATGTTGGTAACACCCACAACCCTGCTACCAATCAACAACCTATCCAACTCCTTGTCGCGCATTTTTTTGCCAAGGAAGACCGAAGATAAGCTACTAGAATAATTCTTTGGCATGCGCCCAAAGAAGTTCGATGGATTGACAGAACCATGGAGGACAGAGCAATGCTACGTGAAATGGAGCTTATCTTTAAACTCTAGAGTGTATGAATAGGATATATGTCACCTAGCTATGTTCCCACTAACCTATGCTGTAGCGGACTGGTGGGAGGCGTAATGCACCATCATTGGGACGAATGCTGCTAAGGTAATGCCTTGGGAGATGTTCAAGGGAAGATTTCTAGAGAAATACTTTTCGAACGATGAGTAGGATCAATAGGAGATGAATTTCCTTAGCGTAGTCCAAGGAAGTTGGACCGTGAGAGAGTATACCACCCAATTCGATCGATTGTCATGATTTACTCCACATATGATCAATACGCCACAGAATAAGGTGAAGAGGTTTCATCATGGTCTGAACCCCCATCTTCGCCACATGATGATCAGTCACCTCAATAAAGGTTTCGAGGGACTAGTAAGACTTGCTGTGAGTCTAGAAAAGGATGCTTATTCAGTACAGTGACAATAGGTAAATCGACCACCTCCGTCGAGGAATTTTCAAAGGAGATTCCAAGCCCCGCCACCAAGTAATGCCCAAGGTTATAGACATTAGGGTAATTTCTAAAATAAGCGCACCTGGGACAGAACCAGGAAACCTCACATTGCTTATCCTTGGCCCCAGCAGTGTCAGCAACAAGGACTGCCACCTCGGTCACCATTCATTGCCCCACGACTGCGTACTAAAAGATGTTTTAATTGCAGAATGCTTGGCCACATTGAAAAGTTCTATACAGTCCCCAGAACTCGTCAACAGTCTGACATCATTTTTCATAACTACAACAAGCCTGGCCACATGAGCAAGGATTATCATGCACCTCGAGGAGGATACTATAGGGCACCAGTTCAAGAACTTCAAAGATCCCTAGATCAGACTCAGATAAATGCCATCATCCTAGAAGAAACAAGTTTTAACACTGAAGAGCAGCAGAATCTGGAAGGTATGCTTGTACTTTTCCACAGTCGCGTTAAAGCTTTATTTGATACTAGTGCTGCAAGTTCTTTTATTGCCATTAAGATTGTACGCCAGTTGGGTTTAGAACCCTAGGTACTCTAGCCGGCACTTAATGCTGTGTCACCATTGGGAGTGACTGTTAAGTTAGGTAAGGTGTGCAAAGATTGTCCCTTGACCCTAGAGGATAGGAATCTTCCAGCAGACTTGATAGTTCAATCAATTTCAGAGTTTGACATTATCCTAGGAATGGACTGGCTTACCAAGTACGGTGCCAACTTGGATTGCCCTACTAGGACTATCGTGTTCACGACATTAGGACGTGCTACAATCATATTTTAGTGCTAGCGAACAAGCGACTTATTTCTTACGAGTTGTGTAGTTATGGGCAGAAGTACGAGTATGGAACCTACTATGGACCAGATTCCTACCGTACAAGATTTGGAAGATGTTTTCTAGGACATTATTTGTCATGCCCTGGCGTATCGAAATTTGCAAAAAATAATTTCCTATCTTGGACCCTTAGGCATGTGACTAGTTGAATTACTGAATTGTCCATAAACAACCAACAATAAAAGAAACATAACTAACATAAGATGATACTAGCATCAGCATACATGAATATATTACAATAAAAGCAGTAGTACTAGTTCAGCTATTATATCTTCATAGATACCTCAGTGTCTTATGGCACTAGGGGCCTTACAAAATCTATTACAAAATATAGATAAAGTCTACTGATAGAGGTTACAACCCAAAAATATTTATAAGATTACAACTACTAGTCTTCTCTTTAACTAGCGTAGCCATAATCATCCTTGGTGTATTCTTCCTCCACGTCCTTTTCCTGGCCAGCATCACAACCTGTATAATCATCGTCTAGAAAAGCTGGACATGGGAATGTCCAGCGACATGAATGCCGTCAGCTTATGAAAGTCGGGTAAGAAAACTAAATCAAATAGAACTTATATAGCAATATACAAACAAGATATGTTCACTTCTTTTATTACGTCTTTTAAGAATCTCACGATGTCACCATCAAACTAGGAATACTAACCCGCCCGACTAGGTATTTGAAGAGAATACTGACCATCAACAATATTAAACTCAACATCCCAAAAATGATACCATAATCCTCTACTAGAGCCTGACACAAAAACCCTACTCTAGACAATAGCAATAGGGAGTCTAACACAATTTCCCTGCCAAACCTCTTTTCACTAACCTTCACTTCGCCAGGGAATCAAAGTGTTCTCAACTCAACCATCACTTCGTCATAGAGACTCAAAGTGTTTTCCACGCAACCTTCACTTCATCACAGAGACTCGAAGTGTTCTTGACTCAACCTTTACTTCGTTATGGAGAATCAAAATGTTCTCGACTTAACTTCTACTTTGTCACAGAGAATCGAAGTGTTCTCAACTCAGCCTTCACTTCATCACGGAGAATCAAAGCATTTTCAACTCAACCCAACACAAGGTCCTAACATAGCCAAGCTGAGTCTGACTCGAAGTCTCAACTTACCATTCTATTATTGCACTAGACCCTCGTGGCCACCAACCAGGAAACTATGCATTTTCCATACCATCTCGGCCTCTGCGGCTAGTTAATCTAACTCGACAATTATTTTAGCATAATCTGATTCTGACATAGCACGACTGACTCTCATATTTCCCTATCCATGCACGAATCACTCAGTATGAATTCAAGTTCGTTATATGATTTTTTATTACAATTGTCAAGTCCCACTTGTACGTCTATCAATATGTTTTACGTCATATAATAACTATTAAATCTGAATAATTGTTAATGTTCAGGCCATGACCACAACTATAAATTAAGGAAACTTTTTCGAGAAAAAAACCCACAAAACAATTCCTTCCTACTAATCAATTTCTAGGTTGGGGTTCCACAAACTGGTTTCTCCCTACTAATCGGTTACTGAAGTCAGTTTCAAGAATCCTTCTTTATATGCAATGTACAACACTTAAAGCTTGTACTAATCATAACTACCTCTATGGAGTGTAAAATGTCCTCATAACTTTTCTTATAAACCATATAGATTCATTCTCGAGTCAAGGTACAACTATCAAAGCACAATTCGTATGTCCAATACCTAAAGCACATGCATAAGTTTGTTAATACATCCGGGAAACTAACATATAATTTCTGATATACATATAAAATGGTATCATATAGACAAACTAGAGGTACAACCAATGGCAACCTAAAAATTAGCAAAATAGGAAACAGTACCTAAAAATCGGTTTCTCCCAGAAACCAGTTTCTACACCCTTTTCAAATGCCCCAGAAACCTTCTTTTTCTTCTTCCTCTTTCTTCTTCTCTACTTCTCTCTCTGATTATGTGTGTATATGTATAGTAGGTATGTGTCTATATATATGTATGGATGTATATATATAGCAACACAGACATACAACTCTCTCTCAAACTCTCTTAGGTTTAGCAAACCCCACACACACACGAGCACAAGGTATATATAGAGGGTGGGGGTGCAAGTCGCTGTTTTTGCATAAAATCTGGAAATCCTAATAATTACAGGTTCAATTGATCGAAGTAAGTTTGATTGATCAAAAGCAGTTCGGTCAGGTTTGATCGATTAAAAAAATTTATCAATTGAAGTAGGACCACATCATATATTTATTTCAACAAGGGTTCGATCGCTTGAACTTTGAAATGCTCGATCGCCCAAAAGGGCTTCGATCAATTGAAAATATGATTACAAGTTTGGTTAAAGGAAACAAGTATAATCTCTCTACATTAAATAATTATTAAAAAATAGGGTATTACATCATCCACCATTCAATAAAAGATTTCTTCCTCGAAATCAAAGGCAGACAGAGTTAAAACAAAAATGAAAACTTCTCACGCATCTCCGACTCTAGCTCCCACGAAGCTTCTCCCTCATCATGATGCTTCCACTGAATCTTTAGCAACGAGATTTCTTATTTCTAAGCTTCTTGATTCCTCGATCTAGGATGCGAACTGGTCCTTCGTTGAATGTAACGTTGTTGTTGACTTTAATATCTTTGAAGTTGATCTCGTGTGCTGGGTTGTGGGCACACTTCCTTAGCATAATGATGTAAAACACGTTGTGCACTTGACATCTTTGGCGGCAACTCAAGTTGGTAAGCAACCTTTCCAACACATTCTAGAATCTCGAATAGCCCGATGAATCGCGGCGATAACTTGCCTCTCTTATGACCAAAATGAACAATCCCTCGAATAGGCAAAACTTTGAGCACATGATCTCAAACGATGAATTCCAAGTCTTTATGTCGCTTGTCAGCATAACTCCTATGTCAGGTCTGAGCTGTCTTCATTTTCGTACATACAATTTAAATCTTCTCACTGGTCTCTCGTAGCATCTCTGGACAAAGAAGTTGAGTATCTCCGACTTTGGCCCAGCATAGCGGCCATCGACAAGGTCTTTCGTATATAGCATCAAATGGTGCCATCCTTAGACTCATGTGATAGCTATTGTTGTAGGCAAACTCGATCAACGATAGGTGAGTCTCCCATGAACTCTCAAAATATATAACACAAGTGCGTTGCATATCCTTCAATAGTTGATTGACCTGTTCAATTTATCCATCAGTCTGCGGATTAAAGGCTAAACTCAAGTCTAGTGTTATTCCCATCGCTGTTCGGAGACTCTTCCAAAACTCTACAGTAAAGCACAAATCTCGATCTAACACGATAGACACAAGTACTCTATGTAATTGTATTATGTGATGTAGATACATCCAGCATAAACTTTTTACTAGATACGTCATACTGTAGGCAATAAAATGTGCCATCTTGTAAGTTGATCCATGATTACCCAAATAGCATCATGGTTCTGCTGAAACTTTAGCAATCCTACCACGAAATCCATGGTGATGTGTTTCCATTTCTATTGGGGAATTGGCAACGATTGCAGAACTCCAGGTGGTTTCTGATGCTCTGCCTGTACTTGTTTACAAGTAAGACACTGAGATACATACAAAGTTACTTCTCGCTTCATTCTTTCCCACCAGAAATTCCTCATTCGATCCTTGTACATCTTTGTACCTCCAGGATGAATAGTCATCCATGACTTATGTGCTTCATCCAATATGTCTTTCTAGAGATTTTCTTCATCAGGTACATAGAGTCTACCTTTACATTGTAAGGCTCCGTCTATACAAATGCTCCAAATCTCTGGTTCTTTGGCTAATATCTTGGCGAACCATAACTTCAAAACTACTGCTGTCTGCTGAGCTTCTATGATACGGCTTATCAAAATTGGTTATACCATAAGGCATTCAAAATGTAGTCTTTCCATTGGTTCCACTAGCTGAACCCCGAATTCAGCTAAAACTTCTAATGCTTTCCATTCTCAAATTAGTAATACAGCAATCACTAGTCGAGGTTTACGACTCAAAGCACCTGTTACGACATTTGCTTTACCCGGATGGTATTGTAATGAAAAATCATAGTCCTTGAGTAACTCCATCCATCTTCTTTGTTGTATGTTCAACTCCTTCTAAGAGAACCATCAACTATCTTGGCCCATATGCGATGATATTCTCATCTTGCATAAGTACACAACCAAGTCTTTGGTATGATGCATCACTATAGATCACATACCTTTCTCCACTCTTAGGTATCGTAAGTATTGGTGCAGAAGTCAATCTTTCCATTAACTCCTGAAGTACATGCTCGTGCTTGTTTGTCCATTCACAATTAGTCTCCTTCCCTGCTAAATTTGTCAAAGGTCCTACTATCTTGGAAAATCCTTCGATAAATCTTTGATAATATCCAGCTAGACCAAGAAAACTTCTAACTTCTGTCGCATTAGTTGGTTTGTTCGAGCTTAAGACTGCATCAATCTTAGATGAGTCTACAGAGATACCATCTTGAGATATATGTCCCAAGAATTTGACCTCTTGTAGCCAAAATTCGCACTTGCTGAACTTTGCATACAACTTACTGTCTCGAAGTATCTGCAGAGCGATCTGTAAGTGCTCTTTGTGATCTTCTTCCATCTTTGTGTAGATCAAGATGTCATCAATGAAAACTATAATGAATCAATCCAAATATAGCCTGAATACTCTATTCATCAAATCCATAAATACTACTAGTGCATTTGTTAGTCTGAAAGGCATAACTGGAAACTCCAAATGCCTGTACCTCATCCTGAATGTAGTCTTTCACACATCCTCTGGTCGAACTAACAATTGATGATATCCCGATCATAGATCAATCTTGGAAAAGATCTTTGATCCTTATAACTGATCGAATAGATCGTCTATCCGGGGTAGTGGATATCTATTCTTGAATATTATCTTGTTCAAATATCTATAATCCATACAGAGTCGAAGTGTCCCTTCTTTCTTCTTTACGAATAGAACTGGTGCTTCCCACGGTGACGTGCTAGGATGAACAAATCCTGAATCTTCAAGATCTTGAACTTTCTTCTTTAGTTCCAATATCTCAGTCGGTGCCATCTAATTTGGAGTCTTAGATATCAGTAATGTTTCAAATACTAGTTCCACACAAAAGTCTATCTCTCGCTTCGGTGGAAGTCCTTTAATATCCTAGAATACATCCTTAAGTCTTGTACTGTAGGAATCTGATCTATCGTTAATTCTGTACTCATACTCTCGATTTTAGCTAAACCAATTGTCAAGAACTTATCACTAGTTGGCTGACATTGAAATCTAATCGTCGGACGTCCCGGTATCAGAAATACAATCATCCTGGTAGGGCAGTCCAAATTTGCATCATACTTAGCCAACCAATCCATCCCTAGGATAATGTCAAACTCCGACATCGATAGAACTACCAAGTCTGCTACAAGATTCCTATCTCCCAAGGTCAATGGGCAATCTTTACATACTTTACCCAACTTAACAATCATTCCCAATGGTGACATAGCATTAAGTGTTAGCTCAAGTGTCTGGGGTTCTAAACCTAACTAACGCACAATCTTAACAGTAATAAATGAAAGTACAGCTCCAGTATTCACTAAAACTTTAACTAGACTATGAAAGAGTATAAGCACACCTTCCAAATGTTGCTGCTCATCAGCATTAAAGCTTGCTTCTCCTGGGATTATGGCATTCATCCTAGTCTAATCTGGAGGTCCTTGAATTCCTTAAACTAGTGCCCCATAGTAGCCTCCTCGTGGTGTATGGTAATTCTTGCTCAAATGACCAGACTTATTATAGTTACGATAGAATTGATCGTTATGGAGGTGGGTCTTGGGAATAGTATAATTTCTCATAATGTGTCCCAGCTTTCCACAGTTGAAACATCCTCTGACTCTTAGTGGTGGGATAGTAAGCAGTGCCTAAGATTGCTATCCTCGTTGTTGATATTGCTGGGGTCGAGGGTAGCTTGATTGAGGCTTCCTAGTTCCTTCCCAAGTTCTCTTGTTCCCTTGAAAATTTCCCTGAGGTTTCCAACTCTGGGTATTCCTCAGTGATTGGTTCTGGAAATTTAAAAACCTCTTGACGACTGGGGTTAATTTATCTATGGCCGTTGTGCTAGATAAGCGTCCTTTTCCAATCCTGTAGTGAATCTAATAACCCCCTTAAACGGTTGATTCAAATGACCAACCATCATATGTCTTAGGTGGGGGTTCAATCCTTGGTGAAATCTCTTTGCCTTCTTCTGTGGAGTATCTGTTGAGCAAATTGGGATAGAGGCTTGACTGTGTTGTGTATTCCCATACAGTCCATCCTCTTTGGACTAGATTGGGAAAGTTTTTCTCCTGTTGGTCTCTCTCATCCTTTGGGAAGTACTTTTCCCGAAATCTTTCTCTGAATATCTCCTATGACATTCTTTATGTAGCTTCAGCTCCTATCGCAGCTCTTTTAGCTGTCCACCAATCTGGCGCAGCGTAGGTGAGCTGAAATGTAGCAAGGCAATGTTTTTCCTATTCACTGCACTCTAGTGCTTCGAAGATCAATTCCATCTCCCTTATCTGTTGCTCGGCTTGCCATGGTTCCATTAACCCATCGAACGTTTAGGGACGTAATCCACAAAAATGTGCTAGTAACTTATCACCAGTCTGCCTCGGTGGCGGTGGTACAATAGGTCTCTGGTGATTCGAGTGGTTATAAGTATCTCCCACATGTTCCATTCTATGCATAAAGGCTTCAAAAATGTATGTTGGCTCCATGCCTTCAGGAATAGGGGCTCCTAATCGCGCTTGATTCCTTGATCTAACCATAATGATAACGTATGAAGCATACCTACAAAGACCTATTGATTGGCTGGCAGTCTTCTTGGGGAAACGAAAAAAGATAGAGCGATAAGAAATAAGAACTAACAGTTCTATAAATCAGTATATATCCGCTCAACCATATAATCAATTATCAAAAGTATTGATCATATATATGTATATCAAAACATGTACCATGGAGTACATAATAACTGTACCAAGTACCACGTGGGATATAAGCAAATACAGTACTAAGGTCAGCTATCTACAATGCTACTACTATGGGTAACATCCATACAAAGCTATGGTCAAATAGCTATCTCTCAAGCTCCCAAAAGTCATGTTGACAACATGTCCTAATAAAATTGATAAAAATCTAAACCTCCCCAAACCCTGACTCAAAAGTTATTGGTATCTGATCCTGCTAATGGTGCATCATCCTGTGAATCGATATCCATCTCCTTGAGTGGATCATCCTCAACAGGTGCGACAAGATCTCCGACTACTACTCCTACATTCCAATCCTCTACCATCTCTGCATCAGCGTCCTCCATCACGTCTACTATCGCCTAGTTGGAGACATCGACTACTACTCCAGCAAATCCATCGGCTATGTCTAAAGCTCCTGCTATGGCAGCCTCTCCCATAACAAAACCAACTAGCTGAGTAACCATCTCAGCTATCCATACTATTACGATATGAATAATAGGGCATGTTGGTAAAACTGGCATCACAAGTATTCCAAGTACTAAAATTTCCTCTAGCTTGACTGTAACATCCTCTATAGCCTCATCTCTTACTATGTCATCCCATTCGGCCAAAAAATCCTCATCACCTAACTCTGGGTCCTCCTCCGGGTCATCCTCTAGCTCTTCGTCATCCTCGACAGGCTCGATGTCCTTGACGAGATCCTCCTCTTGGTCAGTATCTACTATCGGTTCGGCCTCTGGTGACTCAGGCTCCTCAGGCTACTCCTGTGGCTCTGGAATGGGTACCTCAAGTACCAATGAGGGTGGTACTACTACTGGTCCTGCCTTAATAGGTCCCCCAAGAATAGCTCAAAGCTCTATAGCATCCATCTCTAGTTTGCGCTGGATCAATCATAATATCTCCTGGAAAATATCCCTATTGATCCTCACTGAATGAAAAGCATCCATACGCATCTCCATAGGGTGAGTCTTCCCGATCACATAGAGAGACTTTTACATATCCTCCTCTAAATACCGACTAGTTGTCTAGCATATATGCTCCTGGTAAAACTCTGGGTCAGTTCCCCGTAAATCACATGTCCTCCATAGGCATCAGCCACAAACTTATGGAACTCTGGGTCCATGCTAACTTGCAAAGGAAACCATCTATTATTAGGAAGACAAACTTATCTTATACTCATATCTCATCTGAGGGATTTTAAAATACTAGGACCAGATGGTATGGAAACGTTAGTGAACAAAAGTATCACAACCTAGAGCTCTAATACCAAAAATCCTGTCATGCCTCAGAACAGCAAAATTAGAGAAAAATAAATTTCCTTTTTGGGTCCATAGGGAATGACAGGCGAATATCACTAAATTGTCCACACTACACAGTACTAGTCAACTAAAAAATAAGAACAATAATATAAATAAGCTGAATATAGTACAATAGTTGTATCTATTACAAACATCAGAGTGGTCCTCAAGATCACAATAGCTGTAGAGACAACATATACCCAAGTCCCCGTTAACTATAAGTCCAACAGAAATAAAACTAAATATAATTATCTTTAGATCTTCAAATGGTGTATGGGTAGCCGTCAGCGTAACAGCCTTCTATGACATAACCTGCATCGGTGGGGCCACCCTTTGCATAATCCCCTTCTGGGTAGTAGCCATCATCGTACACATCATTACCTGTATTGTTAAGAATAGGGTAGTCTAGACGGGGAATCTCTAGGCAATAACAACTGTTAGCTTACTGAGAGCTGAGTGAATTAAAATTTGTAGGGTATCAATGATATAATGTAATAAAAAGTTATTAAAGTGTCTAAGATATAGTATTACCCTAGTATCTTTCTCTGTATTTCAACATCATTTGCTCAACCCTCATCGTCTTGTTAATAACAAACTCAGCACGCTACTGACTCTTGGAATCGACTTGATAGTAAAACTCCTGAATACACCAATGCTCTGTCTACCACGTCACCGCAAGTCATAGACACCTTCTACCGCATAACACAGCAAGTCGTAGAGGTTATCTACTGCATACACCACAAGTTATAGATAATACGTCAGTCTATCCCCCTCTTTTCAGAACATATGCATAGTCCACTGCATGTCAAGGATTTAATGCTTCAAGCATCGATACATCAATTCTATTGCCACAACCTATCGTTAGATCTACCGCGTCACTGCAAGTCATGGACACATACATCTATCCACCGTGTACACCGCAAGTCATAGATTCTATTTAACCGCAAACCATAGATACACACGCCTGTCCACCACATACTTATGATCAAGGTTCACTACATGTCATAGACACATTCGTTTGTCTACCGCGTACTTATGATTAAGGTTCACCGCATGTCATAGACACAATGTTGGTCTACTGCATACAAATGATCAAGGTTCACTGCATGTTATAGACACATTCATCTGTCTGTTACATACTTATGATCAAGAAATATCCATACCCATTCTGTTCCCAGAACTTATCAAACCTACTTAACGTTTGTATTGCTAATGATACATGATAACCCCATGTGGCCTGACTACTTTGAATAAAATGAACGGATATCAAACTCAGATATAAATCACATAGTATCTAACGTCATCTCGTTAATACATTATTCTTAATCATATTTATCTTTGTTGTCAAATTAGCCCTTATCAACCAAAGTCGTAAAATAGAAGTCCAAATCGTGAATCAAACATCTGAACCTCTTATATAGTAAACAAAAGAACTAAACCATGTTCTGTTACGTTCAATTAATTGAACTCATTTCGATCAATTAAGGAAAAAGAATATTCCGAGGGATCGAAGTTGCTTCGATCGATTGAACCTTCAATTGATTGAACGTAGTTCAATCACTCGAGAGCAGTCTTCTCTAGCAGATTCATAAATAGCAATATATTAACGTCTTAGGGACATGTTTACTACATTTAAACATCCCCAAAAGCTCGTAAACATTATAATAAAGAAACCAAGTGAATAAAAACTCACCTAGGGTTTGTTTGGCTTGACCTTCAAGCTTGGTGACCTCTAATGGTGGTCTTTTCTCTCTCCTCTATTCTGCCTCCTCTCTCTGTGCCTTTGTTCTTCTTCTTCACCTTCCTTTTCTTCTTCGTTGCTCCTCTCTCTGACTATATGAGTATATATATAGTAGGTATGTGTGTGTATATTTATGTATAGATGTATATAGATATAACAACATAAGCACACAACTCCTCTCAAACTCTCTTAGGTTCAGTAAACCTCACACATATACGAGCACAAGGTATATATAGAGGGTGCAGGTACAAATGGCTATTTTTTAGTAAAACCTAGAAATCCTGATGATTACAGGTTCGATTGATCGAAGTAAATTCGATCGCTCGAAAGCAGTTTGATTAGATTTGATCGATTGAAAAAAAGCTTGATCAATTGAAGTGGGGACCATGTCATAAATTTATGTCGACAAAGATTCGATCGCTCGAACAAGGTTCGATTGCTTAAACTTTGAAATGCTTAATAACTCGAAAGGGCTTCGATCGATTGAAAATAAGATTATAAGTTTGGTTAAAGGAAACAAATAGAATCTCTCTGCATTAAATAATTATTGAAAATATAGGGTATTACAGTTACTAAACTCAATCATCGTACAATCTCAAAGGAAATAATTGAATTTGTAGCACCAGTATCAAAAAGAACTTTAACTCGACTAGCATATAACGAAAGTGTACCTTCCAAGTTCCATGTTCCTTTTCATCATAGCCGACTGCTACAGGTATGATAGCATTGAGTTGGACCTTACGAGTTTGACCTTGAGTAGTAGGCCCATGATAGTTTCCTCTCGGTGCCTTGTATTCTTTGCTCATGTGACCTCTCTTGCCACAGTTATAGCAGACAAAATTAGCTCAGTTGTTGGTCCTGGGGGCTATGTAGTCTTGTGCTATATGTCCGAGGATCCCATAATTGAAACATCCATCCTTGTTATTTTTGGTGGTTATGGTTGGTACTTATGGTACGGGAGGTGCTACGTACTTATCTCGGGGTAGGGTGGGTCCTGGCTTCTTGCAACAATTCCATGGACATTTATTTCCTTAGAAATGAGTCGGAAGTGTTCCTCTTGGTCCATTCCTAAGCGGGGGTGGTGGGTAGGCCATTTGTTTCAAGCCCTGACTACTATCTCTTTCCAATACTACTACCAACCTGACTAATGCCTTAAAAGTTTGATTTAGATGTCCCAAGGTCAGCTGTCAGAGATGTGGATTGAGTCCTCGATGAAACGTTTTGATCTTCTTTTGAGGAGTTTCAACCATATAAGGGGCGAAGCAGGACAAGCATTCAAATTGTGTTGCGTTCTCCCGTGCAGTCTAATTCCCTTGAGCCAATTTGATAAATCTCTTCTCCCTTTGGTCCGTTTCATCATCGAGAAAGTACTTTTCTAGAAATTTCTCCTAGAATGTGGTCCATGTCATCCTTCTTGAAGCTTCGACTCTGATGGTTGCCTTTTCAGCTTCCCCCCAATCAGCTGCCGAACACGTGAGCTAAAATGTGGCGAGAAGGTGATTCTCTATTTTGGAACATTCTATTGATTCAAAAATGCGATCCACATCTTGGAGCCATTGCTCTATTCACCAAGATTCACTTGTTCCATCAAACCTATCAGGGCGGAAAGCTCTAAATCCTTTAAGCATTCTGTCTCTAGTCTGGGTTGGTGGTTTATGGTGGTTGTTGTTACCATTTCCATGGTTGTTGCCTATATGGTCCAAACACTATAAAAATGCACCAAAAATTCCAATAGGATCTATTCCTTCAAGAAGGGGATCTAGTGGTCCTCCATTGCGATATCTTCTTGGTTTGCCTGCCATCATGTTGCGTGTGCTTATGTACCTACATAAATATCTATTGGTCGTACACTAGTCCTAAACATGGTTATGAGATATATAAATGACAAGATGTACAGATAACAATTCTAGGTTAAGTACATAAGACATCAAGTATACACTTCATCATATAGAGCATCATATAAAGAAAACAAGCCTTCATTGACAACTTCAAATATTTACATATTTGGGGTAGTATAAAAACATTTACATAGAAAGGAGTACACGCTACTACTAACACGTGTTATAGGCCTGAGTACATACTATATACACAAAAGATGGACTACTAGCCCTAATGCAAGTGAAGCTCTAGATCCTAAGAATCCTATCCCAAAAGTCCTCCACATTTGACTCGCATAATGGAGCGTTATCCTGGATCGGAATCTCCTCATGTAGAACCCAGTCCAAGTACGGGTCAAACTCAGTGACCATCTCATCATCGTCCTCATCCAAAGGCTCCTGCTCTGCGTCCTCCAAGTCTTCATCAATCTCTAGTCTCCGTTCTCCATAACTACTATCGCTCCCTCCTCATCATCCTCTTCCACGTCCTCCTTAGCAATATCTCCCTCAGGTGGCCCTTCATCCACATCCTCTATTGGGTTGACATCCACTGCTTGATTAGCCTCCTCTATGGGATCAATGTCCTCTACTGGATCCTCTCCATCATTAGCCTCCTCCATGTCCATCTCTGGCTCATCGTCGTCCGACTCATCGTCCTCATTGTCATCATCAGACTCATCATCATCATCAAACTCCATGATTGGCTCTGTAACTATAGGTGCATTATCTTTGGGCTCCTCCGGTAGGGGTGGTGGTATAAAGGAAGGTGGTTCTACAAGGAATGGTGGAGGCCTCAACTCTACTCAAAAAGTGATAACTTTGAAAGTATTGCGATCCTAGATCATACCCACTGCCTCATAATCAATTTGTCTAAGGGCGCTCTCTCGGTAATGTGCCTCCATATGTAGGATCGTTGGATAGTGGTCAAATCAGAATACTACGATACAATAAGGAGACATGATTCAGAGTAATGTGAGAATGTTCTTAACATGCGATAAAGTAGTAGTCGAGAATTAATTTGGCTATCTGTTTTATTTCAATCAGAGTAGTTAGGCTACAATGGGAATTGTCATGTGTCAATGTTAGTTTGGAACCAAGGTATGTTTGATAAGTTCTAGGAATTGTATCTGGGGGAACATTTGGACATAGGTCCTTAAAAGCGGCGGGAAGGGATCACTGGTAGATGTCTTTAAGTCGTGGCAATAAGATGACATGATATTATTTGAAGCGTTGTATCCCTAGTATGCGATGGGCGATTTAAGTCCATAAAAATGGGGGATGGACTGACAAGGTGTCAATGGCATGCGATGGGTAGTTAAGGTCCTTAAAATCAATGGACAAAATATGGTATATCTATAATGTTGAATATATCGAGTCTGTTCTTCAATCAAGGGTACTATTGTTGGTCTTTGTATCACAAGACATGAGTAACCATTAATGATTCAGAATAAAGAGAAAGATATTATTAGTAGTACTATAATTATATTCTTCATAACTGGTAACTACACGGTGCTTATGATAATATTTTGGTTTACCCTCACTCTGTTTTAGATAACCTGGCGGCGTTCCATACCTGGACATTCCCCGCCCAAACTATCCTATTACTTATGATGCAAGTAATGTAACGTATGATAATGGCTACTATCCAGAAGAAGGATATGTCAAGGCTAGATCGGTAAAAGGTGGAGGAACCAAGGAGGATTACTATGCTGGCAATTATGTATACACCAATTGAAGACTAGGATAGATATTTGTTTTACAGTCGGTTACCAGCTCTAATATTATGTTTTGTAATAGGGCATATGTTGCCTTAGGACATTTTTATATTATGTTGTAGACTCTGATGTAATAGTTATAGAACTCCTTATCATGTTTATATCAAATCCCATTTTTGTTATCTTTAGCATTTACAGTTTAGAAAGCATGGTGTGGACAATTCAGTGACTTCACCAGTCATTCCCTATGGACCCAAAAAGGAAATTTATTTTTCTCTATTTGTGCTATTTCGGGGCATGACAGATGTGGGCATCGATGTGCCCCAATGTACGGAATGAGTCTGGATAGCCTTTTGGCGCCCCCAAACATTTTGAAGAGTGATTTTTTTTCCTTGGGGACTTTTATTTATGTTTTTGAAAAGTAAGAATGTGTTTGGAAAAGTCTGCCAGCCTTCCAACACTATTTTATTAAATTTCAAAAAGTTTTGTCCACCCTTCGTCTATATACATGTGCAAAGGAAAGATCGAGAAGAATTAGGTAGCCTTAGTGTTGTTTTATTGAATTTGAACAGTTTCGTCTACCTCTGGTCTACATACAGGTCCGAAGGAAAGGTAGGAAAGAGTCGGGTAGCCTTTCAGTGCAATTTTATGAATTTGAGAGTTTATCCATCCTCGTTAAAATATAAGGAGTGGATAAGTAAGAATGGGTAACCTTTCAACGCCATTATGAAGTTTTGAAAAAGTTTATCCATCCTTGTTAAAATATAAGGAGGGGATAAGTAAGAATGGGCAGCCTTTTGGCGTTGTTATAATGTTTTGGAAACGTTTATCTATCCTTGTTAAATGTAAAGAGGGGATAAGTAAGAATGGGAAGCCTTTCGGCACCGTTATAAAGTTTTGGAAACGTCTATCCATCCTTTTTAAAATGTAAGGAGAGAATAAGTAAGAATGGGTAGCCTTTCAACACCGTTATGAAGTTTCAGAAACGTTTATCCATCCTTGTTAAAAAGTAAAATGGGGATGAGTAAGAATGGGCAACCTTTCAACGCCGTTATGAAGTTTTGAAAAAGGTGAGTGAGGGATCCCAACACTGAATAGCAGCCTGATCATTGAAGGACTCTGGAAAATATTGCTCATTGAATACCTCAAGAAATTGATCCTAAGTGGTCAATTGCCATGGACCCAGCTTGGTATACCACCAATACTGTGCATCATCCTTTAACGTATCAACCACAAATAACACTTTTTGCTCTTCCATACATGGTAACACTCTGAAAATATTTTCTATGTTTGATATCCAGAAGTTTACCCTCATTGAATCAGCTTCCCCATGGAATATTGTCAGCTTTTGTTTGTAGAATTTTGAGATGGTAACAACTTCCACCCTCAGATTCGGATTCAATTGCACTAGACTTTCCTCAGTCACGTGTGTCTCAGCCCTATGAACTAAACCTTCGATTGCCCTTTCAACTCGTTCCATTCAGTTTGGAGTCTTACCTCTAGACATTTTGCCTGTCACCCACAATGTATTACATACACACACACGTTAATTTAAATAATCCAATGGCATTCTAATCAACAATAAAAGCTTGCTAAGTAAGCGTGTTTGCATGATCATGTAATTATGTGTCATTGTGTGCACACTACGTGTCGTATACATCACTCGTCCCAAAGGCTCTAACCTATTGCTCGGTTACCAAAAATTGTCACACCCCAACTCACCCCCAGTGGATTTGGACACGTGTCATAATGCTATTGTGGATACCGGAAGTGGACCACTTCTCTTGTTTGAGATTGTTTTGAAAAGGAATTTGACTTGGATCAAAGAAAAGAAAATGGTCTATTGAAAACAGATACAGAGTCGCCACTTGGTCTTTAAGGAACCAAGAAACCTAATTTTGACTCACCCAAGCGGATAAGGGCACCGGCCCTTCATAACCAAAGAACTTGGTTCGGGGTTTTGGTACGAGAGAGGAAAGAGCCTTTGTCGCGACTAAAACACCCTCAACTCGCCCCGTCTTTCGACGAGCCTCAATTAGCATCCAAATAATCATCTTATACTATGTATGGTTCGACAAATAATACTACGATAGTATATTACATCACATAAGAAACTTGAAATGAAAGATCTAAAGATAAGATATCATTCATAAGATCTAAGCCAAATATCACACAATGCGAAGTGAAAGATCACACAAATAAACCTAGGAAAAATCGTCTAATCATATATCAATTAATCAAGTTTTCCTAATCTAAAGGGGACATGAATTGTTCTTGAAACAAATAAACAAAGAAATCAAAATATGCTTACCAAGCTTGTATGATGCATGTTATTCTTTGAGAAAAGAAGATCTCTCAATCCCCGGGACGGATGAGAAAGGATGATTAGATCAAAGGGGAAGCATGAACGTATGATCGTGATCATTCTTTATAATATTCTTAGATTAAGAGTTACAAAAACCCCAAATCTTGCATGAATGCAATGTATGTATCTAAAATGTGCAAAGGTTGTAGTGTGTTTTGTGTACATGAATTTCTAGAATGACTTAGAAGTCTAAAATGTGTATGAATGAATGAATGAAATAATCATGGGATATGTACAAATGTAGTATGAACTACTTCCTAAGATATGAACTAATTTGGAATGCATACAAGCATCAAATCAAAAGATGAAAGTTGAAATGTGCTTGCTGTGAATAGTGGACAGAACAGTAGCATGATCTTTTGGAAATTGAAAAGAGGGGTTAAGAGTGTTTTCAATGCATGATTTTTTATGGAGATCTTCCTTATTGTGTCTAGAACACAACTCAAAAGGCCAATCTTGGATAGCTATCACAGATTGAGAGAAATCATATAAACAATGAAGATCACTTAGAAACAGAGTTCGTACCGTCGACTGAAATGTTGAAAAATCTTAGAAAATGAAACCGAATGATCTAGAGGCACATTTTATATAGAAAGTTCCCTAAGACATTGAAGTTTAAGGGAAAAATGAGTTAGGACCACCCCTTTTGGAAAAGGTTTTCTGGAAAACAAGTTGAAGGTGGAACTAGCTGCTGTGACAGCAAAGACAGAATGTCTGGAAGGAATGTTTGGGTCCAAATGGACCATTTTCAAGTACTTCCAAGTCAAGCCAAAAATCATGGGTGTTCTATAGTGAGTTAGAAAGACTTTCCAAGTGGTCTTGCATTCATACATTGAGTATTGAACTCAAAATAATTCCTTGAAGTTAAATGACTCACTGTTTTGAGGGTTTTGAGAAAAACAAGGTTTATTTCTTGGAATCAAAATGAGGGGTTCAAGAGGGGGGGTTTTGAAATGGGGGTTTTGAAAGTATACTTCCAGAACTTGGATGAATATTCTAACCACTTGGAATATCAATTCCTAACTTATTTCAAGAACTTCCCAAGTATTTGCAAAACATAGTTTCATTTGGAAACCAAACTCAAGAGTCTATGGGAGTATGATACATGAGAGGATAGATGATACATGATATAATATAGCATGCTAAAAGTGGTAAAGAACATGTGCATGGAATATGGGTTCATCTAGATACAAGAGAGTGTTGCATCAAAGTGTGAAAGCCAAAAAGTGAAATGCTGTGAATAGTGGACAGACTGTATGCATTACTTTGTAACATTATAAAGGGAGGTCAAACGTGCCTAGGAAAATGTGAGAAAAATCAGAGATCATCCTTATTGTGTCTAGAAAATAACCCAAAAAGCTAAACATCAATATCTATCACAGATTAAAAGAAATAAATCAGAATGTACACATGACTCAGAAACAAAAGCTGCACTGTTGACTGATTTTGTATGATTTTTCATAAATCAAATAAAAGGTTTATGATGACCCATTATATACCAAAAGTTTCCTAAGACACCCAAGTTTTATAAAAAAAAAATAGAAAAGATATATGTACAGTGACGAAAATATCCAGAATAAGTGCAAGAAGTTGGGTGAACATTCTGTGAGAATAGAGGCAGATTATGAATATGAACTTCTCACATCCAAAACAAATACTTTCACATCTCTATAATTGATGGTAAAAATTAGGGACAAACTATGATGTCTTAGGAAGATTTTCCAAATGGTTTCATCATCATAACTCAAGTATTTAATTCAAAACAAATCTTTGAATCTGAAAAGCTCACTATTTTGGATCATTCTTGAAGAAAATGGATTTGGGTTTTGAAGTAGAGTTTGAGTTCTTAATTGGGGTTTTGAAATAGATGTTCAAAGCATGAACTTAAACTCTTGAGATGACCATGTGACCACTTAGAACCTCATCCAACCTTGAATCATCAAAGAACTCCCAATATTATTGGAGAGATTCATTTTTATTTTGGACATAACTTCAATACATATCAAGAACATCTTGGAAGTATTAAGGTTATGATCATCATCTATCAAACATGTTTTTGAGGTCAAGAGCTACTATCCATAAGGATTCACTCACCCCAAACTTCATGTCATCACTTAGATGATGATGAACTAGTATGTAAATAAAGAAAATAAAAAGAAATGAGATTAAGAAGAGATGAACATAATATGAACAAGCAAGTAAATAACAATCAATAGATGATAATCAATATGATTTTGGACTTGTAGCTTGGTGTTTCACTCATAGATTTTGACATTTGGACATGGAAGTAGCTTCCTAACTCAAGAATGCTCAAGAATGGTGATTGGGTATATTGATGATGAAGTATATAGAAAAATGGTGGAGGAAAACAAGATTAGAACTCACTTTGATTGGAAAAAATGGAAGAAGAAGACTACTTCTCTTTCTCTCTATATATTTCCCTAGAGTTTCTTCCTAAGCTTTCTCTAAGCTTCCATGTATCTCCTTAAAATGGAAGTAAATGGCTTCTTTTATAGGCAAAGGAGGGGTGGTAAATGGAGTTTTAAAAAGTTTAAAATGGTCTCCCATTGGTCCAAAATAAGCTGGGAACCAAAACTACGTCGTTTTGATTTCTAATATATCAAATTGGACCCCCAAAATAAATTATAAAAACTCACTGTTCTGGAGGGGAGTGCCGCGGCGGCAGTGGGCCAGTGCCGCGGCGGCACTGCTCCGCCCTTCGTCCAGATAATGCTGTTTAGGCCCCCTGAAGTTCCGGTATTCGCGAAAAGGCCCTATTTCGTCCGAAATTCACAGAAAATGCGTACGAACTCCAAATTGAGGTTGTGATATACCGTTGGAAAGGTAATGGAGTGTAATTTACATAAAAAATATTTCGGAGATAGGTCACTTTGAAAAGTTTTACGGTATTCGCGATAAAAGCCAATTTGATCGCCTTTTCCAGTTTTGGAAATTCATAATAAATTCGTTTTAAATCCAGGAATTATGTGCGATATACCATTGGAAAGCTATTGACCTCTAGTATCCATGAAAAACATTTGAAAATTATTTCGGTGCCCCGATTCCAAAGTCAAATCTTGGTCAAACTGGTCAAACTTGGGATTCCCGGGAAGTTCTGGGAACCTCCGGGAACTCCCAGGAGCCGACGTTTTCGCTCGATTCTCTTTTAGAACTCATTTTAATACTTTTCTAATGATTCCGGTGAACTCGGATGATTTTGGTCAAACTTGGTCAAACTTGGTCAAACTCTGGTCAAACCTGGTCAAACTTTGGTCAAACCGATCAACGGGGAACTTCCGGGACTTCCGGGGGTCTCTGGGAGCTGACGATTTCTTCCGATTTTACTTAAAAACTCATTTTATCATTTTTCTTACGACATAGCATGTTTTCAGAACTTCGGGACCAAATCTGGGAGTTTTTTGGGCTTTCAGAGGCATTTTGGTCAATCTGAGCATTCTGAGAGATAGAGCTGACTTCCAGGAATCCTTTTGAGTCTTTTACGATCATTGTGAACCACCAAGCTATGGGTCTCCTAAATCTGATAGCCGAAAAAATGGGGTGTCTACAGTTTGCCCCTCTTTGGCAGGAACTTGCGAGGCAACGCATGTCGCAAGCGAGTGCCAAAGTTTTGAAGAGACAGGTCTTTTTGGAGGCTATAGATTTAGAATAAAAAGCGTTGCCAAAAGATGCAATGATGCTGAGGTCAGTGCTGGTCGTGCTCTGCGTGAGCTGCCTACGTATCCCAAGGGAAATCAGACCAGGGCGTAGTTCAGGGCACAGAGGAATAAATCACATGTGTATGTACACAACAATCAGGCGGATGCTATGCTATATGAGTGATATGCCATGCATGGATGTGATATGAATTATGTCATGAGTCCTATCATGTCTAATGTTATGATCCTAGTATGTGAGTGGGCTGGTATTGTGCTAGTGTTTGCGACTGTGATGCGGTGGGTGACTCGGATAAGGACATTAAGGTTTAGAAGTCTCTGGGTTTAGGAGCAAACTTCTGGAATTTGGGAAGTGTGCTTTGCGAGAGAATGTAGTCAGATGTGGGGTCCCTGAGGATGACAACTAAGGATAACCCATAGGCGAGGGAGTTTAAGATAACCGACAGTTTTATAATAACCAAAGTGAGGAGGCTCATGATAAGTGGGGTAGCTCACGATAATGGATAGGTGAGATAACCGGAGTGAAGAGGCTCACGATAAGTGAGGAAACTCATAATGACTGACAGGTGAGAAAGCTCATGATAATCAGTGGACACGGGTCCTTAAATCGTGAATAGACAGTGCTAGCTAATGGAATCGGGGTGATTTGACTGCGGGTGATGTTTTGGCCGATCCTTATGATGACAAGTTCGGAGAATCGGTTCGGACTTCTGCTATCTTCCGCTGGGATGGTAGGGGACTCTCTGAGAATCTCTCTTCAATTCTTGACCTAAAACCAGGATCCATCTCTGAATCTCTCATAGTTGGTCAGATTTTGTAATGCTCAATCCAAAAGAGCCGGTTAGGGCCTTCGGGAGCTGATGCACTCTCTAAGAATCTCTCTTCAATTCTTGACCTAGAACCAGGATCCATCTCTGAATCTCTCGTGGTTGGTCAGATCTCGCAATGCTCAATCCAAAAGAGCCGGTTAGGGCCTATCTATTTCTGTCCTCGGGGGATGATGTAGGGTTCTCGGAGAATCTTTTTTTTTTTTTTGGCGCTCAATCCAAGAGGGCCGGTCAAGGCCTCTGGGAGCTGGTATCTATCAGTTTCTGTCCTCGGGGGATGATGTAGGGTTCTCGGGGAATCTCTTTTGGCGCTCAATCCAAAAGGGCCGGTCAGGGCCTCCGGGAGCTGGTATCTATCGGTTTCTGTCCTCGGGGGATGATGTAGGGTTCTCGGGGAATCTCTTTTGGCGCTCAATCTAAGAGGGCCGGTCAGGGCCACCGGGAGCTGGTATCCATCAGTTTCTGTCCTCGGGGGATGATGTAGGGTTCTCGGAGAATCTCTTTTGGCGCTCAATCCAAGGGGGCCGGTCAGGGCCTCCGGGAGCTGGTATCTATCGGTTTCTATCCTCGGGGGATGATATAGGGTTCTCGGAGAATCTCTTTTGGCGCTCAATCCAAGGGGGCCGGTCAGGGCCTCCGGGAGCTGGTATCTATCGGTTTCTGTCCTCGGGGGATGATGTAGGGTTCTCGAAGAATCTCTTTTGGCGCTCAATCCAAGGGGGCCGGTCAGGGCCTCCGGGAGCTGGTATCTTTCTTCTTTTGTCCTCGGGGGATGGTGCGGGGTTTAAGGTTTTGATATTTAAGGAGGAGTGTGATGGACTTATGTTGCTTTAGGATGAAAGAAGGTCATCAACGGCCACTCATGGACTTATGTTGGACAGATGAAAGAAGATCATCAACAGCCACTCATGGACTTATGTTGCATGAAGAAAGAAAGATCATCAACAGCCATTCATGGACTTATGTTGCACGAAGGAAGAAAGATCATCAACGGCCACTCATGGACTTATGTTGCATGAACAAAGGAAGATCATCAACAGCCACTCATGGACTTATGTTGCATGAAGAAAGATCAACAGCCACTCATGGACTTATGTTGCAAGGAGAAAGGAAGATCATCAGCAGCCACTCATGGACTTATGTTGCATGAAGAAAGATCAACAGCCACTCATGGACTTATATTGCAAGGAGAAAGGAAGATCATCAACAGGACTCATGGACTTATGTTGCATGAAGAAAGATCAACAGCCACTCATGGACTTATGTTGCAAGAAGATGATGGAAGATCATCAACAGCCACTCATGGACTTATGTTGCATGAAGAAAGATGAAAGATCAACAGCCACTCATGGACTTATGTTACAGGAAGGAAGAAAGATCATCAACGGCCACTCATGGACTTATGTTGCATGAACAAAGGAAGATCATCAACAGCCACTCATGGACTTATGTTGTATGAAGAAAGATCAACAGCCACTCATGGACTTATGTTGCATGAAGAAAGATCAACAGCCACTTATGGACTTATGTTGCAAGGAGAAAGGAAGATCATCAACAGCCACTCATGGACTTATGTTGCATGAAGAAAGATCAACAGCCACTCATGGACTTATGTTGCATGAAGAAAGATGATTAGCTTTTGGCAGTTTGGAAAGGGATGAAATCTTCCCCAAGTTTTGACGCTTCTCATGCTGACGCCTTGACCGGTGCAGTAATGGTGTTTGGTACTCCTACTTGTATTGGCATGCTCTTTATAACTTGATTTGAAAATTTTATTAGTCACTGTTGATTTATACTTTTGAGACTACAACAGACTCAAAAACTTGACAGACATTGACGCACGAGGACGACACATTTGACACCAAAATGAAACAAGGTCGACTTGCCAAAACTTAATGTGCTTTTGTCATAAATGATGTACCATTTCTCTTTTGTGTTTACTTCTCTCCTTAACGTGGCATCACTTTGATGGTGAATCTTATTTTTGAAAATTCCTCCCTACTGATCTAATTAATTTCTTTGCTTCTCTCAAGATGTGCTTTGAATTAGTGCCTTAGCTTATGGAATGAAAGACGCTCCATTTCCATCTGTTCAAGACAATGTTTGTGACTTGAAGGCTTACCATTGGTGTATAGGGATCAGGTGGCAAACGAAGTTTGCTCCTAGTTTGAAGGGCATGAAGTGGGATCGGTAGGCAAATGAGGCAAATGACCGAAGTTTGCCCCTAGTTTGGGGGAAGGTTCATTGGAGGTTTTTGGGCAAACGAGGTAGGTGACCGAAGTTTGCCCCTTGTATGGTAGATAGTAAAATTTAGGCAAACGAGGCGAGTAGCCAAAGTTTGCCCCCAGTGTGGAAGGTGATTTCTGGCTTGAGGCAAGGACCGTGACTTTAATCTCTCAAATGCTCATAACCTTTGCCTAGGTACTAGTGAGGTGACCTAGCGAGCCTTTTTCTATCTTTTATTATTGCTCACCTTGGATTCAGCTCTAACTTTTACCTAGGCGTCCTTTCGGATTTTCAACCTAGCGAGCCATCCTTCTTTTCCTTTTTTCAAAGTCTGCCTACGTACCCCCGAGCGGGGATCAGGTCCAACGTAGTTCGGGCCATGGTCGGAAAGGAGCGGGTTGATTTTTAGGTAAGTGGGGTGACCGAACCGTTATGGTTGCCTACGTATCCCCGAGCGGGAAGCAAGTCGAGCGTAGTTCAAGGCATGGTCTTGAAAGAAATTGGTTTGATTATGATGGTGTCAACCGAACCGATGTGGTTGCCTACGTATCCCCAAGTGGGAATCAGGTCGAGCGTAGTTCAAGGCCAGGCTTGAAAGAAATTGGTTTAATTATGATGGTGTCGACCGAACCGATGTGGTTGCCTACGTATCCCCGCGTGGGAATCAGGTCGAGCATAGTTCAAGGCCAGGCTTGAAAGAAATTGGTTTGATTATGATGGTGTCGACCGAACCGATGTGGTTGCCTACGTATCCCCGAGTGGGAATCAGGTCGAGCGTAGTTCAAGGCCAGGCTTGAAAGAAATTGGTTTGATTATGATGGTGTCGACCGAACCGATGTGGTTGCCTACGTATCCCCGAGTGGGAATCAGGTCGAGCGTAGTTCAAGGCAAGGACTTGAAGGAAATTGGGTATGAGGGTTTTTCAAACCCATCGTCAAAGAAGTTCAAACTTGGGTTGCTTATGGTAGCTTTGAATAAAAGGATTCAGTTTCCATCTCCCTTTCTTTTCTTTTCTTTTCTTGTCTTTTCTTTTTCTTTTTCTTTTGTTTTGAGGATTGATCCTTTTCACTTTCGCTTAGCCAGTCAATTTTGTTTTTCATGCAGCTGATTCTTGCAAGATCTTTCAATCGCAATCTTAGAATTCTGAAATGTGCATGTCATTTTTCAGAATTGTGGTTGTTCCGTGCCTTTGGAAATGTGATCTAGGCACATACGATTCTCTCATTTGTTTTATTTCTTTCATTTTCTCCATTATTTTGACTGGCTAAGGTCAGATCTTGGAAATCAATACCTTTTCAGCTCTAACTTTTGCCTAGGTGCCCTTTCGGGTTTTCAACCTAGTGAACTTTTTTTTTTTCTTTTTTTTTTTTTCTTTTTTTTTTAAAGTGGAGATGAAACTCATTGAAATGTTTAGCTACCATCAAGGACCAAGTCCGCACAGGTTCGCATGGCTATCAATTGGGTTGGGCCCAAGGCTCTGAAATGGTAGAAATGGTAGAAAGGGGTGTTGGGCAAGCCCCAAATCAGTCTCAAGTATGTCTTTTCAAGATTTGAGCAAAAGCATCTTTAAATTCTTAAAGTAAGACTATTCAATTCTTGGCTCTTCATTGGTGTCAGCGCAAAATTGATTTTGACCTTTCAGGATTTTTTTGTTTTAGTAAAAAAAAATTACCCTTTTTTTTAGCACAGTAATATCCATGGTAATTTGAAAAGTGACACTTCAGTTCAGCAATTCATGCATCTATGACTAAGCACATCAGATTAGGTAAAATGAGACTTCATTCCATCAGTAGAGAAGGATTACAGACTCATTAACAACTTGATGACAGACAAACTCGACCACAAGAATAAACATATAACAGACTCGACTAGACTCGACCTGGTCTCAAATGGAATGTCACAGTGACTCACTTATTCTTTTTTTTTTCTTTTTCTAAAGAGCATCTTCATTTGGTTTTCTAGCAAGAGTCCCAAACACCATCACTTCACTAGCACAGGTTCAACATTCATCGCCCTCAGCGAAGAGGATCATTCGAATAGGTAAGCCAGGGGCTTAGGTGACACGGGGTTGAATGGGTGGTGGCTCAATGATGTTTTGGTCGATGAGGTCCTGGATATCATGGCGGAGACGTATGCACTGGTCGGTGTCATGGCCTGGGCCTTGGTGGTAGGCACATCGTTTGGACAGGTCACAGTTAGGTGGTGGGGGATCGGTACGAGGCTGAAGGAGTTGGAGGTACCCCTTTTTTAGTAGACGGCCTAAGGCTGTGGAGGGGGAGATATCTAGTTTGGCAAAGGTACGGGGTTGCTTTTTCTGGTAAGGGCAACTAGTGGTTTGGTTGGAGGATTGGTATGGCCGATGAGGGTATGCCATGGGTTGGCTGCGTAGGGCGTTGACATCCGGGGAGTGTCGGGAGTATTTAGGCCTCTTGGACTGGTGTTGGGGTTCATCATTCTTGAACTTTTCTTCTATAATGGCATCCTCAATTCTGGTCCCCATTTCAAGCAGTTCTTTGCTAATACTCCGTGCCATCTTCTCAAATTGACTCACCCTTAAACTCAACTGCTCAACAGTGGTTTGTAGCTTGTTCACTTTCTCTTCCAGAGCTTTGTAGGCCATTGGTGGATCGATGATGGTCTGTGCTAACCCGTGATCACGATAATGAATTTGGGGAGGTACAACAGTGTTTTTACCCGGGGCTACAATTTTTCTGCAAATAGAAGTAAAATTCCAAATTAGCGGAGGCGCGAAACACTTCTTATGGACTCCTATCAGGGAGAGATGATCAGAGATTTTGAAGAATTCATCGATGTGAACCGATGACGGTCGCAGTATGTATATGACCCCTATATAACGATTGACATGAGTGAATATGATGACATGTATGCATTTGATGTGTAGAGATTAACACATGTGAGACTGACGAGGTGTACGTGCATGTAGACTGACACGGATTGTGTATGCATATGAGACAAGCATGCGGATGCAAGCCCTAATCTATATGATGCTCCTATTTCTAACAGATAGCAGCTAAACAAATAAGGTCCTAGGCATACAGAGTGTGCTAACCTTACTTTCCAGTGTGATCACCAAGGGACAACAGGAATTTTCGGGATACTTCGGGAAATTTGGACAGAGTTTCTGGGAGAAATAGGGATTTGGAAGATTCGGAGAAATTTCTAGAAGTCATTTGAGTTTCTAGGAGAAATAGGGATTTCTGGTTGATTTGGAGTGAGCTTCTGGGAGAAATTGGAAAAATCAGAATTTCTGGGAGAAATTGGTACATCTAGGCATTTTTGGAAAGTTTGGATGGAGTTGTTGGAATTTTTGGGAAATCTTGGAGATTTGGATAGAGCTTATGGGAAAACATGAAAACTCGGGTAAGTTGGACAGAGTTTCTGGGAGAAACAAGTATACCGGAATTTCTGGGAGAAATTGAGATTTCTGAGTAATCTGAGAGATTTGGACAGAGCTTCTGGGAAAACAGATATAACTGGGTAAGTCAGACAGAGTTTCTGGGAGAAACAAGTATATCGGAATTTTCTAAGAAAAATTGAGGTTTCTGGGTATTCTGGGGGAGAAATAGGGAGTTCTAGGAAATCTTGGTGATTCGGACAGAGTTTCTAGGAGAAACAGGGATATCCTGATGGGTTGGGTAGAGTTTCTGTTGGAAGAAATAGGGATATACGACGGGAATAGGTGATGATGGTGATCATACTTTCTAGCAAGTTTTCATACTCCTATGTCTCAAGACCAACAAACAAGGTTTGCAGTGTATATCTTTGTGAGCATGGAGCAGACATCCTTATCATGGTACCTAGGCAAGTCAACTCAATGTGATCACATGTGAGTAATTGCCTTGGGAATCATAAGAAATAGGTTCTGTTCTATGCCACATAAGCGTCTACACCGCTCAGGTAATCCCATCAGGCCATACAGCAGTTATATCACATTGTCCTATCTGAAAAGATAAATGAACAGTCCTATGAAAGGTTCTACAGGAATCTATATGCAAAGGCTGGGTTTAGTCAAAGAGGGTCCGTTGACGAGAGTTCCAATATACCGTCAGAGAGACAGTACGGAAGTGTTTACTCTTTTTGATATACCTTGGAAGGTACAGTATCAACGGTGACTTGTGCCCTGGCACAGCAAGACCTGAACAATGTCAGCGCCGCGTTTCAGACACAGTCGGAGGGGGAAAATGCAAGAGTGCAATGCGATGGACCAAACACAGTAAAAAGATGATTTTAAGGATGCTTCTTATGAGTCAAACCTCTGTATTATTTTGTTTTAAAATAAAAATCCCCAGCAGAGTCGCCAGATTATGGATACCGGAAGTGGACCACTTCTCTTGTTTGAGATTGTTTTGAAAAGGAATTTGACTTGGATCGAAGAAAAGAAAATGGTCTGTTGAAAACAGATACAGAGTCGCCACTTGGTCTTTAAGGAACCATGAAACCTAATTTTGACTCACCCAAGCGGATAAGGGCACCGGCCCTTCATAACCAAAGAACTTGGTTCGGGGTTTTGGTACGAGAGAGGAAGGAGCCTTTGTCGTGACTAAAACACCCTCAACTCGCCCTGTCTTTCGACGAGCCTCAATTAGCATCCAAATAATCATCTTATACTATGTATGGTTCGACAAATAATACTACGATAGTATATTACATCACATAAGAAACTTGAAATGAAAGATCAAAAGATAAGATATCATTCATAAGATCTAAGCCAAATATCACACAATGCGAAGTGAAAGATCACACAAATAAACCTAGGAAAAATCGTCTAATCATATATCAATTAATCAAGTTTTCCTAATCTAAAGGGGACATGAATTGTTATTGAAACAAATAAACAAAGAAATCAAAATATGCTTACCAAGCTTGTATGATGCATGTTATTCTTTGAGAAAAGAAGATCTGTCAATCCCCGGGACGGATGAGAAAGGATGATTAGATCAAAGGGGAAGCATGAACGTATGATCGTGATCATTCTTTATAATCTTCTTCGATTAAGAGTTACAAAAATCCCAAATCTTGCATGAATACAATGTATGTATCTAAAATGTGCAAAGGTTGTAGTGTGTTTTGTGTACATGGATTTCTAGAATGACTTAGAAGTCTAAAATGTGTATGAATGAATGAATGAAATAATCATGGGATATGTACAAATGTAGTATGAACTACTTCCTAAGATATGAACTAATTTGGAATGCATACAAGCATCAAATCAAAGGATGAAAGTTGAAATGTGCTTGCTGTGAATAGTGGACAGAACACTAGCATGATCTTTTGGAAATTGAAAAGAGGGGTTAAGAGTGTTTTCAATGCATGATTTTTTATGGAGATCTTCCTTATTGTGTCTAGAACACAACCCAAAAGGCCAATCTTGGATAGCTATCACAGATTGAGAGAAATCATATAAACAATGAAGATCACTCAGAAACAGAGTTCGTACCGTCGACCGAAATGTTGAAAAATCTTAGAAAATGAAACCGAATGATCTAGAGGCCCATTTTATACAGAAAGTTCCCTAAGACATTGAAGTTTAAGGGAAAAATGCGTTAGGACCACCCCTTGTGGAAAAGGTTTTCTGGAAAACAAGTTGACGGTGGAACTAGCTGCTCTGACAGCAAAGACAGAATGTCTGGAAGGAATGTTTGGGTCCAAATGGACCATTTTCAAGTACTTCCAAGTCAAGCCAAAAATCATGGGTGTTCTATAGTGAGTTAGAAAGACTTTCCAAGTGGTCTTGCATTCATACATTGAGTATTGAACTCAAAATAATTCCTTAAAGTTAAATGACTCACTGTTTTGAGGGTTTTGAGAAAAAACAAGGTTTATTTCTTGGAATCAAAATGAGGGGTTTAAGAGGGGGGGTTTTGAAATGGGGGTTTTGAAAGTATACTTCCAGAACTTGGATGAATATTCTAATCACTTGGAATATCAATTCCTAACTTATTTCAAGAATTTTCCAAGTATTTGCAAAACATGGTTTCATTTGGAAACCAAACTCAAGAGTCTATGGGAGTATGATACATGAGAGGATAGATGATACATGATATGATATAGCATGCTAAAAGTGGTAAAGAACATGTGCATGGAATATGGGTTCATCTAGATACAAGAGAGTGTTGCATCAAAGTGTGAAAGCCAAAAAGTGAAATGCTGTGAATAGTGGACAGACTGTATGCATTACTTTGTAACATTATAATGGGAGGTCAAACGTGCCTAGGAAAATGTGAGAAAAATCAAAGATCATCCTTATTGTGTCTAGAAAATAACCCAAAAAGCTAAACATCAATAGCTATCACAGATTAAAAGAAATAAATCAGAATGTACACATGACTCAGAAACAAAAGCTGCACTGTTGACTGATTTTGTATGATTTTTCATAAATCAAATAAAAGGTTTATGATGACCCATTATATACCAAAAGTTTCCTAAGACACCCAAGTTTTATAAATAAAAAAATAGAAAAGATATATGTACAGTGACGAAAATATCCAGAATAAGTGCAAGAAGTTGGGTGAACATTCTGTGAGAATAGAGGCAGATTATGAATATGAACTTCTCACATCCAAAACAAATACTTTCACATCTCTATAATTGATGGGAAAAATTGGGGACAAACTATGATGTCTTAGGAAGATTTTCCAAGTGGTTTCATCATCATAACTTAAGTATTTAATTCAAAACAAATCTTTGAATCTGAACAGCTCACTATTTTGGATCATTCTTGAAGAAAATGGATTTGGGTTTTGAAATAGAGTTTGAGTTCTTGATTGGGGTTTTGAATTAGATGTTCAAAGCATGAACTTAAACTCTTGAGATGACCATGTGACCACTTAGAACCTCATCCAACCTTGAATCATCAAAGAACTCCCAATATTATTGGAGAGATTCATTTTTATTTTGGACATAACTTCAATACATTTCAAGAACATCTTGGAAGTATTGAGGTTATGATCATCATCTATCAAACATGTTTTTGAGGTCAAGAGCTACTATCCATAAGGATTCACTCACCCCAAACTTCATGTCATCACTTAGATGATGATGAACTAGTAAGTAAATAAAAAAAATAAAAAGAAATGAGATTAAGAAGAGATGAACATAATATGAACAAGCAAGTAAATAACAATCAATAGATGATAATCAATATGATTTTGGACTTGTAGCTTAGTGTTTCACTCATAGATTTTGACATTTGGACATGGAAGTAGCTTCCTAACTCAAGAATGCTCAAGAATGGTGATTGGGTATATTGATGATGAAGTATATAGAAAAATGGTGGAGGAAAACAAGATTAGAACTCACTTTGATTGGAAAAAATGGAAGAAGAAGACTACTTCTTCTCTTTCTCTCTCTATATTTCCCTAGAGTTTCTTCCTAAGCTTTCTCTAAGCTTCCATGTCTCTCCTTAAAATGGAAGTAAATGGCTTCTTTTATAGGCAAAGGAGGGGTGGTAAATGGAGTTTTAAAAAGTTTAAAATGGTCTCCCATTGGTCCAAAATAAGCTGGGAACCAAAACTACGTCGTTTTGATTTCTAATATATCAAATTAGACCCCCAAAATAAATTACAAAAACTCACTGTTCTGGAGGGGAGTGCCGCGGCGGCACTGGGCCAATGCCGTGGCGGCACTGCTCCTCCCTTTGTCCAGATAATGCTGTTTAGGCCCCCTGAAGTTCCGGTATTCGCGAAAAGGCCCTATTTCATCCGAAATTCACAGAAAATGCGTACGAACTCCAAATTGAGGTTGTGATATACCGTTGGAAAGGTAATAGAGTCTACTTTACATAAAAAATAGTTCGGGGATAGGTCACTTTGAAAAGTTTTACGGTATTCGCGATAAAAGCCGATTTGATCGCCTTTTCCGGTTTTGGAAATTCATAATAAATTCGTTTTAAATCCAGGAATTATGTGCGATATACCGTTGGAAAGCTATTGACCTCTAGTATCCATGAAAAACATTTGAAAATTGTTTCGGTGCCCCTATTCCAAAGTCAAATCTTGGTCAAACTGGTCAAACCTGGGATTCCCGGGAAGTTCTGGGAACCTCCGGGAACTCCCAGGAGCCGACGTTTTCGCTCGATTCTCTTTTAGAACTCATTTTAATACTTTTCTAATGATTCCAGTGAACTCGGATGATTTTGGTCAAACTTGGTCAAACTCTGGTCAAACCTGGTCAACCTTTGGTCAAACCGGTCAACAGGGACTTTCGGGGAACTTCCGGGACTTCCGGGGGTCTCTGGGAGCTGACGATTTCTTCCGATTTTACTTAAAAACTTATTTTATCATTTTTCTTATGACATAGCATGTTTTCAGAACTTCGGGACCAAATTTGGGAGTTTTTTGGGCTTTCAGGGGCATTTTGGTCAATCTGAGCATTCTGAGAGATAGAGCTGACTTCCAGGAATCCTTTTGAGTCTTTCACGATCATTGTGAACCACCAAGCTATGGGTCTCCTAAATCTGATAGCCGACAAAATGGGGTGTCTACAGCTATAAGCACCCAAAATACACTAATTAGCAAAGAAAACATGTAAATTTCCAAGAAAGAAATGAATTAAACAACATTAAATAACCTTGCTGTGACAAAATAGCCCCAAGGGCAAAATGGTCATAAGAAAAGTATGGTTAAATTTTTATCAAAAGATAGTTCTTTGAATCTAGGTTCCAACGTCAAAAACAGCACATGAATCCGAGTTTTCTAGAAAGAGTTATGTATGTTTCCATAAAAGTCGACGGTCTAAAATTTTGTACTCGGATCGATCCGCCTTTTGTACCTGAACCGATCCAATTTTGATTTTTCCAGCAGAATGTTCTCCCAGGAGCTTGGTTCAATCCATCCTTTAACACTCATCGATCCGAGTTTTGCAGAATGAATTTCTGCTGCTAAAAACGTTGTTATTACATGTCCAAATCATTCCAAATCAAAACCAAATTTCATGGAACATAGGAAAACATCCCAAATTCATTTACAACCACACTTTAAACATTTCTAAACACAAATTCAAGTTTTCAAAACATGAACATAACCTTGTTATAACTATAATTGGACCATGACAAGTCATTAAACCTTAAACATTGCCAAGCTTGCTTAAACATAGAAACTTACTAGGAAGCAACTGATAAACTTAACAACCAACTTGATTATAACCAAAACTCACTCAGAGTGATTGCGGCACCAATCCAAACTTTCCAGAAAGGCCCCATCCTTGTCAACATATACAAACCATAGTTTAACTCAAGTAAACACATAGAATTCTCAAGCTGAAACTCCGAACTACTAACTACCATATTGCAACTCCAATTTCAGAATTCCCAAAATAAACAAGTTACACATTCATCAAGATTGTAAACATATTTACACGTCCAAAAACATAATTTAAATAGTCCGATGGTACCGATCCATCCCCAAACACACGTCACTTCTTTACCGAATATTGTTCCGAATCTGTGGTGGTTGTTATTTACCAAAATAGAAAAGGAAAATGGTTTTCTTGAGCATTATGCTTAGTGAGCAATCTAATCATGATTGAATGCTTAACATATACAACAATACAAATAACCACATAATTCACATGCGTTATCCCCGAGCCGCTGGTTCAATGATTCATTCAAACCCGAAGACCTTCCATTGGCCCCGTGGTCACTTCTATTCCTTGGACATCTGATTTCAATGGATTCTTCTCCTTCTCCAACCTTATTACTCCCAAAAATGAATTGTTTTTCCAGTATTCTTTGATCACCACATAAGCACACAAGCATGGCAACTTTTCACATAATTGGCATGATAATCACAAATATATCATTATCATGACTTCTAAGCAGGAATCTACCATCTGTATTTGTATTTGAATCATTCCACAAGTTAAACCACAATCAATTTTTGGTTTAAAAAAACTCACCTCTTACATATTTTACCACAAACAAGCTAAGAAATGCAAAATTCCTTAACGATTCTTGCCCAAATCCTACTCCAGGGTATATACTATAAGTTTTCAGCAGTTACATTTCACTTATTAGAATGAGCTACCAAATTTTGATGATTAAACCATAAATAAAAGGTATAGAAATAACCGTCTCACCTCCACGAGTCCGATTACTGCTTCAGTTCGCGAATTGGATGACGAACTGCGACAGAACGATGATTTTACTACATTGGAGTTACGTATTCTCGTCCGCTCTCTCTTTCCTCTCTAACTTCTATAAATCCTTGAATTATTGAGAGTGATTAAACACTCACATGACACCTATTTTCTCCTATTTTCATTTACACCCCCAAAATTCTTAAGTTCTTATTATGAATTCCCCTAAACATTCTATTAACTACCCAATTATCTAAATGGGTGTTTTTCTAAGTCCAGTATGGGTCCCACACGTGGTCCAAATATTTTGTGAATTTGCTATCATACCTACTGATTATGAATCTTTTTCATTTATGCCCTTATATGGGTACCCATATTGGCACCAAAAGCTAACTGTTAGCCTTGAATTTATGTAAGGCCTTATTTATGTTTGTTTTGATGATGACAAATCTAGTGATAATTGCATGTTCTTAATAATTCCATTCCAAGAAATTATCATATCATTTTCGTTGTGCTAATCTCTTTATTCATGAACTTAAATGTTCTAACTTTATTTGAGATCATGAGATGGTATATGGTGAAGTCCAAGAGTGATGGAGCTCAAAAAGGATCAAACTTGAAGAATTGAAGATTTTTTATCCTTGGTTGAAGACTAGGATTTACTTGTAAGTATTTTGATCAATCACTTATAGGGGCTCAAGTAACTTTAATTGGACTTTAGGATCCTTGATCTCACACTTTAAATTACTTTCAAAGTCCTAAACATACTTAGACTACTCAATTAAATTCATTTCACAAAAGTTTTCAACTGGCTAACTCAAAATGAACAACCCTTTGCAGATGGGTTATCTTTAAAGGCAAACCTGATCTAATTGGTAAGGAATTAGATGTTGAGTTTTATATGGTTGGAAAGGTATTTGACTCTAGTTTTTTAATCTTCAAAAGAATTTCAAAAATGAGTTTTGTAGAGGGAGTTATGGCCGTTTTAGTAAAGAGGTGTCAGTCTGCAAAAAAATAGGAAAAACCAGGCGATTGAAATTTATCATGTCCAGTCGACTGAAGGTAATGATCAGTCCACCGAAGGTACTATTCAATCAACTGGATTTCACATAGAATATCTCTTCTCTGTTACGAACTTCCCAATCGACTGAACCTTCGATCCAGTCGACTGGACTGCGTCGAATGCACTAACGGCTAGTTTTCTAAACCCTCCAAAAATTATTTTTACACACACTCCCAACAGCTATAATCTTTCATAAGCTATATATAGGGAAGTTTTTAAGGGTTTTAAAGAAAAAGGAACATTAACAAAATGATTCAAATAACTTGGTTAATCATCATTTCTATTTGAGCCCTAGTTTGAGTGAAAAATCAATTTATTCTTGATTTCAATTATAATTCTTGAGAGAGCAAATTGTACTAAGCTTTCATTTGTATTATCCACTCACTAATGAGTTATTGTGTGAGCTATAATTTTATCCATCCACTCTAGAGAGAGAGTTATCATTTGTACCCAAATCATTTATTTGTAATGAGTGAGGGTTAACCCTTGTGTGCAAAAGAGAGGTGTTCTTCTTTGGGAGAGTTGAAGACTCTTGTAATGGTTTGATCTACACCCGTGAAGTAAGTCGGATTAAAGGAATCATCAAGAGATGATCTTGAGGGGTTGACGTAGGCCGCGATGTGCGGATTGTCGAACCACTTGAAAACTCAGTTTGCAAGTGTCTCTTCCATTCTCACTTTACATTATTGTTTATGATTGTGTTTAATTTTGTATTAAGTTTTAAAAGGTTATTTTTTCGCTAAAACCTTATTCACTCCCCTCTAAGGTTTCCATTTTGGGCCAACAATTGGTACCAGAGCCTCGGCTCTTCTATTTGCAAAAGATTTATAATCTAGAGTTAAGATCAAATGGAAACCAACTCTTCTCGCATTTTTTATAGTGAGGGTCATCGGCACATAGACCATCATGTTTTAATGGATCAAATTATGCTTATTGGAAAAATAAAATAAAAATCTATATGATTTCTCATGATTTTGATTTATGGCAAATAGTGGTCAAAGGGCCTCATCTTCCTATAAAAATTGAAAATGGTATTTCTATTCCGAAAATGGTATTTCTATTCCAAAAATGGAAGATGAGAATAATGATGTCGATAAGAAACTCATTGAAATGAATGCTATGGCGATAAATTTATTGTATTGCGATTTAGACCCAAATGAATACAATCGTATTTCATTATGCGAATCCATAAAAGAAATTTGGGATAAACTTGAAGTGACTCATGAGGGAACAAGTCAAGTCAAAAGTGAAAAATTAATTTTCTTGTTCAATCTTATGAAATGTTTAAAATGTTGCCTTTTGAGTCTATTGGTGATACATCTGCCCGGTTTACAACTCTCATCAATAGCTTGAAAAATCTTAATAAAATTTATGCTAATGATGAAATTATTGAGAAAATTCTTAGGGCTTTACCAAAGATGGCAACTGAAGGTCACGGCTATCAGGGAAGCAAAGGATTTGACAAAGTTGTCAATTGAAAAATTTATGGGATTACTCATTACCCATGAAATGGAGCTAATCGTGCTTGTCGAAGAAGACAGGAAAAAAGAGATCAAAAGAGGAGACATGGCCTTGAAGTCCTCAAGCTCAAAGAAAAAGAGCAAAGATCATGAGAGTGATGAGGATAAGGATATGGCTTTGATCATCTAAAAATTCGTAAAGTTTCTAAGTAAAGAAAATTCAGGAAAGAAGCCTCCTAATGATGAAAAATGCAAGAAGAAGGCAATGAAGGCCACTCAAAGTAGCTCTAAGAATAAATCATTGGACGACGACTCAAATGAAGATGAGATCGTCAACCTTTGTCTCATGGCAATAGAAAATGGGGTAACCTCTACTTCTTGCTCTTTAAATGATTATAATGATTTTATTGAATTTCAAAATAAAACAAAAGTTCAAGAAGGTTATTGCATTTTCATTCCTCCATTGTTGAGTGATCATAAATATGATCATTGGAAGAGGAGAATAAAAATTTATTTTATATCACTTGACATAAATCTTTGGAACATTGTCAAAAATGATTTTTCTCCTAAACCAAAGATTGAATGGAAACTATTGAATGTTAGAGCTATGAAAATTCTATATAATTCTTTGGGTGATATTTCATATAATAGAATTCGTTCATGCTCTAATACAAATGAAATTTGGTTATGCTCAGAAAATTTTCATAGTACTACTAAGCAAATTTGTGAAGAGGAAAGAGTGTGCCTATTTGCAAATAAAGTGTGCCTATTTGCAAATAAAGATGATGACAATGAGAAAGGGCAACATGGGCCACTTGGGATGATGATTCATGTGACCATGAAGGTGTACAAGAAAATTTGGTAAACTCTAATCCGACCTCTATTGTTGAAACTCCTAACTATAGTGAACTTCAATGTGCATTTGAGGAGTTACATAAGGAGTTGGAAAATTTGGGAATCAAATATATTTCTCTTAAAACGAACTTTTCAATGCTTTCAAATGAGTTAAATATTTTGAAATCCCAAAATGAAGTTTTGAAGATTGAAAATGAAAAACATGTTTCAAGAACACAATCTTCAAATGAGCTTGAAAAAGAAAATTTGGAATTGAGAAAGAAATTGAAAGATTTAAAATCTCAAAATGAAATTTTGAGAAAAGAAAAACTTGTTTCAACCAATCAACCCTCAAGTGAATATATTAAAAAAGAAAAGGTTGAATTGAGAAAAAAGGTGGATGATTTGACAAAAACTTTGGCAAAATTCACACAAGGTGAACAAAATTTGAATATGCTTTTGGGAAAGCGAAAATGTATTTTTGACAAAGCCAGTTTGGGATTTAATCCCACATACAAGGAAAAGAAGTACAAAAGCTTCTTTGTAAAGTCCACATCTTCTACTTTAAATTCTCAAAATTCTCACAAGAATTTCTTTGTTAAGGCATCAATTTCAAAAGAGACCCTTCTCCATGTAACTTGTCATTATTGCATAAAAAAATGGCATGTTAATTATAAATGTTCATTTCGAAAGAAAATCAACATGGTTTGGGTTGTGAAGGGATCCTCTCCTACCTCCTTAGCAAATGTTGCATCCAAGAGGCGCTAGGACAATGGTTAAATATCTTACCTTAAGCCTAGTAGGTGTAGGATAGATTAATTTGTGTTGATATTTCTCTTAATAGAATGCTAATCATATTTTGGTTTATCATATTAACTAGTTTTTATGTTCATAAGTAAATCCATCCTCCTAAGGAGATAATGCATAATTTGATCATATAATTGGCATTTATTCATATATGCATATGTTGAGCGGGAACATATCATTATGTTTACTTTAGTATCATATTTGGTATTTGGTAATTTGGTATCATTTATGACATGTTTGCTTATTTTGAGGGGGAACTCTTAGTTCAAACCCCCTATCTTTTTGTTGTTGTCAAAAAGGGAAAACTAAATAGAGAATAGAGATCTTTGAAATCTTTAAATGGATGGGATATTGATAGAGATCTTTAAAAAGAATGAATAGAGAATAGAGATCTTTGAGATCTTTAAACGGATAGGATATTGATAGAGATCTTTAAAAATAAGAGGGAAAGTATTAATAGATATTTTTAGAAAGTTATCAAAAATTATCACTCTTGGATTCATGCTTTGCATATCTTGTTACTTTGCATGATAACATGAAAATGACTCTTCTTGTGCTTTAATTACTATATGTCTATTGCATATTTTGACATCATCAAAAAGGAGGAAATTGTTAGCCTTGAATTTACTTAAAGCATTATTTATGTTTGTTTTGATGATGACAAATCTAGTGATAATTGCATGTTCTTAATGATTCTATTCCAATGAATTATCATGTCATTTTTGTTCTTCTAATCTCTTTATTCATGAACTTAAATCTTCTAACTTTGTTTGATATCATGAGATAGCAGATGATGAAGTCCAAGAGTGATGGAGCTCAAAAAGGATCAAGCTTAAAGACTTGAAGATTTTTCATCCTTAGTTGAAGACTAGGATTTACTTGTAAGCACATTGATTAATCACTCATAGGGGCTCAAGTAACTTTAGTTGGACTTTAGGATCCTTGATCTCACACTTTAAATTACTTTCAAAGTCCTAAACATACTCAGACCACTCAATTAAATTCATTTCACAAAAGTTTTCAAGTGGCTAAGTCAAAATGAACAACCCTTTGTAGATGGGTCATCTTTAAAGGCAAACCTGATCTTATTGGTAAGAAATTAGATGTTGAGTTTTATATGGTTGAAAAGGTATTTGAATCTAGTTTCCGAATCTTCAAACGGATTGCAAAAAATGAGTCTTGTAGAGGGAGTTATGGCCATTTTAGTAAAGAGGTATCAGCCTAAGAAAAAATAGGAAAAACTAGTCGACTGAAATATTTCATATCCAGTCGACCGAAGGTAATGTTCAGTCGATCAAACGTACTATTTAGTCGACTGGATTTCGCACAAAATGTCTCCTCTCTGTTATAAACTTCCCAATCGACCATACCTTCGATCCAGTTGACTGGACTGCGCAGAATGCACTAACGGCTAGTTTTCTAAACTCTACAAAAATTATTTTTACATCCCCCAACCACTTCCAACCGCTATAATATTTCAAAATCTATATATATATAGGGATGTTTTTACAGGTTATAAAGAAAAACGAACATTAACAAAATCATTCAAACAACTTGGTTAATCATCATTTCTATTTGAGCCCTAGTTTGAGTGAAAAATCAATTTGCTCTTGATTTCAATTGTAATTCTTGAGAGAGCAAATTGTAGTAAGCTTTCATTTATATTATCCACTCACTAAGGAGTTATTGTGTGAGCTATAATTTTATCCATCCACTCTAGAGAGATAGTTATCATTTGTACCCAAATCATTTATTTGTAAAGAGTGATGGTTAGTAACCCTTGTATGCAAAGGAGATGTGTTTTTCTTTTGGAGAGTTGAAGACTCTTGTAACAGTTTGATCTACACCCATGAAGTAGGTCAGATTAAAGGAATCCTCAAGAGGTGCCCTTGAGGGGTGGAAGTAGGCTGCGGTGTGCGGATTGCCGAACCACTTGAAAACTTGGTTTGCAAGTGTCTCTTCCCTTCTCTCTTTACATTATTGTTTGTGATTGTGTTTAATTTTGTATTAAATTTTAAAAGGTTAATTTTTCTTTGAAGCCTTATTCACCCCCCTCTAATGTTTCCATTTCGGGCCAACACTAACATATAGCATCATAACATGTAAATAACATTAACCACATACTCATTTAATTATAGAAAATGCATCTAATATATAAATACAAATTTTATTATTCACTACTTATCCCACCTTACTGGGGACTTTTCCAATTGTGTTCTTTACCAAACACTTCCCTTGGTCAAGTCCAATCCTCCCCTTAATCCATTTTTTATATACACTAATTATAATAATTAATGAATTTTAACATAATTATTAACCTTTTTTTCGGGTACGGTGGTTTCGAGCGAAGGAACTTTCGGTGCTAATACCGACGATACTACCACAATGGCCATGCCACTTACTAACCCTCCAATCTAATCATAAGGGAAGGTGTTAGGAACCCTGAGCATCCATGTCACACAGTTGCCAATTTTAGTGGCTTTCATAATAGTGGGGCATAAGTAAGAAGTAGTTGAAATATATGTATCTGTGACACGCAGTTGCCAATTTTAGTGGCTTTCATAATAGTGGGGCATAAGTAAGAAATTAAACTCGAGCATCCGTGACACGCAGTTGTCGATATATGTATCTTGACTCGAGATATATTAAGAGATGAATGGTTGTATCCCAAATAGGGGTCGCATATATATATATATATATCGACACAAGATGTACGAAAGAGAATAGTTAACATATGTATCTCGATACAAGATAGGTTGAACTTATCTCGACACAAGAATCAGACCGTACGTATTTCTGTGCTATGTATGTATGTGCGTTATGTGCAGGTGTATTGAAAATGTTGGCCAATCTAGACCATAAGTGTATGAGAAATAGTATTTTGAGTAAAGTCGGTATAGCTATGAACTTTAACATGTATAGTGTAGTACAAGACTTTAACCTTGATAAAGTAGTAAGTTATGAGAAAGTGTTTTGAGTAAAATTCAAAGTAGATTGACCATACGATGAATTCTGTGACCGAATTTCCTTTCGTAATGCTATTAGTTAACTTGACGAAAAGGCTCTTCTGGGGTAGGTGAAAAAGTATTTTTTAATTTTTCATTTTGTGATTTTTTTATCTTTTAATTTTGTGCTGAAAGTAAGGGTCGGTGCCTAATGATTTAGAAAAGCGTGCCGAAAGTAAGGGTTGGTGCCCAGAGATTTAAAAAGTACTGAAAGTAAGGATCGGTGCCCACGTAATTTAAAAAGGTGTGTTGGAAGTAAGGGTCGGTGACCATTGATTGAAAAGTATACCAAAAGTAAGGGTCGACACCCAATGACTTAAAAGGTATACCAGAAGTATGGGTCAGTGCCCAGTGAGTGGGAAAAGTGGTAAAGGTATGGGTCGGAGCCCAGTGACGTAAAAAAGTAACCGAAAGTAAGGGTCGGTGCCCAATTGGAAAAGAGTTTCAAAAGTGAGGGTCGGTGCCTAGGTTTGAAAAGTATACCAAAAACACGAGTTGATGCCTAGTGAGGTAAAAAAAAGTGCCGGAAGTAAGGGTTGGTGCCCAGTGCTTTAAAAAATGTAATCGAAAGTAAGGGTCGACGCCTAATGGTTGAAAAGTAGTTGTGAAGAATGGATGAGCTTGAAGAGTTTTTAGTAACATAAATAGCAAAGTAATGAGTTAGTAAGTCAGGAGGTAGCAAAGTTAGGAAAAATAGCAAAGGCAGATAGACTGACCAGGTTGATTTATAGGGAGGCTACACCTCCAATGAAAGTGTATAAGTAAGTAAAAGAAAAAGACTGGTGGAGTAATCGACCAGGTGGAGATATAGGGAGACCACACATCCAATGAAAGCGTATAAGTAAGTAAAAGAGAAAGACCGGTGGAATAACTGACTAGGTATGTTTATAGGGAGGTCACACTACCAATGAAAGTGTACAAGTAAGTACAAGAGCAAGACTGGCAGAGTAACCGACTAGGTGGATTTATAGGGAGACCACACCACCAATGAAAGCATATAAGTAAAAGAGAAAGACCGACGGAGGAACTAACTAGGTGGATTTAAAGGGAGGTCACACCAATAATGAAAGCGTATAAGTAAAAGAGAAAGACCGACAGAGTAACTGACCAATTGGATTTATAGGGTAGCCACACAACCAATGAAAGTATATAAGTAACTAAAAGAGAAAGACCAGCAGAGTAACCAACCAGGTGGATTCATCGGGAGGCCACACCACCTAAAGTACGAGTTGAGGATATTACCTGTGCAGAGGCGGCTATCAAAGCCCAGTCGATACTTATTGAGAATGAATGTACGAATTCCAAGTCGCAAAAATGATCCAGGAAGGCCCAAGTCAAATTTCAACACAAATCAACTTGAGCAGATGTCACAGTTGGGTCCGGAAGGGTCGGAATAGTTTGAAAAGCCATAAGTCAGGCTAGAATGGGCATGGGCTACTAAGTGGGCCCCACAAGGGTCAGAAACTAGCCGAAAGAGCTAAAAATCCCCTAATAGAAAGTAGAAAAGCGTCAAGAAGTCAGAATTGGTAAATTTAGAGGTTACTGGCATGTTCGGAGCAGCCGAAATAGTCAAGAGTTAGATAAGTTGGGTCGGAGGGGGCCCAGGCTTAGCTAGACGGACCAGTAAGGGTTAAAATTTGGTCGAGACAGCCGAAAGAGTCGTAGAAAATCCCAAACGGGCCTTAATATTTGGATGCGGCCGAATCTAAGGTTACCGGTGTGTCCGAAAAGGCCAAATTGGCTAGGAACAAGTGTCCGTTCATCGAAAAATCGAACCTGGGATGACGAACTTAGGTAAAACCAAAGTGGGGCCCACTGCCATATCAGCAGACACGTGGTAGAGTCAACACCACATGTCAGGTATTGGTTTTCCAATCAACCTGGATGCTGGACACGTGGTGCACTGCGGTTGGCTGGGGCGCTAGATTGTCAGGGGTGTTGGGACACGTGGCAGTATATAATTGGCGGGTCAACTATTGACTTAGCCACGTGGTGTGCTGTGGTTGGCCATGCAGTTCTGAGTTACACCGGACTTAACACATGTCAGGCCATGAGTGAAGGGTCAACGATTGACTAGGACCATGGCAGTATCTGGTTGTCTTGTCAACCATTGACCAAGCCACGTAGCAGCTCGTGAGTGGTGGTCAATGCTGACTCAGTGTTGACATGGTAGTACACGTGACAATCAATTACCATGTGTCATCTTCTAGTTAGCTAGTCAATGCTGACTTAGCATTGATATGTCAGTAAAAAGGTAGTAAACCTGGTGGTCAAAGGCCACATGTCAAGTTAACGCTGACTCATCACTGATGTGGCAGTTGACTAGGCTAGTATTGCCACATGGCAGAGGCTGATTGGCTAGTCAAAGTTGAGTCGGTGCTGGCTGTTTGACTACACATGGGGGAGGCAAAACGAACCTCAGTGGTGCGTGAGCTCAGTGGGGCAATTTTTGGTGACCTAGGAGGTTGGGCCACCGGTGACAGATTCATCTCGGCCAGACGATGGGGATGGTGGTGGGGGGCTTCGACGACTATTGTTGGAAAGTCTATCGGAGCCCCTTAGAGCTTGTTGCGGCGTGTGGTGCCCTATGTGGGTCTAGTTTTGATGGTCCTGCCATTTAGGTTGGCACGGTTTTGATGAGAAGAAGACCACAGTGTGGCCGATGAGGCTCGGGGAAGAGTATAAGGGTCTGTTTGGTAGGTATTTCAATTTTTGCAGGGGGCTTAAGGGTCTGTTTGGTTTATAATGGGTTTCTGGGCTGTCTGGGGGGTTTTAGGGTCTGATTTTTTAGGGAGTTTGGGTAATGAGATGGTGGTGATGGGTTTTTGGTGGTGGTGGCAGTGGTAGTGCGATGGTGGTGATGTGGTTGTGTTTGGTTAAAGGCCAAAAAAAGCCTAAGGATAAGAGGGGTTTTTTGCTTGAGCCAAACAAAAACTTTAAGAGGCTGTGGTTTTTTTGGCTGCGTGGGGAAGGCCTTCTATTTATAGGAGGTTTCTTTTAAAACCTTGCATAGGTTTTAATCCCATATAGGCGAGAGACACAGAGAGGTATGTTCCAACCTATGATCGAGACCATCGATCAATTCTGGACTTTTGATTAGCGTATTTTTCAATCTGGTCGTCCGATTCGGATGATTCAAAAAGATCCGAGCTTGGTTTAATGACCTCTTCCAATCTGTATGGTTAGATCGAAACTCGTTTGAATCTCGAAAATGGCAATGTTTTCTTTAGACTGTTAATGTTCGATCTAGATTGACCAAACATCGACCGTCGATTTCTTTTGATTCAGCCATCTAATCTTCCTAATTCGAGATGATCTGGGATCATATTGACATTCTCATAGAATCGTTATGGTTCGATTGAGATTCTATGACTTTCAAAATAACTATTTTTCCCTTATCCTTCCTGATTGAGCTTTAAAACTTCGGTTGGCCACCAATTCTTCTCTGATTATCCGAGTGGGCTTATTTGACCTGTAAAATTCTTGTTTTTCTCTATATTTCCATCTAGTCATGCCCAATCAGACCTTCAGTGTTTCTGGATTGTAGATTGTGTCTTTTTTCCTTGATTTCAGTGCGCCAAAACATCGATGGGAGTCAGATTCTTCGTCGGTTGTTAGAATATTATGATTCAAAGCTCCGTGGACCCGCATTGATGCATATTTCCCTTGATGTAATTGAATTCGACCTTCAGTCATCCCAGGCTCGATTTTGGTCTTGAATTTCGTGTTAAACTTCGATTCTAGTTAAGACATCGTCAATTATCGTAATCGGACAATCCCGGACTCTAGAACTTCCGGTTAATGAACTGTCGTCTCCGTATTGACTTCGATTTGACCTCTGGGGTTCCTGTTTGGATTCTGGAGTTCTTTTCTTCGATTCATGTGCCCGATGGGGCCCCCTACGACAATTATTTCTTTTTTTTAGTGTGACAAAATGGGGAGTCTACAATAGTTATTGTATATGAATAACCAAACCAAACCAAGCATTGTGTCCCAATCAATTGGGGTCGACTGTATGAATCATTTTTCTCCACTCTGCACGATCAAGAACTATATGCTCATTTAAATTATATATATTCATATATTGTTGCACTACATATTCCCAAGTCATATCTTGTTGCACTCACTACACCATATGGACAAATTTGTAACGGACAAATTTTAACATTAGCAACGGATATACCCGTTGTAAATTTGTAACGGATATATCCATTACTAATAGGAGAAATGTGTTACTTCTTCTCATTTTCATGTTTTATTTATATTTGTAACGGCCAGAAAATGATTAGTAACGGTTATATCCGTTACTAATAATCCTAAAATTTAAAAAAATTGAAAAACAAGAAGGCGGTGGCATTTTTGTAAATCAAAGTAATAAAAGTGAAAACACGGTGGCAATTTTGTAAATAAATAAAATGACAATATCCCAAAAATTTCCCCAAACATTTTCCCCCCAACTCTTCCCCCCCAACTCTTTCCCCTTTTTTCCCACTGAAACTGAAAGAGACTCTTAGAGAGGTCACCCTTCTTCCCATCGTCTCTATCTTCTTTCTTCTTTTTATCTCTATTCTCTCTCTTCTTCTTATTCTCTCACCTAATCCCACTGGCGATGGGCGACAGCCCCACCCTCACCCATCTCTTACCTTGCCGGCCCCACCCTTACCGATCTCTCACCTCGCCGGCCCAGTCGCACCGATCCCCCACCTCGCCGACACAAACTCCACTGCCACCCACCTTCGCTGTTCAGATCTAGTAAAGGCGACACCGTCCACCTACATCGTCCACCATCGCGTCCAAATCTGGTATGTCATCTTCTCTCTCTCTCTCTCTCTCCCTCTCTCTCTCTGTCTCTCTCTCTCTCTCTCTGTCTCTCTCTCTTCATTTGGTCCTTCTCAATGTTCAATATGTGAACATTGAGATCTGCTTGTTCATGGGTTGTGTTCGAAATCTTCAAGTAAGATCTTTGTTGACAGAAACCCTAACATACAATGTTATATCCATTGTTAATTTATTGAATAATCAACACATTGATATTGATAGTTAAAAGAACTAAAAATCCCTAATTTGTATTTCATACACAGTGGTCGGTCTGATTGGGATGTAAGAAGTGTGGCACCCACCACGTCGATGTAAGTAAAAGAGAGAGCGTTATGGAGAAAGTAAGAGAAGTGGGAGACGTGGTCCAGTCAATGGGTAAAGCTTACACTTTATGTACCCATCTTTGAATTCTCCTAATTGTTAAATTATGTTTTCCCTGCCTATCCAACAATCTTAATTCTTTTCTTGTTCCTAAACTAACCTCATAAAGATGATCAATATATGCATTTTAATCCTAATTATTACTGACCAAAGAAAATATGATTGATAAGGAAAGGGTATAGACCCAAAGACACCACTTCATCTTGTTATATGTGTTTCCCAATGCTTGTTTGCGGGATAGCTAGTCCATAATTTTCATTATTTTTTTTCCTTTGTGTGTGTGTGTGCGTGCGCTCGATAGAATTTTAAGGTTAAACAAAGAGTTTAGACTCACCTTTGTGTTTGATAACCCAATTAAGTGTCGATTATGAAAATTTTTAGTATTTATTTTATTCACCGAATTTGATAATGTATAAAAGCTCACCACTTGACTAAAAAGTAGTCGAAAGCCCACTAAAACCCTAAGTAAAAAATTACATTGAAAACTATAAGTAAAACACTATTTTAATTATTGTAAATTCTGTAGCTTAAAATTTTCAGGTCTTAATTTTCAATTTTATCTAACGAGGCCTTTGATAAGGACTAGAATACGACCACACACTCCGTGTGTGTGCCAGTTTGTTTGCTTTTTAGACATTTTTTTTTGCCAACTGTTTTAGGCAGTTTTTTCCCATTTGTTGAAGTAGTTTTTATTTTTAATTGATTGGACATTTTAATACCCTTCTCATATTTTTTAAGAAGATAAAATATAATGGTTTAATTGTAATTATAGACAACTTAGAAAACAATGTTGGTACCCCTCTCTTTCCCTTCATCCATGTTTTATGGACCGAGATTCTCCTCCAAGCATTGATAGTGCTCACACTAATTAGCAAGCCGATGAACATATCCATCTCATTGATTTTAAAATATGTTAACATTGACTTCAATCATGATTCTGATCCAAAGCGTTGATAGTCATTTATTATTTTAAACATGTGCATGTTGACCAGCAATTCCCAAGAGTCTAGCCTTATTACTTGGAGAAAAACAAGTCTTAACTTGTATTGTAACATATACATGTATGTAACAGCTTAAGTCTTGTATTCTGATCCAAAGCATTTTTTTTTTCATTTTAATCTCAATCTTTGTTAGTTGATATTTTGATCTTAACAAACTTAAGTTGAGTTATTAAAGAACTTCTTAGTTGTTATTGCTCAACATCATTGCAAAACAAATATACACTTCCAAGTAGCTGAAGTTGAAACTTATCTTTGCCATCCGTTTAATGCTACTTTTTTTCTCTCAGAGTCAGGATGTTTTGTGTTTGGCTGTTGCTTATTATATTTCTAGTGATCCAGCAAGTGAGGTATAGGATTTGTGCTAGGATCTGATGCTGATGTGCCAGCATGTGAGGAGCATTTTTGACCAACCTGTAGCTGATTTTAAGAATTCTCAAGGTCTTGACCAAGTGGAATTTTGCTTTTCTATTATTTGCATTATTAATGCTTGAAACTTGATCTCATTGGTTCTCTGCAGGTTAAGATTCAAAAGGAGAGTGAAGTTCGATTAAAGATTATTGGAACGCGAGTAGATGCTAGTCATACTACAGAAATTGTACGCTCTATTTTTTTAATAACCCCAAGGTAATGGCTTTTGGCTGTGGTCATCAGGTAATTTAGCCCGTATAATTCAACTATTTCTTCATTATCTTTAAGTTAGAAGAAGTGAGAGAGTACATGGTGTTTTATATCTTTATTTATTTGCATTTTCCCCTTTTTGGGTAGACTTACTAGGACTGCAGAGAAGACCTTCAACTCTGTCGGATATGCCGAGTTCCAATCCAAACTAGAATAAAGCTCTATTAAAACTTTTTCTTCAAATTTACCTGTTCTTGGTTCAACAATTACTGCATCAGATTCACATGAAACAAAATGGAGAGAAGGTCAGACATCTAGAACTAGAAGTATGTTTCTTATCATATACATAAATATCTGTGAATATATACGGAAATGTTAATTTCTTAGTTCTTGCATTTTTTAAAGTACGCACTTTCAAAATAGACAAAATAGCCTTGCCATTTTCTTAGACAAGTAATTTGACAAATGAAGTAAAGCAAATTAGTTTATTGCCCTCATTATAATATTCCTATTGAGTGTCCCCATTTTAACATGGTGACATTGACTTCTACTCTCATTTTTATAGTGAACATATTGCTGACTGCTATTATCATTTTTTGAAGTGAACACAATGTTGTCAGATAACCTTCGTGTAGTAGAGTAGCTTAGCAAGTCACTATATACATAAATACACACACACATACACACACACACACACACACAAAAGAAGGACACAGTCTTAACTTAAGTGGATCTATTTTGGGAATACGGGTTGGGGATGCCTCTTGGTAGAATACTAATGGCCTCAGACACAACATGTATTAACTTTAGCAGTGTTCAACAAGAGTGCAAATGTTAGTAGTTTGTTGATAGCAAAGATCACGTGGAATTTTTACACAGCAAGAAAGGTTCCATTGGTTCATCACTTCCCAACCTTACCATCATGGGCGGAGGTATTAACAGAATAACAGGCCAAGGGGGGCCTTGTCCCTCCGAAAGTTTGGGAAAAATTTCTATGTATATATGTGTACTCAAATTTCTAAATGAATTTATAAATTGGCCTCCCCAAGTTATGACTTCTACAATTTAGTTCAATTTTATGACTTCTATGAAAGTGGGTAGAGCATAGTCATGTTCATCCATCTCTTTTACCCATTTTCTCTATCGTTTAAATTGCGATGGTTTATGTATTTTATGTATTTTTTATGTAAACAGGTGCACAAACGATGAAAACAAAAACATAGACAATTTCATATATTTTAGGGGAAGGTTGTTTGGGGTTGTTTATGGTAGTATGGGGTGGTGTACGGTGGTGGTAGTGGTGGTGGTGTTGGCAAAGAGAGAGAAGAGAGAGAGAGAGAGAGAGAGAGAGAGAGAGAGAGAGAGAGAGAGAGAGAGACAGAGGGGGGGGGGGGGTTTAGGGAGGGAGAGAGATTAGTTCAAGGGGGAAAGAGATAAGAGCCTTTTTTTTCTTTGATACAGTTGTTGGTCTACAAGAGATCTTTCCTCATTAGTAAATCTCAATAATAATGCATTTACAAATTTATGAATTGTCAAAATTCATATACTACTATGATACACACATGCGTGTGCACATGTTCACTCTTGAAGACATTATCGATATAACTTAATGCAGCTCTTAACTCAGTTCTTAAGTTCTACATATGTTGTCTGTCCAGGCCTTTATTAATTTGGAGAACACCAACCGGCAGCTCAAAAGTGACTTGAAGGAACTTTACATAAACTCTACAACGTAAGAATAATTTAAGCTTTTAACACATATCTTTTTTGTTTAACTTTTGTTTGCAAGGGGTTTAAGGGGAGGTTGTCTTCATGGAATGCACACACATGCACACAGTACACGTGCACAGCACACAGCAAACGTGCGCAGCAGCCCACGTGCACAGCAGCACAACACATCACGCATGCACATTAGGGTATGTGCACAGCAGCCCGCGTGCACAGTACAGTAGCCCATGTGCACAGCAGCATAGCACAGCCCACATGCACAGCACAGCACAGCCCACATGCACAGCACAGCAGCCCACATGTAGCACAGCACAACACACGTGCAATGCACACATGCACGGCAGCACACAGCACGCACACAGCAGTTTATTATTGCTGATCGCAGGTAAGTGTGCCAGACAAGTGGAGCTACTCGTTTGATTGGAAGAAAGTGCTTGTCTACTTCTTTGGAACGAAACAAATGTGAGTACTTGAGTCCATTTCTTATGGTTTTCTGCTGATATAGTAGTCTTTATGCACTGTTTCTTTGGTACTGTCTTTTGAAGGTGTTCAATTTTAAGTGTTCAGCTTTTATATGCTTTGTTTAACTTACTGGGTTTAAAATAGATTGTTGTGACAGAATTTTCTTTCATGCAGCACATTCACATTGCAATACTGTTTAGAATTTACAATGACCTGTGCTTTTAAGGCATAGTCAAGCATATGAATATATTTTAACGCATTTTCACGAAAAAAAGTACGCAAGGAAGGTCTTAAAATCAGTGTGCACGGGAGGGGTGCTTACTCAATGTGTTGAACGCGTGCTAGCTGCACGTTGTGTGTGCATGTGTCATGTGATGCGCACAGTGTGCGCTGTGCACTGGAGATACTACTGGTGTGTGCACCTGTGCATGTGGGCGCTGTGTGTTGGGCAGTGGCTAGGCAGTGGGCGCGCAAGGGGGTGTTGCGTCTGCGCTGTGCATGCACTGCTGGTGGACGAAATGCTCTTGTTAAGTGTTATTATTACATTAAAAATAGCACTTTCTCTTGGAAATATAAGATGAAAAATTATATTTTTTGTCGTGTCAGACTTTTCAAAGTCACGAATCTAAGGACACGTGGACATGGTAGTAAATCTATATTTTTAAGAGAAACTAGCTAGTGTTGCTTCCTAAAAACAGTCTTAATATGAACATTTTGTCCATTAAAATCACTTTATAGCGAAAGGAACAGAGTTGAAGACTTTAACATACAATTAGATAAGTACGTACTAGTATTTTTTATTGCTACGAGTGTGAGTTGATTTTGACCAACTTGTCTTAGATTGCTCATAGCATTATGGGTAAAATGAATATAAAGTTAAAAGATGGGTGCCTCTGACAAATTGAGTTCTTGTTAAAGTGCTTATAGAATGCTAGTTTCTATGACTAGAAATTAGATACTAAGCTTCCCATACCCAGTAAATATATCACAAGAATTGAACCTCAAGACTCGAAGATGAGATGATACCAAGTTTTATCAGGATTCACCATACCTCAAGTGGACTCGATAAACATTTTGCATATATGTGCCTTTTTTGGAAGTAAATTGATTTGCTAGTTTGTTCTAAAATTTGATAAGTTATTTTTATGTGTTTTTTTTTATTTAATAAGGATGATGTACAAGCTGACTGTGAAAGTGAGATGAAGAGCACCAGATCTATAAACCCTTGAAGTTGCCAATGGATTGGGACGGGAAGCCTATTCCTTCCTGGTTATATAAGCTTCATGGTCTTGGTCAGGTAACTTTGGAAACCATTTTTTTTTTCCTTTATTGATTATGGATTCTCCACTAGGTTTTCATAAAAATATATCTTCTGCAACATCCCACGACTTAATTTGTCTTTGCATACACTATAGAACTTCTCTTTGCGATGATGAAGGTTATTAGGAGTATACACCAAATATTCTGCTTATGTTTGAGGAAACACTGTCTCTGAATGAATAGCAGATTGCATTCCAAACGTTTGGTACTTTTCATACGTACAAATAGTTTAAGAGAGTTCCAACGAACTTGCTAAAAAGTAAGTCATTCTTACTGGGTGTTCTTCCATTTCAAGTTTTACTACCAAAGTCCAGGGTAGAATACCATTAGGATTTAAGTTATGTGGAAAACATCAACATTTTGATCCTTGATTTTGGGGGCTTGATTTTGAATAATATTATGCTTCCCAAATGTGAATCCCAAATTTGGTTTCTGAATGGCTTTAATCGTTGTACCACACATTTTGATTGTGCTCAATGGTAACAAATGCCACGTGTAGTACAACTAACTGAACTTTTGAGTGCCAAATTTGAGATTTTCATTTGGGAACCAAACCAAATTTGAGTTATGAATTTGAAATTTTCAACATTGACTTTGTAGGTGTTTCAAACAAGATTTTTAAACTGGGTGTGATCCCAATTAACAATATGGTGAGTTTCACACTGATTTTACCTTTATTTATTAAAATTATTTGATTATTCTTTTGTGATTTCTTTTTCTAACACCATCGTCGATTATGATGAAAAACAGGGTGGTGATGATCCAAGAGCAGTGAAGAAGGAAGAGATGAAGCAATTGTAAAAAGTGAAGATGAACTTGGTTATGGATAAAGAGATTTGTGTATTTTATCTTTCTTGAGTTAATTTCGTGCGTAAGAAGTAATGTAGTTAAACTAAGAACTTGGGTATGGACAAAGAATTATAAGATGAAACATTTTGTATTCTATTTGTATTTGGTATAGATTGAGCTTGTTATTTTTGTGTTTGTATGAATTATTATGTTTGTTAATTAGGTGCAAAAAAAAATTATTTCAGAAATTTATGAAATAATTATTTTAATTTTTTAATTAAAATTTGTAACGGGAATATCCGTTACAAAATCCGTTACTAATTTTATGCATTTTGGAAATTAGTAACGGATATAACCGTTACTAATTCATTACAAACCGTGAGTATTTTTTTCACAAAATCAAAAAAGTTGGATATCTATTCGTTACTAAACTAATATGTAACGGGTATAATCGTTACAAAAATGGTATTAGTAACGGGTATATCCGTTACAAAAATCCGTTACTAATTAGTAACGTATATATCCGTTACAAAAATCCGTTACAAATTTGCAACGCCCTATTTGTAACGGGTATATCCGTTACAAATAATTTTTGTAACGGATATTCCCGTTACAAATCGAGCCATATGGTGTAGTGACTACGTATCTTGTTGTATATGAATAAAAGAAGAAAAATGACTCTTAATATTCAAAATGTTTAATTTATTTATCGACTTATTCTCTTTTCTTTTCTGTGTTTCTTATTATTTTCTTTATTAATCAAACAAAGAAAAAGATTTTCGTACATGTTTTCTTTTCTTTTCCCCTCACTAAATCCAAGGTTAAAACATTTTCATGGTATTGGATTGTCCACTTTATCTCTTTGCATTTTCTTAATGTCCACAATAAATAAATAAATAAATAACTAGAAATCTATCTAGGTTAATGCCATGTAGACTATTGACCCATAATCTTTATCAACCACACTCGCTCATATACATATGTAGGTATGTGTGAGTTTCAAAGAAAGCATGTTATGATCTTAAGGGTCATACACAAAGAGAAAAGAGAGTTGGAATACCAAATTGACTATTACTCCGTTTTAGTTTTAGCATTAGGTATAGAAAGTCTACTCGGGGTAATACGTGGGATGAGTGCTAGAAACTTTTCCTTTGGGCAAAAAGAGTGGAATACACTTGGGAATAACCTTTATTCTTGATAGTGTGTTTTGAGTGGGTTTATGACTAATTAGGAATGTATAAAATTGTGCTAAAACAAACCTAACTCTAGATATATTTTGATGCAAATTTTTGTGCACGAAATCCTCTGAGACTTTGAAACCTGACTCTGAACCGGAATAAGATCGAACCAAGAGAAACAATATTATACAAAGAAACAAGTAATAAAGGACACAAAACAATATGTGGACTACTCAAAATCGAGCTACTCCACCATAATGACTGATGAGATAGCAAAAGTTTCTCTATGAATAAATTGGAGATTATAATGCTCTCAACTCTCTCCTCACAACCCTCTAGTTCTTTCTGCTTGCCTAAATTCGTCTGTCTTAATTAAGAGATTCCAATTTGGAGAGATAAAAACTACGCCCTAGTGTACAGAATAGGAACGTTCCACTTGCCATTGATATCGCTCAAGCAAGTCTTAACGTCACTTGAGAGAGATTCCTCTCTCTCTCTCTCTCTCCCTCTCTCTCTCTCTCTCTCTCTCTCTCTCTCTCTCTCTCTCTCTCTCTCTCTCGTTCTGCTTTTGCTTTTACTCACTCAAGCAAACCACATTCTAACTCAAGCGAGAATCTCGGTCAAGCGAGAGTTGCCCAAAAGCTTGAATTTTAGACATTATCCGATAAATTAGGTGCTTAAATTTTCAAATATAGGTATAAACTAGTGGATATTGTTGAAAGACCCTAAGTTTTCAAAGCACTGGGGCGCCTCTCTCTGTCTCCATAATATATACTCGCCTATCTAAAGTTGGTATATTTGAGTAAGTCACACAATAATGAGCAAAAAATCACTACATAACCCCACATATAATGATAAGGACATAAAAATCTCTTAAAAAAAGACCATTCCACTAATGACATTGTATCCCTACTTTATTTTAACAAATCAAACGACACCCTACAAGTATTGCAACCACTAATGGTGGCATTAGAGAGAATCTCAACAGAATCAAAAGGCGGTGACACTAATTGTTTTTTAATTACATAAATAAATATTTTAAGCTTTTTTTGTTCCTATTCCCTTTTTAATTCAGATATTTTGAGTGAGGCCCATTACACCGACCAAACGTAATATAAGTAATTTCATGCATTGTTGGCCAAAATGCACCTTATATTAAGTGAATCATACATTATAATAAATTACATAAATTTAAATACATCGAAAAGATTACAATCCTGTTTTGAGACCAAAAAAAAAAAAAAAAAACTTCTCTTTGAAAAACCAATTGGTGTGACAGAACCTGAAATCTGAATTTGAATGATACAATAAAGAACCAAGCACAATCAGTAAAAAAATTTACCAGATACCCAAAGACAAAACATTTGTGGTTCGGTAATAGCCTATATATGTCCACAACAACATATGACCAAAAACATTTCACTATAAATTAGGAGACAAGTGTGCATTCAACTCTATTTACACACCTCTCTAGGTGGTCTCATACAAGTTTAGGTCACTCCGAATAAGTTACATTAGACATAAATTATCAATTCTTGAGATAAATAACGAAACTTCGCTGAACACGCCATACCGTTTGAGTGCCTTTTTCGCAAATCAAACACGTTGCATACGGTAAGCTTTCGCTCGATCGGTCGATCGTGCTGCCAACGAACGACACCTTACTATCTACCGCAAAAACAATACTCACAAATCATCATTTGAATGCCATGTGAACCGTCTGATCGTCACGATGGTTTTTTCGAAGAACAATCAGTGAGAGAGAGATTTTCTTTTCAATCTTTTATCCAATTTCTTTTTGGGTGTTTATTATTATAGACAATTCTATGGATACAACATCTACACAACTTTAAAAAAATGTATTTATCTCTCTCCTATGTCACTCTTGTGTCACTGTGGAGTCCACTAACACTACAGTGAGAGATAGACACATTTTTTTGAGTTGTGCACCAAGTTTTATCGAAACTATGTTTCAACCAGGTGTATAGGGCAAACTCTTTAATAATGTAATTATAGCTTGGCTTTAGGCTTTGGCAAAAGGCAAAAGAATGGTTTACCGTTGCACAGCTCGTGGATGCATAAATAACTATTTCACTAAAAAAAAAAAATTAGAACTTCCATAAATAACTATTCAATAATCCATGTTTACAACTTCTATTCCACAAATAAGTAACAACATGTAATTTTTAATTCTTGCTTAGTATAATCATACTCTATTAACAAGTGGATCTTTGTCTTTGATCTCTATAAACTATAACTTGTGCTTAGAATCTCGTGCTATACTATGAGATCGGTTTCTTTATTACATTTATATCCAAATCAATCCATTGCAAAGTAATATATTCTTCTTTTTTTTTTTTTTTTTTTGCTACGACAATGTAATATATTCATTTGCATACCAAAATGTCAATGGAGCTAGGCCTAAAATTGAATAGGATAATTTATCATAATGATTTGCTGCTCTATTTGGGTCATCCTCTAAGATTATTTTTCCAATGAAGATTCTTGATGACAATCACATTTAATCATTTTGAAAGTTGGTTCATGATTAATTAATGAGTAGAGTATCCCATACGAGGTTCACGATTAATTAAGTAGAGTATCCCATACGAACTCATGTGTCCATTTTTTCTTTTTGGGATGTCTCAAAATTGTTGTCCACTTTCCTAAATTAGTATACAAATTTTACTTAGTTTTCTAAACTACCCTTCCTTGCAATCAACACCAAAACAAAACAATAAAAGAAAGTACAATGATTATAGGCAATTGTGAAAAGTAGGTACAGATTCTTTTTGTCCTCTTAAATAGTTGAATTCCCAAAATAAACACATAAAATAGGACGAAAATAGTACTATGAATTGTTAGTGTCCGTAGACGGCGGTCCGCCAACAGCTTGGTGGTGTTAGTATTGGTGGTCTCCTCTATGTTTTGGAAAAAAAAAGACCTTCCACAATCTTACATCCCTTTGGTTAGTTACAAAAAAGTTACATTTTCATCATTTTTTTTCCAAATGACTATTTTATCCTTATAGGACAGATTTAAGAAAAATGAGTTTTATTACTTTCGTCTAGCACCATTGGTTTTGTACTTTCGACAGATGAGATCACTATATTTTTCAAAATGTGCGACGGATGTCCCTATAGCTGTGCATCTTCTTCAAGATTATTATTATTGTTGTAATAAAGAGGGAATACGAGAAAGTAGAAAAGTAATACCAAAATTAAGTAAATTGTTCTCATTGATATGCTCTCTATTTATAGGGTAAGGTAGGGGAGTGTGAATAAATATCACTTCACAATTAGATCATTAGCCTAATACAAAATGTGGATAGCTACACAAATATGTAATATTTACAACACTCCCCCTTAGATGTCCATCATTAAATGATTGTTGCCTCATTAAAATCTTGCTAAGGAAAACTCAGTGGGAAAAATTTGAAGTTAAGGAAAAAGAGTACAACGTTCTTCAGGAACTTGGTGGACGTGCATAATGTTGCCTCATTAAAACCTTTATAAGAGAAAATCATGTGGAAAAAAACTCTAATCGAAGGAAAAAGAGTACAGCGCACCTAAAATTCAAATTTTGCATACTTCAGGTTGCTTCTTTTATAATCACTCCCCCTCATCTAGAGAAAACATCAGTTGGTCTGATAATTCAGACAACGCATGCCAATTTTGTACAACAATTTCTAAAAAGTTGACTTGGGTAATGCCTTAGTAAAGATATCAACAAGGTTATCGCTTGATTGAATCTGTTTGACCTCAATTTCACGATTCTCTTGAAATTCATGTGTGAAGAAAAATTTGGGTGAAATGTATTTGATCCGATCTCCCTTGATGAAACCTCCTTGAATTTGAGCACTACATGCAGCATTGTCTTCATAGATTGTAGTCGGCTCATCAACGATTGGAGTTAATTGGCAACTACTCCGTATATGTTGGACTAATGATCTTAGCCAGACACACTCTCGACTTGCTTCATGGAGTGCTAGAATTTCAGGATGGTTGGAGGATGTAGCTACTAAAGCTTGTTTAATAGAGTGCCAAAAAATAGACACATTATTGTTCAGAAATACATAACCTGTTTGTGAGCGACCCTTATGAGGGTCGGACAGATAATCTGAATCTGCATAACCAACTAAATGGGAATGATTAGATAAATCAGATGAATAAAACAAGCCCATATCAATTGTCCCACGAAGGTATCTAAAAATGTATTTTATTCCAGTCCAATGCCTATAGGTGGGTACCGAACTAAATCTTGCAATCTAATTTAAAGAAAATGTAATGTCTGGTCTTGTACTTTGAGTCAAGTACAATAGTGCACTAATAGTACTCATGTATGGTACTTCAGGACCAAGGATTTGTTCGTTTTCTTCTTTTGGTCAGTATGGATCTTTCTTGACATCTAGGGACTTGATGACCATGGGTGTACTTAGTGGATATTGAGATTTGTCCATATTAAAGCGCTTTAACATTTTTACAGTATAGCTTGATTGATGAACTAATCTTCCACTAGTACTTCTCTCGAGCTGCATGCCGAGACAAAATTTTGTTTCCCCAAAGTCCTTCATTTCAAACTCTTTCTTTAAATAGCTAGCAGTTTTCTCAAACTCTTCTGGAGACCCAATTAGATTTATATCATCCACATAAACTGCTACTATGGCTAATCCATTTTCAAATTTCTTTATGAAGACACATAGATAAATAGGATTATTTTTATACCCTTCCTCAGACAAATATTCACTAAGACGATTGTACCACATTCTTCAGGATTGTTTCAAACCATACAATGCACATCTTAGTTTGATCGAGTACGTACTCTTTGGTTTTTCTTTAGGCAAAGCCAATCCTTCAGGGATCTTCATGCAAATATCTGTGTCTAAATCCCCATATAGGTATACAGTTACTACATCCATGAGTCTCATGTCTAGTTTTTCATAAAGTAGTGCGAGACTTATTAAATATCTGAATTGATTGCATCCATAACTGGGGAGTGTATTTCTTCATAATCAATCCTAGGTTTCTACAGGAAACCTTGTGCTACAAAACGTGCCTTATATCTTGCAATTTCATTTTTATCATTACTTTTTCTCACAAACACCCATTTAAAACTTATCGGGTTTACATTCTTTAGTGTTTGTGCTATAGGTCCAAATACGCCACGTTTTTCTAGAGATTTCAATTCTGTTTGAATTGCTTCTTTCCATTTTGGCCAATCATTTCTTTGTCGACATTCATTTATGCTGCGTGGTTCAGTATCATCATTTTCATCATTTCCCTTAGATATTTCAGTAGCTACTACATAAGCAAATATGTATCGATGACTAATTTATTTCGCTCCCACATTTCTCCTGAAAAATATGGAATATTGAGATCTCACTATTATCAGGTCCCTGAGTCATAGTCTCTTTCAGGGACTAGTGTCTTGTCTAAGACATTATCTTCCGCGGAGATTTCAGGAAAAATAGGTTTTTGGTATATAATATCTTCTTCTGGAGCTTTATTAGGGCATGATTTTTCATCCACTCTCCGCTTTCGGGGAGCTGAATCTTTGGAACATATAGGTCTGCCATGCTTCTGGCGTGCAACAGATTCATTTGTTTCCGTATTCGAAGTTCGTTCTACAGGGACACAAATTCGAGCAGGTGTATTTATAGCTGGCACATGTGACTTTGTCACCTTAGCTACATCATTAAATGAATCAGGTAATTGGTATACAATTTCCTGTAAATACAATATTCTCCATACCTCATAATCTCATTGATAAGTTCTTACATCTAGATGAGACAGAGTAGAAGTAGACAAAGACAATTCACGTCGTTTTTCAGGAACAAATTGTTTGCTATTAACTTCATTTTCTCCCCCTAACAGCGAGAAGACTGTCTCATCAAATTGGCAGTCTGCGAACCTGGCAATAAATACATCACTTGTTAATGGTTCTAGATAACGAATAATAGAAGGTGAGTCAAAATCAACATAAATTCCCAACCGCCATTGGGAACCCATCTTAGTACGTTTTGGGGGTGGTATAGGAACATGTACTGCACAACCAAATTTTCACAAGTGTGAACCTGTCACAAGTTGTGCAGGTGAAAAATTGTTTATAAGAAGTGGATCTAAGTTTAAGTGACATTTCAGGATGCAAGATAACATATCCCGATGCACTAATAGGGAGTCTAGATTGCATAAACAAAGGCCTTCCAACAAGTTGAAGGAGTTTAATTAGGGATTTTGCTAAACCATTTTGTGTGTGTACATGCAGGACAAGATGTTCAACATCAATTCCTATGGATGAACAATAGTCATCAAAAACTTGAGAGGTGAATTCGGCTGCATTGTCAAGTCGAATAGCCTTAATTGGTTGGTCCGGAAAAGTGTGCCTTAAGTTTGATAATTTGACTAAGTAATCTGGTAAAGGCAAGATTGCGTGTAGAGAGCAAGCATACATATGACCATTTAGTGGAAACATCTAATAAGACTATGTAATATCTAAATGGGCCACTAGAAAGGTGAGTTGGACCACAAATGTCACCTTTTATCTTTTGTAAGAATGATGGCGATTCAGAAGTAATTTTAAGAAATGATGGTCTGGTAATAAGTTTTTCTTGTGAACAAGGAATACAAAGGTGTCCACTAGGCAAAATTAAATGTTGGTTTGCTAGAGTATGCCCATTTGAGTTATCCACTATCTTCTTCAACATTGTAGATCCAGGATGACCCAAACGATCATACCAAAGAGTTAAATTTCTTGAGTCTTTGAGCTCTTGGCCCCCGTTAAGCATCTGGCTCATAATGGCATGTGATTCAACAATCTCAATTGTTATGTAATATAATCCCAATGAGAGAATAGAGAATTTTTCTAATGTAAACTTCTGGCTTCCAACATAAGAAATTATGCATAAAAATTCTTTATTACTTTCATTTCTAGTTTTAATATGATACCCATTCATGCGTATATATTTAAATCTTAGCAAGTTTCTTCGGGAACTAATTGAATATATCGCATTTTGAATGAATAGGTGAGTACCATTTGGTAACAAAATATGCGCTCTTCCTGAGCCTTCAATAATTTGTGCAAATCTAGCTATAGTGGACACATTTTGTTTGTTTGTTAGTTCTAGTGTAGAGAAGAACTTTTGACATTTAAGTATGGCGTGGGTTGTCCTATTATTGACCAGGCATACATCATCCTCGCATTTTTGCATATATTCCAAGATCCATACCTTAAAAAATAAAGTAAAGAAAAAAAAATACTTAACTAAGCAATGAACTATCTTAAATATTATTCAACGCATAATTATTCAAATGTCCCAAACAAACTAAACTCTTCCTATGCAAATAAGTAAAATAAAAATAATTCCAACTAAAGAAATTTTCCAGTTAGCTAGACTGAGACTGATGGATCTCATAACATTATATTGAATGCCTCATTAGTGACAGACTCTCTATCTTCATCCTGAACAATTTGAACAATCTAAGTGGGTATTACCAATTCTGAATACTTGGCAAAATTACGTTCTCGATATTGTTGCTGCAGGAGCGCATTCGAGGCATGGAAGGTTGAGAGTGTCTTTTCTATCATTTTGACAATCTATCACTTTTTCACCACATAATTTAAGACGAGAGACAATATTGAATAATATGGAGTTATATTCTGAAACCGTCTTAAAATCTTGGTACCTTAAGTTCAAAAACTCACTATGTGCATTGAGAAGTATAACCATCTTCTGGTGGTTAGACCTGTCCTTTACGGACTTCCATAGACTCAAGAGATCTTCCTCGGTTAAGTACTCGTTCTTGAGGTCATCATGAATATGGTGATACAAGAAAATAAGTGCAGATGCTTTCTTTTCAGGAGACATTTAATTTCATTCGTTAATAGAATTATCCAACTTTTTAGGCAGCAAGTGAAGTTTGGCATCAAACTACCAAGACAATAGTTCCCTCCATGGACAGCAAAAGTATTAAATTCAAGATTTGTAAGACTCGACATCTGAAGGGAGAAAAATAAATAAATAAATAAGCAATTAAAGAAGAGATAATTTGGGCATGATAAAAATTAGAATGTTTCAAGATTTTAAATTTTATCATGTGAAACTTCCAATTAACCCTTTAAATTTTATCATGATAAAAATTAGAATGTTTCAATTAACCCTTTAATTTTGAATAATAAAACATAAATAAAAACTTCCAATTAATAGAATATTAAAACTTCAGGTTCCAATATACTTATCAAAGATCCTTAGATCTGGATTATTTATTTTCATAGAGAACTTCAGGTTCAAAATTACATTATCACAGACTTACGGGTCTAGATTATATCATGTGGAACTTCAGGTTCTTAACATATTACAGATCTTCAAGTCTGGACAATTATTTCATAAGAAACTTTAGCTTCTCATATATATAAATCACATGTTACAGATCTTTAGGTTTGCATTTTTATTTATCGAGAACTTCAGGTTCTCATATACATTACAGATATCAGAATTATTTATTTCTTATGGAACTTCAGGTTCCAAAATATATATCACAGATCTTCGGGTCTGAAACATCACATGGAACTTCAGGTTCCAAAATATGTATCACAGATTTTCAGGTCTGAATTATTTAATTTATATATAACTTCAAGTTCTAACATATATATATATATATGTAGAAAGATTCTCTAAAGAGGGCGCCCTCTCTTTATTAAAGAGAGGGCCTTTATTTTGACCGTCGGATCGTATTTAAAAACTGTGAAATGACAAAACTGCTATTAATAAAAATACGATCTGACGACCAAAACAGAGGCTCTCTATTTAAGAAAAAAAAGGGCGCCCTCTTTAGAGCTTGACTGTATATATGTATATATCATGGATCTTCTTTGTGTAGAAAATAAAGAAACAAAAAATGATATCAAGATTTAAGATTTTTTACCTATGATTTTTCTGAATCAAATGAAAAGTGAACTAAATTATTTCTTACCTTTGATTCTATGTATTAAAGAAGAATGAAAGTCGGAACTTCTTTTCAATACTTAAGGGTTTTATTCTTGAGAGACTAGGGTTTTCTCTCAAGAATCTACACCCACTTTCCACAATTGCCCCTAATCATTACAACAACTTTTTTAGCTTTGTCTTGGTGTAGATTTCAAGGAGGGATAATTTTGGAAAGTAAGTAAAAATTGTACATTAATTTTAGGAAAGTGGACACTATTTTGAGACATCCCAAAATGGAATAATGGACTCTCAAAATGGAACGGAGGGAGTAATATTTACAACAATTCTTATTTCTTTGAAGTATTAACTTGCAAATCAAAGAGAACAATGAACTTAAATTGAACCAAATCCTATTTTAAATATTTCCAAACAGCCCCTTAAACTTTACTAACAGACTGATGAGGCTGATGAGGAAGAGTAAATCGTATTTTAACATCATTTTTTACAATGTCTGATTGTCCGGTTCTAGCCTCTCCAGACAAGACAATGACCATGGCTGATGTTGATGTCTTGACAAAATGTTGATATTTTATTTTCTGATGAGGAAGAATATGGGGTTCACATGCTGGGGGATACGAAGGACACCTGTCGAGTATAGAGATTGCCGACAGTCGTTATCAAAATGTTTGAGAGGTACATTGATAGGGACACGACGAGCTGCACACTCTGGTTCGTACAACTTCCCTTTTGCTAAATTTTGATCCTCGGATAATTATGTTTCAGTCATTTTTTTTTTTTAAATTAAAAGTGAATCTATTGCTCCCTCCGGCTCTTTTTTTGAGTCTACTTTTAAGAACTCAACTTATTAAGGGGATAAAAAATCTACACTTATTTTCTACAACTACCCCTAATCATTATAACAACTTTTTAAGTTTTATCTTAGTATAAATTTCAAGGAATGGTAATTTTTGAAAGTAAGTAAAAATTGCATACCAATTTGAGAAAAATAAACACTAATTTTGAGACATTCCAAAATAAAATATAGGACTCAAAAAATGAAGAGAGAGAGTTTTTAAGAGAGTTTTTAAAAAAAAATAAAAAAATTTTTAGGGTAGCGCACTCCTTCAATGGACTCCCGCACTCCACAAAATTTGAAAAAGGTCCCCACTATATATAAATGTTAGGTTTAACTATATTTAAACCCCTTAAGTATGACCCATTACAATTACTAAGTGGACTTATATTAACTACTAACTGCATACCAAAGTGAACCTATGTTATCCTATAGTCATTCACATAGTTAGGGAAAATAAAAATAGTAGTAAAATATGTATCCTATCCAATAACACTTATTTTCTTTAATTTTTTTTATTACGGTCAGGGAGGGAAATATATTTTGGCGCTTTTTTTTTTTTTTTTTTTGTTTTTTTTTTTTGTGTTTGTTCATTTGAGAGAAATCATCTCAAAATACAATACCCAATGACACTTAGATACACCCAGTTACTACCAACTCATGGTTATCCATATGGTTACGAATAATTGAGTGTATCATAAGTGTGATTGAATAATGTACATTTTTTTTTTGTTATCCGAAACCATATGGATAACCATGGATTGGTATTAACTGAGTTTATCATAAGAGTCATTGAGTATCATAAGTCTACATTAAATCTTTTGGATTTTGGAATTTTTTTCTCCTTCTTTCACAAGGAATTTATGTTAATTTATATATATATATATATATATATATAAATGCCCAAAATCTAAAAAAATAAATCATGTTTTGTAGAGAAATACGTCAAAATCATCCCAAAATTAATAATTTAAGAAAAAAGAGCACTTTTTTTAGACATTTGGGATAGTGATAATGAAATATAAATATGTGACAGATGGAGTATTATTTTTAATTATAATGGGGAGGGGATTCAAACATTTGCCCCTAATAATTAGGGATAACAAAAATATTCCACAATAATAATATTAAAAAAAAAAATTATATTCTATCCAATAACACTTATTATACACCTAGTTACTACCAATCCATGATTATCATATGGTTAGGGTCCTTTGGGATACAATTTTTTATTATTATATTTAGTTTCCTTAATTATATGAATAACCATGGACTAATATAGGTCCACTTAGGCACATAATTATTATAATGGGTCATAGTTATGGGTTTAAATATAATTAACTCTTACCATTTTTATAAAGTGGAGGACCTAATTATAATTAACTCTAACATTTATATAAAGAAAGGGGACCTAATTGGAATTTGGGTGGAGTGTGGGAGGTCAAAATTGGAGCGCGAATAGCAGCACCCTTGTTTTAGCAGTAGAATTATGCTTTGGAATCTCATTCTCAAACTCCATTTTAAATGATGTAACAGTGGAGTCCATTGATGAAAATGATGGATCACTTCAATATCATCTAATCAAAATCCTATGGACCCCCACTATCGTATCATTTGTTGTGAGAATTTGAGATTAGGATTTAGGAAGTATTGCATTACTCTTCTTTTTTGTCAACTTTTGAGATGGTGTTTTTTTCATTTTCACTTTACTCAGAGTTGGTTCTGACCCAGAATAAGTGAAACATTTCCTTTTGGCCCCTGTTTTCATAGGGCCCTCAACGATATAGTGTTTTGTGTGTATATTTGCGTACATAGCTTATGTAAATTTAAGAAAAAGCTCAATCCATTTCAGGCTTAGTTAAGCTCAAAGTCCAATAAACACTAAAGTCTAAAAGGATATGGTGAAAGAGATTGATTATATAAGTGTAACTGGTGATTTTGCAGATTTTCCCTCCGTTCCATTTTTTGTGTCCATCTTTGGGATACCTACTTTTTAAGGGAACATAATCATTGATACGTACAAAAATGTTCAGTAAAAGCAAAGCTTCACTCCTGCATCAAGGAGCACCGGACTGTTTAGAGACCGACTGTGTCCTCTGCACAGTTTAACCCAAGCGGTACATCCAGTATCGCAAGGCCCGACCAATAAGTCAGGAACGCTACCCGGGCTTTGTTCATCGCGGGCTTGACCCAGCAAAGCCCCATGATGTGATCCAGTATGTTCCACACAATTTCCTATGCAAGTTAGAAGACTAATGGAAAGTGTAGATCGTTTCCTAATCCATTTAGGAAACTCCCACGATTTGTGCTAATCAATCCCAATCAGATTGCATTGCCTTATCAATTTACTTACCGTATGCGAGGAGGTTTCTTGAACTATGAAAGAAACCCCTCACCCCCATAGAAAAAGATCACATCGCATACTTATCTTACTCATATATACTTACCTGGCTGGTCTCTGGTAGCTCCACCCCTATTGTTGGTTAACCAAAGACCCCCAGCGATTTGATAGTGCAAGTGCTCTAACACACACGTGGACGTAAGTCTCTTCATTAACAGGGCCGAACCACATATGATTTCTCTTTTCTTCTTCTTTTTATCTCTTACCCAAATTTAGGCATCATTTGTTTGGCATCGTCTATAGGAAGCGACAGATTTCCCAAAAAACAAATCTCTTAACTGATTGTCATGCCGCCGAAGAAGAATAAGAAGAGTGCTCAGCCAACAGGTTAGGAGGATCCACCGATCGCGCAACAGGCGGCTCCCATGACTCTAGAGCAGATCATTGCAGCTCTTGTACAACTCTTGGAGGGTCACCATCAGACCCAGATGTAAATCGAAGCTCTGTTGACCCAGCAGAGCAAGCCCATCAGACTGAAGAATAGCTCGGGAATGATGAGCGTGGTCGGGTGCCTGTACGGATGCAACGACGTGCCTGAACTGCACCAGCATCCCCACAGGCTGTGGGACAGCCTAGGAATGATGAGCATAGCCAGGATCCTATACAGACCTGACAACATGCTCGGACCAACCGAAACCACACAGGGGATGCCAGAGACATCATCAATAATAGGGGCACAACTAGAGCGGAAGGGCAAGAACGCTTTGACCCGGGAATTAGCCTTGGATCACCTGGCCAGGAGCCGAAGCGACCTTGGGCACACGATTAATCGGAGTCAAAGTCGACCCGTATCCCTGAGGATAGTGCACTTTGAGGAAGAAGCTTCTTCGTCTGACCCGACCTACCATACTGATACCGGACGAGACACCAGTCGGGACGACGTAGAAGCCCACATCAATAATTTGGAGATGCAGGTCAAGAAGTTAGTCCGAAATCCAGGTCATAATTATACCAACACAGGGACGGAGCCACCATTCACCAATCGGGTCACAGGATTTGCTATTCCACGCAAATTTAAACAGCCCTATCTTGACTCTTATAACGTTTCGGGAAGTTCGATATACCATGTCCGGACCTATAAGGCTCAGATGGTGCTAGCAACCAACACTGATGAACTGTACAACCTAACCTTTCCAAGCACTCTAAAGGGCCACGCCGCTCAGTGGTTCTACTCCCTTAAGCCAAATCGGTTGATGACTTCAAGGAACTCAGTAGACTTTTTGTCAGCCAGTTCGTGGGTATACTTAGCTGACCCCAGCCAAACACCCAACTACTAGCTGTCAGGCAATGAAAGGGAGAGTCCTTGAAGGATTACGTCAATCGCTTCAACCAACATAAGTTTTAAATCTACGACCTGAACGAGACAGTCGCCATCACAGCCTTCTGCTCGGGGGTTCAGAATACCAAGGTCGCCACATCGTTCCACCGATAACGACCGAAAACCTTGGGTGAACTCTCGGAGAGGGTCAGGAAATACATCGACACCAAGGAGTTCTTGAAGTCCAAACGCTCAAACTTTATAGAGGATGATTCCCCGATAGCCAAACAGAAATGGGAGGGCTCTGAGAAGAGCTCAGGAAATAAGCAAAAACAGGGTCAGCAACGGGGTGGTCGAGAACATACCTCGATAGCCTTCACACCACTTTCTTAACCCATCCAAGAAGTCATGGCAGCAGTCGAGGCTCAAAAGCTACTCAAGAAACAAACCAAGCTGAAGAGTCCGCCTGAGAAGAGGAATCGGGATAAGTACAGTCACTACCACAAAGACCACGACCATGATACCAAGGACTGCTTTAAACTCAAAGATTTAAACTCAAAATTGCTATTGAGAGGCTCATTGAGTAGGGACATCTGGTCGAGTTTGTCATCAAAGACAGACAACAGTGGCAAGATACCCGAGCCCCTAAGTAGTAGTGTAATACCTGTATTTTCGCTGTAATTATGACATATACAATGACTTCTACACTAGTACTTGTCTTAACCTATCTTTGGCAAGCTTTGAACACCAAACGATTTCCATGATATCCCAATCGATTGACACTTTTAGGATTCCAATCGATTGCCACCTATACCAATCGATTGCCTTCAGCCGCCTTAGTCCCAATCAATTGCCACTGATTCCAATTGATTGCAAGTCACTGAACTTGGTCTCCAAGCATTTTCTGCGAGGATGATACCACCTGCTTCCACATGCACGCCCTTGCCTATATAGACTGACCCAAACTCATATCTAGACCTATTTGGTTGAGTTATTGAGCTCATATACCCATATATACATATATATTCACATATACACACATATATACATACTTACACACTCTAAAACTCACACAAACATACACTGCTAAGAGAGATGGAGTTAATCTTTGAGGCTATCAATTATAATGAATAGGAAAAGCATCGTTTAGCCACGCTTCAGCTCACGTATGCCGTTGCAGATTGGTGGGAGTCCGAAAAAGCAATAATGGTGCTAGAAGCTTCAAGGATAATGTTATGGGAGACTTTCAAGGAAAGGTTCTTAGAGAAGTATTTCAACGATGACGAGCGTGATCAGCAAGAGAAGGAATTCTTGAATTTAGTCCAGGGTACTCAAATGGTGTAAGAGTATGCCATGTAGTTTGAATGTCTCACCCGTTTTGCTCCATTTATGGTAGACACGGCTCCTAAAAGGATATAGAGGTTCCATCAAGGACTTAGCTTGCATCTGAGGCATATGATGGTGGGACACTTGAACCAATCATTCGAAGGGATGGTTAGATTGGCAGCAAGTCTAGAGAAGGACGGGCAGCAGGTTCAGAGACACGCAATGATACTACCTCTACCACCTAGGAATTTCCAGCAGAGGAATTTCCAAGCCTCGCCGCGAAGGATGCCAGGATGGAGACCCCAAGAAGTTGTATAGAGAAATAAGCGTACTTGGAAAGGAGCAAGGAAACCTCCATTCTCTTTTCCTCGACCTCAACAACTTGGATAGCAAAGGCCACCTTTTCAGGTAGCACCACTTGTACGTGGAAGAGAGATAGGTGGATGTTTTAATTGTGGGATACCGGGATACCTAGCTAGGGACTGTCGAGCTCCTAGAAACTTGGACCGATCAGGTGTTGTTTTCTATAACTGTGGTAAACGTGGGCACATGAGTAAGGACTGCCGAGTAATATGTGGTGGATATTATGGGGCGCCAGCTCAAGGACAGCAAGGACCACCATGACAGGTATGGATAAATGCGATCATTTTGGATGGAGTAGATTTTGATTAGAAAGAGTAGCAGAATCTGGAAGGTACACTTGTACTTTTTCATCGTCAAGTTAGAGCCTTGTTTGATACGGGCGCTTCTCATTCATTTATTGCTATTAAGGTTATGTGTGAGTTGGGATTAATACCCCAAGCCCTTGAGGTGGCTCTTAACGCTGTGTCACCTTTGGGTGTGACCGTTACGTTTAGAAAGGTGTGCAAAGATTGTCCCCTAACCATGGAAGGTAGAAATCTTCTGACAGATCTAATGGCTCTATCAATGTCTGAATTTGATGTACCCTTAGGATTTGATTGGCTTACTAGGTACAGTGCCAATTTGAATTGTGTTAGTAGAACTATTTTCTTGTCATTACCTGGAATGTCGCCTTTCAAATTCCAGTGTAATCCTTCGAGTGATGCATTTCTTACAACTTGGCTAGCTGCGATTGGAAACACCAGTTTAGAGATCACTGTTATTCAGATTCCTACTGTGCAAGATTTTGAAGATGTATTTCAAAACATATCTGGACATCCGCCAAAGAGAGAAATAAACTTTTATATAGAATTGGTAACTGGAACACTACCTATTTCTAAGACTCTATATAGGATGGCTCCGATCGAGATGTTGGAACTAAAGAAGCAAGTGCAAGAACTAGAAGACGTAGGTTTTGTTCGACCTAGCACGTCACCCTGGGGAGCACCAGTGCTGTTCATGAAGAAGAAGGACGGGACTTTCTGACTTTGTATCAATAGAGAATTGAACAAAGTCACGATCAAGAATAGGTATCCACTTTCCTGGATAGATGATTTATTCAACCAATTGCAAGGATTGACGGCCTTTTCAAAGATAGATCTATGTTCGGGTTTTCATCAACTATTTGTTCGACAAAATGTGTCAAAGACCACATTTAGGACACGATATGGGCACTACGAGTTTTTGGTTATGCCTTTTGGATTAACCAACGCTCCATCCGTATTCATGGATTTGATGCACCTAGTATGTAGGCCTTATCTGGACCAGTTCATCATTGTGTTCATCATGATATCCTGGTATACTCTAAGACAGAAGAAGAACACAAGAAACATTGATAAATTGCTTTGCAGACACTGCGAGATAATCATTTGTATGCAAAATTTAGTAAATGTGAATTTTGGCTATTAGAAGTCAAATTCCTAGGACACGTGGTTTCAAAGGACGGAATAGTTGTGGACTCATCTAAGATTCATGCAGTCTTGAAGTGGAATAGATTGACAAGTGCAACAGAAGTCAGGAGTTTTTTGGGTTTAGCAGGTTATTATCAGAGATTTGTAGAGGGATTTTCCAAGATTGCAGGGCCATTAGCACAGTTGACAAGAAAGGAAGCGAAGTACGAATAGACGAAAAACATGAAAGAGTATTCCAAGAACTGAAGAAAAGGTTGACCTCAGCGCTAGTTTTGGTCATACCCAAGAGCAGAGAAAGGTTTACAATTTATAGCGATGCTTCGCATCAAGGACTCGACTGTTTACTGATACAAGATGGTAAAGTGATTACATATGGATCAAGGCAATTGAAATCGCATGAGAAGAATTACCCTACGCATGACCTAGAATTGGCTGCGATAGTATTTGCTCTTAAGATCTGGAGGCACTACTTGTATAGAGAAAAGTTTGACTTATTTTCGAATCACAAAAGTATGGGGTATTTGTTCTCTCAGAAAGAGTTAAACATAAGGCTGCGAAGATGGATGGAGTTACTTAAAGACTACAATTTCTCTTTGCAATACCACCCGGGTAAAGAAAATGTAGTGGTGGCTGATGCATTGAGCCGAAACTTCGTGGTATAGTTACTTCCCTGATGATTAGGGAATGGCAGGCTTTAGAAACACTGGTGGAATTTGACTTCCAACTAGTAGGACCTAAAGAAGGATGACATTTTGGATGTCTCATAGTACAACCAACCCTTATCAGTCATATTCTAGAAGCACAGAAGAGGAATGAAGGCCTTCAACACTGGATTACCTGCACTGTAGTAGATAATTGGACTATTGGTACAGATGGAGCACTTAGATGCAAAGATCGACTTTGTGTGCCCGACGAGGTTAATCTCAGGAAGGACATACTTGATGAAGCGCACAAATCATGAATGACAGTTCATCCTGGTGGTACAAAGATGTATACGGATTTGAAGAGAAATTTCTAGAGGGATGTGCTGTAGCGAGATATTGCTGAATACGTATCTCAATGTCTTACATGTAAGCAAGTTACAGCAGAGCACCAGAACCTTTTAGATTATTACAACCGCTACCAATTCCCTAATGGAAATGGGAGCATATCACTATAGATTTCGTGGTGGGTTTTCCTAGATCTCAGCAAATCCACGATGCTATTTGAGTGATTATAGATCCACTCACCAATCAGCACATTTTATGGCCTATAACATGACCTTTTCAGTGGAACGCTTGAGCCTCTTGTATCTACAACAAGTTGTATGACTTCATGGAGTACCTGTAACGATCGTGTCAGATCATGATTAGCGTTTCACTGCAGAGTTTTGGCTGAGTCTACAGAAAGCAATGGGAACTTCATTGATCCTTAGTTCAGCTTTTCATCCACAAACTGACGGACAGACAGAAAGCGTAAATCAAGTAATGGAAGATATGTTGCAAGCATGTGTTATCAATTTTGAGAGTTTATGAGAGACACACTTGCCGCTAATCGAGTTTACGTACAACAAAAGCTATTACTCGAGTATAGGAGTGGCGCCGTTTGAAGCCTTATACGAGAGACCTTGTAGATCACCGTTATACTGGGCCAAAGTTGGGGACAATCAACTGCTTGGACCAGAGATGATACAACTGACTAATGAGAAGATTCGAATCGTGCGAGAGAAGATGAAGATGACATAAACTAGACACAAGAGTTATGCTGACAAACATCGTAAGGATCTGGAATTCAGCATTGGAGATCACGTACTTCTCAAAGTATCTCCAGTTCAAGGCATCATTAGATTCGGCCAGAAAAAAGGGAAGTAATCACCGCATTTTATAGGACCTTTCGAGATTCTAGAATGTGTGGGAAAAGTCGCCTACAAACTAGCATTGCCACCAAAGATATCAGGAGTGCAAAATGTTTTTCCCGTAAGTATGTTGAGAAAATGCACCCACAACCCAGCACACAAGATCAACTTTGAAGATATCGAGGTGAATGACAACATGACTTTCAATGAAGTACCTGTGTGAATTTTGGATCGAGAAGTCAAGAAGCTCAGAAACAAAGAGATTCCATTATTTTTATGTTTTGATATTCACTTACTTCTGATTTTGGGGACCAAAGCTTTAATGAGTGGTGGATAATGTAATACCAGTATTTTCGCTGTAATAATGACATATGCAATGACTTCTATACTAATACTTGTCTCAACCTATCTTTGGTAAGCTTTGAGCACCAATCGATTGCCATGATTTCCCAATCGATTTACACTTTTAGGATTCTAATCGATTGTCACTTATACCAATCGATTGCCTTCAGCCGCCTTAGTCCCAATCGATTGCCACTAGTTCCAATTGATTGCTAGTTACTGAACTTGGTCTCCAAGCATTTTCTGCGAGGATGACACCACCTACTTCCACATGCATGCCCTTGCCTATATATACTGACCCAAACTCGTATCTAGACCTGTTTGGTTGAGTTCTTGAGCTCCATATACCTATATATACATATATATTCACATATACACACATATATACATACTTACACATACTCTAACACTCACACAAACACACATTGCTAAGAAGAAATGAAGAAGAACAGAAGATAAAGAAGGAAAAAAGAGAAAGAAAGAGATAGAGAAGAAAGACAAAGGAGAAACAAGAAGGTGCCACCATTAAAGCTTTAAGTTCAAGCTTCTTGAGCACCCCACCACACCTACACACATTTGTGAGTCCTTAAACTCACTTAGTAGTTTATGAGGTGTTTTTATGAGTTTTTGTACGAATCAAATGGATCCGTAAAGTTTAGTTTCAGTTATGTATAATTTCAGTACGTTCACTGTGAAGAAGAGGAAGTACCAATCGATTGGCACTTTGTCCAATCGATTGAACTTTGTCGCAATCGATTGGTGGTCTTCCCAATCGATTGGCATCTTTTGGATACCAATCAATTGCCATTAAACCCAATCGATTGGCACTTAAGTTTCCCCAATCGATTGTTGAGACAGTCCAATCAAATGTACTGAGGTAGTATTTTAATAATCCATGTCTAAATTGTTTTATGTGAAGCACATGTCTATCAGAGCTTTCTATTATTGATCTAATATGTTAGAATGAGACTTTAGTATGTTATGAAGCTACGTGATTGAACAATGAACCTAATGTCTACGAATAAGTAAACCAATGATATAAGAATGATCGTACTTAGAAGTCGACATGCATAGTTTGGTACATCTTAGTCGTGGAGACTAATCGTCTGTTCATATGGTTTGAGTTAAACGATCAAGGAGATTGTGAGTTATTTTGGGTTGAGTCTTCTTGTGTGGATCATGATCCATTGTGGCAAGTGATAACTGTCTATGGGAATAGATATGATGATTGAGATGTGTAACGGTCAGTACGATGATTCCAAGGCACGTTTTTTATGTGGAAGAACCAGTATGATGATACCAAGGCACGTTGTGAATATGTAGCGGCCGGTATTCCGTACCAGGAAATGTCGTAGAGAATGGGATAGCTGAGGTTCCGTACTAGACTGACCATTACATTATGAGAATGGGATAGCTGAGGTTTCGTATCAGGCTGACCATTACTAAGTTATTAAAAAGTGAATCAAGATCTTTGGGGAAAGGGAGTTTTCCGTTCAAGCAATATATGGTTGGACATGCATGGGAGAATGAGTCAGTCGTATGGACACTTAGTCCATAACATTGTAAGTCAGGATTTTGAGTCGCATACAACATATTGGAACGTGTTAGAACAAGAACGTTGAGAGAACTATTCCTTAATGCAAATGCTGTTAAAGACTTCTTATTTTGATACTCTGCTAGTTTATTACTCACTCGGCTTCCCCAAGCTGATGGCATTTATGCCTCTAGATATACCCACATCCAGCTTTCCAGACCTATGACTATACAACTGGGATACCCATTGATGAGGGCTACTATCAGGAGTACTCGGAGGAAGGCTATGGCTGGGATGGTCACACCGAAGAAGGGATCAAAGGGGATTACCACCAAGTTGATGACAACATCTATGCCACTTGAAGCATAGGGCTAGATTAGTTGTTCTTTATATTATGTTTTGACTTTGTACTTTTTAGTTGGCATGTGTGCCTTAAGACTTGGATTTCAATTTACTACTATGGTTGGATTTTGTAATAAGACCTCTAATGTATAAGTTATTATATTCCGTTTAGTATTTCAATTATTATGCTCTTATCTCTGTTGTTTTAGAATTATGTGTGGACAATCGAGTGATATTCACCTGTCACAGCCTACAGGTCCAAAAATGGAATTTTATTTTCCCAATTTTTGTTACGTCGGTGCGTGACAAGTAGCAACCCCTCGACCATATCAACGTGGTCTCTGAAGGAACATCGGGCGGAGGAGACTCACAGTCGGCAAGGAAGAGGCATGCCCGGGCATCCCGAGCGGATGTCGTACAAGTCCAACCAACCAACTGCCTGCTGATCGATACTCTAACCTTCTCATCCGACGATATCCAAGATTTACACTACCTCCATGATGATCCACTGGTGGTGACACTCTCTATAGCCAATTATATGGTCAAGGGGGTACTCGTGGACACAAAAAGCTCCTCCGACATACTCTTTGCCTTAGCGTTTGATCAGCTTGGGATATCAAGGGATCGGCTCTGACCAGTGGCCACTTCATTGGTGGGATTCAACGGATCCAGCACACAACCACTCGGGATGATCGAGTTGCCAGTTCTAATGGGGACCTACCTACAGCAGGCCTCTGTGCTCATAAACTTTGTTGTGGTAGAGGCTCCGTCCACTTACAATGTCATTCTTGGGAGACCAACACTCAATAAGGCCAGAGTAGTTGTGTCAACTTATAGCCTGATTGTCAAGTTCCCGACCCCGCAGGGACCGGGAAGCCTGACGGGAGATCAAGCCACTGCCCGGAGCTGTTATGTCAGTTCCCTGCACAAAGAGGCAATTTTTGAAGTGCTAAACATTGAAGAGATGGACCCAAGGGACGTTAGGGATGGAGTCAGCCCAGTTGAAGAGCTCAGTCAAGTAATATTGGACCCCCTGTTTCTTAACAGGTCCGTTAGTATTGGTATGTTCCAATCAGAAAAAAGCTAATCCAGTTTCTGAGACAGAACCAAGATCCTTTGCTTGGAGCCATGAGTACATGCCTGGAATTGATCCCCGGGTCAAGTCCCACCAAATTTATGTTGATCCGAGCTTCTGTCCAGTTAAGAAAACTAGGAGGGGAATGGCCCTTGAAAGACAGCAAGCAGTACGTGAGGAGGTCAGGAAACTTCTTAAAGCAAAGTCATTCTACGAAGTTCACTATTCCAACTGGTTGGCAAACATTGCTTTGGTCAAGAAAAGTAACCAAAAGTGGAGGTTATGTGTGGACTTTACCAATCTAAACAAAGTTTATCCCAAGGATCATTATGCACTACCTAGGATAGATCTCCTTGTAGACTCAATGGCTGGTCACTCACTCCTCTCCTTTATGGATGCCTACTCGGAATACAATCATATCTGCATGCATCCCGGCGACGAAGAGAAGACTTCCTTCATCACTGACCAAGGAGCATATTGCTACAAGATGATGCCCTTCGGCCTTAAGAATACTGATACAACTTATCAGTGCTTGGTCAACCATATGTTGAGAGATTCAATCGGGAAGACAATGGAGGTGTACGTTGACGACCTCCTGGTCAAGAGCCGGGATGAGTTCATCCATCTCGAGCACTTGGCTAGCGCCTTCAACATCTTAAGAAAGTTCCAAATAAGGTTGAACCCAGCTAGTGTGCATTCAGAGTCTCGTCCAGTAAGTTCTTGGGACACCTAGTCAGCAGGCGGGGAATTGAGGCTAACCAGGAGAAAATCCAAGCTATCATCAACATGTGGTCACCTAGATCAACCAAGGAGGTTGAGAGTCTGGCAAGGCGGGTGGTATCATTGAATAGATTGGTGTCCTGAGCGACCGATCGGTGCCTGTCGTTCTTTAAAATCCTTCACAAAGCCTTTGAGTGGTCAGAGGAGTGTGAGAAGGCGTTTCAGGAACTCAATAAGTACCTGACATCACCTCCCCTACTCTCAATGCCCGTTTTGATGGAGGAGTTATTTTTTTACTTGGCAGTATCACCCTTGGTGGTAAGCTCGGTGCTGATCAAAGAGGAACACGAGATACAGTACCCGATATACCACACAAGTCAGGCACTCTAGGGCACAGAAAATTAGTATTCCCGCATAGAAAAGCTCTCATTTGTACTCATCACCTTAGCTGGGAGGCTTCGTCCATACTTCCAAGCCCATGTCATAGTCATCCTCATGGATCAACCTTTGCGCAGGATTCTGTCCCAACCTTAAACGTCCGGGAGACTCATGAAGTGGGCATAGGAGTTTGAAGAGATTGAGGTAGTTTATAGACCTCGATTAGCAATCAAAAGGCAGGCAGTAGTGGATTTTCTTGTAGAGTTCTCATATCCGGAAGATCCAATCGAGGAGCTTAACTTGCCTGAGTTACCGCCCGAGCTACAGCCTGACATCCTGACCTGGATACTTTACATGGATGGATCCTCCAATAAGCAAGGCAGCAAGGTAGGAATCATCCTGACCACACCCGATGGGATCCAGCTTGAGTACGTCCTAAGGTTAGGATTCTAAATTTCCAACAATGAAGCCTAGTATGAAGCCTTGTTGGTCCGGCTGTAGTTGGCTACCTTAGTGGGCTCAAGGCAAGTTCAAGTGTACAATGAGTCCTAGCTGGTTGTCAATCAAGTCCGACAGACCAGCAAACTTGAAGGGTTCTCTATCATATAAATCCAGAGGGAAGAAAACGCAAGGGCTGACCAGTTAGCATGTCTAGCATCATCTTCTGAATCGGACCTCCCAGAATAAGGGTAGAGTACCTGCTCACACCAAATGTGTCTAACTCGGAAGGTATGGAGGTCGACCCGGTAGATTTAGGGCCCAACTGGATGGATCCTATCACGATGTCCCTCATAACTGAGATTCTACCGGCGGGAAGGATGAAGCCCGACGGGTCAAATACCGAGTGGCCAGGTACCACCTCTTCGACGGTGTACTTTACAAGCGGGTATTTTCCATTCCCTACCTCTGATGCTTCCACCATACCCAGGTCCAAGAAATCTTGAATGAAATCTATGAAGGAGTGTGTGGAAGCCACATTGGAGGTCGTGCACTCTCCTACAGGGCCCCATTGCAAGGATACTACTGGCCTACAATGGCTCGGGACTCCCAGGATTATGTCAAGTGGTGTGACAAGTTCCAGAGGCATGCAAGCATGATCAACCACCCGGCAGAGCTCCAAACTCCAATCCTCAGCCCCTAGTTATTTGCTCAGTGGGGCATCGACATTGTTGGGCCGCTTCCTATAAGTTTTCCATCGTCGCAGTGGACTACTTTACCAAGTGGGTAGAAGCAGAGCCCTTGGCAACAATAATCGAGAATAAAATGGAAAGTTTTGTTGAGAAGAACATCCCCAGCAGGTTTGGCATGCCCTGGGTACTAGTCACTGACAATGAAAGACAATTTGACACACCTATGTTTATTAGGCAATTTTGCTCGGGCTACGGGATATCAAATCACTACTCTTCTCTCGAGTATCCTCAAGCCAATGGATAAGACGAGGTAGCAAACCAAATGATTCTACAGTCCATTAAAACTAGGCTTAAAAAAGCCAAGGGACTCTGGGTAGAGGAGCTACCGACCCTTCTGTGGACCACAGGAAGCTGGGGCCAAATTGGGAAGGACCCTATAGGGTTTATCCGGGTCAACTGACCGGGAACCTACCAGTTGCAGACACTAGAAGGACAGGACCTATCACACCCTTGGAACATGGAGCATCTACGGAAGTAGCACTTTTGGTAAAATGAGGATTAATATTGGTCAGGGACTTTTGTTTTCTTTAAGCAAGTTGTAGCTCTTCCAGAGTAATGACAGCAATTTTTCAAATTGAATGAAAAATTTTCTTGCAAATAGTGTTCCTTACCAGTCTTTCACAACAAAAAAGACCTCGGATCACACCTGAGGCACAACGAAAGACCTCGGGATCACGCCTAAGGCATCAAAAAGACCTCAGAATCACACCCGAGGCACTAATTCCACTTAGGTCCGCAACATGCGATGGGGGAAAACCCCTAGGTGGCCCACGATAGAGGAATCAAAAGACCTTGGAACACATACGTTCTAGGTCGGTTACCTGCAATGCTTACTCCCACAACACATGTCTTACCTAAAGCTCAAGGTATAGTGAACTACAGGAAACCACACTGAACATTCACAGGCCTTGGAATAAACTAAGTATAAACCCTTAGACATCCAAGCACCCACAATGTTCTGAGTCCACATCAGGTTGTTAAAAGGAACTTGGTTAATCCCGATCTCTTACAGGCACCCTACCGGTACAAACCTGAAAAAAATTTCAAGTACAAGGCTCAAAAAATTCTAAGGTTTTATAGATCCCCTAAAGACTGAGTGTCCCTACCAGTCACAGTTCTAAACCTTCTGCTAAGGTAGGGTTATAATAAAACTAGACAACTAGTCGGGCACGGGCAAATACACACAGGCCAAAATACATAAGTACAAACATTCAAAGTATGTAAAAAGCGACCTCAAGGGGCCTTTTCATTACCAGTTTGGAAAAAAAAAGTTCCATTGCTTTGGGGGCAATTATAGTAGCATCCTCATAAAAAAAACAAGAGAAAATTCAAAATTACAGGGCATGCAACATACTGGGAGTGATCGAGCGAAGTGGTCCAGAAGTGATCGGGAAAGTTCCTTACTGAGGATCATCTACTATGGCTACCTCGTCCTCAATATTCTCAACCTCCCCAACTGGAGCCACCTCTCAAGCATGTGTTTCTCCTCCAGCAGCAGAGGGCTCCGTGTCCCAAGAGTCAAAATCAAACCCCGAGTAAGTAGTGAGATCCCACTCGGGATGGTCTATGGCTACCCTCATCTTTTGGTCTGCATAACCCTGGAAGAAGCCAGCATTGAACCCTTCATCCGCTGCCTCCCCAGCTCCTGTAGCCTCATCCCGGGTGGCTACAGTCTCCTCCAAGGCCTTCTTCTCGACCTCAACAAATTCTAGTCTAGTCAAGGCGGCCTCGAGCTCTACCTGAGTTGCTCATAAGCGCAAGACAAGCCCCTTTACCTTATCCTTCTCCTTCTCTTTCGCTATAGCCAGGGCGGACTCCCTGGCCTCTCGCGCTACGCTCTCCTTTAAAATGACGGCCTTGGCAGCAGCTGTCCTATCAATCAAGCTGGGTAGAGAGGACCTGACCGCGACAGCTAGATAGCAGGCCTAGACAAAGAAATAGAAGTTAGTTAATTGACAAAGAGAAGATGAAGGAAAGGAGGAAAGGAAAGGGCAGAGTGTTTACCAGGTTGGAGACGCTATATAGCCACCTGACCAGTTTGCGAGGGGGCATTATTCTCCTCTAAGTCTCTTCCTCAGACTCAGCCTGCAGTACCCCAAGTGCTATGTTCCCCGAGGGGCTCGTGGTGGTTGACACCACCTTTACCCTCAAGGCCGACGTCCCGACCGTCGCCTCCTTCAGCCCGCGGATCAGCAGCCGGAGTTATAGGTTGGCAGCCACGTTAGCTCTTCTCCTCTTTTGACTTGCCCTGCGGCAGCCTCCATCTCCCGTAGGGCATTAGCATTCCTCTTGGGAGCCATATCTGCAGAATCAGAAAAGCAAATGGGTTAGTACACTATTAGGTAGGGACAAGGAGTGTTAAAAAGATCCGAGAAGCAGGAACTTACCGGGAATGATTGGAGGAATGATGGGTGCTTTGAAAGGCTTGCCAAACTTGTAGCTAATCTTCTGGGCTCCCGTCAGGGTTAACAGATCAGATATGTTGGTGGGAACCTGAGCCAATGCCCTAATCCAATCTTGACACTCATCAAGTATGCTCTGTGGGTTAGTGGACCCTACTATAAAAAATAAAATAGAGGTCGGTTAACTCAACAGTAACAACAAAATAAGCAGGAAAATAGACCCAAGACTGGAGCTTACTCCTCAGCATTCCCGCCCAGGATACCCTCAGTTGAATCCCATGAGCATCGTCACAAAGCCCAAGGCTGGACACTTAGAAGAATTTCTTCTTCTACCTCTTGTTGTTGTTCGGGCACTTATCTATGATCTTCCTCCCTTGCCAGGTACCCAGAGAGAAGAAGCTAACCTCCCCGTGCAACGAGAATGGTTGGTGTATCCATAGAAACTCCTGGAGGGTAATCTCGTACCAAAGGACTTGCGGACAGAGAAGGATGGCCCCCATCAAGAACCTCCAACCATTCGGGGCGAGCTACTTTGGGAGAAATGGTGAGATAGATAAGCATATAGCGAGCAAGCGGGTGGAGAGGAAGATGAAGGCCTACAATGAAGGCATCCTCGTATAGGGTAACAAAACCCGGATGGTCTAAATAAGCCCCACCAGTAGGTATAGCAAAAGAATGGTGATTTGGGATATCGTACTTATCCCTTAATCAACTCAGGTTGAAGGCAAGCAGACTGCTAGGAATCCACTTATAATAAAAGGCAACGTCAGGGCTGCTTGAGACAGATGCCTCACCGCTCGACCTCCATACCTCATAAACTATCTGGAGCCCCTGGCTCGCCTCATCATCAGAAACCCAAACGGGAATCCTACCTTCACTATGGTGGTCTCAAGGAGTTTTCGAAGGAGGGTCCAGTCTAGTGCTTGGAGTCCTGGATCTTGAATACTTATCCTCCAACTGGAAAGATGAGTTAAAGTCATCGTGATGCATGCTTGAATCCTTATTACAAGTTGGGGAAGTAGCTGGCGACCTAGGTAGGGGTCCTAAACCCCTAATCTAAAATAGAGATATGGAAGACTTAGAAGCTTAAATAGTAGGGCGTGTAGGGTTCGAGCAGCTAAGAAACACTCTGTATAGGAAGAACTCTGGCCCACCAGTTAGCTGTACTACTTTACCAGGGCAAGAGAGCCCCCTGACCTAAGGAAAAAGCAAAATCTAGGGAAGTAGAAGTTCAACTCCCTCACAAATCCTACTGGACTCTTACCCTCCAGAACTGCTTGGAAATGGAAAATAGAGGAAGAAGGAAATGAAAAGAATGAATAAAGGCAGAAGACCGCGCAAGAGAAGACATACAGTAAGTGAAAGAAGAGCTCGGGATACAAAGGACCTCTCGGTATTTTTTCTTTTTGGATAGCAGAAGGAACGAGGAATTGCCCAAGTGTTCCTTATATAGGCAGCACGAGCAGCCCAGATGCACCCTGATCTGACGGTCTAGGAAATTTCCCCCCAAGCGATGGACACCTAGTGTGTCAAGCAACCCAAGTGCCACTTTAGAAAACGTGCGCATTAAATGTGATGTGACAAGCCGGTGTGACGGTATGGTTACCTTTACACCGTTCTAGTTAGACCTTGATCAAACCAACCACATCTAGACACGTGGTACGTACCGACCCTGAACTCCTAAGGTACCCGATCTGTCCAAGCCCCGATTTACCAAGAAAACCAGTCTCATCCCGAGTAATCTCTCAGGCTTCATCCTGGAAGGATAGACGAGCTGTATAGATTTCCATCCCTCATCTGATGCAGCATCACATTAGCTTTGGAAATGGGGGGCAGCTGATACGTACAAAAATGTACAGTAAAACCAAAGCTTCAATCCTGCATCAAGGAGCATCAGACTGTTTAGAGACCAACTGTGTCCTTTACATAGTTTAACCCGAGCGGTACATCCAGTATTGCAAGGCCCGACCAACAGTCAGAAATACTAACCAGGCTCGGTTCATTGCGGGCTGGCCCAGCGAAGCCTCAGGACATGATTCAGAATGTTCCAGGCAGTTTCCTATGCAAGTTAGAAGACTAATGAAAAGTGTATATCATTTCCTAATCCATTTAGGAAACTCCCATGATTTGTGCTAATCAATCCCAATCGGATTGTATTGCCTTATTAATTTACTTACCTTGTGCGAGGAGGTTTTTTGAACCATAAAAGAAACTCCTCGCCCCCATAGAAAGGGATCACATTGCACACTTATCTTACTCGTATATGCTTGCCCAGTTGGTGTATGGTAGCTCCACCCCCATTGTTGGTTCACCATAGACCCCCAACGATTTGATAGTGCAAGTACTCTGACACACACACGTGGATGTAAGTCTCTTTATTAACAGGGTTGAATCACATACACTTTCTATTGTCTTCTTCTTTTTATCTCTAACCAAATTTAGGCATCATCAATCATTGCTCGTAATAAATGCAATTGTTCGAAAATTACCCTTATTTGTTTTTTTGTCGGGCATTTTCAAAATCTATAAGGATAAGTTTAGAAAGTACTCCATAGCTAAAATTTATCAAAATGGACATTAGTTTTTGGACATCTAAAAAAGGAAAGATGGACACATAAAATGGGATGGACGGAGTAATACTTTTATTAATGTAAGTCAGTTTTACTTGTTAATTTAAAAAATTTTATTTTACAAATAAATTGTATTAGTACATGTCAATTTTTTTTTTCAAATAATAGCATTTTTTTTCATTAAACTACAATAACATAGAAGTTCTCATCTTCGATGTTCGCTTTGAGCCCCCCAAAAAGTCTGAGCCGTCACTAAATTTACTTTATATTTACAGAGTGTAAACTTGTATCTAGACCTATCAATTGGGCTTAGTGAGCTGGGCTTAAGGTTGTCCAAGCTCGGCCCGAAGTATATTAGAACCTTTCCTAGCCTAAGCTCGGCCTATTCTAAAATAAAACCCCCATTCCAAACTCGACCCATCAATTACCATGGGCTTCGGGCCGAGTTCAGACTTGTCAAAATTTGCATGCTTCACAAAATATTTTTGAGTCTTCAATGTGTCAAAGAAATCACTCTAGTCAAAGATTGCAAAACCCCATCATTTTCCAATAAAAAAACCCTCACTTTATAAACTATAACTCACATCATAATACCTCAAAATTTGTTAAAAAACCGCAAATCTTGAAGATGAAAAGTCAATAAAAAATTATAAAGAAAATTGAATTTTAGAGCTTCATTCATAGAGTAGTACGTGTAGAGGTATAAAATTAGTTTGGAAAAAAAAAAGAAGACCTCCAATACAGTAAAAAAATCTAAAGTATCCTTGTGCAGTGGGCTGGCTTCTATCAAAAAATTTTTTTTTTGGCTGAGAGTGGACTAGGCTTCTGAATAATACTAGAAAACATATGCACAAATACTATAGAATTACAAGTATGTATGTTGCCTTAAACGGATTGGGGCTTACAACGGTCTTAGCTTATGAGAGCCCAAGTTCAGCCCAAAATTCAAATCGGGCGTGAAATTTGGTCTAAGCTTGGCTCGGCCCATTCCCAAGCAACGCTCGGCCCTAAATTTAGCAAGCCGAATAAATGGGCTTCGAGCTTGTCCAGACCAATTGACAGTCCTACTTGTATAGTGTTGCTCCCAATTGTGTGTACAATTGATGACTTTCTATTTTTTTAATTTCGAAATAGTAGTACACTGACTTTTAACTTTGACACAAGAAGTCAATTGAAACGTAATAATCCCGGGATCATTTTACCAAAAATAATAGTATAAATATATATTTGGTTGGACTTGGGTATATGATGCCTAGTCTGCATACATAACATGCATTGGGTTGTTTGGGAAGGGATCAAACAAGGACGGGGCTTAGGCCCATGTACTCTTTAGACCTCATTTGGCAGGCCGAATAAAATTATCGGATAGAACAGGACAAGGCAGGATGGGATAGGATAGTAATCCTGTTGGATAATATATTATGCTGTCCTGTGTTTGAAACGTGCTGGATAAAACTATCGGATAAGCTGTTATATCCTAATCTTGTATATGGTCGTGCCCGGATATAAGTTCCAGATAATAATTGAATTATTGCTTTTTAACACAAAATGAGGTCTGAAGAAAGAAAAAGAAAAAGGGGAGAAAAAGAAAGAAAAAGAAAATGAAAAAAAAGAAGAGTAGATCTAAAAATGAAAAAAAAGGGAAAAAAAAAAAGATTAGAAAAAAAGAAATTTGAAAATGAAAAAGGGGGAAAAATGAATCCGAGCAAAAAATGTGAGAGATCTAAAAAAAGGATAAAAAAAAAAGAAAAAAGAAAGATATGAGAAAAAAAAGAAGAAGAAGAAGAAGACAGATCTGAAAATGAAAATGAAAATAAAAAAAAATAGATCTGAAAAAAAAAATTGAATTTGAAATAAATAAAATGAATAAAAAGGCAGATTAGAAAATAAAAACATAAAAAAGAAATGGCCTCTAATACCACACAATTTGTATCTATTATATATATATAAAAGACAAGGCCAAAAGCCTTCTCTAAGCTATGCCAAGTGGCATATCTCTCCTCACTCAAAAAATCCAATGTGGCAACAATTGTCATCCATTTTAGCCATGTGGCATTTTGTGTATGTTCCTTTTTCTCACATGCTATTTCTTAAATTGTCAATGTTTATTCCCCAGCTATCCCTTCCCCTTCCCAACTCTCTCTCTTCTGTAATTGATGATGTACATTCTAATGTTTCCTATTCCTTCATTAATATAGGACTACTACGTTTATATCTATATGTACCTTACCTTTTCCATCTTCCTCTCTATCTTATGTTTCTCCTTCAGAAACTCAAAAGAAATAAATTAATTGGGCATGCGTGGAAATCTTAAAAGCTGCCAAAAAAAAAAAAACTGACCCCTGCTCTCTCTCTCTCTCAATTCATTTCTCTCTATAAATTTCTATTCTAGACATTGTCACATTCGTATCTATAGTTTCATACACTTAGAGATAGAGATAAAGATTTGTACATGGGTAGACTTTGTATGCTTTTTAAATCATCCAAGCCTCAACCTCCGTCTTCAGCATCATACACTTAGAGATAGAGATAAAGATTTGTACATGGGTAGTCTTTGTATGCTTTTTAAATCATCCAAGCCTCAACCTCCGTCTTCAGCATCCATTACACATCCTCCACCTCTTTCTATATATGTCTCTATGTCCCTCTTGACTTTAGTTTTATGCTTTTTTGTTTGTTTTTGGGTTTGTGTCTAATGTTGTATATTAGTTTTTTTTTTGGTGTTTGGCTTCAATATGGGGCGTTTAGTTGTGGAATAATATTGCTATGCTTCCCAAATTTTGAATCCTAAATTGGTTTCCAAATTGTTAGTTGTACCAGTTTGGGATTCAAAATTTGAGTATCGTACCATTCTTATTTGTTGTGAAGTTTGCTATGGTTAGTTTGTGATTCTATTAGGATTGTTAATGTTTTCAATTCTTGGGTTGCTTTTCTATCCAATAATCCTAGACCTATGGTTGGTGGCTCATGTAAAAGTGAGCATTATATTTCTATGTCAATTTTCTTCTTATTGTTGGGCATAAATGAGACTCGAAACTGGCAGAATTCTAGATGTTTGGAATTGTGAAAAATAGGATCAGGTTTGCTATGGTATCCAAATTCATGTTGCAAAATTGGATCCCAATATATGCAGTAGTGGGACGACCCAAATTTCTTCTAATGAAAATTAAGTGGTCTTGCTATAATTGAATAGGGTTCCACTCTCACATTTTTTAAACTAATTTAGGATCACATTTTGTAACTACAACATTATATTTCTTATTTTCTACATGATTTTCGTAAACCATGCAGATGTTGGTTAGACAAACAACATGACATAAGAGTGTTAATAAATTGGATAGATATATTAAGATCCAATGCCTTCCCTCATTGTTCTAAAAATTATACTGACCAGGTAAAGTTAAAATACCAAAAACTTTTCATAGTTCTAAAAACTGCAGATTATACAAAAAAAAAAAAGAGAAAAAAAAAAAAGAATGTTATGATTCCTAGACACTCTCTTAATTAGGAAAATATTTGATTGTATGCTATTTTAATTTAACATGCATTCTTATTTTTGACAAATTTCCGTGCAAATGCACGGGTTATCGACTAGTTAACAAGAATAAAGGAAGAAAATGTCTAATACTCCGTACTTCATATTTAAAAAGGAAAATAAGACCGTCATTATTAGTTTCACTTGTAATAACAGTACAACTGTACAAGTTTTTCCAAGATAATGTTGATCTCTACAACAAAAAAAAGGTCCAGCTAAAAAGTACTCTTTCCATCCAAATTAAGGTTCGATATTTTATCTAGGGGTGTGGTATGAGTAATACTTGAGACATAACTTTCATACAACTCTCATGCAGTCTTCTTAAAATATGTATCTACCTCTCTATTGTGATGTCCCAAGTATTACTCTTGTGCTATTTAAGAGTCCTAATTGATAAGTCTTATTTTTTTCCCTCACAAACTAATTGATAAATCAATGTACTCTATTTTTTTTTTTTTCGTTCGTCTGGGTCTTAGATGTCTAACCGCCTTTGTGACATGGGTGAGGTTACTAGCCTAAAAGGAGGGGGGGGGGGGGGGGGGTGGGGGGGGGGGGGGTTGGGGTTGTGGGGCATACCCCACTTTAAAGTAATTGACTCCTTTGATCATCTCCAATGAACATCCAATGAGGCTCGAACCCACAACCTCCCCATTGGAGAGATGAGCTCTGACCAGCTCGACTAGCGAGCTGATTTAGTTAATAAACTTTAATTACACATTTTTCATATGATAAGTCACTTTCCTTTTAATGTGAGTCTGGCATTTTGAACTTCAAATAAACAATTATGGATTGTTGAAAACTTTCACTTCAATAAAAAAGATCCTAAAGTAGTTAGAATTTTAAAAACAAGACTCTTAATTTAGGGTATAGGAAGTATCTATCTCTATTTAACCAGCTTTCTCTTCTCTTTTTGTAGAAATTCTTTTTCTTTTTAGCTGCGTTTTTCTGTGCGCCCACCCCCCCCCCCCCTTATCCTTTCTTTAACCTATTTGGTTGTCTCTCCAAATTGAATGGTTCCATTCAAATTTTATATAGAAGTTAAAGACAAAATTCATCACCATGATTAATGAATCCATTTATAAATGTGGGAGACTTCACCATATTTCTTCTTATGAGGCAATTTTTTTTATTTTTTTAGAATGCCAAAATTCACGAGTGCAAGAATCATTTTTGAAACGAGCATCTTTTTTCTAATTGAAACTATTGAAGATCATAA